>JAXCHB010000103.1:522500-1824166 GCA_036926305.1 Uropetala carovei | reverse complement strand
TCCAACTTTTGTTTGAAACAATTTTTCGTAGAACCATCCATTTCGGAGATATTCAACTTAGTCGTAAATTTCCATCATACAGCGCCACCAACTAGCGGTGAATTCTGTAAACATATTCAAAATATAATTTACGGCAATAAGGACGACTGTATTCTTTTACGATGCGAAATGATAATTTTGCCTCATAATGCTATTCATAGTAGTTTAAATATCTATACCCCAAATATGGAGAAAGTCATCAGATTTTTATCTACCTTTTATCCCTCTCTCACATTACGTCTTTCCCTCAGAATCTTCTCCCCATTCATATCCTTCCTTCATCTGTCGCTCTTCCTCCCTCACTGACACTGACTTTCTTTCCTGCTCTTAACAGAAATCATTTTATCGCCTTTCCTCTCTTTTTCTCTCTTCCTCTCTCTTTCTTCCTCTACCTCTCTTCCTCTCCCTCCCTCTCCCTCCCTTCCGCCCCCTTTCTTCCGCTCCCTCTCTTCATCTCCCTCTCTTCCGCTCTTTCTCTTCCTCTCCCTCTTTCCGCTCTCTTTCTCTCTCCCTCTTTCACTCCCTCTCATTCTCTCTCTCTCACTCTATTTCTCTCCCTCTCTTCCTCTACCTCTCTTCCTCTCCCTCCCTTCCTCACCCTCCCTTCAGCTCCCTCACTTTCTCTCTCCCTCTTTCACTCCCTCTCTTCCTCTCCTTTTCCTGTCCCTCTTCCTAAAGGGATAAGATGGAAGAAGAGACTGTCTAGTCTCAATCTTGCCCAAATAAAGACGATTATCTGTCTATGTTTCTCTTTTCACAGCCTCCTTCGTCTAAACGTTTCTTTTTACTCCCAACCCTTAACATACTCCTATCTGTTACTACTCCTAATCTTATTTCCCTCTCTCTCCGTACGAATTAAACCTATATCGTCTCTCGGTTAACTACAAAATGCAAGGCGGGAGGTCGGCGAGTCAGCAGACATCCCTGGAGGTCGCTTTCCCGGTCGCACTGTGCCAAGCTGGAAGGCATAATAATTTTTTTTTAATGTTGGATCCTTTCTCAAGTCTACGAGCGTTCTTGGGATGTGACGTCATCACGCTGCAATGCATCGCCGCCCTTAAAGATGGCGAGGAGGGGGTCTTTAAATATTCAGTGGTTGGAGGCGGGGTGGGAGGTTGGCTGGGGCGGAGGCGCGGAGGGGCGAGGAGGAGAATATAAGGGCGTTACTTATACCCACATTCCACGAGGCGATGCTCGAGTTCAAAAGATAGAGCGATGGGAGCCGGAGCCCTTTTCCTCATTCCTCACGTGGAAGCTTTCGCTCCGAAAGGATTCTCGTCCTCAAAAAAAAAATATAGTAATATCGAAGAGTTTTCGAGCAATACTCAAACATTTGCAGCTGTAAATGAATACAAAGGGAGAAATATAAAGAGACGGCCTGTCACGATCTTCTGGGTTGTCTTTCTCTTGTTCATTACGCGACAGAGAAAGATTTTCGCGAGGACTGAAAAGCATTTTTGCGCGGTCAATTTCGTGTAATGCGGACTAGTGTAATGGTTTAAGAGGCTATTTGTTTGTGGAAAATTCCTCCGGGGATATACCGTACGCGCGAAACCTTTGATATGGGATTAAGACGGAATGAAAAAATCATCAGTAGGTATATCTAGTATCGGAGAATTCTAGAAAAGTAGCCTTGACCGGGAAATGAACCCAGGCTTCCGCATGACAGGCGGAGACCATACCAATGAGCCACCATGGCAGAAAATTCGTCCCGCTTCAGAATAGCGTATTTCTTTCATTTGTATTTATCTCTAGTATGTTTAGTTCTGTAGGAATTTTGTAAACGATTTAAATAATCGCATCTTATGCGAAAAAGTTTTTTTATTTCTACACAATAACCCCTCGTTTTCCCAACTGGAGTACCGTGAGAAATGAAAAGGTAAGCCCCGGATTTTTGGGAAAGTCACACGTTTTTCGAGCGGTCGCGAAGAAATGACCCAGTAACACAGAAGAGTAACCTTTCGTCGTAATTACTCGCGTAAGCGATTTTCCACCAAGTTAGCGGTATTCTTTGAAAGGTAAATATTACTGATTTTTGTTAACGTAACATCGGTTATTCTTCATTCCTAGCGTTTGGCACTATTTTAAATCGTCTTCATACTTTAAATACAAAATGTGAAGTTTTGATTAATTTTAATTCACCCTTCGTACTTTCAAAAAAAGAATTAGCAAAGCGAAAGTGTTCCTTTTCATGTATGCTAACCTTGTTGAGAAACTATATTTTTTAACTTTCGCAAGACTTTAAAGAGTTGATTTAATCCAATGCGGATTGTTTTGTTCGTTGTGCATACGTTGGTAATGGTCCATGCTTTTGAATCTTTCCTAAAGAGGCCATCGGAGGGGGCTGGCGTGGCGCCAGTATTTTTAATTGTGTATGCATACTATAGAATTTAAAAGGTTAGGATCCAATGCTATACAGAGCAATAATTCCATTTTTTTAAATTCTACCATAATAATTTCTTTTTTTAGGAACTTTGTTCATAGCAGGTCAGAACAGGTCTTTGCGCAAATTTGAATCTACGTGAACTGTTAAGCTTTGAACGTAATTTTTGTTTTTATTTTTAAATTAGGAGCCTATCAACAAAGTTTATCCAATATGTTAAAGTTAAAATGCTGTCATGTAAACATTACATTGGACCTTTGAAGATTTGTCATAGTTATTGTAAGTTTCCCTTCGAGGAATATTTTCTCAGCATACTTAAAGAGTAGAGAAAAGTCATTACGCAACCTCAACTATTCTTTAATTATGAAATGAAAAACTGCTTAGTAATTTTGGAGTTTATAATGGCCATAAAATTTTACCATTGATGAGATTAAATTCCTTTCAGGTCTCGTTTATTCAAGTTTAAATTACGACCTCGCCCATGCATGAACTTAAAAATAATTGATAAGAGGAATAATCCCACACGTAAGATCTCCCAATCCCCTCGCGTCTGACGTACCGAAACTTCGTGACTCATGAGAGCCCCCCATTACGCGCACGTTATCACGCGCTTTCCTGTAGTTCGTCATCATTTAGGAGAACGTTTCTCAAGCTCTTTCGACCGCGGGCAGTGGCGATTCATAAATCACGTGATGCAGCTTTCTGAGTCAGAAAGGTTTTCGTAATTTTAGCATATATTACGATATGTATTTGATGAATAGCTTCTAGCCGAGCGAAAAACCTTAAATTTTAACTTTCATCTGAAAAGAAGCAGAAGAAATGTTGAAAAGTGATGACAGTATTTGGTAAGTTAGAGAAATTTTAATAAATAGTAATGTTTTGTTGTTGTTTCTTTTCAAACTGTCATTGTAGTTTCATACCTCTGCATAGGATACAGCAATAGTGAGAGCTTCTTTCAAATTTGGAAAGTCACACTATACAAGAGATGGTCAAACTACGGCCCGCGAGCCACTGGAGAGGCTGCGAGAGCTTTTAACGTGGCTCCTCAGCCATTACGAAATCGAACCTTTAAATTCAATACGGGAAATTTGAGTCTTGTTATTTCCAAATATAGCCGGAAAACATTTTCAAGGGAAGTTGTTGCTAAAAAATTATTTACCATTGATTTCCACTAATATTATCCATAGGGAATATGTTGAACTTAAGGTTGCGAAATCATCCAAAAAATCTGAAAACCTTAACATTTGGAATAGTTCTGAAGAAATTGTTTTTAAATAAAAAAATTTCTTCCTAAAAAATACATAGCCTCGCCATGTATATGCATAACATTGTTTTTTAACTTGATTGGAATTAAGATCCAAATTTGAGACTTAAAGATTTGTTCAATCGAAAGAATTAAGTATATTTTCCTCGAAGAGAGAATCCGAATCAATGCCGAATTATTTTAAAAATTTGTTTGATGCCAGACAATAATAGAAAATTTTCAAGATTTTAACCATTAAAAATTCTCATACCTCGGAAACGAGTCAAATACTTTTAAGTAGGAAATGGGAGATAAATAGATAGAGGGAGAGTAAAAATATCACATTTTATACTGTGAAATGAAGAAATCAGGAGGAAAGCTGTATTTATTGCTATTATAACACGGTTCGAATGTTTTAATGTCAAATACCATAAGTATATTTTGAATTAATTTTTTAAATAATAAAAATTATTTCGACTATATTTTGATTTAATTTCTTAAATAATAAAAATTACTTCAACTGCTATGTTTTTATTTAAGGTCACTCTGTCTCTTCTGCATGAATTTTAATGGCGAATAAAGACGAACACCGAGTGGATTGCCTTCTCATGGCTGACGTAACTGCCGCGACTGAGCGCGAACGTCTTTTGTTCGTTTCAGGCGGAGCTTGCCAGCGTCTTGTCTCCATCCGAGTACCGCTTCGTCACGTCCAGCATACGAGGGTCCGACCAGTACAGCAACAGCGCCGTCTACTGGTTGGGAGGGAAATTAGACGAGCAGAGGTCGACGAGAGGGAAGGAGGGAAGAGAGAAGGAAAGAGGAAGGAGTGACGAGGAGGGGTCGGTGGGGAAGGGAGGGGAAGAGGGGGCGGAAGGATGGGTGGGGGAGAATGCTGCGGGGTGGCACTGGGTGGACGGTTCTCTGATGGACTTTCAAGGTGAGTGGTTGGGTTGCCTCAGTTGCACGCGTCATCGTGGATGCACGTCTCTCTTTGTTTATGATTTAATCCGTCGAAGCGACGGTCCAAGAATAGGCAGCGATTCGAGGCCAAGGAGGGCCTTTCATAGCGCCGTATTTTCGTCGGTTCCGACACCGCCTTGTGTTTTCCTCCTCTGGGTTTCTTTAAAAAAGAATCGTCTAAAATTAGTAACCTAAATACTCAGCGGACGAAAGTAACTCGCGTACGCAAAGTAATCTGTACTTTAATCTTTATTTTTAGGAATGGATGAAAGCGTGATGGGTTATATGGTGTTTGTTTGATGCAAAAATTACTTCATGTATCAAATGTTAATGTTTGGAATACAAGCATGCTTTTGTTTTTTTCTTTGTCCATAAAAGTCTAAATACGTCGTATAATCCATGCCGATTTTTCTTCGTTTGCATCGAATTTTATCCGCGATTTGTCTAAATATCGAATATCTGTATTGTTTATATTGTAACTAAACGACTGAGAAGCTTTGTGGCTGAAATTAATCGAAAATAAAATCCATTTTTATAATGGAACGTAAGGATCTCAAAATCTTTATTTAATATTCGCATAAAACTTTTAAAGTAATGCATCTTTTTAAATATGCATATTTCTATTTTCCATTCCTGATGAAAATATTGCACAAAAGTTCTGACATTTGTTAGTTTTTCAGCATTGTGTAAAATAACAAATTTTAAAATTTTCTAACATTTTCGTAGTTATCATTTAAACGGTTAAATTAATTTACTTAAAATAATAAGATCGTTGAAACGACTAGATTCGCCGTGTAAATTATTCAGGTAAACTGTTCCTTTGGTTGTATAAGAAGAATATTGATTCGATTCGCCAATCCTGCGAATTTATGACTTATGTAAACAGTTCCAGAGGAAAAAAGAGTATTCCTTTAATAAACAATCGTCTTTGCGCCAAATTTTGGCACCAATTCAACGAGTTCATTCAGAGAATGTTTGCCCAAATTCTGAACCGAAGCTTTCGTAATATTTGCTGGAATTTTCGTTGTTTGGATATCCAAGATTGGCAGATTTTTAAACTACTGCGCCCTCCTCTCTTTTCATTTATATAAATGATATGCATTCGATAAAAACATTCTTGCCCTATTTTTTTTTTACTTGAGCTCGTGAAAATTTTAATTATCCCATTGAAATTTATATATAATCAAAGTTTTTATCGAATATATGAGTTCAATTTTAATCAGATATACGGTAAAATGTAGAAGAATAGACTATATTATTCGTCGAATGCTAATGGCGCGCTAACCACGCACGGAATGATATAAAAAGAAATGGCAGCCTCTACTTACATATTTCTCCAGTTCTCCATTTCTTTCTATTTCCTCATCTCCTTCCCCTCTTTCATTCATACTGTACGTCATTCTCGCCGTACCTCTCGTTTGTTCCCTTTAAAGCTTTGTTTTTTCCAACGGTAGTAGCTGAAACGAAAGTTCGCGACGCCCCCTTTTTCTCTTTTAAAAAAAAAGTCCCCAAAAGTACTCCACGGCGAACAAAAAAAAATCGTAATCAAAGCAAAGGTTTGAATTTAATACCGTAAAGAGGGTGATTTTTTTCTGAAGGTACGGCAAAGAGGGTCAAACTGTGACGGAAAATATAAGTTATATTTATTTTGCGAAGTCGCTGTATCGCGTCGTTTGTTACATAGAGCGGCAATTTGTTACGACCAAGTAGAAATATACGGAGGAAAATATCGTATCCCACGACTCTTGAGTTCCAGATATAGGAAAAATGTACTATTTTTTTATCATCATATGATTTTTTTAAAAAAAGATAAACGGATTTGCTTGAAAAACAAGAAAACTTCCACATTCTGAACCGGGAGAATTAGTTTGTGACAATACTTCAGCGTTGTAATATCCGTTTGGCCAGTGGAAGAACTTGGTTCGAATTTTTCTCCTGGTTTCAATTTATTCCCATTCATTTACTTTGTGTCGATTTTTAAAAAAACAGAATCATTCCGATCGATCGCGTAAAATTTTGTTAAATTTAGTGACTTTTTATCTATACTTGGAATAAGAAAACAGACCATGTATATTTCCGCGAAAATTGAGTTTTTACTCATATTTCTCTAAAATATTTAATTTTGCGGAGTCTTTTTAATATCGCACTAAAGGCCCGAGCTGCCCAAATAACGTATAAAATTTTCTTTTTTTTTACCATTCTTGTACATACTTGGGGTTCCTTACTAAAACACTTCCTACAATTGTAACCGTGTTTATTTCAGTGCTGCCACGTCCTTTGAATTCCACTCCGTGACGTTTCGGCTACTTTCCACCGGTCCTCAACAAGGCAAATCACCAGACTAATGAGGCGCAGTAAAAAAAAAACATTTTTATTTCACCCAACCTCATTAGTCTGGTGCAAACGTCGTGAAATTCAAATCAATAGGGCGCGACGTTCCCGAAAGGAAATGGGCTAACAACGGCTTGTATCGGGCGCGAAATTTTTCAAGGTTTCGATCTTTCTGCCTGTTGTCCTCGCACGTGTGTTTCCCTAGCGACCGATCGATTGACGCCTCGCGAATTGACCCGTGGCGCTCCCTCCGACTCTTTACCTAATTACTACCGTCGTCGTTTTTTCCTCAGCGTGGCTTCCGGAAACTCCGGCAGGGGCGTTCGGCGACGGGAGCCCGCCTCCACCGCCGCCTCCCCTCTGCCTCGGAGTCCGTTGGAGGCAGTCTCCATCTCCTCGCTTACACCCAAGCGGCCTCCATTGGAGCGCGGAGAAGTGTTCCACCGTCGGAGGTTACGTGTGCAAAAGGAGGAAAGGTTGGATGGGGTTGGAGCCGGCGGCTAAAGAGTCGCCTCCCACGGCGATGGATTTGTCCGGAGAGGCGGAAGGGAAAGGTGATTGGGGGAAAATCGGTGGGATCGAAAAGAAGGAAGGGTAATCTAAAGACGAAGAGCGATTCGAAAGGATTAATGGAGGAATTTCGATCTGTATCGATGCTTTGAAATGAAATTTTTTTTCGGTATTTCCGCGTTGACGGCTCATTTTGATAATTTTTCGTCAGAAAGTGCAAATATAAGTTATTGTAATCTCTTTACGGGTTTATCACGCTTTTTTTCAGAATCTTATAAACTCCTAACAATATGGACGACGAATAATTCATATTGTAGCATTGAAATCTGTCTTTGTACCACTTGTGGGCAGGGCCGGATTAAGAGACCCATGGGCCCCACCGAAATCGTAAATTTTTTTAAAAGTAACATTATTCAAGGTTTGTGATCTGAGCGGCAACACTTGGAAAGGGTTTCGGCAAGACGGGGTAGGGTCAGCCCACTTTGGGTCCCCTTGTCCTCGCGTGTTTTGCATATCGCCTAATCCGACCCTGTAAACAAGTAAGCTAGAATAAATCCAATTCTCAGGGATATCTATTTCGGCAGCGGCCATACTAAAATGAAAACACCGGTTCTCGTCCGATCACCGAAGTTAAGAATCGTAGTACTTGGCTGGGTGACCGCCTGGGAACACCGGGTGCCGTTGTCATTTTTACAGAATTTTCCCTCGTGTTTTACGGATTCTGTCGGAACGATTGCTATTTTTCCGACTTACATCATTTCCATTTTCTTTCCTCGAGTTCATTTTGTCGAACTGGATCCGAAAAGCGTGTATTCGATTTAAAAAATCGACCTATATTTAATACTGGCAAACCGTAGGTTTCCAACTCTCCCTGCATCCGAAAATTCACTGTGCGGTCGTGATTCGAGAAGGAGACTATAGTTCTACAATAAAAATATTTATGAAAATGATTTTTTGTTTATTTTTTGCCTTCGTCAACATTCTTGAGCCAATAACTCTTAGTCAAGCAGTACATTTTGTTTTTTTTTTGCGATCGCTCTTATGCAAACTTTCTGTAGGTAAACGCCCGGTAAAAATTAATAAACTCCAGGGCCAATTTCATCTCCAGTTCCCCATGTCGCAGGGACGGGCATAAACTTCCCAGGCGATTCGGACCAGCCCGCCGTTTCCCTGGCTTCGCATCCCTCTCCTCCATCCCTCCACCCCACCCCGAGGGGAGGACAGGAGCCCTGGTCGCCGCCCCTGATCATGAGAGACCGAGTGCTGAAGGGCGAATCGGGGGTCGTCACATCTCCCGGTTTCCCCGACGGCTATCCACCCGACGTGAGGGCGCTGGTGAGGATAGTAGGACCACCGAAGGCACGCCTCTTCCTCCGCTTCACCGCCCTCGACCTAGAGGACCAACCGGATTGCCTTTACGACTACGTCGAGATACGAGAGGTGCGGGAGGGAGGAGGGACTCCGACGAGGGCGGAGAGGTGGTGTGGCTCACACACGACGGACCTGGAAAGGTATGCAGCCGTTAACATAAAACTTCCGTTCTTTGCCCCTCCCATTTCGTTTAAAATGTTCTCGCGTTCTTTCGCCTTTTCTTCCTTACCTCTCTGTGTCTCTCATTTCCCTTTCCCCTATAACTTACCTTTCCTTCTCCCCTTACGCTCCATCTTCTGTCCCCATGCTCCTCTTCCCTCTTTCATTCTCCATACTCTCCCTCCTGTTCTTACACCCTATTTCTAATCTCCTTACCGCCACTTCCTCCCTTCTCTGTGAAAGACCAAGAATCGGCTACCGTCGCCTGCTAAGGTCGTGGGTTCGAATCCTGAGTTTGATATGGAAATTCGTTCCAATTATTACTGGCTAGACGTTTACATGGAGTCCACAGTTGCGGTCTTTCCCACAATAAATAAGATTTACCTACTGTTTCCATTGCTTCGGTGGTTCTTAACCTCACGGCGATCCCTTTCTTCAAACAGTTTACTTTTGATAAACTAAATGTGTTATTTAAGCTTACAATATAAATAGTCATTTCAGGCAGCCATAGAAAATTCTAGACTACCCAACTGTGGGTCGCGATCCGTGGGTTAAGAACCGCTGCTTCGTTCATTTATTACCTATTTCAATTCGTAATCGGATGAAAAGGAGAAAATGTTGAACCGAGAATTGAACCCCGGATTCCACTAGCTGATGAAATGCTTTAACAATGAACTATTGAGACGACTGTTTTCTCGAATCTCGAGTATTGTGAAATTTTTTCTTGTTGATCACATCATTGACGTTAAAATAACAGTATAACTATATTATAAGCATTAGTCCTCTATTCTCTTTCTCGTCTGTCTATCTATCTATCCACCAACTCCTCTCTTTTCCGCCCCTCACTATCCTTTCACCTTTCTCCTCCCGTATTCCGCTCCCATTTCTCTTACTGCCCTCTCCTCTTCCCTCTTCACCCTCCCAGACCTTTCACTCACACCTTTCTCCGACGTGCGGATGTCACCAAGGTTACGCCCAAAACGTGCGCTAACATGTGTGGCCTCACCGTTACCTTCGACCCATTCGGATTTAAGTTTAGGAAAATGCTCTCCACGAGCAGTTGTTTTTAAACTCTGTGTGGGCGATTGAAAGTCTATGCATAAATGAAAATGCAAATTTGAAGCAAACTATAGTGTATTTAATCAGCTATCATGAAAAGCGCTAAAAATTTAATTTTGACGGAATTAGCTAATGATAATCAATTTAGCTTAAAAGCCATAAAACGATTGTAAAAGCAATATTAACGAATGTTGGAGTCTACGGTGAAAATGATGCGAAGTAAAATGGACTCCTTAACCGTAAAATTGATTTCCAACCATCATCTTTGACGCTTTGTTCTTTTAGTTCTTTATTTTACTTCTAAAATGTCTCTCTAAATATTGAATTGTACGGTTAAGGAGTCGGTTTTACTTCACACTAATTTAATAAGTCATTCACGTTTACCCGTCATTTCTGACAAGCAATTGCATTAGTAAACGATATGCATTAAAAATTAAGTTTATAAATTGAAGCTGTTACGTTACTTTAGGAACACCCTGTACTGTATTGATACATAGTTAAGAATTTCTTAGGCTAGAGGTAACCTTAACAGCCACCGTTGACAAATGACATAGTAATCACAACGTAGAGTATGTTTCTGCATGGTTATGTTTTGCTGCCGTCCCAGGTTCGACTTCGTCTCCGACACAAACGCAGCTGAAGTGTTTTTCCGTTCCGACTACTCCGTGTCCGGCGCCGGCTTCTCCGCAATGTGGCACGCCGTGGACGTGTCCGGATGTCCGTCGCAGACGCTGGCGGCCAGTTCGGCTGCGGCTGGAGAGACCACGGGTGTCCTGACAAGCCCAAACCACCCGACGGCACTCATGCCGCGCCTGGATTGCACCACCACACTCCTCGCACCCGGTAAGGTGACGTGTGGTTGCGCATCTCAAGCGTAATGAGAGGCGTTATTGATTGGATGAGTAACCAATTCTATGAATAATTTTTTTGCTGTTTTAAAAGCGTATTTGACTTGAAATTATCTTTCTCTATGTGCTGGTTTCGATTAAAAGACATTTTCACACTACAAATTTATCGCGATTATTTAAATCTAATTGGTAACAAATTTTTATGCATGCATAGTTGTGCCGTACCAGCATCAAGATACGCTCAGAATTTTTTATTAAATACAAATTATGCTAGAAAATTTTTAATATTTCACACTTAAACAAATGTATTTGTCTTCTGGGAGAGCAAAATTTTCTTACGCAAAAATTATGCACTTACACAAATTTAGGTACTTTTCAATCATCATATTACGAGAAGACCTCACTGTTAAAAAATGTTTTCCGGGTATAGTGCAGATCAAAACCATATGAGAAAATTACCTTGTACTAGTGTGATTGCCCTTCAAAAATGACGAGTATGCATAAACAAAGTATTAAATTCTAATAAAAAATACCTCATTTTTTCATCTCTATCTAGTCGCACTCTCGCCCTAATAAAGACGTTTATCTTTATATCTCCATCTCCTTTTCATTCTCCACCCTCTCACCATCCCCTCAAAAATATAGCTGTCTCTCTCAGCGTAATACATATGCCCCTGGCTCTTATGTGGCCGATGGTGCATAGAGTGCCACCAACTATCAAACAAACCAACTTACAGATTTGGTATTTTATTATTATAACAAATCCGTCATTGAAATCTCAGCCTGATTTTTTATTACCAAATTCTAATTTTTTTACCAAGCCGGTCGTCACGTTTGGTTAGAGTTCTCCGAGAGCGAAGTGGTGGAGGGGGGCGCCGTGGAACTGTGGCTGGGTGCGACTGGAAGGAGGCCGTTCCGCCCTTTCGCCACCGTCCGAACGTCCGAACCTTCCTCCCCAGACACCGCACCGCCCATCTCGCCGCCTCCGTCCACCGCACTGCGTCATCTCGGTGACGGTGTCTTCCTATCAGCCGGTAACAGGATGATAGTGAGACTTTGGACGGGAGACAAGCCGAGAGGAAAGGGATTCAAAGCGTCCTTCAGGGCAGGTGGGTCACTGCATTCTAGCTCTATTAGGTCCGAATAAAATCGACGTTAAACTGATGTGCCAAAAGTAATTTCTAACGGCAAATATGTTACATGCGATGGAAAGTTGGACTTAATGTAAGTAATCTATTCTAAATGCAAAGGATAAAAGTTAGGTATAAGTATTGATTTCGTCATGGTTAACGCTCGTAATTATCGCTAGGTTTCAACTATCAAATAAGTTCAATAGTTGATTCGTCCTTGCTTCCGAAAGTTAAATTCTTTGTTAAGCTAAGCTAAGAAGTTTTTATAATTTATATTGTTTCCTTCTAAATTAAAGAAAACGAAAAATAGTTTACTTTTAAAGTAAAACCTTCTGTAACCGACAGTCGACAACGCAAACTCGGAAGAGCACGTGATATTGCTGGCAAACAACACCCACGGACCTCTCCTGCACCTCAACTATCCGGACGAGCCGCCTCTCAACATTCACTTCGTGCAGCGTCTCCTAGCACCTCTTGGTCACGTGGTCCGCATCCGTCTACAGGACGTAGCCGTGTCTTCCTCCGAAGGAAGTAATAACGCGACGCCGCCTCTGCAAGCCAACGGCACCACGACGGAGGCGCCGCCTATGGCGACCAGCGGCACCATGCCCTCGTGCGAGTCCCCTCCGCACCTCGAGGTGCGGGACAGATATGCGGACACCGGCGGTGGTTCTTCTTGGATCCTGTGTCACTCTTCCGGGTCCGTCCTCTCGCTCACGTCCTACCTCAACTCGCTTACGGTAGTGCAGAGAGCTGTGCCGGCAAACTTGGTGATCAAAGACACCCCGAAGTTGAATGCCATGGTGCGAGTCATCGTTGGTGAGTGTCAATTAAAAGTTTAACTTATGAAAGAAGCTGACTAGAGAAATTCTGATTTCCTTAAATTGATACATCTGTAGTCTATCTATAGACAGATATCTATAAAGAAAAGTGTTTGTATGTATTTATGTATATATGTGTTTTTTATAGCTCAGCAACTACAGCACGTAGAAACAAGAGGAACGTGTCATTTTAATCGGAATAAAGAGTTAAGTGGTGTAGTCAGGTTTTTATACCGATTTGATTGACCTTTATAACTTTTAAAAATATTTTCTTCTTATTTTTCATTTTAATTTTTAAATTACTTAGAAACATGATACGAACTTGAGACTTAGATGACTCTATGAAGGAAAGGCCAAAATTTATTTTTATTGAAGACAGAATCCGAATCCTGGTCGAATTAGCGTAAGAATGCGTTTAGAATCAGAAAAATACGTGATTTTATCAGTTTTATGACAATGCCAATTATAATCTACCATGACAACTCCTATTGTCGCCGAAGTTGAGAGTCCTATTCATTTATATGGGGAAAATTTTAAAATCGTAAAATCGTTTTTCAATTTCTATGCGCGATTTTGCTTTGTTTACACGGCAATAAAATATTTATTGATTTTCATTGAAATATTACTAATAAACTTTTTAATAATATTTTCGTGCGGCGTAGAATTCTCCAAAGCAAGCTATTTTTAAAACTACGTAACTTAAATAATTAGACGTAGATTTTTCACAAATTGTGATTGGTTAAATCGTTTCATTGTTTTCAAAATATTGTTGATATAAACAATTTTCTCCGATTTTATCGTAGCAGAACTCATGGATGAGAGAATGGAGCTAATAGTTGGTGATAATATTCATTCTGTGATTCTTACACATTCCCTATTTACTTTTTTGTATTTCGTTAAATTCATTGATTTCGTTTGTTCCTTTGTACATCCATTTTCTGTTGATTATTGTGTTCTTGCTCGTTTTACTTTCAGTTTTCGTTTTGAAGATATCGTCACGAAACTTCGCATCTAATATATAAAATTGACTTCGCCGTCGTCGCTGGGAAATCGGAACTATGTAATGCTATTTTTAACAAACTTTCCGAGTAGCTAGAAGATTGACATTTGGTAGGAATGTTCTGTTCTTAAAGTAGAAGCCATTTACGAAATTTTTTTTCCCAAAATCGACCCGGGTTCGATTCCCGAGAATGATTTCCATTCCTCATAAGATAACATGGAAAAATCGATATTTCGACCTGCAACCTTATTTTATTTTGCTTATTCACATATTTGACCTACGATTTTCGGACTTTGACTGTATTAAAGAAAAAAATGCAGTTTCTTATTCCTATCGTCTTTTATCGCTTTCTTATCTAAATCTTTCGAATTTAACGTTTTAATATCAAATTTTGACAAAATTTAGCGTTTTTAACGTGAAGTTGCCTTGCCAACCGATTACATCGTTAAACTTCAAATCCTATTACGTATGCTCACGTTCTCTCCGGACCTTCATGGACCCTCCCGGCCCAATTCATAGGTATCAGAGATATCTCAGAATTAGTTTTTACTTTCTCCAATATACATAGTATAGAGAATGTATTTTTTTCATGAAAAAATTCGAAATAGAGATTTCAACGGAAATACCCACGATTTTAAGTCACGTTGCCATGGTAAATGACATCTTTGTTTCTTTCGTATGTTTATCAATAAGCTTATTGTAAGGAACGTATTTTAATGAAACCCAGTACCTGTCAGATAAATCGGAATACGTAAGTTGAATCAAGTTTATTGTGTCAGTTCACATTAAAATATGTCTGGCATAACCCGGGCATCACCGGGTACTTTCAGCTAGTAGGTATATAATTTTACCCTGCGGATAGCCTAGGCTATATGGCGATAAAAATTTTGGGGGGAGCGAGAGCTTAATTCAATAATTATTTTCCCATAAGTTTACACGTAATTTTTGATTTTTCACAGAGCAAGATTTTCTTCCTTCATTCATCTAAATAGGTAAATGCGGACCGGTTTCCTTCATTTTTGATTTATTCGACGGTTAAAACTGTGTACTATCTTATTCTTGCGATGTTTACATGTTACTAAATCCGTTGAAATTCAACGGACACTTCTTCGTAAAACAATATCAATTAGCAGAATAGCTTTAATTCACTTTACCATCGCCCGACAATGTCTAATTCAACTAAGCCATATTACTGTAAATAATGTTACAAACTTTATACGCATCCATTTGTTGGTACTACTAAATAAAGTATTAGGGGGGAAATATTGCCCTAATTACCTATCAACAGGTCCAAATCGTTGATTAATTTACTAAAATAAGATTTTTCGCGGAACCCAGTTTGTGCACCACTGCTTAAATGAAGGAACGCTTATTTATTATTTAGGACGTTCAAGTTATCTCAAATGTGAAAAGATAGAATAATATATGGTAAACTCAATACAAATGAATCATTTAGTGTGTTAGAAAACTCTTTATGAAGAAAGATAAAATTTGGATCTTCGACAGGTATTGAAACCAGTTCTTTTATTTTCTGGATGGATCTAATTTTTTTATGTAAACATGATTTACTTTACAAGTACGGGATCCGTAGATTTATTCTTATACTTGTTTTTAAGTGAACTCAATGAAATAGTTAACTTTATTCCGAAATTCTCAGCTTTAAAAGGAATCAGCGTGTACTTTGTTAAAAATCGGGGTACTGGTCGGTTATCCCCCCGCAAATTACATTGGTCCCATTTGCGGCGCAACAGTCAAGAGGATATAACATTGAAAGGATATATTGACGAGCCTTCGGCTCGCTTTGTTTTAATGGGTAGTCGTCTCCGGGCGCTACCGCGCCCTTCGCCTCGCCCGGAACCAAAGAAACCATCCCCGTTGTCCGGTGATCTGGTTTGTAAATGTCGCGACAGGCCCATCAGTCATGGGTTAGCAAGCTTTAGGGTAAAGATATTACATAGCGATCCCATGAGCCTCTCAACAATAAATATTTACCATGAAAATAAATAAATAAAAAATTATTGACGATATGGAATGTAATTTGCGGGGGGATAACCGACCAGTACCAAAATCAGCGTAATTTACACACATTTTCAATTTATTTACAAACTGGTGTCAGGATTTCTCGGAATCGTTTACTTTTCGCTTGTGAATTGGAATATAAAATATCGTCATCTTTGGAAAACTTACTAACATAAGTTACGAATTCGTCACGTTACTAATGTTAATAATAAAAATTTCCATGCGATGTATCCTAAATTGTATCTGTTAACATTTTAATCTTATTTGTAACTTACTTGAGTTGTTTCTCAGGTGAATATTTTTATATTTGCAAGCAATACGTACGCATTGTTTGTAAATACTCATGCATTTTGTGAAAGGAAAAAATTCGAAGAAAAGTGTTGCAGTTGAAAGAAGTAGAGAGGATGTGGGATTCAATTAGAACTGTTGAATCTGGTTAGTTCTTCCATAATAACGCCCCAACAAGATAACTTCTTCGAATGTGGAGCGGCGTACCATAAGAACCGCAGACTCTAACGCTCTATGGGGCTAATTTCCAACCAGCCTTGTGTGTTACGAGAATTGTACAAAAATAAAAATAAAAATTGGAAATAACGGCCTTAAAATTTCCTCACCTCCTATTTAAGAGTAAAGTCTTCGTCACAAAATGAACTTTTCTCCTCTGTATTTTTTGTCTCTCACTGTGGAAGAAGTGAGATCTTTTAATCGATAACGGAGTTTTGGAGCGCAATTTGCTTTTCTTTTTAGAGGCGAGAGTTTTTCACAAAGAGGATAAAAGAAATCGTTCTTGCATAAAGCGGGTTAAAGGACTCTCTGAAGTACTTCGAGTTTACGTTTCTTTTTCTACTTCCAGCTTTCGTGGAAAATTTCCCATCATACTGTCACTCAAATGGGTTGATTTTAAGAAATCGTTTTTCTTTACGTAAGGCTGAATATGCAATACATCTTAAATGAACTTCTTATTAATATGGTGAATCATAATTACCACCGTCGTATTTATGGATGATTGACTAGTTTAAGCATAAAAAATTTCAGATTATAAATATCTACTAAGATAAAGGCAATGCGCAATTTTATTTCTCCGATCTCGCGCTCATGTAGTTTTCATTCGTGAATGAGAAAATCGTAACAGTTGTGGAATAATAAAAAAGGTTATTTTATGGAAGACGTTTTCTGTTCAATCTCCTCGATGTTAAATCATAAAGAATAAATTAACGCAAATGATGAAAAAATGATTGGTATTATCTTGAATAAACAATGGTCGTTTATACAACAGAATAATAACGTCGATGTTTTGTAAATGAATGGAAAATGTCGATTTCGTCAGCGTAATAAATAAAAAACGCGAATGCTAAAGCTGTATAATTTAACAGGCAAACATATACAAAGCGGCGTTACGCTCATGGAATATATTGTGGCGCAATATTTTTTATTGTAAATCCACACACAACGGAAGTTAAATTGGGGATTTTTTATGGTAACCTTTTCTGGTATGCATACAAATGCAAATTGATGAATTTTGAAAATAAATAACGACGTAGCCGCGCTCACCTTTGCGTGTGAAAGATAATAAACCTACACATGCATACACCTTTTCAGAGACCGGAAGACACTCTTCCAGCCTAGTATCTCCGGAATTTCCACTGAAACGAATATATGAATTTCCATAATAAATTATTAACAATAAGCGGTTTTTTTTGTATTGTTTCCAGCGTAGTGCTTATGGAAGTGTTTTGTCCGTCTGACGATGTATGATTACGCATGTGATGGTAAACCTACAGGAATGAGCTAAACTAATATAAAATAAAGTGTAGTCGAGACCAGGGGCGGATTTATGGATAGTGGGGCCCTACGCGCATCCTTTTTTGAGGCCCTATTTGTTTTGATAATTTTGGAATTCGGGTGGCCCTCAGCAGCACGGGGCCCTACTTCTGCGCGCACTGCGCATACATATAAATCCGCCCCTGGTCGATACAAAGAAAAAAATATGAATTCCGAAAACAAGGTTTTCCTTGCTATGATCTCTCGAAATATTTACAGTCATATCGAGGTTTATTCCGAATGATTTCTCACGAAAAACAAATTTCTTTCTCGTCGTTAACTGAAAAAATCGGCTTTGTTCGATAATGAAAAGAAACTGCTTGTTCCTGTGAATGAGTACCCTCGTGCCTTTTCATGAAAAAAATTCCGTCTTCTTTCCAGATCCAAACTACAAGATGAAACTCTTGCGTATCTCGGAGTACGAGATGCGGGGAAAGGGAAGTGCATCTGGCAATGGAGTCTTGGTCCCAGGGGCGGATGAGAACAAAGCGAGAGGGTTGGAGTCCTGCCACCCCAACCCTTGCCTCCACGGAGGGAAATGCGTGGGAGGAGGACCAGGAATGCTCGGGCGGAGGACTTGCCAGTGCAAAGGACATTACACGGGTAATTTGGTGCGCCCTAATTTCTAGCTCTAAATATACAACAGATAGCGAATGACAGTAAAATTATTAACTTCAAGAATTTGGGGATATATATTATAACTCAAAATAAGTAAGGGAGGTGTACAGCGTGAAATGGAGTATTTGAAAGAAATGATATACCTGTACGTAAGGGAAATAGCGTTTTAAAGTTCTTTTCCTCATCATAAATAATCCATTTTCTTCCTGTTTGAAAACACTGCATGCACTGGTAAGGAAAAACGTTTGTTTGTGAGATTGTTTCTGTTAGCAACAACGATGAAGTAACCATGCAAGAAATTTCCAACTCGAATTAAGACATTCTTGTTTGATTTTCTTGATAACGGCTACTCCGACGATTAAAATGTATAGGAAAAGAAATACTCTAATTTACTAGTTCTACAAGTTTTATTTGAAAAATATTTTGATATGAGCAATACTTTACGAGCTATGACATAAAGTTCATTTTTGTCACCAGTAAAGTGATTGGCATACGTGATTCATTTATGTGATTTTCTTATTATCTTCAATTGTAAGTCCTTAATATCAAATTTTATGAAAATCCGTTTGGTAGAAGCCGAGAACGAACATGTACATGGATGGACAGACAGACAAACGGACGAACAGACCATTGACCGACCGACTCACGCTGTAAGCGAAATGCGCCTATAAAGGCTTTGAGATAGTTACACTTGTTTTATTCTTAAAAACAAAAATTTTCGTATTTTATTGAGTAATTGTTAAAGCAATTATACTTGTTTTGTTGTAAAGTTCCCTTCGTAGTTTTAATTATTTAAACTTCATAGATGTAACCAGGGGTGTGCTGCAGACGGCTGCGTCTGGCTCGCGCAAGTCTTCTGTTAAAACTTTTGATGCTTGGCAAGCCGGTTGTTGAGCTAAGCATTCCACATTATCCGGAGCTTAGCGACGCATCACGTCTGCTAATAATGGGACGCCAAAAGTTTACAAGTTTAGATTGTGTTATGCAGTAATTTATTATCTGAAACAAATGTACATGGAATGTGCTTATTCGAAGTCACCACTCTTGATATATTAGATATTAATGATATTTAAACATTTAAAATAAAAATATAATTTTTATTTATGATAGTATATTGTTTTTTATTGAATCCCTTCTAATTTCTCCAAATATCAGATAACGCGATCTCAGGGTCGCAAAATTAAGTTATTAATTCGATGCTGGATGGAATGCGTAACTGCCAGGGGCGGCGATAATAGCGACCTGGTTGTTATATATTTAGCAGCACACCACAGGATGTAGCGGTTTTTCAAGCAAAAATACTGTATTTTGAATGAAAACGTCAGCATTTTGTATTTTTTTTCGTTTTTACTTTCTCATACAAAGTATTGAGAAAGTATTGTTATCGTGAAAAAATTCAACCTCGAGACTTTTACGGAAATATAAGTTTTAGGTGTCGCTGAATCCGAAAAAGTGGTTTTTGCAATGCCGTCTGTCTGTTACTGGCTCTGGAGCCTAAACAGTAAAGCGAAAATGAATGAAATCTCGTATTTAGGCATTTTATCATACTGATCAGAGTGTATATAGAAATGGTTGACATTGCTCAATAATTAAGGGTACCTAGTTTATTCTACGCATTTTTAACAACAATTCGATTTTCTCAAAAACGGCTCTAATGATTTTGATCAAATTTCATAGTTACTTGAATTTACGTCTTCAATAATACTGCATAGTTCATATTTCTCAAAAAATGAATATAAGGCTAGTTTATTCTAGGAAACTTTAGCAATAATTTGATTTTCTCAAAAACGGCTCTAACGATTTTGATCAAATTTCGTACAGTTACTTGAGTATACGTGTGCAATAGTACTACATATTTCATTTTTCTCAATGACTGAGTATAAAGCTAGTTGATTCTTGGGCAATTTGAACAAAAATTGGATTTTTTAAAAACTGGCTGATACAATTTTCATTTTCTAAAGATAACTAAATGATGCATTATTATATGAGAAAGTTGTACAATGTATGTTGTACCGATTTTTTTAAGAATGTGGTTGCTCAAGTCTTTTATTAGATAATTCTGTTTCAAGGAAGCTATATAAAGAGTTATTATTAATAACATTAGTTTAAGGCCTGTCATATAAGGGGAACTAATTTTTTGTAAAAATAAGTAGTTGTTGGTTATGAAAAATTGATTTCAATTTTATTTGTTAAGAAAACGTTCAAAAATTTTGATGAATCAAAAATTATGTGTGCGCATGTATATGTACGTGATTTTTATAAGTTGCATATTCCTTAGATAAAATTTGTTGACAAAAAAATCACGATCTTGTCTTGCTACATAATATCGTGAAGTCAGTAACAATGCGGTATTTCTTGGCAATGGCCATTGACCGATTCGTCATATTTGAAAATCGACAGTCGGAAAATTAATTGTAATTCATTTAGTGGCCTATGGCTCAGGTCTCGAATTTATGAGACATTTGTAAACACTGAATAAATGATCAAATCGAATTAGCAAAATCATGGGTCACAATATAAGAAAATATCGCTTGAGGATCAGTGAGACTTGGAGACATGTTCGTTATTTTACATACTGGATAGAGCCATTTGGCAAGAGCACTATGGCAACTAAAAGAAAAAATCCTACCAATTTAGCCTGTCTCAAAAATCCGAATTTTTGTCATGATCACCGTAATAGCAAATACACCATCGATTTAGTATCTCATATATCTTTGAAGATCAAAGTTTTAGAAAGTTATTCTTTTTGTCATTACATTATTATGGTCGAAATTTATCATCTGGTATGGTTAAGTCACAGGATAAGCGATCAGTTGAAAAATATTTTGCACACTGACTTTCATTCCAGGTCTATTCTGCGCCCTTACCATGTGCGACTTAGAGCCTTGTGTATTCGGAGATTGCATTTTGAGCGGGGAAGGCGAGACAGGAGGTCCAGGATTCACTTGTCGCTGTTTTTCCGGTTACATGGGAACAACTTGCGATGAGCGACCAAGACCCTGTGCAGACAATCCATGCGAGGGGAGGGGAGACTGCATGGAGAAGGGGCCCCATTCATTTGTCTGTCGCTGCCACGCTTGGTGGGAAGGTATGGGTAGCAAAAATCGTGAATACGCTAAAGAGGTACTATGATAATCAACTCCAAACAGCTACCATATTTAAGTGTGAAGACACTATATTTCTCAGGACTTGTATGTCTATTTTACTATTAAAAAAGAGGAGTAGTCTGAATTTCTAACTCTGTTACATTTTTCTAGAAGATTTATACATTCCTGTGATGATTATGAGCCATTGTTTTAACTATGATGCAAAAGCAGGCTTTGAGAAAGTCTAGTATTCTGTCATATTTTCCGTTTTCATAATCGGAGCAAGTATTTTTCTCCTTTTATTAATTAAATAGCATTTCTTCAATCTAAGTTTCTGGTTTGTTGCTAATCTAAATGCCTATCATGGATTATTGTTTGTGAGCATTCATATGGTCATCATATTTTTTCTGTATAGCCATATTAGCTATTTCTTAGTGATTGGTACTGACTGCTTTAAATGCTCCATATTTATTTTGCAAGTAGCTTGCTCCCTTTCCATTCATTGCCATAAATATACTGGTTAGAAATTGAGAAAAATTATTTCAAGCATCATAAATATGCAAGCAATTCTCTTTGAAAAGGAAAACTCCTTCATTTACATTTAATATATGCGGAAATTACTGATAATTTTGGCTTATTTATTCTAGAAAACTATACCATCCATTTGAGTTTATGTAATTAATATTGAAAATAATACTTGTGATTGATTAAATGCTGATATCTTTAGAATGTACTATTACTGTAGTTTTTATTTGATGAACTCCATTTGTTAAGCTCTTCTAAAAAATAGTGATTTGATGATCTTCACGGTGAATTCTTGGTAATGTTATTTGTTTTTCAGGGACCAGATGTGAGAGGCGAATGCTAAGGATTCCATACAAACCTCTGTCAGAACGAATGCTTCATGAACCATTTTGGTTGGGACTCATCACTGTCACAGTTGTGCTTGGCATCATAGGACTTATATGGTGTGCAAAGCGCCACTTTCCTGAAAAGCTGGAAAAACTCTTGGCTGAGGAAGCCGACCGCTCAAGGCATGGTAAGAATTTTCAAAAACTAGTTTCGGAAAGGAAAACTCTATATTGACTCCTCCTAAAGTCAAAGAAGATGACAGGTCATTGGGATATTTCTTTAAAAGATTATTCTAAAATTAGGTCTTATAATCAGGAGATAAAGAGAATGTTATTACTTTTACTTCAAATTAATTCATAAAATAGTAATTTTAATTATTAATTGTACATGATGATGAGAGGAAATTCAATTCTCCTCAGAAGTAGTAGGTCAGATATAATGAGAATCTAAATGTTTGTCAATGATTCCTGCTTGCAAAAGATTTTAGAAAGAATAAAAAGTTAATTTCATGAAATTGAATCTTAAAATAATAAAAATTACTTAAAATATATTGAAAATCATTTGATATTACTTTAAGCACCTGAAAAGTATATTTTATGGAACAGCTGAATGACACTGCTTTAATTGGTGATGATGATTGAATAAGAAAATATTTTAAATTTCTTTCAACAACCATTGTCTTAAAATATCATAGAAACTAATAAATACAATAGTCTTTGCTTTTCATGTTAAGGTGGAATAAAGTAGTAACTGGCCAATATTTTAAAAAATATATTAGAAACTTCTTAAACTTTTGTTTCCAGACAGAAGCGCAGGGAATGGACTTTTTATCAGAGGAAATTGCAGTTTGGTGTTGTATTTTAGCCTATTTCATTCATAAATATTTTCTAGAATCCTTGCTATAAATCTCACTCCATGTTTCTGTATAGCTCAGTTTAGCTTAATGTGTTAGTTTATCTATGCTACATGCTATTGCTATGCCTAGCTCTAAAGCCTTCATTATTTTCCTTTTTGATTGTGCTTGTGGAGGCTATAGTCACACATAAGTGTAATACATTTCAGATGTGGGCATTATTATCTTATGCCATCATACTTAAATAGGTCATTAGATATATGATTTAATAGCCATTGTTTAAAAAGTTTACAAATTCGCATTGCCCATATATTAATTCCAGTTTATTTTTTACTTTGAAAAAATACATTTATGTTATATAAATATCAAGCCTATCATGACTTGAATTTTATTTATTTATTATATTGTGATAAAATAATAGGTAAATTCATTATAATTTTAGTGTATGGCAAACACTGAATTTAATCTGCACAATTTAATGGCCTAAATGGAGCTCATGTAAAAATTACAAGCAGGAGCCTGTGCTACTACATAGATCAGTTGTTTGATCTTTAAAATCAGTAGGTATTCTTTTTTGTTATCTTTTATTACTTATGAGCTTCATTCCTCTTAATAACTATTTGTTCAACTCTTATAATGTTTTAATTACTTTTATATCAATTTACTAAGATACATCTGCCTTTGATCAATAATTATTAATTCTAAAAATGAATTGTCAAACTCACCTTATGGCTGGAATCCAATTGAAAATTCATAAAACTCATATAGCCATAAAACAATTGATAAAACAACCATACTGTTCTTTTTCAGAAGTAACTGTTTGAAGCCAAAATCTACAGCTTTTTCCATTTATCAACTATTTTATGGTTATTAGATTTTTCTGGACTTTCAACTGAATAAAAATAACATTTGGAACAATGATTTGGGCAACTTCTGTGCCTGTAAAGTTGTTAAGTAAACAGGCTGTTCACTTTAGCTTCAAAATAGCAGTGGTCACTGGTAATTCATAATCAAATTATTACTAATAATTTCATTGATTTTAATATTTAGAGTCAACTATCATATTAATACAACTGAGGACATAGAGCTAAAAGTTATGTATCATTAATTTATTGGTTTTATAACCAAATGAGTTACAAACATTGTCCCATGAATTTGGGCCATAAGATTAGAATTATTTCCTTATTCTCCGAGTTTAACATCTGTTTTAAATCATCAGCAGTGATATTTCATAAACTTTAGTTTTTATAAACAATTATCATTTACATTCTCAATATTCTTCAATAAGATCTTAATTAAATAAGCATCATACCAAGTTAATAAAAATCAATTATCTTTGTTATTTATGTAGCTGCATTGGAAATAAATAACTATATATCTGTATCTTGAGAAATCTGTATCCATATAAATTAATCACATATGTCCCAAAAGTAAATCAAAAGCATAAACGTTGAATTCTTTATATAAAAATCATTGATTTATACTTGGACTGCCATTGGTATATATCTCCAGATACCTTCACTTAAAACTAATTCAGAGCATGTATTTTTCCATAATATAATTACAGCTTTATACTTAGATTTAAAGTGAAATAATGCCCTAAAATAATTAGTATTGTCAAATGAAATCATTGGCCAAATAATGAGTAATTTTTAAACCATTACAGAGATGATATCAGATAAGTTGAATTCCACTTTTACCTGAAATAGAAAGCAAGGGTTAAAAAGCTGTTTTATAGTGAATGTAGATAAATTTACCCAAATAAAAGAAAACAAACATGTTTCTCTCTGTGCTCTGTCCTTACCTAGTGTGTTTTAGCATTAAAAAGTAGCTTTAAAAGTATATGTGTGAGGAAAAGAGGATAGCATAGCCGTAGCAGTACCCTTCCAGCAGTTCCCGTCACTGTCTCAATCCCTGCAGGAGTGTCAGCCTCTTCTTCAGCAAGGGACAACCTCCAGTCACTTGGAGGTCCGCAGCCCTATGGGGTGGCTGTTGAGGGATCTCACCACCATCATCACCACTACCAAGCACACCCTGGTGGACAGCAGCCGCCCTGTCCTCCACGCTCTCTATTTGGACGTCTCGGTATCCGAAAACCATCTCTTCTGAGCCTGACGGGAGGCGGAGGAACCTCGGCGCAGATGCAACGGCCGCAGCTCGCGCAGCCAACGCAGTCCCCCCCTTGCCCCAACACTCCTGCCATACCAGACCGAAAGCCCAATGCCCCATCGCTTCCGATCCCACCTCCCACATCCCACCACGGGTCCCGGAATGGAACCCAACAACACCACCTTCCTTCAACCTCCTCCTCAGCATCCTCTTCTGCTGCCAGAACATTCAGTCTGGATGATTTGCTTAAGCTGCCACCCAGACGTAAGGCTTTGTCCTTCACCCTAATAGCGTCGAACTCCCAAGACTGTCTCTCTCTCTACTGTATCACTCTCTCTCTCTTACCCAATGTCCCAGCTTCTGTGGCTTGAACGCTGGTTGCACGCTGTCTTGGTTACACGTTGCATTTGCACCGTTTCCAGCTGGGATCATTTTGATGTTGTTACCTGTTTCATAAATGTGTTAGCTTATGCAGACTAGTGTCTTCTTATTAGCAGATGTAATTTAGAGAGTTTGTGTAACTAAAGAAAAAGGATAGTTGTAGATTTAACATGAGATACATTTCCTGTTGATGAATGATGTAAAATGAACACTAACTAGGATTTGTTAAACACAAATGTAAATAATGTAAACAAAAGAGATTAAATTAGATGCTTTACTAGCAAGTTTTATATAGTGCTAGATAAAAATACATTAAAATAGCATGAATAAGTAATGTAATATTCTGAAGATTGTTTGTTAGCACCAATTTACATGGTAGAAATTATTCTAAGCGCATGTCAGGGCTCTAAACATCATGCATATTCTTTTAGTAATGATCAGGCATTGACCTTGAGATTACACTGCATACTCACCCATATTTCTTCTGATCCACTGTAGGCATTCATAAAAATCATTTTTATCTCTCACACCTTTCAGCAGAATATCTGTAAAATAATTATTTTTGAATAACAAAAATAAGTACTTTATATAAAGTTCAAGATATTTTTGTAATTTAAATCACAGTAGATGACTTGGGTTGCATACATTTGTATTTTGATTGCAACTAAAAATAGAGATGTATTGCTTATCACAAAGAAGAGTAGATATAATGATATAATGAAGGATAGAAATTACATATCTTATCAATAAAATTTTAGTCATAGATATTCATTCAATAAAAGTTGCTTCAGCAGTTTACATGTAGTTTTATGCCATATACAGGTGAGCCCCGCTTAACGCGGCCCCGTCCAACACAGATATGTCATAACATGGATTTTATTTCAAATTATAATTTTTTAAAAAAGTATAGATATCTTATGCACAGTGCGACCGCAGGCTAATGTCTTATGATTTTTATAAATTTCGCACTAATCAAATTTCATAAAGTATCCTAAATATTGCGATATTTCAGCAGTGTTGCATAGCATTGCATTGTCTGGTGGCCAGTTTCACTCTTTTCCCTGTAAATTTCATGGGTCTAACACAAAAAATATATCTCCTAAGGCGGAAGTAATTTGAAAAACGGAAATAGAAATATGATTCATGCTTCATGTTTCTTTGGCATCATTGGATCGTAAAGAATGTTTTTGATGATTTATATTTTTTAAATCTATATTTTTCAACAATTACTTTATTACAATGTTAATTTACCGTATTAACATGTCATTATAAATAATAATAAAACAATAACGCTACACATAAAAAAATTATATAATTTTGATCTACATATATGTGGTACAAGTGGAAGGATCTTAATGTTTGAATGCATATAATCTATTATAATATATAATCAGTGATGAGCTGGAAAAAAATTAAGAACCGGCTATCTAAAAAAAAGAGGGTCAGGAAATTTCAATACAGTGGCAGGAGGCCTATATGCCAGGGGCATCATATCGCTCTAGTTTAGTAATACCGTTCCTCTAGCTTAACAAGTGTTTGGTTTGTAATATATTCCATTTCATACACTGTCAGTAATTGACTATCAGATAGGGAAAAATGTACTTGAAAGGACAAAATCAATAAATTTTCATATTTTCTAAAAATTTAACAACCGGCTCGCAAATTCTGAGAAAAATTAACAACAGGCTCGAGCGAGCCAGCGGGCGTCGGCTTCAGTTCATCACTGTATATAATGATATATAAATTGCAGAAAACCCAACACGCACTACTATGGGTTTGATCTATAAGCGGTGCTGCAAGATCATCGTCGATCAGTGCATGACTTTGTTGGAGGAGCACAGTGACTTCACACGAGTGAGTGCCGTGAAACGGGGCTGCGACGGAAAATTTGAATGCTACCGACAAGTTTTACGTAATAAGCGAAAAAAGCTAAGCAGTCGACCATGGACTCTTTTTTAATACAACTTCGTAGGTGTTCTAAGAAATTTTTTGAAATTATGTACGTCTACCGGTAAAAAGCTTTTTTGTCTTACTGTTTACTAGGTAATTTTATAGTTTGTTTAATAAATTACGTTCTAAAAGTCTGGTAGAAATATGTTTTACATTGAATGTGGGTCCAAAAATACCATTTGGGAAGCTATTTCTCTCTGGGCACCTAAAGGTTATGGTGCCCCGGCGAACGCAGATTTTTGCTTAACACAGAGACCTCAGGAACGCATTCCCCGCATTAAGCGGGGCTCACCTGTATAATATTCTAATAACAATATCCTATACTGATCATTCTATATCCTTACCACAATATCTGAAAATCCTTATCATGTAAACATGAACAATAAACACCAACTCATCATATATTTGAATATACTATGCTTATCTTGTAGGACAAAAAATTTACTGAATTTTTGCCTTTTATTTAAAAACAATACTAACTATTGATTTGATAGGTTATTTTTGGCAAAAGGAATTGTAATTTTAATACATCGTCTTGAGCATAATTTGGTAGAACAAGTCACCTCTTTCCATTTGATTTTAATAACTTTTTATATTATGTTTCTAGGATCGCCATCCAGCCGAAAGAAGCGGAATAATTCCAGCCCCACACGGAAGCACTCTGCTACACCATCAGGAGCAGCTGCAGCAGCAGCTGCTGTCATGGCAGAAGCAGAAAAAAAAAAGATTCTGCAGAGTCTGGTAACGCCAGCTCACAAACCAATCCTAACCACTGCGGCAAGGCTATCCATTTCATTGAATTCACCCTCAGAAACCTTAGCATTGGGAGAATGTCCTCCAAATTCTCAAGACAACTCTACCAATGTATCTGAGACCAAGTTCATGGGAGATGGAGGAGTGGCTGGATCTTCTGGAGATGATGTAGTCCTAGAGGAATCACTCCCTGGTCCACCACTAATGCCACCAGTTCCTCCAACAGCCTCCAGATTGGATAAGAAGGTAAGAAACATCCATTTTCTTCATATTTAAAAACATCCATTTTCTTCCTATTTAAAAATATTGCATGCACACTTAAGGAAATTAACCATTTGTTTGTGAGATTGTTTATGTTAGCAACAATGAAGACGTAACCATGTAAGAAAATTTCTAAGTTCAACTCGAATTAAGACATTCTTGTTTGATTTTCTCGATAATGGCTACACCTACGATAAAAATGTATAGGAAAGGAAATACCCTTCTTTATTAGTTCTACATCTTTTATTTGAAAAATATTTTGATATTACTAATACTTTACGAGATATGATGGAAAGTTCATTTTTTGTCACCAGTAAAGTGGTACCCCTGATTGGCATACGTAATTCATTTTTGCGATTTTCTTATTATCTTTGATAAGAAGTCCTTAACATCAAATTTCATGAAAATCTGTTTGGTAGAAGCTGAGAACAAACATGTGGACGAATGGATGGATGGATGAACAGACAGACAGACGGATGGACGGACAGACAGACAGACAGATGGACAGACCGACAATAATAGGCATTAATGCTGGAAGCGAAATGCACCTAAAAAGAAGTCACCTTTCTCTAAATTTTTTAACCTAACCAGCTATTCATTGCACTACCTCTTATGGGTAGGCAAGAGAGAATCGGCAGGTCGTTTAAAAAAAAAGTATTTGCAGAAAAGTCACAAATTTACAGATTGAATCAACTAAAATGTTTATACAAGTTTTTGTATTTTTTAATGATTTCTTTTCTGCCATGATTAATAGAGCAAATTGGTACATCGATCATAGCTAATATAACTTTGTAGTTTTAATGATTGAGTTGCTCATATATATTATTTAACTCCTAAAAAACACATAACACATGTTTTTATATTATATTCCTAGTACAACAGAGAGTTAAAATTTCTAATTAATTCGTTGCTATTAATTAATGTTTATTTTATACAAGCTTCTCTCCATGTCATGCCATTCTTCTTCATTGAGCTGTTTTTTTTTCTAGTTGCTCCTTTTATCTAACAATATAGGTAAACGCCATAGCATTTATATCATACCTATGGTATAAATTGCAATACATATATTTAAAAATGTTGTGAAATGTTAAATTAAGATGTATATTTTAGTTGCTTTGTATGTTGTTCATCTAAGACTATCAAAGAGACTACCAATGAATCCCAGTGTGCCATTGTATCCTACAGATTTTGACAACCTTCTTGCATTTCCTCCCTCAGGTTACCTTCGCCCGCCTTCTCAGTCGGGTTTCTGCCGAAATGGGTTCTTCATCCGCATCTGGTAGCAGTAGCGAGGCAACTCCAGCACCAAAAACCTTGCAGGAAAATGCCTCACCCAATCCAGACACCGTTCAGACCCAGCATCTATCGAGTCCTGCCTCCGACGAGTCTTCCTCCGTCTCTTCCTCCACTTCATCCTCCTCCTTCCATGCCATGGCATCATCAGGAGCATCTCCTGCCGCACCAAGAAAATCTTCCCGCACAAAGATCCAGGTCCCAGTCGTTGACGCTCTCGGCAAGGATGGGATCACCTCCACCAGAGGTCCGTCCATCCTTCTGGAACCTCCGTCCTCCAGCATGTGCAACATGGACTTTCCCCCACTCTCTCCCATTAGGGAAATGCCCTCCCCCTCTCCCTCCCCTACAAGGGTGGGGGGACAGCAGTTGAGGGAGAAGGGACAGGGTGGTGAGAATAGGAGTGCAGCAGCAGAGGGAGGGAGCAAAGGTGGGGACGATGACGATGATGGTGACACGGATGACATGGAGGAGGAAGAAGACGAAGAAGAACCGGCGAGGGTGTGCGTGACGCAGAGTCCGGAGGAGGAGGGAGGGGGAGATGGGGGAGGGGGAGAGGGAGGAGAAGAGGAGGAGGAGGATGGAGAAGATGGGGAGGATGAAGAGGGAGATGAGGACGACGATGAAGATGACGAAGAGACGGAGGACGATGAGGAAGATGATGAGGATGAGGAAGAACAGGAAGGGAAGGCAGAAGAGGACCACATCCACCAGAAGCAGAGATCGTTCTCCCTGGATGCAGCTGCCCTTGAGGCTACTGACGATGACATTGGTGATGAAGGATTGGAAGAGGATTCCCCCACGGGAATGGAAACCATGTCCGAGACTACCACTACTGCTGAAAAGTGTTCATTGCCGCGACTCGTACCTCCTCCCCTTTCGCTACCTCCCCAACCCATCGTGATCCCTACCATAACAATCCAGCAGCCTTCTCCGACCAAGGCCACAATGCCAAACACCCGACCACAGTTGGTCCTGCCAATTGGGTCACCTCCTCCAAGAAGACGCCTTTCCGAACATCACCCATATCCACCTCCAATATTTTTCCAACCGCCCCTCTCGCCACAAGTGTCTCAACCCAACAACAAACGCCTCCTCCTCCACGGTCCGGACAAACCAACCTCCCTTGACCTTCCCATGAGTCCTCCTGTCATCACAGTCACTGCCACTATGAGCGAATCAGATGAGATGGAAGATGGTTGCACGGGAGGTAATGGGAGGTGTGGAAACTCTCCCTACCGGTCTTCCGGTTCTGGCACGATTGGCCCAGGAGGGAGGAGGATCGGGGATGACAACTTGAAGTGCGGGGGCCAGCCTGGTATGACCTATCTGTCTCCATTCTCCATGTGCTCGAGAGGAGAGCGCACCGCTTCGGAATCCAACCTGAGTTCTTCTGGATATTCCTCGATGGCCAGTCCGGGACCTTCGAGGGCCGGTTCGAACAACCCCCTGTGTCCATCTGACGGCACTGACGCAGAAGATCCCCACCAACACCTCGGTGGTGGACATCCTCACCATGGACCCCACCTCCTCCTCCCGCACCATCGGACTGGACCATTCCTCCACCCTCACCACAGCGCAGCAGGTCCGACAACAACATTGCTGCACCCTTCGGTCCAGCAGCACCACCAGAATTACCTCAATCTCCCGCAAGGAGCGGGAGGTAATGGTCAAAATTCTCCGTGTTCGGATCATGATGCAGGTACGCCTCACCTATCAGTGCCATCGGCTTACTCATGGACTCGGAGGCCGTCGCCGCTGCTGCAGACTCCGAATATGGAGGATGCGACAGTGGAGAGGCCGCCTGGAAGCCCGCCGATGGCAAAATCCATTGTGTTGCGGCAGCCTCAGGCTGATGATGGTGAGAGTGCGAGGGTGGAATTCAATCGGAGTTCAGGAGAGGAGGAAGAGGAGGTTGAGGGAGGTGAAGTCGGGGAGGGGAGGGGGTGGAGGAGAAGGGCGGAAAGAAGGAACTCTAGCACCACCCCAGATTCGAATGATGAGGGAATTGGTAAGTTTTTTATTAGGGTACTGCTCTGATATAAAAGTCAGGGATTATATTGGTTTAGACTTGTGCAACCTATTGTTACAATAGAAAGACTTTTAGGTAATATTCCATAAAAAAATTATTTTTATTATTCGCAGCTTTATTTAATGTGAGAATTATAGGATCAGGGTTGTTTATTACCTTGTCTTACGCATAATTCTTACAATTTTTAATGCAAGACAATTCAAAGTTGTTTAACAGCTTAGAGCTTCATGTGCTTTCTTCACAACATGGGTGGTTTGGTATTAAAACAAAGGTGTACAGCTCTATCTCTATATTCGTCTCCAACTTTTCTCATTTCCTTTCGTTTGAGTTATGGGATCATAGTTAAATCACAGCATTGTACTTAAATGTAAAAATAGGTTCAGACTACATTTTTTATTACACGCATGCGAGCAGAAAGGGAAACAAAGACACGCTGAGAATACAGCAACATGCGGGCATCTCACTCACCATTTCCCCATGTTGTTCTCTGTATCAATTCTTTTGTGGTATATAAGTATTATGAGATCATTTAGTCATCGAGAAAAAATCACACGGTTTCAAGCGCATGAAAGAATGAACAGAGTCTGCTGCAGTCGGCGGGCCTGAACAGTGAAGTTTATACTCTACAAACAGAAAATAGCTACAATTATTTCTGTGCTAATGCGTTAACATAAAACGTAAAAATTTTAAAAATTAGTTTTGAATTAGCTTGTATAACTCAAATAGCGATGTAAGTAATTTTCTTATTATTTGCAGAAATTTTTCTCTGAATAGAATTTAATGCAGCTGTATATTATGCATTTAAATGCCAACTTAGCTACTATTTCATGTCTATCATTTTAGCAATATGTTGTTTAATAAGATTCAGGTAATCACTTAAGGTTTTTGTTGGAAATTGCAGTGAAAGATATTTCTTTCATATTTTTTATTCAATATATCGTGGGCGTACAATGAAAATCCACTGAGTCCAAGTTTAGGCTAAATTGAGTTATTTATGCTACAATGTCCCAAATTGAATGATGTAGCTACTGCAAAAACCCATTAAGTTCTATCTAGTTCCAGTTAGAGCTCTGCATGGGCCTGATTTTCTGTACAAATTCGGATACGGCCCGTACATTGCAAAGTAATTGTAGGCCTGGCCCGTGAGACATTACGGAGGATCAGTGTGACTTGTGTGATTTTTAAAGCCTGGCCCGGGCCCATAATAAATTCCAAAGGATAGGCTTGTACCCAGCACATGGGCTGGGCAGGTCAAGGTCTGGCCCATGCAGGACTCTAGTTCCAGTTCACTGCTATGATGCTCATATTTTTTTGTAAGTCTATTTAAGGATGGCTGTGAAAATCCAATTTACTCAAAAACAGGTTTGAGGACTTAGTATACATATTTTCCTTGTACATCCACGATATATTTTATATATATATATATATATGTACTTATATTGTTGATTCTTATGATATTTAAAATCACATATAACTCTAGATTTGTGCATATTGTTTATGATTTTGGAGCAGTATTTTCATCAAATAGCATTTTATATTTTGACAACCTTTTCTTATTGCTTTTCATATATTCTTAAGGTACAGAAGGAGAAAATGGGAAAGCAGCAAACATCACTCAGAAAACCCTTCAGCTTCCTTCAATTGTGGTTGGTGTTCGTGACTCATCTCCACCACCAGTTGAGCTTGAGCAAGCTGCTGCTTCCCGACTTAGCCCAGTTAGTTCCAGAAGTGAGAGTCCTCTGAGCGATAGGGTATCCTTACCATCTTCATCACCTTTTGGACACCATTCTTCCCCCAGGCCTTTTTCTGCTCTTTTCTTTGGGAAAGGGCCACCACTGCCACTCACCGATTCAGATGCTCTCTATGACTGTCCAAGCTCAGAGGTAAATACAAAAATTTTAACTAACATCCAATGTTTCCATATTTTTCTTCGGAAATTCATCAATTTTGTGTTGATTTGATTCAATTAATTCAGAAATTTCAATTAAATGGAATTTCTCTGCCAACTATCAATGATAGGATATTGTAAAGCATTCATCACCTTTGATAAGAATAAAAAACAAGACAGTCTGTTGCACGGAAATCTGTTATTTATAATAATAATTAATTTAAAAAATGTATTTTCATTAAGACTTCCAATTGTCTGAACATTGATTATCCAAAGTTCCATAATATGAATCATTGGTAATATATAAAAGCCTTATTCTGTCCCTTTGTCACTCCCTCTGTTACGCTCTGAAACATAGAAATATACCTGGCAGGAGAGGACTAAGGTCAGCTTTTGAAGCACAATAGATACTTGCGGGAGGGTTTCGAACCTTTGCTCAGATTGAAAGCAACCCTCTCAGCAGGAGGTATGATTTCAGGTCAAAAAATCAGTACAACATACATTGTATAAACTTTCTCATATACTAATGTGTCGTTTAGTTGTCTTTAGAAAATGAAAATCGTATGAGCCTGTTTTTAGAAAATCCAATTTTTGTTAAAGTTGCCCAAGAATAAACTAGCCTTATATTCATTCATTGAGAAATATGAAATATGTAGTGTTAATGTAGACATATACTCAAGTAACTGTACGAAATTTGACCAAAATCGTTTGGGCCGTTTTTGAGAAAATCAAATTATTGTTAAAGTTGCCTAGAATAAACTAGCCTCATATTCATTTTTTGAGAAATATGAACTATACAGTATTATTGAAGAAGTAAACTCAAGTAACTGTACGAAATTTGATCAAAATCGTTACAGTCGTTTTTGAGAAAACGAATTATTGTTAAAGTTGCCTAGAATAAACTAGCCTTATATTCATTTTTTGAGAAATATGAACTATACAGTATTATTGAAGACGTAAACTCAACTTCGTATGAGAAAGTAATAACTCAATGGTGGTTTACATTATTTTAAATTAAAACCCTCTCAGTAACATTCATCTCTGGACTTCTCAGTACTTTATCTCGAGTTCATTATGTATCATATAACAGGTTTTTTGGGCTCTCGGAGTTGGCATTATTTGTTTACATTTTGTTTTTCTCTACTATGCATCTGTTTTTGCTAGTCAGTCACTGAAGAGGGCACGCACGGTCTAAAAGACCGGGATCTCTTTCAGTAGTATCTAATGCTTGGCCTCTTTATCTTAACTCAATTTCACTAGCTATATTTTTATCGCAATCTTCTTTATTTCTGTGTGGTAATAATAAAAATGTCATATTCTTTGAAGAAATCATCAACTCTTCTGCCTGTGAAAAAGTGCCCTGCATGCCAGGTGTTGAGTGTTTGAGATTGATAATTATATTCAAGCCTTTTTTTACAAATTATTGTAGTAATAACCCATCGCCATGCGTTCATTAGATGCAAGGGAACTAGAAACAATCAGGCATGTAAGCATAATTTATGTATGTGGTCTTTGTGAGCATTGATTTTTGCAAGCATGCGGCGACGGCGAGGATAGGCGCTATCTTCCAATAACATATACACACAAACACAACGTGTATCACCTTACAATGGAACAATTGATTGTGCTTGCCTTGGAGTCAGCTGGCCTTTATGTCTGGTTGTGAGGGACCTTGGCGACTACACAGTTTTTTCAAGTGAATGTTTGATTTTTTATCACAATCTTCTATATTTCTGTGTGGTAATAATACAGTGTAATGTTTTTCAAATAGGTCATCGATACTTGATTGTTTGAGATCGCTAATTATTGTATTTATCTATACTATTTATTTGCGCTAATAGTTATTTGCAAAGACGTTTTTTTACAAATTTATATTAGCAATCATTGGTCCCTTACTGTATTTTTTGCACTAATGAATATAGCCAGAATCAATGGCTTTATTATACTAGAGAGTAGCACACAAAGTAAAATCCACCGCAGGGAGATTTTGAAAACACTTTCAAAAGAACTCTGCATAGACTACTTGAAAATTCGTGCCCAGAAGCATAAAAGTAAAGATTAGGTAATTCGTAGAAATTTCCGAAGAAGAAAGACAAGAACAGAAGAGCAATAGACCAGGAAAATGTGCTTTTTGCTCTTGGAAACAAAACAGGAAGACCCGATGTACTGTGTAATATGCTCAAGATATATATGCAGAGAGCATTCGGTTACTACATGTCGGTTGTTCCAAATTTCAAGATGAGGATTAGGAAGATGACGAAGATTGATGACTGTAAAACATAACAATAATTTTGATTCACAATTTTTAGAGTCCATGTTTTATTTTTATGTAAAAGTTATTTGCGTTTGAATTAAAATGCTGTATAAATTTTCCTAAAAATATTTTTCAGTTTACTAATAATACTTTGTTCATTCATTCATGGTTTTCAATCCTAAGATTGGTTTGACATGACTATGGAATAAACACAATGATGTGGTGGTTTCCTGTTGCCTTCCACATCAGACACATACATGAGTGATGAAAATATGAATTATGAGTACGAACACAAACATCCATGCCTTTGGTGGGATTCGAACCTACAACCTCAGTGATGGTAGGCCAGTGCACTAGCCCTTCTGCCACCGGGGCCGGCAATACTTTGTTATCAATGTAAAATCATTGTATATACAAAAATAGATTTAAAAATAAAGAAAAGTTGCATAGCAATATTCATTTTAGTGTATTTTAGCCTGTTTATCCAACACGGTCAAAAAAACTGTGCGCGACCTGGCACTTTAACTAGTGTAAATTATATTCCCTTTATTGCAGTATTATTTTTAATTAAAAGAACATAATTTTAAAATAAAAAGTCAAAGTATAACCATGATTTTTGACAATGCCCAATCATCTATATTTTCCATTAACTAAGCTAGCATTTGGAGCAATTAGATTGTAACCCTATTTTGTGTGTGTGTGCATGCGCATGTGTGTATTTGAAATTTATAGTAAAATTTTAAATATGTATCTGAAATTATTATTAATGATGTTTTGATTTATTTATTTTTTTAGGTCCTTGGAGGAGATGACTCTTCAACTGGAGGTCACACTAAAGGGTTGCCATTAGGATTTGGGCTGCCATCACATTCTCTCACTGGGACAGTTTCTGGAAAGGGATCCAATTTGTTGGAGGTACCACATAGACAAGGTGGACTACAACGAAAGATAAGCCCCAAACGACGTGTTCGGGCCCCTGTGCCCATATGTTCATCATCTTCATCATCATCTTCATTGGAGGGAATCCACTCAAAACGGTATGTTTAATATAAGGAAATATATCCTGCATATTGTACCATCTATTAAAATTAACCAAAATTTCAGTTTCTCAAAAGAAAAATAAGGCATCTATTAGATTCAAACTGTCAGCCCTCTGACTTCTCAAAATATTGCAATGAAACTTGTTAAGTAAGATATTTATCAATGTAAGAATAAAATTGGATCACATGAATCATATGTGTTATTCACAGCTCTCACATTACCGCAAAATATCACCCTCAATAAAGACAGATTGTTATCGTTATATGCTATACTTATAGAATTCATTACCTCTACTTGTTTTATTTTTATTATGAGCCTCTTATTTCTTACTGCTGGGCAAAGGCCTCCCCTAATTCCTTCTATCTTTTTCTGTTTGTTTCTGTCCACATTCTTCCCATATATGCTTTCAATTCATCCCTCCATCTTCTTCTTTGGCATCCTCTAATTCTCGCATTTTCATATGGGATCCAGCAACTTATAAGCCTGGTCCATCTATTATCAGATTGATACTCATGACCTGCCCAAGGCCATTTCAACTATTTTACCTCCTGAACTACGTCTTTGATTTTAGCTCTTTCTCTAATGATCTTGTTTTTCACACGTCTTGTTTTATACTCAATGCTAAATCATCTACTCGAACCTCTATTATAACAGTCACTGTATCATTTCTTATCTTTGTAAAACTAAGAAAGTCTCTGTTATTATTCACTAATTATTCAAAAATGCAGGACTTACTTAAAAATTAACTCAAAAGGTAAATATGTACTCAAGGTAGTGTAGTTACGTTGACTATTAGATTGCAAAATAAAAAGTTGTAATCAGTAATCTGTAATAGACTAGATTGGTTTTTCGCCTGCAATTATAAAAAGGATATTAGTTATTGAATCTGAAAAGAGAAAATAAATTTAGCTTTTGGTAGAAAATATAAAGACAAGGTAATCCCTCATGTTCATTTTTTTGAAGGGCTAGTACCTCATCCACATTCGTCCAACAATCAAGCCGATGTTCTTCATCGTCTGATAGAAATGCAAGCAAGAGCATTGAGGTTCCATTCACCGCTGCCCTCCAGTCACCCACGAAACTTCACCATTATCAGCCGAGAAAGTACAAACACCTGCGGGGATGGATTTCTCCTGGAGCAACTGACCAAAAGAAATGTTTTGAAGCCACTCTCTCCCCACATGGGCTTTCTAACATAACCCATTCCTCCAATGCATCATCTTCTTCAACAGCTACGACACCTCTGCCACACGATGATGTCAATGTTACTGGAGATGCAGCAACTGAGGTGAGACATGGGGCCATTTTAATGCAATTTGGTTATTATTCCTCCTATATAGGCTAATGACTTGATAGCTAAATTACAGAAAAATTTTGCTGAATTTTCTAGCCTTCAGATTATAATTTAGTGTCTTCATTACTTTCTTTGGTCTTAAAAGTCTTAAGTTATTAGAAATTATTTGGTGTCATAAAATTCATAACATTTTCTTTATAGAAACTATTATAGGAAAAATCTTGGACATATTTTTGGAGGAAAAAGGAAATAGAAAATATCTTGTTGTGATTTGCTGTATATTTGATTAGATCTAGTTTAATTATGAAAGGATATATAATAACTAAATAAGGAATAATGAATATCGTAAAAGCTAATGGAAGTTTAAGAGATACTAAAATGATTGTTTTGCTGTTATCTGAACCAGCTTACATTTTTGGCCATGATATTTTAAAAACTTGATTCTCTTCAGACTGTTCAAGTAGTCTGCCAAAAGAGAGATATTTTCAGAACCACACCTATCTTTATATCTCTGAAAGCACTGACATTACCTTTGTAATATCCATAGATTAAGTAAGAGTATAGATGGAGCTTTACAGCAGTAGAGTGGGCAAATGAGTGAAGCTATGATGAGAAAGAAATGGTATGCAATTGGCCATATTGGTCTGACATGGTAGAGTATAAAGATACCTACAGCAGTGCTTACAAAAAAATCATATTTTATGGATATTAATTGAATTATCGTTTCTGCAATAGAAGTTTGAAGAAGAAGTTTATTAGACATAATAAATCTATATACAAATGTAGCTGACACAATTCTTAATCATAAATAAAATTAGAAATAACAAGACAATACTTATAACGACCATTGTATATAGATAATTATTTATGCACTTTGTTAATGCTAGTATTACAAGGGAAGGGAATCATAAGGCTACTAATAATGAAACATATTTTGAAAATTCATTTATTGGACCTTTTAAACATTAATGGTATACAGGCGACTCCTGAGATTCTACCAACTCGAGAATTTGACCGGTGGAAACCCGCTTATTTGACCCAGACAATCAGTCGGCCAAATTAGGAACTAGTTTACATGAAGTAATTTTCGGCCCGCCCAACCATGCGAGATTTGGTTTCAGTCTAAACATCATTATTTCTGCTCTAATTGTTTGAATTTGTGCTGATTTCACTAGTTTTTTTTTTCCTTTATTTAAATTTATTTATTTATTTTATTTATAAATTTATCAATTGACATGGCATCGTCATTCATGCTCTAATTGTTTGAATTTGTGCTGATCTCACTCTTTTTTCTGTTAATCTTTTACTTAAATTTATTTATTTTATTGATTTATTTATAAATTTATCACTTGACATGACATCTAAAAGGAAATGTAAGATTGATAATGTAAGGGAATCAAATAAAAGAGGGCATAAGACTCATAGTTATGAACTGAAATTAGAAATTTTAAAGCGTGTTGTGAAAGGTGAAAGCCAAGCTGAAATCGCACGATCGTTGGGAATGTGTCCTTCCACTATTAGCACTTATGTGAAACAGAAGGAGAAAATTCTAGAAGATATGATAAATTCAGGTAATTTGATAACAACAATAAACAGTCCTTGGCACGGTGTTGTGATTCCTAAAATGGAAAAACTTTTAAAACTTTGGGTAGATGATCAGTGTCAGAAACATATTCCTATTAGTGAGACCATGATTAGAGCAAAGGCTAAGGACTCTATGATGATTTGAAGGAAAGGATGGATGAAATTTCTGTTGATGTGCCTCCATTTAGTGCAAGTCATGGCTGGTTTGACAGATTTAAGAGAAGGGCAGGTTTGCATAACCTTAAATTAACTGGCGAGTCTGCAAGTGCAAATACTGATGCTGCCTCAAGTTATTAATTTTGCTGCAATATATAGCTGTATGTATAGATAGATGTATGCAGGGATGTACTGCAGCCAGTCCGGTCTGGCTCACGCGAGTCGTTTGATAAAATCTTTGAAGCTTGACAAGTCGAATGTTGCACGTCACTCTTCCGTTATCTTTGTTGGTAAAATACTAATACTACTGATTCCTCCATTTAAATAACATGGGAATGGATGAGGCGGATTTGATTAAATTTGGATTTTAAAGATACATAAAATAATCTTACAAACAAAAATTTATTTTTTTCCTTTTTACTGCAAAAGATAAGTTATACATTTAAAATATTTTTTATTTAATTTATTCATAATTAAATATTAATGTATTAACACATCAGTAATGTTATTTTATCTTTATATAATGTGAGGGGAGACTTAAAAATTTTTTCCCGAGATGCAGGAACGTATCCTGCGATTGTAACATGCAAGTCTATGGAAAAACAGCGTTCGGCATTCGACTGTTCGAGATTCGACCACGTTTTCAGGAACGCATCCCGGTTGAATTTCAGGAGTCGCCTGTATTAAATTACATTAAAGTTGTGAATTGAAGGCCAAAGCTAACAAAAAGTTACCCAAATTCATTGGAATCACTTCTTAAGTCTACATTAAAATCAGCACTTATAAAGGTATAATTAAAGGAACACAATATTGATAAAATTTTGTTATAAAATTATATCAATTTCCCTTAAACAAAACTAATTTATTGTAAAGTTGCCTTTTACTTTAAGAGATATAATGCAACCTTACATCTATGTGCTTCTCTGCAATAGCTCTTAATAGAACTCTTGCTCGAAATTATGATCATTCAAACCTTCAAAAAAACTTGCTCCAATAAAATATTCCAATACCTGGCTACAGTCTTTTCACACTAAACATTTTAAGCATAAATATGCCTCCACTCTCTGTTAGTGCATTTCGTACAACTTTTTCACACATTGTACAAATATGTATCACATCCAGTGATGGAATCACTAAACCCCCTAAATTTCTGAGTTTTATTAATTCGCAGAAATCTTGGCTTGGATTTCCAATTAAAGCATTTAAACACTGCTCACAATGAAGTCTCATGTAAATGTCTCACAACAATCCCTGCCACATATGCTATTACTTTGTGAGAAAACTCATTCAGTGTCAATAGTTCAGAAGCAAGTAATTCATTCTTTGATGGATCTGCATCATTTAATTGATTTGCCATCCTACCTCCAGTTGTTGATACATTTATATGAGTTTCAGAGCTGGAACAATTGAATACTGTAACCTCTTCTAAAGGAATACAATTACCTGAAGTGTTGAATTGCCTAGTTGTAGGATTATTGTTATTTCCACCATACATCCTTATTATGCCAAAGAAGAGCTCTAAATGGTCTTGGCTGAGCTTATGCATTGGTAAATAGAGAAGGGCATTTGAAAGGCAAACTTCTTTATATAATGACACTGTTGTCTCAATACAAATTAAGAAATCTAAAAATCCAGTTTTTCTCTGACTTTTCAGGATCGATTCTCCTCCTTCTGAAATCATTAAATGATGAATGTCCATCTTAATTTTATTCAATTGCTCAACTATCTCAGCAAAGTTTCCTGAATGGATTGGTTTTTTGAAGCCAAGCTGCCTTAAATTCTTACTATGTAAAATATCAAATAAATCATTGAAATACATAATAAATTTTATAGTAGCCTCGCATCCCTTGAACGTTTCCAGTTTCATATCAAGACAGGTTTTTAGTGCAACAGCCACTGACCTGCTTAATAGCTGTGTTGCAAGTCACACTTTCATTTTTTGTTTACCATAAAACAAATGACTTGGACCTACCTTGTTGGCTAGGGTCATCCCTTCTTTTTTCTGAAGACCATTTAACTCAAGAAGGTAGCTGCATAAAACTTTGCCTTCATCTTTAACATATATGTTACATTTATCGCCTAATGTGTTCCTGACTAATTTTAGCATATGACATGGATCAGGAAATATGAAAACTGGCCTGTTTGTAGAAGGATGATCAAAAGTTTAGGGGACTATTTTGCTCTATGATGCATCCCAGCCCTTTAACCATGGCAAAATTACTTGGAGCACCATCAAATGCCAAAGAAACAACCCTAACACCAGATTCATGAGTCAAAACCAGTCAGTGGCTCACTAAATATGCCCTTTGCACTACAGACACACCACCAGTCAAAAAATAACCTACTGGAACTTTCCATGATCCATTTATGCATACAAGCATCAGAATCAGTGCATCCTTGGCTAAAGCTCTGCCATCCCCATCAAGTCCAGTACCCATGTCTACATAACCACAGTACTCATTGCCATGATATTCCACATGTTGTCAGATGAGCATTTCATCCAGCATCAATGTACACACAATTGTATTATTTGACTTTGCTGACAAAATTTTAATTGCATTAAATGCCTCCTTACTAAACCCTGCATTTCTGTCAATACTTTGGTACCATTTTGATATCATTTTAGGGTGTGGCAAACAAGAATCAAATTCTCTCCTCACATAATTATATGCCTTTGGGGAATAATAGTTAAATGTTAAGGCAAATGCCTTTAATTCTTTGCTATATGATTTAGGCAAAGGTGAATTACTTGTTTTTGCAATTTGCTGCTTCAGTATTTCACCATGTGAATCACCAATGCTAGAAAGAATCTCTAAATGTTCTTGAGCAAGTAAATTATTCTCTTTTAAACTGTCTATAACAGTATTCATACAAGGATTTTTTTTGCTTTACATCCGTATTGTTTGCTAGAGAACCTTTATCTTTCTCTGGTAATTGGTTTTCAACGTTTTTAACTCAAGTTTTAACTCCTCCTTGGTGGGTGAATGAGTTGCCTTTTGAGTAAATGAGAAAGTGCTATCAGGGATTGGCAATTCTGGTACACCAAATTCCACTTGTGTATTTTCCAGAGGAGTGCTCAAAGAGGTTGAAGGTGCTTCTTGATCATTCATATTGATCTCCTGAATATTTTTATCAGGAGAATTATTCCTTTTTATAGGTCTCCTCTTTTTTGGAACCTGAAAAAATAATAGATATATTAAAAGAGGGAACAATTATCACCAACTCCAGCTTACCATCAAATACAAATACATTTCTCCTTGGTAACATTAATAACAGTTTAGTATAATATGATTCATCAAACAGTTCAAAATAACCTGAGATACGATATAGTTTGTTATAAATTTGGACAATTATTTTGACTAATAAATAATAATTTCAGATTGATTAATTGTATTGGATTACTATTACACGACAAGTGATAGAATACAGGCGACTCCCGAGTATCGTTGGGGATGCGTTCCTGAAAATGTGTTCGAATCTCGAATGTCGAACGCCGTTTTTCCATATACTGGCATGTTATAATCAGGGGATACGTTCCCGCATCTCGGGAAAAGTCTCCCCTCACGTTCTATAAAGATAAAATAACATTACTAATATGTTAATACAACAATATTAAATTATGAATAAATTATATAATAAATATTTTAAATGTATAACTTATTTTTTGCACTAAAAAGGAAAAAATAAATTTTTGTTTCGAACTTCAAAGATAGATGTATGCAATATGTTCTGCAAACGGCCCGGTCCGGCTCCCGCGAGTTGTTTGTTACAAACGACTTGCGTGAGCCGGACAACATACCTGCATACATCTATCTATACATACAACTATTTATGACAGCGAAATTAATATAAAAGTTATTTAAAAAGCACAAAATAACTTAAGAATAAAGAAACAATAAAATTAAAAATATTTTCATACCTTAAATCTTTTTCAACTGCACTTACTGGACTTGGTTTATTAATTGAGAAGTTGGAAGATTTTAGTTGGAAGAAGAAGAGCTATTGGGTGGGGAATTGGATGGGCTATTGACTGGGGATTGGATGGGCTAGTCCTTGCAGCAGATGTTGAAGCAGCTTCTGCTGGCTGTAGTCTTTCAACCTTCTAAAAGAATTTATACAGCTACGGTTGAATTTTAGCCTTCTTCTTTTGTTCATAAAGGACCCTGTAGCAGGCTCCGTCCTTAAGAACAGCACTTTACACCAATGAGCTCCTCTCAGTAGTAGAATCTTTTTCGCAATCAAGTTTATGAAATTATCCAGACTTCAGAAGATCTCACTAAGGTCTTTTAAAGAGAAACCATAATATCATCTTTACCATCTTCCTTGGTCTCAATGGATTGTTGCAATTCAATGAGGTCTTTATTGGTCAACCCCTCTGCATGAGATGAAAGTAGCTCATCGACATCTGCCTCATCCATTTCTAAGTCAAGTTGCATCCCCAGTGCAACAACTTCTGTGGTGATCTGCTCAGGGGTCTCTTCAAATCCTTTAAAATTAATGACAAACTGTGGACAGAGCTGATTCCATGGCCCATTCATGGTTGACTGCTTGACCTCAGCCCAAGAAACTCCAATGTTGTTAACTGCATTCCAGATGTTGTAGCCTCTCCAGAAGTCCCTTAGGGTTGGACCACCTTCTGTATCAGTTGCTGCGATTGCCTGCTGCATTGTGCGACAAGCATAATACCGCTTGAATGTTGCAATGACCATTTGGTCCATAGGCTGTAGCAATGAGGTAGTGTTTGGAGGAAGAAACAATACTTTCACATTGGGATTCATGTCATCTAAATTCTGGGGATGTCCAGGTGCATTGTCCAAAATTAACAGAACTTTAAATGACAGATTGTTGTCCTTACAATATTTTTTCACTGATGGCACAAAATAAAAATCAAACCAGTCCCTGAAAACAGATCCAGTCACCCAAGCCCTTTGGTTCGACTTCCATATGACAGGCATCATACTTTTTGTCTTCCCCTTAAAAGCTCTGGGATTTTCGGAGGTGTACACCAACAGGGGCTTAAGCTTAAAGTCTCCTGCTGCATTGCCACCAAGCAGCAGGGTCAGCCTATCCTTTGCTGGCTTAAATCCTGAGGCAGTTTTTTCATCCTTGGCAAGGTATGTCCTGGCTGGAATCTTCTTCCAAAATAATCCTGTTTCGTCACAATTAAAAACACGACGAGAACAATAGCCGCCCTCTTCAATCAATGCACACAATTCATCAGGATAACTTGAGGCAGCATCAGTATTTGCACTTGCAGACTCGCCAGTTAATTTAAGGTTATGCAAACCTGCCCTTCTCTTAAATCTGTCAAACCAGCCATGACTTGCACTAAATGGAGGCACATCAACAGAAATTTCATCCATCCTTTCCTTCAAATCATCATAGAGTCCTTAGCCTTTGCTCTAATCATGGTCTCACTAATAGGAATATGTTTCTGACACTGATCATCTACCCAAAGTTTTAAAAGTTTTTCCATTTTAGGAATCACAACACCGTGCCAAGGACTGTTTATTGTTGTTATCAAATTACCTGAATTTATCATATCTTCTAGAATTTTCTCCTTCTGTTTCACATAAGTGCTAATAGTGGAAGGACACATTCCCAACGATCGTGCGATTTCAGCTTGGCTTTCACCTTTCACAACACGCTTTAAAATTTCTAATTTCAGTTCATAACTATGAGTCTTATGCCCTCTTTTATTTGATTCCCTTACATTATCACTATTACATTTCCTTTTAGATGTCATGTCAAGTGATAAATTTATAAATAAATCAATAAAATAAATAAATTTAAATAAAAGATTAACAGAAAAAAGAGTGAGATCAGCACAAATTCAAACAATTAGAGCAGATATAACTGCGTCTACACCAAAAATAAACCTCGCGTGGTTGGTCGGAACCGTCGGAACCAATTACTATGCGAAGTTTATTCCACGTATATTATCGATCGGCAGGATCGAAATCTCGAATTAATAGAAACTCGAACAATCGAGACTCGGGAGTCGCCTGTACTTAATTAGCTAATATTATTTACCTTTTGTAAATAAGCTGGAAATGATGAGAGAACAGTAAGAGATGAACACAAGTTAGAGAGGTTCTATCGAAGCAGTTTTCAAAAGAATGCTCTGAACAAATGACACTTTGAGGAGAATGTGTCCATCCAACGCGCCTTTTGCTTTTAATCCACTCTTTACAATGTTCACCATCTTTAGGAAACCTAATATCAGTCAAATAATGTAAGAAAATTATTGAAGTTGTTTTATAAATAAAGAATCGATCTCTTAGGCATGATTTTTTAGTGTTAAACCTAAAATATTAACATATACTATGAATGTCATACATAAGAAGCCACACGTACTTGTGGAAGGTTATTTTCCTCATTTCTTCTATTTCCATTTGCTTCTTGCTTTTATTGCTGCTTCGATTGCTGCACCCAAATACTATGCAAGTTGGCATTTTGAAAAAACATATTTTTACCAAAAAGTCCATGAAACAACACTTTACTGCATTTGCACCACTTGAACAAACTAGAATTATGATCATACCAAGATGGCTACCGAGCGAAGATAACGGCTTCACTTAAGTATGCTGCGACACCATCTGTTCTCTTATTTAATCTATGGTAATACCTATATTAACAAAAACAATAATGAATAGTAACTGACAAGCATTCAAAAAATGAAACTTTGCATTTTAATAATGTTACAGATGTGTTTTTCATTGAGTTTCTTCTTTTGATAATATTACATACTTAAAAAATTATATTTAAACTTATAAAAATGTTGAAGATGGATAAAACAGATTTCATTTAAAGTACAGTGATGCTTTATAATTTTTATTTGGTAGACTTTTTCTGGTCCAGGGTATACTGTATTTAATCGATTTTAAACCGACCTTATTTTACCTATTTATCTCCTTAAAAATTGTCACTCAGCTTAGAATTAGGTCTTAAAAATCAAAATAAATGTTTCAATAAATTCACTCCCAAGCCATCTCTAGTATGCACGTGTGCGTAAATCTAGGATTCCCCAAGCCAACCATCATTTCCTCATGCCTTTGCAAGCACAAATTTTTGTCATTTACTTTGGTGAGTTTTTCAGTATTTTTTTAATAATTCCATAATGGAACAAACACATTATTCTGCGGACTTCAAGAGAAAAGTGATAGCATATGCAGAAGAAACATCAAATCTTGCTGCACAATGGTGCTACCGGATTGATGAATCAAATGTGAGACATTGGAGAAGACAAAGAGAGAAACTGGGATATTTTTGTTGTGAGATTAAAAATCCTGGACATAACCGGGACAAATTACGTTTTAGTAAAAATTGTATTGAATGCTTGAATATATAATGTAATTTTAGTTGATACCTATTTTATTTAATTGCGAATTGAAAAAACTGGGCCATTCGTACTTTTCAGTATTTTTTTTTGCAACAAATCCTGGAAAATCAGGACATCAGCGAAGTAGTGTGATCATGGACGCCTGCAGTAAGAGGCAAGAGGGGGCACTTGCCCCCCCTCCCTCTAGGTTTTCCAAAACATTTTACATATGGCATTTTAAAATTTACGCTGGAACAAGCAGAGCTGACAGATCACAGTGCAAACAGTGTGACTGCACTGGGCCCTGCGCTATCTAAAAATATTTGCCCTATGCTGGTATATAAAGTAGCAGAGATATCAATCTATGAAACTTTAGCAGGGCAGTACTGCAAGTAGGTGCACAGCCAGGGGGCGGGAGGAGAGGGGGGGGGGGGGAGTTTTACTTCTACAGTGCGACTACAAATAACAAATAAATGAATATTTTGAATATAAACAAAAACGAATAGTTCTGATCTAATGTAGGCAATCTACTTTTATCTATAACAAAAAACCTACATCGCTGAGTATTTTGGAATCTTTCAACATCTATCGCGGCAACTAACTCGCGTTGCTAATAACATTAGATTTAATACTTTAAGGAGAATTTCAGAAACCAACATTTTATCTGCAGTGTGTAATACTACTCCCCTAATACGAAAAGCAGGCCTTGCTTAAAAAATGAATTTGAAAACGTATTTTATTGCATTTTGCCTCCCCTGAAAACATTTCTGCGGGTGATCATGAGTGTGATGTCTCCCCCAGATGAGGTGTTTCTTTGTTTACATATTATGGAGTTTATATATTGCACCTGTCTTGCTGTTGTTCTTTGTCCTGCCGCCGTCATGTTACCAAATGTTGTGTTTACAAAAATTGCTTAATTGTTTGCGAAGCATCAGAGATCAAATTAGGATCATCGAATTATATAGAACTTTATTCTTTCATTTACATCGTTATTTAAATATTCGATAATTATCAATACAGTTTAAATAGTATTAATTCCATCAAATTTTAACGTCCATAGGGCAAATAATGTCATGCATTTTAACCTAACACAAATATTACTCGTGTATAAGTTGAACTCCGAGTTTTTTGCTAAAAATTTGTCTTATAAACTTGACCTATACTCGAGTATATACAATACCTCTTACTTTTACAATTATTTCTATTGTTTATTTAACATTACAATCAGTATGCAGATATGAAAAATTATTAAATTTATATATTCATTGTGGTGGTTTTTTCTTGATGTTTAGTTTCTAAATTTTTTGAAAGATAGGTTTTTATTTTTATAAATTTTAGATTCCGGTGTTGGTGTGGGGATAAGGTTCCAGGAGAATGAAAAAATGGCTTGAAAAATGGGATACCAAAGCAGTAAGGTTTTATCATGTTGAACATTGGCAGCTAAAGAGAGGATGTTTTTCTCTGTAGCTACAAGCCAGAGGTTTTATCTAATTCAATAGTTGTTTTCTATTTTTTATTGAATTGCTTCTAGATTTAAGCCAAAAGCATATCAATTTTATACATTGCTATAGATACATACAGAAAAGGCAAATTTATAGTAAGCTATCAGAGCTTGTATGTTTGTTATCAGAATAATCTCTTGAAGCTAGAAGTGAAGAAAATAATTCCTTTATTGCTTAGAAAATTAGAAAATTAGTTTGCCTTAATTAGAATGACCCTTTCCCTCTAAACACTTCCTGAAATTTACCATGGAAGTGATATTTTCTCAATACTCATTATATTTCTCCACAGATACCTAAAGGCATTTAATGTTGTATGTAGGCATGCAATATGTGGAGGCTGGTACTTTGCCTGAAACATTTATGTAGGATTCCAAATATTTTTGTTGATGAATAATGCTAGAAATGTAAAATGCATTCCTAGCAAGCATAACTATTAATGAGTGAGTTATAATCAATTTATCTGTACAGCTCTCAAAGCTTACCATTGCTATAATTAATAGATACATACATATTTGCTTTAACTAGGCTTTGTTAAAAGAATCTATAGAATACAATTTGTGTGTAAATTTTATTTGTTTTTGTGTTATCATAATATTTATATCTGCTTCTCCCGTTGAATACAAGATACAATATTACATAGAGAATCTTTAATAAAGAACATCATTCTGCTTACATTTAAATGGACAGCTAATAGATTTAATCTTCTTTATCGACCTGTTAATGCAATCCAAACTCTCTGGCACTATAAAATAATACTGTTACTGCATTTGATTTCATAATAATATTAATGTTCCTTACTTACCAGTTGTTTTTAAATTGAGTATTTTATTTCAACAAATCATGTTTTTCATTGCCTAGTAATATTGTGGCACTTGGTACATTTGTGAGATTACTGCTCACATAATCTGAGCTCTGTCTGTATGGGACATTTTGCATTTCAATATTTTATTATCTTGTTAATTTGATTTGATTCCTTTTTATTTGAAGATTATTGGAAAGGAGACCAAGTGGATTTATGGCCCTGACAAGATTGCTCTGCATGAAGCATTGATGATTCCTCTAACTGGCCAAGACCCATTGCCACAGACAAGGAAAATTTGCCGTATGAAAACAATTGGCCATCAGATAAGGTTGGTACAAATGGAGAAATAAATTGCTCATTATCACTTTTGTGCATTTTATTTATTGTATCATTGGTAGTTCACAGCAGTGAAATCATTATGCTTACATTGTGTGTGGAGTGCATAGAATCCTAACTGCAGAATGGATCAACTAAGGAGCTTTAAATTATCACTCATATGACTTGTAATTGATTTTATGCTGGTTTAAATTTTGTCCTCACACTTTAATTGTTCAAATAGACAATTTGAGGCATAAATATTGTTTAGCTATTGACACATATATTCTACCCTTCACAATTTTCTCCAAAATCATCATTTTGTCATGCAGGGATAAAACTGTCCTAGATTTTTTCTTTCCGGAATCACTTTTTGATGTTGATGCACATTTAGGAGCCATTCTTCATGGTTTTTGTAGAATAAAAAATTATTCTCACTAAAAAATTCACAGTAATGTTCTCACTAGCAATACCTTGAGTCCACTGATGAACTGAGAGAATTTTAGCCCTCTTCAGGTTAAATCATTAGTTAGGATGAGGCACTTTTTATGTCTAATCTGTTTATACTCATTATAAATATTTTGCTGTTATTAAATACATGGATCACTAATTAAATTTCTAGGCAAAGTTGGTTCTTCTGCTAATAACCATAACAAGTCTTTCTTTGGTGGTGGTGTAGGCTGTAGTTATGAATTACCTATGTCTTAAATGTGAACATATGAAGAATCAACAGGCAAATTTGGATTGTTTGGAAGTGAACTTCCATCAGAGACAGACTTTTTAATATGAACTATTTAATTTTTATGAAGGACTCCTTACAATGGTTTGTTTCTAATACGTATGCAAATAGTCCCACTCAGAAATTTAGCATCAACTGATGGTTTGGCATTTCAAGAAATGTTATTTATAGGGTTCTAAAGAAGAGAAAAATGAGAAGAAATTAGACATGTAGGAGGAGCAAGAGAGATTTACTTGTAGGAAATAGTTGGTTAACCCATATGGGGCAACCCAACAATCACAACAATGATAAGAAGCATTGATCCTGCAAGTCTTTCTCTTTTATGCAGGGATGGCAATTCCATGAATTTGTTTATTGCAGCCAAGATGCCTGGAATAAATGAAACTCTCAGTGGCCTAAAACCTCCATTACTGGCATATGCACATATCCATGAAATCAGGAGTGCATGATTGTAGGTTGTGATGGCTATGGTCAATAACAGAGGGAGGCTCAGGGGAGGGAGGGGGGGGGTTGGTAAGGTCAGTACTGGTGGATTAATGGAAAATCTCAGCGGGGGTAGTGGGTTTTGGGAAAAGAAATAACCATTGAGAGACAAATAGTAGATGGTGAAACCTTGTCTCAACTGCTATTTTGTGTTATCTGAAGAATTTTAGATAGATTTATTTTCTTAGGATTGAAAAATATTTTCTTATTAAATGGTATTTTGTGTAAATTGTTTTGCGTTAAATGAATACATATGCACTAAAAAGTATAGGTTCAGGAATGCATTTCATAACTGATATGTCGTGTGAATCATTTTTGTGATAACTGATTTCCACTGAAATTGTCTCCTTCAAACAATGAAAAGGAAGATGTGACAAAGAATGATTTGACAGCTCATCTAAAGAAGTTATTAACCTATATAATACTTCTTATACAATATACTGGAAGCCACAGACTATTGATACAGCTTTGATAGTAAATGCCCATTCATAAAAAAACTTCATGGCATATACCATATATACTGTGGCGGTACAGGTTCAACCTGTAGCACTGTGGGCCACACTAAAGCCTTAGTTACAAAATTGAATATGATTTTGGGCGCGCCGAAGACGAAGGAGAAATCGACGTCAGCTTGACCTTCCAGTTTCGTGGCCTGCGAGTCACGTTGCCTGAAGGGGGAGTGGAAAACGGATTGCATCACCCGCGCCCTATATAAGAAGGCGTCTCCGACGCCTAAAGGAAGCTACTTCTCCAGGATCGCGAGAGGCCAACGGTCGAGTCAGTGCCAGCCGTGCGTGAAAGTTCTTAAAAGTGATTAAATCGGGTGTGAAATTTAAACAATAGTTGGTCGTCCACGAACTGTTTCTGTGCACTTGCGACACGCTCGGCTCCGAACGAAAAAAAAATTTAAAGCGAAAAAATTCACTTTTTCGGCTACAATACTCATATATAACGAGCAGTTTGAAGACCAAATTTTCAGGTCATAAAGTACGGATGTGCATTATAAACGGGTAACACTTTTGTATACTTAAAATCGGAAATTTAAATGAACCTACCTCACAGCAGATTTCTGCTTAGTGGGTGAATTAACAGGAAAACCACAATAATTATCAATAATCCAGGTTATACATATACAGGCGACTCTTGAGATTCAACAGTTCGAGATTCGACAAATTTGAGATTTCGACCCATCGAAGCCTGCTAATTCCACCCATCGAATTTGGAACTAGTTTACGTGCAGTAATTTTCATCACGACCAACCACGCAAGGTTTAGTTTCACTGTAGACATTGTTATTTCTGCTCTAATTGTTTGAATTTGTGCTGATCTCACTCTTTTTTCTGTTAATCTTTTACTTAAATTTATTTATTTTATTGATTTATTTATAAATTTATCACTTGACATGACATCTAAAAGGAAATGTAAGATTGATAATGTAAGGGAATCAAATAAAAGAGTGCATAAGACTCATAGTTATGAATTGAAATTAGAAATTTTAAAGCGTGTTGAGAAAGGTGAAAGCCATACTGAAATCGCACGATAGTTGGGAATATGTTGTTCAACTAGTAGCACTTATGTGAAACAGAAGGAGAAAATTCTAGAAGTTGATAAATTCAGGTAATTTGATAACAACAATAAACAGTTCCCCACCCAATAGCTCCTCTTCTTCCAAATAAAATCTTCCAACTTCTCAATTAATAAACCAAGTGCAGAAAGCACAGTTGAAAAAGATTTAAGGTATGAAAATATTTTTAATTTTATTTTTTCTTTATTCTTAAGTTATTTTGTGCTTTTTAATAACTTTTATATTAATTTCGCTGTCATAAATAGTTGTATGTATAGATAGATGTATGCAGGTATGTTGTCCAGCTCACGCGAGTCATTTGTAACAAACAACTCGCGGGAGCCGGACCGGGCCATTTGCAGAACATATTGCATACATCTATCTTTGAAGTTCGAAACAAAAATTTATTTTTTCCTTTTTAGTGCAAAAAATAAGTTATACATTTAAAATATTTATTATATAATTTATTCATAATTTAATATTGTTTATTAACATATTAGTAATGTTATTTTATCTTTATAGAACGTGAGGGGAGACTTTTTCCCGAGATGCGGGAATGTATCCCCCAATTATAATATGCAGGTATATGGAAAAACAGCGTTCGACATTCGACAGTTCGAGATTCGACCACGTTTTCAGGAATGCATCCCTGTCAAATCTCGGGAGTCTCCTGTATTAGCTATAATTTTTGTAAAATCGCCAGGCAGACTTCCCGCAAAACACACATCGAAAGCAAAGGAACATAGAATAAGCAAATTGAAATAATTTTATTTAGTTATTGATTCTAGTATGTACAATTAACAATGTTAGTAATTTAAAACCCGTAGAACGACGTGTATAAACTTACAATTAATCTTACCTGTTGCGTTTTCTGTTTTTAGATTTGTTTGTTACATTTTCGCATTATTCCTTTTATTAAACAGTTTTAGAATGAGATAGGAAAGATAGGACCAAAACCCACTATAAATCCAGACTTGATCTAGATCTCTTTTTGTCTTATTTAAAAGAATTGGCAGCAGTGGCACTGCGGTTTTGTATACGGCATCACCTTGGCCAACTTACTGTGTGAAGTTGCTGCCATCTCAAGTCATTTGCTTTCATTATTGATGATATCTCCCTAAGACATAATGTGGCGCTTATTGAATGTAATACTTATGGGCAAGTCCAAGCGTTTTATAATTTAAAAAATCTTAGGAATTTGGCTGAACTTCGTGGTAATTGATACTCATATTTCTGAAGAAAATAACTTTGTTAAATTCCACAATAAAAAATTGTGGAATTTAACAAAATTATTATTTTCTTTGGAAATACATTTTAAAATTGTTAACTGGCAATAATTTAATGCTTGAACATATTTATTTATGGTACTCTAGTTAATACTTAACATGACGATATAATTTTGTTCTTATACCCCACAAAAATCTGGGGTGTGCATTATACACAGTATAAGAAAAAGTCAGGATATTTTGGCAAAAAGTATGGGTGTGTGTTACACATGAGTATATATGGTAAGCATTATATACGAAGGTGTGGCACCACTGAAAGAACTTGCTTCCTGGCTTAAAGCAATTATTGATGCCAAAATGTTTTAAATGTTATCTTACAAATTGAGTAATGTTAGACCATAGCTGATTGAAATTTCAAATGGAATAAATTAAACTCAATTTGAAATTGTTATTAAAACTTATACAAATGTGTAAAGTACTTTACAAAAATAGAAAATTTACGTAATATGTAACAAAAGAGCATTGAATTTCAGTGACTTTGGTATGCATCTGCCACACAAGCATTTCAGAAAACCACGCTAATGCGAACCATGCACTGTGCATGGTGATCTTTTTCTCAACTACCGTATATACTTGTGTATAATGCGCCCTTGTGTATAATCGCACCCATACTTTTTGCCAAAAAATCCCGATTTTTCCTTATGCCCCGTGTATAATGCATTCCCTTGATTTTTGTGAGGTAAGAACAACATTTTAGAATTATATCGTTATGTTAAGTATTAACTAGAGTACCATTAGTAAGTACATTAAAGCATTAAATTATTGCCAGTTAACAATTTTAGAACGCTTGGACTTGCCCATAAGTATTATGTTCAATAAGCTTCACATTATGTCTTAGAGAGACATCATCAGTAATGAAAGCGAATGAGTTGAGATGGCAGCAACTTCATACAGTAAGTTGGCCAAACTGATGCCACGTAGAAAACCGCAGTGCCACTGCTGCCAATCCTTTTAAATCAGACAAAAAGGGATCTATAAAATAGAAAGACTTTTGCTTTGTAGTGGATTTTGGTTCTCTCTCTCCTATCTCATTCTTAAACTGTTTAATAGAAGGAATAACATGAAGATTTAACAAACAAATCTGGAAACAGGAAATGCGACAGTTAAGATTAAGTTCATACACGTCTTTCTACAGGTTTTAAATTACTTACATTGTTAATTGTACATTTGTCCCTCACTATTCGTACCCCTGATTTTTGTCTTTTCACTTATTTGTCCATAACCAATTATAACCAAATCCCCATTCATACCTGGCAGCTGCATTTGTAGTTGCGTTTACATCGTGCCTTCGCGGGCTGCATAAAATGCTCCCACAGGCCATAGGTTCCTATAGATTGTGTTTATAGTACCAATAACTCCATAAAATAAGGTAATATCAGTACTGGCAGTCCTCGCTTATACGTCAGGTTACATACCTAAAAACTGTGACGAAAAGCTGATTGACTTAAAGCAGATCACTCTTTTCCATAGACACAACATTAAATTGAGGGATAAAGTTCAATGTTCCTGGGGTAACGATGTGAAATATTTCCATGTAGAAATATACCATGAAATTATAATTGTAATTTTCCACCTAAAACTTTTAATAATTTGAAAATACGCATATCGATGCAATGCATCATAATGAAACATAAAAAGCAAATTACACATTTTTTATGACATCGTCATCACATCTTTTCCCTCCACTTGTAGGACCATTCAGTTTGATCTACGTACGTTGCATCACCGCTATCACACTGCTTGATGCCTGCCCCATTTTTTTAAATGAGCATTTTAGTACCTGACCAAGAACGCTAGAGTCAAAGATTCCTGGAAATACCCATTTAAAATACTATTGCAGTTTAAGTTAGGATTTTAAAAACTGACAGGATAAACTTCCAAAGATAGGCGAAACATGAAATTTTCACTAAAAATTTGGCCGCTAAGCGGTAGATGGTGTCACCACAAATTTGTCCGATAGATAAATCGAAATGACGAAATCTCAAACAATTGAGTAATTTGGGCATACATAGTAAACAGATCCCAGGGATGGAAGAATGAAACAATGTTTTCATTTAGGCACTTTCATTTGAATTGTAACAAAAAAAATCGGAATGACGAAAAACATTAATGCGACGAATAAGCGGATCACAAGGACGGAAGAATGAATCAGTGGTGTCATATTGCACCTGACGTATGAGTGAAACGACGAAAAGCAGACTGACGAAAAACGGGGACTGCCTGTATTTTGGTCTGCTTTTTGGGTTTTCAGGAATGAATTATACATTTACAGCATTGCATCTAAGGGAAAATAGCCCTCGATATTTGTATTTTTGCTTATTGTCCAGTTTCCATGGAACCAATTAAGGATGAATATTGAGAGATGCCTGTACATACTAGAATCATTAACTAAATAAAATCATTTCAATTTACTTATTCTATGTTTTTTGTTTTCGATGCGTGTTTTGCAGGAAGTCTATCTTGCGAGTTTGCAAAAATTACAGCAATCAGCTGATGAGCTAGTGAAATGCAGAATATTTGGAGAGGATGGAATTATAACTGTATAGAAGTAATTAGGTGCTCTATACAAATAATTAATATATGTATAACCTGGATTATCGATAATTATTGTGGTTTTTCCCTTATTTCACCCAAAAAGCTAGAATATGGTGTGAGGTAGGTTCACTTTAATTTCCGATTTTAAGTTCCCAAAAGTGTTACCTGTGTATAATGCGCACCCCTACTTTATGACCTGAACTTTGGTCTTCAAACTGCATGTTATATGTGAGTATATACGGTAGTTTGACTGTATTTGTGTGAATTAACATGTATTTCATAAAATGTTGTGTGTAACAGTTGTTTTTAGTTAAATTTATAGTTGCATACTCAATACAGGGGCAGCTCTTACCAAGGGGATAGTGGGGTTCACCCCCACCTGAACTTTAACAGCCAAACACCTTCATCTTAATAATTACATGTATATAAAAAGTCTCCATAGATATAACCTCTATGAGTCTGTTTTGAATCCTCGTTAGCTTTCTCTCCCATCCCCTCTCTCGCAGTGTTTCCCTGTCTTCCCTTTCCGCATGAACGCATCATTGCCTGTGACCACGTAAGCTCAAGGGATGAGTGAGTGTCATCCCCAAGAATGCGAAGAATTTGTGATGTAGTTTGCGAAGCACCAACCAAGGCTCCTCAACACTTGAGGAATATGCATAACGTGCATGCGCAGAATGCCTCAGTGGGGATAATCTTAGCTATCCTCTCATTTCGAAGGGTTTGAAGAGAGGCCTGTAGATGAAGTACTATTTCTAGGTACTAGGAGGTGCTACTGTCGCTTATTTCTACTTATTTCACTACGTGAGCGCCAGAGTGGTAAAAGGGATGCGGTTGCCTTGTGATTTAGTTAGTGAAGCGGCGAAATGAGTTTTTATAACATAACCGTGTTATTAAACCCAGGGCCAGTTTTGGTTAAAAAATGTGTGTGAGGAAAAAATTTTCCGCCCCTCTGGATATCAAAGGCATGAAATAATATTAATTATACATTAAAATAGGAAAATAAACTTATTTTAATGTTTCGTTTTTTCAAAAATATATTCAGCTGAATATTTTCAGAAAATAGAAATAAAACATTCACTGACCTTATAACAAAATGACTATGTAATGATTATAATACCGAATATTTTTATATTGCAACTTTACGATCACGCTTTTGCACAAAGAGACAACCCCTTGAGTAATCAAAATCTCTAGTATTGAAGGTTCACTGTATTTGGGGCGGGAAGGTTATTTGAAATTACAACGCTTAAGCCCTAAAAGCACATGAAACCCTCCCTTTGAATCCCCCCCTTTTGAAACCCCCCTTTTGAAACCCCCTTTGAAACCCCCCCTTTGAAACCCCCTCTTTGAAACCCCCCCTTTTAAATCCTCCCTTTTAAACCCTCCCTTTAAACCCCCCTTTGAAACTCCCTCTTTTGAAACCCCCCTTTTGAAACCCACCCTTTTGAAATCCCCCTTTTGAAACCCCCCCCTTTGAAACCCTCCCTTTGAAACCCCCCCTTTGGAACCCCCCTTTTGAAACCTCCTATTTTAAACCCCCCTTTTTAAACTTCCCTTTTGATACCTCCCCTTTTAAACCCCCCTTTTAAGACCCCCCTTTTGAACCCCCCCTTTGAAGCCCTCCCTTTTGAAACCCCCTTTTTAAACCCCCCTTCTGAAACCCCCCTTTTAAACCCCCCTTTTGAAACCCCCTTTTTAACCCCCCTTTTTAAACCTCCCTTTTAAACCCCCCCTTTTAAACCCCCCTTGCTTTTGCCTGTGTATATTCCGCTGAAGAGGTTAAAGTTCACAGTGCATCGGCGTGTTTTTTAGACAATGTAAAACTTTAAAACATTCATCTTGCCACCCTTCTTAAGTGACACCTGTAAATGGTAGGTTTACATCTCTTACACCTTGAACCGACCCTGAATGTAAATGACATCATGGCGTAAAATATAGTTTTTCGTGATGTTTTGAAGTTCTGTGCAATACACCTTTGGAAAAAATGAAAATGTCAAAATCTGAAATATTGATTTTGCCGCCCCTCTGAAGTGGCACCTGTAAACGACCGCCTACGTAGCTTACGCCTGAAACTGGCCCTGATTAAACCCATATTTTTTACAATGAACGAAGTAGATTTTTTAATGAAAAACAAGTTCAGTGTAATGACTTTCAAACAAAAATTAGGAGCACATCAACCTGATGACTTTGTTCTTGTCAACGATAAAGGCGAATTGGACAAACCCAAAGGCAAGTTGACATTTCAGCGTGAGTGGTTTTGCAGAAAACCCTGGTTGATGGCCAGCCTATCCAAAAAGAGTCTATACTGTTTTCCGTGCTTGCTTTTCGGTGGTAATACTGTGTAGACAAATTCTGGGTACAGGGACTTAAAACATTTGTCTGAAAGACTCACGAAGCACAAAAGGTCAGCATCCCATATGCAAAATGCTGTTTCGCTGCAACTTCTTGGAAAATCCAATATTATTGAAAAGTTGGATACTGCATACCAAAGAAAAACAACATACATAAAACGTAAATAAAATTTCGAATAATTTTGAATTCCCGAGTTAAAGATGAATTGGCCAAATTTCCTGCTTTTCAACGTATTGCCGTGGTTCCCAACGCGGTGCCCACTGATGCTTCTTCTGACGTCCTCCTTTAACTCTTGGCTATTTTGACTTACAATGTATGATAATTTCTATACATCGTGTTTTTAAAAGTTAAATAGAAATTTATTTTTGGGAATTAATGCCCTTGCTATTAATTATTATTAAAAACAATTTAGAAACATGCATTTAGCTATGTCGCTTTTCTTGTTAGCATAATCTTCACGACGATCTGTAATATTTTTGTTAAGTACAACACTATCAGCGAAAAACAGTAGTTATTTGACACGCACTGCACACGCGTATGAACAGTCGAGTCTATGCGATTTTTTCAGATATCCCCACCAGCTAAAACGTGTTAGAGCCGCCACTGACTCAATATATTACTGTTTGAGCTTAATTAAAAAAACTAAATTTATCTACATAAATATTTTAAATATTCTCTTTTACTAAATATATAGCTACATAATAAATGATACTGAGAAAGTTAGTCAATTGCTTTCTTCTGACACACAATCTTCAACTGCATCACTGATATGGACCATGATCATTTTTTAAATTTCTACTTTTCATTGCATTAGATGACCAAATTTTATATTAAAATATTTATAATTGTTATTCATAGATAGCCATGTTGCCATTGATGAATCTAATTCTAATACTTTATCTTACATTTAGATGACTCTTGAAAATATTTTCTGGGACAGAATTTTTTCTGGTTTTTATAAAAGAAAACTCCCTCTTTTCTTAGTTATAGCATAAAAGTCTAGTAAAGAGTTTAGGTGTGGTTAATGCTGTCAAATTCATGGGCTTTACCAACTACAGTTAGGTGGTAAAAATCACAATTCTTGTCAGCTAATCATGTTTCCTCTGTAAACTTAGCTCTCTTAAACCAAAAGAATTCATCATTCCTGGATTTGAGAGTTTCAAGCTGGACCAGACCAAGATTATTGACTGGCCTAAAATTTTTATTAAATGCAAAATTTTTAGGTAAAATGAAAAAGGTATTTGCCATGCACTGATCAGATTACCTATGATATTGTAGGTACTTACAATATATCCCGTAAGTCCTCAACCTTCTTTATGACATGACATGTGTAGCTTGGATTAATTTTTTACAACACATAGATGTAAAGTCCACAGGAACTATTTTTGAGGAGGGGGGAGGGGGGGGGTGATGGGGGGGGGGGGGGGGGTGAGAATAACTTCTGCCAAGTTTTCCTGCAGATTGATTTGTATAGTGAATATGCTTTGAGACTATCACATAGCATTTATTAATGGAAATGATTAACTAAAATGCTCATTTTAAATTTAGCTCAGAAATGTTTGCAACAAAATTTAAGAGTCTCACAACACGCACTTTGGGAATCACTTATCTAGCTACTCATCATAGCCTGCTTGATTTATTGCTGGACAAGTAATTAGTGATGATCCATTCATATCTTAATCAGTATACCATTCTGAAATAGATACATTAACCTTATACAATTTATTTTATAAATGTTTGAGCATTCTTTTTTTAATGGTTTTGTGGCTCCAGGCAAAATAACAGAGACAATGAATAGGGAATAGAAGCCTCTATTACGAATATTTTATTATTAATTTTCCAGACAGAATATTTACTCATCTAATTTTATTACTTTCAGGTTTCTACGCAGGTTGGAATTAACACTGAAAAGAAGAGAAAGACTGGTAAGGTTTTGTTCTTTGGCAATTCTACTTCTTATCCTTTAATTGTCAAATGCACATTTGTTTTTTCCAACTTCTTTGTGCCTGTTAGACTTATCCTCATCACCAATTAATTTATTAATTGATGTCTTGTAATAAATAATATATGGAACTTATTTGAATAAATATCAAGTGAATTTCCACTAATGATGACAGTATGTCATCTAACATATGCACAGTTACAAATGCTGTTCTTCAATTTCATTAGGTCAGTCAATCTGACAGTGACGAAGGTCCTCGAAAGGTAGAGGAAGATGATGAGCATGATAGGAAGGAGGATTCATCCCAATCTTCATCAGAGACCACCAAAGTTCCATTGCTCCCAACAGCATTGCCTCGAGGCACAAAAGAAAGCAGGTATCGATCTTCTTTCCGTCGACAGAGGAGGGCATACGAAAGAGTAGGACGTGGGACAAAGACATCAGCTCCTGTCCTGGAGCCTCTTCTGCATCAGCTCCACATTAGTACCTCGTCAGAAGATGAAGAAGAAAAGCCCAGCAATCGCTCTTCACCATATAGGCAGCGACATATAAATCTTCCTCCATCGATAGCAAATACTCCCACCATTGGTGTCACCACAGTACCTAACATTAACAGATAAGTACATGATATTTGAAATTTAAATCTTCACCCACATTAAGGGAATTGAGTGAGAGACCTCACTCTGCTAGAATCTTCACACCACTGGACAGATATACATGCAGTGTGTAAGTTTCAAGTTAATTCCTTACAGAGTGCTTTCAAAGAGCCAAAGCAGATGTATAGGTTGCTTGTGGCTGAAGGCCTGAGTAACCAGTCAATCAGAGTCATTGAAGCTGTTAAAAATCCTGCAAAGGTTTTCAAAAATAATCTTCAGTAACTTCTGCGCTGACTTCTGCATGATCTCATCCCTGTACTTCTTTCAACAAATGGCTTTATGTCTTTGATTTGAAGTTGACTCCAGCAGCCTTAAATGGAAGTTCAAATGTGATGATGATAGCAGCTGTAAAAATGACAAAAGTGATGCAGGTTAGAAATGTGCTTTGAGCAAGACTGACAAATGGGTGGGTATGTTTTTAACAATTATGCGCACATGAATCCTTCAATCATTTGTCATGCTATCGGCAATTCACTGGAGACTTTATGACTCAAGACTTTAGGTGAACGGCATTGACAAAGTTCAATAACTAAATTCCAAATCAATAAAAGAGTATTTAAGGTAAAATATTTTTTCTTAAGGTGTATAAAAATTTGATCAATTATTGTATATTTCCTAAAAGAGAATTTTGCTCCTCATATTTAGGGCTAGCCAAAAAATATTACCACAAAGAAGGGTGATAAAGAAAAGCAAAAGTAATAATTGTGTCTCTGAATGAGACTCAAATAATGTTTAACGAATCCAATGTTTTTGTCATTCCTGTCCAGCTTGTTAATATTTCTATGTTACCAAACAATTTCAAATGCACCCTTTACAAATTTAAAAAATGTGGATGAGTGTAATGGACTCAATTTTTGTGTTTAAAGAATTGATGTATTTAAGTTGATAAGGTGTAAAAGTTACTGTTCTATTAATGCTTTATATCTCTGATGATATAACTCTTTTTAAGAAAACAAAAGATATACGGGTACTCTAGATCTCGGCTGCTGCTGCTGCCATCCAATACAATTAAGGTGCAGTTCTGCTACCACAAGGCTGCATGTAAATATTGAAAAGGTACTGAATATGGAAAGCCATGTGAGCACACATGATTTGAACATTTTCTATCAAGTTAATGTTAACATTGTGAAATTAATTACTATTTTGCACACTCGAAGAATCTGGATTACTTGTGACAAGTGATAACACAAATTGACTAACAAACAGATAATCTATATGGTTATGTTAGTTAAGAGACAATCTATGTATACATTTATGCTACTTATGTTTTAATTTTTCTATTTTTTACGTGATGATGGTCACCTTCAAAGCAGTCTGTGATATAGCAGCACAAGATGGACAGTGGTAGTATAATTAAAATACCAGGAAGAATAGAATGAAGGGAAATTAGCACTAGTTATAAATTGACTTGAATGGCTTTTGAAAAAGCCTGAATTTCAAGGAGTTCAAAAGATGCCAATTGATATAAAAATTAAGCATAAATAAATTGAATAAAAAGGCAAGAAGTGCATGAAGGGCTAAGAGCAATTACTTTGTAAATTTGCAACAATGTACTTGTTCAGGAATACCGGTGCCATTATTAGATAGCATTGGTTATTACTTGTTCTTTGATGAAATCAGCTTTCCATCTAAATCTGTAGTCGCTTTCCTCATTTAAATCTGCACACAAACTAGAACATGAGAAACAGGAATAATGTTAGGCTTAACTTTTAGGAAAATCTATTCCAAACTGATATGGCTTGACCTAAGCCCTTCAGAGCACCAAGCGAGCAAGTGCCATGAAGGCTCTATCTCTCAGCAATACTTTCGTGCTGTGCAATTATTTTATCAATGATAAATTTCTAAAATACTTTCTACTTATTTTTATTATTGTAATTGTAAAGATCTAGCAATATGGCCTGGTCTATTTAATCCTAATTGTAGGCCAAAGGCCATATGAAATGGGAAGTGTCCAGTCATCTATACTATTCCCAGAGGTCATCCTCTCCATCCTTCATGTGATGTAAATTTTATCCCACTTGTTATTACATTATTGTTATTGATGGAGCTGTTTCTTAATAATGTCATTGACAGTATAATTAATTGAAGTGGTTAGATATTGAATGAAGAACACAATTTCATATATTTAATAATGTTACTTTTGTATGTTCACAAACACATTCTGTAATTAAATACAGAGTTGAGTATAAATTGATTTCAAATAATGGCAAAATCTTGAGATGTAACAAGAAATTATTTCAAATTTTTAAACATTGTAGACAAAGTTAAACATTTTCAATACTTTTTCTGCGTTTTACAAAATTCATGTGATTTATCAACAATCAGTCAAGTCCAAGCATTTATTATGAAAACAGCTTCAATCCTGACCAATGAAGTCTTGTTCTCTGTCCAAAGAGGCCTTTCTTATTGGAATGGTTTATATCCTCAAATAAACTAAAATACATTTGTGGTCAATACACAAACTCTTCTTTAGAAATTGTATATAGAAAGAATTGTGGCAATTTTTAGCTTAATAGAAGGGGATTTCATTTGATTCAATTGGCAGTGGTTAATATAATTCAAGTTTGTTACTTTTGTATCAACAAATGAACTATTTTGAATCCATCACTGGTGAAACGATATCTTGTTTTTATTCTTAGTATTTACGTACTATTGAATCTATATACATAAATTTCTTTAAAAATTATGTGCCTTGATATTTAATTCGGAAAATGTGTTAACACTAAACCAAAACATGTAAATTATTAATAATAATTTTATGCATGCAAAATAAAACTATATATCAAATTTTTAATTTCTAGTGTTCCATAAAAATTTTAAGGATAATAGAGAATGATTATTATTAATATTTTGGTGCCAATAATAATTGGCACTAGCAAATATTTATAATGTTTTATCAACTATTCATTTTGTTGATAAGTGTTCTCAAAGAAATTTTTTAACTTTACTCTCTAATAAAAAAATAATATTGAGGGGGAATGCTGCTCCAGTTATATTTTTCGCACTGCTTTTGAAGAAATGTGTCAATTTTTAAATGCATGGAGCTCATGTCTTAATGAGCAAATTAGCCTGATAATATTGGAACGGATATGATTGTTCCCACCTATATCTTACCCTAGTTCTGTGATTCTTTTTATAATAAATAAATAAATGTGCTCAAATTACTTACATGCACTTTATTTTCCGTATACACCATAATAACTTGAAATTAAGGTGAGTTTTTTCCAATTTCAGGATTCAGAAACCAAGAATCATGTTGAATTGATGTGGTAATTGCTTTTAAGGCTTTTCTTGTAGCCAGAGGATTATTTTTTAGAGCATCTGAGATAATGCCAATTGAGAATACAGTCCAGATAGTGACCGCAGAGTGATGGGGAGATTAGGAATTGATTTTGATAACAACCCTTTTGAAAATGCATCAAATTGTTATGCAACAATATTCTTGTATATAAGGTATGACAACATTAAATGAATGAATGTGAAATATTTTATTCCATTATCACAGAGATAAACTTAATAACCCTTGGATCATAATGTTAAATAAGTCAAAGCTATTATCAATATGGTTTACACTTAGCTGGCATTTGATTATCAAGGTATTACTTAACACAATAAAACTATATGAAGTATTTGTCTCCTTTAAGCTGCACAATTCAAGCTTTGCAAACATGGCTTTCGATTGCACAGAAGCTGCAATCAATGAAATCTACTGTGTTAGTATTAGCATGGTTGCTGAACCATTTGATAGTGTTTCTGGCTTTTCAGTCACTGTGAATGAAAATTAAGGTAATTTAAAACTATATGAAAAGCAATATTAAATTCAGAAATGGCAAAGGTAAATATTAAATAGGCAGGCATATGCCTAAAACTATGAATAGAGAGGACTTATTGAACTAATCTTCCACTTTTCTTACAGTCATAAACTAGTGAGTCGATTGAGACAGAGGAATGGAATCAATTGATTTGACCTATTGGGTAAAAATAACCTTTCACATTATATCTTTCTAAGATGATTTTTATGAAATCATTTTAAAAAATTTTAATTAATTAATTTAAATTAATTTTTATTATTCATAACACTAAATTTTAAATATTAATGAATTGATGATTGTTCCATGTTATTCTTGCTTCAAAATTTTACTGCTTATTGTTGCGTCAATTTAGATGGTATCAGTAGGTTTTATAATTGCATTAACACTTCATGTAGAAAGATTATTTTAGCAGCATTTAGAGATAAAAGGAAGGGATTAAAAAAATATTTTTAACTTAAAATATTTTAATATTTTATCATTAATTAAGAAACCTTTGCTACAACATTATTACATATTATATCATTCAGCACATTTTAATTGAAAAAATCGATACATTTTACATATTGTCACAACACTCATTCTGGAATTAAATGCTATATTGGATAGTATGGTACAAGCTATGTGGAAAAATTTTTCCATTAGGCTGGATAGGATGGCTACACTTATTCAATATGCAATTCAAATACGAAAGCATACAAGGCCAGTTGAAATATAATCCAAAAACAACTATATATCAGAAATGACTATATTACACTTATGTATATGTACTGTAAAAACAATATGAAGAGTTGTTAATTGGTTATGAAAATGTTGTAATGGAATAGAGTTTGCTAGTTGTCATTTACATGCAACATTTCTCTAAAGCATCTTGAATATATAAACTTGAGAATATACATGGTTCATGCTGTATTTAAATATTTACATCTTTGTCAAACTTGTCATGTGAATGACAAATACCCAAAGGATACAGAAATCCAGTTCAATAACTAATGCTCAACATTTACAGAATATCTCTTTTTCATAAGTATTGAATATTTTTAGATTAATGGATTGTTTTTCATTGAACAGTTCATGAAAAGCTGATAAACAAAACAATAAATGTGCTTTGCTTCATTTTAATTGAGAAGTATGGAAATTAATATAAAATACAATGCCAGTTAACGCAGAGGTATACATAATATTTAAATTAAATATATTTTTTGAATTTTTATTTTCTTATATTGAACAGGGACGTAACTTACCTACCAACAGTAGGGAGGGCAGCGTTTAAATCAAAAATATTTGGGGGGCCAAAGTAATTTGATTTTCTAATACATATTAACGAAGAGAGAGAGAGGGAGCAGGCTGATCCACATCACTAGTCTCACTCATGTTGCGTGATATAATAAGTTTTGGGCTCAACATTCATTCAAAACTGTCATCCTTACTCTGCCTTCATACTTTGCCAAAATCTCACCACTATTTTCACTTTCGACAAAACTCCAATCACACTGTGCTAATCACTACTCTTCTAATTATCACGCATGATATTTGATATCTTCATTAAAATAGGTCACATTTAAATCCATAAAAGCTAGAAATAATAATTCATTCTAGTAGCAATCACTACATTGTATCTAATTATAATCTTTCAAGTCTGGTCTTCCTGTAACGTGATCCCATTATTAGCTTCCTCCTTTCGTTCACTCCTGATGATAACACGATCGATTAAGCGGGGCATTACAATATATTGTTTATACAACAAGTTCATATCTCAGTTTTGTATTAAAAAATAGGAAAATTTGAACTTTGCAATAGTATAATCAAATCATATCTGGCGACTGTGTTGCTTTTATAGTTCTCGTCGAATAGGCCTCATGCAATTTTTGTGATAAACACCCAGATTTCATTATTTATTATTTCAATAAATAATTGTAAATATAAAATGAATAAATAAAACTTTGTATTCCTATGCAAGTTTATTTATAATTCATCCCTTTATTGTTAAAATGTAACAATCCCATTGTTAACAGATTGGCAGCTCACCCCTGGTTGCATCACTACACTGTACATTACCCAGAGTACATCTTTAGTGTCACTATGCTGTTTTACTCCCAAAGACAAGCTAGAGCTGGTCGCTGGCAGACTGCTTTTTGTTTGAAAAAACTTGTCAATAATTTCGCATTCTTTTGAAGGGAGCATTCACATTCTCATTTAAATTTACGTTTTTGAGCACTACTTATCTGAGTTGACCTAGACATCTTAAAATATAAAGGTCATCAAATTTTATATTTTAATATAAAATGGAAAATATTTCCCTAAAACATACTTTAATTAATTCACACACTGCTTAACTTAAGGGAAATAATGAGAAAACCACAAATCAATGCAGACACTAACTTTTTCTTTTTTGTTGATGCCTTGGTAACTCTCAAATTCACCTAAATGCAACTACTGTAATAAAAAGGGCAGTGAATTCCTAACAAGCAAAGTTTTGGCTAAGACTGAATGCAGGGATGCTAGTGCAGTCTCGATTCTCTCACTCACTCCAAGTCCACTCTCATAACATTGGTCAAGATCTTTTATCGATAATATCTTTGGGAATGTTGTGTGTACACTAGACTCTTATTACGTGGCATACATGTTCATTAAAAATTGAGTATAACATAGAAATGCTTTATGCAAATGGTTCTGCTCTATGTATAGCATTTTGTAAACAGACTGCAGGCATGGGTCGTGGGCGTGTTTATTACTGTCGGCACCAAAAGTATGTAGACTTGAGTTTGAGGCCTAATATCTTGAAAACAGCTTAATGGATTCTAATAAGAGTCATATCAGTATGCAGCCTGTTTAATTCTGCGTTGAATGATGATAGATTTAATTTTTTTGGTTCTTTTTAAGTTGACGTTTTCGGGGTGAGAATGAAAAATGATCCAATTTTTAGAGCTCTGAGATGGAAGACGTCACTTTGCCGGGTCATAATTTCAAAACGGTTTATCCGATTTCAGTTAAATTTTAGTGTAGTGTGTGTCATATTGTTATTATTATGCATGCAAGATTTCAAATCTCTATCTTGTTTCATTTAAGATATGTTATTCAATTTATGATTCTTGATTCATTTAAGATATATTATTCAATATATGAGACCGTCGTACCTCCGCAAGTATTGTACTTGAAGACATGGTACACACACCGTTGGATTGTCTTGTTCTCTGTATTACAAATCAGTTGATTTCATAAATCTGAAATAATCAAAATATTTTATAGTGATTTTTATAATATTGAAAGTGAGTGAGGGTGGGCGAGAGGCTTGAGCGAGAGTTCTCCGGCACATACGGCACGCAGCGTTGTCGATACTAACCCAAGCTATTACCATTTCCCATCAACTTTTCTTATGAGAGCTTTGGACCTCCAATGGAAGTTTTAAAAATGTTTTTTATTTCATGGCTTTATTAACTTACAAATGCTCTAGCCACAGGTCGGTGCGATACTATCACTTAATGTATATACAGTCTTATGCGTGAAAATTTTATATAAAGATTTGACACGTATGCAAATTTCCGACTGTTCATGATGATCGATCGGTCGAATTAGAAACTAGTTTACGCAAAGTAATTTTCGGCCCTCCCGACCACGAGAGGTTTAGTTTCAGTGTAGACATCGTTATTTCTGCTCTAATTGTTTGAATTTGTGCTGATTCGACGGTTCGAGATTCGACCACGTTTTCAGGACCGCATCCCCGTCGAATCTCGGGAGTCACCTGTATATCGCATGCTGGCAACAACACTGGCACAACTCAAAAAATGTGATTTTCTTAAGTTATATAGCCGAGGGGTTTGTTGTATGACTCCCTTTCATCCTGCAATGCTGGCAGAATTGTAGTTATCACACGGGATCATCACATAGGCCCTTCCCTCTTTTCCACGCTCTCTAATTTCCTGCTCTATAATAATTGAGTAATACGAAGTGGAATCTAGTAGAAATTCATTCAAATGATGAAATACTAAATATATTTCTATAAATTTTATAATAGTAACTAAAGTTATTCTAAGTAATTAAAAAGTTTGTTGCGTTGTTGTTTCACTAGGCAAGCAGTGCTTGCATAGACCAACTGACCCTGCATCTAAATCTAGACCAGCAGTTTCCAACTTCGGGTAGCAACCCAAACTAGGGTCACAGAGGTTCCGCAGTAGGGTTGTGAATGGTCATCAGAAAAAAACTTTCTCATGTGTCAATATACAAAGGATTAGATAAGATTAGATTAGATATTGTCTTTATTTGGGGCAAGATTGAGACTAGGAAGTCCCAGTTTCCACCTAACCTAATAGTCAGAAAGTAAGTCTACAAGTAACATAGTGTGAGGTTCTTTATTACAATCCATAATATGAACAATGCAGGGTAATTGTACCACCATCCCACTAGTTTTCGACATAGTCTCCACAAAGATTGAGACACATCATATTGTGAGACGAGTTTTTCTATTCCCTGTTGGTAGACATCTATGTGCTTTTCTCTCAGCCAATGTCTCGCAGCTGTTTCCACGTCGCCATCACATTGAAACCTGTGGTCTGTTCTATGTGACAGATTGAAGTTATGTTGCAGTTCACTCACCGTAATCCTTCTGTTGTTGCGAATAGCATTTTCCTCAAGAGCAATGTTGTCTGCAGTTCTTGCTGTTGTTGGTCTGCCACTCCTTTCAGAATCCTCAATACTGACCTTTCTGCACACCATACTGCTACACTGTGCCACCTCATAACATCTTCGCCATAAACTTCCATGAACTGGTAATGAATTTCTGCCACCGTCACATTTCTTGCATTCAAAAACCCAATTATAGCAAGAACTTTGTCCTTGGACCACTGCTAAAGTTGAGCTGCCATGTTCAACTGACTCATACATATACAATATGCGGGAGATGGCTGGAAAATCTACATGCAGTGTTACAAACAATGATTAACGAATCCCTCTGACATAATCACCATAAGTGTCGGTTCTTTGGTTGCGAGATTATACTTACTTTCTGACCGACCCTCGTACATGTATAGGAAAATGCAGGAATACTAGAGCAAATGAAAAATTTCCCTCTGCACACCTGCTAAAATGAGTTTCACACTATAATTCTGCCTTTATCTCGAAAGTGGTCATGAGTGGGGCCTTATAATTAATGGAGTTATGGCTAAAAGATGGTTCAAGTTTCTTATAATGTCTAAGATTCAATGCCCAATTAATAAGAGACATTTTGAAGGAATTGAATCCCTTTCTACCAATCAGGGTGTTGTGAGACAATTTTGAAAAAAGAAAATGCTCAGTAATAAACTCTCGAAGTGCAGAGTGAAAATTACGATGTTATGTGACAGCAAAAATGTTATATGGTGACTGCAATTACATGTACAGGTGACTCCCAAGATTCGACCAGGATATGTTCCTGAAAACGTGGTCGTATCTTGAACAGTCGAATGTCTAACGTCGTTTTTCCATAAACTTGCATGTTATAATCAGGAGATACGTTCTCACATCTCGGGAAAAATTATTAAGTCTCCCCTCACGTTATATAAAGATAAAATAACATTAATAATGTGTTAATACAACAATATTAAATTATGAATAAATTAAATAAAAAATATTTTAAATTATAACTTTTGCACTAAAAAGGAAAAAATAAATTTTTGTATGATTATTTTATGTAACTTTAAAATCCAAATTAAATAAAATCTGCCTCTTCCATTTCCATGTTATTTAAATGGAGGAATGAGTAGTATTAGTATTTTACCAACAAAGTTAACGGAAAAGTGACGTGCAACATTCGACTTGTCGAGCTTCAAAGATTTTATCAAACGACTCGTGCGAGCCGGCCTGGGTCAGCTGCAGCACATCCCTGCATACATCTATCTATACATACAACTATATATCGCAGCGAAATTAATAACTTGAGGCAGCATCAGTATTTGCACTTGCAGCCTCGCCACTTAATTTAAGGTTATGCAAACCTGCCCTTCTCTTAAATCTGTCAAACCAGCCATGACTTGCACTAAATGGAGGTTCATCAACAGAAATTTCATCCATCCTTTCCTTTAAATCATCATAGAGATCCTTAGCCTTTGCTCTAATCATGGCCTCACTAATAGGAATGTGTTTCTGACACTGATCATCTACCCAAAGTTTTAAAAGTTTTTCCATTTTAGGAATCACAACACCACGCCTAGGACCATTTATTGTTTACATACAGATTAGTACTTTGTTGGCAAGCCTTTTCTGAGAATAACTTCTCAAATGTGTCGAGGCATGGATGACACTAGTCTTTCTGTAATGTCTTTTCCAATTTTATCCCACTCTTCACGATGTACAACTTTCAGTCTCTTTATTTTTTATTTCCTGCTTTCTTATTTGGAGTTCTAAATGATGCCACAAATTTTCAATAGGGTTTATAGGTGGCGATTGGGAGGGTGGATGTAACATTATTGGGCAGTTATAAAGCATCCATTCCCGTACTAGCATGGCTGTATGCTTAGGGTCATTGTCTTGGTCAAATTTGAAAGTGTTCAAAATACCCATTTTCTCTGCATATTATGTATGTGGACATAGGGTCACTATTTAGTCAGCTACACCTTACTGCTTATAGATGTTTTATTGCATGAGGATGAGGTTTCAGCGTTCCTGGAGGGATGTGATTCGGAAATGTCAAGCAATTCTGATTTAGAATTGGAAGAAGTTGTAAAGCATAATACAGTAAAACCTGCGGGAGGCGGAACCTCACGGGACCAGCATATTTTTCCGGCTTTAGCAGGTTTCCCTTCTTAGACAGGTTGAAAGAAATTAACACGGATTTGTATTATTAATAAATTTAAGTAGAATATGGATGTTTTAGTGGGTCTCAAGAGTAGGAAAAGTCTTAACACCGAAATAGCATTTCATACTAATAATAAATGAGAGATAAAACAAAAGTGCATGCATAAGCAAAACTACATTTATTAGAAATTAATAAGATAATTCTCCCTTTATAATGCCATAATCTTTTATAATAGAAAAAATAAAAGCCATACAGTTACACCAATACACATAGAGATTACTTAAAAACCAAAAATATACAATAAAAATACAAAATATAGTCAAAACTTATTCGAAGAAACTGTCCAATTTCAGTTGTTTGGTTTTTCTCAGGGATTTCCTCAAAAATTAAAAGAAAATCCTAACCTTACAACCTTGTCATAAAACTCATTTTCACCCTTCATTTTAGCATAGTGTTTTAAAGCATTAATATAATCTAAAAGTTGATGTTGTTGGCACTTCAAGTTCTTCACAATCCTCCTCACTCCATTCATTGTCTGAATTGCGAACAATGTCATTGCTCTGAGATTCTACCACAGTCTGCAAGTCAATTTCATAAATTTCTGTGACAACACTTTTGTCTATATTTACAAAACTTTTTGCATTCACATCACTACCCTCATCTTCATACATCTCATCAATCAAATTTTGAATTTCAGAGTAATCATTATTACGAACAACTTCATCCCATTCAATGGCATAATCAAAAATAAAGCCCCAGTTTCTAAAACACCTTCTTACGCATGCTTCCTCTACACATTTCACTGAATGACTGAGAAATGTGATTGCATCTAACACATCAATTTTTACTGTCAAGTCCAATGCCCTATTACATTTGTCCATGTTTGCAATAAGATGTTGCAGCATCAATTTCCTGTAATTCATTTTTATGGTCTGTATTATCCCATTGTCTACTGGCTGTAGAACTGATGTTGTCAAAGAAGGTAGAAAAACTAATCAAATATCTTGGGTTTTTGCTTTTACCGATCACTAACGGTTTTTCTAGTTTTCCATCAGCAAATGCAACCAAAAGTGCAGTTAAACGTTCTTTTGAAAAAATACCTCCAGAACACCTTTCTCCTTTCATTTGTAATGTTTTATTGGGCAGAGCTCTAAAAAACAAAGCCGTTTTGTCACCATTTCCAATGTCTTTGGGGTTGTACTGATGGATTATTTCTTTTAACCTATTGTACCAACTTTCAACCACATTTCTGTCAACATCATTTGATTCCCCGCAAGAAACATTAAAGGTAATAGCATGTTTTATGGCGATACAAAGGTGCTTAAGATATTCTGAGTTTTCAGATGGCAGTAAATAAGAAAGAACGCGATCTAGAGGGGCGATCAGTACACCAATATCGCTCATGCTGAATCCCAATAGCATTGGGTTTCGGACAGAGCCTTTCAAACAAAAGAACGGTAGCACCACATGCGGTGTGGAGAATGGTAAACAAACCGAGACCCCAACCAGAGGACCCGAAAACTTGTCTGGAAGATGCATATTTTTCTTTCCTCCTTTCACAGGCTCAACTTGTACTGATTAACACAAAAATTACAAGAAAAAATGCTTTCCATCTGCATCTCACAGGTTCCGTCTTAAAGAGGGTCATTCCTATGAAAACCGGTCTCATTATACAGAACGATTTCAAGAATTCCGGCTTTGGTAGGTTTCTGCCTTCAGCAGGTTTTACTGTATAAAAAATATATAATTATGACCCTATGTCCACATAAGTGGAAACACTAGTATTAATTAATGAATAAATTGACAATTTTATCTTACTTAGGGGTAATGAAGAAAAGAAATATAAAAAGTTAACAAGTCAGAAGTCAATAATTACAGACCAGTTTGTCTTCTCTCATGTTTTTCTAAAGTTTTCGAAAAATTGATTCTGCAGGTAATTACCCCATTATATAAAAGTATTATCATTCCTGAGCAACATGGCTTTTCCCATAATCATTCCACTATTAGCAATCTGTTAGTGCTCGAGGATTTTATATTTAATAATTTCAGTAGTGGTCAGCAAGTGGATGTCATTTATATGGATTTAAGTAAAGCTTTCGATAGAGTGAGCCATGCAATTCTATTAAAAAATTGGAAGCAATTGGTTTTACTGGTTCTATATTTTCTTGGTTCAAAAGTTATTTATCAAATTGAACTCAATCTGTGAAAATATTAGATTCTGTTTCTTCTCCTATTATAGTTACATCAGGGGTACCCCAGGGTTCTCATTTGGGTCCCTTTCTTTTTAGTATATTTATCAATGACATTGGTGGTGATTTGTCTGGAGTGAATTTTCTCTTATTTGCAGACGACCTAAAAATTTATGCTACTGTAAAAAGCTATTTGGACTACCACTACCTTCAAAATGGTATTGATGTTATCTTGGATTGGTGTGATAGAAATTTAATGCAGTTAAATATTTCAAAATGTAACACAATTACTTTTTATAGACAAAGATCCTACTTTCTTTGATTACAAGATTGGTAATACAGTAATTTGTCGTGTCTCAGTTGCAAAGGATTTGGGGATTTTATGTGATTCTTCTTTAAATTTCGTGACTCATCTTACTTTTATTAAGAAACAAGCACTAAAGATTATTAGGTTTTATAATTCGGAATACTTATCATTTTAAAAACATAAATTCATTGAAAATTTTATATTGTTCTTTAGTGCGATCTAAAATTGAATATGCTTCTACAGTGTGGTATCCATATTATAATGTACACATCAAAGAGATTGAAAAATTCAAAACAAATTTTTACGCTTTATTAATTTTAAGATGGGAAATTCAGCAAAAAATACTCCATATGACTTCTTGTTACACAAACTTCATCTGCAAACTTTGTACCATAGACATATCATCATGGACTTAGTTATACTTTATAAGCTGTATAATAACGATATCAGTTGCCCAGAATTATTATCATTCATTTTCGGACACCTCAATACTGTACTAGATCAGATGACACATTTTTCGTTAAAGCGTACTCAACTAATTATAGGTATAATGCACCATTAACTAGAATGCAGAGACTTGGTAATTCTATTCTAGCTCTTAATAACATCGATTTCTTCAACACTAGTATTAGACACATTAAATCCATCACTAATTTCACGAACAGCTAATAATTGCTGTACTCGTGATATTATGTTTTAGTAAATTCTTATCACATTTTTTATGTATGCTTTTGTTTAATTAATTCTTGTTTTGTATTGCATTTTTATGCTTTTTGTAAGTGGGGCTTCCCGTATAATTATTTAAAATAAAAATTTTTAAATAAATTAAAGCTCTGGATCTGGAGAGACCAAACAAAAACAACAAACGGAAATCGTGCAGCGATTATACTGCTCTCTTTAGGGAGAAACCGGAGAAACGAATCTTTTCGTTTGTCTTTTGTTAACGAAAGTGCGCAGGAAGTACGAGTTGTCAAAAGGAACAAATGTTGAAGGTACTAAGGTTTTGATGCATTTTGTCGATAGAATCACATGGAAATGAAAATTCATGGACAGCTGGTAATATCGCCTTCGAGGTGGATAAAAAATTTCTAGCGCTGGTCAGTAAAAATTTGAATTGTATGAAATTCGATTATTTATAATGCATTTTGAAGCAATGAAAATTGTTGGAGTTTTTATGGTCATATTTATGGTATGTATAGAGTATTAAATGACGTACATTCAAATTACTCAGAATGCCTGTTGGCATTTATTTAGCGGCGTTTTTAGTGTAATTGAAATAGGTTGTTAATCCATATATTAAGGAACATGAATCGAGTCTTGTATGTTCGTCGAAATTAGAAGTGACTCAACTTTGTATCAGGTTCCAGTTAGAAGGTTAAATATCAGTTTAATAAATGCTTGACAGTATCTTTGTCGAATATCATCAAGCGAAAAGTTTTACACAATTTTGAGCTCACGTTTTAATTCTTCTCATTGGTACTGTTAAAGCTAAGAAGAATATCTGTATATGTGTTTAAATTAATATTTAAAGAGTTTGATGCTATATTATCAAGCAATATACCATTTACTTTAAGCTGGCGATGGTGGAAGTTTTTTCGTGGCAAGCCGCGTTATAATTGCCTCGTTAAGTAGGATAAGTTCGTACATCGGCATTTGAAGAGGCGATGAAAATTAATGAATTAAGTAAGATTTGTATCTTTTCGGTTTTTTTATACTGTCATGCTTTAGACGGTTTGAATGTTATCTTGGTAACACCGTCAAATGTTTCTTGAAAAGATGTCTTAAATCTATTGTGAATTATACCGCAGTCAGTTCGTTGAATTGCTGTAAATAGCGAAAAAGATAAGAGACTATTTACTTTTGGAACAGTTCGTATTACAGAATAATTTGCCAGATAAAAATGTAATGCGTTTAGCGGCTGTAGTAATGATAGTATTTCAAATTTGATGGTTGAATAATTAAAGATCAACAATATACAATTAAGGTTTAATAGGGGCAACATGATTTTATGTTGTGCAACTTTATCGAATTGAATTTGTTTTTTTTCCTTAGGCATGACTTGAAGGAATCGTTGGTACCTGGCCATTCCGAACTTGCAGTTTTAAAGTGGATGTCTTGGTTCCTATGTTGGGGTTGGTTCTTCCTTGGAATAACAAGAAAGTATAATGGTTAGTTTCAGCTAGATATTTTACAAAGTAGAGAGCTTCCCACTATTACTGTTGCATTAAACAGGTTGGCTGCTGTGGTGGACATTGCTCTCTCTATTCTGAAACTTTTGTTTAATGTAAGATAACCTCTTACATCACAGCCTTTATGTATCCTATGTGATCAGTATAGCCTCTATATTCAAACAGATGTGTCAATTTTGGAACATAATGCTATGTTTATAATTTTCACATGTTCAACAAATGAATGTTAATGTAGGAATTGATGAAGTGAGTTTTCCTTAGCCAAAAAATAGAAGACTTGGCATTTATTATTTTTATCATTGTATATTATAACAAAATATAAAAATAAAAGGCAACATTTGATTAAAGAATTGATTTCACATTTACAATTTAGGACAGTTATACTAAAAGTCCATAAAGATGCAATGATTGTATTTAAATGGAAATGTCAAGTAGAATAATGTTTCCAAACCAATACTTGTCAGATTAATCTGATTAAAACATCTTTGTTAGGACTGTTTTTGAAAGAACTTTTTATATTTTACCTTCCATTTCATTAGTTTTATCATGAATAAGTATTTGTATATTTGGATTAAAAGACATGATTACACAAAGCTATTAAACTGGAGATGAATATTAACAGGATTATACCCTTAGCTTATGTTAGTATTAACCCATTAATGCCCAAATTAATTTTTTAAATCTAATTGCTTTGAAAATTTTGTGTGTTAGTCTTTAGTAGTTCTGAAAGTAAACAAAATCGAAATTTTCAATAATTTTCCATTTATTGTTTAAATATAACCTGTCCTCAAATGAGGACGCTGGGCATTAGGGGGTTCGTAGTTCCCACAAAGAAATAAACTAATCAAATCTTTAAAAAGGTAAATTTTACTATTCTTATACATTCATGTTTATACATTATCTAAATTTGAGTATGCTGAAGTTATTATGTAATTGAAATATAAGCATTTTGGAGATTTTTTCAAATTATTATAACACTTTTTGGAATGAAAGTTTGGAAAACAACCGATACATAATGTTACATTGCATTTAGTGCAAAATGTCCGTGGTTTCCCTGTACAGTTTCTAAGTTGGCATCTTCTTTGACTATCTATTCCTCTTCCCTATCATATGAGCTCTTTCATCTCACCTGACATCTTCAGACACAACAGCTCTTGAAGTCGATGGTAACGGCAGCCACCCGTTTTCTGCAACCTCTTTTCAAATATGCGACAGCAATTTGTCTACGAAAGTCTTTAATTGAAATTGAATTATTTCCATGTACCACTTCATATAAAAGATAGCCATTTACAACTGCCATGTCTATCATGCGGGTGAACAAACACCAGTACCACTTTTTACCCCTAATAGCAATAGTGTGCTTTTCAAGCAGCCAGTCGTGTAGGTCTACTCCTCCCATATATTTATTGTATGTGTGAATGGCTGTGGGTTGTGTTATAGCAATTTTTGACTTTTTTTCACGGCTCCAGCATTGCACTTTTACTACTGGTTCCAGTTTATCAAAATTCGTTCCTACCGTCACTGCTTTGTTATCGTGACATCTGACCATTAGAATTTTATTTTCAGTATCACACTTTTTTGCTGTGGGGAAGAAATTATAACATGAGGACTAGATAAAATAACTTCGCGACTAATCCCTACAGTAAGAACTCTCAAACGCCCAGCATCCTCAAATGAGGATGCCAAGTTGACGACATATTATTACAAACATTTAAATAAATAAAATTAGGCAATTAAACATTACTGTCATCATACACATTTAAATTTTATTATTTCGTAATCATGACTTACGTAGGTTTTGGTCCTATATAATAAAGACGTAATATCGAAGGTCGCATCAACGGAAAACACCCCATAGAAAAGCTCATGTTGGTTATCTCAAAACCAACATAGAAGTGACTTCATTGCAGTATAAGGGAGGTAACAAAAGTATTTAGAGATTACAATGTAGCAAAAAGGAAGAAACTACATTCTAAAGAGGCTTGAGAAGCAAAATGTAGCTGTCCTCAAAAAGAGGATGCTGGGCACTAATGCGTTAAGAGAGTCATATAGGATGGATGCATCATCATAGCATATCTTTATTTACCATGTATCTAATTTTCCCAGAATTTTATTAAACATATTTTAGAGGTGACATTTTCTTAGTTTTAAAGCAGTTCTAAAATTATAGCATACACCGTATATAACGCACAGTTTGAAGACAAAATTTGTAGGTCATAAAGCAGGGGTGCATGTTATACATGGTAACACTTTTGTGAACTTAAAATCAGAAATTAAAGTGTACCTCCCTCGTACCAGATTCTCATTGTTTGGGTGAATTAAGGGGAAACCCATGCTAATGATCAATAATCCAGGTTATACATATATTAATTATACATATAAATCACCTAATTACTTCTCATCATAATCATATGTAGTGTGTCCATAGACAGGTCGATGATTATTCATGGGTAAACTTGGTTCTCCATATACTCTTATTTTCTGCAGTCTTCTTCATGTCTTGATAGCTCTCATACCCTTTCAAGTCGTCTATCAGCTGAAACCTTTTCCTACCTCTTTCTCTTTTTCCATCCAGTTTTCCTTCTAGCACTTCTTTAATCGTGCTCTCTCTCTCTCTCCTCAGGTAATGTCCAATCTAGTTCGTCTTCCTCCTTTTGATAGTCTGTATAATCATTCGCTTCTCTCCTATTCTTCATAGTACTTTCTCGTTTTTCACCCTATATGTCCATTTTATCTTCAGCATTCTTCTCCATGTCCACATTTTGAAGCTTTTCAAGTATTTAATATCATTTTTCCGTGGTGTCCATGTTTCTGCCCCATGCAAAACTCTACTCCATACATAGCATTTATCAACTTCTTGCCGATATCCTCCTTTATATTCCCTGTTAGTATGAGTTTCTTTCTTCTAAAAGTGGCTTTTGCTTTCGTTATTCTAGTCGTGATTTCATTTTTACATTTTGCTTCTGTCATTATGATGCTTCCAAGGTATTTATAATGTGAAACTTGTTGTTGGCTTTCCTCCAATACTAATGTTCAAATTTTCTTCTTCTTTACTTGATATTAGCATGGTCTTGGATTTTTCTGTATTTATTTCCATACCGTATTTTCTACCTATTATCACTAATCTATTAATCATTTTCTGGAGTTCCTTTTCCTTTCTTGCTAGAAGTACTGATCATTCGCATATTTCATTATTCTTATAATCCTTCCTCCAATTTTGAAATCTCCTGTGCCTTCTAATGCTTCTTGCATTAGCCTCTCTCCATATACATATATTGAATAGGATCGGTGATAGACAACAGCCCTGTCTTACTCCTCTACCGATACTTACTCTGCTGGTGTCCACATTCTCCAACCTGATTTATGATGCCTTATTTGAGCTTTCTACAGATCAGAATAATGACCAAAAGACAAAATACATGGTTTGAAAATTGTCATATAAATTTACTTGTTCCATAGTTATCTTGTACAATATTTTATTAAGAGTTAACGTAGTGAGTTTTTTTTCGTCTGCCACTTTTTTTGTTGGCTATTTTTTATTTCGGCAGTTACTTTTTCTTCCTATAGCTAATATTTTTTTCCAATGGCTAATACTTTTGATAGCTAATATTTTTCCCATGGGTCAATTTTTTCCAATGATTAATATATTTTTGCAATGATTAATGTTTTTTTCTGGTGGCTAATATTTTTTCCATTAATATTTTTTCTGCGACAAATTTCTTTTTCTCTCCAGCGATTAATTTTTTCCTTTTTCCGATTTTCCTCATATATCATTACAGTGCAGTGACATTTATAAAAGTACTAAGAAAAATAAATAACCATGTAAACGAGTACAAAAGCCTGCCCCAGAGGCCGACTACAGTGCCACATTGGGCAAGGTACTGCCCCAAACAATGCAGAAGTGGATTTGATAACAGTGGTGGAATCGATACGGTGAAAAAAACCCCTCTCCCCTGGAGTGGATGTGAACTGCATGACAGAGGTTCTTTTCATGCTAGCTCCAGTTCTGCACATGATTCCATCCTCTTCCTCAGCATTGGGGGGCGAGTACCTTGTCCAATGTGCTACAGAGGCAATGTAGAAGTCAGGGAAATAACTTGAGGTCACTTTCCCTTCAGCAGGCTTTCGGAGGGGGGTGGATAGAAGAGGGGAGGCACAGGGGAGAGGGAAGAGAGGGGAGGTTTTCCCTGGAGTAGGTGGAAGAGGGAAATGCAAGGGAGATAGGGTAAGCGGGAGTCGTGACACCTCTAATAAATATTGCCGTTTTGAAGTTTCTTGTGACGTATAAGAAACCAAAATTCCTTCCTAAATGTAGGTAACTATATCACTGCATCACGCTGTTGTCATATAGTTCTGTTTTCAATGTTAGAATGTTATTCTCGTGTCTTTATAAATGCATTCATGTAGTCAATTCTGGCAACATAATTTGATGCTTGTATTAGAAAATTTATACTTAAAATCCTATAAAGTCTATAAATCCTGAAAGTATTCAAAAATATGCTATGCATACTTCAAAAAACGATTTTATTATATAAAATAAAACAAATAGTAAGCACAAATGCGTAAAAATGCAATGAGAGTATTTGCTAACAGAGTGAGAGAGCTGCTTTTCTATGGAGGTGTAAGGACAGGCGAATGGCATTATTCAGAGCAATGTATGCTTGCAGGGTTGAAGATCCTCAGATACACTTTCATTTGTTGATCAGTTTTATGTAACGGTTTGATAGCCAATTATTTCTTTTATTTTAATTGCACAATTTTTGGTTTGTTAATAATTTGCCACATGCAACTTTTGTACTATTTAAGTCATACTTCACTTGCCCCTTTTGGATCACATGCAACTTCTTGACCCAAAAATACTATTTCACCATATATAACTGATTAATGTTCTTTGAGCTGCTTTGGAGATAGAAATGGTGTAATTCACTAAGTCCTCTTGCAGTAACGTAATGGCTTCGTAAATCTGTTAACTTCATCCGGTGAGATAATCGGGCTCCCGTTTTGTAGTTCTTGGTCAAAATAATTTCGAACATTAACTATTACTTCCCTCACTTGTCCTCGGATTGGGATACCTCGCTTAAACCTTCCTAGGGAAACACTATCTTCAGCCATTTAAATTAAGAAAAAGAAAGTTCTTAAATAGAAATCACTTCAAATAAAAAAACTAGAAAAACAGCAACAAAAATGTAATACCGTATTTAATCGACTGTAAGCCGACACCGATTGTAAGCTGACTCCCACTTTTCACAAGGCCACGCAAGGAAAAATTTTGATTTTAAAGTGATTAGACAGCTGGGGTCATTTATTTCAAAATACCAAAAATCTGATGTGGCCAACACATGACTTTCTCCATATTTGGGGTATAGATATTTAAATTATTATGAATAGTATTATAAGGCGAAATTATTATTTCATATTGTAAAAGAATGCAGTCGTCCTTATTGCCGTAAATTACGTATATTTTGAATATGATTACAGAATTCACCACTACATGGTGGTGGCGCTGTATACTCGAAATTAAGAAAAAGCAAAATATCTCCGAAATGGATGGTTATACAAAAATTTGTTTCAAACAAAACCTGTAAAAAATATTATTCTCTACAACTTTGGTCCTCACGAAGATTACCAATAACGACGTTTTAAAGGAGATATTTGACAGAAACCGAAAAAACCAATTATTTATACATAATTCCTAAACAATACCTGCTATGGAAAATTGTTTCAAATGAAAGTTACAGGAAATTACATTCTCTATAACCTTTGTATAGAATTGTATATACAATAATGATGTTTTTACGGAGATATTTTGCCAAAACCAAATCGGGTTTCGAATAATCCTCGACTTCCAGTTAACCGTTATTGTCCAAAAACTAATCAGTTCTTTGTGCTCATGCTAAAGTGTTATATAAGAAATTTGGTATTAATATGAGAAGTACTTTTTGAGTTAGAGCGCCCACAATCACATACATCCATCCATACATCCATCCATCCATTCATCCATCCACACACACACATACATCATTCCGAAAATAGTCTAAACGTGTTCGAGGGGCCTCAAAATGGGTATTTCTGTTGAAATCTCAAAGTTGATTTTTTTCGTGATCACAATACTTTCCCTATACTACGTATGGAGAAAGTAACAAGTATGAACGCTTCAGATTTTCAGTTTGTAATTAAATAAAGAGTATTAACTAAAATTACGGCGACATAAAATACGTTTAATTCACCTATTCATAACAACTCAAACAAAAAGAATAATTTGATCTCGTTATCCCCCGGGATCTTATTCTCGTAAAAAAAATAGCCGTTTCTCATCAGTCAAATACGGACACCGTATTACATCTCAGATTTTCAGTTCGTAATTAAATAAAGGGTATTAACTAAAATTACGGCGTCATAAAATACATTTTATTCACTTATTCATAACAACTTCTCCTAAAAGAGTAATTTGACTTCGTTATTCCTTGGATCTTATTCTCGTAAAAAATAGACGTTTCTCGTCAACCAAATATGGACACCGTATTACATAACATACGTTAGTACTACACTAGTATCACCTGGGCATTCCTTTTCACTTTTATTCTTAAATTATTCTCCTAAGTTGGCTGCTATCCCGCTAAGGCACGAGGAAGTAACTGTTTGCTCAGGAAATCCCAGTACACGCATGCTGGACACACTGAAACAAGACAGGTAGAGGAGGGAGGGAAGGGGGTAAGAAAGGCAAATGTTTTGATTCACGAGTAAAATGAAAATGAAGAGACCCTACTAAGGCACAGTATGGCAACGTCGTAAGGCTGTGATAGCCTGAATCCTTACAAGTACCCTTAAAATGCTCCCACCCTCCGCTTCCTCAGGGGCCAACTTATTTCTCATCAGCTATAGCAGCATTTATTTATAGTTGTTCCTTATACGAAAGAGCTTTTGAAGATTTTTCTCAGTTATATGACGGGATTCCAATCATTTAGTTTGGCAAAATTACAAAATAATGTCTAAGAACAAAAAACTATGAAAAATGTTGCATTTCAGGAATTAAGTGAAAACTATTAAATTTAAGTTTATGAATAGAGCATCTGTTTCTCGACACTTTTAGATTTCTTGGCGAGACATCCCGATAACTTTTGTTTAGATCTCGAGAATTCTCTAGTTAAAAATATAATTATTTTTAAAAAATTAAACAATTATTTATTTTATCACATTTTATTTTTGGTTCTTATTTAACAAAAAATGGCTTTTCAAAAATCATAAAGTATTGATTGAATCGTCCCCCAATGAAGACCGTTTTTTTGTAACAAAATTTCCAGCAATTGAAAAAATTTGCTCGCTTTCTGTTGATGTCGGTCTTATTGTTTTCAAAGCCTCCAATAGTTGTTTTAAGTTGGTAGTGATTTGTCCATTCAATTCATAGATGTTGATTTCTCTCAGCATGGATTTATTATAATCTTCATTAACTGGCATTATTTGTATACAAGTGTCTATTTTATTTTGTAATTTCTCAGAAAGTGTAGATTCATTACTTTCAGGTATGATGTCGAAATTCTGGTCTTCGGTACACATTGTAATTGGAAATAATTTCTCCATCAATTTTTTTGCAATTTTGCAGATTTCACTTTTTGTTGATAATTTTAGTTCCTCAAAGTCTGTACTCATACATACATACATACATACCAATCACGCTGTTCCCTTACGGGGTAAGCAAGCTAAATGCTTCTACCATTCACAATATTTCTCCACACCTTCCTATCCTTGTATACTTCTTTCGCTTCAAACACATACATGCATCGTTTCATACATCGTCTTCCATTCCTTAAACTTCTGATCTCTCTTTTCTTGAGAGTCTCCTCCACCACATTCAGCCAGCTTTTTCTTGGTCTTCCTCTTCCTTTTGATCCGCATACTCTACCATCATGTATCAATTTAGTCAACTGGTTCTCATCCATTCTCTCCACACGCCCAAACCATTGCAGCCCCTTTCATACTGACCTCTTAAAGTTTCTTTCATTCCACATTCATTCATCACCCAAGTATTCCTGACTCTGTCTCTCCTGGTTTTCCCACACATGCTCCTCATATAACCCATTCCAACTGCATTCACCTTACTCATGTGTTTCTCCTGACACACCCACGTTTCGCTACCATACAACAAGGTGGGTACAAGCACACTTCTATACACAGCCATTTTTGCTTCCTTAGACATTTCTTCACGATTTAGTACTGACCACATGCTACCCACCACTTTTCTACCCATATTAGAAAACATTCTTTCCAAGTACACAAACCTGTTCAACAACTTCACCATTTATGCGCAGCCTACCGTCATTCAATTCATTCATTCTATAAAACACAACCACCTTTGTTTTTGACACATTGATCTTCAGATCCATTCTCTCTGTAACTTCAGCCATACTATCTAACATTCTTTGCAACTCATTCGGCATTTCAGATATCAACACAGCATCATCAGCATACAACAGCACCTGCACATTCACTTCCCCAATCCTCAGACCATTCATATTTGCACAGGATTCTCTCACACATTTATTCATAAACACATTAAACAACCAAGGAGACATCACACACCCTTGCCGAACACCACTTTCAATCTTAAACCAGTCACTTAGCATACCATTTATTCTTACGCGAGCTTTACTTCCTGAGTAGACTGTTCTCACTGCATTCACTAACCAGTCATTCACTCCATACTCAGCCAGAACATTCCACAGGTCATTTCTGTTGACTCTGTCATAGGCCTTCTCCAAATCTACAAATGCACAATACACTTTCTTTCTCACATTCATACACTTCTCGATTACTTGTTGGAGAGCAAAAATCTGATCAGAACATCCCCTACCTGGCATGAAACCACATTGTACCCCTCAAATTTTACTCATAGTAGCCATTCTAACCTTTTCAATAAGTACTTTACCAAACATTTTCCCAGGCATACTCAATAAACTAATAGCTCTGTAATTCTTACATTCTACTTTACTACCCTTCCCTTTGTACAAAGGAACAATGATGGCATTCTTCCAATCATCTGGTACAACTGTAATGTTAACACACAAATTAAATAAATCACTCATCCAACTCATAAGTAAGCTACATCCATATTTCAGCGTTTCACCCGTAATTGCATCCACGCCTGCAGCCCTCCCATTCCTCAACATTTTCACACATGCCTTAATCTCACATTCGTCAACTCTGTCTTTACTGGACACATTCATACAGTCAGTATCACTTTGGATGCCAGACTCTTCAGAACTACCTCCATACAAGTCTTCGAAATACTCCTTCCAACATTCTGTCTCTTCACGTTCATTCCACTCTGTTTCTCCATCCTTATTTACAAACCCATTCATTCCATTGTTGCTGCCCTGTCTCGCCCTTTTTATCCACTTCCAGAATAACTTCTTATTCCCATCAAAATCATTCTGCATCTTTACAGCGTCATTCAAACGTACTTGTTCTTTGCTTTCCTTAACTGCATTCTTAGCAGCCTTATTTTTCTTCCTGTAATCATCATGCAGAATCCTTCTTTCATTATCATTCCTTGCAGCAACCATCATCTTATATGCCTCCTTCTCATTAACTGCTTCACTCACTGTTTCATTCCACCAAGCGTCCTTTTTCATACAGTCATAAAGTCATTCCACATACCTCTGAAGCACACTGTGTAACATTCTCTTTCAGTCTATTCCAAGTATCTTCCACATTTCCTTTCCTCACATCCTCTTTCCATTCAGTCTGCTGGGCAGTTAATTTACATTCCAACACATTCATATACTTGATCTTTACCTCACACTCTTGCAATCTCTCTACTTTCACTCTAATCTGTTTCACACCCTTACTCTTCCTCCATATCCACTTCCTTCCAAGATCCACTCTAAAGACAACCAAAAAATGATCTGTCCCACATTCAGCTCCTCTCATCACCCTTGTATCCTTCACCAGATCTCTGTCTTTCATCATACAGAACTAAATCAATCATACTTTTTGAGTCACCCCTCTGCCATGTATACATGTGGATGTTCTTATGCTTTAAAACAAACCAACTCTTTTTCATGCAAATTCCAATCAAACTCTCACCATTATCATTTACTCTGGGGTCACCGAAGGAGCACACCACTTTCTCAGTCCCCTTCCGTCTGACACCTACTCACCCATTCATATCACCAAGTACAATTATTCTCTCACCTGCATCACAGTTATTCTCTCACCTACATCACAATTATTCAACACATTCTCAATTTCTCCCAAAACTCTCTCTAACTGTTTCATTCTCACTATCCACAGGAGCATAACATGCAACCAACAGAATTCTACGAACTCCTACTTTCATACGAACCCACAACAATCTGGGTGACACAAATTCATACTTTCTCACATACATTTTAGCTCTTTCATTCAGAAACAAACCAACTCCTTGACTCCCATATGTACGCACATCCACACCAGACCACAGAGCCAAACTACCATCATTCATTACCACAGCATCACTCCCCTTCCTTTTTGTCTCACATACACACAGCACATCCAATCCTCGTACGTTCATTTCATTCACCAACTCATTCTTTGCCATACACTCCTCTAACATTCCACGTACCTAACTTCCATTCGCGTAAGTCGTCTAGTGATGAGCCAACTGGTTTTGACCTCTGCCACCCACCATGGCTTTGGTCATCCGAGGATTTTCGTATGGCTTTGTTAGTAATGGTAAATTAGAGTAAACTAGGTTACCAGCCTAAGTCGTACCCGTGCCAACGCAGCATTCCCTGCTAACGGTAAGGCACATTACCGGTCAGTATTGGCACATTTTGGCCAGACTGCCACAAACGCAACTGAAGCTCAGTATTACCCCAAGCACGCTTACGCTATTCTGTACAAGTTAGGATCCCTATTAGAGACTACCTTGCAAGCCAGCAATCTTATTGCCCGCATCCTACCACTGTACTGAATTTTAATATTTCCGGATTTTACAAAAATAGAAGTGCAGACATCAGTGTTTGGTTTCTTCTTTCATTAATTCGAAGTTTTATAGCCGAAAGCAGCTCTTTTGCTATATTGCTTTTATTATCGCTAAGAGTTTCTAGCAAAAAGTTTAAAATCACCTCGCTTGTTATTAAATTTGAATCCTTTCTACTCAGTGCTTCAACAGCTAATTTTACAGGCCTTAAAGTATTCAATAAATTTTCCAAAGTGTATATTCTCTAAATAAAATGAAGAACTCACAAGACACGGTGAAGACAATGAATAGAATTGGAAAAAAAAACTCCAAATCACCGTAATTTGGAGTTTTTTTTCTCTCCAATTCTGTATATTCTCTCTTCATGAATAATATAATTTCTCATATTTAAAAACCCTAATATATCATTTATGCCCTCTTAGATTTTCAAAAATTGTTCAATCATTATTTCAATAGTATTCCATCGTGTATGGCAGTCCAAAACTAGAGAAAATTCATTTTGTAGAACAAACTTTTGTAAAATTGAATTTTTTGTCTGTGATGATTTAAAGGTTTTTACAGTTTTCCTTACGTGATTCAAAATGCTGCCAATGTCATCATTTAAAACTGGCAACAAATCATTATTGTCTTCAGTACTATCTGATAACTCAGCTTTAGAGGATGCTGAAAACTCATTTTCTGATTCCGATGGATCTTCCTTGAAATCATGTTTTTTATATATAATACATCCATAACTGCTAAGTGTATTCCATGATTGTAATGAAGTTGATGGTAGGCAGGCATCAATTTTCCAAATTTCACCATAACACAGCCCCATCAGTAGTGCATCCGACAATATCCGAAAAAGTCAATCCAAAATCAAGTCTTGTCTCCACAATTTCTAGTGATTTTTCTGTGGGACAATTCTCACAAGGCCCAAATTATAATATTCTCCTTCACTATTATGCAAACTAATATTAATGTATGTACCTGCAGATTCTGTTACTGGTCCATTGGTCGATTGTGATGCTGAACTTTTTACCGTATCTGCCCGAATACCGATGTTTTTTGTCAAAATCTATCATGAAAAAATGATCCCTCGGCTTAAATTCGAGTCCGAGGAAAATCCTATATATTATGCACATAAGTGAAGCTGCATGCATATGAAGCCTCGTGTATTTATATCGGTGTATTTCTTGAGAACCATTCATCGTAAAGATATGGGTAAACGGCATTTTGTTTCTACTGGCTTTAAGGTCCCTGGAACAATATTTTCATTTGCTAAAGTGTCCCAGGTTCGAATCCATGAGACAATTATATTTTCCCATAAGATTTTTGTTTTTTCAGTGCAAGGTTTTTTGCCTTCATTCATTAAAATATGTAAATATGGACCAATTTTCTTCTTTTTTGCTTTATTCGATGATTAAAGCTCTATACAATCTTATTCTTGCGATGTTAACACTTTACATGGTCGAATTTTTCAGAAATATGCGTTCTTTTTCGAAATTTTGCGGATTTTTTGTACTCATTCTGGCGTTTTGTTTCTACTTGCTTTGAGGTCCCTGGAAAAATATTTTTGTTTGCTAGTGTCCCAGGTTCGAATCCTTGAGACAATTACATTTTCCCATAAGTTTACATGGGATTTTTGATTTTTCAGGGTGCAAGGTTTTTTTCCTTCATTCATTACAATACATAAATATGGACCGATTTTCTTCTTTTTAGCTTTATTCGACGGCTAAAGCTCTATATCCGAGAAATGCATAATTAAAATTTTAAACCGTTTCACTGTTTCTGCTGCACTCTGTATATACTGAAATCTCACATAATGAGTAACGCTTCATTGACTTCCCTTTTTAATAAATTTTTCTTCATGGCTTTCAAAACAATATATTTTATATTTCTGAGATTATACTTAAATATTTTTTGGGGCCATTTGCTTCAAGGGGCCCCTGGCACATGCCAAGTGTGACACCCCATTAAATCCACCACTGGATTTCAGAACACCAAAAAATTGATAAAATAACATATTGAAGAAATGTTAATTTTTACTGTATTGATTTTTGTTGTGCAAAATGTTATCCATTTCCTTTTTACATATTAACATCTTTGTACTTTTAGTGGTATTTCAAAACTGTTTATCTTTTTATCTTTGATTACCGCCATCATGCATCATGTGGCATACTCTTAAAAGGCTACTATTTTTCTTTTACATTAGTGTGCATTAATATATTATTTAAAAAAAGTTTGTCTGTATTTTAAGTAATTTTTAGTTTTAAAAATGTACTGTTAATTTAGTTTTCTCTTTTATTGCAATTTTATTTTAAATAGTTAATTTAGGGTATAATCTGTTATTACAGTCCCAACTGTGTTCCAACTTCTTTCTTATTTACTTTCATTGGTCCTCCGCTTCTCTGTTCCCATGATGCTTAGTTACATTTTATTTACTGATTAAAGACGTCTGTTATTTTTATTTATTTCTATTTCATTAGTTTACTTTTTTAGTGATTCCAGCATTGGAAATTTGACACTTCTTAACATTACTGTTTGGTTTGCTTAGCATTGTTTGGATTTTTCATTTGGGTTCATGACTGCATTTTTTTGCTTTGGGTTAGGTTCTTGACTGACCTTACATAATTGGTAATCATTTGTTATTCTGATGTTATTTTGCTATTGGTACAGGACCGTGCTTACCATTGCACACTGGCGGAAACCTCTGTGGGACAGAAGTTTCTTGGAGACTGCAATAAGCAACTTTCCGATTTTTAAGGCTTGTACCTACTTGGGCACAAACTCCCTGCATTTATTAGATTTTCTGGTGGATTGGAACAAGTGGAACCTAAACCAAAAGCCGTTTCTTTATTCCTTCATTTTTTTCCTCAAATGATCTTATAGCGGATTAGGATGTGTCAAACTAATGACAGAATCTTTAGGGACTCTGCCCCAGTAAAAAATGAGTGGTTTCTCTTTGTCCATAGATCCTCCCTCTCCTCTCACTTCTGCCAAGAGGAGTTTTGGGATGAATGGTACACCATTGGTTTGGAGTTTATGATCATGTGCCTTTTGAGATGCAAAATAAACAGAATTGCACTACTTTCCTGTAAATTGTGTTAGAGCAGTATAGTTGTCTTATGCATGACAGGAAACTGGAATAGCGTCCCAATCTTCTGTGAAGGCCCTGCATTAGGGATGTTCTGGGTGTTTAAAACACAAGGCCTGAAAACGGCAAGTTCCAAGAAATTGCTCCTTCATTACTTACTTCCTGCTCGGAGGAAGCCTCTAAAAGGGATGTATCCTTAGGCTCAAACCCCTTGCAGCTTACTTAATTTTTATGGTGTACTTGTTTCAAATTTACTTAATGAAAACCTACGGAAGCTTCAAAATTTGTTTTCCCACTTCATTTTTTAGCATTTAAAGACTTTTGGAAAAGATCTCAGCTGTCTTATTGTGACCTCTGTTGAAGGTGGATGTATTTTTAGCAGTGTTCTTTGAGTTAGTGCTTTCTTGCATCCAAAAGTTCATTGAAAGGGATTGTGATTCATGTGAATTGTGCTTTAATGTTTATTTTGTGCATCCTTTAGATATAGCAACATCAGGGCCGGGGTGCTGAAAAATGGCACCTGAGACAAGCAAGAGAATTGCTGCCTCCAGAAATAATAAGAAAGAAATAAAAAGTGAAAAATCCACCATAGAAAAATGCCGCCTGAAGCCATCGCCTCTCCGGCTCATCCCTGGCAACATCATTGCAGGATGTAAGTACCCACAAGGGGAGGCCATATCATTAATATTGAAATTTTTAAAACCCTTTTAGATGGTGAAACTAAAATATCAAATATATCTCTCGGCATTTTTGTCAATGGGCCTTTGTTTAAAAGATATTAACAATTTAAATTCAGGTTTAAGCGTGGGTGCATCATATACCATTATCTTACCGCAAACCGAACCAAACCACTTGCCAAAATTCATGTCTGAACCGAACGATGAACCGAACCACTCCCAAATTTTGAAGTGGTTTGCAGCTCTGATTTAAATATAGATATCTTATGCACAGTGCGACCGCAGTCTAATATCTTATGATTTTTTAAATTTCGCACGTCAAATTTCATAAAATATCCTAAATATTGTGATATTTCAGCAGTGTTGCATAATATCACATCGTCTGGTAGCCAATTTCACTCTTATCCCTGTAAATTTCATGGGTCTAACATAAAAAATATATCTCCTAAGGCAGAAAACATTTGAAAAATGGAAATAGAAATATGATTCATGTTTCTTTGGCATCATTGGATCGTAAAGAATGTTTTTGATTATTTATATTTTTTAAATCTATAATTTTCTTCAATTACTTTATTACAATGTTAATTTACCATATCATATCATTATAAATTATAATAAAACAATAACGCTAGACAAAAAATTATATAATTTTGATCTATGTATGAAAGAACCTGGACAAAATCAATAAATTTTTATATTTTCTAAAAATTTAACAATCGGCTTGCAAATTCTAAGAAGCCTTAACAACAGACATGCACGAAGTGGGACTGCGACAGACTATTTGAATGCTACTGACAAGTTTTACGTAATAAACAAAAAAGGTCAAGCAGTCGACCCTGGAATCTTCTTTTAATAAAACTTTGTAGGTGTTCTGAGAAATATTTTGAAATTATGCACGTTTACCGCTAAAAAGCTTTTTTGTTTTACTGTTTACTAGGTAATTTTATAGTTTGTTTAATAAATTACCTTCTAAAAGTCTGGTAGAAATATGTTTTACATTGAATGTGGGTCCAAAAATACCATTTGGGAAGTTATTTCTCTCTGGGCACCTAAAGGTTATGGTGCCCTAGCGAACGTGGATTTTTGCTTAACACAGAGACCTCAGGAACGCATCCCCCGCGTCAAGCGGGGCTGACATGTATTTCTATTCTACAGACGTGTGTATGGTATACATTTTAAACAGAATTGGGGGCTTTGAATGCATAAGAGTTCTTTGTAACTTCTTCATACTTAAGGACCCAAATATAAGGCGACCTCCACTTTCCTGAAAGACAGGTTTTGAAAAAAACCTTGCCTTATATTTGGGTTATTACGGTATGTTAAACAAATAATATAAACTTTGAAAGTAAATGCTTTTATTGTGGTGTATTTTTATGGAAATTTTCATTACAATATGTATAGTAGGGCGGGTTGAAAAAAGTTTTTTTTCGATTTTGAAAATGCTTAGGGTCTAAAATATTGTCATTTCACATTCTTATTAAGATTCCGAAATCTGGATGACGTGCGATGATATGTTCAGGTTGCAAAATTGTCTTTAAGTTTCCAATTTTCGACAAAAAACCTAATGTTTTGCACAACATGGGAAGTCTGTATTTTGGTGCTCAGTTTGAGCTTAGAAACCAAGGAGTCATCTGTTATGACACAAAAAACCAAAACTAAAGGTATTATTCTGTTGCGTAGTCATTTGATGAGAAGCGGCTGTGCAGAACCCTGCGCTTTTCGAGCGGAAAACACTTGAAAATTATATGTTTGCAGGTCTTTGTCGGTTTCTCCTCAAAACCTCTTTTAGTTTCAATCGAGTCGTCGTAGGTGTCGGGCTAGTGCAGTGCTGCTCTAGATGGAGATGCTCCTGATGACATACCTGGTGATGATGAATACGTTCCAGAGGCTTGGACCTAACCGTGTTCTAGTCGCCAGGTGAGAGTAAAGCTGGAGTCCTTTTCTAGGGCATGTGAGAGAGGTGGTGTGTCAGATCGCACTGCAGCACACCTAGCATCTTCTCTCCTGGCCGACATCGACAAAGGACGTGCATCAGAAGAGAAAATGAACAGTCATTGATAAAAGTAAGGTTTGAAGAGAGCGTCAAAAAACTAGGGATGACATCCAGCAACAACAGAAACTTGAGGGCTTGCGCATTGAGTCACTGTATTTTGATGGCAGGAAAGATCGAACGAAGGTACAGGGACGTTCGAAGTTTGGGAATATGCACCAGAAAATAATTTTAGAAGAACACATCACTTTAGTGCAGGAGCTGGACTCAACTTACCTAGGTCACATAGCACCCAGTACTGATGCAGAAGGTATTACGAGTGCGTTGTGGAACTTTCTGTGCAACAAAGGCATAGATACGTCGTCGTTTTATTGCATTGGGTCAGATGGAGAGGCAAAGAATACTGGTCAACATCGTGGAATAATATATTGGCTGGAGGAGTATCTTTGCCGCCTTGTCCAGTGGATCATATCGTATGTCAGCTTCATACCAACGAGTTACCTTTGTGTCACCTTTTGGAGATTGTCGATGGGAAAACGATTGATCCAACTGGCTTTTTGGGTGAACAACGTCAGGCCATCTTGGAGACTGTGGATAGCCAATTAGGAGAAATAGTCGGTTAGGGAGCGTTTTTTGATTTTGACATCACAAATTTAGCATTAACCAAACAAAATTAGGCTTAGGTTCACTATCGTACTTCCCAAACATAACTATGCATGGGATTTGCATTTTCCATTTTAATTCTTCCACTCATAGTTAGATCTAGATATTTACCCTTTCTTATTTCATACGTTGCTATGCTTATATGCAAAACAAAAGACTATTGAACGTTTAGGGCATCCGGGAAGTTCGGAGAGTACGACAGTGGACCTGTTCCCAAAATTAAATTTATTAGATTATATCCTTCTTATTTGTCTTTATTTACTCTATTAGAAAAGGACGAAATTATTTAATTCTTCTGAACGTTTCTGTGAAATATAATATTTTATCCAGTTCCTTGACATTTGGCTTATGAAGCGTATGACATTTATTAATTGATCTATTCATCTCAGAAGATGACACAAACTTCATTAATTTATCCTTCTGAGCCTTGATATCATAGAGCGTGGAAGATCTGATGTTGAATTCTTTTGCTATGACTATTCTACTGTCTCCTTTTTCCATTTGTTTGATCAGCTCCAGCTTTTGTGTTAGCATTAAAACAACTCTTTTTCTCTTCTGTCCCTTGCTTTTAGGTATTTATTTCGATGCCATGTTCGATGGATGAGTAATTTTTTAAAATAATAAAAAGGGATAAAACTGGAAATTGTAGAAGTACGCCAAAACATCCAGACAATGCAAATGGCTTACGTAAACAAAAACGCCATGCTCACTCAGGGCCCCAGAAGTATACGGAGTAAATACGTAATATATATATAATATTTTAAGAAATTTTAAAGTGGAAGTTATGGTATTACACAAATACAATTTATACAAAAATTCATAAAAACAAAGAAAAAAACAAAATGAATTGTATTTGTGTAATAGCCGGTGTCTAAGGGTGTCGGGTTTCTAAATAACCGGATAGCACAGCTTTTACGGTATATGGAACAAAGCTGCAGCACTGACGAACCTTGGTCGAGTTTATTTAATAATTGCACTTTTTCCTGAATTGATAGCGTTTTATGCTTATGCTTACAATTAGAAGAATTTCCAGCATTATTACTTTCATTTGATCTCTTATAAGACATGGTTAGGGTAAAGTTAATTAACACTAAATTGGATTTACTTTTTAAAAAAAGCACTAGACACTGCATTAACCGCATTCGTGTGCACCTTTGTATTTGTCATGTTTAAATACACTGCCAAGGTTTGAAATAGACTGTAGCGCCATAAAGTCAAGTGGGCCAGTCAGGAAAGTACATAGTTGGGAATCAGTCTTTTCGGACCAACGAATTACGGATTAGCAATGCTCGACTGTATTTACATGTCATACTTCAAGGGCGATCGGTGACCCATTGAGTAGGGCTAGCAGTGGCACAGTTTTGCTTTATAGAGTGAAGCGTTACAAAGGCTCACCTCCTCATTTTTTCATCCTCCTCATTATTTCATTCGTAAATATGCTATGGGTATAACAAATTATGGTATACCACGTTTGAAACCAAATTTATTTCTAATAATTTTAATTAACAAAAATATATTAAATTGTACTTCCAAAATATCATAACCATGCAATTACTTCCATAGCATCAACTAATTGTAGGGTTTCTGGCTTTAACAATCTCTTTTTTAAATGCAAATGAAATGCAAGTCATATAATCGCAAAATGTGGCAAAAACTTAATTAATTTTGATGGTTTTCAACTTGAATTTCAACTTGTAAGTTGACTCAGTACATGAATATTGAGTGCTAAACCAAAAGACTTCAGGTGAAACTCACAGAGGTGGCAACCCTAGTCACGCAGGAAGCCCAAAACACTTCTAACTCCAGTCATCGATGAAGTGTAACTTCCCTATGGAGTTGGGGAGTTTTTTTGCATAGCGTCTCGTAAATATTGGGAAGTTAGGAACAAACAAGTCCAAGCATTTGAGATGGGGATTTCCGTCTTCTGGAACGATGAAATCTTTCATTTGCATCAAAATTTCCCCACTCCGAATAACTTTAAGTGGATGAGGGAATAGGATCAAACTTGCACCTATCTATTCTTCAGCTGGCAAACCCTCAGTAGTCATTGAACTATAGCTATCAGTTAGTTGGTGTATTGTTTCTGGCTACTTTTGTTAGTTTTTGTCCATCCGATTATTTATTGTGGATTACGATCAAGGTAGGAGTTTGCTGATCATGTTGAGAAGAAAGGTTCATCTAAATCCCAGGTTAACAGAGGAGTCAGGCGAAGCTGTGATATGAATTTTTAAAAACTCGTAGCTTGAGAGGCAGAAAAAAGTAACAGTATTTAGGCTTTGAAGGAGTACAGTATCCCTAAGTCAGCACGCGTGCCAAAACTGAACACAAAAGATGAAATTATAAAGATAAATAAGTCACGTTTTATTTATTTATTACAGGTGTTTAGTATAAACAAAGATTATAACTAGGGTATTTAATAGTAAGAGTAATTGTTCACCTTTAAAGTCTGCTTATTCTAATACTGTAACACAATTCTGTGTCTCGTGTTCTTTCTTGCCGCCTTTGTGACTAATGAACACAAAATTTGGCAATTCAGACCGATAGGTACAAATGCATATCATTAACAGTGTGAACTTTAAGTTGACCGGGGGAGATCAAATAATAAGAATTACCATTAAATTAAATTAAAATTTATTACTGGCACGCAAGAGCATTCATTGATGTGAATTTGGCACACCACTTGTGAAAGGGTGCAGACCCCTGCCCTAAGTCAACATACGTCTATGGCTTAAATATTTAGAAAAGTAAAAGTGTGGTAATTTGACAAGGAAGGTGTTTATGGACCATCAATTGGAGGATTTAAAGAAGTTGAGAATCATGTTTTTCATTTCATTTTAGAAATGTGAGGTGAAGGTTTTCCTATCACTAGTGAAGTGATAACGTCAAAGGCATTGTAAGTGGTGAGGGAGTTAAAAATCCCATGAAACAAACTTAAAGCAAGCATGCACTGGTGTAGACGTATCAGAGAAATAATTAATTAAAAAGTACAAAAATGGGCCAATCTTAATAAATCCTTGTAACTTCGCTCTTACATTCACAAGCGACCGTGGCCTGGGAGATAACGAGTAGGACTTTTGATGCATGCTCTGGGAATAAGGTTAGTGAAACAGAAGGCAATGTATATGGGTGTTTAATGTTCGATGAGATGGCAATTCGCAAAAAAAATAGAATGGAATGATACAGCATTCGTGGGATATGTAGATTATGGAATGGGAGTTAGAGGGGAGAATTTAGACATGGCAAAGGAAGCATTGGTATTCATGGTAGTTGCTATTGATGCCTCATGGAAAGTTCCAATTGGGTATTTTGTTATTGATGGCATTACAGCCGAACAGAAGAGTGCTTTAGTTTGTGAGGCACTCCGAATTTTGTATGATATTGGCCTTAAGGTTGTATCATTAACTTTTGATGGTACAAATACGAATTTAAATGTAGCCAAAAATTTGGGGGCATCTCTTTCTGCTAATGACACGAAGCCGTGGTTTCCACATCCAATGGATAGCGGAATGAAAGTTTTTATCTTTCTAGATGCATGCCATATGATAAAACTTGTTCGAAATCTCTTGGGTGATAAGAAACAGTTAAGGGATGTGGATGGTGATCTCATAAAGTGCGAATATTTCATAAAATTACATATCTACAACAGAATGAGGGGTTGACAATGGCAAATAAATTAAAAAACAAACACATTTTCTGGGTACAACAGAAAATGAAAGTTAATCTTGCTACCCAAATTTTAAGTAGTTCTGTGGCGGCTGCTTTGTCAGTGCTGGAACAGGACTGTCAACATCCTGATTTTCTGGGAGCTGCAGCCACTGCAAAATTTTGTTTATTTTTTGATAGACTGTTTGATTTGATGAACTCAAGGAACCCTTTTGCAAAAGGGAACAAATCTGTAACGATTGGAGGCCATTTCTAAAGGATGCATCAAAATATCTCTTGGGACTTAGAGATTGCACAACAGGGAAAAGAGTTGTAGATACACCTAGGAAAGTAGGTGTCATTGGGTTTTTGTGTAATGCTATTGCTCTTAACAGTATGTATGAATTTTTAAGCAAAGAGGATTCATTCAAATACTTGGCAACATATCGAATGAGCCAAGATCATCTAGAAATGTCCTTTAGCTTGATTCGTGGTAGGGGTGGTTGGAATAATAATCCATCCTGTGTGCAATTTCAGAGTGCTTATAGGAAATTGTTGCTTCAAAACAATATAAGGATCCATGGGAATGGCAATTGTATCCCACAAGATGTGACAACCATTTTAAGCACCCATCCATTCTCTCCATCCTTGGAATTAGCAATATCTTCGAATTCACGTCTCAATCACACCCACATTTTCTCATCTATTTATATTAACACCTCCCGTACCACTCCCTAGTTTCCCAGGAGGAACGAACAAACCACATCGTCCAACAATCTCTCAAAAATTTTGGACCCACGTCTATTCAAATGAATACCATCTCTGGAGATGTCTTGGTTCCTAATCCAACAATTGGGGTCAACAAATGTTATTTTCTGTTTTTCAAATACCCAGTCCATCCCTTCATTAATATACTCAATAACAGTTTTATTTATATTCCGTCTTCTTATTAGGCCACTCACAACAATTTTTGCAGTTCTGAATTTGTTTTTAGCAGTTTGACACAAATCCCACAAGAAACCTACGACATAATCAGCCGATTTTACTCTTTTAACATCATTCGAACCCACATGAAGCACAATCACCTATTCTGTACTGTCTTGAGGTAGACTTTCTATCTTTCTCTCAAGTTGTTCCGTATTAATGCCTGGAAAGCATTGCACAATGGCACCTTTTTCTTGCACAATCCGCCGCTATGCTTAATTAATGAGTCCCTCATTATTCTCACCGGAAGGCTCGGTGGAGTACTCTGTCCACCACATTCCAAAACACCACCACCATCGTCGTGGTACTTCTGCTTTTGTTGATCAAGCGTACCAAACTTATGCTGATTGGCCAGCTGGTTCGATGCCTTACACTTTGTTACATCCTGAGCTTGGATTCTTTTCTTGAGATTCAAATTTTCCGTCACTAACTCGTTTATTTTTAATTTCACCGAGTCCAGCTCAATTATAATACTCTTTATGAATTCCTCTTTGTCAGAAAGTAGACACTTTAATCTTTCTTCATCGTTCGTTGTAAAGGAACACCCCGAGCACTCCCAAATCTCACTAATACAATCCTCCACATTGGCATTTCCACATTTATAATGAAAGCAGCCATTATACTGTAAACACTGCACACCATTCCTCAACTTCTTTTTACACACCGCGCACTTCAGGGATACATTGGTAGTTGCTTTCTGCCTTTCGCCACTGAGTTTTCTGCTCCCCTTGACCCTTTTACCACCCATTGAGCTGCAGGTAAAGAAATTTAACAAGGCAAGGAATAGTTTTACAATACCTAATATGATAGGAGATGATAAGACTGCTTTTTTGTATCCAAACACTACAGATCAATCGCAAAAAAGGAACTATAAATCACCACTGCAATGTGCACTCCAGTACACCCGACAAGCTACAGACAAACTAGGATCTTATAGTTAAAGTCGAGAAAAATCGCAAGTCAAGCTTTCCTTAATGATTTCATTGCGATTCAAAAGCACAAGCATCACAGATAAAGTAGGACTGGTTGACCAAGCCATCTGATCTTTATGAAGAAGCTTAACCGATAGATCTGCCGGTGACAGTTGTCGTAGATGTAGCGTGGGCCAATAGATCGGTCGGATAGCAGTTAACCCTTAACTGGGCACGTCAAAAAATGTCACGCAACCGGGCGCGTGGCGTACTGAGTGCGCCGCTGCGTTGTGTAGAAAATCTGAACGTAAACAGTAATAATAACGATAGATTCATTCTAAATTTTATTTAGCCTTTTAACGCATGATATGATTTATAATTCTCATTGTTGAAGTTATTGTTAGATTTTTATACATTATATACGAACTAAATTTTCAAGATATATTAAGTACCATATGACATTATATAATAGTAATAATATATTTACAGAAGTGTCATTTTAAGCACAAAGATGTAAAAGTAGAATAAATAATGCTAAAAAAATTACGTTGTAGAAATATTTAAACTTTTACAGGCAAATCGCAAATCACGATGCGTGTTTAACACAGCGGAAGTGACACACATAGCTTTGCCTGTGTTTTACTCCTCAAGAACAATAGCTAAAAGGTTGATAACAACTTGTTCGATTAGTCAGCCAATAGAGATAGGATAGATAAGAGAACAATATATATGAAGCATTCTTTATAAATTGCCAGCATTTTAAAAATATTTGGCGATTCCATTCGCCAGCACGCCCACTTCAGGGTTAATGTATAACCTGTAACATACTTGCGCATAGAAAACATCCCACTTCAGGGTTAATGTATAACCTGTAACATACTTGCGCATAGAAAACATCCAGCTTTGTCTCAATCGTGTTCACTTTATGAGCCCTACGTTTCTTTTCACATGTGTTAGCACTTTCAGTTTTTGGTTTCTCACTCATGTTTATAAAATAACTAGTGTTTTTGACCATCAATAATGACGGAACAACATCAATTGAAGGGAAAGTGATGAAATGAAAAATCAAATTTTAGGATAAGTTAAAACTACATTTATTATTATATAAAACTTGAGGATATACAACGTTTTTTGTAAAAACTTCCATCGTTCAACAATTCCCCTTGTTCTTCAGTATTTGTAACAAAAACCTTGATTTGTGATTCATTTCTACATCGAGAAAGCCCTACATAAAGCTGTCCATGTGAGAAGACAGGTTCCTCCAAATATAATCCCATGGAGTTGAAGGTTTGTCCTTGAGACTTATTTATCGTCATTGCAAACGCCATAATAATTGGTATTTATAAGAATGTCCTGATAGTGAAACACTTAAAATTTGCTCATTAAAACTATATTCTCCATACCTTATGAAAGAGCTAGATGTGTTTGAAAACAATTAGCAATTCATACGCATATTTGTTTTCATCCCAATAATTCTATGGAACAAATTTCACACAACATTTGCAGTTGTAACAATGTACCATAGAATTCGTAAATTGTTTCTACATACCTTTTTCATCGTCATTAAGTAAACAATAAAAGAATATATCGTATATCGTAAATAGTTCTCGAATCTCCCGCTCTTTTATAACGGTTCTTTAAGAGCGGCGCCACAGGAAGCGTTCCGACAGACAGACAATTGTATTTTATTATAGGAGATAGGTGTAAAATGCACAAACAAAGAAACACTGCAAATGTACAAACAAAGATGGTAACGTTGCCGAGACTGAATAATAATAATAATTTATTGATTATTAACCGACTTTACAGTGATATTAATCTTGTCAAATTTCAGTACAATATTCAAAAACATTACACAAATCTCACATTACATATATTATTACACAGCATACTTTAATGTTAGTTTTGTCTTCAGAAATTTAAATCTGCTAGGTCACTTTCTAGAAACTCATCAATTGAGTAGAATGATTTAGATTTCAGCCATGAATCCATTACTCTTTTGAATTTTATTATATTTATGCATTTTACTTCATTTGGTAATTTATTAAAAGAGTTAGCTTGGCTGACAGACAGTGCCACTATGAGATAGCTTGAAATGTTTGATCATCAGCTGACGTACGAAAGTCCGAATTCGGCATACGAAAGGTGGTTTAGGCCTGAGAATGTATAATGTACGAAAGAGCAAGTTGTATGAAAGTTGAATGTACAAACGTAGGGGGTTGCCTGTACTATACTACCAGGGGCGGCTCTAGTTACATTGGCGCCTCGATGCAAAGTCATTTGGAAGTGCCCCATCCCTTTTTTCCCAAATAAGGGAAGAAATTCATATTTTCAGGATAATGAATTGAAAGTATAAGCTATAATTGATTTCTGTTTTTATAACCAAATAAGGGTAGATTAAAAACTTAATATAATAAACTATTGAACACAAAAATTGATGCACTTGAATTTTAGAAGCTAAAACCTGGGCCTCATATTTGGTAACATTACCTCGTTGTTTAATTTTGGTGGCATCATTGATCGTTAAATATAAGGTATGCGCTGAACATGGAAGAAAAAATTCTCTGGGGTTCAGATCATAAATATGTTTTTGCACGCCGTTTTTTGCCTCTCATATTTGTTCCATTGCCGTATCCATGATCACACAAATTTTTTACCTCTAATTGAAAACTTTGCAGCTTTCATACTAAATATTTGGATAATCCTTCTACAGTTGTGCCGAAAACTTCAACGAAAGCTAAGAAATATTCATCAATGCTAATAAATTTCAGACTGTCACCTGTTGCTTCTGGGTTAACATTAACAAAACGTGCTGTAATCATCATTGCGACTGATATCAGGTGTGCAATCATAGAATTATAGAGATATTTAGCTTTTTTAGTTTGCGCTGAAATAAAATGTTTTTTGAAATAAAAATTTACAATTTCATTTTGTATATTTCTACCCAAATAATTTACCATATTATTTTGCTTTTAAGGTCTTTGCACATGGTTTTTCATCACTATGTCATAGTTTAAAAAATTGCTACTGTTTTGTTCAATCAACTTATCTGACAAGCCTCGAAGAGGTAAACATTGTGTGCCTAGGAATTTAATAATGCCAGTGATGCTTCTCCAATATTTTCTCTGTTTTACGGTCAGTTGTACACTTTAAATCTAAGTTTCTTTTAAGATCAAACCATTTTCTAAATTTGTCAGTTGAGCAGAGGAAACTTTGTGAGTGCTTAACGTCTTTGACAAGTTTTGCCAGTTAGAATAGCCTTAAAAAAATTATTTGACTAATAGTATTCTTATTTCCGATAGAGAATTTTACAACGAAAACAAAACGCGCTTTTGTTCGTCACAGAATATGCAAGCCAATGCCTTGGTATTGTTACCTTGTTAATAAGTTTCCGAAAATAATAATTACTGCTATATTTTCTGCCACCTTCATCTTATTCTGTTCAGGACCTTGCTCAATAATAACTTTTTAAATTTTATCCTCAATTTTATGCCAGGTTTCTGGATAGCTTGAAGTTAACTGAGAGCGATTATCACTGGCAAATAAATGTCTTGCCTCGTACTAAAGCTTCAAACTTTGATCAAAGCTATTAAGGCAAGACTCTTTATTTTCTAATTTAGAAACAGGAGTTTAACTAGCAGATTTAAAATATTTATTTAATCCCCCTTTCTGTTTTTCTATTTATAATTCTTTCACAGCTTTTCTTTTCTTATTTTAAAACCGGACAGTTTATTTTTATTATCCATTGATGCTAACAATAATAAATGCTGGGTTTTAAAATAGTTCCAGTGAACGCTCCTGCCGACGTCGGGGTTCGAACCCGCTTACCTTGTATTGGTAGACATCCGCACTCCCACTAGCCTACCAGGTCGACGTTAGAAACCTGTGCAAAGCTTAAGGCCAAGCTGCTTGGACTGCGCGGCGAGGGTAGGGAGGGGGGAATGGGGCCCCGTGCCTCCCCTTCGTTACCAAGGAGTCTCGATGACGCCCTTTTGTTTCCGATTCATGGCTTCAGTCCCAGTAGCAATTCGTGACAGAAAATTATTCTCGTGCTTTGATTTTCTATTTGCTCCTACAAACGTAAGCATGGCCAAGATCAACAATTATATTCAACAGGAATGTTCTTCTATAATGGTTTTTGAGAAATGGGATGACATTCATTTAACTCGTTTATTAATTTTTGAAAGTAAAATCATGAATCCATTGTTGTGAATAACTGTTTAATTCAGGAACACAGTGATAAGTATACTAACGTATGGTGATGAATCTCTTCATTTTTAGCGCTTTTTAGGCGCGTTTCGCTTCCAGCGTGAGCGCCTATTATCTATTATCGTCGGTCTGTCCATCCGTCACATGTTCGTTCTCGGCTTCTCCCGAACGGATTTTCATGAAATTTGATATTAAAGTCTTGCAATCAAATATAATACGAAAATTGCGTAAGTGAATCACGTAAGCCAATCAGGGGTACCACTGATGACAAAAAATGAACTTTCCGTCATAAAATTAAATAAATAAATAAAAAATACATAAAAAATAAAACTTGTAGAAGTAGTATAGAGGAATATTTCTTTTCCTATATATTTATATCATAGGAGTAGCAGTTATCACGAAAATCACAAGAATGTCTTACTTCGAGTTGGACTTTGAAAACTTCTTGTATGGTAACACATCATTGTTGCTAACATAAACAATCTCACAAACAATCGTTTAATTTGATTAGGTGCGTATGCGATAGTTTTAAATAGGAAGAAATGGATTATTTATGATGAAGAAATGAACGTTAAAACTCTATTTTCCTTACGTACAGGTACATAATTTCTTTCAAATATTCCACTGCACGATTCTGCTGTACACCAGGGGTGGCCAACCTTTTTTAGCGGCGTGCCAAAAAATTTAAAGAAATGTTTTACCGGGCCACTCCCTCTCCTCTCATCCCCCCTTCCACCTCCGTTTTACCATACCAAAGGTAAAGAAACAAAACAGGCTTAGGGGAAAAAATTATTTTTTAATTATATACTTTTGAAACAGCAATCATTTATTTTTATAAACAATGATAAAAATCAACTTTAAATTACAAAGCAATGTGTAGTGTGTGAGGGGAAGGCGTTTATTTTCTTTGATTTTTGTGATTTCAAGGTGGCAAGACTGAAATTTTGGTCGGCTAGATCGAACCGGGCCGAAAGTGTGCCACGAAATTTAATGGTTGCGCTGCGGCGTAGAGTACGTGGAAGCATTATATAATTTTCTTTAATATCTACTTAACACTTCGTTGGTCTGATTTTAAAATTAAAGCATTTTATTACGCCGATTTTTAACATTGATATTATTTCCAGCAGCGACATTCTTCAAGGTATTTATAAAAAACAAGATATATTTGTCGAAAGGCGAATATATTTTTCCTCCTTTTTTCAGGTAAATTTCCCGCGAGTCGAAATCAATCCGTATGATTACGGGTTTGAAGAAAATAAATTATTATGTAGTATCTGATATTAAAAAAATGTCTTTGAGTAAAGAAAAATTCACAGTCTTCCTTATATCCAGGTACTGGTTTTAGGCTAGACGGCGTACCAAAATTTTAATTTAGCAGAGCTCTACATTGTTGGGGGGGAGAGCGAAAATTTTTTTTTGCATTATGTTGAGTGGCACATCATTTTAAAGATTTTTTATACTGATTTCAAGAACATATATTTTCAACATTTATGCCAATTTTTCCAGGAAAATATCTAAAAACCTTTATAAATAACTTTCTTCTAATAATTTACTTGAAAAATTATTAGAGTAATATTTACGTTCTGGCAACATTGCTTTTCTTAGACTGCATCCTCGTTTCAGTTACTCAGCCTTGCGTTTTAACGTTGCTTGACAGTTTCATAACGTGTATTCCGGTGTTTAAAAGTGCTATTTGTTACATGGTTCTTAGCGGTGTTGACGCCTTTTGGTTTATTACTGTTTGATAACTCAGTTATTTTGTTGAAGGCTAATGTTGTGATTCTTTTGTTTTTTACAGGTTTACTCGAAATTTTTCCGATTTTTCATACTCATTCAGGGCGTTGCCAAGGAGACTCTCATTGTTGCCTCCGATTCAATTAGTGCCAATTAAAGATTCAAATTGACGAAAGGAAAGCGGTGTTTCCTTCGAACTTTTGTTTAAGCATCGAAATTAATGACGCATAGCAACATAACTATTTAAAGATAATTATACTGTTGACTGCGTCTGGGAAGCGTTTCTAATGGTTTAATCAAGGCATTTCATCGTTTGTATGCTGGAATCTTACCTTTTTGTAAGTAGAACTATTATATTATACATCTCACGTTCACGCATAAACGAGAATAGGGACGTACGTTTTTTTTAACATTGAAAGTTACATAGTTCTTTTCTCTTCGTAGCTACATTTACGTAGATAAAGTTGTACATTTTGATTTATTATATAAATAAAAGAAAATGTCCTGGTTTTGATAATGCCATTGTGAAAACCTAGTTAAAAATATACTGTATGGTAATTTTAAGGAATACATTGACACAAAAAATCAGTGTGTGCAAATAACAAAAACAGACACTGCATTACATGAAATAAATGAAATGTGCAGTCTTCCTTTGTCACCAGGAACTAAAACACGGAGCAGAGGACTTCTCTCTCCTCTTGCAATCCACGCAGGGGCGAGTTAAGACTGGCATGGTGTCAGCATATCAATATCACTAATTTATCGTCCCCCCTTTGTACTTTTCTTGTACTTTACTTTACTTGGAAATCCTATAAACAAAGAGGAAGTTATTACTTCATTTTTTTATTAGAACTAAGAAAATGAATGTGTAACACTGATAGAAAATTGATAAAAACTTGAGGACAAATCAATCTGAAATCACATTCACTATCTTCGTCTCTCGTCTATTCAATCATACCAAGTTTTCAATTTTTTAATATTAACACGAAATAAATTACTTTTCTCTTCCACAAAGAATGAAATAGAACAAAATAGAATTTGACAAGAAAAAAAAGGTTGTGAAATAGGTGCCTGCTATGACTTTATTTTTTGTTAAGAAAGCATAGTAAAATTTTTGAATTTCATTACAATCTTTTATGAATGAAAACTTAAACTTCGCCAAGCGAAGCTGAAGCAAAATAAGCTAGTGCTTAATAATTGCAAGTTACAGAGTAGTTGTTATAGTATTGTATTTTGAAGCCACTATTTATTTATAATGATATTTAATTAAATACATAATTTGCACCTTACCCAAAAAAATGAAAAATGTGAGCGAATGCTATTGATTGGGGCACAGACATGGCAGTTGGTGGGTGTATTGTTCCAATTGTTTAAAATTAACGCTCCCTTGTGCCAGAAAAAATTCACCACCCCTATACGGTTGGAATGGGAGGGAGTTACTATGTACTTACTGGAATCACCGTCGATGTTGCCTGTAGAAACTGTCACTCACAGACCTTCAAAGCAGTACAACGAAAGCAGCACTATCCACCAACCTCCTTAACTGAGCAATGGTAAGATTATGACAATTTTCTTTGAGAAATAATACTATTTTTCATTGGTTCTAGCTTCCTTGTGGGAATCTCATTTCAAGTCATTCTACAAGTGGTATTAAATTTGGTTCTTGATTAGACCTGAAACAATGTATACAATATAGTATATTGTATACATGGCTTTCGTATTGTTGGCCGTATTCACTGCAGCGAATGTAAATGAACAAGTATGCTGTTAAGCGAAAGTAAAATTACGCAGTTGTAAAATTTTATTCTATGAAATATTTTGTCATTGTTATTTAATGCCAATTGTTTTTGAAGGAATGTTTACATGATATGCTGCTTAACATTGTAATAGTAAAATACATTGCTGTGAGAGTAGTTAATTAATTTTGTGAAACAAAAGTGAAAATACATAGTTCTGAAAATGTATGTACACAATTAGTGTATAGAATATTATTAAAGGTGCGAACTTCTCACGATAGGTTGGTCTGCAGGGAAATGTGTTTTTAATTTTAGTATTCTTAAAAAAATGCCTTATGTAATTTGCTCCGCAATTCTTTCCTCACTTGTTTGTAAAAGTTTTGCAATTTTCTTCTCTCTCCTCACATTTACTCCATTTGTTTCAAAAATTGTTTTAGCCATCTTTATGGCCTAAGTTAAGACGAGTTCCTTTTTAATACGTATATTAAATGGTAAGTAGATATCGGTTCCCTTAAAACTTTTATTATTGCTTTAGGATTCATTAAAAGAAGGTTTACTTTGGAAAAGGTAATAGCAAAAACAACTTCAGTTAGTGTGTAAAATTAGTCATTGGAGACTCAAATCGAAGGTACTTCTCGACAGGGTAAGCTAATGATAATGGCAAATGTGGTTTAGCTTGCATGCGTGTGTAATTCTATAAATCAACAGAACATATTTAACTATGTTATCATACGGTGGTATAAGATATTTAAGTAAGCCATTTTGATTGAATAGATTTAAAAGTTTTATTTTCTTCCATTTGGATGACATAGAATATTTTTAATTATCATTTTAAAATTACCATATTTTCCATCATATAAGATGCACCCTTATTTCAGAATTTTTGCCAATATTCTCATACATATATTTTCTATTTACTGTTACTACAATTTATTGAATGAAAAATAATTTCTCGTTCACCTTGCAGATATGCCTTGTTGTTGTTATGTTTCCGACACTTGCAATTGACGTAGAATGTTTAACATTACCTACTCCAAATCTTCTTTCAAGCTTTCAGATGTATTTTTCGGCTATGGTCTGATATTATGTACTAGCATAAGTGCCCGTTGAATTTCAACGAGTTTCCATTTAAGGGAATCTGTAAATGGAAAGACATGCAAGACCACATATCAAGACTGGTGTCGAAATTTCCGGGATCACTCGGCATTTTGTGTAACTGTATTTATTCACTGTGCTCCCTTATCTTTAGTTATTTCATTTGTCTTGTAATAATTTATATTTGTTTTTAGTAACACAGCTATAATAAATATCTTTTAGGGTTCTACTGGGGGTTGAATCAGACCCATAGACCTATCTAAACATAGAAAAGGAATGAATTTTCCTTAGTAATATTTTTGACTTTTGCTGTATTAGACGCAGGATGAATTTTGGACTAATTTTTTTGAAAGACCACCCACATCTTATACGATGGAAAATACGTTAGTTGCAATCAAGCTCCATTTAAACAATCGTACAATGAAAGAACAAAGTTTATTTTGATTGAAGAGAGAATTCTAATCCATGCAGGGAATCGCTAAAGTACAGTGTGAAACATAAAAGCTGACCATTTGTTATTAACGAGTTGCATGAGTGCCAGATAACGGGGAGTTTACTTACTGTATTTCAATAAATATATCATTTTATTTTTAATCATTATTAATTAATTGTGACCTGTGCATTAAATTTTAAGTTGAAGTACGGATAGTAAATTGATGTTACATGAATTTCAAATAAATGTTTTAAAAACTTTTCCTGACGTAATTAATGTAAATGTAATTTAAAAGCAAATGACAATATGGATGATATTAAACGGCTTACAAAGGATTTTTTTAATTTTAAATAAAATATTTTATTCATCAAACTTTTATGGAAATTACATAATTTTCTTATATTATTTATCCATGTCTTCTCGTCGTCTTCCTCCTCACGCTGTCGATGGGACCTCCCCCTACGCAGGGCCGGATTTAAGTTTTTGGCGCCCATAGGCGCTATTTTTTGATGCGCCTTTTCTCATTAAAATTAAATTAATTATTGACGGACATTACACTAGTGCAGTGGTTCTCAACCTTTTATCTCCGTTGGGCACTTAACAAATTCTGAGATATGGAGGCGGACATTAGCATAAAAAAATGTTAGAAATCACGAGAAATGATGCATTGATTTATATAATTTAATATATTTACTAATGGACATGACCTTCTCTTACTCAATTAATATATACGTTGATTTTTTATTAATGCTTGAAACAATTAAATCCTTTGAAAAGAAAAACTGATTTTAATACTTTTTTATATCAGAGGAGAGATAGGGGCTTAAGTTGAGGAAGTTGGATGGAAAGAATTATCTCAGCACAGGTGACAGGATGTCTGGGCACTGTGCTGGTAGTAACAATTATTTTAATGAAACAAATAAATTATTGCTATCGTTCGTTACAGCATTAACAACGTTTTTGGTGACATTGCAAAGGAAAATATTAGTAACGAAATTTTCAAGACTTGCATCATTGTATAGGGAATTATGAACATCTTCATGTGTACAGAGGAAAGCGGGCACCTAGAAACGGCCTGGTGGGCCATATTTGGTACCTTGCATAAATTGGTGCCTTTCATATTTTGGCGCCGTAGGCAGTTGCCTATGTTTGGTACCTTGCATAAATTGGTGCCTTTCATATTTTGGCGCCGTAGGCAGTTGCCTATGTTGCCTGTGCGTAAATACGGCACTGCCCCTACGGTGAGTGGAGAAGAGGAGTCCTCGCTCATCGAAGGAGCATGCAACCCTGCAGAGAGAAAGAACAGTCCTCGATCATCAAGGGAAGCACCCTGCTCAGCATGAAGAGGAGTCCTCGCTCATGAGGTAACACCCCCACTTCCCTCCATTCCCGATTCCCACCCTACCCCCTTCCCTCCCGCAACACTCCTTTCCTGCTTCTCATCTTCCTCTCTTTCCCCCCATCTTCCTCATTTCATCCTCTCCTGCTTCCCACCTCTCCCCTACTATCTTTCTCTCCCTCATTCCATCTTCTCATACCTCCTATTCTTCCTCCTTCTGCCTTTTCCCCCTTCTCCCTCTCTCCTCCCTACCTTCTCTCCTCATCCTCCATCTACCTCCCTTCTTCCCCTCTCCATATACTTTCCTCCTCCACACATCCTCCCTTCTTCCCCCTCTCTCTACTTCCATATTCCCCTCATCCTCCCTTGTCCCTCTCCTTCCCTCCTCCCTTGTCCTCCTTTCCTCCTCCCCTCATCCTCCCTTGTACCTTTCCTTCCCTCCTCCCCTCATCCTCCCTTGTCTCTCCTTCCATCCTCCCCCCTATCCCTCCCTCCATCATCCCCTTCCCCCCGCCCCCTCTCATCCCCTTCCCCCTCTCATACCCTTAACCCCCTAATACCCTTCTCTCCATCATACCCTCATCCCCTTTCCCCTCTCACCCCTTCCCCCTCTCATCCCCTTCCCCTTCTCCCTCCTTCCCCCTCAATTCCCCACCACCCTCTTCCCCTCCCCCCTCTTCCCTAACACCTCTCTTCTCACTTTCTCTTACCCACCCCCTTTCTTCCCCTTATCTCTTAACCTCTCTCTTCTCCCCCTATCTCTTACCCTCCCCCCATCTCTTACCCTCCCTCATCTCTTACCCTCCCTCTTCCCTACCCTCTATCTTCACCCTTTATCTTACCCTCCCCTTCACCCTACTTCTCTCCCTGCTCTCTCATCCCACCTCTTTCCCGTCCCGCTCTCTTCCCCCTCCCCCTCTCGACCCCTCTATTCCCTTCCCTCCCCTTTCCACCTCTCTTCCCCCATATCTCTTCCTTCTCTCCTACCTCTCTTTTCCCCTCTTTTATCCTTTGCTCTCAACCTTCCCCCTCTCTTCCTCTCCCCCCTTTCTTCCCCTCCCATCTCCCTCCATCCCCATCTCCGTCCCTCCCCATCTGCCCCTCCCCCTCTTTTCCCCTTCCGCCTCTTCCCCTTCCCCCTCTCTTCTCCCCTCCCTGCTCCTCCCCTCTCTTCCCCCATCTTCCCCTCTCTTCCCCTTTCCCCCCCATCTTCCCCTTTCCCCCCCATCTTCCCCTTACCCTCTCTCTTCCCCTTCCACTCTTCCCCATTTACCCCATCTTCCCCTTTCCCCACTCTCCCCCTTCCCCCACTCTTCTCTTACCCCCACCCTTCCCCTTCCACTGCCCTTACCCTTCCAACTTCCTCCCTTTTATCTCCATTCCCCTTCCACATCTCTTCCCTCCCTTCCCACTCTCCCCCCTTTCCCCTTCACCCTCTCTCCCCTTCCACACACCAACCCAATCCCCCTCCCACATCAAATGGGGCCCTCTCAAACAGGGCCGTCAAATAGCACCTCTCTCTCTCCCCCCTCTCTTCCTTGAGAAAATCCTGTGTGCGCTACTGCTTTGGTCTGGAGAACAAATGTTATTCATAATAGAGAGAAGTCACTGTACTGGACATGATGTTCTAGATAAACAGAATATATTTTCAATATCTTTCGTTAGATTGACAATTGAAATATTTTGTTCGAGAAAATGCCTAAAAAGTTCAATCCATCTATCTTCCAATTTTGTCCCTTCCTCATCCCAGCTTTTCTTTTTGTTATTATGAACAAATTTCTTTACTAAACTTACTTCATCGAAAAGATTGTCAATATCAATTAAAAGCTTTCCATATCTTTGATTGATGGTTTGCAGTTTTTCCAACCTCATGCAAAATGAATGTACTATTTACCCAATAAAATGATTCTGCTTCTTCAAAACTGTTTTCCCACAGCAATCTGTATGATAAGCATCTATATCTATAATGGCCGACCGCCCGTGCATCCCACCCTGTATCTCAAAAGCTGTTCGTCGTAGAGATATGCGGTAAACTGCGTTTTGTTTCTACAAGCTAGGAAGGCCCCTAGATACTATTCTCATTTTCATAAAGTCCCAGGTTCAAATCCAGGAGACAATTATATTTTTCCATAAGTTTACACAGGGTTTTTGATTTTTCAGAGTAGAAGGTTTTTTTTTCTTCATTCATTAAAACACCTAAATATGGACCGATTTTCTTCGTTTTTGCTTTATTCGATGGCTAAAACTCTATACTATCTTATTCTTGCAATGTTTACATGTTATACACAATTGTTCTCGAAATTTTACGGATATTTTGTACTCTTTCCGGATGTTGTCAAGGCGACCGTCATTGTTGCCTCCGATTCAATTAATGCCAATTAAACCTTCAAATAGGTGAAAGAATAGTGTTATTTGCTTAGCACTTTAAGCATCGAAATTATTATTGTAGCATTGTCAACATTTATACATAGCAACAAAATATTTACGGATAATTATTCATTTAACTGCGTATGGGAAGCGTTTCTAACGATTCAATCAAAGCAGTTGAATCTTCCTATCATCGTTTGAATGCAGGAATCTTATCTCTTTGTAAGTAGAACCATTATATTATACATCCATAATGTTTATTAATGCAAATAGGCTCACGCATAAATTTTAAATTATATGAGAATAGGGACACACGTTATTTTTTTAAACACATTACATGGTTATTTTCTCTGCATTGATAATCTACATAAATGGTTGTATTGATTGTTATATAAAAAGGACATATATTTGAATAAAAAGAAAAACATAAAAGTTCGCGATCAATTACTGTGTAAGGAAATGCATTTTTAGAGTTAAATGTGAATTATTGAGATCAACTTGTTTTACATATGTCATCATTTTTTATAAATCAATTTTAAAATTCACCGCGCAATTTTTGCACGGGATCAGCTAGTCTAACATAAAAAGAGTAAAATTCTTTGATTAACGTTACAGAAATCACATTCCCAGATTCATCGAATTTTGTTAACAAAATTTAGCCCCTTGTGGGATGGAACAGTTATCCTTGCATTCTTGCAAATTAATTTTTAAATTCCGTTGGTCACAGGCTGTTTGTTACACTAGCATTAGCTTTTTGTATTTTCAGTATTGCTTAAACTGGGTTGTTCGAGAACAAATCGCAACTACACTTCTTCACATGGATCTTCCAAAAATTTTTAAATTATTTGTGGGCATTGTTCTCGTGAATTACAATAGGTTTTTAGACCTTCAAATATATCAAAAAACATTCCTAAAGCCAGTAAAAGGGAAAGAAATCTTATGTTGCCATGTTTAAAAACCTTTTTGTACTCAATTTCTGCGAATTTTAGTTGAGTAACACGAACAGTGTATATGTGGAAATATTTATATTTATGTTGATTCATACTTATTTTCTGGGACAAAACAGCAAACTGGCTGGGACAAGACCTAAAAACTGGGACAATCCCGGTATAACCGGGATGTATGATAACCCTACATGTATTTCATGAGGCACTAGCAGTGTGTGTATGTAATACACACTTTTAATTAAAAATGGAGAACTAAAAAACGTCTATGATAATATAATTCACAAGTACTGATTCACAATAACTGCAGTAACTATCCTCAAATTCAGCACCTTACAAAATCCAACTTTATGATAAATTTTGTATAATGACAGGTATACATGCTATGGCCTACAGCAGGGCTGCTACCATTTTTTTCTAAATCCTGTTACCGACATCAAAATATCCTGTAACATGTAATAACTTGGTTTTTTGATGCAAAGGTTACAAATTTATGCTTTCAATATTTTCAGCACCTGCATCACATGTTTTACGTAAAATTATTTATAACTGTTTATGCATAGCCCTGTAACTTAAATGTTATCATGCTTTTAATAAAATTTACCCTGCATTACAAATCAACTGTATTGGCATAGAAAGTTTTAAAAAATGTATTCAAGTTTTAAGTATACAGTAAATAGCACAAATGCGTTGAAAACAATAAGTAACCATAGGCCTAGTTTACAGGACAGGCCTTAGATTAGAAAATCTGTTAAAATAATTTTCACTTTCAATGATATCAATATAATGGCAGTGGCGTAACTATTGGGGTGCAGGGGGTGCAATGCACTTTGCAGAGGGGGCCCACTCAGTGGTGTAACCGGGATTTGGGGACAGGTTTAGGTTTTTAGGGCTGCTTTTTTAGTAAACATAAAAGTCATCCAGAGTAACCAATATCGTACAAAACGGAACTAATCCCAAGAAACGAAAATTGCGCAAACAACAAGAAGACGAAATTAAGAAATGTCAGAACATAGCATCTTTTGTAAAACCATCTTCAAATAACCAAGGACAGGGATTGGGCAGCGATGAAAGAATATTATCTGAATCAGAAACTCCACAACAGGTAGGGTATGAATTTGAAGGCCCTTTGGAAGTGGATACATTAGATGAGTTAAGAAATTACATTGATTACCAGATTTACAATCTGCATTTCCCAAACCTTATACTCCAAAGATATGAGTGGAAATGAAAGACGAACGATTATTTTACGTGGACCAAATCAACCAAAAGGGACAGTTTTCTAAAGATTCTAAACAGAATAACAGATCATTCAATGAATGTTATCATTTTCAAATCATGCAAGCTGGGTTTCATATTAGAAGAGATTGCCTACGTTATTCTAAAATAAAGGATTACGTTTACTGTCAACCATGAATAAGAAAGTTCCAAACAGTATGGCAAATGGAAGCAGAAACTGGCAACATTTAACTCGAAAAATTCAACGTCACGAAGAATCTTCTGATCACAAACAGTGCTGAGTCAGTGGCGTGAAGGAAAAACAATCTCTGATTAAATCAATCTCAAAATAAGACAAGAAGCCTCATACTGGAGAAGAATCCTTGATAGATTAATCAATGTTACGCTCACAGCTTTGGGGAACTTGCCATTCTGTGGTCATCGAAATGATAAGAAGTCAGGAAACAGAGGAAATTTTTTATCAATTATAAAGCTATTAGCAAAATATGACGATGTGTTGGATCAACTCTTAAACTCACTGCAAGGAAAACTAAAGTATTTATCGCAAAAAATTCAAAATGAAACAATTGAAATACAGTAAAACTCGTTTAATACGTATTTGAGGGGACCGACTCATTGCTTCGTTATAAGCGTGACTACGTTACATACGAGAAACATGGTTTTTGGCCTATACATCCCATATAACACGTTGTAACCATAACATTGGTTTGTCAGCCACTTCAAGCCAATGCACTGTGATCTAGAAACTGAAAAAAACCGGCAAAAATCTCACTCGGTATAATACCTCAAATCTTTGTCAGGAACTCGTATTTAACAATTTTAAGGACATTGTACCAATTTCTACCCCTAATAATATTAGATCCTTAATTATTAATTCAACTTTAAGTATCTTTCGGTCATTGCTGAAAAGCACTATTATCGTCGTGATGTCCGTCCATTAGTCTGCATACATCAGGGAAAAATTGGCCAAAGCGATTTCAACCAAATTTTATACAAAAAATTTAAAACTAAAAACAAGGCCAAAATAACATATTTGGACTGCATCAATTCATCAGGAGTTCCAATACTGCAAAATAATATTTTTAAGATTTAATGGTTTTTGAAGGTGTCGTCACAACTAATTTTAATTATATTTCAGTATATATGAAATCTTTACATATACATCAAATCAAGGGATCATATTCGGACATATTAAGCAGGGGTGCCAATATTGCAAAATAGAAGTTATAGATTTTTATGAATTTGGGAGATATTAGTTAGATCGACGAAATTTAGTATGAAAAAAGTTTACAACATAGAAAAACAAACTCAAGATGTTTAATATAAATATAAAAAGCAGGGTTGCCACAATAAAAATAATAAAATTTATATTACAGGTATTCCTACTTAATTTTCCGCATACATTTACCCAAATTTAACATTTACAACTTATACATAAACAACACAATATTAATAAATGTGGAAAGAATAAGCCAAGCATGGCATAAATTTTTTTTAACGGATCTCAACAAAATTTCCTATTTAAGATTTGCATAACATGAAATCAAGGTGTTTAATGCGGAAATTAAGATCAGAGCAACAAGAGTAGAAGGTAAAAAAATAAATAAAAATCTAACCTCAATCATCAGATTCGTCATCTCCATTCCACGACTCTTCACTACATTCGGTATCTGTAGAACCTTCTGCCCATACTCGAACCCGAGGCGTTTCTGGTGGACAGATTGGTGCCTTTAGGAGACTAATTACTTCAACAGAAGGGGATCCTTTGACCTTTCCCGGAAGTTTCCGAATGGATGAAATCAGAGGATCAAATGAAAGCAATAGTCTTCGAAATATATCCTCATTTGTTGCAGATCTCGAGTACTTCCGGGCGTGGTGTTCTCTAAAAGACTTCGTCTTCATTTCTCACTTCTTGTGCTTCCTCGGACATTTGTCCTATGGGCAACAGGGCCATAGAGATGACCGCTGCTCCATGGAGAAAGATTTTGTGCACTGATATGGGCATATAATACCACGAGTATAGTTCCACGTAGATCTTGGCGGTCTTTAAGGCAAACTCTTCTAAGGCTACCTCACACACATCATAACCACATGATAGAGCTTGCAGGATGGTGGCAAACCGTCTTATTAGGCCTTCATCAACACCAGTAATCGCAGCAGCTAGAGATGGATTTCGAAAGAATCTTTGCGCTGTGTTACCATCGTTACTGGTACTGCTTCCCCCTACTTTTGGCTGGTCAACAAGCAAGCCCATTTGTGCTCTTATATTTTCCTTTATTTGTGCTTTCTTGGCCTGAAACTTCTTTTTATCTTCCAGGTCCCGCACTTGCCACTTTTTCACGTCCAATCGATAAGATAGATGGAGGACACACTCCAAGAACCGAATCCATGCATATAGCGTGGAGAGACCGAACTGAAAAATACTTGTATCAACTTGCCTTTTGACTGCCTCATTTAAATTGTTCATTTCTTTCGGCGTGGCTCCACAAATGTAACAGGTCTGCGTTGAAGAAGTTTTTGTGACTGCGATGCATATCTTCCCGTCTATCATGGTCATATTAAGCTGATGTGTAACACTGATTTCTTGCCCTGCAGTCGTAATAATGCCAGTTGGCTGAAGAGATGCAATTTGGTCTTCTACGTAGGACTTTTCTTCAAGTGACAACGCAGTTGTTTCCTTTTTCCATAGCATCCTAATAGGCCTACAATATGTTGGGGACGATGGACGTGGATTATTCCAGATAACTATTTTGTCTTTTGAAAAAACTTCCTGCTGATAACTCAACTGTATGGGCACAAGAGAAGATAGATATATGTGACTGTCATGTAAATTAGGATCAGAAAAGTTTTGTTTGTATTCTGATTGCCCACTACTACCATCGCAACCCCATTTCCACAGCAACGCAAAGTTTTTGGGTTGGGAAATGTCCAAGGATGCTAACACGGAATCTTGTAAATAACCAGTACGGCATGTAGTATGGTCCAATAAACCCTGTAACTGTACCTCGGCAGAGGTTTCTGTGAAGTGCATTAAGTCCTTTATAGGATAACAGCACTCTTTAGCCTTAAGTAACCGTTCATAAGATGGATATATATTGGCATGTCTTTCTTTGGCCTGCACTCGAATTAATTTATATTGCCTTTGGCCTAAATTTGCTTCCAGAATCAAAGAAATAGCCTCGTCCTCAGAATACGGTTTAATTTCAATGCGTGACTTGGAAGACTTCCATGCTCGGACCATTTTCTCAGCTCTTGTTGGAGTAGTGAATATAACTTCATTCACTAATTTAGGTTTATCCTCTCCTTCATCCCTAAGGTTCATTTTTGCAGCGAAGGCCAATTGAGGGGAAGTATTTTCGCGGCGAAGTTCTTCGGTTTTTTCAGATCTTGCTTCTTTGGCTACTCTTCAAAACTCACACTAGGTCGTCCCCTATTCACTTGAGGATCTGATTTTTCCGGAGGTGTACCACCAACTGAATAACTTTCTCCTCAAGTCAACTAGCATTATTTTAAAAAATACAGTTTCTTTTCTGTGGCACTTTTCTAGCTTTTTAAACACTTTGCTACAAAATCTTGACACTTCATCGCATCTTCTTCTCATCATCTTTGGAGAGTTGATTGTTATTGAAGGAAATGATGATGTGATTTAGCAAATGATTTTTTTGCTGATCCCTTCCTTGCCCAGACTTTTGGTGGAAGACTTCATATAATTCTCTTCGTGTTTTGCAGATTTCCATACCGCAGCGTCGGTAATTACTTGCACATGGAATGCTTTCCTCACGTTAATATTATAACTATATGTATAAAATAAATGAATATAATACCACTTGAATATTACAACTATAATAATACACGAAAACGGTGACAAACTAGTATTAAACACACGAATATATGTCAAACACGTAAGAGTGCCACACTGCTAATAAAGGGAAGGTTCAAATACTGATCGTGAACAGTTATCTTACAATTAGTCATATGAGTCATACTAGTCGCCCGCCTGCATGTATGCTTGAAGTGCATTTGCGTTGGTTGCCGCCCAGGCACGCCCGCTAGGCGACAGGGTTCACAAGATACCGACTTTTTGCCTACATCTGCAATCTTCCGCAAAACATTGTAATTGTGTTATTTTAACAACACTTCTATCTATGTACTCCTCCAAAAAACTTCGCAGGGGGAGGCGGCAAAAGGTTCGTAGCTCAAGTTATATATGGAAGTTGACCTGTTCAAATAATACCGTATTTTTATAGCCATATTTAATCTGTGCATGTGTTTAATTATATTTGCTGGATACTGGATAGTATATATTTCCCTACGTCAGTGATTATTTTTGAAAATACTGTAATAATTATTTCGAAAAAATTAGTCAAATTTTACCGTAAAAAGTAAGTTGGAACATAAGTTTCACTTTCTGGTCCCAAAAAAGGTATTAAGAAAGCACTTAGAAAGCCACCTATATGACAGTTTGGTGATCCAATTAGTTGTACTCATGATCATGTAAGTTTTTTTCCGGTCTTTAAAAGTTGAAAATTTGATTTTTGGCAGCATTTTTCAGATTCTAGATCACTGTGCAATGATTTGAATTTGGTGCGGCGGCTGATTTCGAAAGTGAAACTCCGGAAGTGAGACGGAAGCAGAGGGGAAGTGGTGATCGGAGAAGAGAGGAGAAAAGAAGACGGAGGGGAGAATCGGTCCGGAGGTTGAGGCGTCGCAACGTGGAGTGGGAAGTCGTCCTGAAGCATGCGTCCCGAGAGGTTGGCGGCCAAGGAAACCAGCGGGAACCACGAGGAAGAGAGGAGGCGTGGAGGAAGCTTTGACTAGCTCGTCAATATAGACGATCTGATTACACTCATACTTATTGAGACGACGGAGTTGTCACTTTGTGTTTTGTTATCGTATTTCTGATGTGTTTGCTCATTTTATAAAAAGACTAGAAACTTTAAACTGTCTTTTTCAATCCCGCGCGAACGGGGAAACGTTACAACATATACACATACAGTAAAAGCTGTGCTATCCGGCTATTTAGAACCGGCAATTACACAAATACAATTCATTTTGAATTTCTTTTTCTTTTTTTATGAATTTTTGTGTGAATTGTATGTGTGTAATACCACAACTTCCACTTTAAAATTTCTTAAAATATAAGATGTATATATTACGTATTTACTCCGTATACTTCTGTGGCTGCCGAGTAAGCATGGCGTTTTTGGTTACATAAGCCATTTGCATTGTCTAGATGTTTTGGTGTACTTCTACAATTTCCAGTATTATCACTTTTTATTATTAAAAGAATTACCCATCCATTGAATATGGCATCAAAATAAATACCTAAAAGCAAGGAACAGGAGAGAAAAGGTTGGTTTAACGCAAACACAAAAGCTGGAGCTGATCAAAGGAATTGAAAAAGGAAACAATAGAGCAGCCATAGCAAAAGAATTCAACATCGGATCTTCCACGCTCTACGATATCAAGGCTCATAAGGCTAAATTAATGATATTTGTGTCACCTTCTGAGACGAGTAAATCAATTAATAAACATCATACGCTTCATAAGCCAAAAATTGAGGAACTGGATAAAATATTATATGACTGGTTTTCACAGAAATGTTCAGAAGAATTAAATAATTTCGTCCTTTTCCATTAGAGTAAATAAAGATAAATAATAAATAAGAAAGATATAATTCAATAAATTCAATTTTGGGAACAGGTTCACTGCCGTAATCCCCAAACTTCCCGGAAGCTCTAAACTTTTCAATAGTCTTTTTGTTTTGCATGTAAGCATAGCAACGTATTAAATAAGAATGGGTAAATAGTGTCTATATCTAACTACATGTGGAAGAATTAAAATGGAAAATGCAAACCCCATGCATAGTTATGTTTGGGGAATACGATAGTGAACCTAAGCCCAATTTTGTTTGGTTATTGCTAAATTTGCGATGTGAAAATCGCTCTCCTAACCGGATACTTCTCCTAATCAGCTTTCCACAATCCCCAAGATAGCTGGATAACACAGCTTTTACTGTATTTGCAGTGAGTCAACTTCAATGCTGTACTTACATATGCAAAGAGATGCTTATCAACTTTGCAGCATGTAATATGTTCAACTGCTATTACGTACGATTTTTTAAATGGTCAATTAATATTATTATTATGGTCATTAATTTACATAAACATTTCGCATTTTTAATATCAATTTCAAAACAAAGGGAGCGTGGAAATTCGTATGGAAGGGGTAGATGGAGGAAGGGGACCTCTACGAACAAGTGCGAGGTAAACGGGCGGAAACTATTCATTACTTATCGCTCTGCTCGCCAAAATTCGTTATATATGGGGCATTTTTTGCCATGGGACCAAACATTTGTTCGTTACAGCCGAGAATTCGTAAAATGTGTGTTCGTTACACCCGAGAAATTTAACCAATGCCCTTATGGAGAAGTTCAAGGGACCGAGACATTTCTTCGTTATAGCCGAGATTTTGTTTTAGGCGTGATCGTTATAAACGAGTTTTACTGTATTAGCAAATGCCGTTTTAGGGGAAAAAAAACATTTCTGAATGCATATAAGCAGTTTTTTCTATATTGGTTCATACAACGCAAGATGTATAAAAAATCGATCAGTTGAGCATCATTGTCCGTTACATAACAATTGAGTACAACGAATACCACAAAGCCTTGGAGCTGAAAATTAACGAACACTTTATGAGTTCGTTGCAGTTGAAAATCATTCTGCAGAAGGACTGATGAACATAATTGTTTCAAATTATAAGAGATTTTACAATTAGGTGGATTGGAGAAGCTTCGTGGGTAATCCGATGATGGAACATCCGTAATGAATGGTGTTTACAATGGAGTACAAAAAAGAATACAGGATATTCAGCCAAATGCCCCATACATATATTGCGCAAATCATGATTTAAATCCTGTTTTACAACATGCTACATCAGATATTGAAGTAGTAAACGACTTTTTTGATGCAGTTGATACAGTTTATGAATTTTTAGTGACAGTGTGATAAGATGGAATTTAATTAACAAAACAAATTCTGAGGAACCTCTAAAATCACTTAAACGTGTATGTACACGTTTTTCTTCTAAAAAAGACAGCTTGGAGGGTTTATGATACAGATTTGTTGATGTAATGAAATCCTTAAATGTGTTAAAAATATTACAAGTATTAAAGAAATGACAGTTATTCTTCTGATTGATAAGTGAACTAGCTCCTAGTTTTCCAGGTGTATGCACCATATTCATGCTTTTCCTAACATTGCCAGTAACGAAACTGAAAATAATAAAAAGTTATTTACGAAATACCATATCCAAAGAACGACTAAATGGCTTAGCAGTTCTTTCAATCGAGAAAGAAACAGCAAGAAAATTGGATACTTCCAAAATTATAGAGGTTTTTGCTAAGGAAAAGGTCAGGAGAAAAACTATTTAAAGGATTTAAGTAAAACATTTTAATGTAACACCGTATTTCTAAAAAATCACACAATATTTATGCTAAGCAAAATTTTTCATCTTCATGGAAAGGTTTTGTTTCAAAATTTTTAATAAAGAGATTTTTGCTAATAAATATTAGAAATTTCGTTAAATTTCATAATTACGAAAACTTGTATATTTTGATGTAATTTTGTATTTATGTAATGTTATAAAACATTCATAAAGGCAAATGTGTTCGTTTTTACTAAATTGTTTTGTTTTTAAATTCAATTAGAAACTAATGTGCTAGGGCCCACTTTCTCAATTTTGCATCCGGGCCCATGAAAGGATAGTTATGCCACTGTATAATGGTGCAAGAAAATTAGACAAGATGAAAAAATTTCTACTTCTTTAGCAGTTTCGTTTCAGATAGATTATTCAACCGATGTTGCCGTACATATCACAATTGAAATTTTGGAAGTGCAGACATTACAGAATTCCATTTTTCCGAATATTTAGCTGTAAAAACTGAGTTGCGGGCATTACACACGTGCGGGAATTACTCGAGTAAATATGGTAATACTGCACGTAACATGAAACAAAAAAATTTCTGAATTAATCATAAATAGTGTAGAAAAATGCAGAATTTTTCACATCGCAACATTACAGTTACATACAAAACTGTGGAGATCGTGTTACCCGAAACTGTTCCCTATGACTTAGTTTCTCTAAGAAGTAACTATGTATGTGTAGCTTCAAGTAACCGAAACAGTAACAAATTCGGCCATAAAGTGTAGCTGTTTATTAAAAATATATTTTCTGTGGTCATAGCTGGAGGATAATAAAACGTAGTAATATCCTTCCCTTGCTTATAACGTAAAATATACCGTGGCACATCAAGGATTATCTTGGCATGCCGGTTTCGGAACTCTGCCGTATCAGCGCAATATGAGAAGCACACATACGAATCTCTCAACGCAACATTTTAGTAAGGTAAAATAATCACATGAATCAATTTGTATTTTTTCTTTATAATGATATAATTTGAAGTTTTTATCATTTATAGTTTACGAGATATCTGAAGGTTAACTTTGTCTTGGACTTGTCAAACCACATCTTAGGTTCTGAGGTTTGGTAGGGAAATGCATACTGTGTCTTAGCAAAATTGCATCTTGTGAATTTTACTGTATAAATATGCCGTAGGTTGCAGATCCAGTTCAACAGCTAGTTTTTCAGTCTCACAATAAGTTCCAGTTTTTGCACTTCACCCAAAGTATTTTACGATACGTACGTACCTATGGAACAATTTCATCGAATGCATTCGTATTATTCGTATAGGAATATTAATAATCTCAAAATTTCTTAGTAGTCTACGTATTTTTTATGCGAACATCTCAGGCAACTACCGAATCTTTCCTTACAAATATCCGTGAATCATGGAAATGTCTGTTTTTTGTTACAAAAAATCCGTGAAAACGGCAGCTCTGGCCTACAGTAACACACAAAAACTAGTTTTGTTCTAACATTTTCCTAATTCTAAACATCTTCAACTTCAGCCTGTATGTATGAAAACCAATTTTTGAAAAATCCACTAAAATGCTTTACATTCCAAAAACTATTATTTCTGTACAAATAAAAAGTTTAATGGGACACACAGGAGCATCACTTGAAACCTTGCAAGATCTAAATAAAAACAATAATCAACCTGATAAAAACAACACAAAGTGAGAAGCTCATTCATCATTCTACTTTGTAACAAAACTTAATTACACTCACCACTATTTTATTCTTGATATCACAAAATAGAAGAGGTCCATGCAGATCTGGTATGTCAGCTTTGTGGTAGACTGAATGTTCAGAATGGCCAGTTAACTGTCTCTTGGAGTCATGCTTCTGAAATAAAAAAATCAAATCAGAAATTTTGTACCATAAGAGGTCATTCTGATAATAGTGCACTTTGTGATACTCTTATTTGTCTCATGTTAAATCATTCTATCATTTTCAAAGTTAAATTTCTTTAAAGTCGCATATTTGAAGGTTTTCAAAAAGGAAAATAAGTAAAATTACTTTATGTAAATACCATACCATAATTTCTAAGCTTCTCAGTTAAATTGTAGATTTTGGTTCAAAAACACTGAATATGTATTGATTACAAACCTTGATATCAACCAACTAAATAAATAATTGATATTTGACCACAGAACTGTGCATATGCTATAATTTAAGAACTGCTTAAGACAAAGAAAATGTCATAAATAAAGAGAAGTAGAGACTGCGGCGAGATATTGATAAAAAATTTCAAACTCCTAAACCGTAAAACAAGATACCGTATCTGCCCGAATAGAAGCCGACCCCCCAAAAATTTCCACAATTTTTTGGCAAAAACGTAAATTTTGTGGATTTTATGCTGGTGTGCCGGGCATTCATGCACATCTTAGAATACATTATTCGAGATCGAAGAAATGTGTGGGAAATGGTTTAGTTGTTCACATTTTGAAATATTACTCCAATTAATAATTTTGTGTTGCTGAATAATGTTCCACATTCAGTGATAATAATTTCATTCATCTTCATTTTCACAAAAGGTCAAATATAGTAACAGCGATCTCGCCAAAGTATTTTTCATCCAAGTTTATTTCCAATGAAATTAGCATTTACATTGCCTTAAGAAATTGCATTTTTATAAGTATACACGTTCCATGTAAATTTTACCAAAATTCAAACAGTTGAGCGTTCAAAGCCGTCAATTCATTTTGCGTAATCATCAATTTACGCAAGCTATCTCGCCAAGATATTTTTATATATATTCATCGTAGGTCAAATATTTACTTTACAATAAATATAGTACTATCATTTGAACGCGAAGGCAATGAGAGACTTTGAGATTTAACCATAACCCAAATTTTCCTCGGACTCGCATTTAAGCCGAGGGGTGATTTTTTCATGATAGATTTTGACAAAAAACATCGGCTTGTATTCGGGCAGATACGGTAATTCGAGACCCACAGGGGAGAAAAGAAAGAAACAAAAACTAAAAACTTACAGGTTTAGGGGAATTTATACCGTGCCAGGGACCTGTTGTCAATCACGCATGTACTCACACAGTCACTCAAGCACTCGTATGTAGGTTTATGCACCTTTCAGTGACGACAAGGACCTACAGACAACCAACCACACACAGACGCACTCAAAACCTGTAAGTTTTTAGTTTTTGTTTCTTTCTTTTCTCCCCAGTGGGTCTCGAATTATCTTGTTTTACGGTTTAGGAGTTTGAAATTTTTTATCAAAGAAAATGTCACCTCTATATCAGCGTAACTAAATCTGTTCAATTAAAAGTTCTTGAAAAATCTGATTCTGTAAAGACATGCAATGTTGCATCCATATTAAGTTATTAATATTCCATTTGGGTTTAACTGTTATTTCCAAAGTTAAGAACTTGACCGTGAACATGAATTTGTATGACCCTAAAAATTTATGAAGGCATGAACCCAATAACTCGTATCTCATATGACATTTTGTAGGCACTGTTGTAAGAAATTGTACGTCCTTACCAAGACATAAGAACACTGCTACAGACTTTGATAGTTATAAGAATAATTACTTCATTATATGTGAAATAGGATAAATGTTACATTTATTACTGTATGTACAGATAATTCAATACAAGAAGAATACTTTATCAAATATGTATAACAAATTATCACCACTCATTACTAGAGATGAGTTACAGGATGAAACGCTGAACCAATTCCATTTCACTAATAAAGAGAAAATTAATTTAGAATCAAATCCTCAAGCATGGATAGAAATCAGAAGGTAGCCAACAGAAAGCTTTATTACCACAGGAAGGAATCATGTGAATTTCAACCACCAGAGAAATTTTAGATTGAAAAAAATTCTGACTATACAGTAAACTTCCAGTTATCTGGAATGCCTAGGGAATTAGGTTGAATGCTTTAAAACGAGAGAGGGGGAGGAAGAGGAAAGAGAGGGGGAGGAAGAGGAAAGAGAGGGGGAGAGTGAGAGAGATGGAGGAAGGCAACAATATAAACAATTAAAGATAGCCTGTATTATTGATAGGCATTTCTACTATTTATATTACTACGTTTTAGTAAACCGCTTTTAAAACAACGTAACTCAAATAATTAGACTTAATATATTCTTTGGTTTCACTATTTCTGGGTATTTCTTGGCATTGTTTAAGTGCCGATGCATGAACAACAGGAAACTGTTATTCCCGTCGAATACTTGAATTCAATTGAAACAGCAAACATCCCTGCACATCGATTAACACTAAAGCGTGGAATGATAGTTATTCTGTTAAGAAATCTTTCTCCTGAACATGGGCTATGTAACGGCTCTAAACTTATTGTTGAAGATATGGTTGGCACAAGACTTCTTAAAGTAAAAGTATGCCAAACGGGTGAAATTTATTTTATTCCCCGTATAACACTACAACCAACCGATACTGATTTTCCATTCGAGTGGCAGAGACATCAATTTCCCATTAAACCAGCTTTTGGGCTCACAATAAATAAAGCACAAGGACAAACTTTAGAAGCAGTTGGTGTTTTTTTGAAAGAAACTTTTCTCTCATAGACAATTGTATGTAGCTGCATCGAGAGTTAAAAATGCCGTGCCCAATTACCCACATACAACATTAAATGTTGTTTATAGAGAAGCTTTAGCTTAAAAGTTAAATTTATATCATTGATATTTATAATGCCATATATGATACTAATAAATAAATGTTTTTGTTATATATGGAAAATTTGAATATTAAAAAAGAAATGGTTATAATATTTTATACATTCCGTGTTTTTTTATAAAACTGCTGGCGAAGCTGCAACAGGCTACTAGTTTATAAATTATTCCTAGCTTCCTAGAGCATTCAAAGCTTACTGCACTTGGTACTCAATTCTTCCTCTCAAGGAAAACTATCAGTAGCTTCTGCAGATAATATCGATTACAGTGATATTGTCAATTTGCAGGAAGTTAGTATACTCCAAGACAGAATATTTGTTAATGACGCGGACATGTCAAACTTAAAAGATTTTCTCCCTTCTCTAGCGCATATTTCTGGATATTGTGCTCACTCAGTTCTAAAGAAACTTAGTTGTGTTTACTGCAAAGACAATCTTATAATTGACAAAGATCTTGAAATTAATGAAAATTTTATACTGATTTAGTCTCTAGACCGAGGTGGGTTTAAATATCCATCTAATGAAACACTAAGTGTTGTATGCTGCAGTTATGCTGTAATTACAAAGCTATTGTCTTCTGAATTTGAGAAAGAATTTTTGGAACTTCCAAACGAAAGGATAGCTGCATGTAATTTAACATGTAACATTGTAAATGATAAAGGGGAATGTTTTATGGATGTTAATTGTCCTAATGGTCACACTCCTTCTAAAGTACTTATTTGGGCATCGTGCAATATCTTTCTAGCAAACTATTGTAAAAAGATTATTAACTCTTTGGTGTCAAAAAAATACATGGCTAGAAAAATGAAAACTCTTAAGTAGTGTGTGATTTCAATGACTTCCTTAAGTATATTACTTCTGTAGTTGATTTGTGTTTGTTGCTACGTAATTAACCTAAATCTGTATGGTGTTAAACTTTGTAATGCTCAATGTTATTGTAGTTTCATTATTTTATTTGTATTTTTTGCCTTTGTTACGAATGAAAACATTTAAAAACTGCAGTTTTTTCTCGTTCTTTAATACTAGTTTCCTATTTGCCCAGATTAGCTTAGAAATTGGTGAGGTTTTAAATACAATGCTAATGACAAAATGGGTTATCATTGTCTACGGCTTTGTTCAAAACACTTTAAGCTGTCAAAAATATTTAGTGAGATGTGTTTTACAACAGTTTTTGCTCTCAAATCATGCCCTCGTTAAATGTGTCTGATTTGTACTATCATCATTTTTGATTGACGTATTTAAATGAAATTTCCCAATCTAAATTTTTTAAAACTTGGAGATCTGTTTAGTTGGGACCAAGCTACTTTAAAATTTATTCATGGTTTTATGTAAAAATTTCGATAAATTTGTCGGATTTGAATTAAAATTGAAATGGGTAGACAGATTTTTTACCAAAAGAGGCTTTATCAAATTTCATGAAAATCTTTCATGTGGAAGCAAAGTTATTTCATACGGATGGATGGATATGACGAAGTTAATACGTAATTATCACAAATATTCTTTTGGACGCGTCTAAAAACTGAGGTTGTGGAGCAAAGATGAAATTTATCAAAATCTCGTATCAAATTATTGTGTTAAGGGAGCTGTGTTCCAGAATAAACTAGTTGTGTTCAAAAGATAAATAATATTCTGTAACCTATAAATTTACATTTCTTTAATGTGCTATTTCAATGTAATAAATAATAGTGGTAACATTTTAGCTTATTATCTTAAACTAGTGTAATTGCCTGTCAAATATGATTGGTATTCGTGAATTAAGTATTACGTTAAAATAAAATAAAAATTAATTACACCAACTTTTATGTGCACTAAAATGTAAAACATTAATATAAATTCCACATACCCGAATGCTCCAGAAAGTAATAAGCCTTAGAACTGTTATGGGTCAACATCAATATTCCTAAATTATTCCTAAGGAACATTACTATAAAATTAATTTAATGTGTGAAGTGCAGTGATCATTGAAACTGAGATGTGGTATTGTGTAATCAGATGAACGACCACTTTACATGAAGAGCTACATGAATTTTATAATACTACATAGAGTTATTTCGAGAACCATTTAACCGATATCAACCAAACTTAATATTAAGAAGTATAAATATGATCTGTACGTCATTTGCAATTCTGTTTCCAATCTAATAATTATAATGACAGCTTTTCGTTTATCGTCATGTATTTCTGATAGCACGATTATTTTTTAAAATATTTGTTATTTTCTTCATAGGTAGGTATGATATTTACATTAACAAATAAATGTGCCACTCGAATATTAAAAACTACCAAAAATATATTGTGATAGAATGCGTTCAGTATTAGCTAACTGACAAAACATATTTTCAAGTGTTCTAATTAAATTTCGGTCTGCCATCTTGCATTCCTTACAGAACAACGTTTTTATATTATAAGATATATTTTGGAGAAATTTCTTTTTTACTTCTTAAAAAATCACGGGAGTCATGGCTACTGAACATCCGCATGTAGGGAGTTGCATGGCAGATACACCTGAGAAGCACTGCCCTAGATCACTGTACTTTTTACTTTAGGGATTCATCAAGAAAGAAATAATCAAGAGAAAAACTAACCCAGCTGCTGAAAAATTACCAAAACCTTGCCATACATAGGGTCCCATGGTCTCTAAAAATAATTGTAATTGTTTTTATTTGCAAAAATAAAGCTATAAATTTTTAAAATGTGCCCTCCTTTTATGGCCCTCACTATATAAGAAATGTTTCTAATAAGAAAAATTCAAATATAAAACTGACATCTTTAAGTTTCGTGGTGTTTTAAAATGAATTCCCAACCATGAAAAAGCGACAATTCTGTGTTAATTCAATTCTATAACTCTCATAAAAAATTACAATCAGTGAACTACTAGTAAAGGTGACAAACTTTTGCATGCTAAACTAAAACTCTTGATGGCAAATTTTATATAGGGACAGTGGTATTAACTTTTGTTTTATTCAGGCAGTTGTACAAATTTGTGCCCCAATAATTTTGAAATCTGGGTTATTATTTTATTATTAATTATTAGCATTGCTTATTCTTCACCCAGAGTAATTACAATTGGTATGTTGTAAAGTCCCCTTGGCTATAATATTTCATGGTTTTGAATTAATAATTTCTATTCCTTGGACTCTATCTTGAATAACATAGCTACTTAAAACATTTTAAAATAATTATTTATAGATTATGTTCAGGGCCTTTCCAAAAAAGGCCAATTTAAAACTTTCGATATATGAATTATTAGAATGCAACATTTCTTGCAAGCCCAGAACTGTATCTAAACATACATTTGGATTATGACTGCATCTCATCTGTGCAAAATTTTGTTGAATTTTGTCATATGGTCTATTGAAAGATAATCATTATATATAAATACATGCAAAACTGTTTGCAGCAGGGAAGTATAGAAAGTGGATCACCTCACAGGAAAGAACTTGTTAACACTAGAACAGCCAAAGTGGCCAATTTCTTATAATTATATTTCTCGTGTTGCCATTTTTGCAGATGTGTACCAAATGACCTGCAATATTATGACTTTTCATAAATAAAGGTTCTTTACCTTTACATAATCACTTTTTGAGTTTTACAACTTTAGCACCAGACTTATAACAAAAAATACCTAGAATGGTCACAGTGGTCATTTTGACCGGTAATATGAATAAACATAATATAAAAACAGACAAATCTAGTTTTAAAATTTGGCTTGTAGTTAATGTCAAATCGAAATACATCATAAACGCTTTTCCATATCTCGGAAAAGATGAATCACAACCAGTTGAAGAAAAATTCTGAAAATATTACGCTTTGTCTGCTTGAACCGTTTTTGGATAAAGTTAGGAATGTAAAAACATATAATTTTTTCACTTCTCTCAAGTTGTCCAAAAAACTAAAAGAAAGAAGTACAAGTATAGTGAGCACTGTAAACCAAGCTGGAAGGGAAGTTTCAGCATTAGTACAGAGAGCACACACCGAGCTCTACAGCACAAGTGTTTGCAAGAGCAGTGATGACTTCACACTAACTGTTTATCAGGGTAGGGTGAATGAAAACATCATCATCATGAACACATTGCATCCATCTGTAGACAGTGGGAAGGATAGGAAGAAACTTCCAGAAACAGTATTTTTATAACTCTACTAAATGTGTTGATGTTTTAGACCAAATTCATGCCTGTACACAGCGAAAGCAGCATCACAGCATTGGACAGTCCATGTTTCTATAATATATTAGATCAGGCAGAAATGCTTATTTATTATTCAAAGAAATAACAGGGAAAAGAGTCAAAAGAAGGGAATTCGTCCTTCAGGTAGATGAAGAGCTAAGAAAGATTTATATGAAACAGACTAAGAGATCCAACCATTCAGCTCCTTGGGGTGATGGCAATGTAAGAGACGATGAGAATTCTAGAGGCCAAAGTGACAGTGAAAGACGAAAAGAATATCTAGGTGTAATGCATGTTATGTAAAACCGTAGTTTGTTGAAAATGCATATGAAAAATTGTGACACAATGTTTTTGTGTGGACTACTCAGAATCTAAAAAGTTACAAATAATGACAAAACTAGGTTTGTATTGTGTATTTATTTAATTCTTAAATCAGTAAAAGTTATATTTTAATTTGAGAATATTCTGCTGCTTATATCATTTTGACCGCTGTGGCCATTCTAGGAGGGTATGAGTCTGCAGCCATTCTAATGTTAAAGGGCAGCAAACAAAGTAGAGATATTTTTTCTCGAAAATAATGAAGAATAAATAAAAAAATATTTTTGAAAGAGAGTCAGTATTTACCAATAATTAACAGCCCTACTCCACTGAAATCTACATGAGAATGAAAGAAATAACATGTGATCAAACGTTCTTCATGAGTTGCTTTCATGGATGGTATGCCACAATATTAATGATCCTGACAGTTTATTTTCTTGTCTCTCTCTTACCACTACTGGTAACTTATAAAACTGAAATTTGGATCGCGAGTTAAAACAAATCTAATAAACATTCTGCATAAATTACTAGAAATTAGAGAACAGGTCTGTTATTATAGCTCCAGTGGCACTGCTTCGAGCAAGGAAATGTAACACAGGTACCAACAGCAAAATAACATCAGAATAACAAATGATTAGGTACCAATTACGAAAGGTCAGTCATGAACCTAACCCAAAGCAAAAGAATTCCGTCACGAACCCGACTCAAAGCAAAAATCCATCCAAAGCTAAGGAAACCCACCAGCAAAGTTAAGAAGTATACAATTTCCAATACTGGAATCACTAAAAAATTAAACTAATTAAATAGACAGAAATAAATAAAAATAACAGACCTCTTTAATTACTATGTAAAATCATCGGCTTACGGACAATTCACCGAAGGAAAATTCACCGAAACCACAATTCACCAAAAGGTAAATTCACCGACCCACAATTGATCGAATGCAGTATTCACCGAAATTTCCAATTCACCTTATGAAGACGGGGAAGAGCGGAAGTAATATAAGCGGAATGTTGGCAACAATGACACGTAACAATAAACCATTAACGTTTAAGGAGGAATGGGTATGGAGAAGATAGAAGGAAGATGGAATAGTATGACAAAATGAAATAATGGCATCATGGATATCCTTCCATTACAAATAACTCGTACATGAATAATAAATAAACAAATTAAACTCACGGGAGTAGGGGGAGAAGAAGGGGAAGGTTAAACATTAAAGAAAGTAATACTGGCACAATGGGTGTCATTCGATTGCAAATAAATCGTAGATGAATAATTAACAATAAAAAAACAAATTACGCACTCAACGCTTATGGTAGGGGGAGGGAGGGGGAAGGTTAAACATTTAAAAACGGAATACGAGCACCATGGATGTCATTCGATTGCAAATAACTCGCAGATGAATAATAAACAATCAATAAACAAATTACGCACTCAAGGCTTAAGGGAGGGGGAGGGAAGGGGGAAGGTCAAACATTTAGAAACGTAATACTGTCACCATGGGTGTCATTCGATTGCAAATAACTCTAGGTAAATAATAAACAATAAATAAACAAATTACGCACTCGACGCTTAAGGTAGGGAGGGAGAGGGGGAAGGTTAAACATCTGAAAACAGAATATTAGCACCATGGCTGTTATTCGATTGCAAATAACTCGTAGGTGAATAATAAACAAATCATGCACTAATGGCTTATGTTAGGGGCAGGGACGGGGGAAGGTTAACATTTAAAAACAGAATACTAGCACCACGGGTGTCATTCGACTGCAAATAACTCGTAGATGAATAACAAACAATAAATAAACGACTTACGCAACCAAGGCTTATGGTAGGGTGAGGGAAGGGGGAAGGTTAAACATTTAAAAACTGAATACGAGCACCATGGGTGTCATTCGATTGCAAATAACTCGTAGGTGAATAATAAACAATAAATAAACACATTACGCACTCAAAGCTTATGGCATGGGGAGGAAAGGGGGAAGGTTCAACATTTAAAAACAGAATACTAGCACAATGGGTGTCATTCGATTGCAAATAACTCGTAGATGAATAACAAACAATAAATAAACGACTTACGCAACCAAGGCTTATGGGACGGGGGGGGGAAGGGGGAAGGTTAACATTCAAAAACAGAATACTAGCACCATGGGTGTCATTCGATTGCAAATACTCGCTTGTGAATAACAAACAATAAATAAACAAATTACGCACTCAACGCTTATGGTAGGGGGAGGGAAGTTGGAAGGTTAAACATTCAAAAACAGAATACTAGCACCATGGGTGTCATTCGACTGTAAATAACACGTAGATGAATAATAAACAAATTACGCACTCAAAGCATATGGTATGGGGAGGAAAGGGGGAAGGTTCAACATTTAAAAACAGAATACTAGCACCATGGGTGTCATTCGATTACAAATAACTCGCAGATGAATAATTAACAATAAATAAACAAATTACGCACTCAACGCTTATGGTGGGGGGAGGGAAGGGGGAAAGTTGAACATTTAAAAACAGAATACGAGCACCGTGGGTGTCATTCGATTGCGAATAGCTCGTAGATGAATAATAAACATTAAATGAGTAAATTACGCAACCAAGACTTATGGTAGGGGGAGGGAAGGGGGAAGGTTAAATATTCAAAAACAGAATACTAGCACCATGGGTGTCATTCGACTGTATATAACTGGTAGGTGAATAATAAACAATAAATAAACAAACTACGCATTCAACGCTTCAGGTAGGGGGAGGAGAGGGGGACGGTTAAACATCTAAAAACAGAATATTAGCACCATGGGTGTCATTCGATTGCAAATAACTCGTAGGCGAATAATAAACAAATCATGCACTAATGGCTTATGGTAGGAGGAGGGAAGGGGGAAGGTTAAACATTTAAAAACAGAATACTAGAACCATGGGTGTCATTCGACTGTAAATAACACGTATGTGAATAATAAAAAATAAATAAACAAATTACGCACTCAAAGCTTATGGTATGGGGAGGAAAGGGGGAATGTTCAATATTTAAAAACAGAATACTAGCACCATGGGTGTCATTCGATTGCAAATAACTCGCATGTGAACAATAAACAATAAATAAACGACTTACGCAAACAAAGCTTATGGGAGCGGGAGGGAAGGGGGAAGGTTAACATTCAAAAACAGAATACTAGCACCATGGGTGTCATTTGATTGCAAATAACTCGTATGTGAATAATAAACAATAAGTAAACAAATTACGCACTCAACGCTTATGGTAGGGGGAGGGAAGTTGGAAAGTTTAACATTCAAAAATAGAATACTAGCACCATGGGTGTCATTCGATTGCAAATAACTCGCATGTGAACAATAAACAATAAATAAACAAATTACGCACTCAACGCTTATGGTAGGGGAAGGGAAGGGGGAAGGTTAAACATTCAAAAACAGAATACTAGCACCATGGGTGTCATTCGACTGTAAATAACTCGTATGTGAATAATAAACAATAAATAAACAAATTACGCACTCAATGCTTATGGTAGGGAGAGGAGAGGGGGAAGGTTAAACATTAAAAAACGGAATACTTTCACCACGGGTGTCATTCGATTGCCACTAACTCGTAGATGAATAATTAATAATAAATAATCAATTTACGCACTCAGGGCTTATGGTAGGGGGAGGGAAGTGGAAAGGTTAAACATTTAAAAACATAATACGAGCACCATGGGTGTCAATTGATTGCAAATAACTCGGAGATGAATAAGAAAGAATAAATAAGGAAAAGGACGCATGCAAGGCTTACGGTAGGGTGAGGAGTTGGTAATTTTTAAACATTTAAAAGCGGAATACTAGCACAATGGGTGTCATTTGATTGCAAATAACTCGTAGATGAATAATAAACAATAAATAAGTAGATGACGCATTCCAGGCTTATGGTAGGGGGAGGAGAGTGGGAAGGTTAATCATTTAAAAACGGAATACTAGCATACTAGCACCATGGGTGTCATTCGGTTGCAAATAACCCGTAGATGAATATAAACAATAAATATACAAATGATGAACTCAAGGCTTATCGTAGGGGGAGGAGAGGGGAAGGTTAAACATTAAAAAAGGTAATACTGGCACCATGAGTGTCATTCGATTGAAAATAACTCGTAGTTGAATTATAAATAAACAAACGACGCACTCAACGCTGATGGTAGGGGGTGAGTGGGTTTATCGTAACTTACAAGTTTTTATAGAAAAAGTTGAATCAAAGCCAATGTTCAATCCTGGATAACATGGGCGTCAGTAAAAAATCTTTCAAGGATGGGCAAAACACAAAAATGCCTATTAACCACGTGCGGACGCAATTTTTCCCAATCCGGCAAAATTTTACTTAACCGGCCCCCAACTGACCACAAATCCTCACCACTGAATCACTATGAATGAATTTATCACAGTGTTGAATATCCTCTTGAAATTAACTCAAATTATATTTTAAATGGCTAATTTATTTCCCTTAAAGCAGCTTAGAATCAGATCTCGGAATGAGCCGGAACGCACCGGTACGCCGCTCCGGCTCGTCACACGCGCCGATGATAGCGTTCTCTTTCGACAGACACACATAAATACCGTCCCGTTTCAAAAAAAATTTCCGTTCCACAGCCAATACAAGCGTTCCGTTTCGTAACATTTTACATTTCGAGCACTGGTTAAAATCCACTCCGATCTGATTAATACTTTGACACAAATACCCTATCTCCCTACACCCGATCTTTCTTCCCCTCACTTTCCTCTTCCCGTCTACATCTCGGTGATATTCAACCCTTTTGATCAGCGTGCCCCTTGGAAAACTTTAAAGATGTGCATACCCACTGGTATTATCACATAATACGAACAATTCCACAGAAAATCTTTAAATGATTAGAATTAATTTTGGTGGACTAAGTTTGTATTCACTGCACCTAATCGTAAAGGTTATGAAAAATGAATCTTTTGCGTATCCTGAAAAAACCTCCCGTATTTCCGGTTGAATACCAATATTTATCTCCTTCCTCCTCGCCATCCTCCCTCTACATCTCTTTCGAGCGCATATAGACACCGCATTGACACTTTTGCATTACACACGTGAAATAATACAACAATTGGCATGGTTAGTTAAAAACGCGGAATTACGCCCAAATTCGAGCGAATCCGAATAGAAGGATAAATTGACTTTCAAATTAAGAAATGTTCCTTTTTTTAAAAAAATATTTTTGGTCTGTAGAACGCATGTCAAATTTTCCAATTTTCATTTGCAATAGGAACAAGGGTTGCTGAGTGGAATTTTAAATATTACATATTATCTTACGAGAAATGAAAATAATTGCTAGAGGTCGATCTCGCGACATTTTTCGAGATATATTACGCCGTTACCTTCATATATCCCATTTAAATATCCTGTCAAATTTTCGATCCTCTGTGTACACCATTTAACGAATTGTCAGAATTTCGATACAGCGTGACACACGGACCAAACAAACAACCAGTCAGAGGACAAACCAATTAATACTGCCCTTTATTATAATTGGAATCTTGCACATCAGCAGACGGACGAATAAGGTGAAAACAGAACTTTAAAAAATAACACGAAATAAATCCAAAATCTAAGAAATCGGAATTACAAAGTGGTCATAGGATAAGTATGTATGTACTTCGATTTTTAAAGACGCAAACATAAATGAACAGAGAATGATAACTCTCCTAAAATTCGAAACAACAAGGCAAGCTTCATTTATGACGTTCAATAATCATAATAAAATTCGTTGTATAATTTGTACATCGAGAAGAATACCTTAATGGTTTATGTCTCAGATCCGGGGCCATGTTTTGGAAGACTACCTGCTCTTCCATTTCGACGCTCATTAGAGAGGATCAGCGACCCTCACTAGGACTCGGTGTAGTCTATCCTCACAGCGGGTGGTGAAATTCCCGATCTATCATTGCAAAATTGCAATACTTTTTGCAAATAAAGCGATTGAAAGTTACATCATTGCATTGCGGTGAAAATCCTGATTATTGGCGTTTTTTAAACGAAATTCTACGATACATATTAACGGAATTAGTATTCTTTTCACGATTACAATACTATCTCTATACATACGATATACTACATATATAGGAAAGTAAAAAATCAATTCATAATTTCGTTACGTTACGTATAACTTTTTTTTTTAGCACTTTGCTGTACGAGCATACGAACTTATACATGACGCACTTGGTCGATTCGTGAATGTGAGTCTGATTTTTTTGGGGTTTTGCTTCGCCCCCTGGATTCTCCACTGATTTCTATATGAGAAAGTTTGTACAATGTACATTATACCGATTTTTTCATTTTGTACAACAGTGAGCTCTTGGAAATCTGATCACTTAAATTTTGCTATTAAAAACAGTTTCTAATTTCCTTTCACGTTCCTAAGAATCCGCTAGGAACAAAAATTTCTCTCACATACCATTATTTTCGTCTCAAACTCAGGGGCAGTCGAATTTACGGCCCCTGTTACCACAAGGGAAAACAAAAGAGAGGGATGGGGGAGGAAAGCGAAGGATGTAAGAGGGGTGGGGAAAGAGCCCTAGGGAAGTGTAACGAAGCCCGATGCGGTGGAAATAAGAAAACCCAAGTGCCGCCTTTTATTATCGGTCGCCGGGGTAGGTAGAAACTGGAGGCTTGCACTGATACCGACTTTCGTGTTTGCATCTAAACTTTAGCCTCGCCATATTTTTTCGTATTTGACGGATATGAAGATGTCGCACCCAGTGAGGTGCCGCCCTAACGCGGTGTCTTACCTGCTTACCGCCTATAGACGGCCCTGGTGGTATCAATAAATAAGGTATTTGTTACAATAAAGTGACGTTTGAATGGCGAGAATTCTCGCCATCCGTACGCAACGTGATAAGTTTTTTTGCATGTATAGTTTTTCCACGTTTTAAAATAATATCTAATATAATATTTACATTTTTACACATTTCCGTTGCCTATTCACGGGTTTCATGCTTATAAAACATAAAAGTTAACATTTCTGAAAGGAGTAATTACACAAGAAATGATGCTGGACTTGGCGAAAGTGATACGGTCGTAGATCAAATTATCGTTATATTTGAATGCCAAACACTTGGAAGCGGTTTATATACAAACAAATTTGGTTGGTAATTAACTACTAATGAAAATATTACATTTGACGATTAAATCACGTTTTAAAATGTTTAAAATTTCAGAACAATAGAAAACTATTAACGGTAAAACCACAGGTGATTTTCGTTCCAACTGATTGTGAGGTGAAAATTCACTTAAAAGAAAAGAACGTTCTCTTTTTTACAATAATGTTTTAATTATTTTTCTTAACTATATGGCCACCTTATGGTATATCGTCAACTCGTCGTAGTCAATTCGTCGCAGGACAAACTCGTCGCACGTCACTTCGTCGCAGGACAAACTCGTCGCGCATTGCCCCATAAGGAAAGGCCGTAAATCAGTGTAGGGGTTTTTAAGTTTGCTTTTTAAATTATTTCCCGTCAAGTTTCGAACTCATTTAAATTATCATAAAGATTTAGCGTAAATTGTTAGTTACTATCGGAAAAAGTTGAATCAAAGCCAGCGTTCAATCATGGACAACGTTACCTATTCACGAGTTTCATGCTTACAAAACATTTCAGAAAGACATAATTACACAAGAAATTAAGCTGAGTTTGGCGAAAGTGATACGATAGGAAATGAAATGATCGTTATATTTGAATGCAACACACTTGGAAGCGGATTGTTTACAAATAAATTTGGTCAATTGTTAAGAAAAGCTAAGTGAAAAAGTATTCTTTATAGGTGGTTTCCAGTTTTTAGTAGAATAAAATGTTTTCGTATATATTGCATACGCCCTAGAACTGATAGCGAAACTAAATTCACAAAATCCATTGAAATTCAACGAGCACTTACACTTCCTTAAACATTAAACGTCATATCTCAGCTTCAATCACTCCAATATGAACAATTATTTTTATCGTCATATAGCCTATGTTACCCGCGGGGAAAAATTATAGATCTATGCGAAGTGTGGTCGCGATATCTTCAAAGGTGTGGAAATCACAATCTGTGAGGTCTACGTCTAATTATTTACGTTACTGATGCAGTTTTAAAAACTGTTTGCTTATGAAGAACTCTATTCAACACGAAAATATCATTGAAACTATTTATTATTAATCCTACACTGCAAGCATATTTCAAATTCAGAATTTTTGCAATTTCGAATTTTTCGAAACGGTTTTATCCAAAAACATATAACCGTTACAAATTTCAAGTTCAGCTGAAAGTGCCTTATAATTTTTGTTCTCGTATGGGACAATATTATCATTAGAAACCTTTTATTAGTACTACTTCAAGAAATCAGCATATATTTGGTTTCCGTGTAAACAAAGCAAAATTAAAAAACAACATACATTGTACAAACTTTCTCATATATGGGTACTAATGCGTCGTTTAGTTATCTTTAGAAAATGAAAATTGTATGATCCTGTTTTTAGAAAATCCAATTTTTGTTCAAGTTGCCCAAGAATGAAATACGTAGTATTATTGTAGATGTATACTCAAGTAACTGTACGAAATTTGATCAAAATCGTTAGAGCCGTTTTTGAGAAAATCGAATTGTTGTTAAAGTTGCCTATAATAAACTAGTCTTATATTCATTTTTTGTGAAATATGAACTATACATTATTATTGAGGACGTAAACACAAGTAACTGTACGAAATCTGATCAAAATCGTTCGAGCCGTTTTTGAGAAAATCGAATTATTGTTAAAAATGTGTAGAATAAACTATTCTTCATTACTGAGCAATGTCAACCATTTCTACGTATACTCTGCTCAGTATGATAAAATGCCTAAGTACGAGATTTCATTCATTTTTGCTCTACCGTTTAGGCTTCAGAGCCAGTAACAGACAGACGGCATTGCAAAAACCACTAAAACATATATTTCCATAAAAATCTCGAGGTGGAATTTTTTCGCGAAAACAATACTTTCTCGATACTTCGTATGAGAAAGTAAAAACGATATTACCTACGTTAAATGTTTTCCCATTTTTAATGCATTGGATTCAAATCCGGCGGCAATGGGAGTTGTCATGGCTGCTTTTAATTGGTGTTGTCATAAAACTAATAAAATCGCGTATTTTTCTGATTCTAAATGTATTTTTACGATAATTCGATCAGGATTCGGATTCTGAACTATTAAGTCTCAAGTTCGAACTATGTTTCTAAGTAATATTAAAATTCAAATGAAAAATAAGCTGCAGTCACCCCCATGTTATTCAAATGGGGAAAATTAAAAAAGGGAATATTAAAAAAAAATTAGAATGATCAATCAAATCGGTTTAAAACCCGACTACACCACTTAACTCTTTATTCCGGTTAAAATGATACCCTTTTCTTGCTTCTAAGTGCTGTCAATTGCTGATTTATAGAAAAACACACACAAACACTTTTCTTTATAGATATCTATAGACTATAGATAGACTAGAGATAGGTAGATAGATGCAGATTACTATTTAACCACTAGCAAAACTGCCCGGCGTTGCTCGGGTTGATATGATATTTGGCACTTTCCAATGTTAAAAACTTAAAATAAATACCTTTTTTCATGATTAAATACTACATTTTACCGGAAATCGGCTTTGATGGGATTTATGTCTTTTAGAAATATAAAGTTGATTTTTTCAGATTAATAGGTTTTTATCCCGAGTTCGTATATTCATTTTAAGAAATATAAATTTGCAAAAGAATAAAATTTTGCGAGTCAAGCAATCGATTTTTACTTGTTATCTTATGGAAAAATGTCAATGCCCTTTAATGGCAGCACTGACTAATCCCGAATTCACTAATAAAGAAATCGCAACAAAATTTATTTTATAATCATTATAATTGTTATTTACATAATATATGTATCTTGCAATATACAGTTTACAAGTGAAGTTCAAGTTTCCTGCTGTAAATAAGTCTATCGCGGAACCCTTGGATTTCCTCGGGTCACAGTTTGAAGACCTTTGTCGTAGAAAGCGTCGAAAGATTCTTTCAGGGATAAGTACATACATGAAGGAGCGCGTCCCACGTCCCACGTCAGGAGGCAAACCTTCCTCCACACCCTAATCCCGGGGGGGGGATACACTTCGAGGTTGAAAGGGTAGAGAGTGGAGCTTCCAATGGTATATGGTCAGAATCGAAAATGTTCCTTCCCGCTGAAACGGAAAGGAAAACATTTAAAATAGCCTCCTCACGGGTAACACTAATTTTTATTGAAGACAGAAACCGAATCTTGACCGAATTAGCGGAAAAATGCGTTTAGAACAAGGGTCTCAAATTCGCGGCCCGCTTGTTCATTTTATGCGGCCTTCTCACTGATCTTCTTCTAATTATATTATTCGGCCCGGCTCATTGTCGAACAATTTTTCCAATTTGGAAATATTTTTAGTCCTTTTGAAGTGTAAGTTTCTCATTTTTGGCCCGCGAACGATTTGCATTAGAGATCTCTGGTTTAGAATCAGAAAAAAAGAAGTGATTTCATCAGTTTTATTACAACAATTACAAACTACCTTTGGTGGTTGACAATTTTCGTGGGTATGTCACTCTAATATCCTTATGTTTCATTCTTTAATCATATAATTATTTATTTATTATGCATATATATTCCGAGTCATAAAAATCCTCAAAATATTTTTTTAAAGATTAAATTTGGATACTTTCCTTTAATAATATTTTGCATTTGACAACTTATGTATGGAGGAAGTCATGTGTTGTACACCTCCGTTTATTTATTAGTAAGGCCGGCGAAATTTCGTCTAATTAATTTTTACCCGTTTTAAAATAATTATTAAAAAATGTATAAAATTGTCTTAATTTTCAAATTTAAATATGTATCAATAAAAATAATTTTAAAATTTCGATTAAAATAAACATCGAGAAAAATGTTGTTATAAAGGTAGTTAAATATAATTTTTATATCTTGCATTAAACGTTTGGACCAGACGCCAAAATTTCCGATAAAGTGTTCAAGTGCCAAAATTTCCGATGAATATTTTAAAATCCTATGGGAAATTTATCGGAAAATTACTTACCACTCATTCAAATTTAGTTTATATAGTTAATTTGTGTTTTTATTTTTTAAATTTAAAATATATAAAACCAAATGCCAAATTTCCGCCCGCTCTGAATATTCCAATGAAAACAATATGAAATAGCATTTAAATAACGTAAATCAAAATAAGCATTATATTTCTTACTAAGTTCAATTAGTTTTTTTTTTCTTTTCTTAATAGCGTGTTCATGTTGTTAAATTTAGATTTGCCATTATAAACTGGAAATTATTCTGTAATAAGCTTTGCTTTGTTCTTCATACAATGATAAATCTAATAAGGAAGGTTTTGTAAACATTTTACGAAGGTTTATATTGAAAGCTTCAACCGAATTTGTTTATGGAGGAATTTTTTTGTAACAACTCTTCAAATGAAATTTCTCTTTTTACAATATACATAAAGGTTTTAACCTTCTTTTACAGTATTGGGTAACCAATATACAATAACGTTCCTTTATTTTAAATAACTTATTATTTTAAATTTCTTATCTTAGAGCATTTATAAGAATTAGGCAAAATTTCGCAGCGTCTTCATTTCTTATTTCTAGTAATACTGACAGATTTTGAATCTGCAATGACAAATGCAATAAAAAGCGAATTCCCCCAAATAAGGTATCGCGGATGTTATTTTCACTTCTCCCAATGCATATACCGTAAGATTCAATCCCATGGACTTCAAAAAAGGTATGAAACAGAGGCAGCATTCGCCTTGCAACTACGCCTATTACCTGCAATAGCATTTGTACCTATAGCACACGTCGTGGAAGCATTCGAATCACTTTGTGACAATAATCTCCTTCCTCCAGAAGCACAAGCTGTAGTGGATTATTACGAAGATACGTGGATTGGTCTTCCACAAAGAGGTCACCGTCGCCGCCAACCACGTTTTTCTCACGACGTGTGGAACTGCTTTTACGGAGTAGTGGAAGGTTTGCCAAAAACCAATAATTCAATTGAAGGATGGCATCGTGGTTTTGAGCAGCAAATTTCTGCCGAACATCCTAGTATATGGAAATTTATTGCTGCCATCCAAAGGGAACAGAGCTTTCACGAAATCCAAATCGAGCAATATATACGCGGCCAAGAAGTTCCTCCTAGCCGTAAAAAATATAGAGATTGTGCGGAAAGAATAAATCGGCTTGCTTCAAATTTTGATGTTGGAAATATTTATGATTATTTACGTGGTATTGCACATAACATAGGTTATTAAAGTGATATGTAAAAATGAAAGAAACGTATTAAACAATACAGAAATAAATTGTTAAATTAATGAAATTACAGTTGTAAAATTAAAAAAAAATCTATCCATCAAAAGGCTTGGGAATGTTTCCATCCTTAACAACGAAATTCTTGCTAGTTATGTATAATGTAATGAACAACTCAACGTATAAGATTTTTGCTATATCTGCGTTTGCTTATTTGCATTTCATTGGAATAAAATTTAAAATAGTGTATTGTTATTTACTTCCATTGTAGATGAATATCTTTTTGTCATTTGGATATATATTATGAATTTTAGAACTAATAGATAATGATTTAACATGAACAAATTAATTATGCGGTAAGATGCTTAACACCAGAGATTGCAATCCCGGCGGGATTTTTCAATCCCGGGATTCACTTTCTCCAATCCTGGGATCCCGGGATTGGCCTTTATTACGATTCTACGTATAAATAAAAAGAAAACGTTCTAGATGAATGAACTGCATAATAAAATATGACTTTTAGAATTAAAGGACTCCTATTATGTTCTACTGTAAGATTGTGAAATGTCATTATTGTTATGCACACCTATGCCATTTGAGCTATAAATTCAAACCAGAGCTGCAAACCACTTCAACATTTGGGAGTGGTCCGGTTCTAAATTTTTGGAAGTGGTTCGGTTCAACTAAATTAATCATTTGAAATACTATTCAGAAATATTTTATCCAATATAAACAAATTACACATTCAGTATCAATCTGTAAGTAAATCAATCCGCAGTCATTATTATTTTAAATGAAAGAAGAATTTACTTAAAGAAAGGAAAATTTTATAGTTTAAATATATTACAATACCATCATCATCTTTATTTCTTTTTTTTTACCTGTAATACAGATTATTTAGAGGAAAAAAGATTTATAACAATGGCCTTACCGTCCGTCTCCCAATATTTAACCTCTTTAGTTCTACCACCGGCACTTGCCTTTATTTTCCTTATTCCCACACACACACACACCCAGTGCCGCATTGATAATTTCCTCCCTCCTCTCTCTGGGGTTCACCCTCTCTCCGTCTTCCACAAGACCTTTCTTTTAGTCCTTCCCCCGTCTTTCCCAGAACCCTCCCGAGGTGGTCCCCCGCCTTCAGCCTTTCCTTTCCCCTCCCCTTTATCCCTTTACAACCTACCGCAATAACCCTCTGAGACTGGTTCCTCCTTTCCCTCCCCTCCATTCCTTTCCGTCTTACACACTACCCTCCCTCCCCCCTCTCCACCCATTTTTCTCCATATATACTTTCTATTCTCACCATATCTGCATCTGACGATAGCATTGTTATGCAGTCGTAAGAGAAATAAAAACAATGGAAGTTACAAAGCGTTATTTCTTTGGTTCATTTATAAAAAACAAAATAAAAATTCTTCGCTATATATATCAACGGTCCAGGAAAATTCAATGACCACAATTCACCGAAACACAATTCGTCGATTAGGAGAACTCTTTTCCGTGAGCCTCTATTAAGATTTCCTTGATTGAATGATAGATTTAATTATTGAAGTAGACAGTTTCTTGCTATCCAATGGCGATGATGCACGGCGTGGGGGGCAGAGAGAGGGAGGGGAGAGAGAGAGGAGGGAATTAGGGGAGAAGAAGGGTTATGCAGGAATGTAACAATAAAGAGGGTAATGGGAAAAGGAGACAGGGTGAGGGAGGGAGGAAAGGAGAGAGGGGAAAGGGGAGAGACAGAGAGAGGAAGATGTATCAGTAGTGCAAGAAAATAGTATAATACGTCTTTAATAGAATAATTTTCTATGGGGATGTCATTTGCATCATTAATTAATTCACATTATTATTAATACATTAAAACATTATGCGGGTACAGCCAGAATGCCTCCTCATGAACTGAAGCCATTATCATGCTTCTTAGAAACCTAATGCCATTGAGAGGACTGTGTAATGGTACAACACTTACTGTTACTCGTTCAGGTCAGTTAAGGTAATCATGAACTTTAGTCACTTTTATTATCGAAGGAGTTCCAAGCTAATGAAGTTTAGTCACTTTTATTATAAAGGAGGTTTTAGCACTCAAGAAAACCCTAATTCAATTTTTAAAACATTTATTACTTTCATGTTTAATAAAAATTCAAGTGAATCACAAAACATACTCCTCAATAACATGGCTTACGGAAAATTGAATTGTGGTCGGTGAATTTTCCTAGATCCCAATAACACAAAGTAAAAAGCTATTGAAAAGATCTGAATCACGAAATGCGTTTCGACAAATAAATTACATTGGTTCCATTTGCGGCGCAACAGTGAAGAGGATATAACATAGAAAGGATATATTGACGAGCCTTCGGCTCGCTTTGTATTAATGGGTAGTCGTCTCCGGGCGCTACCCGGAACCAAAGTTATCGTTATCCGGTGATTGGGTTTGTACCATTACTACCATTACTGTGAAGCGAAAATTTCAAACATTTCACTCGTTATTTCATTTACTCCACACTATAACCCTGACATCGAATCCAAAAATGTTAAACTTACTTTCGTTTGTAACGATAATGTCGGACAACACACGAAACAATGTAAACGAATACTTTTGGGGCAATGAAATCGATTAATTCAATAAATTTAGACGAAATTTATCAGAAACACGATTACTGAAGTTCTTTCCCATGTTTTACTTTCATACATTGTTGTAAATTTTATAGAAGATCATTATACATTGTATACTATAACGAATATGTCGGACAGCAATCAAAACAACGTATACGAATACTTTTGAGACAATGACATCGTATAATTCATTATATTTTAACGTAATTTATCAGAAACACAAGATTATTAGCGTTCATTCCAAAATTAGACTTGCTAAATGAAAATTTCGAAAAAATACGTACATATAAGAGGTTTTCGTAAAATACATTTCGTGAAAAGAATGATTGATTTTTGTCAAAAAACTTACCTAACTACAGTAACCAACTTTTCGCGGCAATTGGGGACACGGCACTTCGAGCCACCCATATCTTCACCTCTGACCAATACTCCAACTCACTTTAAAAATTAGTTTTAACACGTTACACAACGCTATACCTCCTACAACAGTTAAAACCGCTTCAACTGATTTGAATCAACAAACCCGCGACGACAACGAACCACGTGACGTCAAATGTGGAATTTTCTATTGGCTCCTCAGACGGTCCCCATCCTGCTATGAAAGAGCCAGGACCCTGCATACAACACTCGCTATGACTGGAGCTCCGACGAAAGTGTTCTACCTTACCCCTCTTTCTATCCCACCCTCCCCGCTTGCTCACGACCTTCCCCCCTCTCGCTGGCCTCGGTTCGGAAGAGCCAGGCCAACTTTTGCACGACTTTTCCATGTCGACATGTTGGAGTAGTGGTGCGTGTGACAGTCTACTAGTACTCTACGTAAGCGGGTTCGAATCCTGTCCGCGACTCTTGCGAGTTCTGGAAAAAGGCTTTCCTTAATAGCCGCTCCTATTACGGAGACTTTTTCCCAGTAGCGCAGTGTCAACGATTGGGTTCGGGCCCGCTTACTGTACTGGTGGCTGTCACTTTGCCCATTACTCCTGGAGTGTCGACCCCGGGACGGCCGGGCACGCATTTTTTTTCAAGTTCGATTTTACTTTTGCCGTCTTTAAAAAAATTCTATTTTTTCCATTTTTATGTCTTTAATGAGTTAAACCCGAAAGACCATTAAAATAATAGTCTTTCGGGTTTAACTTATTAAAGACATAAAAATGGAAAAAATAGAATTATTAAGCATGAAAAAACCTGCGCAAAACTTGTGTGCGAGTAAAACGACTGGGAAAGATAAATTTCGAAACGAAAAGATGATTGGAAAGAAAAAATTAAGAGCGATAAAGAAAATAATATGAGTGATAAAAAGTAACAATTCGAGGGGAAAATATTATTTTCGAGTGATAAAATGAAAAATGCGCGTGAAAAAAAGAATGGGCCTGAAAGAACACGAATGGGCGTGAAAAAATACGAAAGGGCGAGAAAAAATAGAATGCGCGTGAATCGTGAAAAATAAGAATGCGCGATAAAAAAAGAACAAGGAAAAAAAAGTGCGAGGAAAGAAGACGAAAAATAAAGAACGAGGAAAGAATGTGCGCGCAAACAAATGCGGGAGAGAAAAAAATGCGGGAGACAAAAAATGCTATGAAAAAATGGGGGAAAGAGGCGGGAGGAAAAAACGGAAGAGAAAGTGCGAGGGGAAGGATTGGGGAGAAACTGCGAGGGAGAAAAATGGGGAGAAAGTGCGAAGGAAAATTTGGGGAGAAAGTGCGAGGGAAAGATGGGATAAAAGTGAGAGGAAGCTAATGGCGGCGAAAGCGAGGGGGTAGAAATCGCGAGGGGAAAAGTTCGCGGCAAAAAGCGCGTGAAAAAGTGTGGAAAAACAAAAGTACGAAATATGGCCCCATCTGAAGATTCGTTACGCAACCGTAGTGGATATTTTCTCTATTCGAATTTTCGACGAATAAAATATTCGGCGTTAAAACGTAAGCCACGGCTAATCGCAAAATGAAAAACATATTTGCTCCACTCACCGAAACACCCGGGAGACGATTTTCTATGCGGTCAGCCACGTTGAAGGTTCGGCCTCTCGGAATTCCCAACGTTGGCAGATTTCTCTCCTATCCCTCTCGTCTTCCTTGCTCTCTTTCCGATTGCGTCGACGTAGCTCCTTCATCCTAGAGACAAGTGTGAAGATAGATGTTATTCATACTCGACGAAAATATATCGAATGAAAACTTAGCGTTTACAGGACACCAAAAATTAAAGATCAATATTCTAGGACGTTCGTTGAACAGCACGAGTTTTATGAAATGTGAAAATTATTGCGTCAAATGGTAAAAAAGTGACCACTTCGACGTTCGTAGACGAGAGACACCCTTAAGAATTCGCTGTTAAACGTTGATTATACGCAGTGGCCCGTTATACCGTAGGCAAAAAAGACATTTGCCTAGGGCCCCCGATTCTAAGGGACCCCAAATTAATTCCAAATTAATTTTATTTAGTTTTTAAAGGGACTAAAATATAATTATTAAAAGAGTAAAATCTCTGAGAGGCGGAATCTTTATAAGGCGGAAACCTGTCAAAGCCGGAAATATCGAAGTCGTACTGCATAATGATAACGTTTTTCTCAAGAAAGTCCCTCCGAAAGGCGAAATCCGTGAGACGCGGTCGGAAAGCTTATGTCTTGTACTTCTTTTATCAAGAAGTAGAACTGTAATCTGTGAAAGGCGGAAAGATTCTCACAGAAATGTTTCCAGGTAGTTTGATTCAGGTTTCGAATTGTTCACCAATCACACATCACATGCGGTCCGACACTTCTTTTGTTTGAAAGACCCTTCCTCCCAACTGGTAAGTTTGGGATAACCAGGGATGTTATGTTACTTGAACCTTACAGATAGTTACGATATATAAATCGAAGCGTATGTTAGTGAACTCTTGGAAAAGTATTCAAAGTTAATATAAAATTGAATAAATCGTGTTAGTACTATACTACTAGTACCACTAAAGTTTTATTTTTTTGTTAAAAAAAATCCTAATTTGTTTATTAATTAAGTTAATGCAGCTGCAGAATCTTGTTACAAGGATATTCATTTTTTTTATTTCATTCAAAATTTATTCGTCTTCAACAAAGAGGTGGGATCTTCTAATTAAGACAAACACAAAATTAAATTTTACATTAAAACGAATCAGTGATATCAGATGGTCCGCAAGTGCGGATGCAATATTAGCTGCTAAGGTAAATTTTGTAGCCATAAAAGAAGAATTATCTGAACTTTCTAATGAACCAAATGAAAAACCTAACGAAATTAGAAGCAAAAAACTATACAACTGTTTTGAAGATTATGAAAGAGCACTTTTGTTGATTTTATGGAATACACTTCTACAACGAATAAACGCTACTAATAAAAATCTGAAAAGTAAAAATTGCAATCTACAAGAAGGTGTAAATCTTCTTAAATCATTGTCCTCATTTATTTTTGTAAGTTCGAAACAGTAACGCGTTTGAAAGTATGGAAACAGAACTACAATCATTGCCAGGTAATAAAGAATACAAATCTGATAAAGGAAGAACCCAAAAAATGAAACTACAGTTCGGCGAAAACAGGGATAACGTAGCAATATTAACTGGCAAAAAATTAGTTATTGTGAGTTGCCTTAATGTAATATGCGAGTCTACTATCAGAAATTAAAGGACGCATTCAGGTGTACGAAGACGTCTTACAGCAATTCGCAATATTTAGACATTTAAATTTACGCGATACATCACCGAATGATTATGACAATTGTATTGTAAATTTAATTCATAATTATAAAGATGACATGGATGAAATTTTGTTTAGAGATGAAGTAGCCTAATTTCTTCATTTTGCAATGATTGAGAAATTAAGTACACCGATGGAAATGTATATAGCAATTCAGGGAGGGCTAATTTCAGCCTTCCCAAATGTTTACATAAGTTTAAAAATATTTTTGTCAATGCCGATCGCGAATGCATCTGCGGAAAGGTCATTTTCCGTGTTAAAAAGAGTAAAGAATTATATGAGAAATATATCCTCTCAATTTTCGGCGCAACAGTCAAGGGGATATAACATTGAATAAGAACACGTTTCTAATAGGGACGATGTATTTTTGTCGTGGACGACTAATAACAGACCTGTTCCATAATTTCTTTCTAATACTCCATCGCACGAAATGCGCCCATCTGTGATACGTTGTACACTTTCCTAACTTGTTATTAATTGTCCAATTACTTCAGCGTTTTACAGTACAACCAAGCGCCTATTTAAAGTAACATTTAACAGAGGAAGAAGAATAACGGCGATCTGATCGCGTAGGAAGGAATCTTGTAATCCCTAAGGATTTCATATGAATGTTTTTCTTTTCAATATTAATATCCAAGAAAAAAACTATGAAAATCAATCGCGATTCCTAAAGCTATACGGATCTCTTCGTGAGATTATTTCATGCCTTCGGGGCGATTACAGGCGATTTGAGAGGAATTTGTTAAGGCAGGTGGTCCAGCATGCTCCTATCCAGATAATGATAAAATTCGAACGAGAAAATTAATTTACGGCGTTCTACGATGCTATACACCGCAATTCTCCTACGAGATTCCTCAATTTCTCTTACTTTGGATGCGTCATTCCAGTAAGGTTTTATGATACGTATGCGGATTCCACGGTAAAGTTTAAGTAGCATCATTAGAGTATGAAATGTATTATATCATTAACTGATATAATACTCTCGTCAAGTAGTCTTGCTATCTAACTTTGCAATTGCGGGCACAAAACACGGGTGAGCATTTAAGTATTAAATTAAAATAAGTCATGAATCCAATCGAATTACGACGAATATTCCCCACATAAAATCATGCGGAAGTGCGACGACGATGCTGGTTGACATGGCTGTCACAATTTCTCAATAATACAAAACGCGAAAAATTTCCAACTAATTTCTATGGTATTTTAACGAGTATCACAAACGGCCGCGTTTCCTGCAATGGAGTATTGGAAAGAAATACGTATGTAAGGGAAATAGCGTTTTAAAGTTTTTTCTTCACCATCAATAATCCATTTTCTTCCTATTTAAAAATATTGCATGCACACGTAAGGAAATTAAACGTTTGTTTGTGAGATTATGTTAGCAACAAAGATGAAGTAAACATGCAAGAAAATAAAGTTCAATCCGAATTAAGACATTCTTGTTAAATTTTCTTGATAACGGCTACTCCTACGATAAAAATGCGTAAGAAAAGAAATACACTAATTTACTAGTTCTACAAGTTTTATTTGAAAAATATTTTGATATGACTCTTTACGAGGTATGGCGCAAAGTTCATTTTTTGTCACCAGTAGCGGTGCCCGTTTGGCTTACGTGATTCACGCTGGAAGCGAAACGCGCCTAAAAACGGATTGAAGTTCTCTTAGCAAAAATAAAACTTCACTTCCTTCTATTTCTCTTACGGTGATTTGAGTCTCAAAATCTTATCTCGCCCCTGACCCACTTTATAATGGGAACAATTATTATCCTGCACTCGCTCCAATAATGGTACATATTAAAGAGAAAACGTTCCTGAAAATGAACCGTAGAATCTTGTGGAAATTTTTACTTTTCCTGGTCATATACGATCATCTTACGTATCTGACACTAATTCCAGCTGAAAGTCCCTATATAGCGTAAAGAGTGATACAATAGGTACACTACTAAAATTTTGATGAGTGCAATGTGAAATGACTATGAGCGCGTAACCATCGTTAAATTATAATAACTTACAAAAAAAGAGATTAACAAGCTTACCTCTAATTTCTCTCTCATTGTAAACCTAACCTCACAACGTGACAATAACTGTCCTAAAATTATCTTCGCTAAACGGCTTAATTACATAATAATTACGGGAGATTTATACCAAACAGAAGAGTGCGAAATTAGAAGAATGAAAAACTGACCAATACATACAGTAAGATTCTACTGAAGAGAACAATTATGGAAGATTTCCGACGGAAAAGCCTTTCTCAAACGTATTCTTCAGCAAGAGATTCACTAAACGCACGCACTGGCGTACAGAGCGCGCCTACGCATTTAAAAATACTGGCAATTTCTAAATTTTGCTTCACATACATTGTTCTTTTATTTAACCTATCGACATTGCCTGAGATGTCGAACATGTTGTTCAATAACGCTATTTTTAGAATTGTTTATTCTATTGTTAAAACCTTTGGCCTAAAATTGCGCTTATTTTAACATTTTATAGTAAAAAAATTTTAATGCCATTGTCCTAAATATATCAAAAATTTCGATCGTATATAATGTAGAAAATACTAACAATAATTTTAACAATAAGAATTAAAAGTCAATACATACATTACAAGACTGGAAAAACAAAAATTAGAATGAATTTGTCGTTATTACTACTGTTTACAGCCGCGTTTTACAAAATAATACAATGGCGCACTCAGTACTCCGCGCGACGTTACGTGAATTTTTTTTACACGCCCAGTTAAGGGTTAATTAATGCCCACAACGTCCCCTTGAACATTACTTCATATCGAAGGAGAATTAACATTACAATGCACAATTACGTACAGATAAAAAGTATACTACGGTCCTATTGAGAAAATCGCTTTTATTACCAACTTCCATAAAGTTAATCATAAAGCGAGAAGACCGGCTTTTCATATCACTATACTTTTCATAGAGTGTTATTTTCCTTGCGTTTTAGCAAGTGCCTCAGTTATGAACAGAACCAAACCTAAACATTTAGAGCAGGGGTGCACAACATACGGCCCGCGGGCCAAATGTGGCCCGCCGACACCTTTCGTTTTGCCCGATTGAAGCTGGGAGTAACTCATCTGGTTAATTCCTTTTATGTAAAAAATACAATTAAAAAATTGTAAGTAAATTATATTTGTTTGCCACATTTTCTAAACATAAAAGTTGCATGTAAAATTTGTTATGGTACTTAATAAATCGACGACAGTGTATTTAAGTTCTAATTATGGACAACATTTTCAAAGTGAGATCCGCTTAGGTCCAATCATGGTCGAATTTGGCCCGCGTCAACTTCTGAGTTGTGCAGCCCTGTTTTAGAGAAACGTAAACCGACCTTCGGAATGTAGAAAGATACGAGCGCATTTTTCCACTGAATTCGGAGACCCTTTCTTCTCCTCGCGTTTAAGCTATACCCAGCAGACACACAAATAAGCGAGCACCTGAAGGTCACATTCAAGTTGAAACGGACCGATAATGCATTACATAATAGCCGCTATTATAGGACCATGTAAAATTGGCTCATTCTCTATGGCTCATCGTGCGGCGATTGAACGCAACAACATAACCTTTTTGAAGACATATAATGTTTGCGATTATAACGGTCATCATAGACAAAATAAGCATTCGCTCGTTCCACTAAATAAATAACGCCGAAAAGTTCCCAATTTATTGTACGTACGTTCATAATAAATCGCAAAAATAAAAGCATTTATATGGTGTTTAAGAAAAAAGTTAACCGAATAAAAGTAGTCGGTTAAATAAAAAATACAAAATTTATTAAAATTTTCATTTATAATTCATTGTTTGATTTTCACATAACAATAAGTTTCCGCTAAAATTTTGCCAGTTTTCAAAAGCATTGTTAACCAATATTAAATGTTTATAAATCATTCGCGGTCCACCTCAAACTTATTGCGGCCCACCAATTACGAAACGCTGTATTAGACCACCTCACGGCAATCCTTTCAATGTCCCTTTTTTTACTTCCACCACCGCAGCAATAGGGCCCGTTTTTGTGGAAATTTCCAGAAATAACGCCTTCTTAGAACGAACGTGACCGAGAGACTTGCGATGCCGACATCACCGCCCGGTTTCTACATATGAGGAATCAACACGGACCGCATATACCCGCCCCTCCGACAACGGATATCTGCTAAATGTATATTTTTCGTATTATATGGCATAATCCGAAGATTCATTCAAATTTCAATTGGCGAATCTGATCACCCATAAAATCCTACGCTCGATGTCATCAGATCTATTTCGATGGTTGAGCATCGATTTATCATAACTGCACTATATAATTAAGTAAATTTAGTACCCAAAAATACGCCACCATATTTTCTTAAGTTATTTCTCAACATGGAAACCTTTAATTACACTTATCTACGTCTTGTTCATTTTTCAGTAACCAATGTATAACATGGGAAACGTTAGCCCAAATTCGAAAGGGATAGTGTAAAAAGGGGGTAGAGGAGAAGGGGGTAGGGGAGAAGGGGGTAGGCGAGAAGGGGGTAGGCGAGAAGGGGGTAGGGGAGAAGGTGGAGGAAGGCTGTCGTCAACCACGTGGCTCAAGAAACTTAATACAGAAGCGCCAATGACAGAGCCTTCGGAAGGCAGTTAGGATATCTCTGAATTCCGTGGCAGTCCCTACTACTTATGTTAGCGTTTTGACAAGCAGGGGAAGGTCCAAAGACGAAAGGGTCTCAAAATGCCTGCTTCGAGTCAGTGGCCAACGATAAGAACGGTCTTATTTCTAGGAAAGGTATCGGGAAAGACCTTGTAAAATTGGTCCACTCTTGCTAGTCAATGGATCAAAAGTTAAAAAGTGCATTCGTGTGCCAAAAAAAGACGCGACCCTTAAATTTTGAAGGTAAGCAGGAGGCGTGATAAGAAAAGCCAGCACTACAACAGAACGACGATTTCTTAAAAACGAAAACTAAGTAAAATCAGCAAGAACACAATAATCATCAAAAAATAAATCACTAAAGGAACTTACGAAATGATTAAATTTAATGAAAGACAAAAAAGTAAATAGGGAACGTTTAAGAAAAAGAGTGAATATTACCCTCAGACCATTAGCTCGATTCTCTCATCCACGAGTTCTGTAACAAGAAAATTTTCTACATCAACAATATTTAGGAAACAATGAAACTGTTTATCCTATCACAATCTGTGGAAAATCTACGTCCAAATATTTAAGTTATTTACGTAGTTTTAAAAATATCTTGCTTTGGAGAACTGTACGCCACAATGTAATCTGGCACCGAGAAATTGAAAAACGACATTACGCTAAAACATTTTCAATATAAATGCTTTGGACTGTCACTTTCGGCGACAAAGGGAGTTGTCATGGTAGCTTATAATGGGTATTCTAATAAAACTGATAAAATCACGTATTTTATTGATTCTAATTGCATTTCTATGCTAATTTGATAAGAATTCGAATTATGCCTCCGATAAAAATAAACATTTTTCTATTCTTCATAGAATTATTCAAGTCTCAGGTTCGTACCATATTTCTAAGTAAATTTAAAATTCAAGTGAAAAAAAGCTGCACTAGTCCCTTTGTAATTCGAATGAAAAAATAAATTATTGTCTTTTAATTCGGCATACCAATCAAATCGAAATAAAAACCTTACTACACACACGTATTCGTTCATCCGATTAAAATGTTACCTTACACTTGTTTCTACGTAACGTAGTTATTGCGCTTTAAAATTACATACAAACATTATATATATATATATATAGATTATTCATCTACGAGTTATTCGCAATCGAATAACACCCATGGTGACATTATTACGATTTTTATTGTTTGACCTCCCCCCTCTCCTCCCCTCCCATAAGCGTTGAGAACGTAATTTGTTTATTTATTATTTCTTTTTCACCTACGGGTTATTTGAAATCGAATGACACCCACGGTGTTAGTATTCTGTTTTTAAATGATTAACCTTCCCCCTTTCCTCCCCATACCATAAGCTTTGAGTGCGTAATTTGTTTATTTATTGTTTATTACTCACATACGAGTTATATACAGTCGAATGACACCCATGGTGCTAGTATTCTGTTTTTGAATGTTTAACCTTTCCCCTTCCCTTCCCCTACCATAAGCGTTGAGTGCGTAATTTGTTTATTTATTGTTTATTGTTCACATGCGAGTTATTTGCAATCGAATGACACCCATGGTGCTAGTATTCTGTTTTTAAATGTTGAACCTTCCCCCTTTCCTCCCCATACCATAAGCTTTGAGTGCGTAATTTGTTTATTTATTTTTTATTCAACAGATGGGGTGGGTCAAACAGAGGAATAACTTGAATGTCGTTAACACAACAGTACTCTCCTCTGTATTCCCCACCTCACCTCAGCACGGACTCTCTCGTCTCTGCGCATAATTTATTAATAGCAGCAACATTTGTGGAGCCCTGGTCACAGACAGTTGCATTGACTTTAAGACCAGAATTGCTTAAATTACTAATAACACTTTTGATTAATTTTGACAAATCCAGGGTTTTTATTGCACCCGCAGGAAAAACATAAGCCACAGGCTGTTTGAATTTCCTTCTCAGGCCTCTCACCATAAACACTAAAGCCCTATCCGCAAATCTTTGTGCCCTGTTCCCCCCACCTAAATCTTAAAAACCCTCAATGAAATCAAGGTGTTCTTGAAAATCTAAATGAGGAGTCAGATGAATCTCATCGAACATTAAAATGCAATGTCGATCCATGTCTTTCACCTTCTTTTTGACTATGAGAGACAAATGATCAAACATAGCATTGTTAATGCCCGTGGAAAAAGGTAAGCGAGATAGCAATCGCATCAGTGTTCTCCGAGAAGGAAGCACAAACAATTTAGATAAGTAGTCATATGCCCTCCCACTCCTTTTCAGAAGAGAGAGACCGAACCTTATAATCTAAAGTGAACCTACGGCCTTTGCCTTTCTTGTGGTATTCCGTTAACTGACAATGCAGAAATGATGAGAGAGTCCGTGGAAGATTTTCAAGAGCACCAACATCAAAGTGAGAAGCAGAATCTGCAACTTTCAGTCTTCTTCTAAAACTAAGAAGTTTTTTGGAGGAGCGTAAAGCCCTCCTCCTCAATAGCTTATTAGCTTTATACAAAGACCTAGCTTTGGGTGACAATTCAACTGACTTCCTGATGCCAAGTCCACACAAGACACCTTCGTTAATTGGAGCCCTTTAATAATAAACAGTGAAATAACAATAATAAGAATCGAAATAATCATCGTTTCTCCTTTCTAAGTCACATGATATAGTCTTTGCTATATGACAAATATTTTCAATAAATAAATATTAATATACCTCATTAGGTTCTCCCCAATGGCATCACTATGCCTGCATAGAGTCTGAAACCCTGAGGGCCCAGCTTCTGGCATAGTTGCAGCAGAAAGAAAATACAAGTTCAACATTCATCCAACTACCACTAAACATTATTAAATAACTTGCAATGAAGAACAGGAAAATGGTCAGATGCACTACTATTAATATGTTTTGCATGATGTATAGGAAATGCAAGAGGCACCTACCAGATGAAGAGGAGAGCACAGGAGGAGCCAGCTGATTGTTCTCCGAGGGCCCAGCCTGTGCCTCTACAGCTTCTGGCATAGCTGCTGCAGAAAGAAAATACAAGTTCAACATTTGTCCAACTACCACTAAACACTACACATAGCATGCTTGGAAAATATGCATGAAAACACAAAAACACAGTTGATACTAGACAAACAATGTGTATGCAAAACATTATTAAATTTATTTACCTGGGAGTCTTAAATCTGGAATGGAATCCTTCCTAAGCTTCCAGGTGCCTACAATAAAACACCTCAGGAAGAAATGCATTAGGCTAATTCTTTTATTGTTATAAAGCTTCATCCGGTCCATGGAGAGTAGTTTAGGATCCCCAACCAGCTTTACCCGAACATCAAATCGCCGATTTGAGTCGGAAGTGGGATGAGGGAACCTGGATCATTTATAAAATATAGACATATTTTGTGTCATTGTCTTCATAAAATTTAAATGTATCAGCAAAACACACTTTTATAGCACTCTCTTACCAAATCTATTTTAAAATATCTACAAACTTTAATGTCTATTAAATATATTGTAAATATTAAACTCCATTCGCTGACATACAACTCCCAGCCATTACTGTGAAGCGAAAATTTCACTCATTATTTCATTTACTCCACACTATAACCCTGACATCGAATCCAAAAATGTTAAACTTACTTTCGTTTGTAACGATAATGTCGGACAACACACGAAACAATGTAAACGAATACTTTTGGGGCAATGAAATCGATTAATTCAATAAATTTAGACGAAATTTATCAGAAACACGATTACTGAAGTTCTTTCCCATGTTTTACTTTCATACATTGTTGTAAATTTTATAGAAGATCATTATACATTGTATACTATAACGAATATGTCGGACAGCAATCAAAACAACGTATACGAATACTTTTGAGACAATGACATCGTATAATTCATTATATTTTAACGTAATTTATCAGAAACACAAGATTATTAGCGTTCATTCCAAAATTAGACTTGCTAAATGAAAATTTCGAAAAAATACGTACATATAAGAGGTTTTCGTAAAATACATTTCGTGAAAAGAATGATTGATTTTTGTCAAAAAACTTACCTAACTACAGTAACCAACTTTTCGCGGCAATTGGGGACACGGCACTTCGAGCCACCCATATCTTCACCTCTGACCAATACTCCAACTCACTTTAAAAATTAGTTTTAACACGTTACACAACGCTATACCTCCTACAACAGTTAAAACCGCTTCAACTGATTTGAATCAACAAACCCGCGACGACAACGAACCACGTGACGTCAAATGTGGAATTTTCTATTGGCTCCTCAGACGGTCCCCATCCTGCTATGAAAGAGCCAGGACCCTGCATACAACACTCGCTATGACTGGAGCTCCGACGAAAGTGTTCTACCTTACCCCTCTTTCTATCCCACCCTCCCCGCTTGCTCACGACCTTCCCCCCTCTCGCTGGCCTCGGTTCGGAAGAGCCAGGCCAACTTTTGCACGACTTTTCCATGTCGACATGTTGGAGTAGTGGTGCGTGTGACAGTCTACTAGTACTCTACGTAAGCGGGTTCGAATCCTGTCCGCGACTCTTGCGAGTTCTGGAAAAAGGCTTTCCTTAATAGCCGCTCCTATTACGGAGACTTTTTCCCAGTAGCGCAGTGTCAACGATTGGGTTCGGGCCCGCTTACTGTACTGGTGGCTGTCACTTTGCCCATTACTCCTGGAGTGTCGACCCCGGGACGGCCGGGCACGCATTTTTTTTCAAGTTCGATTTTACTTTTGCCGTCTTTAAAAAAATTCTATTTTTTCCATTTTTATGTCTTTAATGAGTTAAACCCGAAAGACCATTAAAATAATAGTCTTTCGGGTTTAACTTATTAAAGACATAAAAATGGAAAAAATAGAATTATTAAGCATGAAAAAACCTGCGCAAAACTTGTGTGCGAGTAAAACGACTGGGAAAGATAAATTTCGAAACGAAAAGATGATTGGAAAGAAAAAATTAAGAGCGATAAAGAAAATAATATGAGTGATAAAAAGTAACAATTCGAGGGGAAAATATTATTTTCGAGTGATAAAATGAAAAATGCGCGTGAAAAAAAGAATGGGCCTGAAAGAACACGAATGGGCGTGAAAAAATACGAAAGGGCGAGAAAAAATAGAATGCGCGTGAATCGTGAAAAATAAGAATACGCGATAAAAAAAGAACAAGGAAAAAAAAGTGCGAGAGAAAGAAAGAAAGATGAAAATTAAAATAGGAAGGAAAAATAATGTGCGAGGAAAAGGGAGGAAAGAAAAGGAGGAAATAAAAAGTGCGACGAAAAAAAGAGCGATGAAAAAAAAGAAGATATAAGAACGAGGAAAAAATTCCGAGGAAAAAAACAGCGAAGAAAAGATGAGCGAGGAATAAGAAATGGCGAGGAATAAGAAATGGCGAGGAATAAGAAAGAGCGAGGAATAAAGAGAGGAAAAAAAGAACGAGGACAAAAAGAACGAAAAATAAAGAGCGATGAAGAATAAAGAGCGAGGAAAAATAAAGTGCGAGGAAAAAAAGAGGAAATAAAAAGTGCAAGAAAAAATGAGAGCGAGGAAAAAGAGCAAGGAAAAATTGTGCCAGGAAAGAAGAGCAAGGAAAAATAAGTTAAGAGGGGAAAAAGTAAAAAAAATGAAGGAAAACGGGGCAGAAATTATAGGAAATAACGAGAAAAAACTTCGAGGAAAAATATGGGGATGAAGGGCGATGAAAAAAGGGTGATAAAGAGCGAGAAATAAAGTGGGGATAAATAGCTACGAAAAATATAGGGGGAGAAATTGGGAAGAAAAATTTGGGGAGAGTAATTGCTAAGACAAATTTGGGAGAGAAATTGCGAGGGAAATGATGGGGAAGAAAGCGCACGGAAAAATATTGGGTACAAAGCGCATAGAAAGAAACAAAGAGAAAGCGCCAGGAAAAATATTGGGTGAAAGCGCGAGAAAAAAATCGGTACAATACATGTAGAAATTTTCTCATATACTAATGAGTCATTTAGCTATCTTTTGAAAAATATGAACTATATAGAATCATTATAAACATCAACTTAAATAACTATACCAAATTTGATGAAAATCATATTAGCCATTTTCGAGAAAATCCTATTTTTATTAGAATAAACTAGCCTTATACTCATTTATTGAGAAATATGAACTATGAAGTATTGTTGAAGACAAAATCAATAACTGTAAGAAGTTTGATCAAAATCTTTGGAGCCGTTTTTGAGAAAATCAAATTGTTGTTAAAATTACCTAGAACAAATTTCCCTTGATTGTTGCGCAATTCCTTCTTAGCTTTTGGTATGACAAAATGCCTAAGTAGGAGATTTCATTCATTTTCGCTCTACCGTTTAGGCTCTAGAGCCGCGAACAGACGGACCCACACACAGACGGCATGGCGAAAACCACTTTTTCGGACTCGGATACACCTAAAACGTATATTTCCATAAAAATGTTGAGATCAGATTTATTCGCGATTAGAATACTTTCTCAATATATGTACTTCGTATATGAGAAAGTAAAATAGGAGAGGAGAAAACGCAAGGGTAAATATGGTGGTAAATGCGTTAAGGTAAATATGGGAGGAGAAATCATGAAAAAAAGAAATGTAGGGAGTAAGCGTGAAGAAGAAAATTTGTGGTGAAAAGCGTGGAAAAATACGAAGGTAAAAAGAGCGAGGAAATACATGATGGAAAAAGAGCGAGGAAAACATGGGCGTAGGAAGTGTGAGAGAAAATATGCAGTAGATAGCAAGTGGAAAAAATCGGTAAAATATACATTGTACAAACTTTCTCATATATGGGTACTAATGCGTCGTTTAGTTATCTTTAGAAAATGAAAATCGTATGAACCTGTTTTTAGAAAATCCAATTTTTGTTCAAGTTGCCCAAGAATAAATTAGCCTTATATTCATTCATTGAGAAAAATAAAATACGTAGTATTATTGTAGATGTATACTCAAGTAACTGTACGAAATTTGATCAAAATCGTTAGAGCCGTTTTCGAGAAAATGGGATTGTTGTTAAAAATGTGTAGAATAAACTACTCAATTATTGATCAATGTCAACCATTTCTATGTATACTCTGCTCAGTATGATAAAATGCCCAAGTACGAGATTTCATTCATTTTCGTTCTACCGTCAAGGCTCCAGAGCCAGTAACAAACAGACGGCATTGCGAAAACCACTTTTAGGCTTCAGCGACACCTAACACGTGTATTTCCTTAAAAATATCGAGGTCGAATTTTTTCGCGGTAACAATACTTTCTCGATACTTCGCATGAGAAAGTAAAAATAGAGGGAGAAAGCTCCTTAGAGATATAAAGCCGAAAGAGCGAGGAAAATGTGGAGTAGAAACCTCGAGGGAAATGTAAGATGAGGTAGCGTGAAAACATATGGGGGAGAAAGCGCGAAGAAAAATAGAGGGAAAGAAAGCGCGCAGAAAAATACAGGAGGAGAGAGCGCGCAGAAAAATATGGGGAAAGTATATAGCAATTCAGGGAGGGCTAATTTCAGCCTTCCCAAATGTTTACATAAGTTTAAAAATATTTTTGTCAATGCCGATCGCGAATGCATCTGCGGAAAGGTCATTTTCCGTGTTAAAAAGAGTAAAGAATTATATGAGAAATATATCCTCTCAATTTTCGGCGCAACAGTCAAGGGGATATAACATTGAATAAGAACACGTTTCTAATAGGGACGATGTATTTTTGTCGTGGACGACTAATAACAGACCTGTTCCATAATTTCTTTCTAATACTCCATCGCACGAAATGCGCCCATCTGTGATACGTTGTACACTTTCCTAACTTGTTATTAATTGTCCAATTACTTCAGCGTTTTACAGTACAACCAAGCGCCTATTTAAAGTAACATTTAACAGAGGAAGAAGAATAACGGCGATCTGATCGCGTAGGAAGGAATCTTGTAATCCCTAAGGATTTCATATGAATGTTTTTCTTTTCAATATTAATATCCAAGAAAAAAACTATGAAAATCAATCGCGATTCCTAAAGCTATACGGATCTCTTCGTGAGATTATTTCATGCCTTCGGGGCGATTACAGGCGATTTGAGAGGAATTTGTTAAGGCAGGTGGTCCAGCATGCTCCTATCCAGATAATGATAAAATTCGAACGAGAAAATTAATTTACGGCGTTCTACGATGCTATACACCGCAATTCTCCTACGAGATTCCTCAATTTCTCTTACTTTGGATGCGTCATTCCAGTAAGGTTTTATGATACGTATGCGGATTCCACGGTAAAGTTTAAGTAGCATCATTAGAGTATGAAATGTATTATATCATTAACTGATATAATACTCTCGTCAAGTAGTCTTGCTATCTAACTTTGCAATTGCGGGCACAAAACACGGGTGAGCATTTAAGTATTAAATTAAAATAAGTCATGAATCCAATCGAATTACGACGAATATTCCCCACATAAAATCATGCGGAAGTGCGACGACGATGCTGGTTGACATGGCTGTCACAATTTCTCAATAATACAAAACGCGAAAAATTTCCAACTAATTTCTATGGTATTTTAACGAGTATCACAAACGGCCGCGTTTCCTGCAATGGAGTATTGGAAAGAAATACGTATGTAAGGGAAATAGCGTTTTAAAGTTTTTTCTTCACCATCAATAATCCATTTTCTTCCTATTTAAAAATATTGCATGCACACGTAAGGAAATTAAACGTTTGTTTGTGAGATTATGTTAGCAACAAAGATGAAGTAAACATGCAAGAAAATAAAGTTCAATCCGAATTAAGACATTCTTGTTAAATTTTCTTGATAACGGCTACTCCTACGATAAAAATGCGTAAGAAAAGAAATACACTAATTTACTAGTTCTACAAGTTTTATTTGAAAAATATTTTGATATGACTCTTTACGAGGTATGGCGCAAAGTTCATTTTTTGTCACCAGTAGCGGTGCCCGTTTGGCTTACGTGATTCACGCTGGAAGCGAAACGCGCCTAAAAACGGATTGAAGTTCTCTTAGCAAAAATAAAACTTCACTTCCTTCTATTTCTCTTACGGTGATTTGAGTCTCAAAATCTTATCTCGCCCCTGACCCACTTTATAATGGGAACAATTATTATCCTGCACTCGCTCCAATAATGGTACATATTAAAGAGAAAACGTTCCTGAAAATGAACCGTAGAATCTTGTGGAAATTTTTACTTTTCCTGGTCATATACGATCATCTTACGTATCTGACACTAATTCCAGCTGAAAGTCCCTATATAGCGTAAAGAGTGATACAATAGGTACACTACTAAAATTTTGATGAGTGCAATGTGAAATGACTATGAGCGCGTAACCATCGTTAAATTATAATAACTTACAAAAAAAGAGATTAACAAGCTTACCTCTAATTTCTCTCTCATTGTAAACCTAACCTCACAACGTGACAATAACTGTCCTAAAATTATCTTCGCTAAACGGCTTAATTACATAATAATTACGGGAGATTTATACCAAACAGAAGAGTGCGAAATTAGAAGAATGAAAAACTGACCAATACATACAGTAAGATTCTACTGAAGAGAACAATTATGGAAGATTTCCGACGGAAAAGCCTTTCTCAAACGTATTCTTCAGCAAGAGATTCACTAAACGCACGCACTGGCGTACAGAGCGCGCCTACGCATTTAAAAATACTGGCAATTTCTAAATTTTGCTTCACATACATTGTTCTTTTATTTAACCTATCGACATTGCCTGAGATGTCGAACATGTTGTTCAATAACGCTATTTTTAGAATTGTTTATTCTATTGTTAAAACCTTTGGCCTAAAATTGCGCTTATTTTAACATTTTATAGTAAAAAAATTTTAATGCCATTGTCCTAAATATATCAAAAATTTCGATCGTATATAATGTAGAAAATACTAACAATAATTTTAACAATAAGAATTAAAAGTCAATACATACATTACAAGACTGGAAAAACAAAAATTAGAATGAATTTGTCGTTATTACTACTGTTTACAGCCGCGTTTTACAAAATAATACAATGGCGCACTCAGTACTCCGCGCGACGTTACGTGAATTTTTTTTACACGCCCAGTTAAGGGTTAATTAATGCCCACAACGTCCCCTTGAACATTACTTCATATCGAAGGAGAATTAACATTACAATGCACAATTACGTACAGATAAAAAGTATACTACGGTCCTATTGAGAAAATCGCTTTTATTACCAACTTCCATAAAGTTAATCATAAAGCGAGAAGACCGGCTTTTCATATCACTATACTTTTCATAGAGTGTTATTTTCCTTGCGTTTTAGCAAGTGCCTCAGTTATGAACAGAACCAAACCTAAACATTTAGAGCAGGGGTGCACAACATACGGCCCGCGGGCCAAATGTGGCCCGCCGACACCTTTCGTTTTGCCCGATTGAAGCTGGGAGTAACTCATCTGGTTAATTCCTTTTATGTAAAAAATACAATTAAAAAATTGTAAGTAAATTATATTTGTTTGCCACATTTTCTAAACATAAAAGTTGCATGTAAAATTTGTTATGGTACTTAATAAATCGACGACAGTGTATTTAAGTTCTAATTATGGACAACATTTTCAAAGTGAGATCCGCTTAGGTCCAATCATGGTCGATTTTGGCCCGCGTCAACTTCTGAGTTGTGCAGCCCTGTTTTAGAGAAACGTAAACCGACCTTCGGAATGTAGAAAGATACGAGCGCATTTTTCCACTGAATTCGGAGACCCTTTCTTCTCCTCGCGTTTAAGCTATACCCAGCAGACACACAAATAAGCGAGCACCTGAAGGTCACATTCAAGTTGAAACGGACCGATAATGCATTACATAATAGCCGCTATTATAGGACCATGTAAAATTGGCTCATTCTCTATGGCTCATCGTGCGGCGATTGAACGCAACAACATAACCTTTTTGAAGACATATAATGTTTGCGATTATAACGGTCATCATAGACAAAATAAGCATTCGCTCGTTCCACTAAATAAATAACGCCGAAAAGTTCCCAATTTATTGTACGTACGTTCATAATAAATCGCAAAAATAAAAGCATTTATATGGTGTTTAAGAAAAAAGTTAACCGAATAAAAGTAGTCGGTTAAATAAAAAATACAAAATTTATTAAAATTTTCATTTATAATTCATTGTTTGATTTTCACATAACAATAAGTTTCCGCTAAAATTTTGCCAGTTTTCAAAAGCATTGTTAACCAATATTAAATGTTTATAAATCATTCGCGGTCCACCTCAAACTTATTGCGGCCCACCAATTACGAAACGCTGTATTAGACCACCTCACGGCAATCCTTTCAATGTCCCTTTTTTTACTTCCACCACCGCAGCAATAGGGCCCGTTTTTGTGGAAATTTCCAGAAATAACGCCTTCTTAGAACGAACGTGACCGAGAGACTTGCGATGCCGACATCACCGCCCGGTTTCTACATATGAGGAATCAACACGGACCGCATATACCCGCCCCTCCGACAACGGATATCTGCTAAATGTATATTTTTCGTATTATATGGCATAATCCGAAGATTCATTCAAATTTCAATTGGCGAATCTGATCACCCATAAAATCCTACGCTCGATGTCATCAGATCTATTTCGATGGTTGAGCATCGATTTATCATAACTGCACTATATAATTAAGTAAATTTAGTACCCAAAAATACGCCACCATATTTTCTTAAGTTATTTCTCAACATGGAAACCTTTAATTACACTTATCTACGTCTTGTTCATTTTTCAGTAACCAATGTATAACATGGGAAACGTTAGCCCAAATTCGAAAGGGATAGTGTAAAAAGGGGGTAGAGGAGAAGGGGGTAGGGGAGAAGGGGGTAGGGGAGAAGGGGGTAGGCGAGAAGGGGGTAGGGGAGAAGGTGGAGGAAGGCTGTCGTCAACCACGTGGCTCAAGAAACTTAATACAGAAGCGCCAATGACAGAGCCTTTGGAAGGCAGTTAGGATATCTCTGAATTCCGTGGCAGTCCCTACTACTTATGTTAGCGTTTTGACAAGCAGGGGAAGGTCCAAAGACGAAAGGGTCTCAAAATGCCTGCTTCGAGTCAGTGGCCAACGATAAGAACGGTCTTATTTCTAGGAAAGGTATCGGGAAAGACCTTGTAAAATTGGTCCACTCTTGCTAGTCAATGGATCAAAAGTTAAAAAGTGCATTCGTGTGCCAAAAAAAGACGCGACCCTTAAATTTTGAAGGTAAGCAGGAGGCGTGATAAGAAAAGCCAGCACTACAACAGAACGACGATTTCTTAAAAACGAAAACTAAGTAAAATCAGCAAGAACACAATAATCATCAAAAAATAAATCACTAAAGGAACTTACGAAATGATTAAATTTAATGAAAGACAAAAAAGTAAATAGGGAACGTTTAAGAAAAAGAGTGAATATTACCCTCAGACCATTAGCTCGATTCTCTCATCCACGAGTTCTGTAACAAGAAAATTGTCTACATCAACAATATTTAGGAAACAATGAAACTGTTTATCCTATCACAATCTGTGGAAAATCTACGTCCAAATATTTAAGTTATTTACGTAGTTTTAAAAATATCTTGCTTTGGAGAACTGTACGCCACAATGTAATCTGGCACCGAGAAATTGAAAAACGACATTACGCTAAAACATTTTCAATATAAATGCTTTGGACTGTCACTTTCGGCGACAAAGGGAGTTGTCATGGTAGCTTATAATGGGTATTCTAATAAAACTGATAAAATCACGTATTTTATTGATTCTAATTGCATTTCTATGCTAATTTGATAAGAATTCGAATTATGCCTCCGATAAAAATAAACATTTTTCTATTCTTCATAGAATTATTCAAGTCTCAGGTTCGTACCATATTTCTAAGTAAATTTAAAATTCAAGTGAAAAAAAGCTGCACTAGTCCCTTTGTAATTCGAATGAAAAAATAAATTATTGTCTTTTAATTCGGCATTCCAATCAAATCGAAATAAAAACCTTACTACACACACGTATTCGTTCATCCGATTAAAATGTTACCTTACACTTGTTTCTACGTAACGTAGTTATTGCGCTTTAAAATTACATACAAACATTATATATATATATATATATAGATTATTCATCTACGAGTTATTCGCAATCGAATAACACCCATGGTGACATTATTACGATTTTTATTGTTTGACCTCCCCCCTCTCCTCCCCTCCCATAAGCGTTGAGAACGTAATTTGTTTATTTATTATTTCTTTTTCACCTACGGGTTATTTGAAATCGAATGACACCCACGGTGTTAGTATTCTGTTTTTAAATGATTAACCTTCCCCCTTTCCTCCCCATACCATAAGCTTTGAGTGCGTAATTTGTTTATTTATTGTTTATTACTCACATACGAGTTATATACAGTCGAATGACACCCATGGTGCTAGTATTCTGTTTTTGAATGTTTAACCTTTCCCCTTCCCTTCCCCTACCATAAGCGTTGAGTGCGTAATTTGTTTATTTATTGTTTATTGTTCACATGCGAGTTATTTGCAATCGAATGACACCCATGGTGCTAGTATTCTGTTTTTAAATGTGGAACCTTCCCCCTTTCCTCACCATACCATAAGCGTTGAGTGTGTAATTTGTTTATTTATTGTTAATTATTCATCTGCGAGTTATTTGTGATCGAATGACACCCATGGTGCTAGTATTCTGTTTTTAAATGTTTAACCTTCCCCCTTTCCTCCCCATACCATAAGTTTTGAGTGCGTAATATGTTTATTTATTGTTAATTATTCATGTACGAGTTATTTGCAATCGAAAGACACTCATGGTGCTCGTATTCTGTTTTTAAATGTTTAACCTTCCCATTCCCTCCACCTACCATAAGCGTTGAGTGCATAATTTGTTTATTTATTGTTTATTATTCATCTGCAAGTTATTTGTAATCGAATGACACCCATGGTGCTAGTATTATGTTTTTAAATGTTTAACCTTCCCCCTTCCCTCCCCCTACCATAACCCTTGGTTGCGTAATTTGTTGAGTTATTGTTTATTATTCTTCTACGAGCTATTCGCAATTGAATGACACCCATGGTGCTCGTATTCTGTTTTTAAATGTTTAACCTTCCCCCTTCCCTCCCCCTACCATAAGTCATGTTTGCGTAATTTACTCATTTAGTGTTTATTATTCACATACGAGTTATTTACAGTCGAATGACACCCATGGTGCTAGTATTCTGTTTTTGAATGTTTAACCGTCCCCCTTCCCTCCCCCTACCATAAGCATTGAGTAATTTGTTTATTTATTGTTTATTGTTCACATACGAGTTATTTGCAATCGAATGACACCCATGGTGCTAGTATTCTGTTTTTGGATTTTAACCTTCCCCCTACCATAAGCCTTGGTTGCGTAATTTTTTTATTTATTGTTTATTATTCATCTACGATTTATTCGGAATCGAATGACACCCATGGTGCTCGTATTCTGTTTTTAAATGTTCAACCTTCCCCCTTCCTTCCCCCTACCATTAGCCTTGGTTGCGTAATTTGTTGAGTTATTGTTTATTATTCATCTACGATTTATTTGCAATCGAATGACACCCATGGTGCTCGTATTCCGTCTTTAAATGTTTAACCTTCCCCCTTCCCTCCCCCTACCATAAGCGTAGAGTGCGTAATTTGTTTATTTATTGTTAATTATTTATGTACGAGTTATTTGCAATCGAATGACACCCATGGTGCTAGTATTCTGTTTTTGGATTTTAACCTTCCCCCTTCCCTCCCCCTACCATAAGCCTTGGTTGCGTAATTTCTTTATTTATTGTTTATTATTCATCTACGATTTATTTGCAATCGAATGACACCCATGGTGCCAGTATTACTTTCTTTAATGTTTAACCTTCCCCTTCTTCTCCCCCTACTCCCGTGAGTTTAATTTGTTTATTTATTATTCATGTACGAGTTATTTGTAATGGAAGGATATCCATGATGCCATTATTTCATTTTGTCATACTATTCCATCTTCCTTCTATCTTCCCCATACCCATTCCTCCTTAAACGTTAATGGTTTATTGCTACGTGTCATTGTTGCCAACATTCCGCTTATATTACTTCCGCTCTTCCCCGTCTTCATAAGGTGAATTGGAAATTTCGGTGAATACTACATTTGATCAATTGTGGGTCGGTGAATTTACCTTTCGGTGAATTGTGATTCGGTGAATTGTGGTTTCGGTGAATTTTCCGTCGGTGAATTGTGGTCGGTGAATTTTCCTTCGGTGAATTGTGGTCGGTGAATTGTTCTAGATCCAAATCATCAAAGCATCATGGGAAAAGAGAAGTGGAGGACCTATGAAAGTAGTTAGAAAGAAGTTGGAACTGTAATAACAGACCATAGCCAACATCTGCTATTTAAAACATCACAATAAAAGAGAAAATTAAGTTAACAGTACACTAAAACTTACTTCAAATCCAGAAAATGTTTTTTAAAACAATGTATTAAAACACATTAATGTAAAAGAAAAATAGTTGCCTTTTAGTGTGTGTCACATGATGCCAGTATCTGTCGTGGCAAAGTCATGCAGCCGGCTTGGGAAGCAAGGTTGGATCCAGACTTCATCCCTACATGGGGTTAATCAAGGATAAAAAAGTAAACTTTCTTAAAATATCTCCCAAAGTACATAGATGTTAATATCTAAAAATGAAACAACATTATTCACAACAAAATCAATATGTACAGTAAAAATTAACATTTCTTTGATACATTATTTTATCAATTTTTTGCTGTTCTGAAATCCAGCAGCGGATATAAGGGGAGATCACACTTGGCATGTGTCAGGGGCCCATTGAAGCAAAGGGCCCGAAAAAATGTATTTAAGTATAATCTCAAAAACATTAAATATATCATTTTGAAAGCCATGAAAGAAAATTTAGTTTTTTGCACTGTGATACTTAATTTATTAAAAGGGGAGTCAAATAAAGGGTTAGTTGTTATGAGATGTTTCAGCATAAATTTAAATTGCAGGGCATCCAATAGGTTAGTGCCAGGGGCCTCAGAATGTCTAAATCTACCACTGCTGAAATCTTCACCCTGGATTTGCCCTTGTTGCTGTGAGAATTTAAAAATTATTTATCTTTGCTTTATATACTTTTTGCAGACTAAATATAATTATCACATTAATGTTCTAGTCAGGACCACACCAGCCTATGGGTGCATCGCACCCAGGCAGCAACATATTAGGGGAGGCAATTTACAGGCGGAGGCAAGAATCTCTCTTAATGTTGTTTTACAGACTTATAAACATCCTTTACCATCTGCTGTGTTTGTAAACTCATGCGATAGACCGCCTCCTAAAATAAAGTATTTTTACATAATATATCGAGATGATTCATATACAAGAACATTTGCACAATGTGTTTTGCAATTTATTTCTTAAATTAAATGCAACTTTCAATATAAAAATTTAAAAAATCTGGCCAGGGTGCTTTTATAATTCTGTAAGGGGCGGCATAAACTACATGCACCTGGGTGGCAAATATGGCTGGCACATGCCTGGTTCTAGTAGTGAAGATGAACAAAGAATCATAAGAATAATAAGAGCAAAATCTCATAGATGAATCACATAAAATGCTTAAAGTAAAATTCTTTTCATGAACAAACAGTGTGATGATTAACTATATGACTTTTTCATTCTTTTAGTTACTAGTAGACAGAGTTTCATGATGTAAATATCTTGGAAACATCATAACAAGTAAAATGTTCTGACGAACTAAGGACTAGAATAGCAAAAGCAGAAACCTCTTTCAGAAGAAAAGAACTCCTACTAACAGAAAATATAAAGGAGGATACCTTCAAGAAGTTGATAAAATCTTATGTAGCTCCGTAATGGGCAGAAACATGAATGCTGAGGAAAAATTATATTAAATACTTGGAAAGCTTTGCAATGTGGGCATGGAGAAGAATGCTGAAGATGAAATGGACAGATAGGATGAGAAATGAGGAAGTGCTAAGAAGAATAATTATAGTCTATAAGAAAGAGGAAGATGAATTGGATTAGACATTACCTTAGTAGAGAGAGAGAGCATGATTAAAGATGTGGTAATAGGAAAACTAGAAGGAAAATGAGAAAGGAAAATATTTCATATGAGAGACAATTTGAAATAAGGTGACCATATTCACACAAGGGAAAAACAGGACATTTACTACAATTTATTAGAAAAAAACAGGACAAAGCAGGACATCTTTTATCTAAATTTGTTTTTTATAATGCACATTTTCAAACTTTAAAGTTCTGTAAATATAAAAAACATTGAAGTGTAATTAATAAGGTGACTAAATTTTCTTTTGCCCATACATTTGTCCTGTTTTATTATTAAAATAAAACTTTCAGTGTGAGAGCAGGAATTAAAAGAATAGAATTAGCTTCTCTCCCTGGATAAACAAGTGAAATAATATCAAATCGTTTAACGGAAACTTTGAATAATGAATCCCTTTGATGAAAAAATTATTGCATTAAGTGCACATAACACAAACAAGAATTTTGAAGGATAAAAGAGAAAAGGAGAGAAGAAGGATTACAGAAAACTAGAGGCAATAAGGCATGATAATGCCAATTTCCTTACAATTTTTACTGATGCCTCCAACCATATAAATGTCCTATTTTATTTTCAACAAAGATATTTTTGTGCTATATTCATAAACACATACTAGTATATGATAATATTTAAGAAAAACGACATAGCTGGACAAAACAGAACTAGGAAAAAAAAGCAGGATCTGGTCACCTCACTTGAAAGGGAAAGAGCTATAATGCCATGAACAAGTAAAACATAAGTAGATATGTTGACAGTAGTAGTAAACTAATGTTGGATCGAGCACAAGTAGAAAGAGCTTTACGGGTGAAAACGTCGGAGTTTGCCTTAATTGACACGTCAATAATAAAAATATACTATTTCGCTAATCCAACTATTTTCCGAAGGTTGTGTTTATAAATCACTCAGGTAAATTACAAGAGGAAAATCATAAACCATAAATTCTCCGCGACTGCTATAGCACTGAACGATTTTGGTAACCAAAAGTGGAGACCATTCAAAATGGGCCTCAATCTACGAATGACAACGCTACCACCTTATATACAATTCTTCTGATAACGTCACTTTTCTGTTTGAGCTCATGTTAGACCAATTAATATCTACTATAGGAAGTATATGCCGACTTTAAATATAATATGTTATCAATATAGTTAAATGGTACCGACTTCTATTTTAACATTGAATTTCGTGATAAATACTTCGATTGCAACGTATAATTCCGATTATCAAATAATGGACACTTAAAACTGACGTTTCTTAATACTTCTGGAGACGCGTAAGATGAAAAACAAATTCTGTCGTCAAGAAATACGTACTAGTCCTCACTCCCTATTAAAACACGTACCCGAAAGTCTGTAGTTTGTACTGGAGTAATGCCATTAAAGTTAAAAAGAACTAATTTCACCTGTCGTATATTTACATTCAAACAAAAATTATTTAAGTCTTACCTCGAGGTCATAAGTAATGGCGAAAACGATATGAAGTTTCACACGTAACACCGTTAGTCACTGACCACAACATTAAATAGTGATTCGCATTCATTTTACTAAACTTTAACGATACACAAATGATCCCTCCGAAATGTTTCTCCTTCCTCCAAAACCACAATTCATTGCCATTAATATTAAAAATTAAATGGAAACATTGACACCACAGATCCATCTGAACGTTACGACAAACCTTGGTGGCGAAAGTCGCAGTACCAACTGATTGCCGCACCAGAAAAAAAATTAGGCGACACCAACGCCAATATTGTGGAAGCAACGTTAAAAAAATTATAAAATTACATTTTTCGTACGTACTGAGCGATAATTTCTTAGTTTAAATTATATAGCGGTCACTTCATATATAGTTTGAATTTATAAATACATTATTACAAAGAAATTACGATACTTATCTCGGAGAAGTATCGATAGTTCACGATATCGACACCGGAATTTGGTTGAGTAAAGGTGGTTGATTCAAAATCATATATGTTTTATGATTATTCTATGATTAAAATTCAACCAGTAAACAATTCTATTTCAATTGGTATGAAAACACTGCTTAAAATTTAGGAAGGAAATCGAGGTATTGTAATATTGATATGCAAAAAACCAATCATGGAATATGAAGTTATAATATTGCTCGACCAGCTTAGAGATAGTACATCGATTTATAATCAGTATGAGTGTTCACTGTAATTAAAACACACTAGTCCTTGATTCCAGTTCGATATTAATCATAAGCCAATATATGAACCATGTTTGAAGTAATTAGTACCTATGTAAATGGTTTAGGAAATTAACATTAACCCAAATTCTATGCAAACATTGTGCATATAGAGATATGCATTGCTGTGACCTATTTAATTTCAAACTTGGCTCAGGTTAAATTTGTTATTCATAAACACAAGTTAAATCAAACTTATAACCTAAAACACCCTCTCACTCTGCGATTTTTATCTTATTGAATTTATACCTCATGTCCTTGCCTTTCATCAACATTTTTAATTTTTTTAATCAAAAAACTGGAAATACATTTTAATGCCCTTTCAAAAATAGCATAAAAGAAAGCTATGAATAATTGCTTTAAAATAAAATCATTATCCTTTTGACAGGAATACTGACTGTAATACATTATCAATCACAAAACAAATATATGTATTATCAAGTACTAGCATTAAAAGCAGTAAATGTAATTTTCATCTCCATTCTTGACATAAAAAGTATAATTATTTCTCAGCTTTTATTAAGAGTGCATACAGATAAAATGATTCCTATCTATTTCATCCTACCTGAATGATGATATTGTATTATACCAGTGGCAGTTGGTGACCCATTGAGTAAGGCAAGCAGTGACACAGTTTTACTTTATGTAGCTAAGCAATACTAACCAGTCACTTTGAGGGGCTCGCTTCGTCATTCATGTATCTCATTCGGAAATAAGCTATGGGTATAACAAATGATGTTACACCTTGTTTGAAACAAATTTATTTCACTTTCTGTTTCCAATAATTTCAATCAACAGAAATATATTGAATTACGTTTTGGATATAGAGTAACTCCTATAGCTTCAAATTATTTTAGGCTTTTTGGTTTGAAAAATCTCTTTTTTAGTTGCAAAATCTTGATAACTTGAAAATGATTTCACCAATAATTTTTTTATTACACAATGCTCATTATCCACACACATTTTTAGGATTAAAAGTAAATAACGTTTAATAGAAGAAACTCCTGATGTAGCACAACAAAAATAAACACATGGAGGCCACAAAACAGCCAAACAAATACATTTCTAAAAATATGTAAAACCAAATTTTCCCGATAGATGGAGACACCGCAGTATTTTCATGTCATTCTGCACCACAGAGAAGCATTTCAAATTCTGCTTACTTCCCTTCCATTTGGCTGATATAGGCCCTCCCCTCTTTTCTCCGCTCTCTCGTATCCGCATGTACATATAACCACCATAGAAACAAACCTGAAACTGCTTTGCAAGGCCTGTTCAGTAACAATTAAATAATATGAAGTGCAATCAAGTTAGTGGAAATTCGTTCAAATAATGAAATTGCTAAATATATTTCTATCAAATTTATAATAGTAGCTAAAGTTTTCTAAGTATTTAAATAAGTTTATTGCAGTGTTGTTTCACTAGACAAGCAGTGCTTGAGTTGCTTGCATAGACCGATCACCCCTTTTATATACACAATCCATAGAATGACTTTTTAGTTTCATATTTTCATATGTTGGTACTTGTGGGATCTCTCCCATTCATATGTGTAGTTTTTCTTAAATGTTTGTTTAATTTAATCATCTACCCAACAATCTAATTGGCAGGGCCGCACCTAGGGTGTTTCGTGCCCAGGTGCAAGATATCTACTAGCAAAATTTCGTGGTATGATAATAATTTCTTTATTACAGGCTTTTGCCCTCTTTCACCAATAAAATACAATGAAATACAAATTAGAATTTATCTGCTTACAATCTTATAAATATACAGAATACTTCCAAGAAATTAAAGTTTACGACATAGCACATGTTAATACAATTTATAAAATTTTACAAAAATTAAAACTGATAAAATTGCACTTTTTAAGAAATTTTCAAAATTTAAAGGTATAAGTAGTAAAAAATAGTTTCTAGTTATTGTAAGGTCTATTAATAATAAGGCGCATATTTCTTGTTATTACTATACAGTACAAAATTAAAAATACATGGAATAACTCTGTTTTTAGGAACACTTAATATATTAAAAATTATAAGTACAGTAGAACCTCATAAACCCGGCATTCTCAAAAATTCGGCACTTTTTTGAAACTTATATGTGAAAAATCCTAATACTCTAGAAATTACTTTAAATGATGTAGGCTTATCTATTTTCATTGCTTCATTAGAACCACGTTTAGATTCGTGGCGATAGCAATTGTTTTTTGTTAATGCAATTACCGTATATACTCGTGTATAGTACGAGTTTTTACGACAAAATTTTTATTGCAGAATTTGGGGATCGTACTATACACGAGTAATAATGCATTTGAGGATTTAAAATTCATATATCTTCACGAACATTTTCGGTGAAGTTATGCCACCCGCATGCATTCTAATGGTGGGCTAACCTTAACAGTGAGCTCGTTTATCGTTGCTATGTTTCTTCGTGAAGAGTAGAATCTTTTTCATTTATACAGCATCAAATTTACTAATACTTGATATAAGTGAAGATTTACGGGCACCTCCTATTTTGAATTTTGTGTATGTATGTACATCTTTGTTTGCATCTTTTTACAAGGGATGGATTGGAACGAGTTCGACTAAAAGTATCGTAGACGGCGTAGGTAACTTTATGGAATTTCGACATCTTGGAAAAAAGAAATTACTTTGTAATATTCAACAGTCTTTATTGTTCTTCAATCACACACCAATCGGTTTCCACTACAAAGCCATTCTAAAGGTGTTACGTCGGTTAGTAACACCATTAGAATGATTTTGTAGTGGAAACCGGTCGGTGTGTGATTGAAGAAACAATAAAGACTGTTTATATTACAAAGTAATTTCTTTTTATCCGTTATCCCTACCTATTAAATAGATGAGCGAGTGGAACCATTACGTACGCGGAACGTAATCCAGACGTACTAGAATTGAAACGATTTTATTTCATCTTATGCAATCATGATTCATATCAATTTTTATTAAATGTTTTAGGAGTAAGATACTTCACTTATCCGAATTTTAGTGTACTCGCACTATTTACGACATTTACGGTCTATTCTATGGTGGTGTGGAAAATCAAGGTCGTTCGATATATCTCGCTCGTAACCATCGAGCTATCGAAACGAAATATATCGACTCTGGTGAAAAGCTGGGGTCGTACTATAAACGAGATATATGAAAAAATCAGGTTTGTTCACAAAAAAATCAGGGGTCGTACTATACATGGAGTCGGCATATACACGAGTATATACGGTAGTACTTTTGTTAAATTTTATTTTGACATGACTTCAAAAAAAGAATGCAACCCGTAAGTGGTTGCAAAACGTAAACAGAAAAATCTCAGAACTGAAAAAAATCTGATGTGGCCAACACGTGACTTTCTCCATATTTGGGGTATAGATATTTAAATTATTATGAATAGTATTATGTGGCAAAATTATCGTTTCATATCATAAAAGAATAGTCGTCCTTATTGCCGTAAATTATATTTTGAATATGTTTACAGAATTCACCACTACATGGTGGTGGCACTGTATACTGGAAATTACGAAAAAGTTGAATATCTCTGAAATGGATGGTTCTACAAAAATTTGTTTCAAACAAAACCTGTAAAAAATATTATTCTCTACAACTTTGGTCCTCACGAAGATTACCAATAACAACATTTTTAAGGAGATATTTGACGGAAACCGAAAAAACCGATTATTTATAAATAATTCCTTAACAATAACTGCTATGGAAAATTGTTTGAAATAAAAGGTGTAGGAAATTATATTTTCTACATTTTTTGTAATGGTCAATGCATACAATAATGACGTACTATCGGAGAAATATCGCAAAAACCGCATTGGGTTCCGAATAAACCCCGACTTCCAGTTAACCGGTATTGTGCAAAAACTAATCAGCTCTTTTTGCTCATGCTAAAGTGTTATATATGAAATTTGGTAATGATATGACAAGTACTTTTCGAGTTAGAGCGCCCACAATCACACACGCACACACACACACATACACCATTCTGAAAATAGTCTAAACGTGTTCTAGGGACCTCAAATGTGTATTTCCGTTGAAATCTCGAAGTCAATTTCTTTCATGAACACAATTCTTTCCCATTGCTACGTATGGAGAAAGTAAAAAAGTCGCACTACTAAGAAAACTTGAAAAAAGTACTTCAGTGAAGAGACTTTGCAAAGAATACAGCATTGGTAGTTCCTCTGTGTATGACTTAAAGAAGAAAAAAATGGAAATATTGAAATTTTATGCAGAGGGTTATACACCTAAAGCTATGTGTAGCTGTAAAACACTATACATCCTTGGTAAATATTGTTGGTAAGGATTTGTCTGAGTGGTATCATCAGCGAAGAAGTGAAGGTGTACCTATTTCAGGCCTAATGCTGATACAGCAAGCGAAAATTTTTCACAACAGCAAAAAGAGTGAAAACTGGGTTGATATCGACAATGATGTGCCTGTTGTACTTCTGTCGTACTTCAGCTAACTGATGTGAAATAGTCGAAATAGTGGACATGATTTTGAAACCTGAGCATGAAAAAGATGAAGAAAATGAAAGTGACGATGATCAAGAGATAGTTAAGGACAAACCTTCAATAGATTGCTGTATACAGTTAGTCACAGATACAATATCTGTTTTAGAACAACGCTCTTGCATTGATTTTCAAGAGATTATGTGTTTCTATTGAATACAAGATATACTTATGAAGGAAAAATCAAAATACATGAAGCAAGCTAGTTTGCCTGATGTTTCAAAAAAATTCTCAGAATAATGTGATTACAATAATGTTGTAAGTGCGTATTAGATATACGCTTTATTTCACGTTCGTTATTAACTTTTATAATTCCTCATTTTAGTGCATGTATAAGCAATAGTCTTTATTGATAATGGGTTCCCTTGTAATTGTTATTCATCATTTGAATTATGTAATCAATTACCAAGAATGTACATTACTTAAGGATTTTTTATAAATTTTCAAAAACCCGGCATTTTCAAACGGGTGTGGCAAATGTTAGGTCCCGAGGTTGCCGGGTTTATGAGGTTCTACTGTATATTGAAAGATAAAATAAATAACTAGTAATTAAATATTTTCAACATATCATATGGTCTGTTTATATTATATCACGTTACTTCTAATTATAATGCAATGCAAGATTTAAAATGAATAAAAACTTATTTAAGAAACACTTTGAACATTAAATATAATATATTATCAATATGCCAGGCAAGAACGTCACTATATGTAAATACATTAACAGAGAAAAATTTGTTTTAGTATCCTTTTAAATCAGTTCTGTGATAAGTTAAAAAAGTCCACATTATTGCACATTAGGTTGGCTTCTCTCATCATTCTGTATAGAGGCATATAATAAGTATAATTTCTTTCCAGGGAAGGCACATAAAAAGTCATATTGGATCTGGTATTAACTGTGGGTAATCGGAAAGCAATTTGCTCTAGCAATATTGGGCAATTTACTTGGTTGTTTAATAGGCGATATAGGAAGATTTGGTCAGCATTCTTTCTCTGAGTATTAAGTGTTAACAAGTCAAGCTGTACCATTACCTCATAATAATTTACACTGAAGGTGAAGATACCAGATCTGTGTAATACCATTCTAATAAATTTGTGCTGAACCCTTTCCAGCATATTTATGTTAGTCACATAGTACGGGGACCAGACTGAAGAGCAGTATTCCAAAACTGGCCTTACAAGTGAACAGAAAAGTATTTTGAAGCAATTAATATTACTGAAGTTCTTAGTAGTTCGATAAATGAACTCGAGCATCTGGCATGCCTTCAGTGTTATATTCTCAATGTGTGCTGTAAAATTCAATGAGCTGTCAAAAAGAATTCCAAGGTCAGATATTTTATTCACTCTAGTAAGGTTGTTTGGTCCCATATAGTAATTATGAATTATTGGAGACTTATTTCTGGTATAAGACATTATATAGCACTTACTAACATTCAATTTCATGCAATTTGTGTCACACCAGGTCATTATCCTATTTAAACAGCTTTGTAATCCAAAACAGTCATTTGGTGACTCAACTTTCTTAAATATTTTTAAGTCATCTGCATATAGAAGGTGGTTCACTGGGTTAATATAGGTGCTTATGTCATTCATAAATAGAATGAATAGCACTGGTCTGAGGTGAGAACCTTGAGGAACCCCCAGAAGTAGGTATAAAAGTGACAGAATTATTGTTATTTACTTTAACTATCATTTTTCGGTCAAGCGGGTAACTATGAAGCCATTTTAGCATTGTTCCAAAGATCCCCACTGCCTCAAGTTTAGCCAATAAGATATGATGGTTGACTGTGTCAAAGGCCTTAGAGGCATCTAAGTATATTGCATCTACCTGTTTATGATCTTCCAATGCACGAGCTGTGAAATGCTGAAAAACTAAAAGGTTGCTTAACGTCGATCATCTAGGCCTGAAACCATGTTGCTCCTCAGCAATTACTGAATTGATGATCGGGCTCAGTTTGTCTACTACCAGGCTTTCTAAAACCTTTGATAGTACTGACTGTATTGCAATGGATCTGTAATTACTTATATTACATTTGTCTCCAGCTTTGTGGATAGGTATTACATAGCCAGTTTTTAAGAACTCAGGAAAAACACCACAGCTGTGAGATTTGTTAAATAATATATACAATGGGTACAACAATGAGTTACTACATTTTTTAATAAAAAAGGGAGAAATATTATCTGGTCCTGTGCTTTTTGAAACATCTAAGGATAAGAGTTTGTTTTGGATTTCTTTAGTTGTAACTATTATTGTACTAAAGGAGATTGTGCAATCAAATTCAAAAGTAGGTATGTTACCAGGCACCTCAGCACTGTATACTCTGGAAAAATATCTAGCAAAAAGATTTGGTATATCAGTGTCATTATTAGCAGTTTCATCATTATAATACATTTGATTTGGCATTTTGTCTAGTTTGCGATGGCTTTTAACATGTTACCAAAAATGTTTCAAATTTTGGAGTATATTATTTTATAGGTTTTTAATGTAAATTTCATAACAAGAGAGGGAAAGTTTTTTACATTTTTTTGCATAATTGTGAGAATTTTTCATAGTCTCTATGATCACCGGTGATTTTGAAAGTCTTATGGTAACTCTTTTTGTGTCTGATGTATTCTTTTAACTCTGTGGTAAACCATCTGGGGTAATGTGACTTTTTTATGGTAATTGTAGGAGTAAACATTTCAATGGCTTCATATAAAAGAGAGTAGAAAGACAAAATAGCATCGTTAATTTCTAAATTACACAATATACCTGTCCAATTAATTGAGTCCAAGTGACTAGTCATTAAAATAAAATCACAATTTTTATAATTAAAAATGGTAAATATGTAGTTACTATAATCTAATTCTTTGGATAATTCTATGGAATAATGAATGGCAGGATGATAATTATCACATTTTACAATTGGATTAGGATCCTTATTTGATTTTACATGTTCTGAACTAGAGAAAGCTAAGTCCAATTGTGAATTATGGCTATTGTAGACAGTATTGACCTGAGTTAGTGCCAGTAATGAGCAATGCTCTTACACGATTCTAGCCTGGGCATTTACAGATTCCTCAATATTACCTTCTGAGAACCAGTGGGTGCCAGGTAAGTTGTAGTCTCCAAGAATAATAGTGCCAGAGAAGTTATTTTCATTGACAATGCTTTTGACAGCTTCACAGTGGGATACATACATATCTAGACCAGAACAGGGAGGAAGATACACAGCACCTATTAGTACCTTTGCTTTTTCACTGCACAAAGTTATAAAGATTTGTTCCATGTTAGTTATAGCACTGTTGAGAAGTTGAGAGCACAGACTGCTTTTAACTGCAATTAAAACACCCCTCCCCGACTTTTACTAGAATTTTCTGCACTGTGGACACTTCTATAAATTACATATTGAGGTAGGTCCAATTCCGAGTTATTTATCTCTTCACTAAGCCATGTCTCACTGAATATTAACACATCGTAACATTCAACAGAAACCGCAAGTTTAAGTTGTTTTATTTTTATTCTTAAGCCTCTCACATTTTGATAATAAACTGATAACGAACTTAGCACAGTACGTTTTTTGATCCAGGTAGCCTTTTCACGAGTTTGGGAACTCCTTTTTCATATTTGCTGAACCAGTCCAGTTCCCCGCATTGTTTTTTACCATCCAGCAGTTTTTTTTCATGTATTCTCTTTGCATCGTAGTCTGATCAGCATGTATATTAATGCCACTGTTCACAAAAAGTTTACGATTACGCAATATGGTTTGGACATCCCGAGGTTTTTCCAAAATTATCTTCAGAGGTCTCGGTCGGGCTGACTTTTTGTATCCTAAGCAGAAGGCACGGACATTGACCAGGGAAATGTTGGGCACCACTTTTAACTGTTCCTTCACTTTCTTCGTTTCTTCCTCCATTTGCTTATTCGCATCCTCTTCTGAGCTCTCTTCTAAGTTGAAAACAATGATGTTCGATGCTCTCTGCTGTCACTCGCTTAGCTCTGCGAAGATATCATCAATGACTTCCGGTTGTAGAGGTTGTTTTTTTCCTTCAACTTTGTTTTTGAGAGACTCCGCCTCAGCCCTCAGGGTTAGAATAACCTCCCTTAGCTCTTTGAACGATTCCGTTTGTATTTTACACCGTTCACAGTTAAAGGAAATTTGTCTTTTCTGGATACCCAGACAAGATATTTCCTGTCTCGAAAGGCCTGCACATATCACTGTGTGTATTGGTAAATTACACTTATCACATTTAATTTCTTTTTCGGGATTTAATTCGGTTCCGCAATGTAAACAACTCATGCTTACAGTGCTGAATTGCTGCAAGATGGCGGAAGTTTATTTACTCCAATCGGTGAGATCGGTGAAATCAAAAATATGCCACTTATCTGCGGAGAATTATGCTGCTAACAGTCCTACTTATAATCAGTGATCTCGCATGTTATTTGATATTAACGAATTCTCTCTAAATATAGGATTTACCTAATTACTATGTTGAAAATGAGACTTTCACAATACCAAACACGCCATATTGATTCTCTACATCTGTATGATCAAATACGACTTTTTTTCATCAATAGTGTGTGGTGACAAGATGATGTATTTCTGTCGATGTATCCCATAACGAATTAATCGAAAAAATTAGTTGTATAATTATTAATATAAACATATCAATTAATATCTGCTTGAGGGAAAATTATAAAACTCGCCGCACATATGATTATAATTCAATACTCTGTCCCGTTACCTTAATGACCAATCAAAAATTCCTATATTTTTGTCCATTTACAAGCCAAATTAGATTTGATATTTATTCTGACAATAAGAAAACAAAACTTCAATTATTTATGCATTCCTATGTCAAAGTCCAGACTTCGTAGTTTCATTTTAAGAGCTCAATAGGAAACAGGTAAAACATATGACTAACACTACAAACAGTGTAATTTCATTCAATTGAAAGGACATGTAACAAGGCACAATAATGGAAAGTTGTTCTTGGAATTTACATTGAGTAATCTTTCATTTTATATGTATGTTTTAATAATTTAAAAAATAATGAATGTATATTTTAATGACTTTGCGTGAATCACTTACTCTATTTTCGGGATCAATGTGTTCATGAGAAAAAGCACTGAATACAGTAATAATTTTACCTTCAGTCTATAAGATTCAGGCTGATTTTGGGAGTCATTTTTCTGGAAAACAAGGTGCATCTTAATAACCGAAAAATACAGTACCGTATTTGACCAGATATAGCCCCCCTCCGAATATAGCCCCCCTACCCATCTTTTCTCACACAAATCTAGAAAATATTTTAATACCCTGAAAGGACATGATCATTTTTAGGACTTTACTGTCATGAAACATGCTGTATAATTTGAAGAAATATCAAACTTGCACTCATTTAATAAAAAAGTACCAATTAGCGAGTGATAACACGCCATGCTAATTTGAATTTTAAGGTTTTCAGTACAGTGTACAGTGCGTGACCAACTCCCAAATAGTTGGATAGAAGTTTATGGACAACTTGATCTGCGTGTCCTTTACCACCAACATCTGGATCTTTAGAACCCGCATAAACTAAGGTCTCGCACACTAGACTGTCTGGCTGAGTTAGCATATATATCTTAATGCCATATTTATGGCGCTTATTTGCTATATTCTGCCTGAAATAGAGATGGCCCCTCCACAACATCAAGGATTCATCCAAACTTATCTCCTTTCCGGGATAATATACACTTCCCATATTCTTATTAAAAACGTCTACGAGAGGCCTAATTTTATACAGTGGATCTTGGGGACATGGTTCATCATTTTGCGGGTTTCGTCCAAAATGGAGAGCCCTAAGTAAAATTAAAAATCTATCCCGTGACATCACTGATGTTATCGTGGGAAAATTGTATAATGAATTTTTTTTCCAGTAATGTGGAATGGAATGAACGTGAATATTCCCCTTTAAATACAAAAGTCCTAAAATTTTTTTAAATTCTTTCTCATCCACATTTCTCCACGCCCTCATCCTTGCCTTTGGTGAAACAGCTTTTTCATACATACTCTCTCCATAGGCATTTGCTTCCATAATTACTAAATCATAGAATTCCTCGTTTGCTACCAAACAAAAATAATCATATGGAACTGCACTTTCTTGGGGTTTTAGAAATCCAGGAATGGCAGTAAAAGGGACATCTGGTTGACCGGGATTCTTTGAATGCTAGGAAAAAGATGAGGTTGGCGGTTGCGGGGCCCTTGAGGTTGATGGTTGGGGTTGTAAAAGTTGTGACATCGGAGAGGGAGACCTAACGGAAGTTCCTCTTTGGGAGGGTTCCATAACATATACAGTACTACCTTCTTTGTCCTCACTTTTCTCGGATTCGCTTTCTTAAGAAAACTGTATGTCGCTTTCAGAATCATCCACAAATTCTTCTTCCGACTCCTGTAGAGCTTCAAGCAATTCCTCCTCTGACATTAATTTCTTTTTCATCCTTGGTGAAGCTGATTTTGATGAGGAAACATCAGTTTTTCTTTTCCTTCCTCTTCTTTCAGACATCCCTGTCCACAGAATTTAGGTTCGTGGAAGTAAAAATCTGAAAAAATGTGGAGATATTCCGTCAGAAATGTCTACCTCACGTAAAAATGTTAAATATATTAAAATGTATGAAATTATAAAGCAATATCAGAGAAAATACAGACATACCTGTAGAAACTAAAAGAAAACACTAACTGGAATGAGAAAAATATCCACGAATGCAAACGAGCTTGCAGGAAAAACGAATCTGAAAAAATAATAACATTTGCGATGAATATGAATTTTTTCATGAGAAACGTAAATTATAATTAATTATAAGAAACTATAAGTCAAAATACAGTATTAATTTTTCATGTGGCAAACAATCTTATTACTAAATCCTAGTATTATTTAGAAGTATTGTAAGCATTTTGCATGAAAGTATTAACTACAGGTATACCTTGCAATATGCTCAGGATGCATTCCTAAAAACTAGAGCATATCACGAATCAGCGTATTATGAAACGCATTTATACATAAGAATGATGCTATAAAAAATAGATTCGTACCTAGATGGATAATAATCAAGGGTGTTTAAAAAAACACATACAATGAAACCTCAATTACTCATATAATTTAAAACTGGTTAAAACAATATTTATGGATCAGTTTTAAAATAAAATTTTGACAAAATAGCATGTGATTTTTGTAAAGAATGAATAACACGTTACATGCCGTATTCAAACAAGTTAAAACAATATATGGGGAAACCTTATTGCTTTGTTTAACATTAATGTCCATGCAAGTATACAGTCAAGTTTCGCACATAGATTTACAAAATGTCCGGAAAATTTGTACATACGATATAAACCGTTTCACTTCCAGCAAACAGAAAACAAAAATCCAGAAACTTTAAAAAAATATAATGCTTAAAAATGCAATACATGGTTATTCCTCTTGAGTTTTACTTATTAAGAAAATTCCTATTAATTAAAGCACACTATTTATCTCACAGTGAACAATTTCTTAAAAGATAACAGTGAGGCTCTTTTCAATGGGCAGAAAAGTGCTCTTCATTCTCCGGATTTGTAAGAGCATATGTCTGAATCAAGTGAGCGGATAGAGAGGTAAAGTCATAAAGTGTAGTGAGCGTAAAACCGACAAAGATGTACCGTAAAACAGCGTATTGTGAGGTATACCTGTATTACTATGCAATTATATAGTCAACTAAATGATTTTGAAGTTCTGATCTTCATGTCACATTGCAAACATTAAAATTTTGTGATGCTGGTGAATTTGAACAATTTAAAAACTATGGAATGATGATTCTATGCTAAAACTTCATGATCGTCTCTGTAAAAAACTATTATATCAAGGTTGACAAAATATCAAAAGGATTCAGAGAGAAGAATGAAATTGAAAAATTTTTTTTATAAAAAATATTTTGTAAATCTATGCTTTAAGATTTAATAAATGTAAAGATTTCACAATATAATGACACCTTAAGTAAGTTTGGCTGTTAAATCTTGGATGAATTATTTGAATGCTGCAAAAGTGTACACAAGTAGTTGTATGGCACTCAAATGGTTAAATGCAAATGCAGAGAAGGTATATTAAAAGATAGAATGAATAAGTGGAGCTCATTCAGTTCTACTTATATTGATGGTAGTTATTCTGATTTCAATTTGAGAGATGTTGTTCAATTCTATAGGTGGCCTCTCAACATGGTGTTAATGCCTCCTGCTGGTTGAGTAATGGTTGGGATAAATTAGCTCTTTCATGGCCAAGTATCACTTGTTACTTTCCATCATGGATTTGCTTTGAGAATATCAAATTTTATATATTATTATATCACTCTAGCGTTTCTAAGAAATGAGGCTGAATTTCATATAACTTGATTAATTTATATTTGGAATCTTTGTTGAACCTGTCATTTGTCTAAAAATTATTTTAATTCAAGTTAAGTTGTTCGCATGATGTGTCAAACATCCAAATAGCTAAATGTTATGGCACTGTAAAATATTTTTTCAAGATGATTTAATCTTTATCCAGGCAAATACAGTTTATTTAAAGTTAACCAGTTTGATTAAAGCAAGTTTCTGAGCATAGCATTCTACATATTTTCTACAAATTCAGTTGATTTATCCATTATGGATATAGTAACAATATTGTTTAATAATTTAATACTGCTGGCATTATTTTTCCATTGATGGAGTACATTGCTCCTTTATGTAATTGATTTGCTGCAATTTGTTTGTCATGTGCTTGATCAGCAGGAGGCATTATTATGAGGACAGCAAGTATTAAAGTGAAGTGAGTGTTTGCTCTGAAATTGTGAGAAGAAGAAAGTGGCTGTTGTGTAATGCTGAAGGGGACAACAAGTGAAGTGATGAAAGTGTCTTTATGAAGTTGAAAAAGTAATGTGCTGATAATTGAAGACTTGGTGCTTAGATATCTGGGAGGACTGCAGGCTGCTAACACAAAAAGAGCAGAAGACAGCTGCCATTTATAGAGAAAAAAACCACAAGTGTTACGATTCCTAAATTAGTGGCCCGGTCAAGTCTTGTAAAATATTGGGTGGAAAGTGAAAAACAAAAGTTGGACTCGTTTTGTACAAAAGTTTTGATACAATAAAAAATACATACGTATCATACATACCATAAATACTCGTGCATAACATGCATTTAGTATTTCTTCAGGTTTTTATTTAAAAAAAAAGAGATAAGGGAAAAATCCTTCATTCCCCTCCAAATGTGGGAGCAAGAGTAAAAAGGAGTTAGTGTGCAGGATTAGAAAATATGGGATGAGAGGGTTAAATTCTCTCCCATCGTATATCTCTAGCCAAACCTCTGCTTTACTCTTGCACCCAGCTAGCAATTATTCAGGTGTCAGCATAGCAGGACTCTTCACTCTCCTAACCAGCATAATCTGCACCAACTCTTGCTCAGCATGAAGTACAAATGTCTTAAACAGTAAAAATATTACTCATGAGTTCAACATTTATGTTTAATAAATAAAAATTTCACTGTAAATAATAGCTATAAATGGTTGTCATTGTTAGATTTGCCTTAACTTTTGACAAATGCAGGTTTTAAAATTTAGAAATTATTAATACTTTTGTTTGCACATTGACATTTCAATTTGTTTTCTACTGATTATGAGTTCAACTTTTATAATAATTTTCATACTTTCAACATAATCTTTTGCCATTGATGTTCTTCAATAACACTAGTACACTTCATAAAAAATTTTAACTACTGGCAAGTATAAATAGATGTTAATCCATTAATTATTTGGCTGTATATAAAATTTGATTTCCATACCTTACAAACAAGCCATACTAGGATTTAAAACAACCAAATGTAAGAATTTGGACATTTTGAGGAAAAATGCTGGATGAGGAATTGGATAAAAGTAAGAGATTTTCCAGTTTTATATAGCTAGAATCGAAATATTTGAAATGTAATGAAGTGAGAAATAAATTTATGGGTCCTCCTAAATGATGAATAAACACATACCTTTATTCACCAAAATGTAGAGAAATCATTCCACACTTTCATCTGCTCAATTCATCCACTGTAATTACATTTTTCATGGAAGCTTCTGTGATTTTCCCTGAAATGAGATGGAGATAAGTTTAGATTACCACAGTTTTCACTGTGAACTATTGAAAATCTATTTACTTAATATTAAGTTTACGAGTTGTCTGAATTTCTCTACAGTGTGATACATAGACCAAACAAACAACCAGTCAAAGGACCAACCAATTAATATTACCTTTTATTATACTTAGAATGTTGCACATGGGCAGACAGATGAACAAGGTGAAAATATAAATTTAAAAAATAACATCAAGTATCCAAAATCTAATGGAATTACGAGGAGGTCATAGAATAATTACTTCAATTTTCAAAGACGGAAACAGAAATGAATAGAAAATGAAAGCTATCATTAGTGATTTCCTTCCTTTCTGTAAGGATCCTCAGGGATCAGTGAGGCAATTCTCAGGCTAATTTACTTTCACAAGTTTCTAGATAATTTGTATGAAATAGAAAGTTACTCATAGTTAATTTAAAAAATAAAAACTGTATAGATACTAACTGGTTTAGCAATGATGAGCCACTTCGTTAAAGCAAAAACTTTTCTGGAATTGATGGCCAGAAGATCATGGCTCCTGGATAGACCAAAAGAACTGTGGAGTAAACCAAATAAAGTAAGGTTTTTCATGGGACAGTCTTTTTGACAGGAAAAGGGTAAAAATCTTAGAAGTTTTATGGAGTGTGGGTGGATGGGAAATGCAAACCAATATTTTTAGACAAAGTATTCAGTTGGATACTTGTTCCTAGGCAGCTTAAGGATAAAGGGATCTGCCAAGATGGCACGCTTAGGCTTAAACTGCAGGTAGAAAGAATATCCCCATAGCTGATTGTAAGATTTCCAACATTTGAAATGAGAGGAGAGAATGAGGCCAAGGAAGAGAGAAGAATTAAAACAAGAGCTTTAAAGAAAAGGAGGACAGCATAGAGAGAGAAAAGGGAGGCAAATAAATTTATTATATTTCTACCTTGTAATTTATTTTTCTCTTTATTATACTAATTTACAAATAACAAATATGCAGATCCGAATCAGCTGTGTGCCAATAAGCAGAAATCATGTCTAGATGTGATTCTGTAACAGTGGTGCAAAAGTCAGGTACATATATAGACAAAATAAATTACTTAATCTGAATGGAGAAAATCGCAGAATGCTAAATGGAGTTGTAGAAGACCTTCGATGCTTTTTCAATGTAAGGTATAAAAACTAAGGAGGAAGAGATATGACAATTGGAAATCGAAAGGTAAAATTCTACTAAGTGAAAAAGATTATTTATGTCTTCAGAAGCAGTTGTATTTAATCCGGCATCACTTTTCCCTTTATTTTAATGGATGATGGGAATGATGGTGAAGCTGCAAAATATGCTAAGATGGCTTTCTAAGGACTATTTAAGGGAAACATACCAAAATTTTGTTTGTGCATCATGCATGCATCCGATTAGTTTTACTTCGCTATTAAAAAAGAGAATTTAATTGATTTTCATGTTCCCACAAATCCGCTACGAAAAAAAATTTCTCTCCCATACCATCAGTTTCTTCTCAAATGCAGGGGCCACATTCGTTGAATTTACAGTCTTTCTTACCACATGTAGGAAACAAAGAAGAGCGATGGGGGAGGAAGGCGAAGGATAAACGAAAGAGCCCCTGGGAAGTGTGTTAAAGGCCAATCTTAGTGTGGTGGGAAAAAGAAGTCAAGTGACACCTTTTACTATCGGTGGCTGTGGTAGTTAGAAACTAGAGATTTGCACTGACACCAATTTTCATATTCGCATCTAAATTTTACCCTCAGAATATTTTTCCGTATCCGATGGATATGAATAATGTTGTCTGCTTTCAATGACAATTAGTTATAGGACAAACGCAATTTGGGCACCTTCAATACCAACTCATTTGCCGCCTAGGGATGGCTCTGCTAATAAAAGTCTCTTCTGGATTGTGCATGTCTAGTTCCAACTGCTAATTTTGGCCAAATATTTATGATAGTGAATCATAGTTATAAAGAGGAGCAACTGATTTAGCATAAGCCAGTTGTCAGAAGATGAAAGTAGAGAAAGCTGAAATAAATAAGACGATAATTAGCCGAGTTTCAATAGTTTTTCTAAGAACTTAACTTATATTTAACCGTTTTCTTTTTTATTCTGCTATGAACATTTTGAAATTTCGTGCTAGGATAATGTTATGTGCGTTTTTCTTTTTTAACCCTGGACAGGTAACGCTATATTCTTGTAACACTGTAGAATTTACCCGGCTGTGGAAAAAAATTGAACAAAAATGTTCTGTATAACATTTATTTACCAAATTTGGTGTACATGTAGAAGAATCATTGCTTAACGTAACTATATACATAATATGTAAAATTTAAGAATAATTTGGGTGTATTATTCATTTAAACAAATTTATTCAAAAAAATTTATGAAAAAAAAGCACACAAACTCAAATGCCTACATTTAAAAATATAAAAGTTTTATAAATGTAAGGAAGTGCTTATTAAACAACTAATACATAGACCTTTATAAGGGTAAGAGAACAGACTGGCAGTTCTTCTGGTAACTGTAAGCCAGAACAGAAAACATACGCATAAATTTTAGTGTCAAAAATCAGAATTTTCAGGTATGGTTATATATAAACCAGGAAATTTGATATAATTATTCTCATGATGAATTATATATATATATATATATATATATATATATAACAAGGAATGTGAAAATTATTTTTACCTGCATTTACTGGCAGTCAAGGCAGACAAGCACACAGTGGAGCGGGCAGATGTGACCTTGGCAGATGATGCACAATTTCTTCGCCTTTCTGGCCTTCGAAGGTCCACACATGCAGCACCTCCTCGTTGGCACATTAGCCTGCACAGCTGTATCCCGAGGAGGAGCATTGACTCCAGAGACTGAACTAATTATACCAATCAAGTTCCTAGATAGTCCTGGGTTAGAGAGCCGCTGTTCTGCCCACACCAACTCCTCTGCCAGAATCTTCATGAATAGCTACCTCTCCATCCTCTTTGCTTGCTGCTGCTGTCTGTTGCTGCAGTAAATGATCCATGCGTTGATAGTTGCGGCATTGATCATTCCATAAAAAACACACAATGGACACCGCCTCGTCTTCCGGCTGCACAAATACAGCGAACACATCTGGTCGAAGCTGTCAACACTGCCTTTGGTTGTATTATAGTACATGATTATCATAGGCTTGCCATTGTCTGAAAGGTAAGGCTGATAGCGCATGGTGGAGAGCAAGAGGGCGAGCTTGTTGCCAGTTTTCGGTTTAAAGGAGATCATAGTCATGTTTCGATCATAACAGAAGGCACTTTTAAGGCGTTTGGACCTGTTTTTTCTGCCATAACAGGTGGAATATGTGGCTTATTGGCACGCAAGGTGCCAACAAGTGTGAGGTCACAGGTATTTAGAAGGTCGAAGACCAAAGGTACAGACGTGAACCAATTGTTAATAGTGATGTTGCGGTTACTATGGTGATATTTTTGGGTCAGCTCCTTTGTATAATAGTGGCCCAATGTCATGCTGGCTGGTTGGGTTGTGTGCTTTCCAAGGTAGGGCATAGCATGTGTGTTGACATCACATTCCATCACTAGTTTTATACCATGCTTGGCCGGTTTGTTTGGTATGTACATCCTGAATCCACATTTCCCACGAAAGGCCAGAAGTTGTTCAACAACAGTAATGTTATCTCCAGGTGTGTAGTGCAGCCCACACTTCTTGATGAAGTTTTCCCAGAAGTCTCTGATGGGCGCAAACCGGTAAAGCCAGTGGTGGTGGGGGCAGCAGCAGCAGATGCAGTTGAGGTAACAGCAGATGACGTGGAGGGAGCAGCAGTGGTCCTGCGGGAGTCACGTGATCTGAGCCGTGGCCTATGGACCACATGGTCACCATCATTGGAATAATTACTGCTCTCTGTGTCACTAAGTTGTGGAACATATTCCAACCCCTCATCAGTGTTGTACATATTCTCAGGTTCCACATCATCTACACTTTCGTACTCACTAGATGACTCATAGTTGTCTAGTTGTAAGGTGATATCATCAGAAGACAATTCCTTTTACTAGCCATTTTCAATATAAATAATCTATAGGTCCATCACAATGCCTAAAATATCTTAATATTGTCGTATATTAAAAAAACACAAAAGGTAACGCCAGGTAAAATTCATCCGGACACCCATATATAACAAACAAAAATGCTGAGTAGCACATGACACATCCACCTTCAGGCGAGTCTGAACAAACACTGAAGCTACCCAGAATGGGAATGCCCTACTTCGACGGGAAGTGTACATACTCTACAATTTGTCATATGTCCGGGTAAATTTTACCCAGCGTTACCTATCCAGGGTTAAATTTTACTTAACTCAGAAGTTAGATTTCTCATGGTCACTGTGATTATTTTTACTTATGGATTTCAATATCCAAAATCGAAGTGTTAGATTTTTGCCAAATAAATATTTTGCGTTTCGGAGAAATTTTTCCTAAGCAATAATAACTTAAAGAAATGATGAAATATTAAGTGACAAGTATTGTCTTTGAGCATAGTATCAATCACCTTATCCTAAATACTTCAGTTCCCAAACATGTTCCTTAGATAAATATTATCCAATCTTCTTAAAAAGTGTTACTGATAAAGTATAGATAATTTACCCCGATGATGCCTTTGATTGGTCAAACAGCGCATGACAGCGATACAATGCTGGGTTGCATGGAGCTGAATGCTTCGCTTTCATCCCCCGAGGAAGAACAAACTCGGAGCTAGCTTATCCAAGCAAACACGTACATTCACCGATGTAGGCAGCATGAATAAGAAACCTTTGACCTTTAGCGAGGGGTTTCACCCTCAAGGTGTCATACAGTCTTTAACATTTTCAACCAAAGTGGCAAAGGGTGAACTATCATAAAATTGCTTTCGAACGGTTTTTTTCATAGGCAAGGCTAATTCTGTATTTTTAGAACAAATGTGTGCAATTTGCGTAGCACGAAGGGTAAATTCAAGGTGCTTAGAGCGCGAGAATTCCACTATTATCTTCATTCTCAAGTCCAAATAAAAACATTATTTAGATACAGGCGCGCACTTCAAATCCGGATTTTCCGATTGACCGACTTTTTGAGTTAGATATTTCTCGAAAATACCACTTAGGTAAGAGGCGAAGTAGAAACGCGGCTACGGGGGTGACAATTTTTGAACCTGTATTTTAAAAAAATTATGCAAAGTGTTATTTATTATTTGCGAAAACTCGAAGCTATTGCGAGATTACTGACATGTATTGAATATATATTTATAATTATTTTACGGAAGAAACGAAAGTTAGTACTAGGCAGTTGGGTTTTCTCCTTTTCCCACTCAACGTTCGTAGGGAGGGGTAGGTATAGGGCTAGGCGACCTCCTAGGGCAGGGCTGGCGAATCTATGGCACGCGAGAAGATTAATTTGGCACTCGGCATTCACAGCTGTCCCATGTTTTTTGCCCGAACAACCTTGTTATATTATGAAGATATTCTGAACATCTCTGAAGCCATAGAAATTTTATTTGATTATCATAACTTGATTCTGCGAGTGCGAGTACTTTATTTATACAAACAAGGAGTACTGACTGTGAAGTGCTGACAAGAGATTTCTCAGCAGGCCGCTGGCTAGGCGAGCACGCGTTTTACGGTGGCAGTCGGCGACACGTGAGACAATTTTTGCTTGACGAGTCCATCGACCTCACGGATCCCCTGAAGGGGCTGAATGGCAGTATACGCATTGTATACAACGTTTTATACATTGTATACAATGTTTTATACATTGTATACAATGGGAACGCGTCTCAATCGCGGACAGAGATGCGTTCCCGAGGTGGGATCGTGTCTCTGTCAGCGATTGACAATGTATGCAAAGATTGATAATTTAATTGAGCCCACCCCGTCTCCCATTACAACGGAAGTTGCGAAAATCTGCCAGTGAAAGGCAGTATGTATTCGGGTAATGGTAGAACCAAATACATAGTTAGCATGCGATCGTTCTGCTCGTACTTTTTCTTCTGTTATTTGTGAGTGAACATTGAAATTTTTGGACATATAGTAGAAAATAACAAGTACAGAAGTGAAGATTTCGAGATAAAAACGTGACAAATATTGACACGAGGTAGGTGACACCAGAGCTGGAAACCGAACTCTCGTACCGTGTTCCTCTATGATATTTCCATTACTTGGTATGTAGCTTATCGTCCAGCGAAAACAGGCGAGGTCTTCGGCGGATCCCTTGGATCGGAGGCATTCATTTTCTGCAGAATTTCCTGAACTATCTAAAGTAAAAATGTATATTTAATAATACTTTAGTAAAATTTATTTAAGGGACAAATGAAATTAATTTCGTAATAAAATTAATTAACATGTTGCTGTTACTTAAGGAGGTCCACTCTTCATTTCATAATCGTTTGTTTTGAACCTTAAGTGTCCGCGCTTCGTATATTGAATAATCAACCCCCGAAATTTCGAATATTTTTAAACTACTCTCGTAACGTAATTCTACTATCGTATTAAGTCTCGAGAAAAAAAATATCGCAAAAAAAGAGAAATCTCAAATTTCGAGAACAGGAGTAAAGTCGTGAGAGAAGGATCTCTATAGAGAACAAATAAATTTGTTGATATCAGAATCAGAAAATACTTTGCGAATAATATTGAATTATTTTAAATTATAATAACGAATTCCCATTGACACATGAAAGAATTTCTCCGAAAATTATCAACAATTTGGACACGCACTCTCAAAAAGTTTCGCCACCACTGTCCTAGGGCCTCGCGCCTGGCGTATCATAGGGGACTCGCGCCTGTCGCTTCAAGGCGAACAATGAAACGCGGTGATGGTGAGGCGCGCTCGAAACATCGTCTAGATAGCTTTCGCGGAGGTTTATTTGGAGAACAGAATCGAGCGATTAAAAGAAACATCTGGAGAGAGGATGAAAGAAACACTGGGCGTGTTCAGACATGCACGCAATACCGTCGTGAAGAGCGTATAGAGAAACTGAAAGACTCTTGTGTCAATGTTAAAAGGTTTTGTGAATGTGTTAAACATTGAGTCGAACGATAAAAAGAAATACACCTCAATGAGCTCCCAAATGAAAACAAATTTAATTTCACCGCCGTTTTCTCGGCGTAACTTGCCAAACGGCGGGATGTGAAGTTCTCGCCAGATATGCAATGCAAGTCGGACGCGTTGAGGAGTTAATAAATCATCAGCTCAATATTAGAGGCAAAAGAAATGTTTATATTGAGTTTGAAAAGTCCCAGCGTTTTCGAGGACTTGTTCAATCGGACTTCGCTGGTCCTCATAGTTGGTTCGTCGTTCTCGTGAACTGCCAATAGCTAAGTGGCGTTATCGAAGGGCATTTTATTGTATTCGTGAATTATTATCATAATTAACATCGTTATTCTAATATGATTAAAATATTTAGTTTAGCGTTATTACTTTAAAAATAATAATTAACCTATATTTAAATGTTAGCAAGAGATTGGGAAAAAGATAGAAAGTTTGAATCAGGATATTTCAAAAGAAAAAATCGTGCTCTTTTGGAAGAATCACAAAGAAAGTTTCAAGGATCCTTGAAGAAATTTTTTAAGGAGAGCAGTGTAAACACTGATTCTAGTTGCAGTGTTAGTGAGAGAAATTAAAATCTTAATGATGTTAACTGTGAAAATAGAAATGAAAATATTGAAGATCTCAATATAATTGTATATACTGGAGCTAAAACTTCGATACTAGTGCTCCGTTAACTTCTATGTCAGCAGAATTGCTTGCTGTTGGGGAAGAGCCTAGTGCATTCGTCAGTTATAGTGATCCTGGTGAGAGGATTTTCCCTTTGACCCACAATCGATTGAGCGATATTGTTCAGGAAGATCCAATTCGCATCTTAAGAGAAAATGACGAATTTCCGTTAGGTAATAAACATCGACATTTTAGTTCATTTTACTGCAATCGTGTGTTAAGTAACGGTGAAAAACATCTCCGGTGTTGGTTGGTATATTCTCATAGTAAAAACTGCGTGTTTTGTTTTGCTTGTCGCTTACTTTCAAGATCACTTGCAGCCATCGCTTCTGAAGGTTCTTCTGGCTGGAAATATTTGAGCGCCTGTTTAAAATTACAAAGGTCATAAGGTATGTATGATGCAACGGCTAGACTTAGAGAAGAGATGAAATGGTGGGATGACTCTGGATAAACAAACAAACGCAAATCCAGCTCGAAAAACAAAGGTGGAGAGACATTTTAGAAAGCCTTCTTGCTATAGTGCAGTACCTATTCGGTGACCCATAACTTGGCCTTTCGTGGTCATATAGAAAACATACTAAAGAGAAGAGTGGAAATTTACTTGGGTTGGTAAAATTGGCGTGAAAATTTGAGCCGCGTCGTGAATAATGAAATACGTGATCATTATATTAATTTATATTCAGATATGGTAAGTCTTGGGCCTCGTAAAATCCAATCGCCTAGGGGTCTCGCACCTTTTAAGTCCGCCTCTGTTCGTAGGCTTAGACTTTCCAGTTCGGTAAATTCCATCATTCCGGCTATTGGAGGAAATCGAAAGATAAAAACTTTCAATAGAGAAAAAGGCGTCCCACGAACTACTTTCAATAAATGGAGAAGATAAACGACCGGAGGCCATAAGGGTTATCGTATGTGATCGAGGATAGGTCGCGCACCGGCGCCTTTGGGTTTCGTGATGGTTTATGATGAAAACGAGAGGGAAATTCAAAATGGAGCGACAGGGAAATCATTTTTAAAGTTCAGCTTCAGCTCGATGCCCTGAAATAAATACTAACTGGCTCGATAACGATGAGGCATTCTAGTAAACGGAGAAATGTTCTCGAACACACGATCCCTTGAAGAATATTAGCACTTGGACAGACCAAAGGAGTCGAATGCGAACTAGCTCACGCGGGTGATTGAGTACGAGAATTTATTCAAAGAATGATTTATCCCTCTTTAGAGTAATATATGTCAAAAACGCTATGCTTGAGACAGCTGAAAATTACCTTCTCATATTACCTGTATCGTTTTTTGACATTCAGCTGATGATTTATTTCAAAGATGCTATTTTACCTCAAAAGAAAGTTGTTTACCCTCGGGGCGATAAAATTTCATTATAACCAAATCAAAAGATTTCTCCGATAAATTGAGTTTTATTTTTCAATTCATTTCCCATTTTATATCCAATTACACGTAAATCAATTAAAATTAATAAAAAGGAACAAATTATAATTAGAAACGTCAATTAATGACATATTGTACATTTTACGGTGCTGGGATCATGAAAGCAGATCGATTGCACGTTTAGACCATAAAACAGAAGACTGGGGGAAAAGTCGTAGAAGGCCGATACGTGGATCAGCTGAACAAAGATACAATAGGGACTTTTGCTTGGCGAATCTTAAGAAGTTTAAGATGGAAACTCACTTTTCACGATAATGATTGATTTATAGAAATGTTGCCGCTGCTGTATGCCAGGTCAAATTTCTTCCACAGCGTAATTCCTTTCCAGGTGTTTGATGCCACGCGGAATCTAGTGTAAGATTTAGAAAATAACAAATAATTTCGTGATTTTTTATTACCCCTTTATATGAATTTTTAATTCCCTGTGTTTTCAATATGATAAATTTTTGCGGCGTATTTCATAATTCAGCCCTGAAAGGGATAGGCATTAATTTGGATGAGTGGAACAATAGGAAAAATGTTAGTAAAGAAGAATAATGTGAATTATGAAAAACGAATGCGATTAATTCAATCTTAAAACATTCCTATCTAGAAATGGATGAATATTCACGTAAAATTAATTCTCAGAATGGCTGAACCAACAACCTAGGGTCATAACTTTAGACATTACGTTTTCATAATGATAAATTTTCACGTACATTAAAATCCACAAAGACTTCACTTAAATAATAAAAACTTATTTCAAAAGAATGAATAAAATGGAGAAGGGAGAAAGTATTCAAGATATAAATCGCAAGAGAAAAAAACTTTCTGCGACAACTGAAAAACGACTCGCCCGTTCGCTTTTCCTCAAAACAACCGGAAATGAAGTTTTGCGACCCCGCCATTCGTGAAGCTAATTAACCTACGTTGCAACGAAAGTCGTTTCATTTTTAGATCTCCTCCATCTGTAGATACCGGATAATTAAAACGCGGCGATGTTTTCCCGGAAAATGTTCTGCGTATTTGTACACAGAAGGGAATGACATCGGTCCTTCTGCGTTCTCTTTTTATATATCTCAGTCTTCGTGGGCGATTAATTTTCTTCGAAGCCTTCGTAGCAAGTAGAATGGCTCGATAATGGCAAAACAACCACCTTTTAATATTTCAGTCGCGGCATTGTGAATTTTGCGCGAACCTGAGATAATACTCGAATTACCTCTATTTACTGGTTTTTATTTCTCAAAAATTCCAATCGGTTGTTTATTGACTACCAAGAAAAATATTCAGACTTTTTCTATTACGCAAACTTTTAACACCTAAGTTATAATCCATAAAATGTTACCACCACTGTGTATATTCGTGTTTATTTTGTTGTTTTCCAAAAATTAAGTAACTATTATATATGCACTCTCTAAGTAACTATTGGTGTTCTCCAGACTTAAAAGACCATTAATTTCGTTACGTTGGCCCGTCTGAATATAGCAGTATAGTATTACTTTGACGGAGAAGAATTTAGATTAAATTTTTTATTGGACACCCTCGCTAAAGCCAATTATCCATATTCATGGTTACATTTGATAGCACAGACATTAAAACTGCAATATTAGATTAAAATAATTCTAAATAAACAAAGGTCGTTATTTAAAAAGTCGTAGTCTTGATAGGACAATTTTTATTTAATTTTAATTTTATTTTGATTAAACCAGTGGATCTCAAACTTTTTGACATGACGCCTTCTTTTGTTTTAACCGCCATGACCCACCATGTTTTTGATTGAAATAAATGTAACCCTTTGCACTCGTATTTACATCATTATTTATGATAAAATAATTCGTAATTATTTTACCAATATATCTTGTACATAATGGGAAGATTGAAAAATACGTTTAAAATATTTCAGCTGAATTTCACATAAAATTGATTTGGAATTATAAATGGCGATTGGTCGACAGCCAAAGGGCCGACAATATCACTTCACAGAAATAGATAAATTTTTACAGAATACAGCAATAACAATGTTAGAAAATTTCAAAATGAAATGCGTGCTTTACTAATAATAGCTTAAAATGGGAAGTAATAAGTTCAGAGTAAATATTTCGATCGTTTCGTATTGTCGGCCAAATGTCGGCATTTCTGTACAATCGGCCCTTTTCGTCCAATTATTATCGTCCTTCTGGCATGTCGGCCCTTTGGGTCATGTCGGCCCTTTGGGGCATGTCGGCCCTTTGGTCATTTCGACCCTTGGCATATTTCGGCCCACTGACTGTCGGACCTTTGACCTTGACTCAGTTGTAGGCCCTATAGTTATCGGCCCTTTGACTGTCAGCCTTTTGGCCGTCAGCCCATTGGCTGTCGGTCCTTTGACCGGGTACCCAATGATTTTAGGGTTAGAAATAACGTCGATACGAAGAACCCTAATCAAATATCTTAGATATCAAAGTTGGTCGTGCTTATTATCAAAATAATATTTTATTACGTTCATGTAGCAATATTCAGAACAAAATTAATCCAAATTGATCTCTAATGTTGGTGGTCAAAGGAATAAATAAATATAGTTGGTTAAAGTACCTATCCGGTCAAGTTCAGGCTTTTTCTCCTTCTCCAACTTCACATTTGTGATTAGTCCTATGGAAACGCACAAAAGTTACATTTTGATGAATTTCATCTTGTTAAATAAATATATTCTTTAAATTGTCCGAAGACTTAAAAGAAGTTAGATTTAAAATTCAAGATACACCAACCTTACGTTTGGAATGATTACATTTTTCAGGGATACGCGACTCTTTGCATTACGTTCTTTTTTTTAACGATTCCAATCTTTCAGAAAAATCTTTACGATTTCCGTCTTCGGGATTTTGTAGAACGTCGAAAACGGATAAATTTTTAAAAATTCGTTTCTGAATTCAATGCGGAATCATGTCAAGGTCCCGTATTACTTTTGGCTTTAAGCCAATTCAACACGATAAGCCTGGTGAAGAACATCTCCATAAAAATCCCTACTATCATGACTAAACTTTAAAAATTGTAATTCCCTGCTAATGATAATTCTCTTTTTTTTTTATTAAGTCTCAGGTTTTCTTTTTCACAAGTGACTCAAAAGTATCTCTCAGCTACTATTTTTAGGATAAATATACAGAGATTTGCATAATATCCTTCTAAAACACACAGCAAACGAGAAGATACTGCAGCCCTGTCTTTTGGAATTTAATTTTCTGCTGCCTACATAAGTGTCGAAAAGTCGCCAAGTACTATATTTCCTGAATTCATGCATTCAAACATACTTCGCCGAAAACTTGAATATCTTTCGAAACGGAATAAATTACAGAAATACTGCGCATACCCCCAAAGATTTCAAAATGACAAGGGTGTGTTATTGATGCACACTGGAAAATTCTTCGAACGAGTTCCTCGAGATATTAACGGGGATTTCTCATCGGCACGTATAAGTCAAGCGTGACGGAATTGACGTTGCGCTCCCCGAATCAAACATTATATTCCTCGCAAGGGGCCTTATACGGCACGCGTTCCACCTTCTTCCTTGGCCCGATTTTTCGAAAATAAAATTTAAAAAATCTTCTTCTCTGTATCGAATGCCATTCCGACTCGGATCAGATCAAAATAATACCTCCTTCGTCGTGTAATAAAAAAAAAACAATTTCAACAATGCTTTTTATCGCGAGGCTCTACTGACTCCGACGTCAAATATTCTAGGAAACCCCGTCGGGTTTTTATTTTATATTTTTTCTTATGTCTCCTTAAAGAATTTCGTGAAGCGCTGTTTCTGCTTGGCGCGTTACCTAGATGGAAATCGATTCATTCTCCCGCGATGATACGTACGTCGAGCAGAAATCCGTCGCGTCGTCTCTTCTACCGTTTTTTTAATGCATGCGGAACATCGCTGTGTATCAGTTTTCGCGGCCTTTTAAAATTGCGCTCGCTAGGGGGAAAAGAAACACCATTTTACGAGAAATATTCGAGCGAATAGGGTTTCGAAAATTTCCGAGTATTGAGTCACGTGAAGATTCTAAGAAATAAAAGAGTTTTCGCTACTGGATTTGAATCGACGGATTCGCTGCATTTACTTTATGTCTTCTAGAGAAGAAACGCCACGATTGCTAAGTAGTGGTCGCTTTTAACGGAAGAGTTGGAAGTGAAATGAACGTTGTGTTATTTGATTTCCAGAACAGTATTGCAATACAAAATATCGTAATTAGTTGTATTTTATTTTATGTTTCAGTGACAATCATAAAACGGTAATATGTTTTTTTTTTACGGGAAGTCACTGAGATTCAAGCAGATTCCCCGTAATATATTCAGTGTATATATAAATTATGGATAATTTCTGAATAATTTCTTTAGAAATAATATTAACTGTTTGGGTGCCTCCTTGCCGGACCTTTTGGCATCCTCCGTAAATTCAGTAAAAGGTAGTGACTTCAATTTATATTTTTAGACCAAACATAGTGTTTCCTGGTTGTGACGCCGATTACGCCGTCGTTTAAAGCACGTTTTCAGATATACCGCGGGTCTTACACAGAACTTGAATAGGCTAAAGATTAAGATCGGTATTAATTTTCGTATTCTTTGGACCTTTACGGGATAAGAGCCCACATGACGCTAAGGAATGCCTCCGATCCTTCATTATCCATACCGAAAAATTAATCTAGAAGGGATGTTACCGAGAGGAATAGAATAAGCGGCTGTTTGTTGAGGCCCACACGCCGCGTGTGAACTTTCTCCGCGTGTATGATACCATGCGGGTTTAGGAACGTTATACAGATTTCCAAGGACATCCTCGTTGATCCACGGGAGATTCTTGGTGCATTATGTTAGACTTAGTCCTTCCTACGGGACCCGATGCGCCTTTCTCTCCGTAACTACGAGGTTCCGCCTTGATCTTAATTTCGTCGCTCAGAGCTCTCCGTAAAAACTACCGTTGGTGATGACGATGCGAGTAAAAACTTCTACAAGGTATTCTAACATCAATGCAGGGAACGAAACACGACAAAATGTACGAAAGTTTCGACACTTGTACTTGCGTATTAATAATAGATGGAAACAAACGCTAAGAGGTCCACATTTTATTACGCATTTCGAGAAATTTTTTCCCATCTCGACTAGATATGAAATTTCTTCGTCCTTTTTACCGATAAGACCAAAAATGATCAAAATGAACGCATTCCTCGTGGAAAAAGCATGTGCCGATAGACTTATTCGATCGTAAGGATATCTATGCCGTTTTCGCGTAATTATTATTGGTACTTTTAGGTGGTATCACGTATTTTCTATCACGAAGCATAAGGGAATGCGTCCCGCATTAAGTAATATTCGGAGATATAAGATTATAGCTCGAAACGAAGAAGGGTGAGAAGATGAGAGACCATGTCTTACTAGAATTTCTTAAAAAAAGAAACTAACTTCTTTAGCAGTATATGTTCCTTTACGTCTACGTGGAATTTAATTTTTTTATTCTTTATAACCATAAATTTATTTTATCAGAGATGGACAAAAGAATATCACTGGTCTTTATTTTGAAAAACATTTTCCGTTGATTAATCTTTTTTCATTAAATGGCGGTTATGGATAGGATAGCGAAAAACTTAAAAAGTCCCATCGATATCCCGTATATAGAGAGTATCCCAGGAGGAAATGTCAAAACTTTAACAGCGCATTCCAGTGGTAATTTGGAACAAAAAAGTTCCTATAAACTGTATTTCCATTCAGTTCCGTACCCAGTTAAGCACTAGTGTAGTTTCACGCGTTGTCTGAAGTAGTATCACAATTGCCACGTCTGTGATCAGTATTGTTATGTGTCGGTAGGCACTGTCAACGTCGCTTCTTCGTTAAAAATGCTTCACAAGTACTATGTCTACAGACTCTGTAACGGCAATACTGTCGCAGCTCAACGAGAATACGGGCGAAGATTTCTGAATCGTAGCCATTTTGAACAAACGTCTTAAGAATTTTCTGTATTTAGTTTTTGGTTTAAATAAACTTTTGCTTCATTCCAGATCGTTATTTCTATTTTGCGGTTTGAAAATTTAAAACTTTTGTAAGGAGCAATACACTAGGGCTATGAAGAAACGACGTTGATAATTGCTTACCGACACATAAGAATGTTGATAGCGCTTAACTGGGTAACGGAGCTGAATAGAAATATAGTTTACAGGAAATGTTTGTTCCAAATTACCCCTAGAATGCGCTGTTAAAGTTATGACATTTCCTCCTGGGATACCCTGTATATAACTCAGGGTCTATGCAAGCAACGCAAGCACTGCTTGCCTAGTGAAACAACAACGCAATAAACTTTTTAAAGTACTTCGAATAACTGTAGTTACCACTATAAAATTGATAGAATTATATTTAGCATTTTCATCATTTGAACGAATTTCTACTAACTTGATTGCGATTCGTATTATTCAATTGTTACCGAGCGGGCCTCGCGAAGCAGTTTCAGATTTGCTTCTACGGAGGGTATACGTGCGGATACGAGAGAGCGGGCAAAAGAGGGGAAGGCCTGTGTCAGCCCAATGGAGGGTAAGTAAGCGGAATTTGAAATGCTTCTATGTGGCGCGGAACGTGACATGAAAATACTGCGATGTCTCCATCTATCGGGGAAATTTGGTTTTACATATTTTTAGAGATGTATTTGTTTAGCTGTTTTGTGGCCTCCGTGCGGTTTATAAAGTGTTTATTTTTAGTGCGCTACATCGGTACTTCCTTCTATTAAACATTATTTACTTTTAATCCTAAACATCCGTGAAGATAATGAGCATTGTGTAATAAAAATTTATTGGTGAAATCGTTTTCAAACTACCAAGAATTTGCAATTAAAAAAACATTGCTCAAGCCGGAATGCCAACAATTATTTAAAGCTATAGAAGCAATTGCATGGTTACGATATTTCCGAAGCGTAATTTAATAAATTTCTGTTGATTAAAATTATTGGAAACACAGAGTGAGAAATAAATTTGTTTCAAAAGAGGTGTAGCGTTATTTGTTATACTCGTAGCTTATTTCCGAATGAGATACATGAATGACGAGGCGAGCCTCGCAAAGTGACCAATTAGAAACGCTCAGCTACACAAAGTAAAACTGTGTCACTGCTTGCCTTACTCAATGGGTCATCACCGCCACTGATATAACTTCTATAAAGCAGTTGGGAAAATCAGATGCATATTCCGGTTTCAAAGAAACGTATTAAATCAAAGATCGGTTGACCAAAGCTGATGACGGTTGTTTTTTACCGTACAGCTCCATAATGTCACAATGAGAGCTTGATATTTAATTCTTGAGATTTTAGACTAAACATCAATGAAAATTTAAATAATAGAAGCCACAAAATTTTAAGCAAAGCAATTCATAAAACGTTTTTAAAAATGAACGACAGGCATAAATATCCGTCGTTCAAGGATGGAGCGAAAAATTAGACATTTGATTCTGAAATGTTTTTAAGGATTTATTCCGGAAAAAACCGATAATTTTCCTATATCGGAATTCAGGATACCTGATACCATTTCTTTCCTGGATTTTAAACTAGAAAACTTAAATTTTTAAGCGTTTCAAGGTCTAGTACGCCCTCAAAATTTTACTTCAGACCTGAACATCTGTCGCTATGGACTAAAACGAAAAATATAAAACTTTGATACTTACGCTTATCGAAAATTCAATTATATGGTAAATTAATCCAGAAAAAATCGCTAGCTTTCGTAACACCTGACGCCGCCCATTTTCTATAAGAGGATTATTTGTAACTATTTTGAAAATGGTGGTTCATTTACGAGCGATTCTACTCGGCAATTTAATTTTCGCCAGATTGCGGGCGACCTTGAATCACCGATCTTTGGGAGAAGGTAGTGAAGAGAGGAAGCGATCGACGTTTAAGAGGAGAGAGGGAAGAGTGGGAGAGGATGAAAAATACCGCGCTTTCCGTTTTTTGCGCTCGCTGCGAAAGAGAAATTGGCGAAAGGAAGTGGGGTTAGAGGATTTGCAAATGGGGGACTTGTCGTCGCACGGTACTTGACGTTTTGACGCGACCCGGCTGCATCCGGGGCATTCCCGCTTTCTCTCTCTCTCTCTCCCCCACGCCCCCCTCTCCCTGCCGATATAAGCGAAGGAAAGAGAGAAGGCTAGGTCGTCACGTTAGCGAAATGAGCATCGCGAATATGGACAGTCACCTTTTTTTCTTTCGAGCTTCAAGATGAAAAGCTATAAATTACAGCCGCGGGTAGATAAGAAGAGATGCTTATGTATATTCGTGTATATGCATGTCTACGTATGTATACGCAAGCATGGGTATTTACTTGGTGTACGTATGCTAGTTAATTATACAAGTGTGTATACCTAAATGAAAAAGAGATGCGTAAATTAACAATAAATAAATAATAAAAGAATGACTGTTTCAAGCCTCCCAATGCTCGTTTACCTACTAGTTCATAGCTCCAAATTAATTTTCACAATAAGCAAGTTCATCCTTTGAAAAAAGAACTTAGCGTTATTCGCGTGTCCATCTAATATATTTTAAAATCATTATCATTAGAAAATATTTCTATCGTAAGTGAATAGGGGGATCATTTTAAGGACGAAAATCCTTTCCCCACGCAATTTTTTTTAACCCTTCGGATTTCTTTCAGAGAGATTCGTTATCATTTATGCATTTCACGCTATTCGAAAAGCAATTTAAGAGCCATTCGGCATCAATGAGAATCATTTAAATTACCGACCGACGGCCTTCCTCTGGTGTATGGACGCCTTTAACGTTCCCGCTGTGGGAATTCGGCCTCCGAGAAAAGAAAGGGAAAAAATCAGGGAAGAAAGAAAAGCCTCTTCAGAACGGTACCCTCTGGCTAGTCATTATACCACTTCAGAGCTGTTCCATCTCCATTCATTCATTGCTCCATAATATTCCAAATTGGAAGGAAAAAAACTACGAAAATAGAACGTCGGTTTGTTCGGGATGCATCTCCAAAACCACGCAGCGTTCCATCCTAAAAGAAGAGACGCATTCCCCATTCAGAATTCCCATACGCGAATAATAATTCCGATCTAATTCAAAGCGATGAGAAAGAGAGAGAGACGTATCGCATTACGTCCGTCTCGAAAACGAGCCATTCTTTGATAATCACCCGTTTATCCAAGAAGTTTGTCCCGCGTATTCGGGAGTTAATCGAAAGGTACTATTTAGCGGCGGTGGAACTTTCTGGGCGTGGGAGGTAGGATATGGGAGGGGGGATAGAGAGGAGGAGGAGGGATAGAAGAGTCTCCTTAAACCGAGCGAGTCCGCAGTTTCCTCCTCTTTACGTCCTAGTGAATGGCGCTGCCATCTGCAGTCGTCCCTTTTGCGAATTTCCCCATTCCACGCCCTCTCCGAGGAGAGAGAGAGAGGGGAGGGGAGGGGGGGGGGAGCGAGGAAAGCCTCATTATCGCGGCCAACCAGCGTTATAGTCAGGGAGTGTGACGGCGTCACAATGTGCCCATCACGTGCTAAGAAATTTAAAGGGGGATGGGGTCCGCCAATACCTCATCCTCTTCCTAAAGCTTTCTCTCCTCCCACCCCATTTTCCCTCTATCTCTCTCTCTCTATCTATATTCTATCTCTCGGTGTCATTCTGCTCGACCCGAATCCCAACTCTCTATTCCCATCCTCTCTTCTCCTCACTTTAACATCCCCTTCCCAACCTCCTTCCTCTCTTAAAACGTTCACTTTGAGAAGCAGTTACCCTGAACTTTTCCTTCTCGTCTTCCCCCGCTCTCTCTCTCTCTCTCTCAGCTGGCCCGCGACCCTAATATGTGACGCCCCGACTAACTCTGCCGGGCGTACATTCGAATTATGGAGCTATCTTCGTCACCCAAAACCGTTCCGCCGTAGGGCTGTCAGAGGGGTAATCAATTAAGCGTCGACTCGGGTTATTATAAAGAAGGTCATAAAAAAAGGGATGGGTGATGTCGAGGTCATAGCGACGGTTGGGTTTTGTTTTTTTTTAGCAAACTCTTTTCATCCAGAACAATGTTTTTATGTTTACTCTTCATTTATAATTGTCGTTCTCGTCATGGTGAGTGTAAATTATAATTGAAATTCCGACAATAATTCTTACCGTGGATCATTATGAGTGAAATGAGCTAGAAATTGGATTCGTTAGCTCTAAATAATATAAACAATCCAAATTTAATTTTTGTTTTAACATGTGAAGTATTTCATGCGTGTTTTATTCACTAAATATTCAGTGATTCGTTACATCGCAGACCAAGGAAGATATAATACATTTCCTATAAGGAAATTAATTCGGATGCAGTACACAATTGCGAGAATGTACGCTTAGTGGGTTGCATAAGATATAGGATATGCTGAAAAAGTTTTCTATAAAACGAAAACTAGCCGGTATTCTTTTGCAACATTTCTGGAAATAATATCACACGATTAATTAACAATGGAAAAATATTACTTTCCCAGCATAGTTAAGTATCAGGAAATTCATTGAAAACACACCACAATCTCTTACTTTCAATGGGAACAAATATATGCGTTTCTTATAACATCTTATAAATGCTAAACTGAGTTCGTTGTTTAGTCTTCATTACAGCGACTGTATGCTCGTGAAACCTATAATAGTTTGGTTTATTTTACTATATGCTGTTAAATGATTCAATATCAAAGAGGTATAGTGATCAGTATAAATGTCATTACATGTACATGTGACGGAAATACGTATTTATATAAGAGGAAATAAAAGGAAGTCAGATTGATAAAAAAAATTCCTTTAGTGGTCAATCGTGAAAAGAACATGTTTTTAGTTCATTGTAACAGAATTTACCTATTATATTGATACAAATGGTAGGACTAATTTAAACAGAATTTGATTAATTATTTCCACTAAAATGAACATTATTCTCCTGAAAATTGAGGGAGTTCTCCTTTGTCACCTCTCCTGGCTGATATTTTTATGAATAATATCGAATGTAAACTGTTCATTTCTAAATTACGGCCATTAATAATGTTGTTGTATGGTACCGTTACGTGGATGATATATTTTGCATTTGGAAAGGTTCCCTTAGATCAGGGGTCACCAAATTTTTTATTGGAAGGGCCACATAAGCCTTTATGTACGACAGCGAGGGCCACTTAAGATTTTTCAAATGACTGATCGGGCCGTGTGAAAACTTCAAAGAGCAAGTTTCGACCGCCCAACTTCAACGTTAAAAATTATTTAGAGCGGGGGGAGGGGGTTATCGAGAAAAGTTTCAGGTATCTACCTAAAAAACGAGCTGGCGATCGAATGATACTTGATGAAAATTGCTGTTGGTGAATACACAAAACTTAAAGAAATATATGAGGTAAGGCAGGCGGGCCGGATTAAATCACTGCGCGGGCCGGATGTGGCCCGCGGGCCGTAGTTTAGGGACCCCTGCCTTAGACGATTGGACCAATTTTTATCGATCCTCAACAACTTACATCCGTCCATTAAATTCGCCCAAGAGATTGATGTAAATTACTCCCTCGACTTCCTTGATTTAACCATACATAGATACACACACACAGCTTACAATTCGCAATTATCAGGAAACCAACTTATACCGATTACACCATTCACTCTTCTTCTTTCCACCCCACTCCACACAAACACGCGGCTTATCACGCTCTAAAGTTCGGTTTATAAAAAAAATTAAGGTAAACTTAACTCGAAACTTAAATTCAAATTAACTTAACAACTTAAATGTGTTCGTGATAAAAATTAGCGTGGATTAACGCCGTCCGTTTTTCTTTAGTTGAACCTATGACAAATACTATGCGTTTATCTAAATTGGCGGTGAATGTTGAGGTAATTGGCGATTAGCATACCATATTATCGCGGATCGTAAGAGTTTTCGGCACAATGGACCAACTGATGGACGATGACATCGTGTCGGCAGTTTTATTGATTGCTTCTGCAGCTCTTCTGGTGAAAAAACGCCTATTAATCGCGACAGGAATAGCCGAGTACAATTCTGTCTGTTTATGGATATGAAAATATCTGATCATGAACAATTTTTCTCAGATTTCCCACAAAACCACTAACAAGCGAACAACCGACAACAGGGAAGTGCGAAATAACTGACTACTACAAGGCGCTCTTAAGTTAATTTCACGTTAATTCAAACTCATCCGAATCCTACGCTAATTTTTTCCGTAACTTAACGCAGTTTTTAAGTTGTGACATGAACGTTGCCATTGGCGTTAAGGCATTGAAATATCACGTTAAGTCTAATTTCAAGCTAATTTGGCGTTAATTTTTTTGTAAACCGACCTTAATACACCGGTTAGCCCACACCACTCTCTCACAAGCAGAATTCGATAAAGAATTAAATTCCGTTAAACCAATAGCCACCGCCAACCAGTTTTCCACATAAATTTCTATTAACAAAACTCCGTTGGTGCAAATTACCACATATCCACCGTATTTCCCGGTTAATTGCGCAGCGCTGCCTTAATACGGATGTTTTTCAATTTTAATTTCTTAAATAAATTTTGAGGAGAGAGTGGCGCTGACGCGACCGAAACGACGAGAGACGAACGAATAAAGGAAGGACGAATAATTTTATTCGGGCGCGTATATTTATTTTGACGTAGCGATAAACTCCTTCGCCGCCAATGCCACCTTTCCCTCCTCCGCCTACTTGTTGTGTTTACCACTCCCATGAGAGGCAACTACGCAAATAAGTTGGGAAAGATAGAAAGTAAGCGCAGAGGAAGAGAGATTGGAGATTGGCGGGTAGAGGTAGAGAGAGACTCAGCGGGAAGTTAAAAAGAAAAGTTTTGAGAATGGGAGGTGGGTGGGTAACACAGGGAGAGTAAGGGAGCAGAAGAATATTGCGCATAGAAATTAGGGATGGGAAAGAGGCAGAGGGGGATAGGGAGTGAGAGGGAGGGAGAAAGTAGGTGTAATAAAGAGAGAAAGAGAGAGGTAATGGGAGAGAGAGGTAGTGAGAGAGGAAAGGAGAGAGCAAGGGACTGGGAAGGAGAAAGTGAGAAAGAGAGAATCTTAAGGATGACAGGAAAGATAAGATAGGAGAGAGAGAGAGAGGAAGAGAATAGAAAGGAGAGGAGAGAGGAAGAGGGGCAGAAGGAAGAGTGGAGCGAGGAAGAGAGAAAGATACGAGAGGAAAAGAGAGGAAGAGAGAGACAGGGAGAGAAATGGAAAGAGGGCGAGAGGGAAAGGGATAAGAGGTGGAAGCGAGAGAAAAGAGGAGAGAGGGAAAATTTCAGGGTTAAAAAAAGAGAAAGGGGAGGGAGGGCGATAAAAATGGAGTGAGAAGTCACACCTGTCATGTTTTCCTGGTTCCAATCGTCCATCTCAAGTTTCACGAGGTGTTTGACGACCTATTCTCCTCACAATCTAAAGCACTAATACATAATGGCAGCTTACCCGGACTTTTCGGAACAACTTTCTCGCGTAAGAATGAAATATCACCCCGAAAATTGTGGATGATAAAGAAATGACGATGGAGTCGTTTCGGGAAGATTTTCGGAATTGTTAACAAAAATTGTAAATAATCAGCTTAAAAATATTTGTGGCAGAGGAATAAATTTGTTCAAGTTTTTATGAAGGGGAAGTAGTTCAATAACATAATGGCAACGATCAGAAAATTTCGATTGGAATTGCGTAAGATAGAAAATATTGTTATCTTATATTGTTATCTTATAGGTATTAGGGATGAATATTTTGTAAAAGTGATTGAAAATAATTCTCATGGGCATCAGCTAAGTTAGATTCATATAATCTACTGCTTGGTTAAACAGAGAAACACGATGGTCGGTCGTTTTCACCTTCTGCGCAGCGTTATTCAACCCAAATGCTGTCTCACCTCATAATCCAAACTATATAAAATACAGTGTCACTTTGTCAGTAATGCTCTTTGAAGCTTAATATCTCGCAAACGACAACCGAATTTGATGAAATTTTCAGGATAGCATTATGATGTAATAACAAAACGTTTTAATGTATCGAACTCGATATCAAAGACCTGGGGTCGACTCCTGGGGATAATTTCCATTTTCAATAAGATAACACGTAATTTCACGTAAAAATGACCAACGAACTTCGGATGTGAACCATTTTGAAGAAAACATTATAAAGGTTCTTATTCTGTGGGTCTTTTTCCGCCTACATTTCGAAATCGCTCAATTTAAACGTTTAATTCACACAGTTTGAGGAAATCTATCCATTTTAAGGGGATGTTGCCTTGCCTATCAATTCCATTGTTAGATCTCGATATTATATTGTTATTTCAATCCTTATGGGTGTAAACGTGCTTTGATTGCTTTTAATCCGAGAGAGAGGGAGAGAGAGGACAAAGGGAGTGGGAGGGAGGGTGAGAGAGGGAGGTAGAGGAAAGGAGAGGGAAAAGAGAGAGGGAAAAGAGAGAGGGAAAGAGAGTGGGAGAGGGGGATGAAGGAAAGGGAAATGATTTTCAATACAATTTATGTTTCTGATGCTAAATTGAACTCCATAAATAGCTTGAACGATCGAATCTTTACTCCCGTTGATATTTCAATGGGCATTACAATAGTGATTCAAAGTTAATATAAACTCAAGAGGGAATAAAAAAATAAATCGGTATTTTCTTTCGATAGTCAATAGTTAATTTATCTGCATCGTAAAAAAAGGCCAGAGAAAATGATATATAGATAAGTTCCCAAGCTGTTAACACCTGCAGATATTATTTTCGCTAAATTATAGTACTGTAAAAAAACAATCCCTTAGCTAAGCGTATCATTCTTTTAAGTATTCCAAAGATCAATGCATGCAAGTAGTTGCTACGTCTTTATCAATCCCTTCCCACGTTACAGTAACTCTTGCCCTACTTTGAAACCATAACACACCCCCTTCTTCAAAAAAGTAAAAACGAAAAATAGACAATCTTCTTATTACTGTTTTAATAAACTTGCAATAAGTTATCACTGAGAATGAAGAAAACTGAATACTAACGAAGATGTTTCACGAAGTTGGGTAAATTAGCATTTATATCAAACACCAAGACATTTTTAAAGAGAACTTCTCAGATTACATTAAATAAGAAACTTAACTACGACTTTATGTTCGTGAGAATTTTGATTACTAACAATAAGCATGCCGAGCGTTCAGTCACGCTGCATTCCGGCAAATGCGCTGTTTTAATTATGTATTTTTTAAATTCGTTTAACAGTAAAACCATTAAACAGAAGACTACATCGCAATGAAACGGGAAGATGAACGCTTATATTTTATTAAAATAAATAGGTCCGATTCTTTCATGAAACACAAAGGATACCTATAGACTAATACTATTGATTATCAAGATACTAAAGATTCAATCAGCATATAAAATTCAATATATTTAACCCGTGCTATTTTATCATCATCTCTTATTTGAAACCCGTTTCTAAATTAAAGACTTGATAAGGAGCCATGATTTAGCCATGCATACATATGAAATAAGTTTTTTAAAGGTTATTTTGCGGGAGCATTTCATATGAACAGAAAAGTAAAATTTACCCTTCTTCGCATAAGCGTTGCCTCTTCCTTCAAAAGGTGGCGTCATGAAATAATTCACTTTCATAGGCATAAGTTAACCAAAAATTGTCCATCGTTTCAGGTAAAAGTTGAAGAAAAGAAAGTCGATATAATAATATGAAGTTATAATTTTAGATTCTGCTATTTAATATTCCAACACTAGTCATACATGACGAATTAGCCCCCATAAATATGAATACAATCTCTTTTACTCTATAAATTAAATTGTGAGTTCACACTTTAGCATACTTTTTCTCCTATAATATATTTTGAAGGGTGTGTTTGTTAGTTTGTTCATGGAACTCCTAAATGATAAAAGCTAGAATGGCACCATGCTGGCGAGCATCGAGACCATACTGGATAACAAGTTTTTAATTCACATAATTCAAAAAAGAATGATCGAGCTCACATTAAAGCTGGAATTCACGATGACTCCAATAATTAATAAATTAAGCTCTTGGTGCCAATTACAGCTTCGTTAACTATCGCTAATAACGTGGGTAAACAGCAAGAGGATAATTTTTTGTATTTAAACACCGAATTAAGCACATAATTCAATTCTACAAGTGGTAAAAGTTGTAACAATAAATAATATTTATTATATAATGAAGTCGACTGAGCATAAAATAACTTTTGGGACTTGCATTTTTATAGAAAATTTAATTCACACTCTGATGCTAGGCAACTTGGTAAGAAATTCAACAAAAAAATTAATTATTTATGCAGTGAAGTTGTATGATAGTTTATTTAGTGAAATAAAGTATTAATATCTTTCTACTTCATCCCGACTAACTCGCACTATGATAACTAACATTATCGTTTTTGAAAACATGATCGAAAAACTCTGCCCTCTACACGACGTAATTAGAGTCATTAAATATACAAAAGTCATAATCCTTGGGCTTTCTTTTCGTTTTTCCTCGCAATTTTTTTCTCACGTTAAATTGAAACCATAGCAAAATGTAGCGATCAAACTTTCTTTACCACTGCTTTGGACTTAAATAATACGATCGTTAGCGAGAAATTGCACAAGAAAAGGCAAGAAAAAGTTTGAGAATTGGGAACATTTTGAGAAACTCCTCGCACCTTTGTCCGTATCCTGTTCCTAAACCCTTATATCTGAGACAAAGTTGAGACGAAAACTTTTACAATAAATTCGAATTAAATTTCGGAGGGGGGAGGGGCGTGGAATATACGACCTCTAGGGCGACGCTCGATTCGTGGGATCGACTGAGGAAATCCGCCAGATATTGGCCTCTATTACGGAGACTGAGATTGTAATTAAAATTTCGAAATCGAGCACACTTGTTGGGTTTCATCACACCACGCTTCTTTCCATATCCTTCCCACACTCTCATACTTTTTCCGCTCCGTTCTCAAACCCGCTAACTCGTTCCTCATAATCTCAGCTCGTTTTCTCGAAGGACTTCAAGATTTGTTGCTGTCACTGCTGGATGGCTGCCTGATATTCTCGATGGGAAGAGGGGTGCGCAGGCGGGTAATGGCTGAGAAAAGAACGTTATCCAGGCGCATTATTACGAAAGTAATTAAATAAAAAATCTTTCAGAGCGAGAAAATTAGCTGTAAGGCTGTACGTGTCTCCTTTATTCGGATTAGATTTCCCTCTCACTCTCTCTCTCTCTTTCTGACTTAAAATTTTTTGGTTCAATTAAAATGTTCGGCGATCGAGAGAAAGAGAGGGGGGAAATTGAGATAATTGGAAAGAGTGGGGTGCCGAATGAGAGAGAAAGAAAGAGTTACAGCAGAAGTGTGTGAGAAAGAGAAATGAGGGAGAAATGAGAAATGGCAGCGGAGGGAAAGATGAAGAGAGAAAGAGAAGTGGACGAGCAGAGTGGTGGGAAAGAAAGGCAGGAGAGAGAGACAGACAGACAAACGACTTTATTAGGGCGAAACTGAGACTATATAGTCCCTTACATTTAAGATGAAGAAAAAGAGAGGGAGAAATTTGCAAAGAGTGCTAGATGTCTTTATTATCGGGGCGAAATAAGAGACCATAAGGTCCATATAACCCCAGGAGAGGAGAAAGATACGAAAAGAGATAAGGTGAGATGGAGAGAGATGAGAGAAAGACGGAGAGAAAAAGTTAAGAGAGATGACAGGAGAGATGGACAGACAGACAGACAAACGACTTTATTAAGGGCGAAATTGAGACCATATAGTCCCTTCTTACATTTAACCCTACATGAAACGAGAGATGGAGGGAGAAAAGGATGGAGAGATGGCGGGATATTGGGAGAGATACTGTGAGAGAGATGAGATAGAGACGGAGAAATATCAATAGAGAAATAAAGGTAGAAGATATTGTAAATGAATGGAGGGAGAAAGAAGAGAGAAGCAAGGAGGCAGAGGTAAGAAGAAAAGGGACAGCGGAGCAAGAGGCAGAGATAAAAGATGGAGGAATCGCGGCGGCTGTTATCCCAAAGAATAGAAATCTCGAGAGCAATGGTCTCTTTTTAGGCGCGTTTCGCTTCCAGCGTGAGCGCCTACTGTCGTGTGTCCGTCCGTCCGTCTGTCAGTCTGTACGTCCGTACGCATGTTCATTCTCGGCTTCTACGGAACGGATTTTCATGAAATTTTATATTAAGGACTTACAATCAAAGACAATAAAAAAATCGCAAAAGTGAATCACGTAAGACAATCAGGGGGTACCACTTTACTAGTGGCGAAAGATGAACTTTCCGTCATCTCTCGTTAAGTAATGCTCATATCAAACTATTTTTCAAATAAAACTCGTAGAAATGGTAAATTAGAGTATTTCTTTTCCTATACATTTTTATTATAGGGGTAGCCGTTATCAAGAAAATCAAACAAGAATGTCTTAATTCGAGTTGAAAATTTCTTGCATGGTTACATCTTCATTGTTGCTAACATAATCTCACAAACAAACGTTTAATTTACGTGTGCATGCACTATTTTAAAATAGGAAGAAAATGGGGTATTTATGATGAAGAAAAGAACTCTAAAACGCTATATTCCTTACGTACAGGTATATCATTTATTTCTAATACTCCACTGCACGAAACGCGCCCATTTGTGATAGGCTGTACACTTTCCTAACTTGTTTTACTTTTCGCGGAAAGTTTCACGAACTCTTACTCTCCCTTTAAAGGAATGCAAAGGTACCCTAGAAAAAAAAGTATTTGCCAATAGTTTTTTTAGTTGAAAACTTTGGTCCGCGTGGAAAAGATTATACATACTATATTTTGGTGCTTAAATGTATTCAAAATGGATTTTACGTTTTTCATTTATTAAATTACAATGATAATAATCGTTCACTTCCACACAAAATATTTTTGATGTAATCTTTGTCCTTAAAATAAATGATATTTTTCATTTCTATACCAAGTGTGCCTTCTTTCTATTAAAAAGTTTCGCTTAATCTTTTTCATATTTATTCCTTCAGTTTTGTTCACCAATTTTCCAAATACATACAGGATTTTACTATCACTATAAGCATTCTTATTCCGCGTTAATGTAACTCTTATTCACCTTTCTTTCCTGTTTCTTTTTAATCCACGGCGGTAGAAATTATATAATACCTTTACTAGGAATTTATTTCAGGCGTATGTGGGTTAACATGCGAAATCTTCTTAGTTTTCATCACAATAGTTTTACCTCAGTTGCCTACTAATGCGGCTAATGTATTTTCGATGTTTTCTCTAAGATCCCTCAATATGAAAAAAAAACAAAAATTCGAGGGTTGGAGTCTTACTTTTGCGACTTTCTAGCTGTCTATTAGAATGTCAAAGCAAAAAATAATAACTCGAGAAAATAAACTTGAACAAATTAAACTGTAATTTGAAAAATATAAAATGTCTCGTAAATATATTGATCAGCGATCGTTTTTCCTCAGCTGAGTTTCTGATAAATTTTCTCGCCGGTTTATTTCAATCTCCGGTTGTCTAGGCTCTAGGCATACCTACGTGCCCGATCCGTCGCATCATACCTCTGTGCACTCTCTTTTCTGTAAACATGAAAATCCTATATCCTCGGTTCCGTCGCATTTCTACCTCTTTGTCACTCCTTCCCCAACTTCTTTCATGCATTATGGTTGGTGGATATAGCATAAGTTTGAGAGTAGATAAAAACTTTTCTAAAAGAAACTATGCAGGAACAATGAATGATTTGTTGAAAAAGTTATGCATCCAATTCAATGCACCTAAGTTTTAAGCCATTGCTATGACTGCAAGTATCCATGCGATCAAATTAGAACGAAAGATTTTTCAACAGCCCTCTATATAATATGGTTAATCGAGAAACTGCTTAAGCATAAACATTAATTCAAGTATTTATAAATTTGCCACTGATATTCGACGTCAAAAATGCTAAAATTCCAACTTAAGTGGGGAGTATGCATGTGTGTGGAAAAATTCGGGAAGGATTAATGATAAAGGATATTTAATTGGAATTTGATGTTTCACGTCATACCCAACCCCTTTATAAGGGCACGGGCCGTTAATGCAATATTACAATCTCTCTTAAATTTATCCGAAACGCTTTAATTTTCTAATAAGCAATTGTTGTTAGGACCTAGAATAAAATGGACATAGAGATAGTCTAATTAGAGAACTAACATATTGGTGGTCACACGTTTCGCCGATTAAATTATTAATTTTCAAATACCTGTGAGATTAGATTAGAATAAATTCCAGAATAAGTACTTAAGCATAAAAATTGGAAAATTAAGTACCTTTCTTAGGTACAAATATAACAGGGCGATAAAAAATAGATGCCCTTTCGAATGCGAAGTAGCCGTCTTCAGTGCTGATGCGACGAAAGTAGAAGCCGAAAGGCCCATCTGGTTACGGCATTCGGAGACTCCTACGACAGTACTTAATTTTTCAATTTTTGCTTAAATGTTTAGTCTGGAATTTATTTGCAGCCACAAGACGAGCTCGACAACTCTCCAGTGAAGGATTAGAATTAAAAAAAGAAAATGTATTCACTAACAGTATAAAAGAATGTTCCAATACATAAGTATCTCCTATGCGGATAACAATAATAAGCAATGTTATACATTTAGAAAAAACGAATGTTCGACACGCATATAATTCTAATTACGCACTAACAATATTCCAACAAAATTACCTCCACGATTGGTGATCGCAGTCGCAAGGCTCTAAAATGACTTACGTGCGGCTCCCTAAATCAGCTTCCTTTCCTATACAAAGAGCGTAGAACGTGAAACTCGCCCGTCACTTCAATTTACCCAAACTTGACGTTTAAATATGAGAATGTTCCTAAAAGTGAATTGAATGTTTTTAATACATACAAACTGTTTTATTCACCTATACTGCAGCACTTCTCATGTTGTATAAAATATTGAATATTGATTTTCTATCGGTTTTTGACCTCTTGGCCACAGTAACATTAAAACCTAAAAACATATGCTGCAATTTTATACAAGATGGAATTTACATTCCTGATACCTACTTCGTTATTTTTTTTTGAGAATTCGAACTGAACGCGTTAAACTACTGGCGGTAACTTCATTTGATACGAGTAAATGATAAATCAATTGCCACCGATGCAATATTTTGGAGAACTGCTAGTAACGGCTTTATTTTGATAGACGCAGCGACAAACTCTCGCGATGCCGGCGAAAACTTCCGATGGCGTACCCGCATGAAAACAATTTATGCATCAAAGGGACATTTTGGTAGCCATCGCTTCTCGGATAACTCGATCAATCATTACGGGCGCGTCAGATGGAGCCACTGCGAATTCTGTACAGAATTCACATCGGGGGCGTGAAAATTACGCTCTGTCTTTACCTTACGGAAAGAAATTTAATTGCCTGAGATGATATAATTGCGTACCAATAAGAGGAATGACGTTTGTCTCAGCAGAAATCAAAATGGTTTAATTTAGAACGCCGGTCGCTTGCAGCAATATTAGTTTCATACTGGTAGATTACGCATATTTATTTTCCATAGTCTTAAAAGAGGTGAAAAATGATAACATAGAAAGCTATGACTTAGAATTAAAATCTCATTTCTTTTCGAATTGCGGTTAAGCCCTATAAAGCGCCGATCATGTGTATAAATATTTATCGAAAAATTTTTAACCATTAAAAATTTGGCGAAACTTTCTCTGGCGACGGCAATTGTTCCAAACATTAATTTTTACGAAGGTGAACTTCATAAAAATTAATGTTTTTTTTGTACTACCGCTCATGGACGAACGGTTGAAAAGTTTATTTTGAAACGTTTGGAACAATTGCCGTCGCCAGAGAAAGTTTCGCCATCTTTAATAGTTAAAAATTTTTCGATAAATATTTATACACATGATCGGCGCTTTATAGGGCTTAACCGCAATTCGAAAAGAATCGGAATAAATTCACAGATTTATTCAAACACAAAATATCGAGAGGGAAAAAGAGTCGGTGTGAAGCTTTCGTAAAGTTATAGACAAGTAAAAAGAAAATCGGGTAGGTGAAAAGAAAATGTCAAGCTCCGGATTCAAACCCTATGCATAGCGCTTTGCAAGGTGGGACGAAAACCACTACGCTACATCCCCTTGTTAGTAAGTGTGTGTGTGTGCGCAGGCGGGCGGGTTGCTTTATGGAAGAAAAGGAAAACCGCTCATAACTAAAAACCTTTTCAACCTTTTTCGATCAAACTTTCGGGAATCACTTGACTATTCAACTTTTCAATTTGAAACTGCTCGCCGTGTACGTAGTAGTCCTGGGTTTGATCCCAGGAGCATATATCTTCTCCATTTGAATAACATGGGCAGAGGTTAAACGAAGCGAGAAAGACTTTTTTTCCTTAGCATTTTAAAATATCTTAAAAATGAGATATCGGGATTTGCACAGTTAGGTCGAGAAACCTATGGAAATGAATTTCCCTATCGTAGAAGTTCAAATCTCATCAGAAAAAAACCGAAAATTAGGTTTAATGACTATTTTTTCGTGATTTTTACGAATTTATTCAATTCATCGCCACGGCTACTGCAATTGTTAATGTCTATTGTTGGTTCGATTCTAATGCGTAAGAAATGTACAAAAATTGTGATAAAATCGTGTTAAACATCATTTTATGTCCATGACTATTACGATATTACTATCTGGAACATTCGATTATGTGGATTTTACATTAATTTTTACGTTTTAGTGCACATAAAAGTTGGTGTCGTTAATTTATATTTTATTTTAACGTAATACTTAATTAACGCCTACCCGTCATATTTGACGGGCAATTACGCTAGTTAACCATAATTGAGCGAACGGTGTTTCTGGACGCAAAAAGAAAACATAACTCTAGAAGGCAGGCAAACGAGTCTCCATCGACACAACACGGAATAGATAGATAGATAGATAGAGAGACGAGGGGAATATCCTACGAGGGAGATCTATCCATTGAAAGATGGTACGCCGGCGGACAAGTGGAGCGTTTCCAACTTCTGTAATGCAGCCGTTGTGTTCTGACGTGTATGTACCATTCCGACTTCCCTCACCAACAACCCTCCCATTGCGGGGAGAGGAGAAAGAGGGAGGGGGGGGGAGAGAGGGTGGGAGGGAGGTGTGGGTGTCGATGCAAGAGAAGGTTAAGGGGAGAATCGGCGATTGCGCAAGGGAGTGGGGGAAGAGGAGAGAGAGAGGGTGGAGGTAGGAAGAGTAGTAAGGGGAGAGAGAGAGAGGGAGGAGTTAAGGGAGGAGGGGAGGAGGAGAGGTACGTCCCGCCATCTACACTCCCGCTCCGGAACGGTACGGCAACTCAGTTCGTTTCGCGTCGGGCAAGCGAATGGTTTCGCAGTTGGAGGTCCGTCCGCCAGAGGTCTCGCGCGGGGGTCGCTTCGGAGGAAGGAAGAAGAGACAGACTCCGGACGATAAACTAGGACGGAGGGTTTTCCAATCCGCGTTCCCATTCGGGACGCTCAATCTGTCTCGCGCGCCCAAGCGATCGCTTTTAGCGAGTTAAAGAAAAAAAAAAAAGAAAGAGGTCACGCGCGCGGGAGAAGTTACGCGATTTTTTTTCTCGCTCGTGGTCCATTTCGTCGAAGGGTCGGAAAATAAAAGAGGTGACCAAGTGATAGCCGGTTATAGCGGTGGGGTACGGCGACGACGGATGGGACAGAAAAGGTACGGTGTCTTTATTTTCGTTTCAAGTTTGGGTGTACGTTGTTTTTTTTGTGTTGACGTATGTGGTGATAGTGGAAAATTTTCGAATTTTCGTGGGAAAATGCGGGGTGAAAATAAAGATGTTTGCGCCATAAGTTTAGCTGTTTACATTCAGCGATGGATATGTTTTTTAAAATATACATTTTATCGCCCTTTTAGAATTGCTTTTATGAAATAATGATTTGGAAAAAATTGTAGTCATATTTGACGGTTTAAAATTTTAAATTTATCACATTATTCGAATAGTATAACTTTATAATTTGTGCGCGAATTTTAAATGGAGCGATTTTTTATACATTGAGCAGGGGTGGCCAAACCTAGTTACTCTCGGAGCCGAATACGATAATCTTCAGAAGTTCTAGAGCCGCATGACACATTTAGTGCCCATTAATTTACGAACAGTACATAATTTGTATCCGAAGCAATAAAAATATATTGTATGCCCTTTAGACATCACCAAACCGTCTAAGTCACACTACGTCACTGTATTCTGTGGCGAAAAACGTTGAATGGGTATTTAAAAGATCCTCAAACTAAGTTAGAAGAGCCGCGGTTTGGCCACCTTGATATAGAGAAATATTTTCAAATGTAAGAAAAGAAAAACTGCGTAATCATAACGAAATGATATATATATATATGAATGTTCAAATTTCAAGATAAATCTTCCGACAAAATGTTTTTCTAGCGAGAGTAAATACGTTTAATTATCATGTTTTTGTCATTTTAAAAGGGGAAATTGAAAGGCGAGATTGTAAGTTTAAAACAATAATTTTTTTAGAAAGAGAATCGTGTGATAGTGCCAGAAACAAATCTCCAACCATATACAAAAAACAAAAATTTAAAACACGAATTATTGCAATAACGAGGACAATTTCAAACATACCGAATTTAGTTTTTTAAAGACTAAAGGTAATTGAGAGCGTTCGGCGGAAATATTTAGCATTATTTAGCATACAAGATATAGCCACTGTAATCGTATTGGAAAAAGAAAAACATTTAAAACATTTAGAAAAACCCAATCACCAAGTCATACTTGCCTCATGAAGTTATCTTTCTAATTTTTCTACATTAGAAAACGAAAAATCGTTACGAATTAGAGACGCGTGTTAATACCATCCGCATCGCGGGACACCGGCCGAAATTGTAACTCACTATTCCGAGTTTTTTAAAAATTAATATTAGCGGCAATTCGGATTCATGTGTCGACCTTTACGTTTGAAATTTTTTCCTCCTTTTTAAGCATCTCTTTCGATATTTCGGAAACGTCGTGTACGTTTTGTCCTCCTCTTCGAGCGCAATTATAAAATACTTGACTTCATCCGCATCGGTACATGCAACGACCTAATTGATCGAACCTTTTTTTGTTCAAGTAGAGCGTTTTCGTTACGTTTTTCAAAAATACGGACAATTTCAGTCAAAATTTAAACGCTCAGTCATCATATTCGCGAGAAAATGGCTCGTAAAAACGTTTCGAGACGTCTGCGATTAAATTCCGCGTTCAAACGATCGGCGAAATAATAATATCCGCTCTTTATTATAACTCCGGAATGGACAAATTTGGAGGATAAACTTGGTCTATTAGGACAAGTTTTGAGGGTTTCGGAAAGTTGAAGATAACTTCCTTCGATGTTAGCGTACGAATTTCCATCAAATATTCTACAGAAAACATCCTAAATGGATGATTTAAAAGGTTCTGCAGGTAAACTTCCGAGAAACGGCGAAAAAAACTTAGCGTCTAAAGTAATTTATTTCATCGTTGCATTAAATAAATGATTTTAGATGTTTAATATGTCCGTATGCCAAAATTCAGCTTTCAAACCCTGAATTCGTTTTTGTGTCACTTTTTCTCGCAAATTTCTCTCATTTCTTGACTATTAGATCGAATGGCATTCCCCCGGCGATGTTACAACACTACATTAACTAATCCGTGGTTTTACAGAACATTGTTTAAAATCACGTGTCTTGAATACAGGAAATGTCCCCTCAGCGTCATTCCTCCATCACAGCAACCTTTCTTCGACATTTTCAACACCTGATTTGGAGCACGTGCCTTGAATATCGACAGGAGCGCGGGAAATATACGACCGTGGAACATCTCCTTTAGCCATAAATAAAACGATTGAAAAACGGTTGATTAATCAGATGCGTATTTAATCGAATCCCATGCAGGTGAGGCGAGCGATTCATTTCGGATTGAAAAATCCTTCTTCATTCGGTATTCTAACTCATCCTGGATTCGACGACGAATTTTTGGTAATTTTTTCCCCGCGATTTTTGTCCGTAATTGGACGCGTGGATGCAAATACGCGAAAATCTCGGCGACTTTTATTTCGCTTCCTTTCCTTTTTTTTATCTCTCTCCGTAAACGAGCCGTGAAAAACGAAGAAAAAATCCGGCGACGTCTTGCAAAACGCCTTTTTTACGGGCAGATTCCGGAAAAAAAAAAAATTCGCAGCTCTCCGTTTTATTTTTTTTTTCGCAGCGAAATAAAAGGGATTCTTGTCTCGTTTCATCCACCGCTTCGGACGTCCACGTTCTCCCATTGTCCCGCATTCGGGCCGTCGCTTTTTTCTCCACTTTCCCGGGCGGATGCTCGTCCGAGAAACAATTTCGAACCGGAACAGAGAGTTCTCCGGAGTCGTCCTTCACCTGGAAGCATGCACCCGTTAAAAAAAAAAAAAAAAAAAAAACAAACCCGGAGTAGGAGAAACGACCTTGCGCGCTTGATCTTCACGAGTCGTGGAGGTTTTCGAGCTTCAAACCGTTCCGTCGCTGTTTACCTCCCTCCGCCGCCTCCTCACTTTTCCTCCCATCCCTCTACCGAAGGAGGGTCGCGTTATCCGCGCGTGCCTTCGATTACACGTCCTCGCCGGATGGCTCGCAGAAAACTCAGTGTAGTGGAAACAGTTGAATAAGACGAGGCTCGTCGGAAGCTGTGAGGAGTTAAGAGAGGGTGAAGAGGGTTCCGCGAAGAGAAGTGCTGGGAATAAGGGACGGCTTTCCTTTGTCCGGCTGAGGATGCGACACGAGATAGGCTGGAGGCGTGTCTGGCGCATTCCGCAGATGACTGCGAGAAAGTCTTTCTCCTTATCTCCACATCCCCGTTCTCTCTTCTCTCTCTCTCCTCTGCCAACTTCTTTTCTTCGCGGGGAAAAAGTTTCTATTTTCCCGCGAGAAGGACATTCCCCCGCCGAAGGTCGGTTAAAAGGAAACAGGTAAAAATAGAAATATTCAATATTCGAACGGAAGGGTGCGCGCGAGATTGCAACGTATGATGAAATACGACGTGACGTGAAAGGTTTTAAGGAAAAAATACGAGGGGTTTTAGGATATTAAACAAAAATGCCGTCGTTCCCTTGAATGTCGTAATTTTGCAAGAATCGGCGTTCTTAGGAATTGTACGGAGAAATTTCGAGCCGTGGTCGATGATTTTAAGCGAATTAATTTAACCTACTAGCGCTTTTAAAATGACAAATAACCACGATGAAAATAATACGAGAGGACACTTCTTGTTGCACACATGTAAGGCAGAAGCGTTCTTTACGAATAATCTAATCATGGTAAATTATTAATTCTACAACTTTTCTTAAAAGCCTTTTTGATATGGTTAATACTTTTTCTACGAGAAATGACAGAAAGTTCATTTTTTTATCATAGATAGATGACAACCCTACTTGGTTTATGTGAGCCATTTATATAATTTTATTGCCCTTTTCCCAAAAACTCTTTAATACCAAATATAACTTTTCCGGCCCGTTCCATCCTCCTATTAAATCATAGGAAGGGATCTTGCGCATAAAGCAAACAAAGTTTTTTTTCAATAAAGATTCGAATTATACGATTAATCGGTATTTTTCGCCATCGATTCGACGCCAGAATCTTGATCATATACCTTATATTATATCGTAATCAAAGAGGAGTTTCGATTTCTGGAGTTGAAAAAATATACAATACGTATTTATTATAAAGCTTATTTTCTTTCACAAGTACCTCATAATTTCTTTCTCAAAACTGAAAAGGAACTTTCCAAGTTAAGCGTCTTGATCCTGAGCGGTGTGGATTTATGCTCAATATTTCAACGTGGTTGCTTGGATGTTGGTAACGGAACACTACCTACACTGTTTCTTGTTTTTTTGGAAAGGTAACCGATATTTTCTTAATCGAGTATTGAGGTAATGACTAATAACAAATAATGAGTTAGATAAGTATAATTAATTTTTCGAAATAAAGAAATTCAATTATTTTTCATTAAAATTTGTTTTTCACATTTTATGCCGGAGCCATTTTATATTATATTTTATTAAAAATTGTTTTTTTTTTTAAGTTTACGCCCAAAATTTTTGGAGTCATTTTGTAATCGAGGAAATGATTGGAGTAATTACGAATAAAATATCACCCTGTAGAAAATTCAAGTAAGTTCATCAACCATAAAATTTGCCATTAATATTTAAATGCAGTTTTTTCACTAATGTATCCGTTCAGTGGTGATTCGCTTCTCATGGACCCTAACTAGAGCACTTGTCCTTGTTATGGCTATTAGAGATATCTAAGATAAGTATTTTTTCCCCATTTTTATTGCCTTTAATATGTTTTCAGACATAAGACGAGTTCGATAACTCTCTAGCTAATTGACTGTAATATTAGAATCCAAGGTAGGTGACGCCCCACTTGATAACGCATAATGCATGGCGGAAATTCAGAAATTCAAGGCAAAATATGCTATACAGATAATTTGTACGACATATACAATTACTTTAGTCGATTAGAAACTTTTTCAGCAGAATTGACCAGTTCAGTTCTTGCAGTGAACGGTTTTCAGATTATTCGACGAACAAGCTGTACCCTTAAGAGACGATACTACGAGTAATTCGGTCCATAAAATCGTTAACACCTCTAAAACTCCACCACGAGATAATGCGCATTGAGAATCCGACGTTAATTCTCGTTCCCTCTAGAAATCACGAATCGAGTTGGGCACACGAAGAGTTGACTTGCAAAGTTAAGCGAACCTCTCTATCTTTTATTATACCGTCTTAAAAAAAATCAAAGGGCTCTGTAGGAGACGAGATCTCTGGGGTGGCTCGCAACGACGACGCTAGGATTCGATTTCCGCCTTCGGGTCGTCCTTTTGCCGAGCGTTTTCTAGGTCAGCCGAGAGAGAATAGTTCGTTAAAAGAGGGTAGGGTCGTGGTTGGATCTTTGCGATGCCCTTGCCCGTTAAAAATCGTCTCGTGCCCTTCGCCTTCGTCGCCTATAATCGATTCACTTCATCCGCCTTCCCTCTGGCTGACGACGGCCACTTGGTGGCATTTTACTTTGGTTAAAAAAATGAGAGAAATGGGTCCGACGACGAATCCGCCGCTCGTGTTACGGAAAGCGCGGGAAAGGGTGTCGCAGAGCGGTGGTGTCAAGGTCTTCGACAAACCGCACGCCTTTTTGCGTCCTTTGGTCTGTGACGCGGAGTAATCCGTAATTAACTTTCGTTTGGGGATGCTAGAGAAACGGTGGATTTGCGGTCGATGGCCATCGTGAAACTCTCGAGGCAGCCGCTTTACGAAATCTCCAAACATCATTAAAAGGGCGTAATGAAGCGGAAATCGCCGAGCTCTTGCAGTAACTTTGTGGACGAAGATAACTTCATATGACAGTTATTACGCGTAAAGTCATGCATTTTAGTTCCGGAAATGTACTCCACCAGGCACAGTAGCCGTGACCTAAGAATCAGGTTGGATGTGTGCGGATGTTTTCGTTCACTTCCTCCGGCATTTTTTCCAACACGTCAGGCCCTCTGCAATTAAACCAGCTCTTTTACTCGTAGGCAATCATATCTCACTCATTGTCAGAGCTGTCTCATTCGCAAGAGAAAATAACGTCATGTTGATGGGATTTCCACCTCAAACTTCAGCCTCTGGACGTCGCTTCCTATTAGAGTCCTGCACGGGCCGGGTACGAGCCGATACTTTGGAATTAATTACGGGCCCGGGCCGGGCTTTAAAAATTACGCGAGCTACACTGGTCCTCCGTAATGTCTCACGGGCCGGGCCTACAATTTCTTGAAAATCAGGCCCGTGCAGAGCTCTACTTCCTATGGACCATTGAAGACATTCTATAGTCTGGCATATGAAAGTTTCACATTAACTAACCCTGGATGTGCAATCATTGAGTAAGATGTAGGAAGACAGTTTGGCACCGCATACTTCAAAGTGGCCTACCATTGGAAACATTGTTAATGAATTTAAAGCTCGTGGAATTGAGCCGTTCAATCCAGAAATCTTTGGAGATGATGAATTCGTCCCATCTCTGACTACAGACAGGCCAGTGGAAGCTTCGGAAGAACATTGTTCACGTGAATCGGTGGTCCATACCTCCCTTAATGCAGATGTTGTCATGCAAGAATCGAATGATGAGATTATTGACACAGTAATAGCGAAGCAGAAAAATGAAACGTCAGTTGAACAAGGATCGCCAGAACCAGAGCTGAGTGGCCTACATAAGTCACACTTTTCGTTCCCTAAAGCGATTAGTGAAGGTAAAAAAAGGGCATCAGCTCCTTCAATGATCATATCGAGCGCAAATAAAAAATTCCTGATTAAAGGGTAAAATGGTAAACGGCTTGAAAAAAAATTAATTGCGAGCCAAGAACTTTGTTCCCTCGAAAATGTGACGCACCACTTGTAGAGGGTTCAGAAGGTGATATTTGTCCAGTCTTTGAAGAGTGCTACGATGACCCCCATTAGAGGATTGGATACAATGTATTCAGTACAAGATGTGGTGGCACGAATAATTCTTCTCATATGAAGGCGGACACTCTTTTATTTGTGACTTTTGTGATTAAAAATGCTGGTGTTAGTGTAATCTGTTGCTGCTTTGAATTGTGTTCAGCATCACACATCACTACAGTTTTTACAATATAAAACAAGGTTTTATTTTGAATAAACCAATTTCATAGCCAAATCTTGGATTTTTCATCTTACCCCACGTGACCAGTCAACTTACCCCTAGGGATGGGTAAGCTGACGAATTAGCAAATATTTTCTAAACATTAATTACGGAACAAACGCTGAAATGTATGAATCTGAATGCACTACTAAATGATTAAATATTTATCAACGGACCGTTACATTCCCAAATGAATGATCTATCCGCCTTGGAATTCTCGCAGAAGAAGTTTTCTCTTAGCATCGTCATCTTACCCCGCTTTCCCCAACAACAGTAATGAAAATAAATAAACTAGTATTCCACTATTCGTTGATATTGTGTTAAATAGTAGGGCAGCCCCGGATCTCCGATCCTCAACGCGATTTAAATAAACTGAAAGTTTAGTGAAATAATTTTGATTGAATAATTAATGAAATAAATGAAATGCAAATAATCTAAATAGTTCGGCCCTAGGTTAGATCTTCTTTGTTCCCTATTCATTTGACGTGTTTCCCTATTTCTTTGTCTTTTTAGTACTCTCCGCTCCTCATCTACACGGGCAATCCTATGAGCTTCCGCATCTCTTTCTCTCTCTTTCCTACAATACTCTTCCTTTGATCTCTGGCTCCTCTTCCTTTCTCTAGCAGCTGTAGCTGGGCTAATAGCTCTTCCTTACCTTAGTTCCAATGATTATCGTTGCACCCTTATAGACGAACTCACAAACAATTGCTTTACTTCAAGTGTCTATCAACGACTGCTTTTAACTTCTTACAGGACCTACTATAAAGGCGACGTCAATGCAACCGTTTATTTAGATTATCAATGAAGATAAGATAACCATATAATGTGTTTACAAAGTAACGTGCGTCCCTATTCTTATCTAATTTTTAATTGATGCGTGAGCCTATTTGCGTTAATAAGGATTACAGATGTGTCATATGATGGTTCTACTTACAAAAAGGTAAGATTCCAGCATTCAAACGATGAAACAAAACAAAAAACAAATTAACTGCACAATTTAAAATAAAACTCAATACGCTGGGAGGTTGTTTGTAATACACGTTATTGACACAGCTAGAAACGCTTCCCATACGCAGTCAACAAAATAATTATCCGTAAATATTTACGTTGTTATGCTTCATTAATTTCGATGCTTATGTTAAACAAAAGTGCGAAGCGAATAACGCTGTTCTTTCACCTATTTGAAGGTATAATTGATAGTAATTGAATCGGAGGCAACAATGACGGTCACCTTGGCAACTCCCGGAAAGAGTACGAAAAATCCGCAAAAGTTCGAAAAAGAACGCGTATTTCTGAAAACCTCGACCGTGTAACGTATAAACATTGCAAGAATAAGATAGTATACAGCGTTAGCCGTCAAATAAAGCAAAAAAGAAGAAAATCTGTCCATATTACGTATTTTAACGAACGAAAAATCTCTGAAAAATCGAAAATCCCGTGTAAACTTATGGGAAAATATAATTGTCTCCTGGATTCGAACCCGGGACACTTTAGCAAACGAAAATATTTTTCCAGGGACCTCATAGCCAGTAGAAACAAAACGCCGCATATCTTTACGACGAACGGTTCTCGAGAAATACGCCGATATAAATTGTAAACAAATGTCTAAAGACGTCAACGTAAAATTAATATATAGTTAGATAATGTTAATAATTCTAAGTCATATAAAGAGATTAAAAATGCTGAATTCTTAAAAAATATTTTGATTACATTTTCTGCGAAAGCTGATCAAATTTTTTTCTCTTTGAATAAAAATAGAAAAATTAATGAATTTATTTTGACAGAACGTTTTATATGCACTAAAAATAAAATTCACGTAATAGTATGTTCCAGAAAGTTAAACTTGTTTGGGGAATATAAAATTTTTCTAGCATAATGATTAACAAATAAATATTTTTTATCCAAGATTTTTATATATCTCACGCTAAGAGAGAGAGCTACATTATTGCGGGGAGAGCAAAGAGAGAGCGAGGGAGAATGAGAGAGGGAGGAGGAGAGAGATAGAAGATGGAATGGAGATAAGGGAGAGAATGGGAGGGAGAGGAGGAAAATTAAGAAAGGAAGAGAGAAGGGGGAGGGACCTCCCTTAATTTTAATACTTTATTCATGCACACCGGTAATTTTTTTTACGGGAAATTACACTAGTAATAAATAAAGCCTGTGCCTTCATGTTCTCATCCTGCTGCACTCGGATCTTTGTTTGTGTTCATTTCAAAGTTGTCTTGCGAATTTTGTAACGTCAGTGACTTTGAAAAGAAGAATTATTAGACGGAGCGTGATGAATTTTCGTGGACAATTAGGCCAAGGCACAGGGATAGTTCGTGCTTCTTGATGCGTTCGATTATTTCAATGACAACTTTGATGTGATCCATTGTGCTGAATTTACTCCTGAGTCTTGCTTGCTCTCTGGAATGGTGCGGGTGGAGGCTATCTGGCATTCGAAATTGCAGCGAATTTGTTAAACATTTACATAAGATAAATAGACCTACGGTTCTCTATGTATTTTGTCTCATTTTCTCAAAGAGTAATGCATATACTTCTACTGTCCGTCAAAATTTTAATGTTGTTTACGATGAAAAAATCGTTAACATTTTTATTTATTATATCATTCTTTATGGAATATATAATATAATTGGTTTGGAGCAACGAAACTATTTGTATTTATTTAAATTTAAATAAAGATACCAAATCTTATTTGCAAATATTATATACTAGAATAAAAACCCGTCATATGACGGCCAACATTAAAAATTATAACATACTGAAAACACTCAAATTAATTTTTATATATTATTTATGTTAATATCGTAATAATAGATGACACTTTGTGCACTTTACTTTTCGTTAAATGCTTTAATTAGGTTATTCTAATTGATAACACTGAATACGATTCTTGCTTGCTTCTTTCAAGAAAAATAAGCTTTGGAAGATTGTAGTGACTTGATTAATTGATGACAAAACAATACAGGTTGCATAGTTTTCTTCATTGCTGAATCTCTCGGTTCAAAATCTTAAGTTTTTACGACAAACCATAATTGTTTGGTAACCCTTTTACAAGTTTGTAGTTTTAAAATTGATAGTATTTATTTTGGTGGAATGCCATTTTTCCTCCGAATGTATTCCAACTTATTTCTGTATTCCATCTTACAGTCAAGGGAGTCGAAGCATTCCCATCTGCCTTTTATTACTTCTGTAGTGGAAGCTAGAGCACAAGGATTTCGAACTGTTGTTCTATAATTTATTTCATCTTCTTCATGCTCCACAATATCAATAATTGTCTTGCTGTTACATAATACTTGCTAAGACTTTGCCAGTAATTTAGATACAGATCCAACATATTTTGCTTGAAGACACTGTCCATCATTCAAATCAAGTGCTTCGATGTGTGCGGATTTCCTGAATCGGCTGTGTTCTATTAGTTTTGTTTTGACTTACCGAAGTAAGTTTTCCAATGGTTATATATCAATTTATTATCATGCGAAGCCATAAGCTTTTTCGATAGCACATATTATATTTAGAATATAACTGTAGTCTACCTTTCTTTCATCCATTTTTAGAAATAAAGACTTCACAGTTGCTAGCATTACCTTTTAAATGTTATTATTGAACTTAGTCTTACTAAGTAAAGCGCAATACATTACCGTGAATGTGTCATAGTGACAACTTAATATTTCGACATATATTGTCGGTATTAAATACATGTAAATATTTCCTAGGGGAGGTAAATGCATTTATTCGTTCACAAAAAACAATGAAAATTGAGCTCAAACATTGCGTGGTTAGTCTTACCGCTCTTTCTGTCCAAGCTTGCTTCACGACTTTTTTACATAAACATTTGCATCTAAATTTACTAAATAAGACCAAAGTTTTAAAATTTGATTTTATTAAACGGATTAGAGAGTATTTCATTAAGGGCCTGTACAGCATTTGATTTTGCAGGGTGGAATAGATTTCGGCCAACAAATTATTCTCAAATTTTAGCGATTACCATCCCTTCATTTTAGTCGCAATTAATCATTATTGAGACCATAACGAGAGATCCTTACAGTAAAATATGTGTCAAACTCATTCCCCGATCAGATATCACACCACACATTCGATAATTGGAGAGTGGATGCGCCACGTCACCAACTCGCGTCATGGCTCGGACATATGTGGTTGGGAATTGAATCACGTGCTTGAGCATCGTTCTATTATCTCGATGCATCACACTAAAAACCGTGCTTACCGCCTCTCGCCTATTTAGACCACTTTAACGCATAATCTTCATGATTCTTCTTTGTAGTTTTCATTCTCAAATACAAGTTCCAAAAACTGTCCAATTTATATAACTGATATCTCTGAAAATTCTGACACTAACGATAAGACTTATGCCCGTCTCCGCTGCACTTTCTTCGCGAAATTTAGTTTTTCCTCAACACGTGCGCGAGTTATATTTAGAGTCAGACGATAACATGTAAATTGACGTTCCTATGGAAACCGTCGGAAGACATCAACGTGTGATTAACCGGACGGCACTTGCCTTACTTCCTCAGATTACTTCGAAGGGGAAGAGAATTATCGAGATCCTCTAATGCAGGGGTCCCCAAACTACGGGGTTTAATCTGGCTCGCCTTACCTCATATATTTCTTTAAGTTTTGTGTATTCACCAACAGCAATTTTCATTAAGTATCATTCGATCGCCAACTCGTTTTGGTAGATCTCTGAAACTTTTCTCTTTTCTCGACCCCCCCCCCCAGTTCGAAGTAATTTTTAACAGTGATGTTGGGCGGTCGAAAATTGCTCTTTGAAGTTTTCACTCGGCCCGATCAGTCATTTGAAAAGTCTTAAGTGGCCCGCGCTGTTGTACATAAAGCCTCATGTGGCCCTTTCGAGAAAAAGTTTGGTGACCCCTGCCCTAATGGCTACAACTAAAGAATGGCAATAAATACGATTCCGGTAGCTATGATACATATAGGTAAGTAAATCATCCCCGTATTTAAAATACAACATTCATCTTCAGTGGTAATTTACGTAATAATAATCTGAGGCATAAATTGGCATTTATTTTACTCGAATACTCATGAATATTAGACACATGTAGAGTTTGATTCCTCATTTTATATTTATCGCATTCTCTCATTCAACATAGTAAAAATAAATACTACGACAAAAGATTGGGCTACATTTTAGGCGTTTTTCAAATCAAGGTATCTTTCTCCCATTTCAAAGGTTCTCGATGAAAAACATTTGCCCTTCATGCTCGTTTAATGTCCTCAGCTGCAGTAACAAATAAAATTAACGTACACGATTCATTCCGACGAGGTAGAAGAATAATCGTTAAATGAACGAACGACGCGATTTGAGCTCCCTATAAGCGACGAGAACGAAAACGAGACCGAACAGTAAAGGATTTTTTCGTTTGTTTTATCCATAGTTCAACGAAACGTAAATGTAAAAAAAGTTTTACCTCCATCTGCTAAAATTTTACCCACGTGACTCTCCAGATACCGAGGAAAAAAGAACGAAATTCTAGAGCACATTTCGCCCATTAAAATGTGTACGATATCAGCGCGGACGGACGCTTAGAATTTTCCCATCGCGCGACGGTGGTTTTCGGGCACGTAGTACATACGCAATCAATGAAACCGTCGATTTTTTCCTTCGGAATCACTTAATAAGAGGAACGAAAAAAAGAACGAGCGACGTGGTAAATAGAGGAAATACCCAAGCCAAATGACCTTTCAAAAAGAGCGATGCCCTTGTCGGCGCCATGTCAGCTGTGGTCTACCACGATGCACACCCCCCTCCCCTCAAACGAATTTTTACGACACCTGAACCGATGAATGCGGGTACGAATTAAATTATTTTTTGAAAGGGGAACTGGCTTGGAAAAAAAATCTTTTCCCCCTGATGAACGAACTGACGCAAGGTTTTCTCGATAAATTCTAATCTTTCCACCCTAGCATCGTCCCACTTATATGTCTCCCTTCTCAATCTCTCTCTCTCTCTATCCCTCTCCCTCCTGAACTACCATTTCACCACTCAAGTACCCCACTTCAACGCTCAAACACACACACACGAAAAACTCCTTGACACATGTATGGAAATCCATTTGACAATTCTCGACCCTTTTCGAATTCAATCCCTTACTTCCACTCAATGCGTTTTCTCTTTTACACCCTTTTATCTCCTATACTTCCTCTTTTTACTTTCTTCATACGTAGTATAGGAAAAGTATCGTGATCACGAAAAAAATCGACAGACATTTCAACGGAAATACACGTCTTGAGGTCACTAGAACACGTTTAGACTGTTTTCGGAATGACGTCTGTGCGTGCGTGTGTGATTGTGGGCGCTCTAACTCAAAAAGTACTTGTCATATTAATACCAAATTTCATATATAACACTTAATCATGAGCATAAAGAACTGATTAGTTTTTTGAAATAGCGGTTAAACGGAAGTCGAGGTTTATTCGAAACTCGATTCGGTTTTTGCGATATTTCTCCGTTAAAACATCATTATTGTATATACAATTCTATAATAAAGGTTATAGAGAATGTAATTTCCTACAACTTTCATTTGAACCAATTTTCCATAGAAGTTATTGTTTAGGAATTATTTATAAATAATCGGTTCTTTCGGTTTCCGTCAAATATCTCCTTAAAAACGTCGTTATTGGTAATCTTCGTGAGGCCCAAAGTTGTAGAGAATAATATTTCTTTCAAGTTTTGTTCGAAACAAATTTTCGTAGAACCATCCATTTCGGAGATATTTTGCTTTTTCTTAATTTCCAGTATACAGCGCCACCACCATGTAGCGGTGAATTCTGTAAACATATTCAAAATATAATTTACGGCAATAAGGACGACTGTATTCTTCTACGATAGGAAATAATAATTTTGCCTTATAATGCTATTCATAATAATTTAAATATCTATACCCCAAATATGGAGGAAGTCATGTGTTGGCCACATCAGATTTTTCCCTCTTTCAACCATGTTTCCATTATCCTATATTTTATAACTCTATCTTTTCGAAGAATTTCCCTCGTCTTACTTCAAACTCTTATTCTTCGTCCTGTCTACTACTCTGTCATTTCGTCCACCATTTCCTCCTCCTATTACTTTATTCTATAGATTTTCTCGTAATTTATTTCTCTATAACAAATCTTCCACATCCTCTATTCTCTCTTCCCACCTCATCTCTCTGCACGCCCTATTTTTCTTCTGCACTGGTAGGTTTCGTCATTCTTTCCGCTACTTTCACTTCCGAATTCTCCCATCTTTCTTTTCTTTACATATCCTATTCTTACTTGATTTTTCGGGCTCTTTTTTGCTTCTATTTCATATATTCTTTCTCTTTATCTTCACCAACTTACTTGTGCTCTTCTGTTTTATTCTTATCTCTACTTTCCCTTTTTCTCTCGAAATTCCCGTATAAGCCAAGGTTTATTTTACTGTTAGCATCTCCTAAACCTTCATTTTATCCTTACTTTTAACAAATACGCTTCTAATCTAGCATTAGAATCCTTTCACGATACGTCGATGATATGTTGGTAAAATGCTCTTTTTTGTAAATGGAGCTAATTAAATGGTCCGAAAGTTGCAGTCGTAACCTTGATACTCCTTCAGTTTTTCGAGAGGAGAAATAAAAGTCGTAGCGAGGATTTTGGAAAATTTAAATGTTGCAGTCTAAAAATGTATTCCACGAGTTGCGGAGGAAAAAAAGGCACATTCTTCTTCATTTTGAAGTACATTTTTCATTGAAACGTTTTATTATTTGTTTCCGAATGGGATTTCATTTCATAAAGTACGTTTGAATGAAGTCGCAGTTTATGATTTTACCATCTTTTGCAATTTAAAGGAAGCACATGCTCGAGAATATCTGGTATATCCACAATATAGTGTTTGTTTGAAATTATGGCCGCTAATGAAGGTTCTGGGAGCGAACTAACAACCTCTATTAATTTCTTGAAAAAATTACTTTCGGTAGGATATCTGTGGCTTTTTCACCGTTATTGATCGAATGAACATATAAAATTGATAGGGGAGAGATATAGTTGCTATGTTTTATCGGTACTCCGACTATAAAAATTTCAGAAGTTCCTAGTTTAGGGAAATTCGAACTATTTTTTAAAATTGTGATTGTCAAAAGAGAGAAAAAGCTCAGCCTGAGGCCTAGGTCGATGAAACTCGAGACAGTAACAGTAGTAGAGCACGACTACAGATGGCAGTGACAAGGAAGTAACCACCACCGAAAGAAGCGATCGGGGAGCAGTTGAAGCTATACCCGCGAGACATCCTTCGTGATACATCGTCTGGAACGATGAACGTGTCAGATTAGCATCGTTGCCGCACAACACGAGAAAAACACGAGGCGCAGAGAAGTAGAATATATTTAGTTTTGCCAAAGGCACCCATACAAAAATTTAAACTCGTAGCTTTTATCCATCTACTGATCACGTACAATATTTTATTTCTGTAGTCTGACGTCACTTTGTAATCGATACAGCAAAATTGGGATATTTAAATATCATGAGAAATTTAAATTTTTATGTATTACTATCACAGCAAGTTGACAAAGATTTTGGTATATTTCTACTCGTTTTAATAATTAATATAAACCAATTAATTAAATACCGTTGTCGTTATGATTTTATATTTTAAGTTATGCGTAAATCTTGAAGTTATACTTTGATATCTATTTAACGTGGACACATTTGTGTAGGCGAAGTATTAAAAAAATAAATTAGGTAAATTTTGATATTATCAAATTATTCAGCAAACAATGACTCTTTCACAACATATACCTCGTTCGTTTCTCATTCAAACGCATCTCCCTCCAACATCCCTATACCTGTAATTAACTCTCTTTTCTCATTATCCAGAAATTTCCCATTATTTTTCCTTGCGGTTCTGGAACATTGTCGAGACAATGTCATCTGTCTGCCTCGATCTTTACTCAACTCTCTCTCTCTCTCCATCTTTTCGTTGAAGAAGGAAGCAAGCAATGTTCCTTCTTAATAAAAAGTACTTACTATGCTACTCTGTAAACTAGTTGTAAACTTCACTCTGTGATTGCTATACAGTAAAATGGAAACTTGTCTATCCTGTTTGTTAACTTAAATTCAAAAATAAAAACATTGTATTTAACATTATTATTTTTGTGTATGTATGACACGATAGTATGAGTACGAGTTTTATATAATTAATAAATTAAAGTTCATATTTTGTTCTATTTTTAATACATATTTCCTTATCACGACTTCCTTATACAGTCCCCGTTGACACAAGGTAACCAGTGAGGCCGCTAAAAGCGACATCCCCTTTGTACTACTTTTTTTATTACAATTTTCATAAAATGGCTAATACAAAGTAAAAAAAGTATCTTAGAATAATCCCATAGTAAATTTTATAGATGAAATTAAATGTTAGATTTTTTATTTCTACCTTATTTTCATATAAAAATGTAAAAGGTTCTTGCATAAAAGGCCGCTCAGTTCATGCTGTGAGTTTACAAAGACCGCTCAGACTCCTCCGTTTCCGCTCAGATAGTCAGCCACATTGGAGGGAACATTGGAAGCAAAGAATAAAAAAATATGATAATACAAGGACCTGTTTACCGAGGACCTAAGCTTTCGTCTGTTCGAGTCGATAAAAAGATCCCGGGGGAAATATTTTATACATTTTTCGTAATATTCCTGTCATCTTTGGGATGGTGCTTCACGACTTCACCATCATCGATCGTTTCTACATCTAACCTTCCTTGTTGCGACTTTTAAACTGACGCACGTTTCCCTCTATTTTTAATTCAATAACGACCCGTCATTTTTTTTCTCTGTTACGTATCGTTACGTTGACAACCTTGTTTTCTAAACCTCAGAAAATTCCTAACCCTAATACGCTCCCATTATTTCGATCGACGAAGATAATCCCGCTGTCATTACGTTTCGTTCCTATAATAAAAAATGTTATGGCGATCGATTCGCTAAACTTGTCTCCCACCATGAGTCAGCAAACCGAGAGAGTAACCGAAACGTTTCGGAGTTTCATTTTCCAAGCATCCATTCCATCTACAGCGTTTGTTTTTTTTCACTTTAATGTTCAACTCAACTTCGTTCCTCTCGGAAAATTTCTTTGCTTCTGTCTCTCTGCTTTTTTGCGTGGTTTCGGTATAAAATCTTTCGCCTTGAGCTCCTTATTTGTTTTCCGTTTTGGTTCCAAACATTCGTTTTTAATCTGAAACACTTAACCCTTCCTTTTTTTTATTTCTCCTTTCTGAAAGTTTTTAAAATCCGGCCGAATTTATTGTTATGTAGTTCTTAAGCTCTTGTATAAAAATCGCGAAAAATTACTATGGTGCCTAAAATTTTCATTTAATTCCTTAACCCTGCTTTGTTAAGAAATCCCCAGAATGTTTCATTAGTTTTTGTAGCTATATCCCGTAAGCTGAGCACATTTAATATTTACTTTTAATTCGTCTTATGTAATCGAATTTCACAAATAAAGCTACACATAATATATAATACATATTTGATTTTAACGTTCCGAACGGATGTTCTAAGAAAAACAATTTACTAGTTACCTGCGCATATGGGAATACTGCAGAATATTCGAAACAAAAATTTGGAATTTAAGTAAAATTCTTGCTAGAGACGTTGAAATACTGTCAGTAAATAGACGAAATACTTAGTAGTACTCCGTCGATAGATTACATCAACCTAAGAGACAATAGCGTACTCTATATTAAACATCAAACTTCACTACTTTTAATTTTTATATTCCATGACCTTGATATAAAGCATCTTATTCTCCGACGGAAATCCAAACGTCAAACTTTGCCTTAATGTACTTTTTACCTTATTTTATTTTTTTGTTTTAATCAGGCGCCGTTTCAGAAAAAATATTCCACTTAAATCTCTCTCTCTCTCTTTGAAGCGGGATATTTTTTTCTTGAGCTTAAAGTCTTTCCTTCATCATCTGACGGAGGTCTTCTTTTTTCCAAGAAACCACGTCTACGTTTCAACAGTAGCTAAAGTAATTCAAATTACGACATAAGAAAAAGTGACAAATTACAGAAAAACGCAAGCACATATACACAAACGTATTGACAAATTCCAGATGCCAGGTGGTCATTGTACCTAATAACCTCTTCAATTTTTATTGATAAATCTATTTATACACATTTTGGGCCAGATTTTTGTAAGATCGTAAGATTCCAAACAATAGAATCTTTCCAGTGTTTCAAGCTATCTATAGAGTAATATTCCGAAGCTTTTTGACAGATTCTGATTCCAGAGTTTTTAATTTTCTAGGTCGGTATGTACGTATATATATATATATATATATATATATATACATACATGTATATATATGTATGTGTATACATATACATATATACATGTACACAACGATATATATATATATATATATACACACGTGTGTGTCTAACGACTATGGTTTTCGAACTCACTACGTCATCTTCAATGGTCTAAACAAAAGAGTTAAACTTCTCAGCATTTTTTTGTTCGAAACGAAATTCGACACGGTAAAACTTCCATAGTGCATTTTAAAATTACTTTAATCTGTGTCTGCTTAAGTACTCTCTCTTTCTCCATTTCCATTAAAAAAATATCTGGAACAAAATAATCTCGGAGGACTCATTTCTGCGCCACGTGTACGCTTTTTCTTCAGTGAGGAGTCCGCGTCAGTTATTACCTTCCCGAGGTATTATTGATTTCGAGTCTTCCCCTATCCTTCCCCTCGTACCCTCTACCATCTTTTGTTTTATCGCGAATCCGCATACTTATATTTTTTATTCTCCCGCGGTCCATGCACGGCGCGTTACAAGGTACCGACAGAAACCTCCAAGGATTATCGATCTTAAATTTAACTCTCTAGCAGTTTTTAAAACCACGACGCTAAGCTTCTGGTGCTCGTAGCGGAGTATTCGAATGCCCTTTCTTTTACTTTTGATGGGATTGTTTTTCATTTCTTAACATCCTTTTCAATCTATGACATAAAGTTAAAGCTTTTCATACAACTTAGTTTTGCTAACTGCATCAGTGCACCGAGGGTTTTAATTAGTACTGTTTTCGTATATCCTCGTTATAATCAAAGCATTTGTATGTGATTCTGTCGCACTGAGAAAAGTTTTCTTCATTGAGGGCAATTATATTGTTGCTATCTTCGGGTGATTGTGTATTCCAAATTGGATTCAGATAGGGGACAACATTACGTTCTCACCTAAATAACCAATACGTGGCGTTGAATGCTATTTATTCAGCTGTGCATGTTAAGGTTAAGCCGTAATTAGGGAATATGTGTATTGTTTAGAGGTGCGGCAAAATAATAGTTTTTAGCACAAGTTTTAACGAACAAAATAATTTATACGTTAGGCCGGATAAAAATTTCAAACTGTCACACTATATTTTTTTATATAACTTAAAAAGAAGCTAGTATGTTGCTTATATACATCGCAGTTTGGAAATAACAGTTTTTCACATACTGATCACAATTTCTGTATTGTTTTTATATGGAAGCAAATAAATTGTTAATTTTATTTTCACCTGTACATACTCTGTGTTTGGTTATCCAAAGCAAACGATCTGAGAAATGAAATTGTATTTTTCAATAGGTACTCCTAAATGTTGCGAATGAGTCAAAGATTTGTTTACTTTGATATTTTGACTTAACGCTTAACTAGAGCCTACATATTGAACTATTTTAATTTAATACTTCATTCATACCTTTCCAATATTTTTTAAGGGCAACTACACTAGGCTATGAAATAACTTTTACACGATGAAATTCTCAAAGTAGACAAATTTTTTAAAAAATATCGTTAGGGAATTTCTTTCACTTAATTCTTTATGACATAAACTCGCAGTCTCTTTTACATAGAAGTTTCTTTCGTTTTATGAGGAAGTTTCTATTTATGAACATTATTTGCTGATTATTCTGTCTAAAACTTTTTCCTTCCATTTCTCCCTGCGCATCTCATTTAATACCACTTTTGACGAATGCATCTGAGGATATTCCTTATTTGAGATAAATCTCCACTTACGTATAAGAAATAAATTTTGTCTTTAAAACCGGGACGTAATTAACGAAACACATAGAAATTATTAAAGATTCATCTTTGTGCAATTTCATAATGATGAAATAAAGGTGAAGATAGAGATACGAATGTATTATCTCACAATCAGAAAATATTGAAATGCGTGATATTTATTGAAAATGTTGCCATTTCATTTTAATTTGTTTGATTTAAATTTACATAAAAGGAGGCTGCTTTTTCGTTGAGAAGCGCATCGTTTTTACGATGTAGCAGCACAAGAGTGGAAATATATTTCAAAAACCAAAAGGCAAACTCTCTCTAGTTTGCTTCCATTGAAAATCTAAATTAATCTTTCTTAATCAACGCTATCGAAAGCGATATTAATGAGGTTTTCTGTGCATTTTCGTAAAAACAGGCAATTTACTTATTAGAATCCGCGGTGAACGATTCACTCAGAATAAAAGAATACATCTTTGACAATTTCAGTACACATAAAAGAAAGCATAATTTTTCGCTCTTTTACTGCGCTATCACACCTTTTGAAATGATAATATCAAACTGAGAAATCCCGCCTTCTAGCATTTACCCTGATTTTCGCATTCCACGATATTCAAAGAAGCGGATAACATCAGGTCACCCGCAATAAACGAGATAAATCGTCCGACCACCTCATGAATCTTGGAATCCTATGTTTTCCTACCGATCGTCGGCCCACCTGACCCATAATCCTCTCCGACACCTTTTATTCTTAAGAGGGATGGGTTGGAAGGCTTATGGGTAGGAAGAAGAAGGAAAAGACTGAAGAAGAGAGAGAGATAAAGGGTAAGGTAAGAGGATAGAGCAAGGAGTGCGCCTGGATTGAACTATCACATTTGCGCCCGGTGGTGGCAAATCCATCCAATCGCAACGGAGTAAATACGGTGCGCTCTATTTGTGTCGGTCAAATGATGCATGGCCTCCCTCTCTCTCTCTTCGGGAGGTCGATCCCATTTTATATTTATTCGCCCACATAAGGAGCGGTCGCGAGGAATGGAGTTTCACGCAGATTTCGGCAATCCCTAGAGGTTTTTGAGTGCGGAGTAAGATATTGAGGGAATGAGGTGAAATGTGAAGGAGAAGGACGTGGTTGGGGAAAATGAGGAATTTACAGAGCGAAAGAAAGATCCGAGAGGTGATAGATGGGAAAATTTCTTTTCAGGGTAGAAAGAAGCTTTTGCAAAAGGAGGCGTCGGAAACAGGACACATAACTTATTTGTGAACTTAATTATATGTAAGGACGCGTAAATTTTAACGGCGAATATTAAGTAATTAACTATCAAATACATAGTTTCGATTTAAAAAATAACTATCGAGCTTGCCTCATGGCCAGAAAGAAAGTAAACGTATAAATGTTGAAAACCAAATGCACATTTTTGATGGAAAACAGCACGATCGGTGATTCTCCGTTAGTATATTATAGAAGAAATAAATCTACTATTGATTAATCACCAGTGATGACCGTTATTTTTTAACCGAAACGTTAATCTTATTTCCCGAAACGTTTTTATGGATATTTCAGATACCTACGTCGTAATTATCGCGGATCCGATAACTAATCACTTAACTTGAGCCATATTCAAGTTTACAATAAGTGTAATATCTTTAGATGGTGGCATTTAATGAAACCAACCACTTTACGCTCAACTTAGTAACATTTTTTCAGATGTGTAAAAAAAGAAAATTGCTTTGTAAAAATCACCTTTAAGAGAAACACTTTAATACGACCAAGGTTTCATTGAACTGCAACATTCTCAGGGTTAGGTGGAACTTGAATTGTATATAATATGTATATGCTCTGTTGGAGATTAAGGAAAACTAATGTAATAGCTATATCAGTACAAACTATAGGAATAAAATGGCTGACAACAATAATGATGCTTCCTTAATAAGGAAGAAAGATGAAGAACCAATTAAGTAGGATAGAAAGGAGTCTAATGGACACACTGCCAAACAGGAGAGTCAATGTGATGGGTTTGGAGAGGAAACGGACATTTAGGACACGGTCCCTCGTCATATTCGGCGTATCACCAGTAACAGTTGATATTGCGAAAAATACCTTAAATACACAAAACGGCTCTAAAAATAACAATGCCACCATAAATAATATTGAAGCATAATAAACGCAACAAATAACACGTGAAGTAACAGCGATAAACAGTGCAAAATAAATAATAATATCGATAATCCATCCTGTGACAACAACGGCAGAAATTACGCAGAAAAGGAAATTAGAGAGAGAAACAGCAGCGAAAATAGCACGCGATACTTTTGAAAGTGGAGCTGGAGCCGAGAGAAAAGGCAGAAGCAGGAACGGGAAGAAAACTGTTGATTTTCTGCCGTCCGCAAGAAACTGGGGAGGGTTAGTTTTATGGGAAAACGAAAAGTTTTCAGAGAGGAATGCGGAAGAAAGAAAACTTATACCACGTCTCTCATCCGCCAAAGCGAATTCCTTCGTCCGTTCAATTCGCCCTTTCTCGCTCTCTTTCGCATTTCATTAAAAACTTCCGTATTAATTTCATCGTTCGCACGTAATTTAAAGTTATTACGACTTCGCGTATCAGAGCTACCGAATCCGTCAGGAAGTTGCATACCTATCGCGTTCATCTGCTTTTTAGTTGCGCGATATAATGGAACAGGAAATAAATTTCGATGGATTGTTTTACTGTTTTTTTAACCTCTGATACAATACTGTCAAAATTACGGTATTTTCATTGATTCTCCATCGTCATTCACAATCTAGTGGCCAAACAACGATGCTACAGTTAAAATGTGATATCAGAAGCGACACTCTATTCGAATCTATTTACATTATATTATTTAAATGTATTATGTATTATCTCTGGTATATTTTTTCCATAAGAGCTTCCGAGAGGTCTCTTGCAATTTCGTGGGAATAAAGCTCTATTCGAATCTATTTACATTATATTATTTAAATGTATTATGTATTATCTCTGCTTTATTTTTTCCATAAGAGCTTCCGAGAGGTCTCTGCAATTTCGTGGGAATAAATGGAAACTAATCGATTAAAATTAATAATTGTTTTGGTGGATATTCTAGTGATACTCAATAAAAATTGTTGATTACTTCTGATTCGATGTAACTCGATAATTAGCATTTGCATTTCCGAGATGCTAATTTCATCGATTAGTTGGATTTAAATTTTGAAAAAGTGGGAAGACTTGTAGCACGTACTTTCAATTTCAACTAAGTTACTCTTCAGTTCTTAGAAAATTCCTCTTGCGTGAATTTTACATTCAACATTAAATTGTATATACACTGAATTATTTGTAGCCATAACATGAATATGAAAATCGAATAAACCATTATGACTTTTATTGGATTGGAGAACTTGATAAAAAAAGGATTCTCCGAGAAATTTGCGACGAAAAACGGCATATCAGTATACTAAACAAAGCGGTTTTAAACGTAAAAAATTATCCTAAGTATACGTATATTACACCGGTACTTCGATTATAAGTGTTGAGTTTCTAAGGAAAAAACGACAAATTTTACAAACACCATCAAAAATTCTTTTAAACCGATAAAATCAAAAGAAGTGGTTTCATGTCATTTTCAGGCAAGTTATCTAGAAAGTGAAAGAGCGGAAATACTAGCGTTAAACCCAAAGCAGTCTCCGCAGACCGAAACTATTCATGAGAAATTTTGTAAAGATCGGAAATTCACCTCTTTCACTCTTTAGCGATTATTTTGTCAATCCTTTTGCATTTCCAAGCGAACAAAAGAAGATTTTTTTGTCCACAGTTGATTGCGCAAATTCAAGAGATTTACTCTTTTTGTTTGAGGAATAACCTATAGAATTTCAAACTAATGCTGAAATTATTATTAAATGTTCGATGGAAACGATAACAACAGGATAAAGAGATAAGAATTGTATGGTTTATATAAATGTGAATATCACTGAAAGGGAAAGATGTGTCGTTCAATAGATTATGCTCTTTTAGAAAACGAAACAATGAATTCAAATTGCGAATGAAATCTTATTAATTATGAAAATAACTTGGACAGTAAAAAAGATTAGGAAAACCAAATTATATGTATCGTTTTCTATGCAATCGTTCTTTGTGATAGTCCAACGACTATTGTTTCTAGAAAGCACACATTCTTTTTTTTTATCATTAGTAAAAATGATAAATATGCTTCGAATATCCATGAATTAATTATGAAGTTTTGAATAATCAAATGTGATTTAGCCTGAATCTCTCATTTAGTATATCGCTTATTTTTTTATTAGAATCCAACGAAACACATAGGAAGAAGCATTATTTTAATTCTAAACGAATTAATTATTTGTCACGAATTATTTGAATAATCTACAACATGTGCAAACAAAAAGTTCAACTCGGATTTATAATTTTCGAGGAACATCTAATGCACCAAGTAACTTAAGTGAAACTATTTTACGTGAAACGCTATCACGAGCGTCCGCAGGAAGGTGGGAAGTTTCCCCTATTTGGAACAACTGGTGAAAATATAAAAAAGAACATTCACAATATTTAAAAATGAAATGGCAGTATATATTACTGAAATTGATTTATGTTTAGGGTAATGAGTATAGGGTACAACTGTATGTTTCACTGTTCCAAAGTTCCCCAATTAAGTAAAATAACAACCTATTTTATTTCAGTATGGACTAAATATACGTTTTCCATTTTCACTTTTTTTAATTCCCACATCGGAAAAGTAAAAGTAATTAACGGTATGAGCGTTTAATGTTACATGAATAACAGAATAAATATGTAACAGTTTATTAAGTGAAAGGTTTGGAAAAAGACGAAAAAATTACATCTCTACATGGTGAACAATTATATCAACTTCATTTGAGATAATATATGACGATGAAATTTCCTCGGTATGCTGATATAATTTTTCCATATTTTATATACAATTTACATTTTTACAGTTTTTTATTTCATGGTCTCCTTTAACTAAGAAAATATTTTGCTGAAAATACTTAGAAATTCACCCTTCAAACATTTTTTCTGAGAATTTAAAAAGTTCTGATAATCCTTATTTTATAATAATATAGTTCGTTTAAGATGAAATAAAATGAAAATGTGCGCATGGCATCGGTAGGATTAATTGCTTCGGCGGACCTAATTATGAAATATAAGGAAGCGCTCATAGCAACCATTTCCCTCACAACTGACAACTCGTGGATTAGCCAACACACATCAAAGTTCCTATCCTGATTGGCGGTTGTCCTGGGTTACGAACATTCTAGTTCCGACCTTGGATAGCCACCGCAAAACCGCCAAAAGAGAGAGAGACACGAGTCCATCGAAGCGGAAACTCTAGATGACGGGGACGAAGAAAATAAAACGCCTAGTTTCATACTGTGAAATCCGGTCCAACAAATTCAGACAAGGCATCGGTTTCACTTTCCGTATTTTCACACCAAAACTTCTTTTTATTTCTTCGAGAGACGCTCGAATGGAAGAAGCCCAGCTATCACTCATTCGTTTCCTTCGGTCCCTCAAGTTATCACCTCCTCCCTCTTCCCGCATCCTTCACACCATCTCCTGCTACATTTTATTTGCTCTACCTACTGTATAACCGTGTGTCATCACTTTTTCATTCATCTTCAACTTTTACCTTCTCTCTAATATATTCTAGCCTGACCTCCATTTGAAAAAATCTTTATATAATACTATCGTATTTAAAAAGCACGATTACCATATCCACGTTTTTCTCTCGAACTTCATAATCAATCTATTCCTTCCTTTCTCGCTTGATTGCATTTTGCAACTTATTTCCTCTTTTTTTTGTTCCTCCCTCGCTATCCTTCTCTCTCTATATCTTATCTTATGTATTCTTGTTTCTTTCCCATTATCTTTCCATTCTACTATTTCTCTCTTTCTACCTCGACCTCTTCCTCATTCAATAATTCACATTCTCATCCCATCGTCGCTCCTATCCATTTCTCTTTTCCCTCCTTCACCTCCCTTTATTCTCCCATTTAATCTATTTTTCCCGCTCTCCCATATCTTTTTCTCGCATACCAAATACCTCCTCTCACGTCCATTACCTTGTCCGCGCTTTCGCCCCTTTTCAAAGGTCAAACTCGACGTTTCTTCCCCTTTTCCGCCAAATATCCCTTCCCTCCCGAATGTCCCCCTTTCTCCACCTCGTCCACCGGCCGACCTTCCCTCTCTCCCGCAGACATTCCTTTCGTCCTTCTATCCATCCCTTTCCCTCGGGCCCACGCCTGACGTCCATCCTTTTCACGAATTTCCTCCACTTCTCGTCCCCCTTTTCGTCGTCTTATTCTCGTCAAAAACTTCTTTTTATTTATCTAGTTCTTTTCGACCCTTTCTTTTTTTTAGTCTCTCTCGATCCACGCTTCCACGGTTTCTTTGTCCGCCGTCCACCTTTTCATTTCGGAAATACGTAGTCCTTCTCCATCCATTAGTTTCGTAGAAGGCAAAAAAAAATCCAACTTTTTAGTTCGAAGTTTGGCGCTTTTCATTTAGCGATTAATATAGCAGGGAAGATGAGAACATAAGGTCCCATCCGAATAAATCGACCCGTCCGAGCAAAACGATACAGTTATATTTTATTCGATTCCTGGATAAATTCGTTGTGATATTTATTATCGTGAATTTTTGTTACGGAATATAAATCTTTAATTTACCTCGAAAGTTTTCCTTATTTGTTAAAAACTTCTTCCCTATGCGTAATTTAGAAAAAATATTCTTTATAGTGACTAGGATTTTATTTAGACAAAAATCAGCACAGTTTTTCTATTGACTAGTGCTGACTGAGACGCCCACGAGGCGGGAATTTGTCCCGCTACCTGGCCTTTTATCAACTGTAGGATTTTCTGTCTATCGAATCGCTAATTGTATGGTACTTTAAATAGTTACATGCACCGGGACGACGGCATGATGTACAAAGCTGCGACGCATGGTCACACAACTCGCAAAAATGCTTATAGAGAAAACACTGAAGAAATTGGATACACTATGACAAATAAAGAGATTTGGAAATTGGATATGTCGACGAATCAACTCCTGCGTAAATGAAATAGAACCTTCATCGATCATCCTCCATGTTGAGTCGCTGTAGTAATTGCTGGTAGAGGTTTTATTGTTGTTTTTATTTAAGACTGAGTCTCTACATCATTTTTTTGCCATGAAAAATATCATCTATCGACGGACCTTTTCGGGGAACCTCTTTGCGGTCTTAGAGGTGTCAACGCTCAAAATGGACACAAAAAACTCACACGTAACTCTTGACGCGATCGTCATCCGACTTTTCACATTGACTAACACCTAAATTCCTTTGACAGAAACATATCTCGGGTCCTAAATTCTGAGGCCAAAATTTCGCGTGTGATTTTTTTCGTATCGCTTTTCAAATTTATTAAATGCGAAGTAGTCATGAGTCGACGCAAAAAAATGTACCACATCAACTTTAAAAGCTGTATACTCTGAGCGTTAAATAATAAACGCTGCGATTCTTTATTTAAATTAATCTCTCAAATTGAATTCCACTCGAAAATTGAAAAATAATAACTCGTTCTGAAGTTCATCTCTGACTAGGGCTGTAAGATTTCGGTTTTGAAGATACGGGACAAACAACCAAATTCTTCATTAAAATAAGGGACAAATATGGGATGCTTAAAAAATACAAAACAATCTCTATTCTTGAGCGTTAAAACCATTCTTAGCGTAAATATTTATTTTAAGCAATAAAAAAATCAAGAAAAACACCATATAAATTTGTATGTATACCTATATTGTAAAATTAATCTCCGTCTTCAAAATACGGAACATACAAATTTGAAAGGGGATGATAAAAAGATAAATTATTAATTCACGTTGGCTTATATTTAGAAAGTTTGTAATAGCATTTAACACTGTAAGATTAATTAGAAAGATGGCAAATTATTAATACTAGTTGACTTACCTTTACGAAATTTGATTGGCATTTAACATTGTAATACTAATTTTAAAATTAACTGGCATATTTATTTTAAAATTTTACACATTAAGATTTTATAATCTTTCTGTTGAAAATACTCATCAGACTGTAAACCACGTGGAGATACGCTTCACTTAATGGATAATTAAAAATATTTCCAGGATTTTAGGAGTGTTTATTTAAGACAGAAAGTATGTTTTCAGCGCATCATAAAACTTAAGAATCCTGTCCACTGCATTGGCTAATGAAGTGTGAGAGGATTGCTTGATATTCTACGCCAAAAATATGACAAAAATCCCTAAGACTCTCTGTTCGCACAGTGAAGATGATGAAATGCGAAAACAGTTTCACAACAATCACTTCAATATCAGTAGACAGTACGTCAAATGCAGACTGCATTGTATTGTGTAACACGTGCAGGCATAATCTGTGAATGAATCCATAAGCTGATCGGGTTACAATACAATATAACATGCCTTGATTTCTTTTTTTTAATTCAGTAGGCTAAGGCGACGTAAATACAGGACATTTCCAATGACCCGATAAACCTTTCCGGGACAACGGGACAAGGAAATGAAATACGGGGCAATCCTACCTCTGACAAAAGTCTCGGTTTTATTCCATTTAAACGCGAAGCAAGTTAAATTAAAACTGCCATTTAAAAATATAAGTGACCAATATCGCAGTAAATAACAAAGCAAAAAGACAGTGTTTGGAGTTCTCAATTAATGGAGAATGTGTATATTTTGCTCCTGTTTTGGAATTGGAACGAAATGTATTCTGAAAATCAGCTTAGGAAAGTTGGTATCCTTGATTTAACATCGATTCCGAGCCGAACCCAACAGGTAATGTAGCAGTTATAACATTTTACTATACTCACCGGCATCTTGTCGGATTTATGATTCAAATTTCAAATTATAGGTGTTATCTATAAACATTTTAATAAAAATTCCTTTTTGTATAGTCAAGTTCCGCGAACGAAAAGTGCGATCGAAAATGTCTTTTTTGGGTTCTTTTTGCACGCAGCGAGCGAAGTGCACGCATTCAAGGGATATCGTCTTTGTTCGTCTACATGCTCGCATCTTTCACTTTCATTTGGATAAACCAATTGACTAGATTTATGTTAGATTTTGTGTGGGCTAAGTAACATGACGAGCAAATTTCCTTATGGCTCAATTAGAATACTTCATAAGTCCCTAAATAAACTTTTATGGTATCTCGTTAACGATATGTAATCTAAAAATATATTCAAATAAAGTTGTAGATCTGACCCAGGGAAAAATTGCCTGTTATTTAGTTATGCTAACATTTAAAATGAAATCCATTCTATATGGATGCCAAATCGTAAAAAGTTTTCGGAAACTATGTCCTCTGTGGCATGGCCTATACTATTCCACTATTTGTTTGTCAATGTTTGTAGAAATATATACATAGTATCTCATGTGACCGTTTATATAATAGCAATAGATACTTAAATGGAGAGAATTTGGTAAGAAAAAATACGTATTATTCCTAAAAATATAGTAAAGTTAGATTTATATAAAAATATAATTCACCTTCACTCTTTTTCCGCAGAGATTTCTGAATTAAAACCATCGTTACTGACAGTCAGTATGACATATTTACTTCCAGAGTGAAATGAAAAAAAATCGAGGTCGGATTTTCTACTTACATTAAACTCTCCTATAGATATTTTCTAATGTTAGACCAAGTCTTAAAATATTATTTAATCAGTTGACTAAAATTAACAAGGCATTAAAATCAATTCAGATGAATAAAACTCTAGTTTCAAAATAATACACTAAACCTGACGAAATATTCATCAATTAGACTAAATTTAACTATGTACGCGACTGCCAGGAAAAATGTATGTTTTGAATAGTGCCAGATATCATTTTGTTAGATGTTGTATACATAGTTTTTCCGACATTTTATAACCTGAGGTTTCTTATAAAAAGAGGCTATCGTTATATTTAAGGGGCTTCCAGGAAGAAGAGAGACGATTAAAAAATCAAGAGAAACACGAATGGAAAATGTTTCGAGTCGGATAAAATTTGCGTGCGAGAACCTTTCTCAGACTTATCACCTATTAACACACACTATTGTATATATGAAGCGACAGCAACACATAAAGAAACGTGAAATAGCATATAGCTTCCGCAAAACAGAATATTCGATATATTAGACGCTATGAAAGAAGAGAGGCAATGAGAACGTCTCGTCATTCCTAATCCTATGATAAGCACTGGTAACGGAATTAAACCTGTCAAAATAACACAAATCTGCGCAATTATTAATAAATTGGCGGTGCCAATACGCGTTTTCTCAAATTCGCGGATAATATAATACATATTTTGAAATAAAAATAACCTACTTCGTTTTAAGGAGATAACTGGTGAGATTACTTTTTTCTGTCTTGTCTATCGAACGGATATCATTAAACTGGAATAATAAGATATATCGCGAGCTGAGGAAAAGGAGAACTCAAAACAATTGTGAAGAGGGAATCCGTTTATTTTCCCGCGCTCTAACTATTTAGCGTTCGGGAGGAGTAGGTAGCCGTCCCATTTCCCAAATTAATTCCAGAGCTCCTTTAAGCGAATCCTTCCCGTCTAATTTTCGTCTTCATCGCAGGTGCGAGACGTCTGTTTCATTCTTTTCGCCGAAGTTAATTACTATTTAATATGCTTTTCTTCACCTTTTAGCATTGTTTCCTCTCGCTCTGAATTATTCGTGCGGCAAAACGATTGACACCCCTATTAATTCGGTGAATGTGTTCCGAAAAGTTATGCGAACCTAGCTTTAACAGCGTGATAGGGGGGCTGGATTCAATATCCCTTGAACATAAAGCTTTTAGAGCTTCTAAATTTTTCGGCGTTATTTTTCATTGTACACATGCTTGATTCGTTCACGTAATATAAACGCCCAAGCGACAAAGCAGTCTCTCCCCTGTCTAATCGTTGAATAATAACGGAATTTGATTGGAGAGTTAGTGAAGCCCTGAATTTCTTCATAGAGTCAATAATAATAATATCCATAAAAATTGAATGAACGAAAGAGTATCAAAAAAGACAATGTCATTTACGAGAAGCGGGAGCTCATATATATATATAAATAAGATATATATATATATCATCATCATCATCATCATAGGTAGTCTGTCCATTGACAGGTCCGTGATTATTCTAGGTTAAACTTGGTTCTCCATATACTCCTATTTTCCGCAGTTTTCTTCATGACTTGATAGCTCTCTTTCCCTTTCAAGTCGTCTACTAGCTGAAACCTTTTCCTACCTCTTTCTCTTTTTCCATCCAGTTTTCCTTCTACCACTTCTTTAATCATGCACTCTCTCCTCAGGTAATGCCCAATCCAGTTCGCCTTCCTCTTTCTGATAGTCTGTATAATCGTTCGCTTCTCTCCTATTCTTCGTAGTACTTCTTCGTTTTTCACCTTCTCTGTCCATTTTATCTTCAGCATTCTTCTCCATGTCCACATTTCGAAGCTTTCCAAGTATTTAATATCATTTTTCCTTAGCGTCCATGTTTCTTCTCCGTACAAAGCTATACTCCATACATAGCATTTTATCAACCTCTTGCGGATTTCCTGCTTTATATTTCCCGTTAGCAGGAGTTTCTTTCTTCTGAATGCGGCTTTTGCTTTTGTTATTCTAGTCCTGATTTCATCTGTACATTTTGCTTCTCTTGTTATGACGCTTCCAAGGTATTTATAATCTGAAACTTGTTCTAATGGCTTTCCTCCAATACTTATGTTCAAATTTTCTTCTTCTTTACTTGATATTCGCATAACCTCGGATTTTTCTGTATTAATTTCCATACCGTATTTTCTACCTGTTATCACTAGTCTATTTATCATTTTCTGGAGTTCCTTTTCCTTTCTTGCTAGAAGTACTTGATCATCCGCGTATTTCACTGTTCTTATAATCCTTCCTCCGATTTTGAAATCTCCCGTGCCTTCTAACGCTTCCTGCATTAGTCTCTCTCCATATATATTGAATAGAATCGGCGATAGACAGCAGCCCTGTCTTACTCCTCTACCGATATGTACTCCGCTGGTGTCCGTATTCTCCAACCTGACCTTTACAACTTGATTCAGATATAGATTCCTGATCAGTCTCCTGTCTTTCCAGTCTACATATATATGTGATATATATATATATATATATATATATATATATATATATATATCACAGCGAAAACCCCGAGTATTGATTATCAATTTCCAAGTCATATTTCACACCTGCAATACTGAACGAGGAGAAAGAAATCTAAACACGATAAGAGATTGTTTTCACTTCAGACGCACCCACAAGCAGCTTACGTTCCAGCTTATTTTATGAGACAAGCTGTTTTAGCTTACAAGGCGTTAGTTCCTTCCGGGCTTATACGCGAACCATTATTCGCGTTGCCTGAAATTTTTGTGTTAAAAAACAAGCTGCGCTTTAGAGAATTCGTATTATAAGAACGAGTGTTATAAGAGGACTAGGTTTAAAATTTAATTATTCTCTTCGTATTGTTCAATATACTCGACGAAGTCTAACTTGAGCTCATATGCAAATCAGAGGAGGGGTAGCGTTGTCAAATCATACGCAAGATGGGACCGAAGGAATAGGCAGGGTAAGCTGATGTGCGCAGTGCGACAACGCTCACTGATTGTTCGGAGATCATTTTGAGAGTTCCTCCACTCTTAATTTTTCTTAGCCCTCAGAGTTCAAGTTGTACGACATTATTACCCATTTTCAAACTCGAATGTAATGGCAAACCAACCTCTGATGCACTTTTTTCGTTCTCATAAATGTAGAATCAACTTAAATACATTCATTATAACTTTTTCTATCATTTACGCCAATTCTTCATTAATTCCTCCTGCATTTCAATCATTTTTATCCGAATCATACTGCTAAATTTATGAGCCTCGCCTTCTTTAAAAACTTCAGCTTTTTTATTCATTTCAACAACGCTGCTACATTCATAATATCGCTGCATTTTCGAGTGCATGTAAATTTTCCTCTCTCCCTCCATCTGCTGCCAGAATAATGATGACGTGAAATTTTACCTTTCTAAAGCTGTGAACGTGCAAACTGAGTATTAAGTAGACGTTCGTAGGTCCTTGAGAATATGTAATGTACTTATTTCGATTCGCTGAAATCTACTTATAATTTTACCTTCGTCGCTTTCGATGCCGCTCCGTGAATATTTTCGAATCTGGAGAGAGATAATTTCATATTCACAACCCAAACAATCGAAAAGGATAACTCTTTAATAAAAATTATACATCAACATTTACATAATCGTTTGTAGATCATCTTTGTCAATTAAATGTTTACCGACCTGCAAAAACAAAGATTAGGAAACTAAATTTTAAGCTATTACTACAAAATTTGTTTATTAAAAGATTTTAATGAGAATGATAATATAATATGAAATATTTTTGTTCACGACCGTCAAAACGACTGAAATTCCAATTCACACAAACACTCCACCATTTAAATTTCCCGAACCACATGCCACACCTTCATTCCACATAAACTACTGATGATGGGTACTTCGTGCCCGAAATACGTATCAAGTGTCCCACTGAATATTTAGAGATTCCCGTTTGTTGCGTGAGTGCGTGTGTGAGTGAGTGTCCTGACAGGATTAGTTCTTTTGGGAGTGAATGAGTGCTAGTGTTCCCTTTGAATATTTATAGTTTCCCGTTTGTTGTTCGAGTGCGTGTGTGAGTGAGCGTTCTTCTGACAGGATTAGTTCTTTTGGGAGGGAATGAGTGCATGAACGTTTGACACCAGGTCACCAGCGAGGAGTTATCCTCGTAAACCTGTAAGTGTAATTCTTTTTGTTTTTTCTCTGTTTTTCTTTGATTACCCTGGTTCATTTTTACCGTTTGTGTCGTCTCTAAATATTCTACTTACGTATTGTTAGTACGGTTAAGGAGTTCTTGATTTTTTAGATATCGAGTTAACAAATTTTCATCGGTCCGATGCGCTAACATTTCGAGTAAACGTGCCCTAGATCAGTGATTCTCAAACGTAGGGTCGCGATCCCCATTGGGGTCGCGAGACAGTTTTGGGAGGCTCGCGAGCAGTCCTCGCTAAGCCAACTGATTTTTTTCCTCATTCTAACAATTCTTAAATTTTAATGTATAGGTTATAAGCCTAATTTTTATGTCTGATTGAGGGTTGGAATCTTCAAAATAAATCATTTGTTAATTTTAATATATTTATATTTAATATAAGAAATATAATTTAATAATAAAACTATCTAATACGGCGACTTATACAAGCTTCGCTCATTTTCTTAGTCCTCAGATTTCTCATCTTTATTGTAATTGATGACGATATCTGAATTTTTTATGAACTAATTTATTTTTGGGAAATATGGAAACAAGTGAGAAAACCTACTATGACCGAGAATCGAACCCGCACCTTCCACTTGCCGGGCGAATATTCTACCACTAAACTACCGTAGCAGACTATTTCTCCTGTATTCATCTGTGTGCAACAACAAGAATATTCCAGACTATTTATAATGTCGTGAATAATTTATTCAACATATGCCAAACCTCTTTTTGTTTTAAGAGATTCATGATCATATACAATGAAAATTTTCCTTAACCCTAAATTTATTTTAGATTTTTCAGGGCACTTTATAAAAAAGTATAAATGAAAAAAGTTTAAAGAAATATTTTTAATACTCCTGAGAACCACTGCCTAAGACCAAGTCTGATTTATCACGGCGCTGATCTTGACTAAGGACTAACCCGCATTAAATCATGTGCGTTCAACCTTTTAAAGCTCTTATAAAATAACAGATTTATTATATAAATAGGAGGATAACTAGCTTGAGGGAAAGAACGAGTGAGATAACAAGAAGTAAATGCGACTTCAGATAAGGAGAAACCAATCATCTGAGGATGAAAGGAGAATAACGAATCCAATATGTTTCATTCTTTTCTTTCCACGTTCGCAACACAAAGAGATCAAACGATGACTCCGTCCTTCGCGTCGCATCATCTCCGGCCAATTGTTCCGCAGCGATTGATTTTTGATTACAATTCCTAATCGCCCGCGGTAGGACGCGCATGAAAGATTGTTGCAGGCCTTATTTCTCGGAATACTATTTTTTTCTTCCTTTGTAGACATTGCTGAAACTCGCAGAAGCGTTCGCCCACTGTATAAAAGAGGAATGCAATTTCAGGATACTATTGTTTGTACTAATTTTTTCCCTGATAGTTGCTCGGAGACAGCGACGTAATTGAGTTGCAACTAATTGAAACGTTATTCTGAAATTATTTGATTTTCGATTTTTCCTCTTCTTAATGTTAGGATGCTTAAACGAATCAAACTTTTAGTTGGACCATAACATATTAATCCATGCATAAACCTTTCAGTCATGAATTTATTTGATGGAATACATTTTTTATTTTTTGTAATAACATGTTAATTCTGAAAACGTAATTCTTTTACCAGACTTTTAGGTAATAATACCCTTTCCTATTAGCGGTTGCGCTTATAATGTGCATCAGAAGTTCTTTAAAAAATTCAATTGAACGTTCATGAAATAAATAAGGTGAATGTAAAGACTACATAATTTTTCAATAGCTTTCTCTCAATATAGTTTTTTCGCGAGGTCATGCTACGCATTTACATATTTCATAATATGGGTGGCTCTGAGTAAAATTTTAAGGTTCCTGTATATGTATATTTCGATAATACTTCTAGTTGGGAAGAAAAATTGGATCTTAAGCCTACTGCACGTTTATGTTATATTTTTTCTATATTTAGCACTTTCTGCGATGAAGCTGAGTTCCGTAATTAAATATTATAATACGGAATTTAAAATATAATACACCTTTAATTAACAACTTTCTCCTTTTTTGAAGGAAAACATCATTTTGCTTAAAAAACACGCAAATTGTGAATAATTAAAATAAACTCTGATTTCAGAGATATCGTAAGTCCCAAAATAAAATGCTTAGCACCTTAAGATTCAAAAGGAAAATTGCTGGGTGCAAAGACTGCTATTTCTCTTCACTGATTAAAATATTTGGCATTTACTGTATTCCATAAATATTCTATTTTTGACATCCTTATCCGACAAACAATTACTTTATCGACCTAGAATTTTGTCCTCATTTAAAATTTAACAACAAATTTAACTAATGCCGTGGAAAATAAACATTATACCCTCTGCCAGCGAAAATATTCCAAAAATTATTTCGCTTTTAATTCGTAACATATTCTTAACTCTTCGTTTTATAAATGACTTGAACTGGGACCGGAATATGCTTCGCTACCACGATAAACACACATAAGCTGCGCAAAGGAACATGCATGCGGAAAAAACACCATGTTCCCGATTTGAAAAAAATCATCGGAAATCCGTAACCGAATCCAGGTAGGAAGAACAAGCTATCGTAGGAATAAAATCGTAATCCACATGCTCGCTCGATTGGCAATGTACAGCATGCAACAAAGGGTCCTCTCGAAGTAAAAAAAAAATAGGAAGAGACAGAGATAGACACACTCAAAAGACAACTGGGATTCGCCTCTCTCTCTCTCTCTCTTACACGCAAAGTCGAAAGTGGGGAGAGCCTTCGTTAAACCCTCACGGGTCAACAGCCAAACACTGCAATCGGCCCGAGGGATGAGGACTTAGAAGGGATGAGAGGAAGGTTTGGAGCGTTGGCAGATGGGTGGGGGATAGAGGACACTACTATCCTTTTATAGCAGTGGAACTGTTGAGAAAGAGAGGGGCATGGAGAGTCTATTGGGCGCGAAGTGTACTTTTATTACGTCGATGGGAAACTAACAATAAGGATTCCAGAGTGCCTCAATCCGTCCTGAGAGAGAGAGAAATCCTCTCCTATCTCCTTCCCCTTTGTCCGATCCCGACGCTGAAGCTCTCCTTCGCTCCGTAGACGGATTTCTTCTGGATTCGTAAGAGTACAAGGCCCGAGGAAGAGACCGTGAGGGACATGGGAAGGAGAATGGGACGAAAATGGAGATCCGTCCTACTACTTTGAGAGGTCAAGCGATGTGAGATGATGACCTCAAGCCCTCTCACACTCCGGAAAATCTGTTTCTCGAGGGAGAAAAAGGGGACCGGGGGGAGGGGGGGGGGGGTGGAGAAAGGGTTTGCGTCACAGTGTTAGCGGTCTGGAAACTCTAGTTCGTATTTTCCTTGCGGTTATGCGTGGGACGCCTCGTGAACTGACCCATTGTCATTCCTCGCACTTCTGCTCTACCTCTCCTTTCGATACACCTTATTTTCCTACCATTATGCCTCTTTAAGGAGATAAGAGGGTTCTAAAGGGAATGGAGTTATTCGTGTTAAATTTGAAGGTCTCGTTGAGAGAGAGAGAGAGAAAGAGGGCGGCCCTTTGGGGAGAGGGGGGTCACAAAAAATTCGATGGAGCGTGAAACAAATTAGGGTTTGTCGGATGAGCGGACGACCGTAACCCATTGTGGGGTGATGTCGCATAATCATTCGGATAAACTTTAATGACGCGATAAATTGTCACTTAAGAATGTTTTCGCGTTCCTGCGTCGAAAAATAAAATGGTGAAAATAATTTTTAAAACCGACATCATATATGCAAGTAGTCTATCTATTATTGGATAAAAATGACAGAATCATATAAAAGATTTCTTAAAGATGCTCAAGGCAGTGAAAAATACCTGGTAAAGTAGAAAAATTACATCGTTTATAGATAATAGCAATACATACAAAAAGATTTAAAGGAACGAATTCTATTTAATGCTAAGAAACAAGTGCAATTTAGGCAAAATGAATGTTTAACATGAAGTAAAGATGGAAGAAAGAAAATTTAGACAAATAAAGAATCAAAACTAATATAATTTTTTTATTTACTTGATTAATGGAGCAAATAAAAACTGCAGAAGCCTCTGTAACCCCTCAAAGACTATTTATCACACATACTCGTAAAATAATAAATTTAACAGAATAAAATATAAAAAATGAGGAAGTACTAAAAAGAAATGGATAAAATCCAATGAATGCACATATCATAAAAATGGTAAAGTGAACTGGATCGAGCATTACATGAGGAAAGGAATCATGATTAAAGACGTGTTCGAAGGAAATTGGAAGGAAAAACATAAAGGAGAAAATGTTTCAGGTGATATATGGCTTGAAAGGTAAAGAGAGATACCAATAAATTAAGATTGAGGAGAGCAGGAATATATGGAGAACTACGTTTCATCCATAATAATCACGGAATTGCAGCTAAAAGTTCAATGCGGAATATAAAACGGAAAATTTCGTAATATTTCTGGTAAAGTTGGAGAGGATTTCTAGTTGAAAAACGAACACCACGCGCAGGGTCGTCCATAGGGAGGTGCGGGGCTCGGAGCAAATCTACTTGTTCGGGAGCCTGGTAACATTTACCACCAACTTTAACTTAAGCTTCCCTTGTGGTGATATCGAAGCGCCCCCACCCCCAAGTGCGGGGCCCGGGGCGGTCGTCCAGATTCGCCCTAAGTTAGGGACGGCCCTGACCGCACGTAATTACGTCCTCTGATCATAAAGGAACTTGTTCTCTTGCTATTAAATGTTTAGCTGTGCATGATTCAATTTAGTTTCAGTTGTAAACCAATTTACTTGCCGGACATCGAAGCTATGTTTTACGTTTATGGCTTCCGATAATGAGGCACGAGGTTAGAATCCAATTACGGGAATGGGCGTTCGTGTCAGTCTTCGTCGCTGTATTTATTTTTCCAATGCAATTCGACCGAATGCGGCTATTTCGGCGATTGAAAACTAATTAATTTAAAAAGATGGTTCGTCGCTAAATTTTTAACAAAAGTCATTAGAGAATATATATATATATAAATGCAAATACAACAGATAACATTAATATGCGTATAAACGTATCTTTTATCGCCCTATTTGATCGTGAGTTAATATATTACAGACTTCATCCTATGAAGGATCAGTCGCTGAACTTCAGCAGTCAGGAGTTAACCCGGAAAGCCCATGATAAATATGTATAAAGCAGGGCCGAATTAAGAGACCCATGGACCCCACGCACAGCGCGTTCAAGGCCCCACCGAAATCGTAATTTTTTAAAAAGTAACATTATGCAAGGTTTGTGATCTGAGCGGCAACACTTGGAAAGGGTTTCGCCAAGACGGGGTAGGGTCAGCCCCCTTCTCCTCGCGTGTTTTGCATACCGCCTAATGCGGCCCTGTAAACAAGTACCTAAGCTAGAATAAATCCAATTCTCAGGGACGTCTACTTCGCCAACGGCCATACCACGATGAAATCACCGGTTCTCGTCCGCTCGCCGAAGTTAAGAATCATAGGGCCCGGATAGTACTTGAGATGGGTGGGAACACCGGATGCCGTTTGTTATTTTTGTAAACTTTTCCCTCGTATTTTGCGGATTCTGCCGGAACGATTGCTAATTTTCCGACTTATATCATTTCCATTTTTTTTCCTCGAGTGCATTTTGTCGAACTGGAACCGAAAAGCGTATATTCGATTTAAAAAACCGACCTATATTTAATACTGGCAGATTCTTTTAAATAAAAATTATGGTTATCAAACCTTTCTGGTGACGTTTAAACGTTAAAAAATTTGGTAATAAGCTCCGTTGAAACCCGTTATTCGGCCCACCGTGAACGGAAATTTTTAATTTGTAAATAAAAAGGTTGCACACTCATTTAATATCATATGTCGAAGAAGCTGATGCTTTGCAGTATTTCAACAATTTGAGGAAAACAGAAGAAAGAACAGCTCGATGAACAGGAAAAATTATGGTTTGTGAGTGGATTGGGAGTCAGGAGCGTAATTTAATAATTCTATCCATGATTAAGAGACCCATGGGCCCCAAGAAAAATGAAAATAAGGCTCCACCCAAATCGTAAATTTGTAACAAGTAACAGTTATTGCAAGGTTTGTGAACTGCGCGGCAGCACTTTGAAAGGTCGAGACGAGACAGGTTCGGTCCGCAGTGGGCCCTCTAGTCCTCTGGGTCCCACGCACTTGCGTGTTTTGCGTACCGCTTAATCCGGCCCTGGTACAAGGTATGTTTCTGCTCAACGCATTACGATCCCTGACGTTTCATCTCGATTTATATTCCATCCACTTTTCCCCCATTCTCCTCTAATTTTTACCTCCATCTTTTCTCTGATCGCAATTTAGCCCTTTCCTCATCTCCATACGCCACACACCCTCCCCATTTACTCCTCATCTGCCTCTCCTCCCTCCTCTAACCCACTCCCCCCATCCTTTTCTCTCGCACTTCCCCTTCCTATAACTTTCCCCTCTGACTCTTCATCTGCTTAAATCTCTGCTCTCCATTTATCTCTCTCTTCTTCCCCTCACTTTTATCCTCTTTCTTACCCCGTATCTCTCCGCTCTCCCAATCCCTCTGTCTCCTCCAACACTCTCCTACTCTTCCCCTCACTTCTACTTCTGAATATCTCTTCCCCTTCTCAACTTCTCTCCTCCTACTCTTTTCCCCTCTCTGCATATATGTTTTCGTAAGTTTATATTTATGACTCTGTTTAAGTGTATTTCTTTTGCGATCCCCTCAATTTTTAAATAATGCTAGCAACAGGTTTCGCAGGTTTTTCACACTCCCCCTCCTCTTGTGTGGGTGTTTTTCTGCAGTGGGTTTTTTCCTAGAGTATAGTAACTTAATTATCCTTAGTTTTTCCAAACGAATTATTTTATATCTCCTTTCATGCCAAACAACGCTTACTTGGCATTTAACTTATGTAGTAATTTCTATAATAAAATCCTAGATGTGTTTGTTCGTGTATAACGCTCGCCTGTGGCGCCGCTCTTAAAGAGCCGCTATAAAAGAGCGTGAGAATCGAGAACTATTTGTTATTTGTGAGTGTAGCGTATTTTTTATTTGCATTTTAAAATTACTTAGAATCATGATACGAATTCGGGACTTGAACCAAAGAACGGATAAAAGAATGAAATAACCTAATTGTTGCTGAATTTCCGATATTACGACTAAGTAATACTCGACTGTGGCGTCATTGAGTAATGGGCACTTATAAAGCGGTAGATATAAGAACTATGCCGTTTTGCCGTAAACAATTTGGCGTAAATAAGGTTCAATATAAAGTTTAAAGCTTTTAAAAGTGCGCGTTTCTAAAGTTTAATAAGGGTATTTTTAAACAATTGATCTTACAGAGTATTGAAAGTATTACATTATTAAGGTAAGTGAAGAAATGAACGCACATGAAATAAGTATGAGTGAATGAAACCATTTTATGAACGACTATTATATGCACCATGCCATTTTCATGAGCGTTTTGTGGATCGTGAGTAATCTAATAACCAGAGTTATTAAATGCTATTTATAAAGGACTTTCAATTCGGGTTTTCAGTAATCCTCCCGATTAACGGAAATATTACGAGCACACACATGTAATACTACGTGGTGTTTAGGTCTCATAAAGGAATTGGTGAAGTGAAAATAGGATGAATATGAAAAGTTATTGCAAAGTGAATGGAGAAGGATATAAATTATCATTGCAGATATATTTTGATATAGTAAATTCGTTTTCTACGTGAGTGATTTTATTTTGATGTACTCTATTAATGTTGCCTATTAAGACATTTTCTTAGAAAAATAAAATAAAATAAATTCTAATAAATTTAAATAAAATGAAAGTCTAAAAATTTATTTCTTTTGATCTGTGTATCACGCAGCCAAGTGATTTAAATAAGCTCCTAGCACAAGAATGGGAAATGGGAAAATGGCCCCGTCTTATGACGGGCAATACACTATTTTATAAAATGCTATCATTATTTTTTTATTCTCATCTTGTTTTGATGTAAGGAGAGACCACCTTGTTTCAATATCGCCCCAACAAAGACGTTTATCTATCCACCTACCCCTATCCCCTCTCACTCTTTCACTAATTGTATATATTTTCCCCCTTTCTCTTTTCCTTCTCCTCCCTCCCTCTTTCTTTATCTCCGCTCTTCCTCCTTCCCAACCCTTAAATCCTACTCCTACTTATAACTTGTTCTGTTCACCGCGTGGCCACTGCGCTTCTTCCGGAGGTCGTCCCTCCTCTCTCTCTCTCTCTCTCTCTCCTCGCAATCAACTCTCACGCAAACAAAAACACGGGGGTGTAAGAGAATGGAGTTCTTTCTCTCTCCCTATCAAGCACGCCTGCCTTTCCTTCCCTCTGAGCCGCGCGCTGCCGCTTCAGCCTCCCCTGTTCCCCTTTTTCTTACCCGCGTCACCGCATCCCGCCCATTCCTTCTCCCGGCATTCCCTCCGCCCGCCGACTCCGCTTCCCGTCCCCTCCTACTGGCGCGGAATAATTGGAGGGTTTTGAGAGAGAGGTAAGGCGGAAGGAAGAGGAAGCGGAGGACGGGATTCGACGGGAGGGAGGAAACGGAGGGGTGGAGAATGCGCCCAAAAGAGGATGTGAAGAGAAGGACGAGAGGTCAAAAAAATGGAGGAAAAATAAGAGAAGAAAAATGTTCAAGAGGAGAACTCCACGCGAGAGAAGACCGCGACGTTATCAAAAATCGTCGATAAAAAAAGAGATGTTGTAACTGTTATTATTCATGCCGTGAGATTCTTCTATCTACTCGTTTTGTTTCCTGCGGCGAGATTTTTCAGGCGCAATATCTACAGTTTGAAAAATTGTCAAAATTTAACCGCTATGAAGAAAAACAGATGCTGTCCGTAAGAAAATCACTTATGAAACCTGTTTTTAAACGATATTCAGTTTTCCGCTGTTAATAATTTTACTTTAATTGTTCATTTTAACTAGTTAATTAACAGAACTAAATGGTCTTTTATAATGAGTATTTCGACGATAACAAAGATTAGTAAGTACTAACGACAATGTCTCGGTAGGATTCGAATTAACAGCAGCGGCGGAACAAGTAAACAACAGGCCCTGGGGCAAGAAACTTTGGCGAGCTCCCTTAAATGACCAACCGTACTGATTTTGTTGATTTTGTACTGTTTAACTTAGCTGACCGGGCCCCTCCGTGGGTTAGGGCCCCCGGGCACTGCCCCGGTCTAGTTCCGCCACTGCTTCACAGACAAACATGTATGATATGCGCTCTTAGACGGCAAAGAAAACTTCACGCTCGCTTAAATAATAATTCTTCTAAAGTCTCGGAGGAACAGAGGTCAACGATACGGCATCAATACAGAGAGGCGCGGTCAAGAGCTAGAATAACAATGCGAGAAGCATTTAATGATTACAAAAAGAAAGTTCTGCATAGTAATTTGAAAGAAAATCCGAAAGCATTTTGGTCATACGTTAGAGAGGTTCATGGTAGAGGCCCCACCATAGCGCCATTGAGAACGGAGGCAGGTGATGTAGTACATGATAGCGCGGAAAAAGCGAACTTGTTAAATGAACACTTTCAGAAAGCGTTTACTTCAGTGAGCAACGAATATGAGGAACCGGCTTTGAATGATGAGGGAAATTCGATGGAAGATTTGATATTCTCTGAAACAGGTATCGCGCACCAGCTAGAGTCGATTAAGCAAAATAAGTCTCCCGGGCCGGAGGGCATACCCGCGCGTGTGTTGAAAGAGCTAGCCTCGGTAATCGCACCTTACTTGAAAATAATATTCGAAAAATCCGTTGCACATGGTACCGTTCCAAAAGACTGGAAGCTAGCATACGTAACGCCCATCCACAAAGGCGGTGATAAAGAGAACCCCGAAAATTATAGACCGATTTCTTTGACGTCATTATCGTGTAAGATTGTAGAACATATAATCGTTAGCTCTGTTTTGCGTTATTTAGATGGTCGTTCTTCGCTAAGCAAAAACCAACACGGGTTTCGGAAAGGTAGGTCATGCGAAACGCAGCTCGCCCTGTTCGTAAACGACTTGTTACAATGCGCAGAGAAAAACACTCAGGTTGATGCGATTTTCATTGATTTTAAAAAAGCGTTTGACAAAGTACCCCATAATAAATTAATAGGAAAACTAGGAAAGTACGGCATAAACCCTCATATCGTGAGTTGGGTAAAAGACTTCCTCTCAAACAGAAAACAGATAGTAGTTATTGATGGGAAATCTTCATACCCGGTAAAAGTCGCATCAGGTGTTCCACAGGGAACTGTCATAGGCCCAATACTATTCCTGATATATATAAACGATATCTGCTCGGTAGTTCGCTGCAAAATAAGACTTTTCGCAGATGACACCGTTTTATATAAGGAGATAACGAGTCCGGATGACCAAAAATCGCTCCAGGAAGATTTAAACGCCCTTTCAGCATGGTGTCAAGATTGGAAAATCGAAGTTAATCACAGCAAATGTTCCCTATTGAGTTTCTGGAAGAGTAAGAACAATGAATTAGACTCGGAGTACAGAATTGATAGATTGAATATCCAATCTGCAGAGCACGTTAAATATTTAGGAGTCACCATTTGTCGTGATCTATCATGGAATATGCATATTCGAAGGATCGCAGGCGCAGCTAATAAGAAATTGGGTTTCGTAGGCAGAATAGTAAGAAGTAGCACAGAAAAGGTACGAGAAACGTGTTATTTATCATTAGTCAGATCTCAGGTCGAATACGCTTCCAGCATATGGGATCCGTACGAAAAGGGACAAATACTTGAGTTAGAAAGAATCCAACGCAGAGCAGCCAGATTCGTAAAGCAAAAATATGAGCAAAAATTAAGCGTCACATCACTCTTGAAGGAGTTGAATTGGATATCGCTAGAGGATCGCAGAATTAGCGCTAGGTTAAGGCTTCTGGAGAAATTTAGGTCGGATGTTCTCTTAGAGGAGGTCTCAGGAATATTAGAGGCACCTACGTACATGGGCAGGCACGATCACGAGAATAAAATACGTGAGATCGACTGTAGGACCGAGCGATATCGGAGCTCGTTTTTCCCAAGGACCATACGGGATCATAACAGGAGAGTGATTCCCACGAGAGACGTTATTAGGTAGGTTTTGGTGTGCTGTACCCCCTGCCACCCACCAGTCTGGTGATTTGCATGTAGATGTAGATGTAAACGACCTCGTATCAATGCTGGCAAAGGTCTAACGGAGGACCTTTAGCGTGTAAAGCGGATACGATAACTACCACTGGAAAATAAAGATCTTGGGAAGTCTGAGAAAAGTCGGTTATCTAAAAAATATACGAAAAGAATCACACACATTCTAATTGTTGACCGCGGAAAATGAACATTTTAATATTTTAATGGAAAATTTGAGGAAACGTACACAAGCGTCAATCACAAAGACCGCTCATCCTAATTTTAATCAAAAGTGTTTTTCTCCATCTTTTTAGCTTCTAAAGCGCAATTTCCTTAGATTTTTGTCATGTTTTCCAAAAATCTGTCACTGGCGATGCTGTTGTTGACACAACGCTGGAGGAAGATTGAGATAAGCAGAACGGCAGACAGGATGTAATTATCGCCGTGTCCTTTATCGATGTTCTTGGGTTAGGTACAGTTGCTATGCATCATAAGAACAAATACGTTTTAATTCATGCGTAAAAAATTCTCTTTAAACTGTCAGTTTATTTCATGTTAAATCTTACTATTAAGGATTTTTCCGCCTAATATTTATATTGGGGTGGAATTTTTATTTTCATATTGACTGTGGCAGAAACTTAAGGATTTCGCTGTAGCACTTGTGCCGTAAAACATAACCGTTTATGATCACCTTAAACGACAGTAATAAATTCCATTCCTGAGAAAATATCACGTTTCGTAGTACCATTATCAAAAGGCGACGTGGACTCCGTTCTCGTTTGAAGGCTTTCATGAATAAGATAAAAATGCAGAAAAAGAAATTTTATAAAAACCTATGTCTTTAAAGACTGTATAAAGAGAAAAGTCGTTTCTCCGCCGTACAGCTGGACGCGTAACATGTAATTATATCTAGAAAATGAATACGGAGTACCTGGATACCTATACGACGCAGTTGAATTTTAGGCGATGATTTTTTATGGAAAAGCGCGTATTATAGGCCGGTAATATACGGTTTATATTCAGTAGTGGCATATTTAATTATGAAGCCTGTGAGTTGCAAACACCTCCATGAAATTTATAAAGTCCTTTTCAATACATAATAATTATTTACATCACTGAATAATTTTCATCCATGATTTCATCGCTCCACAGTTTGTAATAATGCGACCAATAAAAGAACGAATGCTGACTCTCTTCCAAAGTTATGACTAAAATGATGGGATAATTATGGTATTTATAACTTTTTCTGAAGTTATTGATAATTTCATAAATTAATTTAAAAAAAGAGAACACGTTGCCGGGACTTTAAACAGTTAGCCTCCATTTTTCGTGGCGAAATCCGTTGTTTAAGATAAGGGAAGAGACATTATTTTCCATTCAATACAGAACGGTATTCATCAACACTGCGCAGCCGCCTTTAACAACGCTTTATCTGTTTCGGATCTGCGATATATAGATTTATTTTTCCGGCTTGTGGGCATATTTTTTTACGATCGGATTCAAAACGACGACAAAAAAATAACTTCGCGGGTTCATCCTTCCACCCCTCGAATTCCAAATCGCACACGTGGGAATCTAGTTCCCTTTCTGCACCGAACCTTACGAACCACCATTCGGTTTAATTTCATTTCATTTCGTTCGGAAATACAATATCTGTCGCTTCGGCGGACGCGCTGCCGCGATCGCCGTCACGAGCCGGATTGATTTATTATATTTATTTCCGCGGATCTCTCATGCGTTCGATGGGCAGCTATCTGAATAACTGCAGGGGTCGCGATCTCCTAAGCGGAAATATTCCTCGATGCGAATTAAATGTCGGTAGGTATACCATACTCTCTTATCGGTGTTGCAACGTTTTATTTGGGAAAGGTATACGCTGTATCCGTAAGCTATTTTAAACAAGACAGTTAGTTTTCCCTTAACCCTTAGTTGGTGTCGCCATTTTTACCCACGTGTCTGGTATCTCCGGTCTCCCAGACCGCCCTTATTTCATCTGCATTTTCCATCACATTACCGTTCTTTACTTTGTTTTAAATGCTGAAATGTTGTAGTTTGAACTTTATCCAGTCAAATAAACATAATTAAGCAATAAAAATAACATTAAATTTGAAAATGTCGGGAAATGACACTTGTAAAGATGTTTCTTTCTGATATTCTGAACGCTAAATACGAAATAAAAGCTTATGAATAAACCTTTCTTTACCAAAAATTGTTAGGCGATAAAATCCATTAAATTCATTTATTGATCCAGGAGACAGTTTTCATCATTTTATGTTTAATTTTTAATTATTTTAATCAATTCATATTCATAAATTGAAGAATGCCAAAAACTCAAGTTAAAAACATCGGTACAACATACATTGCACAAACTTTCTCATATATAGGAACTAATGCGTCGGTTAGTTATCTTTAGAAAATGAAAATCGTATTAGCCTGTTTTTAGAAAATCCAATTTTTGTTAAAGTTGCGCAAGAATAAACTAGCCTTATATTCATTCATTGAGAAAAATGAGATACGTGGTATTATTGTAGATGTATACTCAAGTAACTGTACGAAATTTGATCAAAAACGTTACAGCCGTTTTTGAGAAAATCGGATTGTTGTTAAAAATGCGTAGAATAAAGTACTCTTAATTACTGAGCAATGTCAACCATTTCTATGTATACTCCGCTCAGTATAATAAAATGCCTAATTACAAGATTTGATTCATTTTCGCTCTACCGTTTAGGCTTTAGAGCCAGTAACAGACAGACGGCAATGCGAAAACCACTTTTTCAGATTTAGCGACACCTAAAACGTATATTTCCGTAAAAATCCCGAGGTCGTATTTGTTCGCAATAACAATACTTTCTGGATACTTCGTATGAGAATGTAAAAATACATAGAATAGGAGGTATAAGATAACCTTATAATTTCACGATTCTTAGAAACAACAAAACAGATAACTAAAAATACAAATAAAACAAGTTTTTAAAAATCGCACAAATAACCTTTAACGTTTTTAATATCTTTAAATTTATTCACGAACGAATATTTACTGCAATAGAAAGGTTAGTTGATGATTACGTGATGATCCCGAGGGCGATAAACCACCCGCGTACCTAATGGAGTCGCTGAATCGGTTTATCGTAGGAGTGAAATTAAAAGTTGTAGAGAACGAGGAGTTGCCGGATGATGAAAATCGGCGTTATTCTTTCCGGGAAGGCTAATAACTAAAATTGCATTTGGGATCTCGTTAATAAGAGAAGAAAAGCAAAAAAAAGAGCTTTAAATGTTTGTTGGGGGACTACGACGATTTCTTTTGTCCCGAATTCTGAGCCCTGTTTAAAGAATAAAGGGGATTATTTCGTGCTAAGAGAGGGACAAAACAGGAAAAAAATGAAAATTCCTTCTATATTAAACGCGAGAAAGGTACTCGACGAGGAGGCGTTTTGGGCGCTATCTTCTTGTGGGTATAAAAAAAAAGAAAAGCCAGAAATGGATTTGGAATACGGAAGTTTGGTCGGCGATCTTTCATTAATTTCCCTCTCAGTTTTAAAAGGTTTCGGATTGTCCGAAGAGGATGATCATGAGCGTAATCCAATAGATAAAATGCGTAGACCTAAAAAGGGGTCCCTTTTATATGGGCGACCCTCTTGTTCAAATTGAAGTGGATGGATTAGGACGTAATTGCATCGCAAAAATAAGACTTTCAGTATATCTCCAATGCATCATTCGGAGTTTTAAATTCTTCTATGAAACATCTCGATCAAATTGGAATCTTGACTACAATAGGATTTCATATAATCGTATTACAAATCTTGTACTGAATACCAACAACAAAGTATGATGCTCTCTTATCCATCCCTACGGCTGTTGGAAAATGTGTATGAATTATACTGATAATGGCTAATGTTGAAACGCAAGCAGTTTATCAACTAAAATTAAAGTTTAAACCTTTGACAGGTTGTTTTTTCTTGAGTTATGTTCTTATCTCAAATAATAAAATAACTATTCGATTTTATTTTTTGGATATTCATTTTGGGGCACCATACCTATACACAAATACATATATTATTGCCAAAATGTCTTAATACAAAACGCTCTAATTTTCAATGTAGGGCATATGTAGAATGAACTTTTAATTGCATTAAAAGGGGAAAATAACCAGCTTTTTTATCATCGAATAAGCTTTCAATGAATACATTTCGAATCATGATCGACTATTGCGTCAGGGACGGCACTCCAATTGAAGGAATACCAAGGTAAATCGTCGATGAATCAATTGTTTTCCTAATTGTATAAGGAGGATCTCCGTCCTGTTGAAACCACTACGTTTTAATGTCAATACCGACATTTCTTCGCAGATATTTTTTAACAACAAATAGACTGATAGAAAAAATAAGTGAACTCGGTTTGATTATTTTTGCTGTGAAATATAAGTTAAATCACAAAATAATAACTTCAGAGAACATATAGCCTAAGTTCAACATTTTCAGTGAGAGGGAATTAAGTCAACGTAAATTTTCATCCGTATTCATTTAATAAATCCATCTACAAATTTTAAAAAAATTATACGTTTTCTTTGGCAACAATAAATTTGGTACATTTTTTTGGGGAACACTATAAATAAACAACGTACTTTAAGCACGTAGCAGATACATAACTATTTCGGACTCACGCATCCCGTGCAAGCCGATCAAAAATTAAGAATACCCCCTCTCAAGCTAAGTCCCCAACCTACGGCATTCTATCACCGATACACTTTAAATCCGCAATTAATTAAAAATTCCGTTCCGAGCGTGTCGCAATTTGCATGTATTATTATGTGAAGCGCTTCTTCATTTTCCTCCCCTCCCTCTACCCCCAACCCCTCCCCTGATCTCCTCCCTCACTCACTCTTCCTCTAGGCCTTTTAACCACGTCCACTCTCTCCAACTCTCACTCCTCCCTCCTCTCCTCCCTTCAACTCCCTCCCCCTTTCAGGACTCCATCCACCGCCCGCCCACCAACGGCGAAAAATTTCCAACTTTAAAAACCGTCTCCTGAGCGGTGCTCTAATGTTTATCCTCCTCTCCATGAAAAACCCTTTCGTGCACTGCGGAGAGGAGAGGAGGAAAGCGTCGTCTTTCCTTTGTCCCTAGTTCACCCCGCACCACACACACACACGCTAACGTCACCCTCCCCCTCCTCACTAAAGCATTCCCTCTCCTCTCTCTACCACAACCTTTTAAACGCCCCATCGATCCCCCACCTCCCCCCTCGGCTCAACGCCGACCTCCATCCCCATGTAAAAAGGCACCTTTATTCCCTCAGGAAAACCTCTCCCCTCCCTCTCTCTCTCTCGCTTTTTTTTTACTGATCTCCCTCTATCGTTTTCCTATTATCTCTTTTCTCCCTCTCTCCTTCTACTCCCTTCTCTTCCTCCATGTCATCCTCTACATTCCCACGGCTTTTCTACATACTCTATCCATGCCTTTATCCGTCTCCTTTTTCTTTCCTTTCCGTTTCTCTCTCTCTCTCTCACATCTCCGATTTTCACCTTTCCCTCTCTCTCTCTCTCCTTACCAATGACTCTTTTTCATTCATCATTCTCACTTATTTTACCCACTCTCTCCCTTTTCATTTTACATCTTCTCCCTTCATTCTTTCGGTTTTACTGCATTTTTCGTTTTTCTCACTTTATCGGTTAATTTTCTATTTTTTTCTGTTTAGTTATTGCGAATTTATTTCCACCCCAGTTTCTTCTCACTTATCTCACAGTTTCCTGCACGTTTTTCTCCTTTGCAACGGAATTCTTCCTCTCTTTTCGTTAATTTCATTCTTCTGCTTCATCCGCGTTTATGCTTTGGACTCCTTCTCTTCATCTTTATCCCCATTTCTCTTCCTCTCCTTCCACCTCTCCCGCGATCTCTCTCCTCCCGCTCACGATTCTCCTCCCCTTTTCGGACTATACCTTCCGCAATCCTCACCTCTCTTTCTCTCTCTCTCTCTTAATCTCTAAATTCAAGCGCTACCCCATCTAATTCTTTCTCACACTCTCATCGTAACCCGCTTTACTACTCATTCCGCTAAATCGTTTTTTAAAGGATTACTTTACATTTTTAACAAAAAACCTTTTATTCTTGCTAACACTCCCATCTAACCTATTATTATTATTTAGCGAAGGTAACTTCTTCCGTCTTCTTCTCTCGCAAATTCCGATCCCATTCAATTATTCCTGATCTATCTATTCCCATTTAACTATTCATCACTCTATCTCCACTCAACTTTTCTCCTTTGTTCCTTTATTTTCGCTGTTTATCTTCATCCCTATTTATCTCTCTCTTCCAATCTTACCTTTATACACATTCTCTTTATATATATATGACATATCTCCAATTCTTTAATTATCCCTTTCATTCTTTCTAAATTTTACTTCCTCTCCCCTTTTCTCTTCCCTTTCACTCTTATTTTTTGATCCCCTCTCCCCATTTCTTCTTTATTCCTTCCTTTCTATTCTCTTTTTCTCATTTTCGATCTCCGTCCATCTTTTCCTCCTTTTGCTCATTTCTACCTCAAACGTCCGCGAGATAGAACAAAGGCATACGTGATTTTGTTTTGGTTGTGCGTGTATGTATATATATATATATGCTCCAATTAACGCATTCATTTTTAAGAAATTTCTCAACGTAAACATATAGTTCACGATCTCCTTATTTTTCTCCGATTTTAATCTTCATCTAATTTGAATCTTAAATTTACGAATTTCGCATATCAGTCAGTTATATTATAACCATCGAATTAAAGGTGAGATTGGAGGAAAACGTAAAGGTAAAAAGAGGAAGGTGAAGGAAAAGGTATCAATTGATAGATGTATTGAAAGGGAAAGAGAATTACCAATAATTTAAGAATAATAAATATATCACTGACCTGTCTACAACTAATATTGACTGTTATGACTCCAACAATAATTGTTTTTTTTACAATGAAGTCCGATCCGTTTCTTAGGACCGCCTGCAACAAACCCTTTCCATTTACAACAGTTCGTCCCTCTTTCGCGCCTGTTCTATTCCTCTTCCTCCTTCCATCTTTTTTCTCGCCATTTCTTTGCATCAATTCTCAACCCGTCCATTCTTCTCGCATTCTTCCATCTGTCTCCCACTCGCTTTCTTATTCGCCGATTCCCATATCCGCAGCATGTGTTCGAGTGACACTCCTCCCGCTCCTAGAAGTCCGGAAGGCAGAAATCGATCCCCGCCACCGATTGCATTTTTCTCCCTCCGATTGGAATAGCGGAAAACAGCTCGAGCCGTTTGGAGAATGCTGGAATTCTTCCTCGCGCGTTGCCGGCAAAGTATTTTCTCCAACCTCCTCCATTGCGTTGTAGTTCTAACTTCGGTCTTAGCGTGTTTCTTCCCGCTTAATATCTTAAGCAGCCTCCTCCTACACTTATTACTCCGAAGGGGACGCACTGTTGTTTTTCTCTTCTTTAAGACCTCCCTAACATCTCTCTCTCTCTTTACCCCTTCCGTCAATCTCCTGTACGTTTAATAATTACGTAGTGAACCTTCCTTTCCCGTTAATCCAGCCCATCAAGGAAACCTACATTTTTTTATCCAACATCAAATGTCGCAACATAACAATTTCAATTATATCGCAATAATCAGCCATTCCACCCGGAGTAATCTTTCTTAAAAAAATATCCAATCTTTAAAACTCGGCCGTCTCATAAAAAATTACGTCCCTTTTCTCTAGCCCTTTCAATCGATTGACGGTGTTGAGTCTGAAAGAACTTTATCTTTGAGATTCTCCCTTGACACACTTTCAAGAAAATCGCTTAAGAGGATTAGATCTTTGTTTCTCAAACTTTACAATCCTTTCATTAACTCTTCACACGAAACGAGGATCTATCCATCTCATTCTATTTTACATCTATTCTTCGGTCTCTCTCTATCTCTCTCACGTTTATTCCACCTCTAAGTGTCTTATCTCCCCCTTTCTTTTTTCTTCATCAAATTATCAATTACCATAAGCATTTCCGACATTTTAAATATTCTGTCCTCTCTCTCTCTATATCATCTCAAGCTCTTCTCTTGCTCCCTTTTTGCAGGAACTACTTAAGCTTCAAATAATAGCGCACGTTCGCACACTTATCCTTCTCAATTAAAGAATACGATTTCTTCTTTGCTTCTTTTTAAACTACCATCTTGACAACTCTATTTACGTCGATAATCCCATTTCGCTAAACTTTTTCTTAATTTTTTTTGTAAGGGAGAAGATAAATAATATAGGAATATTCTGCCTCGTAATACCGGCTAATAATCCAAGTAGTTTTTGATGTAGCTGCCTGATAGGAAGAGAAACCCGTTAACCATACATATCATTAAGGGACAGCGAAATGCATTATTTTATTAGGGACCGTACTTCGCAGCTGACACATTATGATAACTTCAAATTGTCGCATTTCACTTTTTCTTAGGTAAATAATGTTTTATTTATGCTGTTTACCGTATTTTGTCTTAAATTCGTTTTCTGTAAGTGATCTCTGATTTCCTGTTTCGTTACTTGTCCAAAAGTACTGGTCCAAATGATGCAATTTGTCGCGATATTTTGTTATTAATTGATAATATACGTATGTTTATAGTTTAAATAGTTTGGATTTTTTATTCTTTTGTCCACTTGACGAATATTGGGCCAATCGATTTTGAACCAATTTCACTTTTTGATTACATAGGCGAATTTATAATATGCGTAGCATTAAATAGGAAATGGTAGTAAAAATGTGTGCCCTTAAAAGAATTTTCAACATCTGTACTTGTTCTCAATGATAGTATTTATATTCGTTGTTTTTCACGTATTGTATTACGTGGACATCCATTCCTATCTAAACAACCAATATTAAGCGTTCATTTCGTTAGACATACATATGTATATATAGGAGCAATTTTTACATACTTGATGTCTCCGGCTTCGTTAACTGCGTCCATCAAAACGTGAGAGATTGTGTCGTGTTCTTAACGATGAAACTTCCTGGAATTGACGGGCGCCACTCAAAGCTTTATTGCTTTTCATTTATCTTTTCTGTTGTCCTTCATTTACAGTTTTTACTTTCTCCTACGAAGTATCGAGAAAGTATTGTTTTCGCGAAAAAATTCGACATCGATATTTTTACGGAAATACACGTTTTAGGTGTCGCTGAATCCGAAAAAGTGGTTTTCTCAATGCCGTCTGTCTGTCAGTTACTGGCTCTGGAGCCTAGACGGTAGAACGAAAATTAATGAAATCTCGTACTTAGGCATTTTATCATACTGAGCAGAGTAAGGTATACATAGAAAGTATAGTTTATTCTACGCATTTTTAACAACAATCCGATTTTCTCGAAAACGGCTCTAACGTTTTTGATCAAATTTCGTACAGTTACTTGAGTATACATCTACAATAAAACCACGTATCTCATTTTCTCAATGAATGAATATAAGGCTAGTTTATTCTTGGGCAACTTTAACAAAAATTGGATTTTCTAAAAACAGGCTAATACGATTTTCATTTTCTAAAGATAACTAACCGACGCATTAGTTCCTATATATGAGAAAGTTTGTACAATGTATGTTGTACCGATTTTTTATTTGGTATTCAACATCTCTCCGTCGTAGCACCAACCTTCATTTGTACATTTCCGTACACACGTGCACACACACACACACGTGCAGGCCACTACCACTGGGTAAAAATTAATATATTTATGTATGCGTCTCCTTTATCATGAGGCATGCTTCTGATCGCTTGAAGCTTTCGGCAAGAAAAGTTTCTTTCATGTTCGCTTTTTATGTGCGACTGGTTTCTTTAAAGCTTATCCCGTTTTTATTTCCATCAGAAAGCATGAGGATTTAATATTCTTTTCCCTCCTCCGCTCTTACCCGAACGTTTTCCTGCACTGCGGGATTTTCCACCGTGACCTTCAACCTCGGAGATTTTCCCGCGGCTCTCTATGTTAATTGCATCGTTAATTTTCATTACATTTGCTTGTACAAAAATATCAGCGCGAGCGTAATTGCCTTCCACAAATGACGACCAAATGTTATATTACAATTAATTCTTTCAAATAAGTAACGCATTTTACGGTTATATTAGCATATGTCTCAGGTGAAAAATGTCTTATCACCGTAACGAGCAGTTATAAGATGGCATAATATAAACTAAGACAAATATGCAACGGCTGAAGAAGGTAATAATTTTAAAAAATCGAATCCATAAGAGGTGTGTCTGTGTGCTCAAAATGGGGCCAAAATATCCCGAGAAATCATAGTATTTATAAATACTCAGTTGAACACACATAAAGCGAGCGAATTTTCTGATTCTATACAAATTTTCACACTGATTTGTCATAGATTTGAATTCAAATTACAAAAAATAAACTTAGTTACTTTTTGTTTTCAGGAATACAACCGTTTAAAGTTCCAAGTTTGTATACTGATTCGTTTAACTTTGGAATGCAAATAAAAAATCCACTCAACCTCATTGCCACTGCTTCCACAAGGCATTCCGAATTTTATAATTGTTCACGATTTAAACACACACACAAAAAGGCATGGTCTTTCATTATATTAAGTAATATATTCATACAGATATTTAAGCATCGTTTAAGAAATATTGTATCGTTATTTATCTTGCCGTATAAATATGCTAATTAAATTGTAATGGAAGAAAGTAACTGAAACAGGATAACTGCGACGTCACTGCTAACACAAGGATTCGAACCTACAACCTAAATACTACATAAGGAACCGATTATCTTATCCTTTCACTAAATCCTGGATTTATTCGACCTGCCTCCAAGCCATTGAATGAAATTTCCCTCACATCTGATATAAAATTCTTTTCTCAAAGATGCGCGTATCTCATACATTATTTCTGCAAATTATTTCATTTGTTTGCAAGAGTTTAATCTTTAAAGTCAATCTGATATAATTCTCTTTCACACGAGCCTTGCTCTCTCATAAAAGCGATTCCGCCACATGATCTTGTAGAATTTACACAAAATATCCACTCCATAATTATTCCATAATGATTTATGGTAATCGCTATTTAGATTCTTATACCAAACATGGGATAATCCCTCAAAGTAGGTTTCATTATACTCTTATAGATTATGTTTTCATAGTTTAGCACTTTGGAATCGAGATCACTAAAATATTGAATCCTTCAGAATTGAGGAAAACACAAAGGGTGATTAAAAAAACGACATCTACTTACCGCGAATGCCGACGCAGTACCACGGGGATCTCTGCATTACTAAAGGTCACATGTTCAAGTTTTCCTGAAAAGATAATTGATTGTGTTTGTTCATATAAATACGTTCAATGCAGCATGTAAAACATAGTTTTATTGAGATATTATATGAAAAATAGATATTTCATAGAAGTAACGAAAAATATCCATAAGAACAGCAATCAAAACCAAATATCTGTCCTCGAAAACACAATATTTTTATTTTGTTACACTTTATATCTATCATCAAAATTCCACCATCATCTATCGTGCTACGAATTGAATATATTACAATAAATAACATGGAACATGGACTTTATTCAAAAGAACGCTTGGGAATACATGAAACATTAACATAAAGGCGATTCAATAAAAATCATTCTTGTCCCAAGTTCTTCCTCCTTTCCTTTCAAAATTTCACTAAAAGGTGTTGATTCTTGATCCATACATTAAATGATCATACTTTTCTCAGAGATTTCTCCGAAAATTCTTTCTTTCGCGGAATTTCCTGTTCGAGAGAGTGTGCGACCTTGTACTTAATCTCCTTCCATTCCTTTCTGCTTTCTGCCATTATGTAAAATTTCTCCATAGGGATTAAAAAATTCCTCGGATAATTTTTCTTCCTGGTCAACCATTTTTACTCTCTTGTTCCATCACATCTTCACATATAATTTACTCGAGACCAACTCAGTTTTTTCAAAAAAGAATGCCAAAACAACCCAGATAATGCTGAGTTCTTCAACTTTTTGTAATCGTTCATCATTTCAATAGTCATATTCATAATCCGTTTTTCACATTAAATTTCGTTTAAAGCACTTCTTTCTATTTTTCGCTTACCAGTTTTCGGATTTTTTCCTCCATAAATACGGACAGAGGATGAACAACACCTTGAACGATATAGTTATTTTTTTACTTATTAAACAACAGCTTAATTACAACCGTTATTGCCGTATTAAATTGTAGGACCAAATGTTATTATCCACTGTTAAAAACAGACGAATTCTATAACTTTTATTTTAAAGAACTTAAGCATTCAACGCCCCAGTTTCCCTTTCTATAGATGATTATTCAATATTTGAGTTTCATATTTTTCCGGAGTAATATTATTAAGGGAAGGTGATGGGAAAGACAAACAGAACAAGTGGATTTGGAAATCCTGGACAATTCTAAAGGAGGCAATTACGTATGAAACAAAAGAAAGAGATAGAAAAAAGATGGAAACGTTGAATCAGGGTCCTACCGTAAGATACAGGAGTTAATAATGAATACTTCTTTTCATTTCTGTTTAGCTTCTACAATTTTTAGTAAACAGATAAAAGGCTAAAAATTTTTAATTGGATCTTCTACTTGATGTTCTGTGACCTGGTGTTTCTCCTTCGCCTTTATAAATTCCCCTTCTTGTTAATTGCTAATCTCATTTTCCCCCTTTCTCTTTTAACCGGAATACTTTCCATTTCCCGGCGACATCTGATCATAATTACTATATCATAATCATTGCATTTCATAAATCTTCAACTTACAAGTACTCTGCCGTTTTTCTCGATGATCATCACTGGTTATTAGTAACTGGTGAATAATCTTCCTCTGATTGAAACCTTTATTTATGAGGGTTTTACAGTAAAATCCTGATTGTTCGTGCGCGGATTTAATGGGTGACGGTTCCCTTTGAATCAAACTAATTTTTTTCAAATAATGAACAAACTTTCCGGATACAATTTAATTGTTTGCGGCGTCATTTTGAGGAATATTTCCATTATCAGAAATTATTTTAAGAACATTGCCAAATGCTTAAAATTAGTTATGGATACTTTTTTAGTTTGTTTATTAATTTGTTTGACCATAATTACCACTTTGTTGCCGAATATATTGAGTTACATTTTTCATTTCATATTTCGCAAGCTTCTTTTATGTCACGTATCAGTATTTCATAAACTCATAAAGTAATAGATTTCTCAGCAAATATATATATATGGTCTTCATATAACAACCGGTTGCGACTTGTTTTATGCCCAAATATATGTATTTGTAAAAAAATATGACAGGTAATTCGAAGAATTTCGCCTTTAAATTCCATCCTACTAATTATCCCTATTTCGCAATAATGTCTATACGCCTATATCAATTAACGTGGAGAATAGCAGTTTTACTGTGACTGAGACGATTAATACATATTTTGTACCTATTTACTGTCCGCATCGATAAGCTTCAGGGTAATTAATATTTTAAGGGGCAAAGGTATTCTGAATGGTTTTCAAAAAAATACTTCAGTTGTGACCCTTTTTCTCGTCTCCTCCCGTACACTCAATCGCAGATGTTTCCCTTTTTCTTTTTTTTTTTAATGTTCCAAACACCGTTTTAAGTTGCATTGTGCGCGCTAATCGAAGCGACTGCGCGGAAATAAAACGTCTGCAAGCGAAAGCGGGTAGGCGAGACTGTTAAAGCAAACTGGTTAATTAAACAATTCACGGAATTCTTTGACGAACGGCCGAATAATGGAGAGAGTGAGATAGAAAAAAAAATCTTCCACCGGATGCTACCGAAGGGTATTGTACCAATCTCGTTTCGAATCAGACAATGACCGTTATTATGACCGGCTTCGCGAGGCAGCTGTTCGAATGTATTTGAAACGGGCGGTTCTTTTCTCTCCTCTCGGATCCCCACGTTCGCGTTTCCGCGCTCCCTCCCCCCCTCCCTCCCATCCCCCTCTCCCCCTTCCCCCGAAACAATGGCCACTTCGCTCGATTATCTTTCTAACTACGACCGCCAACATACAAAACGGACAATCCCTAAAACACTGACCGGAAACAGGATTGAAATAACGACTGGTTAGTACTCGTTGAAGTGGGGAGAGGGAAGTTTAAGGGCTCGGTTAGGTTGGGGTGAGATAGGAAGACCAAGAATAGACAGAGAAATCCTTCGATGATTTGCCACAAATGTATAGATAAAAGACAGCTGATCTCCTGGACATCGCGATATCTCAGCATCGCTGAAGATACAGTAGAACTCGGTTATAACGGCCTCGGTTAATACGACAGCTCGGATATAACGGCGTATTCTTCAGGTCCCATCCCCGTTTCTACAATATTGCAATATATTCATCTCGGTTATAACGTATTAACGCACTCGGTTATAACGACAAAGGAAGTTAGTACGTAATAAATATTTGTATGCGTAAGCACAGGGTCGGCGCAACGCATTTTTGTATGTGTGGGTAAGGAGAAGAGAACTAATATCATATAAATGTCATTAAATAATTCAAGTTTTATTATTAATTTTTGTTGATCGCCAATACATTAAAGCACCAAAGGCAGCTTCTTTACCACCTGGGTGAGGAGGGATCCAACAGGGAAATTCTTTACTCAGTGTGGTTTTCAAGAGCCGTTTTTTATTTTTGAAGCTCTGTGGCACGGTTTTTAAACGTCACTACATCGGATGATCCCGAAAAGACCCCCAAGGAATAGTGACCGGAAGGCATAGAGGGGGATACAGTGGGATAATTACCCTCCCCTCCCCCAAGAAAAAATGAACCCCTAAACTTCGTCCTACGTGGTGAGCAAAATGCGCTCTTAGACGCATTCGGTACAAAATATCTCGAATTTCCGCCTTAGGTTAGTTCTAAGCAAATAAATAACCTTGCAGATTGAGAGTTACACTTCGTTGGTCTACAGAAGTCTAAGAAATCAGATTAATTTACTAATCGTTAAAAATATTTTTATTAAGTTTAATGTACTTATTATACCATAATTTAATGTACTCTGTATTATGTCATCATCTAATATAATGTTTAATGTACTTATTAGATCATAATATAAAATTTAGAATTCGGAAACTCATTCTACGTTCCCATGCACCTCGGTTAGAACGACAATCGGTTATAACGACAATAAATTTCCAGTCTCTTGATTGCCGTTATAACCAAGTTCTACTGTATATTCGCCTTCATCAAGCAGCAAAGCTGTAGTACTTCCTCATTGGTTTGCAAAAAGGGGTGTCTTCCGGTGTGATAGTTTCCTAGGATTACGCAGACGGAACCGTAACGGGTGTAATTTGACTCGTGGAAGCCTGCGAGTTGACCAAAGTACGCACTTGTTGCGTCAGCTCGATCATTTGGGATTGCAGTGTAGCGACCGCTCAATCCGTCGAGTATAAGATATCAGACGATGTGGGTGAACGCCGTATGGGAGCGTCAACCAGAGGGCTGATGGGCCATTCCTCCCGATTTTCAGGGCTGTAGTAATACCGTCAATACGATGGGTAGGATTAGCGTGGAGAGACGGGCGTAAAGTTGATAAATGGGTGAGGTAATCAAACGTGTATATATTACTTAACGATAAGTTATGATTTCATAAGGTAATGAGATTAGTTTGGTTAATAAAGATTTATTTCTTTAATTAAGTAATACAAAAATTCCATTTAAATAAAAATAAAATGAATACAAGAAAAAATATATATGAAAAGCAATATATTGATATGTTTGCGCCTGTTTAATTCGCTTGAAAAAATAAAATAACGACGGATTCATCGTGATTTTCCGGAATTTGCCATGTTTCTTTCGAAGTTTGTCGGCTTTTTCGGTTTTGGGACTACCAGGTTTTGAGGAGTTGTGTGGTTTTCCGAGAATTGTTTTCATTCAGCTAGTTACATTCACCTAACAAAAAAATTAAAATCGCGCATTGTCCCGGGCTGTGCCTCCATAGAAATTGGCAATTCTATAAAAGGGTGATCACGGTACTGTCATAGGATTGGGAGCATTTTCAGAACGTAAAAGCGGGGAATATTGGTAATACTGGATGAAAAGGGAAGAGGAGAAAACGATAAAGAAGATGATAATGCATGAACGGAGATCAGAAAGGAAAGATATGTACAGGATCCGGAAAGCCAAACGTCTTATGAGAGTGTATTACGAAATTTGGAGGGGAGGAAGGAATGAAGAGAGGGAGAGGATATGACTAGAGAAATGAAGGAAATAAAGGAAAGGGAATATGAGAATGAAAAGTATTGGAGTCGAGATGGAGAGATAATTATATGAAGCATGGGTGCAGTTAGGAATAGTGACAAGGGCCAAGGAGAGGAGAATAGGAGTTATTACATTAAAAGAGGAGTGGATAGATATACATAGAAAGATAAATATCTTTATTTTCAGAGATGAGTAGTAAAGAAAAATATCAGGAGATGGATAGCGCAAATAAGAGCCGAATCCTCCCCTTTTTCCCCATTCCCCACCTATTCGGCGCACTCGTCCCTCACCGAATCACGTGGTACGAATCCAACTTCCCCTTCCATCGCCTCCTATTCTCCTCTCACAGCTTTACCCCCCATTTAATTCATCTGTTATTGTGTTCGCTTCCGCGGCCATTCTGCCGACCCGCTTGGAGGAGACGTGCGAATCGTTTGGGGATGTCAGGTGCTTGAGTGGAACGAGAAGCGACGGAATTGTGAATGGGAGGCGGAGCGGAGGGTAGGCGGTTTAGAGATGGGGATGGGAGAAGCGGGTTACACGTGATCGGTCGCATTCATTTCACGGCTGCCATTTCTCCATCTTCGTGGCATTTTGCGAACAATGCGCGTTGGGAATAAGCTCTAAGAGTGTTGCGTCCATCTGAATTAGTTGTCAAATCTCTCCATTTCCTAAATATGTAATAAGAAATCATTTTGTCTGTTATATGCCATGTTTTGGAAAAAAAAGGCGTACATATAAGGCTAAAATCCGTTGTGCGGCGACCTGATAAAAACCTAGAATATAAAAAGATTTATTCATTTTTTATTTTAAATAATCAATACTTTATTATTATAAAATATTTTACTCCTGTAAATACTTTCATTGGCACGAGTTTTAGCTTTTAAAAACTAACTTTGTTATTCTTATTGTTAGCTGTGTACTCGATTACACTTATTTTTAAAGAAAGAATTTTTATTCCTCGTATATGGTATGGACTTATACATCTATCTTATCGAATTGTTTGAATCTGTCTGTCCAATTGCCATAAAAAGTTCGAGAAAAACCACATTCGAATTTCGGCTACGAAGAAGCCGGCAACAGAGGAGATTCACCGATGGCGAATTATAAAAAGGACTCTTTAAGCAAATTAATAATGTACATAATCAATACTTAACGATAAGTTATGATTTCATAAGATAATGATATTAGTTTGGATAATAAAGATTTATTTCTTTAATCAAGTAATACAGAAATTCCATTTAAATTAAAATTAAAACAAAAGAAAAGAAATATATATATGTATATATATATATATGAACAGCAATATTTGTTTTTTAATTTCTCATATGCGAAGTATATTGAGAAAGTATTGTAATCGCGAAAAAATTCGACCTCGAGATTTTGAAGAAACAAAATGGAAACAGTTGGAAATATTTTTTTGAGTTTATTAAAATTTGTAATATTAATTCGAGGAAAATAGGTATTCTACAAATATCGTAGCATGCAATAGCAAAAATATTTTTTAAATACTTTGTAATTTTTCATTAATAAATTCAGGCTTCATGTCGAGGAATTTATTAATACAGATAAACAAAAACTAAGTACCTTTCACGAAAATAAATTATTAAATCATGACCGGTTTCGCTGCTATCTTAGCATCAGCCGATGATTCCAAAACCGGTCGTGATTTAATAATTTTCGTTGAAGGTGCTCAGTTTATGTTCTTACTTCATAAAAAGATATTCTAAATGTATTTTAGATATGAAAAGTATGAGAAAAAGTTGCGAGTTCACTATAACGTATACCTGTTATCATCATGGAGACAGAGTAAAAATAAGCTATGTTATAATCACTTGCACAGACGCCATATCAGCAAATATTGAAACGATAGAAAATAACGATGTTTTACATTCAAGTTTTAATTTATTTCTACAAAATGCGTGTGAAAAAGTCAATTTAACTGTTTCCTTTTTTGTTACGTGGACTTTGAAATAAATCTTAACTGTTGGATAATTCACGGAAACAAAGTAAAACAATCAGTGGTCATTATAAGAGGTTGTTTTTCTCTTATGCCCGGTAGTTTAGTACACAACTAAACAACTACTCCATGACCCTGTTATGTGTAATAAGTGGTGTATAAGATCAAGGATAAAAACCTGAAGTATGAATCAAAGCATCGAATCGTAATTTTTACTTCCTCATATACGAAGTATATTGAGAGAGTATTGCAATCGCGAAAACATTCGACCTCGAGATTTTGACGAAAATATACGTTTTAGGTGTAGCTGAGTCCGAAAATGTAGTTTTCGCAATGCCGTCTGTCTGTTACTGGCTCTAAAGCCTAAACGGTAGAGCGAAAATGAATGAAATCTCGTAATTAGGCATTTTATCATACAGAGCAGAGGCTATGAAGAAATGAGACTTACTTATTCCGCAATGGATGATCTTTTACTTAATGCTGGCAACACTTCGTTATTCACACCGATAAGATAATTATTTTGATAGAACTAACATAGAGACATAATTTTTTATTCCAATTTTCAGTGACGATTAACATACAATATAATATTGAATTTTTCGAGTTTAAAACATATATACCTATTTAAAATTACTAACCTGTAACAAAGGGCAACTAATGCAGAAATACGCACAAGGAACAAATGTGGAACGATACTACTTCAATAATTAGCAAGGCCAGACTGATGGATGCTAGTTCATATGAAGGAACGAAAGGTTGTGGACATATGTAGCAAACGAAACATTGGGAAAAACTTCCCTTCTCCCACTAGGCATTCATAAGTTTTAAGGAATTCTGAAATGGGTAAATTTCCCCATGGAATTGCCGAAAGTCGGTAAATATTATCTTAGAAAAGAGTTAGGTCGTATTCGTGTAACGAACCAAGGGACTTGGTCGGAGTTTGGACCCCATGGCGACAGGGTATGGTAGCGTGAGGGAGGCGATGACCATTTGAACATGGAAGTTTACTGAGCGGTGGGAAAATTCCGCCTTTCGCTTACACTGTTTATGCGAACCGAAATAAAGGAGTGAAATAAATATCGGTTTTCGGTTTCGGTTCGGGTTCAAAACGTTTAGTTTTTACTTTCTCATATACGAAGTATATTAAGAAAGTATTGTTATCGCGAAAAAATTCAACCTCGAGATTTGACGGAAATATAAATGTTAGGTGTTGCTAAATCAGAAAAAGTGGTTTTCGCAATGCCGTCTGTCTGACTGTTACTGGCTCTGGAGCAGGTGTCCGCAACCTGGTGCTCTTTATCAGTTATACCGAGTATTTTTACGATGCAAAAAATCGTTTCCTAGTTCTGTTATTTTCATTTGATCTCTTATTTTCTTTATAAATGTGCGAAAGGATATTTTTAATCGCTTTGAAGTAGATTTGATTTGATTTTTGATTATTCCTACTTTTACAAATGTATAGCGGTGCTCGATGGTTGCTCCAGAATGTAAATTAGTGCTCATCTCGTTGAAAAGGTTGCGGACCCCTGCTCTAGAGCCTAAACGGTAGAGCGAAAATGAATGACATCTCGTAATTATGCATTTTATCATACTGTGCAGAGGCTATGAAGAAACGGTTGACATTTCTTAATAATTAAGGGAAGTTTATTCTACGCATTTTTAAAAACAATTCGATTTTATCAAAAACGGCTGTAACGATTTTGATCAAATTTCGTACAGTTAGGGGAAACCGGGGCAAGTTGATACAGGGGCAGGTTGATACAGTGCGAGTAGCGCGACAACGCGTAAGCGTAGGTTTGTGTCTGTGGATGGGGAGAAGCCTTCCACTGGTGCCTCCAGTTCGCACGTGTGTTTGGCGATGCGGCTGTGATTATGTCAAAGTTATTCTAGTAAAACTGTTTTTGGTAACGTAAAGTAAATATTTTTGTTGTTGTTTGAAGTCACCTGGAGTACTTCGATAAACCTTTTGATATTTTTTCGGATTCAGATGTTATTTGGGCGTCCAAAGGTAAGAAAACTCCGTTGTTGTTGATTGATTATGTATTGTCCCTTTTTGCGTATCAAGGTTTGAGGGTAATGGCGTAGTTTGGGGCAAGTTGATACATTTTAAATGGGGCACGTTGATACTATGCATCAACTTACCCCAATTACTTCCAATTTTTTTTTCTTGTTTTTCACAGGAAAATGGTCCGGAATTACATAAAAAAGACGAAGCGTGGTGAAGTACCGCGGGAGCTGTTGATTTTGTCCGATGACAGTGAAAGTGATTAACTGACTTTCATTTCCTTTTGAAATTACTTTTCTCAAGAAAAATATTAACAATTTTAAGTAATTTTTTACACACACGCAGCATATTTTTTCAATCTTTTTGCTCATTATGCTGTTATCTCTCAAAATTATTATTTTTATTCAATAAAACAATTTTTTGCTCAAGCTTCTTGTTATTGTATCAACCTGCCCCAGGGTGGGGCAAATTGAGACGTTTCGACTTGCCTAACTAAACAGGTTTTCATGGGTTTCTTATTCTAATCTCAGAAGTTATAATAGGCTAAATCAAAAGACGGGGAAATAAGACATAATTTCATGATTTTTTAAAATTTTAAAAATAGAAACAAAAAAATTCAGAAATTAAAAACCAAGAAACGTATCAACTTGCCCCGGTCTCCCCTACTTGAGTTTACGTCTTAAATAATACTGTATAGTTCATATTTCTCAAAAAATGAATATAAGGCTAGTTAATTCTAGGCAACTTTAACAAAAATTGGATTTTCTAAAAACAGGTTGACATGATTTTCATTTTCTAAAGATAACTAAACGACGCATTAGTACGTATATGAGAAAGTTTGTACAATGTATGTTGTACCTATTTTTTCGGTTCGGGTTCGGTTCCACTCCGGCCAAAAATATCGGTTTTTTTCGGTTCGGGTTTTCGGTTCGGTTCCGGTTCGATGCCCTGGTATGAATTAAGCAATTATCGTAATTTTCCGTATATAATACGCATTTTTTCACGTAAAATCAACGAAAAGTTAGGGTGAGTATTATACATGCATACAACTTTTTCCGGTCGGTAAATACCTAATTGATATTTTCGGGCGCATTTTAGTAATAAATCGTGCTATTCATTGCATTACCATAGAATTGCTTTAAAATATTTTTAACCATAATTAATAATAATAATTTAATTACATCTAGTCGTCGTTATCATTAAAGCCTCTGAATTATTTATCGCCGTTCTCAAATAGTTCGCCTGCAATTCTGTATTCACTCTAATCGTCTGCGTAAATGGCGTCGCCGCGAATGTCGTCTTCATCTTCGCTATTTACCTCGGTGAAATCCTCATTCTGTATAATGTCGTCTTCAGAACCATCTATGAAGATTGTCAGGCAATATATTTAAAAGTCACGTTTATATAGAAAACTCTCTCGCAGATACCTCGCTTGTCGGCAAGGCGAGAACTGTCTCGATACTGCTAATAACCAAGTGAAAAATGAGTGATCTTGGGTTTTTTGCTAAAAATGAGGTGCATATTATGAATGGTGATAAGAAAATTTTCACATTTCAATCGTGAAAATATGGGTATGTATTATAATCGGAAAGTTACGTTACTCTGAGTACATACTGAATACTTTTGCAATATTAATTCTTTAAAAACGAAACGATCTTAGAGAGATTCCTAGACTATTTTAATTTAAATGATATATATATATATATGTGTGTGATTTGTAGAAAGGCTTGAAACATAAGTAAACTAATGTTAGAAACAATTTTTGGAATGTATTAGATACAATTACGATTTTTTAAAGAAATATTTATTGGAAAACATTTCGAATTTTAGTATCGCTTTCTCAAACTAAAGTTATATACTTGAAGAATTTTCACCTCAGGAACTGTTTCTTTGAAAAGTGAGATTTTCTAGAATTTGTATTTCTTATATTTTAGCCATTTGAAATCCTTTTTTTTTCAGGAAAATTCACTTCCTTAGATTTAACTGTGAAGCTTTCGCGATTGTTCTTTTGATGATATTCCTATATATGGGTTGAAAAAGTGGAATTTATAAATTTGGGATGTTAAAGTAAACTTGCTGATGGTACCTCATATAGATTATTCACTACTGAAGCAAACGGTGTGGTATGAAAACCTTTATAAAAATGCTTATTTATAGATTAATGAATGAAATTGTATCATTCATATCAGCGATTAATTCATCCGTGAAAAATTGAGATTTAGGAACAGACAACAAATACAAGTTCTTTATTAAAACCTATATTTGAAGCTAAATTGTGATTGCATTATAAAAATATCATAAAGATCGCTAGAATATGGTAACATATCCATATTCCTTCTGCATGCATTTTAAACATTTCTTTCCTACAATCTAATTCGCTGAGAAAGGAACCAGTTTCCGTTCATCAGTTTGTATAATGTACCTACTTGAAGGGATATACCATGCGTAAATTTGTTTAAAGGGCGAAAAACTAACAATTTAGGCTATCCCCAGACATATATGGGCTATGTACCTAACAGTTTACGAAGATGCAAAGTAAAGAGCGGTATTCGATTTATTCTTATTTGTAATATTCCAGGACCACGGGATTTGCTAAGTTAAATAATGGTTTAACAAATTCTTTTAACAAAAGGCGCAACGATTAGTCGGAGTTAGATTGGAGGAAATGCAGAAGTGAGGTAGCGATGTTATCGGGTGGGAAGGATGTGGTAGATATTACTGGAGTGAGAGCGGAAGTAATAGGAAGGGAGAGAAAATGGTTAGGATTTGTGCGGGATAAAGGGAGAGGAGAGAAAAGTAGATATTAGTACGGAGAGAGGGCGAGGGAGAGAGAAGGGAGAGAGGCGGAAGAGGAAGGAAGGGCAGGATATTAAACATTGGTTTTAAGTTTACAGTCGAAAAGAGTTGCCCTCGGGCGAATTTGCACGCGAAAAAAGGTCCGGGAGTTTCTCCACCTTTTCTCAGCTGTGGTGCACCACGGAGGAGAGGGGAGGGGAGGGAGTGGCGCTGGAGAGGAGGGAAACAAGAAGGGGAGGTTACGGGAAAGGCGATGGGTGATAGGGGAAGGGAGGAGCGGAAGCGGGAAACGCTAATAATGTCTTCTTAGAGGGGGAATATCCAACTAGGCCCACGAGGAAGGAACAATAAAAACTCTTCTTCATTATTACAACGCTCGTGGAGGTTCAGGTAGATCATTAATGCTTTTTGATCCAACTCGGGGGAATAAAATGCTTCTTGCATTTATCTAGAGAGCTTTAAATTTATTTTAAATTAGAAATATCAATGCGAAATTAAATTCCAAGAGAATTTTCATTGTGAATGCGCCGATGAGCAGTCTAGTGTATTCTTAATGACTATATCAATTTGTTACTTTCTTGCGTGAGAAAATGGAAATTTAGTTTACAATTAAATATTATTTTTAGCCGTTCGTTCAGGCAAAAAAAAACGTTGCAATCTATCCCAACTCCTCACCTCTTGAGGACATTTTCGTCTGGCCTGAATAGATAATTGAGGTACAAATTTTATCCATGATACTCTGAATTTAATAATTCAATGTTTTGGTCCGAGTGAAACAAATTATTACTTCAGCGACAAAATGAATTTTTTTCACCAACAAAAGAATAGGAGTGACACGCTAGTGTTTACCCAAACGATATCTTAGCTTTAAATGACAACTCGAAATAAAAAATATTAACTTTTTTACTGACAATCAATGACTCTACTGTTGCCGAAATGCGCATCAGGTTTTCCCAAACTTTGTTTGGGTGTTGGGAAAATATTGTATACAATTTAGTTTCGCCCTTAAGGTGTTCCATATATATTCTCAAAACCTTTTTGAAAGAAAACGAATTTTCCTAAGTCGACGAAAATGATCAATTTTACTCGATAATAAGACTTGTCAATGGAAGAGTTGTCATACTTTTAGGCGCATACAGAAGTAATTTCATCAGAATATTTCATATAAACCTACTTACTCCTGACTAGGCCAATTCCACGAGTGGATATATTTAGGGAGAGAAGGAGACCGAAACTTTGTGTTTTATTTGAGGGATTCGAGGGAAAGTGGCGCCTACCTAAGGGCAATCAATAATTCCTCGCCATCTTGCATTCAACTCTCCCGCTATGCTACGACGAATAGAAAGAGGAGACAAGAGGTGGAGAGAGGTATAGAGTGCTTTAGAAGGGAAAGATGGAGAGAAAGACAGAGGGAAACTCGTAGGAGGGAATATTAGCAGTTATAAGGAAGGGGAGGGAGAGTGGGAGGAAAGCTTTAGACTTGTAGTTTAACAAAAGGGAAGCGCCCTGAAATCTTAAAGATATCGGGTCCATGGGTTATAGGAATCGGGCGAAGAGTTTGGTGAATAGGGTTGGAAGGATCGTGTCCTGAAAGGATTTTAGGAAGGGGAAGAAAAGCAGGGAAAACTGAATCGAAGTAGTGTATGCATGTCTGTGTGTGTGTGTGTTAGGAGGGTCTGCGGTGCGAGGGTAAACTGCCTACGGGACCAGCCTTAACTCTCCGTGCGACCGACGCAAGGTCTCTCCCGCGGAAATCCTACGAAGACTGCCGCACGCCACCGGATAACGTGTTTGCTTTGCCCGTATTGGGAGCGGCGCTAGTGTTACACAAAGAGAGATCATAAGTTATTCAACCCGAACGGGAGATAAAAATATATATTCCGGGAGGAGATGGGAGGGGGAAAAAGAACGGGAAGTCGGCCTCAATTAAAATCAACGAGGGGACGGATTTGGCGTCCTGAAAAATTCGATACTTATTGTTAGCCGCTCCTACGTTCACGGCCGGCCTTAGGCTTTCGCGGTTTTTTATTTTTATTTTTACTTTCGGGGGTTGAAACGCCGAAACCCAACACGCATGAAAGAAGCGATAAAACGGATTCGGAAAGATAAATCCGGGGCAAGTGTTTGTCTAACTTATTAGTTTATTTTTGGAGTGTAAGTGAAAATCGCTCAATATTTTTCAGCACCAAATTCGCCCGCCGTACATAATGTATTTTTACGAATAGATACATTGTTTATTACAACGTATAAATAACATATATGTGCAATTTTTACACACTTTATAAATTTATAATAGCTCAACTTATAACCTCTCCTATAGCCGTAAAAAGGGTCAACGAGTAAGGTGATTATGCTATAACTTTTTTACTTTAAATAAATTCACTTGCTTTTATTATTATTATTAGCATATAGAATTTATATGAATAATGTGAAAGTATCAGCAAGTAGCTGGAAATGTACAACACTCACCAAAGGTTTGTACTAATATAGCTTAAAATATTTTAGAAACGAAAGCAACAAAATGATTCCCAAATTCTACGTTTTATAAGAATAGTACGGAGGAAAACATATTCATAATCCCTAAATAAGTATTTATTTTTAATTTTCATGGCATCATTATTCATTAAATACCCATAATTTTCACCTAACTTTGCAATTGCAACAGTGCAATTTCATCTAGAGAAAATATGAAATGTTCAGCTTGCTATATATAATTGCATTACCTTACAGTTTAATTACATAATAGCAATATTTTTCTAGGAAGAAGGGGTTTTTTCTCTATAATTACGCATTATATTATATAGTATATGCGGGGAAACAGATGATTATTTTGTTAGCTTAGCGTGCAAATAAACTGAATTTCAAATACCTTAATTGTCTTTCATCATAGCCATAGCAATGTGTTGAATATGAATACAAATTAAACAATCCATTGTTTGCTTCCGTATAAATTTGGTTCCACCTTATCCATAAAGTGAAATATTCCGAAATTCAATCTACAATGACTAGAGCAGGGTTTCCCAAACTGTGTTCCGTGGAACCCTAGGGTTCCGCAGAAGCTAAATGGGGTTCCGTGGAAGACAGAGAAAGAGACCCGATACGCTCTTCCTTCTCTTATTTACAGCGCTACAGCTCACTTGTAAACTGTATAATGTATGATACATCAACTATGTAAGTAACAATTGCAGTGACTATAAAGTTAATTTTATTGCAATTTGGCTTATCACCTCCTAGTTCCGTGAGAAAAAATATTTGAATATAAGGGTTCCGTGGCTTTAAAAAGTTTGGGAACCCCTGGACAAGAGTAATTAATTCAGACATCGACTGAATAAGATAAATTAATTAAAATATTAATAACATTCTAATCGGTTTCTCTACTGTCTCGTCATCCCCCTTTCTCCCTTCTCCATTTTCTTCCTTTCTATTTATTGAATTGCTAGAATTACTGCGTCAATCGATGATTCTACGATTGCAGCATTCGTGTTTTTAATAAAACAACGTAAAATTTACCGAGTTATTTTTCCCGTGGTTAATGGTTCTATTGAAATTTCTATGGCAGCCTCACTTGCGGACTATATAACTGTGTTTTGTATAAGTCACATCAGACGATATTGACCGAAATGAAATTGCATTTTCTGACAGGTTTTCAAGGCTAGTAAAGTTTCAGCTAGTTTAATATAATTATGGTTCATGAAATTCTTTTTGTATTATTTGTTGCATGTAGTCGTTTCCAAAGCTAGAACTGTTCCCTCTGTGATTCAGTTAACCAGAGTTCGTTCTATTTATACCAATAACTCGTTTCAACCCATACAATTACGCTTTCTCATAGAAAATCAGTCAATAATTTAAACATAGTAACATTCAAATTATCAAAACGCTGAACCGGGTTTCCTTATGTTACGTCAAGCCATGCTACGCATCATCAGATAGATTTATTTTAAGCGAAACATTAACCAGCGCAATAAAAATCACGACTTTAATTTTATTTCAGATATCTAAAACTGCAGACGATTATTAAAATCTTATGTTCCCACTGCTGCAATTTAATAGGATATTTACCTTATTCTGGATATTTTTAGTATGTAGTACAAAAAATTCCATTATTACGAAAAGAGTAGTATTCAACCGTCAGGTAATTGGAACCTTGAACTCCCTTATCAACTAGATTCCAATTTTCTTCTTCACGGCGAAAAGCTGTCAAACTCAACTGCTGCTCTTGATCTATTTTTTAAACGAATTCTACTTTTTAGCGTTGTGTATCTCGCTTTAAAAGAAGAGAGGAGAGAGATCGATCAGGTTCCCTCCGACTTATTTTCTAAGACCATGCCCTACTTTCTCTCTCTGATGAAGTTCCTTTTAGAGTACTTGAAGATTTTCCTTGTTACAAATAAATGAGGTCAACTCACTCGCTGTGCAGTGTCCTTTAATTTCATTTTGAAAATTATTTATCTCTTGCTGTTTCCCATACATTTCACATAGCCAAGATAAGTTTACGCTCCGAAGGAAATAACCTCGGTGTTTTCATGACTAAGAAACGAAAAATTTCGTTACATGATTTTGTAGTCTTTGATTAAACCACAGAGTAATTTATTTCTGGAGAAACTAATCAAAAAAACTGCAACCTTAATTAAACCGAAAGCGGTATAGACTAAATATTTCCAATGCATTCCGATATTAAACAGGGATATAAAAATATCAATTATGTCGTATTCGTTGAAATATCAGTGATAGAATCTCCATAGCAATAATCAAGTGTAATTTTGACTACCGCTGCGCAATATAATGGGAAATAATTATGCAACAAAATGAAAGCTGAGTTCGTGTAATTTCAAAATTCAAAAATAATTTACTAGTCAAGAACAAACCCCGATTGAGTGGACAATGCCGCAATAGAAGAAAAAATAAGCAACCACAAAGCTGTACACGCTGAAGTTAAACTTCAACATGTGTAACAGGACAAACTATAGGGATCATAATATCTATTTAAAAAGTTGATATCAAAATTTTTAAGTCGTACTTGTCTATTGAATATTCGCGTTTTCGCGAATCAATGATTTAAAGCACTTATTTATGAGGGGATATATAACATTAAGGAACCTGCGTAGCACAATCAGGTGGTCAAGAGCAGATAACAGATATAAGAAAAAATGCCATTCTCGGAATAAAAATTTATCACCAAACGTTGCGAATGAGCAAAGAGAGTCAATTAAGCAAAAATATACAAAGAGAACCGTTTCATAACAAGAGCATCCATGCGTAAGGTAATTATTTAAAGAAGAATCCTAAATCGTTCTAAGTCAGAGAAGTTCAACACAGGGATGGGCTGTTCGCGAGGGTGCTGAAAAAAAGCAAATATATTGAAGAAACAATTTCAGGAAGCTTTTATCGTTGATATTACCGAGTTAGGGAATAAAGCAACACATAGAAACAACCCTATCAATAACAAAGTGTTTTCAGAGACAGATATCGCGAAACAACTCTCAAATCTCAAAATCAGGATGAAATTATTACAGGAGTCCTAAAAGAATTAGCCCATGAAATCATACCTTAAGTTAATTTTGGAGAAATCCTTATCGTAAAATGCAGTCCCCAAAGATTGAAAGTAAGCGCACGTAACAGATAATTATATAATAAACCTTACAAGAATTTCATCTAATTTTTTCCGGTGCCAAGCCGTGCCTAGTCATAGTGATTTAGGAGCTCTCGGATACTTTAGGTTTCATCCCGTTCTATTCTTTGTTATTGTTCTTATATTATTTATTCTTGGCATAGATCACTGTGATATACCCTTCATAACCGACACGTAAATTACTCGAAATAAAAAAATAATGCAGGAAAAACACAAGAAATAAAAACAAAATCCGTAAAACTGAAGGGATTACACAACGGGAATCCCGAAAATAGGTTTCAATTATTTAGCAGATCAAATTTTCAACTTGAAGGGTTTATCCGGGTAAAAGGACTGCTTTCTGAAAAGGATAACCAAAAATAAGAGACGAAATATACTTTGCATTCGACAGTAAATCACTGCAATTTTTCTGCGGAGAAACTTCACCTTTATGTTCTTTAATACCCTCTCAACTTTCGCACTAGAAAAACTTCGAAATAACACGAGAAAACCGAAAACGAACATTTTCCGCACCACTGACTAATCACTCCATTTCTTCTGGCTTCCAATAGTTTCACTCTCCAACGCTCCACTTTTCAACGCCCATCCTTCCATCAGGATCCTCTCCCTCTCTCTCTCCACCTTCCGCTAAATCCGTGACTGTTTTAGTCCGTCTCCCTCTCTCCCTTCCTCCCTCCGCACCAACGACTCCACTTATCTCCGCAACCACCACCGCCGTTCGGGTCAAAAGGGCCGGAACTCGCTTTACTCCTTCCGCTAATTATCGGACGAGTTTTCGACAGAGAGGGAGGAAACGTGCGGGGGAAGAAGAACATCTCACTCCTCCCAAAAAGAAAAACGCCTTCTCTCCTCCCGCCAACTCCTTCCTTTTCAGTCGCCGCATCTATTATCTCCCGTGGAGAGGGAGAATGGAGGGAAGTCAGATTGTAGGAGGCTATTAGGAAGTCGAAACTTCAATAATTCATCTCATCGAGACTCTGTTTACTTCCGACATCTTTTGTTTCGAAGAGAGAGAGAGAGAGAGAGAGAGAGAGAGATTTAGGGGAGAGATCGTCGATATTTTAGGCCCACCAACCCGACCGCTCCCAGTGAATCTCGTTTCGAGTTTGTTAAGCATGTATATCGGTTGCCAGGGAAGGGATTGGAAAGGCTTGAGACGTTTCTCTCGTAAACGTCTCAAGTTTCCACCCATTCGTGTCTACCCTAATAAAGTCATTTAGGTCCCTATTAACCCTAAAACCTAATTTCGCATTTTATAATCAACTAGCTGAAAGTACCCGGCGGTGCCCGGGTTATGTCAGACACGTAACCAAGAGAAAGTCGCCTTTACACGGTAATCCATAAATCTTAAGAATTTTAACTTGTAAGAACATTCAAAATGGGATCGAATCTTTAATAAAGCATACTTACCTTCTAATTACAGCAAATGCCCCATATATTGCTGTGCGGTATGTGTGTCATTTACTAACCAAAGAAGCATTTGTCTCTTTCTGGGGAAATGCTGGCGTCCTAGAAAAACCTGTATAGTTTTATTCACAACCACAAACTTATGTAGAGTGACTTCTATGGAGAGTATTATAAATATGCGTTAGTAAGCATTACAGATGTATAATATAAAGGTTTTACTTACTAAAAGGTAAGATTCCAGCATACACACGATGAATTGTCGTTATAAACGCTTCCCATACGCAGTCAACAGAATAATTATCCTTAACTATGTACGTTGCTATACATAATTAATTTCGATGCTTAAACAACAGTTCGAAGCGAATAACCCTTTTCTTTCACCTATTTGAAGGTTTAATTGGCATTAATTGAATCGGAGGCAACAATTACGGTCGCCTTGAAAACGTCGGAAAGAGTACGAAATATCCGTAAAATTTCGAAAAGAATTGCGTATTTCTGAATGATTCGACAGTGTAACATGTAAACATCGCAAGAATAAGATAGTATAGAGTTTTAGCCGTCGAATAAAGCAAAAATGAAGAAAATCGGTCCATATTTACGTATTTTAACGAATGAAGGAAGAAAACCTTGCATTTTAAAAAATCCTATGTAAACTTATGGGAAAATAAAATTGTCTCCTGGAATCGAACCCGGGTCGATTTTGGAAATCCCAGGTACCCTATGTTACTCGCAGAGTCATATGAAGTCAATTTGCAAAGTTTGGTCCCGATAGCTCAAAGGGCGTGGGAATGTATAAGGAACACACGGACAGACATTCAATTTTATTATATAAGATTGCCGATTGTTATATTTCGCAGCCTTCTTTTTTTTGGGAAAGTACGTACTCAGGTTGATTTACGATGGGTTTTTCGCCATTAAGGCTCATCATAAAACGATTTACACTCACGCACATACGTAGACGCCCAAGCGCGCACACACGCAATGTATGAAACCACAATCGAGTGTAATGTTTTATTTATGCTGCGCGAGCTTTTCTCAACAAGTTTTAAAGTCGTCGCCATAAAAATGGGCCTAAAAGCGTTCACCGACAAAAAATTGAAATGGACGGAAACTTTTCAGGCCTAAAATTAGGAATTCAAGAGGATCTTCTAAAACGTTTCATTCGTGAGGATGGTTTATGGGTATTTCAGAACAATACAGAGATCAAATTCCAAAGTTTTTGGTAGAAAGACCACGACCACTACGACCAGGAAAGCGCGAATTGAAGGTGAGGATAATGTTGATCCATTTTTTCATTGAAGGAATTTTTTGCCACAAATTTGTTCTAGGGGGTCAAAGAGTGAGTCAGCAATTCTACAATATATAACCGGATTCCCCCTCCCCTCTTTATCGATTATCTGTCGAATTTTTCAAAACTATGCTAAGTGATTACGCATGACGGCAAAAATATCGAATTTTAATAAACAAATCCGAAAATCAGTCATCTCCTTGCATTATATTTATGTTTTCAGCCATGGAATGCTCTAATAAACTAGCTGTGTACTTCTACCACAATGCCAACTAGAGACTGAGTCTCACTCGAGCTGTTAGAGCTGTGAAAATTATTGGATGAAAACCCTGACAAACACTCAAACATTCGTTTTTAAAATCATCGTCTCTTTCCGTTTTATTCCTTTAACGACTGCCAGAATTTCTGAATTTTATATCGTCAGAAATTAAAGATATAATTTATCTCGCAATTCGACGATATTTAGCGTCTTATCGATGTGACAACGCTCCTTCTTCAGCTGGCTATCGAGAAAAAGTAATTCCCAAGGCACAAGAAACCAAAGGTGAAATAGATATTTCCAGCAATATTCCCCGAGGCCACAAAAAGGAGCTAATATACAAACTTCTCCATTAAAGCAATCATTACGGGCCACAGTTTCGAAGGTTTAGAGCCTCTAGATTAGGCGGGAGAGCCTTCAATGAAGACCTACTACAATTCAATACTCTCGGCCACATTCCATTAGCAGATCCTAAATCTTATACTTTACTTTATTGTAAGCTCTTCATATATTTTCTCGGAAAGTTCATCTCCAGTTTCTCATAACCTTTTCCATGAACTACTCTAGAACCCTTATCTTTCGCCTTGTATTATTTTCCGGAGCCCTTCCTTTGATCGACTCCTTCGACATTCCTCTCTCTCAAAATCTATACTATCACACAAGAGTGAGCCTTTCTCTCCCGCATTAGCAGCACTCAGTAATACTCCATTTATTTTCTTCTCGATAACAAATATTTTTGTAAATCCCAACCATGCGTTCATATAGTGCCGTATTTCATATAAAAGACTTTGCTCATATCTTTATGAGTTGCCTGTGCAGATCATAAATAATTAACTCTAATTGCTTTTTGTTGTCTTTCTAGTTTTCACCGTCTGAAAGGATTCTGTTCAAACTCGTAGCCTTCAAGAATTAATTTTTGAGGTCGCCATATTGTAGGAAATAAAATTTTAAGAACTACTTTTCTTCAATATCCATATACAGTTTGGGAAAACTAGGGGCGCATTTCCACTCAGGAGCAACCGTAGTCAGTGATGGTTGATCACTGTAGAATCCAGTAAAGCATTAGAAGTAGTTAGAGGAATTATAATAAAGAGTTTTGAATGAGGAATTTTAATAGAGAATTCTAAAATGCTATCAGTGAATAACCACTGACGACGGCTGCTTTGTTGCCGAAATGCAAATCTGGTTTTCCCAACTTATTTTATGGATATTGGCGAGAGACAGTTTTCAAATTTCTAGCCCTGCTTTCTACCATCCTAACTACGTTTCTCTCGATTTTTTTAAACTTTCACAGCAAGCGCATTTAAGAAACGTGAACGTTAATTTATGAATTTAAATTCTCAGATCGTGAATAGTTTTACACTGGTGTCATAGATGGATTTATACGAGTAAGAATGTGACCGAAACCAATTACCAGTATTAGAACCATCTATGTGGCATGAAACGAAGGAACGCTGTACCAATTAGCACGCGCAAACATTGGGGTGGCCCTCTATTCTTCTCAAGCTCTTTGTTTTCCATCAGACCGATGAGTAATTCAGAGTCTATTCCTCTCTCTCTCTTTATCGAGGCCTCCTTAAGAAAAGGGCTTTCCTCCTATTCCATTCATTCGAGAACGGAACGAGATTTAAATATTCAGTGCCAATCTCTCCGCGTTTTCGTCCTATCGCCGCCGAGAGTTCTCTTGAGGGTCCGACGTGATCCTCGGGCTCCGCCGAGGGACAAAAGGAGCTTTATTCTTTACGCCGCCACAGTGATACGGCAATAATAGAGCAGAGCTGTCGCAGCGATTTGTTAAGAAAACCTTAAGGGCACGGATGAGTTGAGGCGAATCTCTTGCGGCAGTTCTGATGGGACCGGATGCCAAACACCTCTAATTGGATATGGGGCTAAGAAAGGATTCTCGGAGGATAGATACACAAGTGATAACGGAGGAAGTTCTAATTAATTTTTTTTGGAACATGCCTCGGGATTTTTTTACTGAACGATGTTAAAAAGAAACGGCTGTAGAACAGCTTTTGAAATAATATACAGATAAACCTCGATATCACGAAATTGGTTGATAACGATGCTCGTTTATAAGCGTAGCTCAATTAAAAGCGAAAATATACGGATATGCTGCTTATTGAAACGATCTCGTTATTAAAAATCATTAAAATTTAAGTCCCTTAATGTTTTCGCTAATTAGGATTTACTATTTGGACATCCTTGTAAAAATTAAATTTTATAAAATGTTTAAAAAGGATTAATTTAAAAATATATAAGGTATTAAATGCAGCGATCGAGCGATGCCCTGAAAAAATAATCGAAAACCATTCGGTGTAATTAGGATTTCATATTTATAATGGATATAAAGATTCCATCTAACGATAATTTCTCCATAAAATATGAACAAGTGCAGTTTTAAAATACATTTATGGCATACTTTGTTTCGCTGTTTTTAATGTGCATTCTTTGCGCTTTAGCACCTTCCATTTAACGAACGCTTATATTTTTCAACGGAACGTGTTGTTGAAAAGGTTTAGTGAGGCTTAAATCGCACCGTAAGTACACCTCGCGTTAAAATCGCGCGTTTTCTTTATCGCAGTGGCCGCGAGTAGTACTTATGAAACCTGCTATGCCTATTCAAATCCAAATCCAGCTTTAAAACACGATTTCTTGAAAATGGAGAGATTTTTTCGATTTAGGACACTTAGTAATACTTACGTCAAACGTGCATTTACTGGGAATCCAAATGAATTATTTTACGCGTGCATTAAAGCGTCAGCAGGGGTTTAGATTGAAAATTAAATACAATAGTGGCATTAAGTAAAGAAAGAAGATTGTCTTTAAGGTCTGTAAATTGTAAAATCAAATGAAAATGTACTAGTGCCCATAGATTACCCTGTCGCACGATCCAATCCCAAAGAATTTTACAATTTCTACATCTCCTGTCTTTGCATTTTCTTATCCGTATCTTGAGATTCCACGGGATTAGAGAACGTGACTAATGCTGCCCATTCCTGTTAAAATGAGACTTCATTGTTTTTAATTGTGCTGTAAAATCATGTCTGCTTTCATAGCCAGTTATTATTTGCTTGCAGATGGTGGGCTCTTCCGGTGTAATGTTCACGACGTTAATAGTAACGGTTGAATGACATAGCAGTATATGTTTACTTTATTCTTCGTTCGATTTTTTCTTTGTTCTGCTTTATTTAAGTAAGAATGATGATGTGTTAGAGTTACTTTTGTACCGACGGCTTGAATCACTATGAAAAGCCACGGCAGTATTAAAACAGATATCATTATAAAATATATCACTATCGAAAACTATTTTCTAGTCATTTCTTTTATTATAATGCACTTTGCAACATGTATACGACCTCTTGCAATCTTTGATGCATCCACAACACTTTCATGTCGTCTCTTAGTTCAAACAACAAACATCTTATCAATTTAGTCATTTATCCACGTTTGATAAACAGCACTCTCCCGTTGGAACCCTGAATAATGGCAGGTCTAACAAGCTTCCTTTCATTATGTGCGAATGAACTAATTTTAGCACGAAACGCGCGGCTCAAACAATAAAAATTCGCGTCTTCGCTCTTCAACTTTTCCCTCTTCCCGACCGTTCCCCTCGCCGCCGTCCTAACGCTGCGACGTTGCCCCCCTCCTTTCATCCCAATCTACTCTGTACCTCTCGCAAATTACTTCACTTGATCCGATTCCGAGAAAACGGCACAAGAGGTGCGAAGCTCCACGATGACTTTAAAAGGACACCTTTCCCGTGCTATTCACAGCTCCTAAGCGCTCTGCGAAGAGTGTCAAGATCCCATTACACTAGCAAAATTGGAAGTTGGTAAGAAGGTTGGGAGGGAAGGGGGAGGTTGGATGAGAAGTGTGCAGTTTAAATCTCTCGGAATTGGATGAGGCGGCGGCAGAGAGTGAGGAGAGAAAGGGAGGGGGGTGAGGAGGAAGCTTTAGCTTTTCTGAGAGTAAGGAAAAAGTGGATGGAGACGCATTGATGATAGATAGTTCATATTTTTTTACCCCGAATTGCAACAATCTCTTCTCCCATTGACTTCGGCGCTCGAGAATATTTGTTTATTGCTTCTCTATTCTTCTTTCATACTTCCTCATCGAGGTTCGTTCTCCATAACGACCAAGTCCGCATTTTCCATTTTTTGAAAATTTGTGCCTGATGCAGAGGTCCTTATCAATATGCGCTTTGAAAACTTTCCCTTCCTGTGTCTAAAAAAAAGTCTATTTCGGTCGGAATTTACGATAAAAACATAATTTATAACTACTGATGCGTTCTAGTTTCTAAGTTATCAACGCTTCAGTTGCTGAAATATATTAATAATTCAATATTTATCAGACATCGTCTTACTAAAATACGGAAATGCACAAAAACACTGCAAGTGTCTTAAAACTCGATGAAGAACATGACATGGGAGGAGGATATGCAAGCTGGATCAATTAGAGAAAGAAAAGGATGGGCAAAAATTTTATGGGCCCAATTAAGAGTCAAGATTGTTTCGTCGGTCCGCATTAAAGTTCACATCGAATTAATAGAAAAGTCCTCAGGAAAAAAGTTGGTTCCCTTATCGAAATGCAAATTCGTATGGCGTATTCTGCATATTTTTTCACCAACGGCGTAGCTTATAACTCGCACAATTTTTTAGGGAATACCACGAATAACCTTTCTCCCGAGATACCGGTGTTTTATAAAGATCTTCTCGAGTTCGTGCCTCTTTTATAATATGCTCAACATCCCATCGATTTCAATTTCAACGGGAGGCCTCGACTCCTTTTTAACTCACATCGCGAGATATTCCACCGTAATGGTTTCGCGTTCTCCCTAGGGCTGAAAAATTGTGGCATACGTTTTTAAAAACAAATCTGTTGCCTAAAAACGCGTTTTATTTTTACCCACAGAAATCCTGCCTGCTTAAAATGAAATCGCCCATTCCATCTGAGAATAAAGTGTAACGTTTTATAGCAGCGATGGGAAGCAGTTTAAATTTCAAACATACGTTTGTTTTCCTCGTTGGAAGATTCGCGTATCGCCTTCCTCGAAATGCACAAAGCTTTCAGAGTCTCTCTACCAGCATAAACTATTACCTGCCTCGCCGTTTCCAACACATCACTCCCGTTTACATCAACAGCACGCAACGTCGGCGTCGGAGCGTTCACCAAGCTAACGAAACGGTTTTTATTCTAACGAGGGATGCCACAAATTGATGATCTAACGACTGACGGGACACACAGCACCAGAGAGATACGTGAGCAGCGTGAATAGCCTGTTACGATTTACGTTCTAATTTACATTGCTCCCTTCGTGAAAGGGAAGCCAGGCTATCAACGGAAATATGATTTTCAGTCTTTTGTGAACTGATTGTTTAAAATAGTAGGGTGTAAAATCATTCTTTGGAATTATTGACAGAGGGATTGAAACGAACGTGTTTACTCGCATGATCCCCACGTCCTCATTTCGGAGGTGCTAACAAGTAAGAATTAAAAAAAAAACAAAAATACAATCTTTTTGCTTAATAAATTAGACGGCCTTAAAAGAATAAAATAAGAAAATTTTCAGATTATTTGTTCGTTATAAACGCTTTTGGAGTCATATTCTTTTCATTACTGTTGCTTAACATATCATTTACGTAATAATTTCGCTTTGATAGGAGGTTTTCAAGGTTGAGCTTCATTAAAAAAATGTGTTTTGCTATTAACTTTGTATTCAAAATCCATTTACTCCAGCTTATGGAATGAGATTATTAAGTAAATGATATTTAAATTTATAGTAATGAAAAGTACATGACAACAAAATCTTTTATAACGAACAAATAATCTGAAATTTTTCTTGTTTTATTCTTTAAGGCCGCATATTTTATAAAGCAAAAAGATTTTATTTTGGAATTTTTTTTAAAATTCTTACTTGTTTTCATCTTTTAAGGGCAAAAATGAATAACATTCAATAAAAAAAACGAATCTGAATAATTTACCTCAATCGCTTTCTTACAGTGAATGATGTCAAAGTTCGTGATTTGCGGAACTTTGTGACTTCATACGACTCTAGTGCTAGTAGGCTCGTCAGTTTAAATCAAAAAGTTATTAAGAATAGAAACTGGCATTAGCCTACTCTTTTCGAAAAGCACCAAGGAGGACCAACGCCTTTATGTCCCTTCCGAATGATGAAGTGTTGATTCGCGTGCCCTTCTCTAACCACGCAAATGGGGGGCCACAAGATCTATTGAAAAAATGCAACTTTCGCAAGTTTTCAATAGCTCAACGTAGCAGGCCAACGCGCTCGCCACTACGCCACGGCACCACATTACGCAAGTTTTGAAATTTCGAAGATACTTTTCTACCCAGAAGCCATCTACCGCAGCGTGAAGAATAAAAATACATTCCCAAATGATACACCTACTGATTACGAGTTGCTAATTGTTTTATGAAAAAAGTTCAAAGTTTTTAAACCAACAGTGAACATTATTGAGGTATAAAATAACATAAGCCGGCCGGGTTAGACTGGTAGGCAGTGCGCCTGCCTTCTAACCCTAAAGGTCGCGGGTTCGAATCCCGCTTCGGGCATGGATGTTGTGATGTATGTTGATTTTCTCTAACAGAATTCGACGGTGCAAAATAACCTTAGCTGTTGACGCACCTCAAAACCTAACTACTACTACTACTAAAATGACATGATAGAAATAAGCTAAAACTTTCGTACAATTAAGCGTTATAACTTCTCTCGTCATATATTGGTCAAAATGAAAACTCACGTTGAAATCCGGATTTCCCGCTATCATTTCTAACTTTGGGGCATAGAATGCTGTGCTATGTAGTAGTTCAGTTTCTTGCTACTAAAACTCCCCCAATCATGCTTGCAAAGCCACCGCAACGAGATAGACTTTTGGGAAAGTTTGAACATTCACAGTTTAACATCTAGATGAGATACAAAATTGTTTATGGGCTAAAAACAATCTGCAACCCATAAGATTTCAAAGAACGTAACATACTTTACGATCCGATCATTTGTTCAAGAGATATGAGGGAACAAAAAATGTTCTACCCCAATATATATATATACACGTAAATAAATAAATATCGGACGAACACATATAAAAGAGTTTATAAAAAGTAGAAAATATTAATCCTGGAATAATACTTGCACCCTATATTTTCCTTATAAAAGACAGTACAATTACTTGGGAAGCATTTCCGAGGAAGACAAACGTGACAAAAGGGAAACATGTCCGAAATTCACAGAGTTCGAGTTCCAAATGCTCTATAGACCGGTTTGAAATGTTTCTTTTTAGCTTTACTTATGTAAATCACAAAAGGTCGTGTTTCTTTACAATGTAGTATAATAGTTACTTGCCATGATGCACAGCTATAACATAGAAGTTTTAGCATATCGAAGAAAAAATGTTATCTGCTTAATTCGCCTTAGGATTCTTTATGTTTTTGATGAAGCTGAGAACTGCACTATTTTAGGTAAAACAAAAGTAAAAAATGTGAATTTTGTGTCACTGACTCAAAATCACATTTAGTTTTTTAAAACGTGCAGTAATAGCGAAGAGAAAATCCTACGCCTGGCCGGTTATAACATAATTCTCGCATCCGATATTTTTGGTAGCAAATTTCTGAGAAAAAGAGCGAGGACGTGCCACTAAAGGAGGCAATTGAAAAAATAAAATTTATATCATTTATATATACACTTCAATTTTCTTTAAAAATAATTTGATACATCGAGAGTCGCAATATATTCTCTCGCACGCGATCCGCATATCTTATTGTTAGAGTCCCGAACCATGCAAAATAATATCGGGAATCGAAAGGCGGGTACTGTTGATAAATTTTTAACTATATATCATATTATTCAACTTTCAGTTTGAAGCATAAGCGGCCGAATTGAATTTTTAAATATTTTTAGAGCATTATTTAAAAAATCTATATGTAAAAAATCAACCAGAACCAATATTCAAATCGTACGAGTGCTCTAATAAAAATTGAACAAGTTTATCCGGAAGTTTCTGCGTATATAACGGGTTCGTACCTTCTATGGTATATTGTATCAAATTAGAATGAGGAAATTCGGAAACGATAAAACGATTCGATACTGATATTGATTCGCGCGATATAAGGAAGTTCGTATCGATTGACTTTTTAATTTGCAAAAAATGTATAATATTTACATATTTTTCTCACAGCCTATCCTTGTGGCATAAATATGTAACATTTCCATTATTACTAGATTATAGATCCATCCTTACTCAATGGGCGAAAAATGAAGTATAAGGAGTGAGGATACTTATACAAAAAGTAAGCCTAATAATATAAATAGTATTACAAATCATAAGTGAAACGACACCTAAATTTAACATGTTTTCAGAACAAAACCTATATCCAAAATGGATAAATACTGATGATGATGCTACTATTAATTGAATCCGTAAAATTCAGTACTGACTTTCTTGACAAAAATATCTTTTAAGGATCTTTAGCTTTAAAGTTTAGTTACCACACGAAAAACAAAAACTCCGCAGAAATACAGTATCCCATATCTCTCTAATTGGAAGAGGAACTCATCAGATGGTGCGAGCAATCGATAGATGAGCACGCTTATTACGGTTGAGACGCGATCCAGTTGTTTGGAATATCGAGAGGGGAGCAAAAATGAGCATCGAGTCTCTCAGGAGGAACTTATTGCCGCCAGGTGTTTCTGAAGAGTAGCTGCTCACACGGCGCAACAGTTAATGGAATTTCAAATAGCGGGAAAAGGCACGAAGGAAGTCAATATGGGAGGAATTTTTCACGCTCGCGGATCTTCTAATACATGAAGTAAGAAATTATATTTAAACTTTACTTTTCGTCTAAGAACGAAAAAAAAACTTCATCGCACCATAACTTTCTATATACATTCCCTTCCAAAATACCATAAGCATTTGAAGTTTTTTTTATTATCTGATTAATTTTTAATCATTTACGCATATTTGGCACTGCGATTGTCTATACTGATTGATAAATAAAATCGTTAAATATGTACAGGAATTCGCGAAAATGGCGATGATCGGCAGAGTTTAATGACGAATTAAACATTCACATTTTAGATACAATCGTGTCGAGTTATTTCCTAATACGCATTTAAGAAAGCTATTTTAGGCATTTGATCGGTCCTGAATTCTAGGAGTTGAATGCTAATTAAACCCTTAAATGAAATTCAAATCCACGAGCAGCGGTTTGAGATGATTATTCTGAGACGAAATGAAAGAATCGAAGTTTAACTAAAAGAAACTAACGGATCTTTTTCTACCTTTGTATGGCAATGGAACTTTGACCTAAAAAGAATGCAAAGGATTAAGTCAATCTGATATAACGCCAGTCATTTCAGAGATGTAATCTAAAAGATGTGAAATGGAATTTCTTGAATAAAAATTCAGCCGTAAGTTATTGAATGAAATGAGATAAGTCCATATTTAAAGAACATTTGACGAACATCACAAGCGCTTAGGATCACCATAAACCGTCGATTTTACGTGAATAAAAATCTGAGTGCTTTATTACAAAATCTTTATATTATAGATTATGACCATTTTAACCGGAGAAAATGGTATGTTATTATTGCATTAGCAATACTGACTTCCCGTAGAGTGAATGATTCTCTTATGAAAGCGGAGAACAGCCACAAAGATCATTGATGGCGTAATAAACGTGTCTTGAAAATTACATTACAATTTTTAAAAATCGGTACAACATACATTGTACAACCTTTCTCATATATGTGTACTAATGTGTCGTTTAGTTATCTTTAGAAAATTAAAATCGTATCAGACGGTTTTTATCAAATCCACCTTTTCTTAAAGTTGCCCAAGAGTAAACTAGCCTTATATTCATTCAATGAGGAAAATGAAATACTTAGTATTATTGCAGACTCAAGTAATTGTACGAAATTTTATCAAAATCTTTAGAGCCATTTTTGAGAGAATCGAATTATTGTTAAAAATGCGTAGAATAAACATCCCTTAATTATTGAGCATAACTTCTGCTCAGTATGATAAAATGCCTAAGTACGAGATTTCATTCATATTCGCTCTACCGTTTAGGTTCTAGTCAGTAACAGACAGACAGAAGGCATTGCGACTTTTTCGGATTCAGCGACACCTAAAACGTATATTTCCGTGAAAATCTCGAGGTCGAATTTTTTCGCGATAACAGTACTTTCTCAATATACTTCGTATATGAGAAAGCAAAAAAAGAACATTCGATGAATAAACAATTATAACGACTGGTAATAGTCTAAATACGCATTTCGTTTTGACCAATATTTTTCGGTTAATGAAGCTACCTTTATCAATCACGGTGGATGATCGTGCATTAAACCGATAAGTTTCATTATTTTTTATGCGCATTAGTGATTTATCCTATTGCATTCTGTGGTTGCGTGATTAACAACTAATACTCTATAAATAGACGCTTCTGGTTTTAATCTTTTTCTGCGCGTGGATGCTAATTTTAGGATTGTCAGTCAAAGAGAACTCAAATGGTAACTTCTAATTGGCTTACATTTCGAACCACCTCTTGTCAATTCACTAATTCAATCTAGGCCGTTCTTTCGAGGATTTCAGAGTGCAATCATCTCCAATTATCGATACAGATTGACGTAAATTGAGCAGCAAATTTTAGTAAATGCAAGTTATTTTTTTTTAAAGTCAGGCAATTCCGATGGACACTAATCTCTTATGAAGTTTACATAATTCCACATGCGTGTGAAAAAAAATCGTTCATTATGGAAGTATGCGAGGGCTTATACAGGCTGAATGACTCTCGGATATCGGAGAAGGTTAACAGGCTAAGGGAATCTAGGATGCGGCATATCTATCCAGTTTTCCACGAATCCCTGGGAGCTTTAACCCAGTTTTACGCCCGTTTCTCCTCCTCTTCCCTCAGCCTTTCATTGTGTCAATATAATGCCGTGTCATGCCTCCAAGTCACAGACTTGCAATCGACAAAATCTCATTCTTAATGAAATCGGGTATTTCTCGCGGATCCATTTCACAGGTCCAAATCTCCATAGAGAGGAAGAGAAATGCGATTACGCGGAACATTCCCATCTCCTAGAATCTAAGGAGAAGATTCTTCGTAGCTTCCCGAATTCTAGAGTCTTTTCGTAATGCGGAAATCGTATTCATCTAGAAATCCTTTCAAATATTTTTTTATCCCGTCTCAGGACATTAATCAAATAAGAAACTCCAAGTTTATCGGTTTGAAAATCATATTTATATAAATTTCTTTTTTATTTTCGAATAAAATACCGATATTTTCAATATCGCTCCTAGTGTCCTATTTAATGCATACCCAGTTTGAATTCAGCGTAGAAAAAAAATACGCAACATGGTCGTGGCGCGACATATTTTCCACCTATTTCGTCTCTATTTTAATCGGAACAGAGGGAAGTATTCGAACGCCACGCGGCATTCATATATCTGGCGTAAATCGAGCTCCAAAAAAAAAAACAAAAAACAAAAAAGAATCGAGCGATTTGCTCATCATTTCGATCCAAAAGCGCGCACCGTGCATTATGAAAGTGGCGCATGGCGCTTTTTCCTCTCCCCCTCTACTCTTTCCCCTCCTACCCGATCCTATGAGCAGAAAGATTGGCCCACGGTACGTTATTCATTCACCGCTGTCCATGGGAGAATATTGGAAAGTGATTTTTTTTCGCCTGAATAAAACCCAGGCCGACGCCCATGTCATCATCGGAAGAGGCCTCTGCATCATGCGGAGATTCCGCAGGCGCGGTCCACAAAAAGCCATCCCTCCTACCCTCCCCTTCTACCCCTCTCTCTCTTCATCTTTCTCTTCTTCTCTTGCAAATAGCCGTATCCCTCCTCCCGTCGCCCATTCCATCGCTTTCTCTCCTCAACCCTCTCCTCTTCCTCCCCTCAATTCAACCCCTCTCTTCCTCAGTGCCATGGGCATTCCTTCTCTCCCTCCCTCCCTCTTCTCTTACTTCCACCTCCCAGTCAAGCTTCTTACCAGATACACCTTCGATCATTCCTCCCATTCGCTCTCACCTAGTACCTTCTTCTGTCTAATTCATTCTTTTCTCCGTCGCAAGAAATATTCAAACTCATTCCCATTGTAATTAATTCTCCCTTTTCTGTCTTTCTTACTCAGCGTCATATTAGTTTAATCTCCCTATCAAACTAACTCCTCGACTGTCTTCTTCTCTTTAATATAAAGTATTTAAAATGTACGTTTAATTTCTATTGGTTAGATTCAACGAAGGCCTTTCTAAACTTAATTTTGTCCTGATAATGACGTTTATCAATGTAGTGGAGAGGTGGTTAGCGTTTCCATATCCCAATTTAAGGGTTTCGGGTTCAAATCCTGACAAGGGTATGGCCGTATGTTTGTCACAAATATATTGTACGTATAAATGGAGAAACCTTTTTGTGATAAAGAAATTATTACCATCTTATCTTCCAATTACTTCCTGGTACAAATCGGTCATCACTTCTTATTTCATCACCTTATTCCCTATCTCCCTATCAATTAAATATACACATATCAATCTCCACAAATTTTAGCAGCTTCCACGCCATTTACATTCAACAGAATCGATTCCATCCTTTAGCTCCCTCCGAAAATTCCAGCGCAAACCTTTCAGTCTATTCACTCAATGTTTTCCTTCCCCTATCCCACTAACCTACTCTATTTACTAGGACCAACAACCACCACAGGTGTTTCAAAATATGGGTCGCAGCTCATCGGAGTGCCTGATCAACATTCAAAAACGTCCTCAGTATAGGACGGATCAAGGGGATTTTGTCGTGCTCGTTAGATTGTATCCTTTCATTTTAAGGGAACATCGTTCGAAGACAAGATGAAAAGTAATTCCTCTTATTTTTTCTCCAAAGCGCCGATAAACTTATCGAAGAGGTTACATCTCGATAAAACTTATCGTTGACAAATTGGTATTTCACGTGTGTGACTGAAGCACATCATGGTCAATCTCAAAAAGTAAGAACGTTATAATCAATACATAGTATATCGCTTCCCTTTCGCTCTCCTGATACAACTTCCGCACATCCCAAACTTTTTATGTTAAATTTCCACCTTTTACAGGAACTTAAAAGACATTATGGAGGAAATTTTCCATTCTAAAATTAATTCAAAGGTTTCGTAAGAAAAATTGCATTTATATTGATATATTATCGTAGAGGAAATCTTCCGACTATAGGGGTTATTATGGCGAGAAGCGAATATGAGTTGTATTTTAATAAAGATTAATTTACTATTTTTTCTTTATTTCGCTCCAATTTTTGGCTGTACGCCCAATGTTTTTCGGTTCTTTGACTGTCAGCCCTTTGGTTGTCGGTCCTTTGATCGGGTCCCCTCGTAAAGTATTGGTCATATCAAAATAGTTTTCAAATGAAACTTGTAGAACTAGTCGAGTGGAGTGTTTCTTTTCTTATACATTGTTTACGTAGGAGTAGCCGTTATCAATAAAGTCAAACAACAGTATATTAGTTCGAGTTGAAAATTTCTCGCATGGTTACTTCATCATTGTTGCTAACATAAACAATCTCACAAAAATACGTTTCATTTCCGTACGTGTGCATGCAATATTTTTCAATAGGAATAAAATGGATTGTTTATGACGAAGAAAAGAACTCTGAAACGCTATTTCCCTTACGTGCACGTATATAATTTCTTTCAAACACTTCATTGCACGAAACGCGTCCATTCGTGATACGACGTACACCTTCCTAACTTGTTTGAACTTTGTCCTCAGACACTCCTCTGTCTCACGGCTCTTTGCCCTCCGCCCCATTTCCCACTCAGGATTACTCTTTCCACTCTCTACGCCAATTTATTCTTTTTCCCTCTCCGATACATCCTCTCTTTCCATCTCCACCGCCCTGCACTGCTGCATTTCCTAATTCACCTTCGCCCATTAATCCCACGTGCCCACGAGCTAGTCCGTACATGCCTTCTGCAATGCCCAAATGCCAAGCCATCGACCGATAGTCAAAAGCCCTTTGGCCACGCAGCCGCTCCCTTTCACACACTCCCGCGGGGTCCTCCAAATGAGGGGGGCGGTCATTCCACAAATGGACTGTTGCGTTGTATCTCCGAGGGAGGGAAGTTTCTTAATGCCCTTCGCAGGTCCCTGACCACGTGATGTCATCAAGGGGTTAGCGAAATTTATCATAAACTACATTACTTGAGAGAGAGAGAGAGAGCATGATTAAAGACGTGCTAGGAGGAAAACTGGACGGAAAAATATAAAGTGGAAGGAAAGGGTTTCAGCTGATGGATGACTTGAAAGGGAAAGAGTTATCAAGACATGAAGAAGACTGCGGAAAATAGGAGTATGCCGAGAACTAGGTTTAACCATAAATAATCACGGACCTTTCTACGGAGAGACTAGGCATGATGATGATGATCTCCAATGGAGGATACAATACGTAAGAAAGAGATGGGAGGTTGAAGGGAACGGAAGGTCCAAGGAAATGGGAAGAGCGAGAGGGAGGGAGAAAGGAAGAGAAGGAAGGAGAGAGTGAGGGTTACGGAGGAAGGGAGAGTTAGGGTGGGAGGGAGAGTTACGGAGAGAGGGTTAGGTAGGGAGGAAGTAAGGGAGACGGAGAGAGAGGACAATGCGAGAAGAGGAGGGAGATAAGAAGAGGCAGAAAAATGAAGCTGTATCGGTAGCAAGTTGCTACCTTTTTTGAGGGTGTAATTTCACTCAAAAGATTGAGGTAGAAGTAAAGCAAAAAAGAATGACCTACGCTTAGGCAATAACTAAATCATTGATCTGAAACCTGTCGCCAACGAGATGGTATCACCCCTTGCTGCAGAGTGGGTCATATATGTGGGCCATAACGGTTTTACGAAAAAAATCACATCTTGTTAGCTGCATGCTGTGCCATATGTTATACAAACGGTATTTAGTTAAGAAAAACTGATTCCCCATTATCGATATTTTTAGAAGTATTTCTCCTTTATTCAATATATCTAGCTGGAATAATAAAAAAATATTTTCGCAGAAAAATTCATGTAATAAAGGATTAAGAAGGCCTTTAAAAAATCATCCATGATTGATATTAAATGACTGGGTCACGACTCCGTTTACCATATATACGTATATTATATGACTAAAGTAATCATTCTGAAAATATACAGTCTCGATGCTCACGTTAAATATTAATAATGAATAACATTAATATAGCATTTTTTGTACTTAAAAAGGAATTAACTACTTTTCATTTCTATTTAAGAAGTTCCTTTGTTGAAAAGAAGAGATATTAGCGGTCTGCATCGCTTCGAAAGTACATAAAGAACTACTCTTTTAAAAGGCTCGTATTAAACTTTTTAGTTATCTATAATAAACTAAAATGAGCAAATAAACGACGATATGAATCTCCTCGCGATCTTTATATTATTTCAACGTGCGCCAAATATTGTATTACAAAAACTGAACTGTTGTTAAGACTAAGTTAAGATCATGAAAAACCGACAAAATACATATAAACCAAACTCAGGTATTCGAGATTTGAATAAATCTGAAGGTCAAGGCGAAATTCCAGGAAGATACGCTCCTCTTTTTCATCGACCCCATCGCTCCTTTCTTCGCCATTGGCCATCTTCCAAACAACTCAACCTTTCTCCTCTGAATGGAGAAAATCCATCACATTTCCACTATTTTAATGCCGCCGCCTTATCACACATTTCCATTTCCTCTCATCCGTAATTCTATACATTCCTCCGACGTAAGTCTTGTATGCGTTGCGATCCTAAAGCCAACGTGAATGAAGGTCGGCAATCATCACCTTATTCCGAGTTCCGTTTTCTAGAATTCTTTTATTCGGACATTTTATTTTGGAATCGAGATTTTGTTTCCGCTAGAAGAAATCGGATTTTTGGATCCGGAGAAATGAATGATGAGAATAACGTTGAGTAACCGGAGTTTTAACTTCAAAAAAAAGTAAAAATGGTCTTCAAATATCCATCACTATATTACACACGAACTGTAAGAGATAGCGCACGTGAAAAAAAGTTTTTAAAAAGTGATTATGGGATAGATTTGATAAAGTACGTTTGCCAATTTAATGGATGAGATCGAAGAAGGAGGAAAAGGTTAGGAAGAATTTAAAAAAAAGAATACTATAAACCTGAAATTGGTTACGAAAGATTGAATGCCTAGGAAATAAGCATAGTATAGCGAATGATGTGGTCAATATAAACTACTTGGAGGAAAGCCAGGGGTTAGAAAACTACGGCATTAAAGAAAACATCGTTTCAAATTTTAACTACGTTTAACATTATGTTTTATACGTTATTTTTGCAACGTGATGTAATTATTGACAAAGAATGAAGACTCTATATTCCTCGGAAAGTTTTAAGCCACGTTTCCAGAGCTGGATCTATTACAGTCGATGATATTCTCAGAATTCGCTGGAAAAACAAACGCGAATGATCCAATATATTCTTAGGCAAAAATAATAATTGTTTTGAAGGTTATATTTACGATTTGTATTGGTGCGTTGTAGAAGATAACGTGAAGAAAGAAGAATATTCTAAATGCGTGGGGTGATGGTGATATCAGGAAGGAGAATAGGGATAACTCCGAAAAACGTGAAAAACGAATGCGTATATGTACATATATCATAAAACATATAAAAGACAGTGTCACTTTATCCCTTTGTGCTTTTGTCCCTTTGTCATGTAATGCTTTTTGAAGCTTAATATCTCGAAAACGACTGAACCGAATTTGATGAAATTTTCAGGATAGCATAATGATATAACAACAGAACGTTTAAATGTATCGGTAGTATATAAAAGCCTTATTCTGTCCCTTTGTCCTTTTATCACTCCCTCTCTCACGCTCTGAAACAAAAATATACCTGGCAAGACGGGACTAAGGTCAACTTTTGAAGCACAATAGATACTTGCGGCGAGGGTTTCGAATCTTCGTTCGGATCGAAGGCAACCCTCTCAGCAGGAGGTATGATTTCAGGTCAAAGAAGAATGCTTCAATTTTATTTCAGAATAATCGATCATCCCCGTCATTTTTGACGGGCACTTATACTAGTTTACATATATATATATATATATATATATATATGAGATATATTATATAGTGTCTGTGTGTATGGGTGCTCAAGGGGACCGAATGGGCATCTGATTTAAAGCATGGTATTATATAAATTTGAAATCCGAAAGGTTTAATGTTTAGTCATGCACGATAATCGCGTGACTTGAAACGTTCTTATGCCTCAGTTCGCGACGATAAATCGCCATCGCGTTCTTTTTGGAAGAATATCTCAGACGGCGAGGAGTCAGTACCTATTTGATCGTTTAGATCTCTGCTCTTGAATAACCTGCACCTTTCTTAATTCTTGTCAGGTTTAATTTCTTTTGCCCTCGCTCAGTTTTTACTCGGGATTCAACTAAAAAATTAAATTTCACCTTTAAAGTTATGACCGATTCCCTAAAATTATAAACTATATGAAACCATTCCATCTTGACAGCAGAGGACGTAAGTATACAAAAAACACGTGAAAATATTTGGAATAGAAATGAGTACATACGCATTTGTATTCACTTAATAAAATATATTTACCAAAACGAAAGTTTCTTCACTATATTGCTTCATGCTTGAATAATAATCATGACGCTAAATCGCTGCAAGATTTCCCACTAAGGTTAATGAATCGATTTTGCCTCGTGATCCTTAAATGCTATTACGAGGTAATTTAACAGCGTCAAGGGCCGAGATCATAACAGTTTTAGCTCCGTGTTTGTACTCGACAAATTTCGCTTGTAACCCGCAGCGAAATGGATACGCGATACGAATACGCCCAATAGAGGGGTATCGAAACAGATTGGTTATCACTGACCCTGCCAATCACCAGCCACCGCGCCATGTAGATCGAGGCGCGGATTATCGATAGCACGGTGCGACGCGTCGTTTCGACGCAAATCACTCGTTTAGATAAGGCGACCTTTAAAAAGATGCGCTGTGCCGTAGAGCCGTGATGGGATCCATAAACGCCTTCTGCTCAAAAACTTCACTCCCATTCTTTTAAGCCGCAGGCGAGGATGCAGCTTCTCTTGCGGACCAAGTGTTGAACAAACATTAAGGACTCTTAGACCTCATCATCAGGATTCCTCCTCGGAACGGGAACAGAGGAGGAGTGATGAAGAGGTATGAAAGAGAAGGGTGCGGTTGGAAGGAGAGAGGGAAGAGGTAGTAGCAGAGACAAAGGGGGCGTAATCAATGGAGAGAAAGAGAAGGTCACGCCGTTTAAAAATTTAAGAGGTTTACCGCAATTTTGGATTGATGAATCCATGATAGGAGTGTCAAAGGTGACCCGAATTGATGCAACTTTCACGACTATGAATACTAACTAAAGTACACACAATAAAATCCATCGATTTGCGCCTGAGCCGTTACGGAGCCACAATAGCAAAAAGCATAACAATGTTTACCTACCTGAGCTAAAATGTTTTGTTGCCAGCTTTGCTATCATAATAGCCTGAAAAATTTATGCTGTTATTGGAATAGAGCGTGGAATTTGAAAAGTTTTGATAATTTTGCAACTAAATATTTAGTTACAACCAGTGTGTGGATGCAATATCGATTTCGTAAAATTTCAAATCTTCTTCCGTTACGGAATTACGCCTAATATTTTATAACTTTCGGCAATCAACCGCAATCATACGCATTTTGACATTCGTATTGGAAATATAAAATACGAAATAATGTAATCAATGTCTTTGATGACGAATTAGGAAGACGATTACTGCGAGATTCAAGGACTATTAGTATTGTGTAATGTTCTTATAGTTCGTACTGGTTATAACGCCGTCCTTTATACCGCGGATCTGGATATATCGCAGGTCTTCCTTCCTCCCTCCATATTTATTCCATATTCCATATATAAAAGAAAAAAATTACTCTGCCTTACTAAACGTTGATTTCGGTATTTTAAGATATTATTTGTATAAGTGACATAAACGAATGGATATGAATTAACTTTCATCAGAAAAATATTGAAACAGCATTGAATATCAGTGGGAGTATCATTTGGAAATTAGTAAGTTTTTTGCAAACATAATTTTGCCAGTCGTAAAATGTAAAACTCAATCAATAATTCGATTAATTTGTTTCCTATTTTTGCCTCTTATCATTCTATAAGTAACTTTCCTCGCACATAAAAAATAAATTCCTAATGTGACATGGAGGTTACAGGTCATAAATATTTAAGAGTGGTAGAACCAAGGCGACGCTCTTCTTCCAACGCTGGTGATAGAAATGTAGATCATATCTTTATATATTTATATACTCCCTTTGAGGAGCTAAAAATAGATGTTTTCAATCCTTACCGCCTTTCCTTGTGTCACTTAATACTTTCAACGGTCCCATTTCCAAGAAACACTACGTATTTTATAGCCCTGCCTCTATTTTCTTATTTATCATAAAAAACTCCGTTTTTACTTACACCTCTCTCTCTCTTCACTTCTACTGCCATTTCAGCCTATCGTAGCTTAATAGTTATTAAATCAAACTTCTCCCCGAAATTTCTTTTACTTAACCAAATGACTGATTTCCAATGTATTTAGCAGATGGGTACGCTGAATCTTAATTACCGTAAACCTTCGACCAGTATCCTAAAGTATTGCTAAACTTTTTTACAACGAAACAATCGCACTCAACCTCGAAAGATTTAGGCCTCGCTAAAAAGGCCGATATTTTGTGGAATTTCGTAATTATTTAGAGAAATAATCCATTAATAATGAAACAGTCACGAAATCATTTAAACTTTGCACTCGTTCCCAAAAAATGTTACGCTACAGATTCCGACTACTTATCTGACGATGACGATAAATTGTTTTTAAAAAACCAAGTTAAAATAATTTCGTACGTTTTATTTACGAAACTTTTCATTTTATAAACAATCAAAATATTTGGATCCGACAATTTATATCCGACTAATGCTATAGGTTTATCATAGGTAAGATTGAAATCTTGGAGTACTACTTTATGACGGAGGACCTGGTTTAGAGGCAAAATTTACTCAAAGTAACAAAAATAACCGTAGCTATAGGATGGCAGGAGCAAAATTATCTCGCACACTCTCCTTATTTCCGTCGCCCGAGTTAAGATTTCTCCTTCTCAGATGCGATGTAATCGGAAGGTTATCGATAGGTCAAATTCGATCGATGGTGATCATTTGGTCCGAATCTCCTCCTTCGCTCTCTCTAATTCCTCCTCGGGTTACATAATGTCTTCCCGTTTTAATTGGACATCGACAACATTCCTATCACTTTTTCCTTCCCGCCGCCATCCTTCGTCTGCGTGTACGCTTCACGACCATCTCACAACCCTTACGTCCCGCCCACGCCTCGCCTTCCTCCCCTCCAATCTCCCTCTCCTCTGTTTCCCCTCTCTTCCTTTCTCACTTTCCATTTACCAATCCCCGTTAATATTTTTAGCGAGCTCTTCTCGACTCTTCACCCGTTTCTCCTCTTTCCATTTTTTTCCTCGACATTATCCCTTCTCTCAGATCTAACGTTCAAACAATAAGCCATCCAACAAGGTAACAACAAATGACAGCCCGTTCATTTTCGTTCCATAATCTCCAAACTTAAATAATCTTCATCTTATTCGGGAAAATCGAGGTGTTTATTATTTTTCCCCGTTAGCTAATGAGACGGCGCCACGGAAAATTATATAGAACTTTTTGAGTGAAATGACAACCGACACTCACTTCCTCATCGTACGAATCCGAAACCGCAGTGATAAGAGGAGATTACGTAGGGAAGAGGTCGGTAACCGAATTTATAAGAAGAGCCACTTCATTCCTATTCATTATGAAACAAAAAAATGGAAAGAGCCGAAGTACAGGTGAATAAGACGTTTCTTATTTTTTTATTTAAAATTCAATTTACAGAGAATACTTAGAATTAAACGCGAACTGTCGGTAATTGAGGTTCTGGGAGTATGCAACGTTCTAAGCGCTTCATATGGGAAATGGAGTTGGTTTAGGTAGCCGCCCGAAAGTCCTTAAAGAATTAAAGGTTGCCGACCCCTAGTCTAGAGTCGTATCAGATAAAACAAACAGCTTTCTTTACATGTAACGTGTCTTTAAGGTGATCGTTTACTTAGCTTCCCGTAATTCACACCCAATAATTATCCAAATAAATATTTAAAAAAATATTAAACTCAATATACAGCTAAAAGACAACAGAAAGTATTATTAAACTAGTGTAATGCCCGTTGAAATATCAACGGAAGAATTATAGATAGATTATTATTATTTTCATTTAAAATAATTAATATCACTTTTACATATGAAATATTTTGCCATATTACAACATTTCTAGTGAATATTCTGTTGTTGACGGGCTATCTTTAGTTAAATTTTACATAGTTGCCTCTCTTTCCCTCCTTTTCCCCCCCTTTCATACCCTCTCTCCCCCTCCCACCCTCTATCTCCCTCCCCCTCCTCATTTCTCCCCCTCCCCCTCTCTCACCTCTACTTCCCTCTCTCCCCCTCCCTCTCGCTCCACCCTCTACCTCTCCCCCCTCTCTCTCGTATTAAAAGCATACAAAGCACTCTTATACACCCATAAGGATTGATATAACAATAGAATGTTGAGGTCTAACAATATAATTGATAGCCAAGGCAACATTCCGTTAAAATGGCAATATTTCCACAAAATATGTGAATGAAACGTATAACATGAGCGATTTCGAATTGTATGCGGAAAAAGATGAACAGAGTAAGAAACTTTGTAATTTTTTCTTCAAAATGTTTCAGATCCGAAGATCGTAGCTTAATTCCTTCTAATTTTAATTTCCAAAACAATAAAAGCCTGCACATCAAAAAATTGATTTTTATGTTACCTTACGGAAAATGGAAATGTCTTCCTTGGAGTCGAACCCAGGACTTTTTTGGAGATTTATTTTCGTCATTACCTTAAAATATGTTAATCAAGCATCCTTGCCAAATTTCAATCTTCTACCTATTCGGGAAGTTTGTTAAAACGCTCTATATCGGCCATCGTGAAAGCGTGACCAACCAACCAACCAACAGACCTGGGCTATTATAGTATTAAATAATGAGGTACATATTAATTCAAAAATCTATCTCAAAATTCTGTATCGAATCGAGAATATAATTTTTTATGGAGAAACCTTTAAAAGAGTAAACACGGCTTAATGACGGGTTGCAGGTATAGAGCGAAATTTAAGATAGCCAAAATTCAACTTTAATATTAGATAGTAAAGTTTAAAAACACCGTAGCGAATAAAAAAATATTTTATAAATGTACAAATTTCGAAAAATATGGATGTAATTATTAAAAATTGATTACAAAAGTTAACTGGAAATACCAATATCATTAAATTGGTAAATTCAGAGAAAACCAATCAAATTAACTCACTTTGGGAAAGCTTAGCCCAAAAAATGATTTTTTAGAAATAGAGACAGCGTATATTTATTATGGTTCAAGTAAATCGATAGCCACTAGTGCCGTAGAAAGAGGGCGTTGAGTGGCGACCGCCCCGGGGTGCTGAAGCCTAGGGTCACCAAAGGCGAGTCGCTTGTCGACATTTTGTAGAAAATATTTGGAAAAATATTAGTCTTGGATTTTAATTGTTGTAAATACGATAAGAGATATGATATTTCTCATTTCTCAACCAACCAACAGACCTGGGCTATTATAGTATAATATGTTCGTATGTCTAAAAGGCTCATAGTGTAAATTTGTTGGCATACGATTCTAACAACATATTCAAGTTAATCATATTTTTGAAGTAGGTTTAACATAAATATTTTACAATATCAATGCAATATGAGAAGGCTTCACTCTCACAGTGAGCCAGGTGTTTCGTAATTTGAATCTTGTTTTTTTCTCACGAATTCATTCAAAAATTACTTCAAGAATGTAATATTGAGCTCACCCAATGCCAGAAATCCAATTGATGGCTAAGATAACCCGAAAATAAGAAAAAAAACGGCTGGTAGGACTAGATGCAAATTGATGCTACCAAATAGTTGTCTTCAGTAGTGAACTACCGATCATTGATTCATAAAAGAATGATAAAGTTTCTGGGTTGTATATAATTAAGTATGAGGTAATATGCTATTGAGATAGAGAGTTAATAATCAATTGTCTTCATATGTTACTCACTGAGTCATTGCTTGGTCTTAGGCATATCTTCCAATATTTAAAAAATTATCACTTTCAAATCAGAAGATCTCCAGAAAATCGTCTCACTTACAGTGAATTCAAACTTTCCCATACAATACGCATAATTTTATAGTGGAAGGAATGAAAAACTAATCATTTGTGGGTAGGAGAATTTGTAAGCCCTACAAACTATCTCTAGTAGTTACAACTCGGAATTTCGGCTCATTTAGTAATGACCTACATGAAATGGCACTCAACTGGAAATTGGAGGGAGAGATATGGCGTTCTTCACATTCACCTTAATTTACTCGCGTACCCCTTACAGCAGGGGTTCCCAACCTGGTGCTCGAGAGCACCGCTGTTCTCTTTAGAAGCCTAATGGTGCTCTTCGAAGGTCTTACTGTGCTCTTCTACGGAGGTTAATATCCCATTTCTTAGGACCAACATTTTAATTTGTTCGTTTGATTTCTTTCTAAACGTATTCGAGATCATTAAAAATAACTTTGATGTTGGTTTGATTTTATTCATAATCATTATTTGACTTGCGGAAGTGTATTCGTGCTCTTTTGATATTATAGGATACAAGTTGGTGCTCGCCACATCGAAAAGGTTGGGGACCCCTGCCTTAGAGCTTTTTCTAACGGTCGCGTACCCCAAGTACATTTACAGTGACAATGAAATGAATGAAACTTGTATTAAGATAGAAAACTACCATAAATGTCTTCCGTGACGCTGTGCCATACAAGGTTATCAATCACTTGAAGATGCGAGACATTAAGAATTTAGACACCGCAAGGCGGTTTGAGACACATAATCTTCGTAGGCAAATACGCTAAAAACCACAAAACTAATAACAAGTTTAATCCCACATCCAACCCTATCACCCGACACCATTTGTTCGCCAACTTGGTCTTATTATCCCCACAGAAACGGCCTCAACCGCGCCCTTTCACTTTCCATCGCTTTCGATTCACTCGCTTTCACCCCTCCCCCCGCACTCAATTCACCACTCTCCTCTTACTCTCCTTCCGACACCACATCCCCACACCCACTTCTCTTCGAAGCCTCCTCCCCAGCGAGTCTCCGGGCCTAAGCCCCAAAACCCCCACACGTATTTTTCACTCGAGAATATCACCGCCATCACGACGCTGGGTTTCGGAGATAAAACTAGTTAGGGTCGCTGAGACGCTACTTCCTGAAACCCGAAATAAATTTTTTGAGTGTTTTGTCGTGTCGCTTTTCGAGAGTACCGCTGGTTATGAAAACAAGTTTCAATATACTACATCTCGATTTCCATCCTATTGCTTCCCTTCTCCCCCCCCCCTCCCTCCCTCCCTCCTCACTCCCCACCGCTCTCCTTTCCCTCACTATCCTTCCTCCTTTCCTCTCCCTCCTCTCACTCTCCGCGGCCTCTTCCTGATTCACCTCTCTGGATGAGGAAATCGAACAGAAATTCTCCCAATCTCTCGCGGCTCAAGAAATGAATATTGAAAAAAATCTGGAAAAAAAATAATATAGAGAAACGCACCAGTTTGGAAATATCGAGTTATATAATCCGTGCCTCCCTCAGGATATTATTATTATTGCGATTCTATTCTGTTAACTTTGGACATAAAATAACCGAATAGTTTTTCTTTGCAGAGTCAAATCTCTCTCCCAATCATTTACGTATCAATCGTCGGAGAGATACGCGCGGAAAATTTGTGATTTCGGAAGAATGACGGATCTTTTCGCTTGGTCGACCACACAAATATAATTATTTTATCCTTCGATAAACTCAGGCTGCTAAAATCGAAACAATTATACGCATGAATATGACGCGGAGAATAACTTTTAGATGAGTGGAATACTGAATTAAAGGTATGATAGAATTCGTAGGGCATCATGCAAAAATGCGTAAAATCCATTCGTTGATATTGAATATATTTTTTATGGGCATGTTCCGCCTTCCTGCTGAATTTGACATTTCGTTTCCGCTACTTTGATTCATTCCTTTCTAATTTACCGTATTTAATGGAACATCACACGCGCTTCGTTTTAAAAATTTTCTTTGGATAATCAGGTTGTGTGCCTTAAGCGAGGATATCTCACAGAAAATTATTTTAAAATTTTAGAAGATAATCTTCATTACGTGGAAAATTCTGTGGTAAACACGGACGAATAATACTAAAGTTAATACCTGATGAGGAAAGGTACTGTTAAGAGCGACATTTACCATGACTGATCTCATCGAATGAAAAATACAATACTTTTTCTATACAAAAAACACGAAGTATGTATTATAATCGGTGGCGTGCGGAATTCGAATGTATACGGTAATTTTCTTCGTATAATTATTTAAGTTAATTAAATTAATTGTTATTCTCGCTAATTATCAAAATACATAGAGACAAAGAGAGAGAGAAATTGAACGCTTGAGGCTATTACACAGGTGATACTCTTGTCGCATTCCATTACGGGCGTTTTTTCCTTAAAAATGCTGAGAACGTCATCAGAGTCAACGCCAAACGCGTTCGCTAAATCTCAACCCCTTAAGCCGTCCAAATACAACCTCTCACAGCAAGATGAAGAAAAAAGCTCGCGCGTCGACGCGCCCAAAAAAAAAAAAGATTTATCCGAGAGCAAGAGAAGGACATGAAACAACGACGAAAAAAAAACATTTCTCGCGAAGGTATCATTAAAGGAAATAGTGCGAGTGACGTCAGAGATGGACAAGGGAAACGTCGCAACGAGGCGCCACCGCGGTAAAAAAAAATAAAATAATGGGCGAAACAAAAAAATCCATCTCTCGAGCAGGATCACGTGACAAACGATTTCGCGTCGGGATATCCTTCCCACTCGGAGGGAGGAAAGTTTCCCAACCCGGAACTGAGGGATACTCCGGAAAGGAAGGGAAAAGAGAAGAGCGGAAGAGAGAAGGAAAAAGAGGAAATATTTTACAGCCTGAGGTGGGACGAGACCGAGGATTGTTTTACCATCCTCGTCCAACTGAAATCAAAATAAGACGCATTCAATCGAAAATCCAAAATAAATAATGTAAGAAATAACATTCGAGAAAGAAATAGAAAAGGTTTTAAGGTGACCACCCTGGGTAACGAAGAAATTTCAAAAACCTGGACAAATCAAGTCTTTAGAAAGAAGGGAAAATGGGTTTAAGTAATCCTTTAGGCGTAAAGCTACTCAGGGATGAAGATGTTTAATCGATCGAAGTATCCGTTCCGGGTGGATACAGGTTACGAGCTCAAAACATACTTGTGCTATAGAAAAGTAAGTAAAATAGAAGAAAAATATAAAAATAACTAAAGAAAAAATAATATACGTATATAGCTCTCTTGCAAAACCTGAGAGTAAATAACTGTGTATGCTTATAACAAAGTCATAACACGATAGCATATAAAATTAAACTAAATGTACAATAAATTCTGAGCTATAACATGCTCATTTTTGGTAACACCCGCGCCTAAAACGCGATACTCGCCTAGTTCAAGATTTCGCATAAATATATTTCGTAAGTGCTCCATAAATGAGCGTCACGTTTATATAACCACGTGAAATGAAATCCCCGTTGGACAATATTTTACTACATACATAAATTAAAATCGGTTTACAGAAAATAGGTCTCATATGAAAACGTTAAAAACCTATTCATATCGGCCAATTTTCACCCATCTAATTCTTTTATAATTCGTTTCTTTGTACGTTATGCTTCCAGGAGCGAGTTAAAATGAAAAGGGAATGATTTTCGATAAAGAACTCTTATAAAAGACATTTTCATTACTTTAATGGATTTGGATGCCGTCTGCATGCAATAGTAATGCTGTTTTCGAAAATTCCCGCAGCGCTCTTATCGGAAATTCCCTAGTTTTCCAACATCAAAGTGATGAACTGCATTGGAGATGAAGATACTGGAAAAGGTTGACTCGGCAGCGAATTCCGGCGGCATGTTAAAAATATAGAACGAATGCGAGGGAGAAACAAGAGGGAATTGGCTCATGTGCACGCATTTTAATGCACTGAGTATGCAGCTAAGTACATACATATATTGTTGGGATCTCGTGACATAAAAAGGGCTGTCAGATTACCTAGTAACTATGAACAATAATGCAAAAATCGAACACGGCTATCGAACGACATTTTATAATTCTTTTATTTGCTTGAAAATCGCGGCAATTCTTCCTCCTACTACTCCGATTGGTTTTGTAGTAGTTCATTATTTCTTTGCCCGCCACTTTATATATTTTGATTTAGCTTTCCATTCCACATTTACACTTCTCTCACTCCAGGTTAAGCGTTGATTAAATTTTGTAGTTTTGACGATTTGAACAGAGCAATACACAAAATGATGAAATCTTGTAGCTTGATAAAAAAAAGTCGGTAAATTATGCATTGCGCAAACTTTCTCATACATTACGTACGCGTCTGATCTCACTACAATCTTTCCCGACTGGAAGGAACACCTACTGTTACAAACACAACCAAACCGCTATGATAAAAACCAATCCGTGAGGTTTAATAGTTAACTATAATTATAGTAATAAATTATTAACTGTTGAAATATTAAATCTAAAAACAATTGAATTCTATCTTCGCCAACATGATGCGACTACCTCTGGGAAACTTCCGATTTTGCCCGCATAACTAAGGGTTTTCTGTACAAGTTAGAATAGTAGGGAATGATTGAAGACTGTTGAATCTCTGCTCATCATTAGGTCTTTAATCGACCAGCGATTGCCAAAAACATCTCGCACCATTTTTTTCCACAAACAAAATCGCCATAGTCCAACAAGATGCACTTTGCTGATAGGACGAAACATTTCACGTTTTTAAACTGGAAGATTATAAATGAGGACATATGGAATGTTCATCCCCGAATGAGTTCGACACAGGACGGATCGGTTTGTTTTGGTTAGTTTGGTTTGACTTTATTTTTAAATTTTAGATTGGATCGTAAAAAATGAACTCTGCAATACTATGAAATTTTGAATTTAAATGGATTATATCACTGTCCTCTCTCTACTTGAAACACCAATTAGCGCTAGAACTATTTGGCACTATTACGGGGAGAAAACGTAATGACCGTACACACTGGGGTGAAAGCCTACTAACGAGTGAATAATTAAAGCCTGAAGTGGCAGAGAGCGATGTAACAACTTCAATTGGTCATTCGTCAAATCCTTTGTTTAATCCAGATGGAATGCGTTATTTTGGTCTGTGGCTATCACCACCGTAGCAAGAAATTTAAGCGAACGTAAGAACACCGCCAAAGGATTTGAAAGGAATAACAATAATAATTTAATTTAAAATATGAGAAATATCATATCTCTTATCGTATTTACAACAATTAAAATTCAAGACTATTTTTCCAAATATTTTCTACAAAATGTCGACAAGCGACTCGTCTGTTGGTGCCTCTAGGCTTCAGCACCCCGGGGCGATCGCCACTCAACGCCACCCTCTTTCCACGGCACTGGTGGCTATCGATTTAACTTTAACCATAATAAATATACGCTGTCTCGATCTCTAAAAAGTCATTTTTTGGGCTAAGCTTTCCCAAAGTGAGTTAATGTGAATGGTTTTCTCTGAATTTACCAATTTAATGATATTATATTTTCAGTTAACTTTCGCAGTAAATTTTTAATATTTACATCCATATTTTTCGAAATTTGTACATTTATAAAATATTTTTTTAATTGCTGCGGTGTCTTTAAACTTTATTATCTAATTTTAAAGCTGAATTTTGGCTATCTCAAATTTCGCTCTCTACCAGCAATCCATCATTAAACCGTGTTTTCTCTTTTAAAGGTTTCTCCATAAAAAATTACATTCTTGATTCGATACAGAATTTTGAGATAGATTTTTGAGTTAATATGTACCTCATTTAGTTATAATTAATATTGTCACTGAAAAACCATCCACGAATGCAGTTTCAAATAAGTTTAGTTTTCCTTCCCGAATGTTTCCTCTTGTTTAAACTATTATGCCATATTAATTTCGAAAACCTGACTCATCCAGCTAATAAAAATCTTACTTTAAAAAGTTCTAAGTTGAATTATATATACAAAACTAATTTATCATTCATAAAAAGTTTGAGATTTTAACTTGCGTAACATTTATGCGGCAGATATGACACATTCAGTATAAAATGTATTCAACGCTCCAAAAATTTACTTGTCATATACATAAATCTTGACAATGGCCTTTTATCGCTAAACTTACCTAATAAAGAATATATTATAATCATTACCTTGTTCTAACCAATTAAAAATTTCATTTCAGGTAAGAGAACAATTTTGCTCCTGAAGGCATTCCAAAATGTGGTGAGTAATTGCAGAACATCAATATTTTTACAGTTATATTAAAAAATACTATTCACGGAGGAACAGGTGATGTGATGTAAAGGTGAAATTTAATGTAATGTGATGAATTTTCAATCCCTTCATCTTGTTTGTATATACCCCTACCAATTAACTCAGTTAATATCCTCAGAGTGGAGGAATAGTGCAAAAGCAGACAGAGTACAATGATATCCTTGGGCACTGGTAGGTTCAACCGTGATGGGAAACTTTTCAAAAACATTTCCCGCCGTTCAGAACCGGCGTGCATGTCCTAGGATTCAATGAGCTAAGAATAGAAGGCGAAGAGTCCTTAAAACAGAGGAATGGATAAATTTTTTATTAAAAGGGAGCAAGAACTGGATGAACAGGGATATTTGGATTTATTTTTTACGAAAAATTGAAAAGTAACATCGTGGGGGTAGAAAGTTCATCCGAGCGAGCAGCTTGAACAGCGTTTCAAATAAATTAGACTTTACAACTGCAAATAGCTCGTCTATGCACCAACTGCAAAATACTCGCACGAGAAAATTGAAAATTTATATCAAGAGGTTGGAAAAATGCATGAAAAAAGAAGCTGCTACCCAAAAGTGACAATCATGGGTGGCTCAACGCGAAGATAGCAGAACAAAGGAAAATTACAGGGCAGTTGGAAAATAGGGCTGTGGTGAGAGAAACGAACGCAGAGATCAACTATGTTGAATGTAACAAATCTACGTAATGAACATCTTTAAGTGCAAATGTTAAGTGGATAAAGGGACCCAATGGTACCGAAAGTAAATTGGGTACATACTTGTCAACAAATGGTATGTGGGAAAAGACTGTTCAGAACTCGAAGCGATCATCGATCGGTACAATGTAGGAGTTAATTCGATTATAAGTTGGAAAGATTGAGACTGGTAAAGAGCCTAGAATCGACAAGTATTAAAAAAAATAGTATTCTAGTTTAAGCTCCAAAATCGATTCAGTACATTGGAAGACTAAGAAGCATGATCAAAATTAATAGAGGCACTCAAAGAATCCGCTATAGAAATAGACGGAACTGTTAAATACGAGCCACATGAAAAGTCAATGAAAAAGCCAGACTGCTGATGTAGAGAAGAAGGGAAATGAAAATGGCCCTAAAGAAATGATCCACTTTGCAGAAATAAAGAAAACTAAGGAATACTAAGGAAGTCTATTAAATAAGGCATGAAGAAATATAACTATGAGCTAATCGAGGAAACGATAGAAAACAAAATAAGCCATAAATAAGTATAGTGTTTTCGATGACCGTGGATAAAATTACTGCATTTTTGTCTTATTATTATATTCGTTAATATTTTGTTATATTTCGCTAGAAAGATTTCTTCCATTAGGCTAATTGACGAACGTAAGAGAATTTGGAATTTGATCACCCTTTATATGCGTAAATTTAGATTGTCTTATTTTATATGTGGTAATTTTGGAAAAATGAAAAGGCGAATGAAGATGACATGGAGTCCAACCGGACGGAATTAAAACATCTCTAAATTAAATAATCCAACCTTTCTAAAGAGGAGATTGTATACGACCAGTTCTGAGCTACGGATGTGAAACATGGTTTATGAACGCCAGAATAGTACTAGCGGGGATGGGAACTGAAGAATATGCTGTTATATCCGAGTTGTCGTATTAACCGAGGCTGTTATAACCGAGTTCTACCGTACTTTGATAAAATTGAAAAGTTTAACATATAAACGAGAGGTTTTTTAGACTATCTGTAGGATGCAGAATATCAATATTTCTACTTATTCTCACGGTTTCATAAAAACAGTAATAAAATACGTATGTTTTCACGGAGATATTCCATTAAGTTCATAGGTCTTACATATTAAAGCGCTATAGAAACGTATCTGGGAATACAAAAAATATTTATTGTAGATACTTTGCAAGGAAACTGCTTCTACTCTGCCAATCAAAATTTACCTTATACGTACATGTAGAAATATTAATTTATAATCCAATCAAAAAGAAACAAGCAAGATTATATAAATTGAACTTCACTTTGCATTTTTCCGTAAGTAGGGTAATTTCATCATTAAATTTTTTTTCAGGCAGCATTGTACCACAATAAAATCACCTGCAGAATACTTGCTAATAAATTCCATATTGCATAAATAAAACTTACGAGGCGCTTCGTGATCTAAAACAATGTTTAGGAATTCAACCACAAGCATTTTAAAAACTTGCCTCAGGTATCTCCAACAGCCATAACAAGTTTATAAAAAACAGATGAGCATTTCGGTTGTTATAACCTTGTTGTGGCTATTGGAGATACCGGAGACAAGTATTTTTTAAGCGTTTGTTCTTGAATTTTTTTCAGCCATAGTACGAGCTCGATAATTCTCTGCTGAATTAATGTTTAGCAAGTCTAATAATAGGGTTACTTATTAGCGTGATCTTTCTTGCGATAATTTACATTATTATATTATCCAACAACAAAAGCAAGATATAGGTGTACTATCGACGCACTTAGGTTAGAAACAATTGCGGACTTGGTCATAGAAATTGTAAAGAGAAAAGAGGTGAAAAGAAAGAATACGAATGAACTTATGAGTCCAGGAGGATCAGGATAGTTGTCATAGCACGAGATATTGGACATTTCGGAAAGGGACTAGGATTAGTATCCGTGGTGAATAGCAGGGAGCATATTACGGTTGAGTAGCATCACAATCGCGTTCAAAGAGATTGCGTAAAATGTTTCCGAGGCGGATTGGCATGAAATTAGAGATGGTGGGGGAGCTGATTAGGGATATAGTAAGAGGAAGGTATAGAGTGGATCAGGGAGGTATACGACGGTGATTAAATGATGAATATTAATGAGCGGAAAGGATTTAGACATTTCATTATGGGATAAAGGATCAGAATGGCAGGTATGTGAGTTTAAAAAAAATGTTTTTGAACTGATCGGCTCAGATGATAGCTGGATTATTCGTATGCCGAATTCAAATGAATAGAGAGGTACGACTGTGAAAAGATTGTAGGAATCGTTTAGTTCGGAGGGATTAGGACAAAGGTTTTTCCCAACTCATCATGAATTGGATGGACACGTGTAATAGCAGAGTGTGGGTGTAAATGTATTTCTGTAGAATTTAGGAAGCAAATGAGGGAAAGGAGATAAGACATGAGCGTAGGTACTATGGGTTAGAAAGTGATGTCTTTCAAGACTTCCGATCTGGATGGATTCTAAGAAATATTGAATGGGAGAATCAGATGTTTCTGAAGCAGAGAGAAATGGAAACGTAAGACGGTATTATGAATAGGGAGGGGGACGAGGAAATTATGTTTGCGTTGAAGTGGAAATTACATCTGCCGTAAGGCATGGACATAGTCTATTTCGCGATGACAGGAAATTGGAAAGGTGAGAGAGATTGACTGATCCGTCTATATGAACCTTTACTTGCGAGGTCAAGCCAAAATTCGGTCATCCTTCCTCGAAAGTAATGGAAATATACAGATATTAAAATGAATAAGTAATTCAAATAATAATAAATTATTGAATGTCGTAAAAGGTTATGTGTGGTCACAAACAAAACTTAACATCAAAGGACCCAACTTCATTTCGCTATGGAACAACGCACGTGTAAAGTCATTGCAATCAATATAAAATCGTACATAAGTGCAAACAAACAAATATAAAAGTTAATCTTATCGTGCGACGAAACTAAAATGTAAATAGAATATTTGCTGGAGAGGCGTTTTGCCTAAGATAAATTTAGCCAAAAATAGTTGTAGATAAATGTAAATTACATCAATTGGAAATTCACATGACTAAATTCTTAGGAAAATTTGAATTAAGTGTGTATATGTACACACACACACAAAATATTTAGCATGATTGGAATATGAATACAAGAATGGAAGGGAAAAAAGAAAAATATAATTAATCACCAAGTATAACTTCATTGTAAATGATGAAATAGACACCGTTCCAGATGTGAATGTGCCAAAACTAGGTTGTGGTACATGAAGATATTTCAACATACGAATAATCGATGGCATTCTGTCTTCAAAACTCGCGCTAAGTTCTGTAATAAAGAAATCTGATCATTTAATTTACTCCTTTTAAAGAAAAATGTTTCGACTACTGCGTAACTATCAGGGGATGGCTAAGTAACATACGCGCGATTTAAGGCATAGCTTGGTGTGTTATAGCTCATACCATAAAAGTGTTAAATAATTCGATACTGCTTCGCCAATCATACTAATTCTGTGGTTAAAATCTGTAAACATAGCTGGGGAACTAGAAGTACTGTTTCTGCCTTGCGAGCGAAAGAAAGCGTCGTGGAGGAGAAAGAAAGGATCACGGCCTTGGGATTAGGTGTGGAGTGGAATGAACTGCTTGCAGAAGCGGAGAGACAAAGAAGTAGGCAAGTAATGAAGACATAGGGGATGGATAGACGAGATTAAGGGAGTGAGGAGGGAGGATAAGGAAGCAAGGATGAGGAGAAAGGTTTTCGGATAGCAGAGATGGAAGATTATGGACTACTACTAGGCCTGCGAGATAGAGTCAGCCTCGAAAATCTCTCACGGAGGGTAGGCCTTAGGCCGGTGTAAGCGTACAAAAATCAGTCGTAACCGCACTCTCACTAATGAAAGTAAACAACGAGGAACAACCGGTCAAATTTCACTTTTCACAGCTATAAATCAAAGGTTGAGATAACAGATTATCAAAATTTTAACTTATTGATACTTCACGTAGATGGATAAAACTGTTAACAAATTAGACAATTGAAAGTGTTAAAATTTAAATATTTCATTCTCTTAGAAAATACTAACGTATAATAGTAACCGAAAGTTGAAAAAGGCTGCTTCACAGTGCAGCAGCATTTTTTTCGATATTGTATGAAATGAAACTTATGTACCGATTTAGAATTGAAAACAGACATGGTTTAATTTCGTGATAATTACTTTATTTAAAAATTATACGAATCTTTGATAAAAGAATAATGCGACGTAATAAATCATTTAAGAATATTGCTGCGAGATAAAGGATTTTGCCGTAAATTTTCGGAATAATTTTCGAGTACTCAAATGATTTTTTAAATTTTACTCAATAAGATAAACGGAATTCCGGATTTAAAAAAAGTCTTAGGTGATTATAAAGTGTGATGGGAAGATAATACAAGATTTTTTAAGAAATAATGTCGGGATTTTAACTGGTTATATATATATATATTTTAAAGAATGTTGTATAAAAGTGACCTACAATTTAATATTAAGGGAAACCCTAGAGTTTACCTTAAGGGAGAATGACCTCTATATGAGCAGCTGTTGTTGCTGTTGCCCTAGAAATATACGGTCCTAGTATATCTCATTCTAAACGCCTTGCAACGTCAATGGAGTAAAAGCATCGATTGCTTGCGTGATTAGTGCTTTAAATTCTTCAAAATGTTTGAACCCAAAAAATTACACATATTTTCATATTTACGGACACGTTCACCGACACAACTGCAAAATCTAGAATTATGAGCCGCCAACTGAATATCTGTAACATCACAGATACAGCCCTAAAGTGAATGTGTAGTGTCCACTTTAAGGAAGCAACCTTAACAGGCCACACACACAGTAAACCATGCAGTTTTACGAAAGGGATATGTTCGTTAAACTAAAATGAATTTCCAATTAATTTAAATTTAGTAATTAGAGATACGGTGACCTGAGACAATGCATACATATATAAATTGTAATAGTAAAGAAAGGTAAATATAAAATACATACATAGGTGTATTTACGTATTATAATGAACAATAACTAATTTGAAATTACAAATTTAAACAAACATACAGTACTGTATACACTGACGCTGATCTTAATACCCTCTATATCCCTTGATTCTTTGACAGTCTAATGCATAAACAAGGATTCAGGATATCAACAATTGGCAAGGCTTGCAACATACGTACAGCTTGGCGGATTTTCGTTGTATTGAAAATTCATTGCGTATACCGAAAAAGTGATTCAGATAGCTGGATTGGAAGGGCAGGATCGATTTCCTGGCCACCTCGCTCTCTAGGCCTAACAACATTATATTTTTACTTATGAACCGTTTGGAAGAGACGCAAGCACGAATATATCAAGAAATCACGACTGCTAAAAAGGAAACGTTTCAGCGTGTCCGGCAAGAGCTAGACTATCGACCATATTGTTGTAAAACAAAAGGAGGTGCTTATGTAGATTACATTCACCTTTACGATAAACTCTCGATTTTCTCTTTATGTTAAAATTTAGTTCATTTTTACACCTTATTCCTTAAAAACATGAAATTAAAAATACGGGCATAATTTTTTAGACGCTTGTGGGACGAAGAGCATTGTTATTCATTTGGGAAAATAATAGCACAGGGAGATTCGTGGGCAGAATCATAGTAGGATTACTCGGTAAATTATTATCTACTCGTAATTTCTAACCGTAAACATATATATATATATATATATATATATATTTCAATTATTACTGTCGGTCAGGGTAATATAGCGAAAAAAGGCCGCGATGCTAGCGCAGCATTTTATCTATAAGAGGATTTTAAGGACAGTGTTTATGTTCCCAGGAATCGCTTTTAAAGAAGAATGGCTAAAAATATGGGAGGAATAAACAAACGATCCACGAAAGTGATTAATGCGGTAAAGAATAGGACTAGATATAGAGAAAAGAGAGGGAAGGGTAGAGAGCAGCGGGATAGGAGAGGGGGAAAGGATATCAGATAAGGTATCGGGACAAGGTGGCAGGATAGAAGGGAGGCTGAGAAGTGGTAAGGATTAAAGGATAGGCGGATGGAATTAGGAGATGATAGAATGGAAAGAAGAAACGAAGAAGGGCAAAGGGTCCAACAAAGCGCTTAGTGGAATCTGGACGTGATAGGTTGGAAGAGGTAGGAGTTACGTAGATAGAGAGGGGTTGGCATGGAGCGAACAGGATGAGGCGCGGGGTAGATTGAGCTACTTCACATAGGCTTTTTTTTTAAAGAAAATTATCACATTATCACACCTCTTTAAAGGTCAAGAGAATAAAGCGCTGTTGCGAGCAAGCCAAGCCGAGACGAACAGAACCGAGCCAAAGATAGCGAGCTGAAAAGTGGATTGACGCCTTAGATAAGTGGCGTTAAACTTCGGACTAAGAGCAATTGCCGGAAAGGGATCCGAGAAATTTAAAGTAAATAATTTCCTCAATTCAATCGAAATTTTGATCACGAAACTTTTTCTAAAAAATTTCATGTGATTTTAAAAAATTTAATAAAAATAAATTCGTACGTAATTTCCAATGTAAACATTTATCCGATATGCCAAAGCCCAAGCAACTTCCGATTCGGCCCGCCTAAGTACTTGTAACTGTGTGACTACAGGTAGAGCCTGACGCACAAAAAGTTTCCAGGTCTCTGTCTTAAATCATAGTTTATCGAACTAAATTCGCCGTCCCTATTATAAAGGTGAATGCCCGAAAATATGGTAGTATCTTATTTATGTTTTTGCCGCTTTTTTGTTTCGAGTTACAGTCAGCGGCGTCATTTGGTCTGTTTTGAGTCTTGTATTCGTGCTCTATGGCGATTCTTTTATTTGCATGAGTTTTTTAATTGCATTTAATTTTATTAAGTGATATTATATGTATTTAATGGAGAAAATAATTATTAGGGATTACCTAGCTTCTGTTGCGCGAGTTTTCTCTACATAAGTCAAATTATATTTTATTGCCGCTACTTGCAAAATTATATTTCCTTTCTGGTAGAAAAATACGCGGGTATCAATTTTCACGTACACTATTTTGTCGGAAAATAGTTTCTACGGGTAGAATTTCACACTGAAACACACAAAACTAATTTTCGTCGGTAAAATAGAACTGTTTCGTAACTTGCGAACCCCCTCAAATCAATATAGACCGATCCTGGAAAACTTTCACCTGATTATCGAGGCAGAAATTGTTTCCCTAAGCTTAAATCGAGTCTCACGTTTCGCGGTCCAACCGTGACCCGCAACCCTTACCCTTTTAAAATCCTTTCCTCAGATAACATTACGGTAGACCTCTCGTTTCAGTTGGTTCGTGTAGAACTTCCCCTGATCCTACGCGGAATGTCTGCTGATTCTGTTAGCTGCCGAGCGACGACGTTCCTAAAACAATGTTCGCAGAGCGAAGGGTGGTTCTTGAGAGGAGGAAGAAGAACAAGGGACCCGACGAAAAGAAAAACTTGAGGAGGAGTAGACGACGTCGGCAACCACGACTAGGAAAGGGGTGGGAAGAGGAAGAGAAGACGGCAAAGGGTTAAAGCGGGAAGCAAGGGAGAGAGATTAGGATTTACGCGGAATTTCTACGCAGGAAGAATTGCGTTCGCGAGAGAAAGGGAGGCTGTTCAAACAAGAGGCAAGATGGAGGGACTCACCGAAGAGTGGGATGGTATGGGGAGGGAGATTTCGAGGGGAAGGCGAGAGGAAAAAGAAGATGAAGACGGATCAAGATGTTGGGGGAGGGAAAGAAAGAGGCGAAGCGAGAGTCGGGGAGAGGGCGGGAGGAGAAAAATAAGACGTACGGAGAAAGGAAGAGAGTAATACGGGGTAAAAAGGGATGGGTAAGGGGAAGGAGGACATTGAACTCTGGGAAAAGTAAATTAGAGAGAGGCAAGGAGAGCGAGAGAGGAGGAGGAGAAGACGGAGTGTGCTGGAGCTGAGGAAGGGAATGATAATAATCAGACGAAGCTCCAGTGTTCACACGGAGGAAGAGGGTGGAATGGGTACGCGCATTTGGATTGGAGGCGAGCACTTTGAAAAACTTTTTTCGACCGCTTAGATAGTTTCTGGTCACGAAGGTTTGTTCACCAATCTTATTTATCCGACGGAAATGGAAGGAAACAAGTAATGGGTATAAAAATAAATTTTTATAAATAACTTTTATATTTTAACATTTATTATACTCGTTACTTCAAATTTGGTGAAATCACCTGCATAAGTTACCTTTTACTGGTGGAGGCGGTGTTATATTCAATTAATCTGGATATCAAGGCTGAAGACATTTCTTGTCGTATACAAATCAACGAAGCGCAACACGAGTAATATCAAAGGTAAGAAATCGGTACTATTACACAATCATTATGGGAGTAAACGTGCTTTGATTGCTTTTAATACGAGAGAGAGGGAGGGGACAAAGGGAGGGAGGGTGAGAGAGGGAAATGACTTTCAATACAATTAGTGTTTCTGATGCCAATTTGATCTCCATAAATAGCTCGAACGATCGAATCTTTACTCCCGTTGATATTTCAATGGGCATTACGTTAGTAAGGTTTTAAAGGAGAAATATAAGCCTCTGATTCCCATTAAAAGCTAACCCATATGAAAGCATTAAGCTGGTTGCCTAGGTAGCCAATTGTTGCCACCCAGAAAAATTACAACTTTTTTCCGATAAAAACTATAAATTTACGCTAATTCTACTCGGATTGAAATTCTGTCTTCAAAAATAAGAAACTACAATTTCTATCCTATCCGATAGTTAAAGTCTCAAGTTCGAATGCTGAAGGGAAATAATTTTAAAATGTGAGAATTTCTAAAGTTTCGGATTTTTTCCTTTGGCTATGACCAAAAACCTACAATCCTACCAAATTTCAAGTTTCTAGCACATCTGGAAGTGCCTCAATTTTGCATCTTGCCGAAGTGGTTACAAACCGCTATATATATATATAGGTATATATTAGGGTGGCCCTTAATTTTCAACTTTCGAATTTTTTTGGTCTCACCCCCCTGGAATGGTTCCGATTCCTAAAATAATGAACTACAAAAATGTTTAGCCCGATCGGAGAATATTAACAGGTGCCACAAAGGCCCCTAAGTTACGAAATTGTAGATTTTTCTGGATATATCAATTTTTTAACGTATTTCAGGTAATATCTCAAAAATGGTAAGTCCTTATCGAAATTTTGATGAGATGATGTCGATAGAGCATTAAATTTCCTACAATTTTGGTATTTAAACTTTTTTCATGCGCCCAACCGTTTTTGAGATAATCGCATTTGAATGTAGAGAAAGTAAAAAACCATAGTAGAGATAGGACATAGACCTAAAAAGAATAAAGGAAAAATGCTGCAAATAATGTTATTATTATAGTAAAATTTTTACACATTATATATTAGAAATACATCACTACCCATTATGATTAACATAACAACAAAATCATTTTTAAAAACACACATACAAAATTAAATTACACACTTATTTTTGTAATAGCTTTTCTTTTTTACAATCCGGATATTTTTTTTGATAATCGCTAACAACTTGTAACAGATATTGCTTTTGACTTTCGTCTTTTGTTAAAATATTATTGTACTCTTGTATTAACTTAATTCCCCTTTCTGCCACATCATTTACTACCGATAATTTTGTCAAGATTCGGATTCCTTTCTGATAATCATCTCTTGCTTCCCATGCATCGAGGTCTGCCTCCAAAAAATCGGTTGGAATTTTAAATCTTGAAAAAAAGTTCAACGTTTCCGATGATACGAATTCGTTTAACTCTTTCATTATGAAATCCTTCACATCTCTTGGACGGAATAAAATCCTTTTAACAGTAATATCCTCTGATTCCTCCGATAATTTTTTTGCCTCTACCATTTTCAATTTCGTATCCTTTGGCACACGAGAAGCAAAAAACGCGAGAGCAATACTCTCAGGAGCGAGGTACCATAAGTGTCCGCAAAACTTATTCATGGACGTGCGAGAAATATCAGAATCTGGATACTGCGCCAAGCTTTTTAATAATTGAAAATCGTTAAAAGGAGCTTCGATCGCAACAGGAGTAGGGATGAATACCGGTATTGGAAAACCGGTATTGAATTAGACATAATACCGATATCGTGATTTACAATACTGGGTTTTCGATATTGAAAAGTGCACTTTGTGGGAGCAGCGCCAAGTTACCAAAAATGTATTTGTTGCCTGTGTGAGTAGAAATAAAATGAGGCGATTCTTCCGAAAAGTGACTCCGACGGATCGGTATGAGAGTTTTATAATATTACCTAGTTCGATGAGAAAAAACGATTGGAAATGGTCTCGTCCTCCTGAAATGCGTTCCTGAACCCTACAGTCCCGAAGCGCGGTATTTTTTGACCTCAGGTCTACAAATTGGCTCATTATTTTCATATCAAACATATAATTTGATTTATAAATTTATTTTGTGTAGTGTAATCCTTTCTTCTTAATTTTCCATTATTATTTGTGGAATATGAAGAGTTTCCTTTTCGAAAAAAAATGTTTTTTAGCCTGGGGTTGAAAAATACCCCTTATCGGGATGGGTGTCACCGTTTTGAAGAGTGGTAAAAACGTCTTGAACAGGTAATTTATCTAGTTATAACCTTATTTTGAAAGCAAGAGTGTTTTTGAAAAGTCCAGATTTATGTAGTTGTTGAAGTACTCATATCTTGCTTTTGAACTCCGTTTGATATTTTGTAAGAAAGAGGGTTTATCCCGTTAGGAAAGGATTATTATTATTATTAAAATACTATACTAAATGATTATAAAATGTTCTCTGCACAAAACCGATTTCAATACCGGTATCAGCAAAAGACTCTCCCAATACCGGTATTATTTCATCCCTAAACAGGAGCTCTAAACCAGGCTTCTACACACGAATGAACCAAAAAAAATGCATATGTCTCGAAATGCTCTCTTCTCTAGCTTGAAGCTGAAATTGATTTCGGAACATAAATACTTTTAAGCTATATATTGCTTTTGACATCCACCTCGCGTGATGGAAAGCACCAGGATATCGAAAGGAAATGCCACGAGGTGGAGTTGCTCCCATAAATATAACTGTTAACTCCAGTAATTCCCTATAATCCTCCCTACACTGCTGGACTTTTAGAGAATGTATACAAAATTCTATAGTCTGGTTTAGGATATTTTGAATGGCTGATTTCACAAATGTATCCTTTATTCCCACGTCAAATTCTGTTGCGTCGATATTGCGCCACGTTTCTTGAAATCTTTTGAAAATAGGAATGTCTGGGCCCAATGTAGGCAATCTCAATTTCACATCGAACACACTCCTCAACACTAGTTCCAAAATGTTGCGTCGACAGGGCAGATACAGAAGGTCATGTTTGGTTTGTCACATTTCCTATAAAATATATTTCATCATGCGCACGAAGAGTGATACTTGCTGATGACGACGAAGATGCAGCCATTTTACAATAAATTTAATACTTTAACACTTTTATAAACACAATTAACACAAATAAACTTGAACGAAAGCACTGTCAAACATTTCAACTACCACAGTTTTACCACAACTGCCGCATATACCTAAGTGAACTCGTCACGTGGTCAATGTCAATGTAACTGGAGCCGCCAGAAACAGCAAATCGCGGGGGGAAGAAGCCGACAAAGCAAATGAAATCAGGGGTTAATTTCACTGCTCTCTGATGTAAAACGTTTGTTTATTCACGCTGCCACAAAAACGGCGACTTCCGAATCACTACTAGAGTATTCTTTTTTTGCTTTCTCTACATTCAAATGCGATTATCTCAAAAACGGTTGGGCGCATGAAAAAAGTTTAAATACCAAAATTGTAGGAAATTTAATGCTCTATCGACATCATCTCATCAAAATTTCGATAAGGACTTACCATTTTTGAGATATTACCTGAAATACGTTAAAAAATTGATATATCCAGAAAAATCTACAATTTTGTAACTTTGGGGCCTTTGTGGCACCTGTTAATATATTCCGATCGGGCTAAAAAATTTTGTAGTTCATTATTTTAGGAATTGGAACCATTCTAGGGGGTGAGACCAAAAAAATTTCATCGTGTATAACTAAGGGCCACCCTAATATATATATGTGTGTGTGTGTATATATATATCGAGTGAGGTTAATATAAAAGTTATTAAAAAGATACAGTAGGTACTACAGAATTTAAGGGTGTTAATAAATTGCTTCGAAAAACAGACGGTTGGAAACTAAGCGATTTTTATTCGTCTTCTCTGATAACGATAATTTAAAGTCATAAAAAATACTGTATTTACTCGCGTAATTGCTCCGCTTTTTCGCACGATTTTTTTTAATACGAAAACAAGGGTGGGGCAAATAAGCGGGTTTCTTTTCGTATGAAAGTGACCATATCAGAAAATATAATCTTTTGTATTCCTTCTCATGGTTTATGAGGAACAATTACGTAAATACGGTATATGGTTTCTGAATCATCTTTTTAAATAATGGGCTTACTGTTTATTACATATTTACCATAATTCGCTCAGTCTGTTATGCTTATTTTAATTTTCCTCGCGAGAAATAGATGAGAATCGATTGTGGACACGTTCATAAAATTGGTAGCGCCGTAACTCAAGCAGAAAGGAAAAACAAATCAATTTTCAATACAGTACGCTCGAAAATTATGGGGAAAGCGGTATTTCTAAGTGGAGCGTCTTCCCCAGATTTGGAAAAGATATTATTAAAAACATGAACATTTCGGGTGTAATGTTGCCGAGGTAGGCGGGATAAATGCATCTTGGGAAGAAACCTGAATAAAAGGAGTAGTGGGTGAGGTTTTGTATGGAAAGAGGGACAGAGGTTGGTGTAGGAGGAAAGGAAATGGAAGGGAAGCTGTTGCGGAATGCATAATGAGGTTCTAAGTCAAAACCTCAACAATTACAAAATTTTCATGAACCCTATGTTGAAAAGTTTTTCTTTTTTTTCCCACTGAAGCGCACATTTAATTTGTGTTATTGAATTGCTTAGGTATGTGGAAAGAAACCGCAATATGGATGAATGTTCCTTTACCATAGTGAAATTTATTTAAAACCGCAATCACGTCGACACAGACCAAATAACCTTCAAGACCGTTTATAAACCGTAAAAAAATATTTACTACGGATTAAACAATGGTATATATATATATATGTATATATATATATATATATATATATATATATATATATAATTACCCCGACTGCGCAGAATATGAAATTGTATCGAGCACTACATGTATACCCTTAAAACTAAATAGTAAATAATTAGTTTCTATCATCCAGAAACATAGTTACCACGCGTATCGTAAATTAAAAGCGTACAAGAGTGACGATAAAAGTTGTTAAAGAAAATTTATTTTGCTAATTATCAAAATGAATTTCTCAATTCGCTGGTCCATCTAGATTTCCCCATTGTTTCCCTGTTATGCGCATAAGAAAGGATAGATTGTTCAGATAATACATAACGCTCATTCACTCGTTTTTGAAGAAAGTCGAAATTCTGAAAATTTCAATCGCTATATATATATATATATATATATATATATATTGTTATTATATTGATAATCACTTTAGTCCTGTTTTTATTTTCACTTTCATTGTTATTTGTATTATCTAACTTTATTCTTAACGGGCTTGCGTATATCAACATTTACTAAAATCCATACGCTGAGGATGATAAGTCAATTATCTAATTTCACATAATTCATATCCTACAACTATATTAGGAAAATTCAGTTTATGTTTAATGAAGCAAAGACAGAATGATTATCTCGAGGGGCAGCACGTTTCAAGAAATAATAATAAGTTTTAATTTGTACTGATTCTGTTTGTGCATATATGTATATAACACTAGTTTTGCTTATGATAGCTATCACGAATATGTTAATACACTGAGCATCACTGACATTTAACAAAAACGATTCGATCTCTATCGAATGATCTACTTCTATCAATATAGTAACAACGGATTTAAAGTCTTTGCGAGGATTTACTGTCACAGACAAGTAAATTGCACTAATACTTTTATCGGTAAATATTCACTCGAATCGTTCTCATTCATTACGGATTAATCATCCACAACACACGAGTTGGTCGCAAGCAGATGACATTCGATTCCATTTCCCATTACTAATTAGATGGATACTTATATACTCAAAAGGAACAAACGAAATGAAACGAGTTTATCCGAGATGAGAGAAAGAGAGATCTCATTTCCGCCACGTAGCCAGAAAAAGCTCATAATTGACCCGTTGTATAGGTAACGAAACGTGAGAGAGAGAGAAGGAAAGAGAAAGCTATAGGGAGGGATAGAGAGAGAGAGAGGGAGGGATAGAGAGGGAGGAATAGAGGAGGGAGGAATAGAGAAGGTGGGAGAGGGAGGGAGGGAGAGATTGGAATGGAGAGGGAGGAATAGAGGAGGGAGGGGGAGGGAAATAGAGAGAGGGAGGGATGGAGGGAGAGGGAGGAAGAGAAAGGAGAGAGAGGGGAAAAAGCGGAAGAGAAAGCGTCGACGACCGAAGAGAGGATAAGAAGCCCCACCCCAAAATGGAAGAGCGTTGTGTATCGAACCGTGGTGAAACGGTATCGATATTTTTAAATAGGAGGAAAGCCAAAAGGCGAGAGGTTTAAAAGATGAGATATTTATAAAAAGGAAAGGAATATAATAAAAAATGGAAGGAATAAAACGTTCAATTGTGGGAGAATGAAAGAAAGGAAAATCTGAAAAAAGTTTGCGAAGATTTTATATGGAAAACACAACAACAACAAAGGTAGGAGAAGAAAGGACAGAGCAGAGATAATATCAATACAAGGAGATGTAAAACGAAGATGGAGAAAGGGTACTACGGGAAGAGGAGGGAATATGGCTTCACATACGATTGTACAATTTAAACTACACTCAATCAATTATCACAACATCTAGTGATACTGTAAGTTGAACCTGCAATGGTTTAATGCAATAAGTACTCTCGAGTAATACAAGGATTGTAATAGGATTATATTTTACTTTACATCAACCATATGAATATATTTAAGCACTTTTACTACTGTAGACCCTGTGTACGGAATTTGATTTTTATAGCGATAGGATTCCATAAGGGCCTAATATAAAGCATGGTTGAAATAATCTATATTATTATATATAAATATATATAATGCTAGATTTTCAGGTTATATATATATATATAAATACTTAAGGAAAAGGAAAGGTAATAATAAAGGTAGCAACAAGGTGTTGGAGGAAGCCCAGTGGACACTTACCTAGAATGAAGAGCCGCTGGGGGTGCTGAGGACACACGAAAAACACAAAAGAACAAAAACTACACAAAAATGGAGCTTTTGGGCTGATCCCCTTCTTCAGCGACGGAGAAACATATATATATATATATATACACACATATACATATACACACACACGTCAACTTATCTCGTTAAAAATTAATTTGCGTGCCGAATCTAGGAAAGGGAAATGAAATTTCGGTCTTTATTTAAAACCCCGAATTCCTGTGGTAATTCTAAGTATATAATTTTAATATGCAAATGAATAACATTCTACACTCACACCAATTTTGATCAAATGGATAAATAAACACTCCTAGAATGGAACTTTTTATCGTACGATAGACGATGACTTTCCTAATAGGTGTGAGAGATACATTCCAGTATATCGCGGAAAAATAGTCGAAATCGTAGGAAACGTTCTTGAGTTATTCCACCAAAAGTTCCTCTAAGTCCTTTCCAGATAAGAAACAAACAAACAGATCCGGACTATTATTAAATTATAAATTGTTATAACGCCAATCAATAATGAATTCGTCCCCGAAAAAAGGGAGTAAAATAGGAGAATGATAAAACGCTCGAGATGGCATGAATGGGGAAGCAAGAGGGGTATGAATGCGGTTTGAATGAGCGAGAGGGAGAAGAAAATGAAGAAGGGGGAAAGAGAAGTTTTCGGCGAGGAGGAGAGAGGAGGAAAGGGAGGCGGAGAAGTTGGGGAGTGATGAAACAGAGGAAGGGAGGAAGAGAAGAGGAGATGGAATTAAGCTGACTCTGCAGACGGTAGTGGGAGAGGTAGGGGAGAATCGCCTGGTGAGTAGGAAAGAGGAAACAAAAGGAGTACGCGATAAAGGATTAGGAACAAGGAAGAGGGATGGGTAGGAGGAGGATGTAAAAAAAAGAGAGGGGAGATGAGGAAGGCCGGTAGATGATTGGGCAAACATGAGGAAGAGTCAATCTTTTTGAGGAGGCATGGTGGATGCGGAAGATTGCGTCAAGAGAGGGAAGGAGAGAGGTAGGGAGGAAAGGAGAGAAGAGGGAGGAAAGGAGAGAAGAGGGAGGAAGGGAGAGAGAAGGATGGGGGAAAAGAGAGCAGGGCGGATGACAGGCCTCGTATAAGAGGTGGACAATGTGAGTGGGCCTCAAGTAGATATGAAAAAGAGATTAGGGGGAGTAGGGTGGAGGAAGGCGCTGTAAGAGGCAGAAAGAGATGTAGCAATGAAGAGGGAGTTGGAGGGAAGGGAAAACGGAGGAAGGGGGGAAAGAGGGAGAGAAGAAATATGATACAGGAGGCTGGAACGAATAGGCCACCCCTTTTCCCTCTCCTTTCCCCTCTCCAGCCCTATAACGTGCGCTGTTCTCAAAATTCCACGGACGTTTAAAAGTCTGCCTCTGACTACTCGCGAAATATTCATTAGGAGGAATTCTTGTGCACTGAGTGTGTAAATTATTGAGGTCAAATTTCGGCTTTCGCCATATGTTCATAATGTTTTGTTTTTGGATATTGTATTCCTGTCTGTGGAAAAATATTACTTTAATTAGATCCTATATTCTTCTTAGAGATGAAGAATTCAGTTTTGGTCAGTAATTCGACATCGGGAATAAGTGCTATCCATTCTCCGGAAATTTTATTAATTTCAAACATTAAGCTGAAAAATTCCTTACGAATGCTGTCAATCACAATGCCAATATTTCCTTTGTATCCCTATCTACAAGATGCCCTTTTACACCCATGCGTTAAGATTGCATAGCAAGGAAAAAACAAATATTGCTTACTTGTGACATTCGTTGTCATACAGTTACTGCTGTAGTCATGCCTTATTTATTTGTCACAATTAAAACATATATAATTCTCTTGGTGTGTGTGCGGACGGTGTAACGCTTGGTTGCCATATGGCGGTAGATGGGAGAAAAAGAAAACCGGTCATAACTAAGAAGCTTTTCAACCTTTTTCGATCAAACTTTCAGGGGTCACTTGACTATTCAACTTTTCAATTTGAAACTGCTCGCCGTGTACATAATAGTCCTGGGTTTGACTCCAGGAGCATATCTTTCTCCATTTGAATAACATTGGTAGAGCTGAAACGAAGCGAGAAAGCCTTTTTTTTCTTTCGCATTTTAAAATATTTTTAAAAATGAGATATCGATGCGGGATTTTCACAGTTAGGCCGAGAAAACTATGGAAATGAATTTCCCTATAGTATAAATTCAAATATCATTAGAAAATTACGTTTAATGACAATTTTTTTTCGAGATTTTTAGGCATTTATTCAATTCATCGCCATGGCAACTGCAATTTTTAAAGTCTATTGTTTGATTCTAATGCGTAAGAAATGTACAAAATTGTGATAAAATCGTGTTAAAACATTTTATATGTCCATGACTGTTATTACTTTTTGGAACATTCGATTAGGTGGATTTTATATTGATATATTAATTTTTTACGTTTTAGTGCACTTGAAAGTTGGTGTCATTAAGTTTTATTTTATTTTAACGTAATACTTAATTCACGCCTGCCCGTCATATTTGACGGGCAATTACGCTAGTTCCTTATAATAATAACCAACAACATCAACATATTAGTACCATACGTCCCCTATTCCCTGGATTTAGTGAGACGCAATTAAGATTTGATCGTATTCTTTTAAGTCTTGCTTTTTTCAAGGTTAAGATTTGTGACCAGAGTAGGCTTTTAATAGAAGAGTGTGTTTTTTCATGCTATTCAATACAAGCAACTGGGACACCCTTCTGATGAACTCTAATTAAATACAACAAATTATCGAAATAAACAGCTTAATTTTTTGCAGTACAACCTGTAATTCATGAAAGAGAAAGACATTTCTTCCATGAGTTAATGGAGATATGTACATTGATAATTCCACGATAAGTGCTTCACATTTAATCTATCGTGATATTCTGTCGAAAGAAAAACACTCCTGAAGATTTTTTACCAACGCCCTATGAGCTGAATGCAGCGAACACCCATTTTTGATGGTTTTCAGAAAAAACAACCCCATCCCATATAAGTCGAGTGCCTGGGAACATGTTAATTCAGTTTGTTAACGAAAATAAATGAAAATAACACGCCTTTCCTCTAAATAAACAAATATTTTGATGCTAATCATGCCGAAATGCGCGGAACACATGCGAAACCCTTTAAATCATGCATGTTTAATTTAAGGATGAAACTTTACACGCACATTAAAACTTACACATCAACGCTAGCACACATTCGAAGGCAAATAAATAACGAATATTTAAAGGAAGGGTGAGATGAAAGTAGGAAGGGGTAAACATGGGGGGGAGAGAGAGAGAGAGAGGGAGGGGGGCAAGGGAGGGGCAAGGGAGGGGGCAAGGGAGGGGGGCAAGGGAGGGGGCAAGGGAGGGGGGCAAGGGAGGGGGCAAGGGAGGGGCAGGAAAAGTGAAGGAAGGTCGGCGGAGATGATGAAAGATGTTTAAGGGAATTTTGAATAAGGAGACGTGGGAGCGAGAAGAGAGAGAGAGGGGGGGGGGGTGGAGGTGAGAAGGAAATGGTTACAACAGGGTTTCTGGAAGGCGTTTCGATCATAAGAGCGCCCGCGATATAAAATTACAATCGATCGATCACTCTTTTTGCCTCTTGGTCATGGCTGCTGGAGGAGAACTGGGAGGAGGAAAAGGGTCCTTAAAATCCTACCGCAGCGGATTATAATATCACGAAACGGTGGAAGCAAGGACGAGAGGAGGAGTTATTTTATGAGGTGCGAGGAAAAAAGGAGAAAGAGAGAGATACGAGGAGGAGGAAATCAATGAAAAGAGGAGAGAGTGAAAGGAGGGATGATGGGAAGGGTTTTGGCGTTGCGGAGAACGCTCGATCGCTTAAAGTTTTCGCATTTGATCGAGAGAAAAGATTGATTTAAAAAATATCACACGCAACACTCTTTTTAGCTTTGCTTTTTTTATAAATCGCGAATCGAGATCCTCGACAGCGTCGTGTATTTCTCTCTCTCTCTGCGAGACGGTCGTCGCATGGATCAAATCATCTTTTTTTCCCTGCAGCTCGCCCACTTCCTCCCCCGCAGCCTGTTGCGCAAAGCACTGCGCATGTCAAGGGCCGTAATTATCGGGAAAAAATTATTCCGCCGGCGCTAGTTCTTTCCGCGGCCTTGAACTGCGCTTCGTAAAAAAAATGATAAAAAATATTACTCAAAACACGCCCGCTTTCAATTTTTTGAAATATTTTGGTCGGATTTCTAGCAAAAATTCCTTCCGGAAAAAAATCCATCCGTTTTTTGTAAACGCGCATACATTTTTTTATTATTTAGGGCGAGTTTAATCCAAATATCGATCTGACCGAGTGGCTGGAAACCGATCGCTAAATTAGGTAGCTTCGATATAAATGAATAATAAATTCGGGGAATCCAGATTCGCATTTCGACAATATGAAATTCGTAATCATCGGTGATCCACCGGAAATAGATTGTGAAAATAAAACTTTTAGAACATGTTATCGGCGATTCGCCACTGGCGAACGAATGTGCATCCGGTTTTACATTTACTATCGGAGCTACGTATCTACCGCAACAGCAGGCCGACTACGTCAAGGATATGGTGGTTAGGTAGAGCGAAGGAAGAAAAGGAGTTGGTTAGATGGGACTGAGCGATTTGGGGCAAGGTGTAGTGAAGCTTGCTTGGGACTGTCATGGGTTTCGAGAGGAACGGAGAATGAGAGAGAAGGACAGAAAGGTAAGGGGCGGGTAAACTAAGGCTAGGGTATAATCGATGACGTTTCAGAGACTTATTGAGGCTAAAATCTTCATAAAAGAGCGGAGTTTGCATTACAGGTGTCTAAGGAGGACAACGACAGAATAAAATAAGACTGTTTTAGATTGCCTTAATGATCAGTAATTAGGTCAAAAGACTCGAAAATTATTACATTACAAAATTGCATCCTTTCCGGTAAGAACCAGAGATCGGGTTGTAAATATCCTACAAATCGTTCTCTACTCTAATTAGACCTTTTGTATAAAAATTCTCCTTGATTAACGAGTATGTTATTTAATACGAGACTTTTAAATATTTATTATAACTAAAATCCAGATGTTTGAAGTATTATTTAACAATTTATTTTGTTTAGTCGATAAATATAAAATATCGATAAAAATAAAACCTTTAATAATCATCGAAAAAAAATAAAAATCAAAGGGAGTTTTTTCAAACTTACCCCCAATTTGGTGAACTTTCTCATTTCCCGAGGTCGATAAACTCACTGACAAACATATGTTTTACAGAAACTCAATCAGTCAGCGATCAATCGGATACAAGTTAGGGTGTTATATACGTCTCTGGCAACGTTCGATAAATTGGAGTAAATTTTTGAGTAATCACAAGAGTTTTTTAGCGGTTAATAAAAAATAAATCAACTTATGCCTTCGGTTTTTCCGTCTGCCCGACGACTCCTAAAAGAAAGCAGATAGTCTTCGTTTTTCACCAATGGATTAAGTATTCTGTGTCTGTCCGTCTGTTTAAGTTGTTTTTAGTAAAACCGCAATTTACTTTAATGCAATTAATTTAATGCTCTATCGACATCATCTCACCAAAATTTCGATAAGGACTTACCATTTTTGAGATATTAGCTGAAATACATTAAAAAATTGATACATCCAGAAAAATCTACAATTTCTTAACTTTGGGGCCTTTGTGGCACCTGTTAATATATTCCGATCAGGCTAAAAAATTTTGTAGTTCATTATTTTAGGAATTGGAACCATTCTAGGGGGTGAGACCAAAAAAATTCGAAAGTTGAAAATTAAGGGCCACCCTAATATATCATCATCATCATCATCATCATCAGCCTTTTTCAGTCCACTGACGGACGAAGGCCTCCCCCAGACTCTTCCAGTTTTCCCTGTCAACTGCCTCCCTCCTCCAAGTTTGCCCCAAGAACTTAACAAGCTCTCTGTCCCACCTGTCTTTCGGTCTTCTTTTTGGTCTCTTGATGTTTCTTGGGATCCATTCGATGACACTGGACGTCCAACGCTGGTCATTTCTTCTAGCAATGTGGCCCGCCCACTGCCATTTTAACACCTTCACTCTTCTAATCACGTCACAGACTCCCGTCTTCTTTCTTACCCAGTCGTTCCTCTTGCGGTCTCTTCGGGTGATCCCTAACATGCATCTCTCCATGCCCCTCTGTGTTGTTTGCAGGCGTTGTATCATTCTGGCATTCATGGTCCATGTTTCACAACCATATGTCAGAACAGGCAGAACACATTGGTCATAAAGTCTCCTTTTTAGGAAGACTGGAATATTTGATTTAAAGATGTTCGCATTCTTGCCAAAAGCACTCCATGCCATCTTCACTCTCCGGTTGATTTCTCCAAGAAGCGAACCATCAGTAGTGATGAGTTGACCTAAGTAAACATAGCTGGTTACTTCTCCAAGTTCTGCTCCGTTGATATGTATCTTCTCAGAATTTGTGAAGGAGTTGTACATAACCTTTGTTTTATTAAGATTCATCTTAAGTCCAGCTTCTCGGCTTGCTTGCTCAAGCTCTTCAGTTCTTCTAAGGAGCTCTTCTGGGCTTCCTGCGAACAGTATGATATCATCTGCAAAGCGCAGGTGACTCAGATATTCTCCATTTACCTTTATGCCTTTTTCCTCCCAGTCTAGCCTTTTGAATACTTCCTCTAGAGCTGCTGTAAATAACTTAGGGGACATAGTATCTCCTTGTCTCACTCCCTTTTCGGCCTTAAAGGCACTCGTCTCTTCATGCAGCTGGACAGATGTTGTCGCATTTTCGTAGATATTCTTGATCAAGGTTATGTACGTTTCTTCTACTCCTTGTTTCTTTAGTGCACGTAACACCGACGAAGTTCGGACAGAGTCGAATGCTTTCTCGTAGTCGATAAAGCACATACATAGAGGTAATTCATACTCGTTGGTCCGACTGATTACCTCTCTCACGACTTGGATGTGGTCCATCGTGCTATACCCACTGCGAAATCCAGCTTGCTCTCTGGGTTGGGCAGCATCAAGATGGTTTTGAAGGCGCATAGTGAGTATTTTGGTGAATATTTTGTAGACTGTTGGGAGTAGGCTGATCGGTCTGTAGTTATTCAAGTCTTCTTTGGAACCTTTCTTGTGCAGAAGGATAATACATGCGTGGTTCCATGTTTCTGGTATCTTTTTCTTCCTCAGACAGGAATTAAAAATCTTAGCGAGAATTGTTTCCGTATGATTCCCCATTGCTTTGAATACTTCCGCTGTGATACCATCCATTCCAGATGCTTTTCCATTCTTCATACTTCTGATTGCGTGTCTCACCTCTTCCGGAAGGATACCTGGGACCTCTTCGGTGGGCATGTTTGCATCATCATTTACTTCATCATTTCCTAGAGGATCCTCATACAGCTTGGTGTAAAATTCTTGTACCCGTTTCAGGATCAGTTTCCTACTATGGGTTATGGAGCCGTCTTCTAGCATCAAGGCCACCAGCTGTCTCTTTCCGATCGAGAGATGTTGCTTCATTTTCTTGTAACTTCTATTGTTTTCTATGGCTTTCTCGATTAGTTCATAATTATATGTTTTCACATCTTCCTTGATGCACTTCCTTATAGTTTTGTTTAGTTCTGCAAAATGGATCATTTCTTTAGGATCATTAGTAATTAACATTTTCCTTCTTTTTTCCATCAGCAGTCTTGTTTTTTCAGTCAACTTTTTCTCTGGCTTTGTTTTAACTGTTCCGCCTATTTCTTCAGCAGTTTCCTTGAGTATCTCTATAAATTGGGATTCAACTTCTTGGTCTTCCAGTGCACTGAATCGATTTTTCAGTTGGAGCTGAAATTCTTCTTTTCGTTCTTTTAGCACCTGCGTGTTGATAATAGACTTAGGCTTCTTCTTTATAAGCTTCTGTCTTTCTAACTTTGAGTTGAATTTTATTCTGCATCTTACCAAGCGATGGTCGCTTCCAGTTTTAAACTGGTTGAGGACGGAACAGTCTTCAGCCAATTGCTTCTTATTTACTAGTATGTAGTCAATTTCGTTTTTGGTACCATTGGGTCCTTTCCAGGTCCATTTTCTATTGGGATTCTTTTTGAAGAAAGTGTTCATTATATATAGACTAGTACATTCAGCAAAGTCTACAAGGCGGTCCCCTCGTTCATTTCTGTCTCCATAGCCCCATTTTCCAACTGCGCTGTCGTCTTCCTTTTGTTCTCCTACCTTGGCATTGAAATCACCCACCCTAATATATATATATATATATATATAGCGGTTTGTAACCACTTTGGCAAGATGCAAAATTGAGGCACTTCCAGATGTGCTAGAAACTTGAAATTTGGTAGGATTATAGGTTTTTGGTCAAAGCCGAAGGAAAAAATCCGAAACTTTCGAAATTCTCACTTTGAGGGGCTATTTTGCCCCATTTTTAGCCCATAAGAAAACATGTAAATTGGTGTAGAGGTTTTTACATTTGCACTTTAAAATTATTTCCCTTCAAGATACGAACTCTAGACTTAAATTATCGGATAGGATATAAATTTTAGTTTCTTATTTTTGAAGACAGAATTTCAGTTCGAGTAGAATTAGCGTAAATTTATAGATTTTAACGGAAAAAAGTGGAAATTTTTCTGGGTCCAACAATCAGCTACCTAGGCAACAGTCTTAATGCTTTCATATAGGTAAGCTTTCAATGGGAATCAGAGTCTTATATTTCTCCTTGAAAACCTTACTAACGTAATGCGCATTGAAATATCAACGGGAGTAAAGATTCGATCGTTCAAGCTATTTATGGAGATCAAATTGGCATCAGAAACACTAATTGTATTGAAAGTCATTTCCCTCTCTCACCCTCCCTCCCTTTGTCCCCTCCCTTCCTCCCTCTCTCTCGTATTAAAAGCAATCAAAGCACGTTTACTCCCTTAATGATTGTGTAATAGTACCGATTTCTTACCTTTGATATTACTCGCGTTGCGCTTCGTTGATTTGTATACGACAAGAAATGTCTTCAGCCTTGATATCCAGATTAATTGAATATAACACTGCCTCCACCAGTAAAAGGTAACTTATGCAGGTGATTTCACCAAATTTGAAGTAACGAGTATAATAAATGTTAAAATATAAAAGTTATTTATAAAAATTTATTTTTATACCCATTACTTGTTTCACATTTTTTCTCAAATTGAATCATTATACAGTAAAACTCGTTTATAACGATCACGCCTAAATCGAAATCTCGGCTATAACGAAGAAATGTCTCGGTCCCTTGAACTTCTCCATAAGGGCATTGGTTAAATTTCTCGGATGTAACAAACATGCATTTTACGAATTCTCGGCTGTAACGAACAAATGTTTGGTCCCGTGGCAAAAAATGCCCCGTATATAACGAATTTTGGCGAGCAGAGCGATAAGTAATGAATAGTTTCCGCCCGTTTACCGCGCACTTGTTCGTAGAGGTCCCCTTCCTCCATCTACCCCTTCCATACGAATTTCCACGCTCCCTTTGTTTTGAAATTGATATTAAAAATGTGAAATGTTTATGTAAATTAATGACCATAATAATAATATTAATTGACCATTTAAAAAATCGTATGTAATAGCAGTCGAACGTTTTACATGCCGCGAAGTTGATAAGCATCTCTTTGCATATGTAAGTACGGCACTGAAGTCGACTCACTGCAAATACAGTAAAAGCTGTGTTATCCGGCTATCTTGGGGATTGTGGAAAGCCGATTAGGAGAAATATCCGGTTAGGGGAGCGATTTTCGATTTTGACATCGCAAATTTAGCAATAACTAAACAAAATTGGGCTTAGGTTCACTATCGTACTCCCCAAACATAACTATGCATGGGGTTTGCATTTTCCATTTTAATTCTTCCACACTTAGTTAGATATAGACACTATTTACCTATTCTTATTTAATATGTTGCTACGCTTACATGCAAAACAAAAAGACTATTGAAAAGTTTAGGGCGTCCGGAAAGTTTGGGGAGTACGGCAGTGAACCTGTTCCCAAAATTGAATTTATTGGATTATATCTTTCTTATTTATCTTTATTTACTCTATTAGAAAAGGACGAAATTATTTAATTCTTCTGAACATTTCTGTGAAAACCAGTCATATAATATTTTATTCAGTTCCTCCATTTTTGGCTTATAAAGCGTATGATGTTTATTAATTAATTTACTCGTCTCAGATGATGACAAATTTCATTAATTTAGCCTTATGAGCCTTGGTATCGTAGAGCGTGGATGATCCGATGTTGAATCTTTTGCTATGGCTGCTCTATTTTTTTCCTTTTTCAATTCGTTTGATCAGCTCCAGCTTTTGTGTTAGCGTTAAAACAACCTTTTCTCTCCTGTTTCTTGCTTTTAGGTATATATTTTGATGCCATATTCAATGGATGGGTAATTTTTTAAATAATAAAAAGCGATAAAACTGGAAATTGTAGAAGTACACCTAAACATCTAGACAATGCAAATGGCTTACGTAACCAAAAACGCCATGCCTACCCGGCAGCCACAGAAGTATACGGAGTAAATACGTAATATATACATCTTATATTTTAAGAAATTTTAAAGTGGAAGTTGTGGTATTACACATATACTATTCACACAAAAATTCATAAGAAAAGAAAAAGAGATACAGAATGAACTGTATTTGTGTAATTGCCGGTATCTAAGGCTGGCCGGTTCTAAATAGCCGGATAGCACAGCTTTTACTGTGTGTATACGTGTTATGTGGGATGTATAGGCAAAAAACCATGTTTCTCGTATATAACGTAGTCACGCTTATAACGAAGCAATGAGTCGGTCCCCTCAAATTCGTAATAAACGAGTTTTACTGTGTATATTTCACAGAAAATTTCAATATAAATTATTCCATTAAGTACCGATTATTTGTATACCTATCACCATGCTTCGTGAATTATTAACTTTGAACTGGTGGATACACAAGCGCACACAAACATGCACATATGTAATTACGAAATTAGTTTAAGCTTTAATGGGGTTATTATTTCCTCAATTTATTTTAAAGTGGGGCCTAAGTGATTGGTAATTTTAAATTTACATGTTAATTAAATTATCGAGTTCGTCATGCGAAATAGAATGGATGAATAATTCATAACTCGTTCCGACGAGTACTTATTATTTAGTACATAAATATTCGAAGTAATGTCTAAGGGACCATAATAATGTCGGAAAATGTACGTGTTTTGTGTACACGAATAAATCCCTTTCCTTTATCTAAGCGCGGTATCGAATGTTCGATGTTGGAGATCCATTTTGAAAGGCACCCCAAAGTGAAAAATAAACTGCCAAAAAACTCAAGTTACTCCTTCTGCTACGAAATACAGTGGTCGTTCGACGATATCTCAACAAACATATACATAGTTCGCGAGCTTCGCTGCGGTAGGAATGTATCGCGGATTCTGATATATGTGAGGTCTAAACGTAACAGTTTTAATTTCAATTAAAATACAGTTTGTTCGCTTAATTTATATCGGATATCATCGGCTAAATGATCCGAAAATTTGTGAGCAACGCTTTTTTCAGTTTAATCAAATACAACATTTTGGAACTCAGCTTTTAGAAATGAAGGCTGCCTCGTCAAAAATGGATCCAATTTTTTTCAAAATTTTGTACTGACCGTATAAATTAGATGCTGCGGGAGATTGATTTTTAAATCCCAAACATGTTCTTATTGCCGCATAAGGAGCATTGTTTGTTTGATGACAATGCGCCATGTTGATTTTGAGGCATGCTATAACATTGTTATAACCATTGCAGATATATAAGAAAGATTATTTTTTTAGTCTTTATAAATAAGTGATTGATCTTTTAAATTTTCATGTACAAAACGAATTGGATAATTCCCCAACGAATGTAGTAACTGTTTTTTCGTATTATAAACGACGTTTTGGGAATATACGAATAAAATATTAATCTCTCGGAGATTAAACAAGCTTAATTCTTTCATTTGAACACTCAAAATACCGAGATATCATCTCAATTTTAACCATATGGGAATGCAGTTTTTAGCATGTGAATTTCGCAGTAAAATTATTAATGGAATATTTCGGATTTTTAAGTTTTTGTTCTAAAAATACTCGCTCTTTACCGCACCGTATTTCAGCTTAATTTCTACAGAAATTCAACGAATCCGAAGCGTGCTATAACAAGAAAAAAGTATTGTTTTATTACACCTAAAACATGTCTGCTTACGGGATTAAATAGCCATTTGTCGATAAAAGCAAACCACAAAAAATGGCTCCATTTTGTGGATATTATAGGTGCCTTCTACATAAAAAGTAATCTATTGATTTTTTGCACCATATGAATGCTCTTTTCTGTATTAATATTTACTTTGATTTTGCGATTCATCGTAATAAGCATTAGAAAAGATTGTTATGAGATTATTCTCATTTAAATCCTACACGTATTCCACTGGAAGAACATCTGTCAAAACATTTTATGAGTATCAATATTATAAAAATAATTTTAAATTAGCATTATAGTCGCCCATGCAGGCCCACGATCTACAGAAGTTATATCACAGGCTGCCAAACTTCTCAGAATTGTGGGCGTTCATAGTTACGATGATTTGAAAGAATTACGGCGCTCCGATTTAATATTGAAATCGAAATTAGGCAGATATTCTGTGGTACATTTACAAGGAAATTTAGGTCTACACAATTTCTTAGTGTGAAAATTTCTATTGAAGGGGTTTTACGAACAATTTCTGTTATCGAAGACATGAAATTATGTTATTTTTCGCAAGTTACCGACCTCGGCATTGAACCATGTTAAATTATTTTTATGTATAAATATGCGTAATCATTACTTTTTAACTTAAGAAAACATGCGGTTTTTATTTCCTACTCGTTATATTTCAAAAATATTCCTGAAATACAATCTGCACGCCGGTTTCAGAAAGTCGTGCGGTTCGTGGGTAGCCAGTTTGAAATGCCTGCGCTACTCCTACCCTCAAACTTTATATTTTTCCTCCGTATCTTTTCCCTTCATCCTCTTTTCCTTGTCTTTCCTTTTACCCGGCACCCCCTCTTTTATCCACCACTCCTCTCGACTATACCCTTCTCATCCACGAACCTCTCTCCCTAACCATCTCTGCAACCATCAAATTCTACCGGATTCCTCTCTCGAACCTTCCCTTCTTTATCTTCCTACCGCTTTCCACTTCCACCGATTCAATCGAACAACCATCTAAATTCCACCTCAAAACCCTCACTTCTCCGCATATTCTTTTCCCCTCACCCGTTTCTACCAAAACCTGCCAAAAACTATTAAACCAAAATCTACCGACGCCATTGTGAACCACGCTCCCCTTCTAAAGCCGAGCTTTCTGCTGAATCCAATTTACGGCCTTTTATCCGGGTAAGGGCAAGATTGTACTCGTGAATTAATTCGCTAAGATAGAGGGATGTGTGAGTTCCTGTCTTATCTTAATGATTTGAAAATTCGAGACTAAAAAAAATAACAGGAAGGAGTATCAACATAAGTGAGAAAATCAGAAGATCGTTTCTTTCTACCAAAGTTTGCCTTAAGAAAGATCAACCTTACTGATTATATTCATCCATCCTGAGAAAGTGGATGAGGTAAATAATTAAAATAAGCATCTGAGAGACCAAGGGAGCTATTATCGAAAACTGTTCGACCAATAATTTAAATAAATTTTTATGTGACTCTTCCGCTAATAACACACGTCTATCAGCTGTACAAACAAATCTAAAGAGGTGTAATAGGCAAAAATCTATTATGAAAATGCAGTATGCCATAATTATCTATATTTTGAATATAGAATTACAAATACGAATATATTTGACGATATTATCAGCTTTCGCTTTCAGCTGCGTCCGGAACATGATGTGACCCACGTTTCGCGATCGTTGCAGGTCGCTTCTTCAGGGTTAAGTGAATTTCATGGGAATTGGCCACGTATATATAGCCCAAAGTGTCGTCCCCTCCTCCTCAGCCAATGGTTTCTAGAGATTCCCCCCTCCCTCCGCCTTCTCTCCCTTTCACGATTTCTAATAACGCCCGCCGTATTCTCTCTTGACTGTTGAAACAGTCGTTTGCACGTTTGGCTTAATTTCCAGCCGTCGTCTCTGTTAAAATTGTTCAACGGATTATCGGATTAAACGGGGCAAGTAATATACTTTTCCCTCGCGAGAACTTTGGCGTCTACCATTCTGATCTGATGCTCTTTCCTAAACTACAATGTTCCGCAATCGCTGAATCCTTACACTGCTTGTTTTTCAAAGCTCTGCGGTGTCAGAGAAAAGCTGAAGGAAAAGCATTGGGATGATGTAAGGGGAATAGAAACGGGGAATTCTTTCCGAATGAATTTAGTCATAAAAACGTATTCACAGATCAAGTCGGTCCAATATCCTCTTTGTATAGCGTCGTGTCTTCTCTAAAATAGAAAAAACAAAATCGAGGGTATGTATATTATAAATAATATATTTTAGATCATTTTAGGGTTCATCCTACAAACTCATGGCCAAGTTAGTAAATATTATTGATGTAGGGTTAAGTAATAGAAAAAAGAAATGGAGGACTGTCAACAGGAAAGTAAAATTAGGTTGATATTTTACAAATAACTTTAAAAAATAAAAGAAATGGCAACGGAAAGAGAAGAAAAATTGAAAGAATTAAGACGTGATAGAAGAATTACGTGATTCGAAAGAAATTAACGGGAAACAATGAATGTGTGAGTTATCTTCCATATGTGACTGAAAAATGGTATTACCCAAACAGATTCCAGCCATACGTCTGTTTATGTGTCTATCCTACGTACACAATGGCTCTTCATGTGGTAAGTGCCCACAGGACTTCATGCGACACGAATTTTCCACCCATATCGCATTTTACTTTCCCTCTCTCTCTCTCTCTCAATCATAAATATATGTGTGTATATATGTATGCGCGTGTGTATATGTGTGTGTGTATGTGTGTATGTGCGTGTATGTGCGTGCGTGCGTGCGTGCGAGAGAGAGCGAGTGAGTGAGTGTGTGTGTGTGTGTGTGTATGTACATAGTAGTGCTCTTGATTCAATAAATAAGAGTAGCAGCAATCGGATTGAGTAAAAAAGAATTGAAGGAATGGTGTGGAAGTCGTAGTCGATCAGGGTAGATCCGAGACTACTAGGAATAAAATAAAAAATAAGAACTAAGGAAAAGGGAAGAATTTGAGACGGGTATCAAGTACAAAGGGAGGGAGACTGAACTGTATGAAAGGGACGTAAGCGGACCTAAGATTGAGGAGGCAAGAGAAAGTAACGAAAGCATGCGAAGGAGGAGAAAGGTAGCTTTCTACCTTTCATTTTCTTTAGAGAACATAAAAGATAGCTGAAGAAGCCATATGATAGGGTATAAAGGTGGAAGCGATGAGAAAATACCAGACAAAAGTTTAAAGAATGCAATGACTGCGCAAAATTGAGGAATAAAATTTAGAGAGGAAGAAAACGGATGTGACTGAAGGTTAAGAATGGGTGAAGCAAGGAGGAATAGGAAAGGTTAAGAATAAGAGGGGAAAGGTAAAAATCGGAAGAAGGTAATGGATAAGGAAATTAGAATAGTAAAGCCTTGCACAACGCGGGTTTCATGATACACTGTCAGATGAATTTGGCACTTATTTAGCAGACAGATATTAAATTTAATTATACGAGGACCTGAAATGAGACCGAAAAGCATCTTATCTAATGTGACGTGAGAGGCTAGAGCAGGAATCGGCAAACCAATTAACAAGAAACCACTTTTTTTCGATCGATATAATAGAACCCAGCATAAAGAGTCCCAGCGGAGGGAAAAAAGCCGGTTCTTATTAAAATTACTTCAATTCATACTTCAGAACATTCGTGTAAGTCAGTGGTCTTCAACGTGGGCGATAGCGCCCACCAGTGGGCGTTTTAGGGTTTTTGGTGGACGTTAAAGAACTCATCAAATGATATTCTAATTTTTACACTGAAAAATACAATTCTATAATAAAGTTTAATGATACACACACATATCCTTAAATGAGACAATGTACAATGGAAGCATGGATGGTGACTCCATTCATCACAAATGTGTGTGATGTGGATATTAAATACAAAGAGAAGATAATAGAATTACTTCATGATGAGGAGTGTAAAGCCAATTTCAATCAAGGTGGATATGTGCAACTTTGGCAGAACAAGAAAATGCCCTCTCTGTATCAACGCTTGTGGAAGAAAATATCGTTGCTCTTGTTAGCTTTCCCAACCTTATATCTAGTCGAGAAGGGATTCAGCAGTCAACAATCTCCTGTCCAAAAAAGAAATAGCTTACAAGTAACAGAAAGAGGAGATCTTCGAATGACCCTTACAGACTTGAAGCCTGACATTGATTCCCTGGTTTGTAGGAACCAAGCACAAAGTACGCATTGAACTGTCTGTCAAATGTTTATTTAAATATTAGATTTGGGATCAATAAACATGGTTAAATTTGATGTCTTATTAACCATTTATTTTATCAAAAATTTTATTGTTAAGTTGACACGGAAGGTGGGCGGTGGACTTATTTTAAATGGCAAAATATAGTAATAGTGAGCGGTGAATCAAATAAGGTTGAAGACCACTGGTGTAAGTGTATGTAAACTTTCAGTAATTAGCGTCACGGACAAATGTGATGCACTAGGAACTTTATATGGGAGTTGGTTTAAGGAGCTTCATGTTAGCCATTATAGAGCCGAAGGTTGCTCATCCCTGAGCTAGAGGAACACGCGATTTTTTCCATAAGGAATTAAATAAGCGCTATGCAATTTTTCCAAACGCGGCCCTTATCAAAAACGCGCCCCTACCTTGCGCTATGGACTAACGTAATAGTAAAGGAATTATTAACAAGTGAATGTTATAGTAAATCCATAGAGGCATGGATTGAGGGAGAAAAGATGAGAATGCCACAGATAACGTAAAATGGAGAAGATACACAGACTTAGTATAGTGAGTGGAGAATCGGAAAAACAGGAAACGAGTAAAAAGAGATGGAGAAAATGGAAGATCAGGATAAAAAGCGAAGAATGCCATGGAAGGAAAGATTGAAAAGATGGAATTGGAGAAATGGAGATATCCAGGAAATGGAATTACGAAAGGGGGAAGGGAAGAAAGATAATTTAAGCAAGAGTACAGAGAGAGAGAGAGAGGGGGGGGAGGGGGAATAGGAGGTTTGGGAAGAGTAAGTTAGACGAGATATGGAAGTAAAAGCGTCAGCAGGCAAGCCGGATGGAGGGAGGAGAAAAAACAAGAATAGAGAGAAGTGCGTGGAGGGAGATGAGTTGGGACGAGCACTCCAATGTCGCTGCTATACTCTCCACACTCCTCCTCGCATTCTCCATACATTTCCCAGAACTTTCCATTCCATGTTATCCCCTTCTCCCATGCACGCACAAACCCACGTTCGGAATTCCATCGCTCCATCCCACCATTCCTCCTTTCCTCTCCCTTTAAACATGACACCTTTAATATATTATCCTCCTCTGCACCCATAAAGGTCCCCCCTCGCACCACACAAAAGCAGACTTGCGAAGTATTATATTGTTCTTTTTTTTACAAAACACTAGCTAAGCGCGTTGCCCGGAAAATTAATAATGAATATTTTCAGAAAATTCGATTTAATTCATTCTGAACGAATTTCTTACTATATTTTAATTCGTCTATTCAACCTGTTTTGAATTTTTTTCTGTTTCCACCATTTTAGAGTGGTTTATTTTTAACTAATCGCGGTACTTTTATTCGAGGCGCCATGACTTGATTTTTTTATATAAGGTGTTAAAAACTTTTGATAGTTTTATGGTTTGAACCTTCCGATTTTGGCTAATTAAAATCTAACTAGGGCTCTTGGAATGGAATGCATTTTTCTTTTCATTTTGATAAAAAAAAAGAACATCATGCCGAGTTTGTTCGTTGTAGCTCTTTCCTTTTTCGCGTTTTTAGATTAAAAGCCAGATAAAAATTCAAAAATATATAAAAGATTATAATATGAAATAAATTATGCTTGTTTCCTTAGAACGATACAGATCACGCAAAATTAAGTGAAAAATACGTGGCTTTTTTTAAAGGGAATAAAGAGTATTGAAAGGGAAAAGACATGATGAGCGTGGGAAAGGAAGAGCCGATGTAATCGTTGGAACGGACTACTTCAATTGATGCGCGCCGGTTTCCTAATTGGCAATGAAGTAGGGTTCGCTTTTCGGTTGGTCGTTTTAATTAGTTTATACCGGAATTCGGAGTTTGTAATTAAAAGAGGGGCGTTTAGTTATTAAAACAATGATATGAAAACAACAAGGTAGCGAAAATTAATTAAGGCGATTTTAAGTAGGTACATACGAGTATATATGCCGATACAGTGTTTCCTAAGGTCACGTTTATTTTTAATGCATAATGCTAATGATTATTTGGTCAAATATTGTTGTTCCGATGTTTTTATAATTTATGCCATCTGATAAAGAGGTCTTAAATAGATTTTTAATATAACAATTTTGGAATTTCCAAAACAAGCTCTCATATCGTATCTGCAATTAAGTCACCAATATGCATTTAAATTGCAAATTAAACTTTCGTTATTTTTTGAACACCCTGTATTTTCCTATAATTACAGGTGTATATGATACACATACGCACGCATCCCTATACTTGTTGCAGAAATTCGTTTTATAATGGAATAGATAAATAGAGTATTAATCCACGTTGTGAATTTATGCCCAATACCTAACAGTCTTGTGAAAAAAATTTGAAAACGACATAAGATATTAATATTAAACAAAAATTATCGATCGGCTATTTCCATTATACGTTTCTACTTGTGCTAGTATATAAAGTACCTAAACAAGGATTTAAAAAATATCTTTACTTGGCCTAAAGCTAAACCCGTTGAATTTATTTACGATTCCACAAGAAATATTTTGTCACCGTGGTTGGTAACCACACCCAGATCACTTCATGCAATTAAAACTTACGATTTATCCAGAAAACGAATTTAAATGTGCTAAGACGGATAAAACATTGACTGGGAAGAAGAGTTCGCCTTCCTCTTTCTTATAGTCTGTATAACCATTAGCTTCTTTCCTATTCATCTTATTGTTAATGCTTCCTCGTTTTTCATCGTATCTGTCCATTTATCTTCAGCATTCTTCTCTATGCTCTCATTTAGAAGCTTTCCAAGTATTTATAACATTTTATTATTAGCGTTGTTTTTGTCTCATATAATTTATTATTTATCAACTTCCTGCTGATATTCTCGTTTATATTCCCCGTTAGTAAGAGTTACTTTCTTCTGAAAGCAGCGTTTGCTTTCACTATTCTAGTCCTTATTTCAGCGATACTTTTTGCTTCTCTCGTTATAATGCTTCAAATACAATTATTATCTGAGGATAGTAGTAGTAGTAGCAGCTAGAAGATTGACATTTGGTAGGAATGTTCGGTTCTTAATGTAGAAGCCATTTACGGAAAAATATTTCCAAAATCGACTCGGGTTCGATTCCCGAGAATGATTTCCATTCCTCTTAAGATAACATGGAAAAATCGATAATTCGACCTGCAACCTTATTCTATTTTGCTTATTCACATATTTGACCTACGATTTTCGGACTTGGACTGTATTAAAGAAAAATAAATGCAGTTTATTATTCTTATCGTCTTTTATCGCTTTCGAATCTAAATCTTTCGAATTTAACGTTTTAATATCATATTTTGACAAAATTTAACGTTTTTAACGTGAAGTTGCCTTGCCAACCGATTACATTGTTAAACTCAAAATCCTATTACTCTCACGTATGCCCACGTTCTCTCCGGACCTCCATGGACCCTCCCGGCCCAATTCATAGGTATCAGAAATATCTCAGAATTAGTTTTTACTTTCTCCAATAGACGTAGTATAGAGAAAGTATTGTTTTCATGAACAAATTCGAAATCGAGATTTCAACGGAAATATAATACATAATTTTATTCGCCAAAGACGTCTGGCATAACCAGGGCATCGCCGGGTACTTTCAGCTAGTATATCATAACTATATACCTCATGACCAAATTTAACTTCCTTGGCTTCTATTATTCCTTTTTTCATTTTCTCCCCCTACTTCTTCTTTCTGCATTTCATCGACATCTCACTCCTCTATCTCGCTCTCTTTTTTATTATTCCCTCCATTCCTACATTTATTCACCTCTCCGCCGTAGTCTGCAGCCAGCTTCCTTTCTCCTGAACTCTCCCCTCTTTGTCCCCCCCACCCAAACTTCACCAGGGCCTTTTTCAGTGATTACTATCTGCTTAACAATCGGAACCTTTTCCGTTCCTCCTTCCTCTCGAGCGGAGAAAATAAATAACTCCCTCTCTTTCCTAAGGGGCTGCGCCAGTCAACAATTTCACTGATTGATACACTTTCCCTAAACTTAAAAAAAAAGTTTATTTAAAGAATGAGAAAATTAAGTATAACATTCTATTTGTAGCGGAGAAAAACATTACAACATTAAAAAAATACATTGCCAAAGAACATAAACTTTCAACAATGGCGTAGCGTATTAATAGCGAATCGGTCCAATGACCCGGGGAAGATCCCTACAACTGAGAAGCATTACAGCGAAAATTATTCGTATTTTGTTATGTTAATTTTTGGACTCGCTATTTTATGAAATATTATTTTTAACCATTCCAACTCGTAGATCGGAGCGTCTAAGACATTGAAATTTTTCCGTTTGTCACCTAATATTTCCGGTGATACTCGTAAAAATACTAAAAACTTACTGCCTATAACAGCGTTTCATACTGAAAGCCGCACAGTCTTTATTTCATCAATGGATGGTAAGTCAGTTTCCCATTGAAAAGTTGTCCAGATATAAAAATTATTATATGACGCACCAAAAAGGATTTTCCACTGGGGCCCCAAAAATGACTTTCTACGGATAAGATTCGATCCAATGATGAAGATACATAGACGATCTATGCACAAATATTATCATGTTCCAGGAAAATTTTTGATGGAAAATACATGAATATAGACAAAGAATTACATTTCTTTCCATAATACTGCATCATTATAGAGCAGGGGTCGGCAACGTTTTTCTGTTGGGTGCCGATCTTTATCAATATTCATAATCCGTGACGCGTAAATTCGTTTTCTCCGTAACGCTTACGAAAAGCGGTTCTTATATTATAAGAAATCCTGAATATAATGCGCTATCATTCAAATACAAAATAAAAGTGAAATTATTTTTAAAATACATACTTTTCGTAATTATTCTCTGAAATATCGTGCCACTTAAAATCCCTTTGCGTGCCACCTTATGGCACGCGTGTCACAGGTTGCCGACCCCTGAGGGTCAGAGGAATTCTTTCGCTCGCATAATCAGAGATTCTAATTCCTTTCACTTTCCGCTCGGAAACACCCAACTCCTCTTGGAAGAAACTGTTCGTAGACGAGCACATTCAAATGATCACATAATTCCCGCTCCAAACTTTCCTCTCCGCCCGATTCTTTTCTTATCATCCCTCACCTCGTCTTTCTCCCTCTTAATGGTTTACCTCTTTCCTCTTTTAACCCTCTTTTCTCCCTCTCCACTCCTCCCATTTTTCCCGAGCTCTCCCCTCACCTTTTCATCGACATCATTCTCTCTTCCAAGTCGTCCGTATCTCACTGTCATCCACCAGTTTTCATTTCCCGTCCATCTTCTATCGCCCGCGGTATCTCCCAATCCCTGACTCCCACTTCCTCTCTATCTCCCCCCCCCTCTACATCACTCATTCCCTCTACCTCCCTCCAGCTTCATTTCCTTCGCTACCACTCTTTTTCTCTCTCCCTTTGTCTCTCCCTTTGTCTCTCTCTCTCTCTCTCTCTCTCAGGCTCTCCCATTCATTGCAAAAATGACGGGTTGATTAATTCAAAGGCTCCATTTTTCTATTTCGGAATCTTGTTTTCTCTCTTGCTCCCTCCCTCTTTCCAGCTCCATTTCTTTTGCCACCTCCCTCTTCTGCTTTCTCTCTTCTACTCATTCTCTCTACCCTATGTCTTTGCTATCTCTTCTACTCATTCTCTCTACCCTATGTCTTTGCTATCTCTCCCTCCCTCTCTCTTTACTATTTTCCGTGAACTCTTCTGTTCTCTCTCCCTTACACCATAATTTACTCTCCCTCTAAGCCTTTCTTTTTCTTATCCTCACCCTGCCCATTCTCTCGCGCATCCCTTCTCCTTGGTCTCACTTTCATCCCGGCTGAATGGAGATAAAAATTGAAAGAAAAATAAATAAAACGTATACGGGGACTTAAGATGCTCTACGGAGCCCTCCGGCCTCTCCCTCACCTTTCCTTCCTCAGCTTTCCACCACCGCCTCCGCCTCGCAACGCTTCCCATCCTCAGGCATTCCCGTCATTCCCTCCTGCGACCCTCGAGACATTCCCGACCTCTTTCGAATGTCTCAAAAAAAAAAAGAACTCGGAATTCTCCCTCCCTGCGGAATACGTACGGCGACACCCGAATCTTCCTCTCCATAAACTGCCCATCTCCCATTGAATTTTTCCTTCTCCCACTTAAAATCCCTCTACGCTCCTCACAATATTCCCTCCTCTCTCTCTCTCTCTCTCTCTCTCTGTCTCTCTCTCTCACTCATTCCCTCTACCTCCCTCCAGCTTCATTTCCTTCGCTACCACTCTTTTTCTCTCTGCCTTTGTCTCTCTCTCTCAGGCTCTCCCATTTACTGCGAAAATGACGCGTTGATTAATTCAAGGGCTCCATTTTTCTATTTCGGAGTCTTCTTCCGGCGGTTGATCGAGTCTCTTTACGCTCTCTCTATCTTTTTTTTAAAGGGATGTAAAAAGGCGCAAAGTTTATTACTTTAATTCTAAATTAAATTAAACGGCGGAAAAAAGTGAAAACAAACTCTCAGTCGGGTGGACAAATTGTTAATCGCGTAGACGCTTAACCGAAATTACGTAGGTCGTAAATGATGTTTACTTCGTTTATTTTTTCAGAATTTTTTAGCTTTACTTTTTTATGGAAAGACTGAAGATTTAAACAGACTTCGGAGGAATATTCAAGAGAATTTTCGAACGCGACCAAAGTTTCGCTCGTTTCTATTTAACCTCGATGGCTCGTAAAAAAAACCTCACTCGAAAATTGTATTCGAATATGAATAATATTTCAATTTGAGTTTAAATCTGTGGATCTTCTTCTTACACCTCAAGTTATAGAAGAAAGCAGTGGAAATTAAGTTTTAATATTAAATGCATACTAAAAAATTACTATTTCGATCGATACAATAAACAATGGTAGAAGGACATGGTAGAAAATGAAAATCGTGTGAGCCGGTTTTTAGGAAATCCAATGTTTGTTAAAGTTGACCAAGAATAAGCTAGCATTATATTCATTCATTAAGAAAAATGAAATATGTAGTATTATTTCAGACGTATGCTCAAGTAACTATACGAAATTTGATCAAAATCGTTATAGCCGTTTTTGAGAAAATCAAATAGTTGTTAAAGTTGCCTAGAATAAACTAGCCTTATATTCAATTTTTGAGAAATATGAACTATTTGGTATTATAGAAGACGTAAACTCAAGTAACTGTACGAAATTTGATTAAAATCGTTAAAGCCGTTTTGATAAAATGAAATTAAAAATGCGAAGAATAAACTTTCCTTAATTATTGAGCAATGTCAACCATTTCTACATATACTCTGCTCAGTATGATAAAATACCTATGTATTAGATTTCATACATTTTCGCTCTATCGTTTAGGCTCCAGAGTCAGTAACAGACAGACATACGGCATTGCGAAAACCACTTTTTCGGACTCAGCGACATCTAAGACGTATATTTCCGTCAAAATCTCGAGGTCGAATTTTTTCGCGATTACAATACTTTCTCAATATACTTCGTATATGAGAAAGTAAAAATACGAATAAGGATGGTGAGACGCAGGAAGCGACACAGAGGAATTAAATACTTAGGAAGGACATCACCCTGGGTAAGAGAGCAGAAAGAGAGGTATGAGCAGGTACCAATGAATAAAGTTGAAAGAGAGCGAGAGAGAGAGTGGTCTTTTGGGTGAGCAAGATGAAGTGGATACGGAAAGCAAAGATGACGGGGTGGTGAAGCGTGTCTTGAGGCGAAAGATGAATGGGCGAGGACGAATGGGAGGAAGGGAATGACTGGAGTGGACGGGGTGTGTGCTATAAGGTCTCTGGGACGGATTCGGGTCATTCGATACGAATCGATCTACTATAGAGAGGGGAACGCGAGAGAAGAGTTTAGTTGTGCGGATTGGGGAGAGGAAAAAAGAGATACTGGGAATGAGGACAAAGTCGGTTGAGAGGAAGAGGGAGTGAAAGAAGTTGGGGTTTGGGGTGAGGAAAGAGGATAGGGGGAAGCGAATGAGAGAGGAGAGAGAAATTGCGAGAGGGAATGAAATAACAGAAAGAGGGAAAGAAAAGCACGGAAGCTGAAAATGGGATTAGATGAGAGAGAGATGGACTTTCATCTCAGCCATGGCCAGATTGAAAATACAAGGTACCTTTGCATTTGTCGCACGAATAATAAAATGAATGAAAACTTGAGAAATGCATTGTTTTGAAAAACTTTCTGCAATAGAAATCTTCGGGCTCTTCTTGTCTCGAAAGAAATGCGCGCTAAGTAAAAACTATTATAAATTCCCTCTCTTCTGTCATCATTATCTCCCAACCACTCTTACCTCACTTTTTATTCTTATTCCTCTCATTCTCTTCTTTTTATACACTATATTAATTATGTGCGTATTTAAGGGTAGTGATGAAAATATCCTCTCCTCGGCAACGCACATCCAACAAATAATTATCGAGCTAACCTTATGGTAAAAATCTAATTGAAAACACGCTTCTCCGATAAAACATTTTTTTAGGTAACAAAAAAAATAGAATATTAAAATGTGCAGAGATTAGCATAATAACCAAACTGTACAATACCCGTAGACATATGGATACGCACACAAACCCGAGTACAAAGTATATAATTTATACATACCGATACCTGTAGGGATAGCCGAGAATGGGTAAAAAAATCGGTACAACCTACATTGTACCAACTTTCTCATATACTATTGCGTCGTTTAGTTTTCTTAAGAAAATGAAAATCCTATTTTTGTTAAAGTTGACCAAGAATAAACTAGCCTTATACTCATTCATCGAGACAAATAAAATAGGTAGTAATATTACAACGTATACCCAGGGCCGGACTAAGCGGTACGCAAAACGCGCAAGTGCGTGGGGCCCAGAGGACAAGAGGGCCCACTGAGGGCCGAACGTGTCTCGTATCGCCCTTTCAAAGCGCTGCCGCACAGACCACAAACCTTACAATGATTGTTATTTGTTACAAATTTACGATTTGAGTGGAGCCTTAAATGTGTTGTGCTTGGGGCCCATGGCTCTGTTAATCGTGGATAGAATTATTAAATTACGCTCCTGACTACTAAACCATAATATTTCCTGTTCATCGAGCTGTTCTTTCCTCTATTTTCCTCAAAATGTTGAAATACTGCAATGCATCAGCTTCTTCGACATATTATATTAAATGAGTATGCAACCTTTTTATTTATACATTAAAAATTTTGGTTCACGGTGGGCCAAATAATGGTTTTCAACGGAGCATATTACCAATTTTTTCTAACGTTTAAACGTCACCAGAAAGGTTTGATAACCATAATTTATATTTTAAAGAATATAAAGTTTCCAGTATTAAATATAAATCGATTTTTTAAATCGAGTATACGCTGTTCGGATCCAGTTCGACAAACTGCACTCGAGGAAAGAAAATGGAAATGATTTAAGTCGGAAAAATAGCAATCGTTCCGACAGAATCCGCAAACCACGAGGGAAAATTTTGCAAAACTGACAACGGTATCCGGTGTTCCCAGACGGTCACCCATCCGAGTACAATCCGGGCCCTACGATGCGTTAACTTCGGTGATCGGACGATAACCGCTGTTTTCATCGTGGTATCGCCGTTGCCGAAGTAGATGTCCCTGAGAATTGGATATTCCAGTTTACTTGTTTACAGGGCCGGATTAGGCGGCATGCAAAACACGCGAGGACAAGGGGGCTGACCATACCCCGCCTTGCCGAAACTCTTTCCAAGTGTTGCCCCTCAGATCACAAACCTTGCATAATGTCACTTTAAAAAAAAATTATGATTTCGGTGGAGCCTTAAACGCGCTGTGCGTAGGGTCCATGGGTCTCTTAATCCGGCCCTGCGTATACTCAAGTAATTGTACGAAATTTGATCAAAATCGTTAAAGCCGGCTTTGAGAAAATCAAATTATTGTTAAAGTTGCCTACAATAAATTAGCCTTATATTCATTTTTTTAGAAATATGAACTATGCAGTATTATTGAAGACGTAAACTCAAGTAAGTGTACGAAATTTGATCAAAATCGCTATAGAAGTTTTTGAGAAAATGGAATTGTTAAAGATGCGTAGAATAAACTACCCTTAATTATTGAGAAATGTCAACCATTTCCATGTATACTCTGCTCAGTATGATAAAATGTCTAAGTACGAGATTTCACTCGTTTTCGCTCTACCGTTTAGGCTCCGGAGCCAGTAACAGGCAGACAGACAGCATTGCAAAAAACACTTTTTCGGATTCAGCGAAACCTAAAACGTATGTTTCCGCAAAAATCTCGAGGTCGAATTTTTTCGCGAAAACAATACTTTCTCGATACTTCGTATGCTAAAGTAAAAAGAAGAGAGAGAGAGAACGACAAAGATGAAAAGAGTGAATTGTAGTCGACAGAATAAAAGTGAGGAGAGAAAGGAAAAGATTGATAATCGATGAAAGCGAAAGAGATGAGCAGTGTGATAAATAAAAGAATAGAGAAACAGAGAAAGGAATAGAGAGAGTGAGCACGAGAGAGAGAAAAATGAAGGAGAGAAATATGCAAAGCGAGAATGAGACGGAACGAGTGGAAAAGGAGAAAGAAATTCGTGAGATATAAGGCGGAAATTGTAAAGAGTGAGGGCCGCGTAACAATGCGGACGCGAAAATAAATCCGAGACATAGGACAACGAGAGATCAAAGGGACAATCTCTTGTATCACCCGAAGCGTGCGAAAGTGTAAAAAAAGGAAAGTAGGAAAGGGAGAGAGAGAGCGTTGCTGGTATTTTAAGGCCAGGAGTCGAAATTATCCAATTACACAGGATTACCGTCTTTTTAACGCGAACGACACCCTCAGGGGAAAAGGAGTAGCAGTCGAGAGAGGGGATAAACAAGATCCCATTAGGTAAACATAAATGTTACTTTCCAACGCACAAAATTTGCGAAAAAGCTCCAGAATAGTAATGCGTTGACGCGTTTTTCCTTCACACTGATAATTTTTGTTGCTAAAAGCACCGTTTTTGCGCGTTCCAAAATACGTGAAAATCGTTCGGCCAGATATGCGTAGGGCGCGTCATTTCTTAGCTAAATTCCGGTAACTCGTCCTTTTTACTTTCTCATACGAAGTATCGAGAAAGTATTGTTTTCGCGAAAAAATTCGACCTCGAGACTTTTACGGAAATACACGTTTTAGGTGTCGCTGAATCCGAAAAAGTGGTTTTCGCAATGCCGTCTGTCTGTCTGTTACTGGCGCTGGAGCCTAGATGGTACAACGAAAATGAATGAAATCTCGTACTTAGGCATTTTATCATACTGAGCAGAGTATACATAGAAATGGTTGACATTGATCAATAATTAAGAGTAGTTTATTCTACGCATTTTTAACAACAATCCGATTTTCGAAAACGGCTCTAACGATTTTGATCGAATTTCGTACAGTTACTTAAGTTTACATCCTCAATAATACTGTATAGTTCATATTTCTCAAAAATTGATATAAGGCTAATTTATTCTAGGCAACTTTAACAATAATTCCATTTTCTCAGAATTTTGATAAAATTTCGTAGTTACTTGAGTATACGTCTTCAATAATACTACGTATTTCATTTTTCCCAATGAATGAATATACGGCTAGTTTATTCTTTGGCAACTTTAACAAAAATTGGATTTTCTAAAAACAGGCTCATACGATTTTCATTTTCTAAAGATAACTAAACGACGCATTAGTATATGAGAAAGTTTGTACAATGTATGTTGTACCGATTTTTTCTAGGCACTTCCACGTTGGCGTGCCCGTATGTTTAGTATTTTATTCACACGACTGTTTGTCTGAACGCTATGACCTTTAGGAGTCCATTGTTGGATTGCTTGAATTGTTCAGGTGAAGTTAAATTGAGTTTCCGTCGAATATTAATGTCGCTTCGTTTTCTGTCGTACGAAATGGCAAACTCCTTTATCGACAAAAGTTACATCATGTCAGTTAACCTAACCTTTGAATGAATCTGAAAATTTCATATGGTAAAATTGTCGATATTCGTGGTGTACATTGTGGAAAATTTTATAACTACACTAGTGTAATTGCCTGTAAAAATTAAGGAAAAATTCTGATCGAGTTAAAGCTTTGTTATTTTGTTTTAAAAATTTTACCACAGTGTAGAAAAAAATTAAATTTCGATAGGGAATAATCGAGCTCAAATTCGCAACGTCTACACTTGCCAATACGGGTGAAATTTGGCAGATGTTGAATGCATATCTTCTCAAACGAGTAAAAGAATATTACTCAAACATTTTATGAAAACGCAAGACGTTACTATGCCTATGCGATGACCAGCAAGCCATCAAAGATTGTTTTCTCATCAGTTGAAGAACTGCCCATTTATACTACGGGCCACAATAAAGTGAAGGCAATTTTCTGTACCTAAGGAATACTTCAAAATAGCTACAGCTGAAGATATCACGGCGCCGTGTGGTAACAAATAAATTATCCAAATCTTCATTTTGCCTAACTGAAACCTTATATCAGGTATAGGTATTGTAAATCTTCATAATCTTCATGTAGTTTCTTAAATTTATACTAAACTTTAAGCTGATTTATATTTCTATATCATATAGTCCAATTTATTTCACAATAATAGCTACGGTGTTTCTGTTAAATGATACCATCCGAATTAACTTATAATATGTTAACATTAATCCATATAAATATATTTTTGGAAGTATTCAAGGTCAGACATGATATACATTTTTGTAGACCATTTTAAAAATATGTTTATAACAGGCCTACGAGAAAAAATGCCTACGATGGGTAAAATTATCTCTTTCGTCTGCCGCTATGAATCCACTTAATGCAGGGCATGAATATTTTCACGGCAATATTCAGATGACTTCAACAAGACGACCATAGGCATGGATTTAGTGGTCTATACGAAAATGACAATCTCGCGTGATTGATGGTGATGTCCGCAGCGTATGGAAAGCCATGAAAAAAATATAAAATTTGAAATTTCTAAATCGAGTTCGTCCAATCCGCTCCTTAAATTTTCGACCCGGAAAATTAAATTGTGACGCACCGTATATTTATCGGTATGGCCCATCCATTCGACGTCCTTTGCTGAAAACACCTCCAATATCTTTCAACTTCAGACGAGTTTTTGTATGGGGAAAAACAAAATACAGGATTGTTTATGAAATGTCAGCAGTAATTAAAAAATGCATTAATGCAGTTAAGATAGAAATAGTAAAAACATTCTATTACTAACTTTTAGCATTTTATAACCTTGAATAGAAAATAAAATAAAGATCATTTCGTCTAGAAAGGATACGCGTTGAGATTTTAAGAACATTTTGATTATTTTAAGAAAAACAAAAGGCTGAGAATAAAAACTGATGAACGGCAAAAATTAAACAACTGACGAGGATAAATATCAATTAAATTTTACTTTTAGCCAGCAAATTTTAAGAAAGAGGATACATTTCTACTTTATCCATACGTAGTATAGGAAAAGTATTGTGATCACGAAAAAATCGACTTCGAGATTTCAACGGAAATACACGTTTTGAGGTCCCTAGAACACGTTTAGACTATTTTCGGAATGATGTGTGTGTGTGTATGTGGATGGATGGATGTATGCGATTGTGGGCGATCTAACTCGAAAAGTACTTGTCATATTAATACCACATTTCATATATAAAACTTTAGCATGAGCACAAAGAACTGATTAAATTTTGGACAATACCGGTTAACCGGAAGTAGAGGTTTATTCGAAACCCGATTCGGTTTTTGCGATATTTCTCCGTTAAAACATCATTATAATATATACAATTCTATACTAATGTTATAGAGAATGTAATTTCCTACAACTTTCATTTGAAAGAATTTTCCGTAGCAGTTATTGTTTAGGAATTATTTATAAATAATCGGTTTTTTCGGTTTCCGTCAAATATATCCTTAAAAACGTCGTTATTGGTAACCTTTGTTAGGACTAAAGTTGTAGAGAGTAATATTTCTTCCAAGTTTTGTTTGAAACAAATTTTCGTATAACCATCCATTTCGGAGATATTTAACTTAATCTTAAATTTCTAGTATACTGCGCCACCACCACGTAGCAGTGAATTCTGTAAACATATTCAACATATAATTTACGGCAATAAGGACGACTATTCTTCTACGATACGAAATAATAATTTTGCCTTATAATGCTATTCATAAATATTTTAAATATCTATACCCCAAATATGGAGAAAGTCATGTGTTGACCACATCAGATTTTTTGTATTTTGTTCTTGATAATATCGTCGAAAATGGCAGCAAAAAGTTTACAAATTTGCATCGTTTTTATAATAACACAATAATTTTACTTGTAAAAGTAGGAACAGAAATACTTTATAATATTTTAGTTATTAAACCAATTTATTTCTATATTAATTAATTTTAGATGTTACATTTTAATTGATTACTTAAGGCTTCCAGTTTTAATACTATGATAATATTACCTTTTCGCGTTCAGATATTTTTACGATATGATATTGGCACGAGTTTGCATGATAACGATGCCGATATACGCACCAATTCACGTGTATAACAACATAATCAACACACCTGATGGATACTCGGGCTATCAATGAAAATCCACTTAGAACGACCCAAACTGGAAATATTTCCTGTGATGCGATATCGACGACATCTCGATGAAACACTCGTGATACCATCGAGTTTTCCAGGAATCAATATTGCGGAATCGTACTATCGGAAAATAACATCGACATCATAAGCCTGAATACATGTCGGAAACACCCCCAATCATTCGACTATGATATCGACGAAATGGATGAATATCGGAAATGTTTGTTTCCCCCCTAGAAAATATATCGTCTACGTTTTGCTTCGCGGATCTTTTTCATTCATATTCATGAGTCTTTTATCTGATTTTAAGGTCCTCTTCCCGACTTACAATGTGAGCGATACCATTACCATTTTAATGGGATACGTCCGTCTCTCCTGGATGGTCACCCTCTTGCACAAGCCACCAAGACCGCGATTTAATCACGCGCGCAGCCGCCCCTTCCCGCGAAGAGAGAAACACTGCATACAGTCATCGCGACTCTCCCGACAAAATGGGACGACACGGTCTTCAATGTCGTTCGCTTCATAACGGAGTGCCGTAATTAAGCATTCTACCCACTGCGTGCAGACAAAATTTGTGGAACAGGCAATCTCGGTCCGGAAGGAAGCAACGGCGTGGGGGGGGGGGGGGGGGGGGGGGGGGGGGAGAAGTCGAGATAATATAAGCTTTAATATATAACTGTAACCTTATAACCTTCTGTCGCGGTTTTTAATAGAATTGCATGAGTTGTGAAAGAAATGCGCTAATTAAAAACATCGATTTAAGGGTTCTGTAACAACGGGCGGTAAAGTGCATTTCCGCTTCCCTACTAAGGAACTAAACGACCGAAGGATTGTATGGCATGCTTGTTAAATACCTCCGGGCGGACATAACGTATAGAATTATTCTTAACGTTCGCTTAAGTTATGTTAGTTGAAACATTCCATCAGATGGGCCAGAAGAATCATTTCTAATTACTATGACAAACAAAATTCTAAAATTATATTCCAGCGAGAGATTTGCCAGTCATAAAATAAAAAAATATTATTCAACATATTTACACCGTATATTTTTATTCAAGCTGTCCATTTTCCGCTTTATAGCACATTATTATCAATGATGGAAAGATTTTAATGGCATTTTAAAGCTACTACCGTGGTGGTGGTGTGTCATTAACGTTTTAAGTTTACGAAAAAAAGAGCGGACAAAATTGCTACAACTTAATCATGTTTATTATTAAGCGACAACAAAACATATATAAAACACATTTACTTTTCCAGATGCTACAATTACAGCTGGTTTACAAGATCACTTTTATTGCGTACATTGAAAAAGTAGAGCGATTCTCTTTCTTTCCCCATTGTTCAGTACCTATGCCCAACCTATTACTCCTTTACCTGATAATTTATGGATTTTATCAGCGACGCAATACGCCTAACTGCGGACGCTAATTTGAAAGTATGGATTGCTTTCTCGCTCAGATAAATTAAAAGGAGTGAACGGCAATTCCAAGGCTTGTTGATTTACGCATTTACGGGGTAATGAGACCCACATTACCAAGAATTCTGAAACAATATTATTGCGGTTGTTTCGAGCAACACGGGGCTTATTGTAGCATTGTCCCTCGGATTCGAGACATTTCGCGAGGTCATTATTGTTCACCATTCAGTTATACCTTGTATTTATGTCGTCAAAATTCGCAAAATGCTTAGAATTTGTCGCCATTGCTCGCATTTTCTTTCAATTGAGCGGTCTTGCGCCATATAAGCAGCACCAAATGCAGTTATACCTAAATCAGTCCCGAGTGCAGATCTCTCATTGACGTCCATTTATCCTTTCTATTATTCGCAAGGCTCAAGCTGTTCGAGTGCTTCTGAATTTTTTATGGATTTTTAAGACGAACTCGCATCGTTGGTCCCAGTAGGCGACTGTGGCGTTATTTCTGCGTCTGTGTTTGATGAAGAAGTAATACGAAAAAAGCGAGAGCGGGACGTTTGTCTTTAGCAAATCCCCTTTGTGCTAATCATGAATAAAATGCTTTCCTTATGGACCCTTTCGTCTGCTAATGCGCATTCGCTGTATTTACGCAGTTATGTACCTACACCGAAAATTTTTTGTCGAGAGATAGAATCAATGTAAGAGTCTACCTGACCTAACGGTTTAATTTAATATATCTTTTGCTCTTACTCTACACCAAAAAAATGTTTTTATGGGATATTAGGGATTACATTAATGATATCTCACATTAAATAACTGAATTAAAAAATTCTGATACCAGATGTTTTAATAATAATGCTTCCGAATAGAAATGAAAACGTTACTCATTTGTAAAAATATATTTCCATAGATTTCATAATGATAAAAGGTTAAAATTAATAGAAAACCGTCCGATTTATGCGATGATTCTATATTATAGAAAACATTACTGCTGAATTGGGTCCAGAAATAATTTGATCTGAATTTTTAATGTTTTTTATTAGCACTACACAAAAAAATATAGGGTGACTTTTTAAGCTATAGGCAATCCATTATCATTTGATTCGTAGATATATTCAAGGCAAATCGCGAATAACGTACAATGCGATCAAATAAAAGTATAAAACAGTGGTTTGCAAAAGTTAGGGTCGCTAACGTTTGGTGAGCTTCAGAGCCTTAAAAGTGGATTTTAATACAGGAGAGACCAAATCGTTTTTACTTCGCCGTCTGAAATCAAATTTTGTCTTGAATATAACCCTAATGCACTTAAACTAATAAATTAGAGCGATTTTATCGAAAAAAATTTATTTAAACGCAGCACATCGTTAGCATTTTCTGTTTAATATTTTATAATAGTCACAAAACTTTATTTCTATCTTTTTTGAACGGTGAAGGGTTGTCGATATATTAACCTGGCCGCAGACAAAAAATATTAACCATATGACCTGAACAAATCTGATATATCCTGCATCTTATGCAACCCAGTCCACATAAAGACAACTCCAGAGCATCTCTATTTATGTCGATTTAGCATAGGATATTCTTTAATTATGAACTCATGAATCACCGTTTCAACGTGCAATATTTCGTTATAGTTATAGTTTTAAACGACCTCCTGTTCCTATTACTATTTATTCTTTAGCATGATTGAAATTTAAATTATTTCAGGGCGTTTTAACTTAATAGAAACAAAGGTTTTTAAATTTTTTTATTAAAAATCAATGGTTGAAATTAAAGCATAAATCATGAATTACGAATTATTTGCAACTAAACTATAATTTAAAAGCATAAAATTTAATAATTTAATAATTGACCGCTTTTCTGCATCGAAATATTTATCAAAATATAATGACTGACTTTGTAAGCCATTTAAAAAAATATCAACTTATAACGATATGAAAATACAGTAGTATAATTAATTAAATTATTAAATTAATTTAATTAGTTCATAAACAGTCGCTAATGGCCTTTTACAATGAGCGCAATAAAAAAGACAAAATCGTAAAACATTACTTTGTATTCGAAAACGCGATACTAATACTGGAAGGCAGACATGCTAACCATCCCTCTACCATTTAAAATACAAGGATTGAAATTGTGCAAAAAATAAAAAAATGCAGTAGAACCTCTATAACTTTATCCCAATTTGATGACAAAAAAGGTCGAACGGTGGAACTTTGTTTTAAAATAAAATTGGAATTGTTATTACGGGAAAATAAAACGTTTGGAACATCATAAATTATAGTTATAAACATTCGAGTTACAAATGTTCAGCAAATAATGGCAAAAAATAATACGTCGATAATTTCCAATATCTTCTGCAATTCGCAGACTTCTTGTTTTCACTATCTCTCAATTTCCTTTAAATATTCATGCGCTAATACTCTGCAGTGGAATTCTGCGCAAAATGACTCGTTTTTAGAATTATTGATAGCAATCAAGTTTTTTTGTGGTCCCCTGATTATGATTCATGTCCTAAGTGCAAACCTAAAACATTCAATGGTAATTCCAATTATATAAGGAAATTCATCAATTCATTTCCATTTCAGAATATCGGAGAATTTGTTTAAAATAATTGAGATTGATGAAAATGCTTTCATGAAAGTATTTTTTGCCCCGCTTGTAGTGTTGCCAAACCTCGCCGTCAAAACTGCCTCTTTTAGTTGACTATTATTAATCGCTTGACGAAAAGGGCTCGATTTAACTTTACCGCTAACATTGTAATAAAATATTTATTGACAAAGCTAATTAAATTTATTTAAAAAAGATTTCAATGTTTAAAGATACTTAATTAATGAATAACTAGTGTAATTATCCGTCAAAAATGACGGAATAACATGATTAAATTAATAAAATGAAGGTGCTTTAAATTATTCCTCCCTCCTATTCTCTTTTTCCCTCTTATATTCCCTCCCTCCCTCATTCCAACTCTCCCTCCCTCACACTCCCGCTCACCTCCCTCCCATTCTCCCTTGCTATCTCTTTTTCATTCTCACCTGAAATATGTAGTTATCTATCTCAGCATGATATACATAAAAATCTTACGCACAGAATGAGTATTTATTTGCTAAAGATTACGATAGACAACTTTTATACTCCCAAAACTATTTTAACTCTCTGTAACGTACTATTGTGTGAATTTTACATCTTTTATTTCCTATTAGTGTACATAAAACGTCATTTCACTAAAAAAATTATTTTTTCACTTTTAGTGAAAGGTTAAAGATCGTATATCGATAACAAAGGAAAATTAACACATTAAGTTCATTCATTTGCCGTAGATAATTTGTTACGTTCTGTGTGTATATAAGGAGTGAATAACCACTGATGACGTATTTTTTCTACTCGAAATGCGAATATGTTTTTCCTGAAGTTTTCATGGCTAATGGAACGAAAGTGCATATTAATATTACCGTTTCCAGTGGTACATGGCAAAGTATTTGATGGAGGAAAGTAATTTTTAACCTCAACGAAGCAATAAAAAAGAACATACTATATCTGTGTATAAAGCTATCATTTTCTCCTAAACTATACTAGCCATACCACCACAGTATCTTTTACCCCGTTCAACTCTTTTCCTTTCTCACCTACCTCGCTTCCCTTCCTATTTCGTTGTCTTCGAGTTTATACTTCTCCCTCCACTGCCATTTCTAATGCAGAAACATCTTGAATTGAAACGGGTCTTTCCCAGAGAGTACCAAATTTGCAAAGCTAAAAGGGCGTTCGCTTCCGGCAAGATTATAAAAAAAAAATAGTGAACGCTGAATAAAAGGACGTCTTCCCTCTCCCATAGAAACGGCGGTGAATTTCGGACGACACTCTTGGCGGATGCAACACTCACAAAATGATAACTCCGACCTGTTTACTCGCTCTAAATAATTGCCAGGGACGATTTCAGGCGTGTTAACCAAACGTTTCTGGGGGGATGCTGCTCGGACCAGCAGTCCAAATCGCTCTATTTGGGTCCGCTCTCCCTATTTTCGACTCCCCTTCCTTCTACAATCTTTTTTTCTCACGTTCTAAAACTGGAAAATTTTAACACGGTCTGATGGTAGATTTATGATTTTAATTTCATACACTTGAATTTTTAAAAATAGAGAACGAGGCCTGCGCTTCACGCAAACAAACAAATAGTTGAGAACAGAATTTTTCGTTTGAATCAAAATACCCATAGCATTCGATAATGTTATCTTCATTACTTCAGTTTTGAGTTTTAGAAAAATGAGTATATATACTGAACAAATTTCAATGGTTTATACATTTATTAACTGCTTTGACTGATAATTTTGATGGGCCTTCAATAAAAGAAGCGTGAAAATATCTAAAAATAGAAAAACGTCAATGGTTGCCTGAAAGAGCAAACTGGTTTTAATAAACCATTAAGCAAGCTATTGTTAGTCGAAGCGGAAAATTTTGCAATATCTACCATCAACAACATACACTCTAAGAAATAGCAAAAACATTTAATGAACTCAAGAATCCGTAAACAAGAAAGACTTTTAATAACCAATTAATTTATTTTTCGATAAAAATGTAAATTTTTCATGGTCCACTATTAATAACGGGGCATAAGAATATGTAAACTCAATATTCAAGTAAAATTTATAAATTCGAGAACGGGGATAGAAAGATAGAGGAAAAAATATTATCACGCAATTTTTTTAGAACGGGCGGAAAAATCGCAACCAACCGAAGGTAAACATTGATTCAACAACGAATTTTATCACAAAGCGAATCCGTTTCATATTTTTTACTTAACAGCTGACGCGACGACTGTCATTCTGTTTCACTTTTCCGGAATCGCCCACTTAAAAGTTACATCTTCCACGTTCCTCCGGTGCCATCATCATTTACCCAGAATTCCTCGCGTCCCGTTTCCGTTACGTCGAGATAAAATTACATTCTCAAACGGCATTTCCTCGTCGGCGTTTAATTTTCGTAACGCCGCTCACTTATTTAGAGGGCTTCGCCATCTGCCCGGATCTTTTGCCTTTTTAGTTCGTTGGCCTTACACCAACTCCACCTGAGACCTTATCAGATAGAAGTCCTCCGGGCGGCGTATCTCTCGTGATCGCCGGAGCACAACAGAAGCCACTTAAAGAGGTTCGCGGCGAAATTAAATTCTCATTCAGCTGCCTGTCTGCCTTTTTTCAAATACGACGACATTTCATTAATTTTCTCTCGTTTCTCGTTATTAAGTTTCAGTGAGACTAGAATAGAGAGTCTCCATCGTAAAGAAATTTCAACGATTATTCACGATCAAAGACATCGATCTAGTTTGTGAATTCCAATGGAAAAGGTAAGAAAAATATTCAACGGTTGATCTGTATTGCTTTTATTGAAACTTATACGCATTTAAGCCGTGCTTTAGTCTGATCGTCTCTCTTAGAGTCAGTTTCGTCCCGAAAGATTTTTTCCAAGATATCTTTTTCTGATGGATAGGCTAAGGAATTATCACGCTTCCACCTATATATATATATGTTTTTCGTGTGTCCTCAGCACCCCCAGCGGCTCTCCGATCTAGGTAAGTGTCCACTGGACTTCCTCCAACACCTTGTTGCCACCTTTATTATTACCTTTACTTTTCTTTAAGCATATATATATATAATAGGCGTGAAAAATTTGTTTGTCTACGCGCTTTTGAGCGTTTCTATTGGTTGTCAGACCAGCGAATCAAAAGTTACTCAAATCCGTTAGGTTGGTACCCTGATTCAATGAACCGAGCGTTTGTTTCTTTAACTCCTAAATAATGATAATTCTAAAGATTCTAAATAACGGTAAGTGTATTATATATTGTTTATAAAATAATAGGCGTGAAAAATTTGTTTATCTACGCGGTTTTGAGCGTTTCTATTGATTGTCCGACCAGCGAATCAAAAGGTACTCAAACCCGTTGGTTGGTACCCTTATTGAATGAAGTGAGCGTTTGTTTCTTCTAAATAAAGTAAAATAAAAACTCCTAAATAAAGATAATTTTAAAGAGTCTAAATAACGGTTAGTGTATTATATATATTGTCTATAAATATTAAAGGCTAGAATAATGGTAAAAATAAATGAACATTTAAAGACATCTCAACGTAAATCGTTACATCTATGCACATTTCTTTACCGATTTAACTACAATAAGGTATTTGCTTATTTATAATATCGATAACATATAAGCATTATAATTACATAAAACTATGTATTAACTGCATTATAAAATGTTATCTCTTAGTTATTAAATCATTGAAAGAAACCCTTCAGGGATTTAAAGATGAACATCTTGAAAAATTGCGAAATTGAGGAAATTGGTGTTTTGAATTTCTTTTTGGAGGATAAGCACATAGATGCGTTTCACGATGTTATAAAATCTAACACAATATTCAGGCGTCAAAGTGTATTGTTACTTCAGATGCCACATCTTATTCAACCCAATTCTCAGAATGAAGAATATATACAAGTGTTATATAATTCAACTGATGGATCAAAGGTCTGTCATTTCATTGCAATCTATTACGATAAATGTGATTTGAATATATATGATAGTTTAAATTTATATTTCAATCATCCGGATCATGCAATCTATATAGAAAAACTATTTCCATACAAAACCAAAATAATATTTAAGAAGGTGCAAAAACAAAAAAATGGTTTTGATTGTGGAGTGTTTGCTGCGGCATTCCTAACATCTATTTGTTTTGGAAAACAGCCAGAGAATGAATTGTATAATGATAGAATCATGAGGCAGCATTTAATTGCAATTTTAACCTATGGAATATTAACTGAATTTCCATTAAAAAATAAATGTCTAGAGAGTAAGGAGCAAGCTGAAAATTGTAGGAAAAGACAATATGTCTACAGAAAAAATAAATTGAATAAAGAGAACAGAGAAGAAAGATTAAAAAGAATTGAAAATTAAAAAGTACTTAATAAAATATTCCGTTTCACCTTTCCCGTTGAATTTCAACGGGTTTTTTCTCTAGTATATATATATATATATATATATATATATATATATATATATATATATATATATATATATATATATATATATATATATTAAATTGCGATAGTATTCAGGAATGGTAAGTGAAAATAGACATCTACAACATATGTTTACCAACTTTACACTAAGTATATTCAAATAATCAGTTCTTTATAAATTTCTGGTAATCTATTTGTTGGCAATTTTGCGTTATTTAATGACAAAATACACAAAAGTATGTAAAATAATCACGTTTAGTAGATGTATTATAAAAATATTCAACTAGTTCGAGCATTGGTTTCAATCACACGAAGGACGCGGTTGTTTGTGTAGCATTACAGCCACAGAACATGTAATTCGGTAGAATAATTACTGTTGATTGCAATGTTAATATAACATTGGCTGCAATATAACGGCGAAATTGGGCTAGTAGGAGTCTAAATAAATTAAAGCGAACACTCGTTTAATTATGTAACTTAATAATTCCAACGTATTTATTAACAGAATATTAATTAAACATTTCCAATATAATTAATGAACGACTTTAGAACTATTTTATGGATTAGCAATCATTAGAAAAACATATCGAATATAAACATACATGCACACGCGTTCTTATGTAATTGTGGGAATTTTGTACTGATGGTATAAATAATTTTTAGCCCGATTAAATATGGATTTAGTATCAAGTTCTCTTTGTAGTAAAAATCAAAGTATGTATACGCATCCATGTTATAGTTCAGATTATTATTCTAGCATATTTTGAATGGAAAATGAAATTCCGCTAATTCTATTCCCTTGGCAACTGAAGTGGAAATGAAACGCTTTCGTAACAGAAACCATTGCTCTTAACATAAGAAAAACTAAGCTCATAGCAAATCAACTAATTACAATTCTGAGAAAAAACATATGTAGTTTTCTCGAATTTTAATTGGCATTTGAGTTTCATACAACGAATATAAACGGACAAATGAAACTAGAACTTGCTATTTAATTATTTTTCAATTCATAGAAAATATACATTTTTTGTTTAACCGTAAAAAATGCTTGGGGTGACAGAATGCCTGAGGCACCTCGGACTGCTGAAATATTAATACGACTGTAATTTTCTAGTACCCAAATTTAATTCAGTGAATCTTATGTCGAGAATGACAGAGTAGAACCTAATTTTACATAATTAGATTGCTGCTTGCGAGAACCAAATGAGACATTTTCGATTTAAAAAATATAATTTTATCATATAAAAATTTCAAGTGAAACAAAATTTGCATAAATCATACTTTGTATGGCCAGAAGGATGATACTGATTGATGTATTTTATTTTTTAAAAGTTTTATAAACTTACAAAATTAATAATTTCGTGCAAATAATGCCATTTTTTGTAAGTGGGAAACCTGACAGGACTTTCCACCCGCGTTTAAGGAACTTACCTTAATGAAAATGCGGAATCTAAATAAAACAAAGACCCTTTAGAAGATATTAATCTAGCGTTAAGTCCCAAGAGAAACAAATATCCCCTCTGCCACTGCTATTGAATGAAATAACCCAATCCCATACGACGTACACTTAAAGATACTCCCACAGTTCTTGCCACACACCACCGTATCCGCCTAATTTCATTATATCTCAGTCAAGCCGACTGAGTGGCCTTTATAAACCCACTTACCGATTTGACGTGCGGATTCTACGTGGGCGAAGGTAAACTTGGACGTTTCCAACACGGGCATTGATTGCCGCCGTGTGTAACAGGTTTACTCGAGCCCAAAAATCACGAAATCGGAAAAAAACATTAAATTTGTCAAAAGTTTTTTTTCCATCGAGATAGTTTCACGATGGATTCCACGAAAAAAGGATTTCCTCACTATAAATTAATATATGGAAGCAATTTTTTCATTGCGGATTCCATTCATAAATATTAGAATGGTATTATTATTAACTTTTATTTCAACTTCGCTTAGTTCTTATGTATAGGTTTATGTGTATTCAATCCACAACTAATATGTAACTACATACTTCGAGACTAGAATTTTTCTCGTAGTCTAGTAGTGCCTGACTACGAGATATTTCTATTAAAGACGATGTGATCAAAGCCCTCAACGTGAATTTCAGATTAAGGTGTTTTTTCTTATAATATTTAATGCACTTGACAATAAATAAGTTTCTTGTATTCGAATTTATTTGAATGTGATATGAAATACTTCAATAAAACTGAATCATATAACTTAAAAATTAGTTTTTTTTTAAATTTTCATCATGAAAACAGAATTTTGCATTATTAAACAAAACAAATAACAAAGGTAAAATATTTCTACGATATCAACTTTTAGAATGACGTTAGATAATTGCTATTTGAATTTAAAATTAATTTTAATAATCTTTAATTTTCCATAAATAATATTACAATATACCTCTGAGCAATATATTGCAGTTTCATTGATTCCAATCTTGCAAATTAACTTTGAATGTGTATCTCCAAGGATAACACGTGCTCCTAACTATCGGTCTCTAACGAGAGGCAATCTCTCTGAAATTTTAGCTGACGATCCTCAGAAAATTGACACTACTTTAACATTCCTAAGGGTAACGAAAGTTTTAAGTGCTCTATGTATATTTCCTTTTTTGCATGACTGCTTTTATTACTTTTATCATTTTTACTTAACTTATGTATTTATTTTAATTAATTAATTTCAATTTAGCTATTTATTTTAACTTATTAATTTTAACCCTAACTATAATAGAATATGACGGTGCAAAATGACCTTCGCTGTCGACGCACCTAGTAAAACCTAATTACTACTACTACAATCAGTCTATAAAAATAAGGCCGAATGTTTCCCTGCTAGTCCATTATTTACTTGAGAATTGAATAAAAACTTGACTGATTTCGTGAGTAACGATTCAAATGGTGCCTATAGGGTAATTTTAAAAAAATATTGTCAGGAACCAGAAATTTCATTGATATATTTAACTCTCCTACTCGTAAAAGAAGTAAACCATATATGCCATTTAGATTTGATTCTAACGTCATCGGTTTGATTCACATTAGAATCAACAATTTGTGAATTACCATTTATGACGATAACTCATTGTAGAAATTCTCAATTGTTTTTTTTATTTGAGAATTATTTCCACGCAATGACAGAAGAGTCATCTATTTCAAGTTCATGCTGCGACAATAAAATAAATCTCAATCCGATAGAAATTGCACCACGTTTTCGTCTTTCTTTGCCGATGAGCTTCAAGAGAAAATACATATTTTTTGTTGTAAATGTATTTTATCCACATGCGAAATGAAGTATTGGCATTTTTTCAATTTATAATCTGCTAATTAACCGAGAAAGCTATGTTTTGAGTTACTCAATCAAATTGCACGCATATTATCAGCAAATCCATTAATATCTCACATCATATTTGTATTTGCCTGATGGAGTATACAATTTTACCGTTTCTCCTGATCTGGCTGTCTAAATCTTCGAGCACCGAGAAAGTTTTTTAAAGAGGGATAAGTCACCATAACGTAGTTTTTCGAAAAAGTTGTTTTCACGTGTCACTTTCAAATACAGTCCGCTTTATTCCGATTTTAAGTTTATATTATAGCATAAATAAATTGGAATTATTGCGATCGATTTCTCATGCCAAAATTAACTATTTTTGAGAACCAAAACGACATTTCCGTATAAAATAGGTACATTTGTAATAACAAAATGAGTTTATTACTTTTTCCGTAATCCCTCAATGTTGAAGAAAACAAGAGTTACGTGATTTTTTCGGCACAGATCCTTCGGCATCTATTTTTTGATGTTATTCCCAGAATCTCCTTGTCTCTTTTTCAGTTTCTTCTCTAACCTTCCTCCATTCAGACTCCCTCTTTTCACCCATTCTTTTCTATTTCTATTCCTTCGTTTTTCCCTTTTAACTGCCTCCGCACCGCCGTAGTTCCACCCATTTTTATCGTCCTATTCACCTTCTCCTCTCGTATTCTCCTTCATAACTTTCACCACTTCTCCTCAACACATCTTTTCGCTTCCCTTAACAGTTTTTCTTTCATCGTCGTACCACTTTCTCATCCTCCCTATTTCTAGTTTATCTCTCTTCCACGTTACCCTCGCCCGTTTACCTTTTGATCGAATTAAAATCATTCCATGCAAAAATAAAAACAAAATTCGGGAATAAATGAGACAAGTCAGTACAGTTTTTCTTTGTTAAGACGTAGCGTACATACATATTTGCTAGAGCAATAAAAATATTTTTGGTAGTATTTGAAGTTATTCTACTATTGAAGTTAAGTCAATCAGTGGAGATATTATAAATTACTTAAATAGATAAGAAAGTAGAGTATAAAATAAGTGGGGCAGATATACGTATGTGTAAAAATAACTAGGAATTCATACATTTGTGAAAGCGTATATTTTTAAGAATCTTCAATTTTAAAAAATTACGTTACGTAACCTTGTCAAAATACATCTGACTAACATTTGTATCAAGTTTCATTAAATTATCTTTTGAATTAAAGTTTCTTTGAAAATACCAAGAAGTTTGACACGGGATCGCATTAAGACAAATTATGAAATTATTAATAATAATATTAGTAAATCAGTACAGTTAGACAATCATTAAAGCATCGCTAAAGTAAAGTATTGAAAAAAATACAGTTGGGCAATATCTTCCCTAATTATCTCTCGCTCATCATCATTTTTCAGTTAGTTCCCCTTCCTCCCCCTCTCTTTCTATTCAATTATCACTCATCCTCCTACTTACTTTTCTCCTGTTTCGCCACATTTTTCACGCACTCTCTCGCATTTTTCTTTTCGTTGTAAACTTCTCCGACTCTCCTTATACCCCCAATATTCTTCATCTTACGCCATTAAAAACCTGAGCCCTCCATCTCTTTTTCTTTTTTATCCATTATCTCTCTCTCTCTTTCATTTCCCTTCAACCTCTTCCTTCCGAAATACTCTCCTTTCACCTCGATGTCTTTTCGCTCACGTTACGCCCTGTTCAGTTTTCTTTACTAAAGAAAACAGAGGTCGAGATTGGTTTTCATTATAGTCGTTTCACCAGCTAAAGTCTCTTGGCCTTGGGCAGTTAGCAGCAGCCAATAGGAGACGGTTTGTTTGGGAAGGTAGTGGGAAGGAACCCAGTCTCACTCCTGCTCTCCAAGAGATCACATCGGGATGCGTTGCCATTAGAAATTGCGTAGTATATCAGCTGAAGGCGAAAATCCGCAAGAGCTGGCAACGCGCAACGGTATCTGCTGTCCCGCACGAAAGTTGAGAGGGGCGATGGAAGGGGAAACGTTCGTGATTGGCTACTTGCTCTAAGTAGGCCAAGAGACTTTAGCTGGTGAACCGACTATAAACACTTCATTTGTGGAAAGACGGGCGGATGACGCGAGATCGATTCGTATACTATCCGATGGGCTCTGCGAACAGTTTTTGAAATTTTTCAATTGAAACCATGTTCCTATGAAGATCCTAGTTCACTGCTATTTTCCTATCACCCATTCATGGAACTTAACATTTGCTACAATCGGATGACATTTCTAAGTTGATTCGCGCAGTACCACGTTGACAATGAAATTGAACGGGGATTGGAGGACTCTTATTCTAATTGTAAGAAACGACGTCTCCTTACCTTTGACATCCAACGGTGAAAGTTGTCCGCCACATCGCAGAGAGAAAAATTGCGTGCCTCTCCTAATGCCGGTATCACTTCACAAGGACGGTAAAGTTGAAGGTTGCGGAAATGAAGAGCATGAAGTCACCTAGATTTTCAAGAGAAACAAGAAATCGACAACAATGACGCGATTTTGTTTCGCTTAACTTTCCATAAAAATAAAGCATAGCATGTTAAATATTTTAATAACATTTTCCTAATTCTCTAGTTTGGCAATAAAAACTGATTGATCTTTAACGTATAAAACTCTACCTAGGAAAACTATTCAACGGCTATTCCCTTAGCACTAACGACCGCATTCGAGACTAGAGTTAAACTGAGATGATAAACAAAAAATTCGGCCAGTCAGAGGTCACTGGTCATCCCATTAACAGGTATTAAGGAATGCATAACTGAAGCTGTGAATGTAGGTTAATTTTTGCCCCGTCAAATGCGGTCGACTTCATGTTATCGAGGGATTCCACTTGAGATCTAATCCAGCCACAGGCCATTTTTACTTTCTCATATACGAAGTATATTGAGAAAGTATTGTAATCGCGAAAAAATTCGACCTAGAGATTTTGACGGAAATATACCTTTTAGGTGTCGCTGAATCCGAAAAAGTGGTTTTCGCAATGCCGTCCGCCTGTCTGTCTGTTACTGGATCTAGAGCCTAAACGGTATAGCAAAATCAATGAAATCTCGTACTTAGGCATTTTATCATACCGAGCAGAAGAAATGGTTGGCATTGCTCAATAATTAAGGAAAGTTTATTCTACGCATTTTTAACAACAATTTGATTTTCTCAAAAACGACTGACTGACATATGTTTTAATTAGCCTAAACTCCAGAGCAATTTTTAACTTTGACATTATTTAATATTCCCACCTACATATGATCTCGAAAATGAAAGATCTGAAGAAAAAAAAACGTTAGAAAACAACACGAACGAGTGTAATACAATGAAACGTTTTTGAGTAAACATTGTCACATTAACATTAAGATTAGCTAGACTTTGTAAATTTTATCCGCTGAAAAAGGACAAGGTGCCAAAAGAGACACGTAAATTATATAAAGAAACTTTCAAAACAGAGAAGGGGTTAAAAAATTTAAGTATTTGCCTTGTTAAGCCCCTTTGGATAAAATTTCGGAAACAGGAGGGAGATATTAAATTAAATTAAAGAGATAAAATTAAATTTTGCCGAATATCTCTGTTACAGGAACAAAGGACGTTAGCGAAACCAATACTGGGAACACACGCTTTGATGTCTTTTGTTCCATCCCGGGCCCGACAAAATGCCAAGTGGAATCGACTTTCTCTTAATTTAATACCGCAAATGTAAAAAAAAAACTCCTAACCGTGAAAGCCTTACACCGTCAGCTGAACATAATGGGGATGAGTAAAAGCTTCGCTAAATGAACTACAGTGGAACTCGTTTATAACGAACAGGCTTGTAACGAGATCACGGCTATTGCGAGTAAATAAAAAAGAAATGGCAGGAAATAATGTATTTTAAGGACAAAATTTCACGTTTATAACGAGCACGGTAGTTACGAACTTAACGGGTATAACGAGCACATTTTCGAAGCAGCATAACGAGACGTGAATTTTTCCTACAGTTTAAGAAAGATACCGGAATTACCATTTAAATATTTTTTTATATTCCATGCACTAAAATCAGCGTTCCCGGACAATTTTTTCGGATAACTTACAAAATGTATAATGTTAATGAAAACTGCAGCAATTCTGTGAACGTTCGCTGTTGGTGCGCAAAACGATCTAACAATAATATTTGATTTTACCACACATGTACTATGAATATTTCTATGAATAATGCCTGGTGAACTGATATATCAGTCGATCCAATGGCAAGGCACCGACGAATTAAAAATGGAATTAACGATCTAGTCTTGTGGCTATAAAACAAACAAAAAAATAAGCAGTTAAAAATAAAAATTGAAATAAGTACTTACTGAGAACACCAATACATAGTTAGAATTTACAATCAGTAAATACCACTGATGGATGCTGCCTGGTAGACGAAATGCGCATATGGACTTTTGTAACCTTTTCAAGGCTATTGGGCGTACCAGAAATAAGTACTCATTATTTTTAATTTTGACATTTAACATCTTTACTTATTTTTATAACACGTCAACTACTAAATGTAACAAGTTGGGAAAGTGTACGGTTTATCACAAATGGGAACGTTGCACGTTTCTTGCTATGGAGTAATTGAAACTAAGCGATAAAGGTTTGACCGAACTCTTACCATAACGCAGCGAAACACCATTACCCCATTATCTCTCTCGTGTAATAAAAATTTCTTACCATACCTAAGTTGGTGCATTAAAAAATGAACATGCTTACGAACGGTCGTACAGAACGAAGCTCGTTGGAAACGAAAAAAAAATTGAAAAACAAGTACTTACCTTAGACATGTTCAGGTTTTCCATCACCTTGTTATGGTTATATGAAATGTCTAAGATAAGTATTATACTTATTTTTCCAATTTTTGACATTTAATTTATTATTATTATTATTTAATAACTCATTGCGATAGGTTTCAAGCAACTCACGCGCTGCTCCTAAGCTACGTGCTAGCTCAAGAATCACATCTTTTCACCGGGAGGCCCCTAATAAACATAAATTTGTAAATTTATTATAGCATCAAAATAATAAAACAAGAAATTCATAAGTAGGAGCGAACAAAAGAAAGCGGACTTAATTTCAAGGGAAATATAGGAACGGTATTCAAAGTCTAACGAATCACTTAAGACTCTGATCACGAAAAGAAGGGGGATATGCGACGCGCACGTTGGGAATAAATTCGGTTTTGCGGTGCGGAGTCGATGGGGGAGAAGACGGACGAAGTAAATAGGAAAGGTGACCGGAGAAGAGCGGGAAGCGTGTGCTGTGTCCATCGATTGGAGTTATACCGCACGGACGCAGAGGCCGCGGTTAATTCCATTTTTACCAATTTTAACGGCTAACTTCCCTCCTCCCTCTCTTTCTTCACTCTCAATCCTTCCCTTCCCCCTTCTCTCTCTCTCTCTCTCCCCCTCCCTCTTACTTCTCCTTCACCACCTTTCCTAAATTATCGACTTCTTCGATACAAAGCTTCGTTCGCTCAGTTCTCTACTATAGTGCAAACTCCACTCCCCTCTCTTTATTTTCTTGTTCTTTTACTAAAACGCGAACAAAAGAAAGTTTCTCTTTCTCTCTTTACAATTTTTCTTCCGCTCATTCATTTTACACGCGTCCTATATTGTTGCATAAACTGCCTCACAATAATGACGACCGACGAAATTTAAAATCGAATAATTTTTTCTTGTCCTTTCTCTAATATTTTCAAAATTACATATACCGAAATTCTTTTATATGCATTTGTTTTCGTTGTTTTATCAGTCAAATAAGAAGATAATTATAAGGAATTGAGTATTTCTGATGTAATTACAGCTCTTTTAGTCAGAACCTTTACAATAATAATGGTTTTACGGCCAAGTTCATGTATTATTTTAGCTATAGTGACAGCATAATTGGTAACGAAGAAATAATAGTATATTTCATATGATGTAACATAGCTAAAAAATTTGATGTGTCTATACAGAGTAACGGATATGATTGCTATCCACATCAACATTCTAAAGACTAATTATCGGCAATTACGCTTGTGAATAATGTTTAAACGCCGAATAATCTTCACAGTGAAAATACTTTGAAACGCTTTTCATATATAAGTAAACAAAATTATTATTTGTTGCTATGGATAAAATATCGATGCGAGATTAAAATTACCGTTAACGGCGCTAATTGTAAGATATAAAATATTTACAGTCTGCTTTGCCTGTGCGTCTGCTTTTTCAAACCATTTTTAGACTATTTCATTTAATAAAATTGTCACAGACTCCAGGCACAAGGTGATATCAATAATTTATTTTCAAATCTATCGATTGTGTGAAAAACACTTAAGTATTAAAGGCCGCAGCACATCGGCGAAAAATAAACTTAAGATCGACGCTAAGAGATATTTTTTATTCGTGGCATTCTTCACATTACACTTACTCTAATTAATTGCCGCGAGAGAGGTAGAATAAGAGAGAGAATGTGAAAAAGGGAGGTCGGAGAGGGGCATAGGGAATCGCAGTCACCGCATTTAGAGGTAGGGAGAGAGAGAGAGGGAGAAAAGAAAGGAGAGAGGCGGAGGGAGGGAGGGAGAGTGAGAGAGGCAGTATTTGGCCCTCAAAATGATTCTCGCCCCTCTTAATTTGAGGTCAAAACTCTCATAGTTCAGCTCTGACCTCATTTGGACTCAATTACGCTACGAATCATTCTGAACTCGGCGTCGCATATGCGGAAACACTTGTCCTACTCATTTTTACGGGGACGAGATAGAGTTATTTGCCCTTTTTATTTCAGTAACTTCTCCCTCGCGGATTTAATTGGATGCCAACCTTCGCATTTTTTTCTGAAATTTGCAATTCGTTCACGTTCGGATCCAGTTTAAAAATGCGCGATGACTTTGTCGCGAAAAATCTTATTCTTACGCTATCTTTGTCATCTGTATCGGCGGATAAAAACAATAGCGAGCAAAGGAAAACGTTTTACGCCAAGACTGAATATGGAATTTTGTTTTGTCTATAACCATAACACATCACGCTCACAGCTCCGCTTCATATCTTATTAAAGTATTATAACTATCGTAATGTTTTTCCATATCTCTCAGACATTGTCTTACGTCGTCTATCTTGATTCTTTTTCCTTTAATCTCTCTGAATATATTTATTCCTCTGCCTTCTATTTTCTCTAGTCTCCTCTTTTCTGTATTTTAATGACTTTCCTAATAACTCACTCATTTATTCACTGATTTTCTTTCCTCTTTATACCCCAGTTTGCCTTTTATGTGAAACTGCAACTAATCTCCTTCACTTCGATTTCCTCTACCAATCCCATCTTTAACTTTATTTTTCTAAATCTACCTCTTTATGTAACTCGTGAAATTCCACCGTAGTCACACGTATACAATACATAAAAGTTATTTATGACGGTGACGATAAAACGTTCAAATAGAACTACAAAAACTTCATATATTTTAAAAAACACATTTCCCCACCTTTCCCTTTACACTTATTTTTTTCACCTTTTCCTTAAACCTCCCGTATCCCATTACTTTTCCCTCCTAACACAACGCACCACTTCTCCAAGCATACTCGTATCCCATCGTCCTTTTCCCTTCTACCTCCTTCTTCGCCATGATGTTCCGTTTTCCTCCTTCGTGCACATACTCCGGGCGAAGAGATTAGTGCGCAAGTCTGGAGAGAGAGAGAGAAATTGCGGGAGAACTTTCTCTTTCGATTATGATTTTGGCCCGAGGACTCGCCCTAGTCTAAGCATCCGCAAACCCTTTGGGTATATAAACGGTCAAGCCGTGTGTGTGTGTGTGTTTCTGTGTGGAGTGGGGGAGGCAATCCTTCCATCTGAGGGTGATCGTTCGCGCGCTCCTCGCTCATTTCCCTCAAGCCGTTGCCGGCGGCTCTCTCCATAATCGATTGGCATTTGTCTGTCTGTCTGTCTCTCTCTCCCTCTCCATCCTCTTCCCCCGTTCTTATTTCCCGCCGTCCATAAACTGCGAAGCACTTGACCGCCAAAATGGACCAGCCAGCTCACGACAACGGCACTTCACTAAGTTTAAATTGGAACGCGTGGGGAGTAGACGGACGAAAACCCTTTAATCAGGTCCTTTGAAATAATAACGGGACCGTGAAATTCGCACGAGTTTTAAGTAGACCATAAACTCCTCGGGTCGGTTTATGTGATTTATCGCGTAGAAAATTGGATGCCTTCTGGAAGCAACACAGGGAGGCGATGTATCGCCTTTCGCAATGCGTTTGTGGATCTCGATAATTGGGATATTAGGTTAATTAAGGAGATATCCGAGCGCTCTAGATATTCCGGTTCCGATAGCTTAAGGAGAAGATAATAAACGAGGTCAAGGTACTATTAATAGAAAACCGGGCTCAAAACATTTAAAGGGAGGATATTAAACATAACTCGAATACGAGGGAATTCATCATTTTGGTACACATGTAAAAAACACAAACTTTAATGGACCGTAATTTAATGTGAATGTATAATATACATACATACTACATAAATAAGACGATTTTTGAAAAATCAAACGAAAGAATCTGATGTTGAAAGGAATAATAAGAAATATTACGCACGTACAAAAAATGTATTATCTTATCAATAATATGAACCAGGATTGTCCAACCTTTTTGCGTAGTGGGCCAAATTTCAAAATTTTCCTAACCCTCAAACAAAGAGAGAAAATTTTAGAAAGTCGGAATTGTCCAGTTATTGTCCAGTATGGCGACGTTTCATGTGTTAAGATCAATTAAAAATCAGTTTTAGCACGCTAGGCACTACTACTATTGTTTCTTTATTTCTGCACACAATTAAATAATGATTTTAATTAACTAGGATATCATTTTAAAAAAAAGAATAAATGCTTTCAATGTGGTATAATACCGATTTTATCTGCGGAAATTATGAAAGGGTGGCGGGTCGAATGGAAACCTTAGACCCATGGGTCTTATATTAGTGAAGCTTGATATAAAATATCTATTGATTAGGGTAAATATTCGCCACCAATAGGTTATTTTTAGTACACAGAAGAATTACAAACATAAAAAAGACGTTAGCTGTATCTTTCTCACCACTGAATTCTTGCTCGAGATTTGTGATTTAATAAATAAAGAGCTTCGAAGTCATAATAGGTGTTGACGTCATACGTATTGTAAGCTGAAAGTATACACGAGAGAGGAATATTATTTTCCTGCTAGCAGGATAGAATGTATTTCACTCTTTTATATACAAGCAAATACATAGTTCAAATAAAAAAGCGATAGATTTCACTTTCGTTGCAGATAAGTCAGAATGTGCATTAAAATTTTTGAAGAACGAGGGAAAACGCAGATGGAACAAAAAGCAATTTATGACATAAAATACATCCACCCGCAGTTTCAGAGCTATTAGCTGAAGTATCGGAAAAAGAAATGTGTTCTAACGTCAGATGTGAGAAAGGTTTGATTGATTGATTAATATCTTTATTGGGGCGAGATTAAGACTTTATAGTCCCCTCTTCCACCCAACCCCTTGTCAATAAACAATAGTGGACATTTTACAAGCAGGTAGAACACAGATAATATAAAAGAAAAATAGGCATTAAAAGTGTGGGCGAAAAGAAAGAAAAAACAAAAGAAAAAAGCAAGGTTTCACAATGATATCATAATTCTATAACCTAATAGATGAGACCGGAGACCTTCGAAAATGCGATGTAAAATTAAAGATATCGAAAAAGAGAAACAGAAATTGTAAGGATGACTTATGCTCTAATATTTGCCGAAAAGTGGATAATATATTATGACAAACTTTACATTACGTCGCCCAGGAAGATTGGAGTCGCCCACGGGGGCAATGAGGTGCTAGAAAAATTAAAAACTGATTTCTAAGAACGTTTTCTAGATTTTTAAGACCTCTAGCCCATTGTAACATTTTTTATTTCTTTTACCGAAATTGAAATTTACGAAATTTCGAGCAAAATAGGAATATCTCCTAGAAATTTCAACATAGATGTAACAGCTCTAGAAAATGAAACAATTATGTTGCAAAATGATATAGAGTTGAATGTAAAATACAACGATTTAATTTTCTGGAAACTTGTTCCATCTGAAAATTTTTCAAATCTAAAAAACTTGAATTAATTTTAAACACATTTTTCTTCCACTAATTTATGTGACTCAATATTTTTTAATGTGAGACTAATTAAAAAGAAAACCTGAAACGCGCTCACCAATGAACATCTTAAAGATTGCTTAATCCTACCGGTTTCCAGTCATAAGTCCAATTAACAATCACTGGCAGAATATATGCAGTATAAATGCGCCCATAATCGTTTAAATAAAGGACTTTAAATAAATTCATCAATTATTTATTTTGTCTATTTTAATAAATGGTGTATAATAAATACATTCTTCACGGTTATTTCTGCGTTAAACTTATAGTATGAGTAAGTTAAAAAAATTGGTAGCCCGCAAGACAATTTCCAGAATGAAAGTAGCCCATGGCAAAAAAAAAGTTTGGGCAACTGCGCCTTATATCTACAACGTTCATAAAGCTTCTTGAGTTGTCAAACTAATCTTCGGTAAACATTTAAAAAATTCCGTTTGCTGAATTTTTTTACGGAAAAGCAGCAGTATAAAATGAAATTCATCATGACCGCATTAGTGGTTCTATGAGGTTACTTATCGTAGAATCGTAATCGAGGGCCACGTTGGAACGTATAACACTTACTCGAAACACTGGCAAAATTAGACTTTTTATTGAGAAAAATAACAGGAAAAACTTTTCGCGTTATCACTAGGAACAATTTCATCACACTTTTAGGAAAAAAAGTTTAAATTTTAAATAGGTTTTCGGTACGATATGAATCCATCCAAACATCTAATTTTAAGTTCATCAGCGTTCCGCTTGACACCATTTGACGTGCTTGCTCCAAAATAAATGCCAAAAATACAACAGGCGATAATATAACGACTATGAAACGTACCATAAAATGTTTATTTATATTAAAATCCGTCCGTGGCAAATGTTTGATTCCGTTTAAAATTTAAACTCTTATCAATTGTTACCCTCACAGATATTATGTTAAGTAAGATGTTTAGGGCTATTTTAAATGAGCAAAAAATACTCCGTTTAATGTTTTAAAAAATATAACACACTTGTAATAAATATGAGTATCAAACTGACAGGCATTTAAACAGCACATATTGCAGTAACGGCTCAATCGCTTAAAGACAATTCAACCGAAACGGACAAATCGTACGGAGAGCATTAAGTCAATCGATAATGGATTCTCACGTGATCCACTAAATGCCCTCGTCTCCTCATCCCTCCTATGCCACCCTAGAACAACAAAACACTTTACATTCCCAAAAAAAAAAAAACCCTGGATCCAAAATAAAAGCAAGACCCCTCGGTGCAGGTGGTGTTTCGGACTGGGCCAATAGAGGGCATCGATCAGGACAACATCGGGTGGCCTAGTTGCACCCCCTACACACACACACACGCCACCCACCAATCTCGCCTCACACGTTCCTCTCGACCGTGGGACACTCATCCTCTCTCCATTCCTCTTATTCTTCCCTACATCGCTCCTCCTATTTATGGAATCTCCAACGCCCTCTATATTTGCTGCATTCATCCTCATGTTCAACCTTTTCGGTTCCTCTTCTTCCTTCAATCTTAAGTCTTTCTTCTCCATTTCTATATTTTTCATATTCCTTTCCCCTCCCTACCTTCTCCCATTATTTTCTACCCATCCTTCCCACTCCTATCCTTCACTACCATCCCGTCTCTCATATTTCCCTTCTCCTTCCCATCCCCATTTTTCCTCTCGTCCTTCCTCTTTCATCTTCTCTACGTTTCCCTACTCTTCTTAGTAGAGAGATGGCAAACCCATGGCACGCTAGACGATTTTCATTGGCGCGCTATCGGAAAACGTTTTTCATATCCTTAATGTTTCTCCGTTTCTGATACCGTTTAAGAGACAGCAAGATCGCAAATATGCTGAAAAAATTATTCAATTTTTGTCCAAAAACGAGGCGATTATGGCTCGGAAATAAATGATCTGACAATAAGTCTCTTTAGATGACAAACTGAATTTTATATGAGCAATCTATCAAAAAATCTGAGAACGAAAGAACATATTCTTATATTTCTTATTAGACGCATTTTAAATAGGCGCTAGGGTTAGAAAAGAAGGGCCAATTTCTCGTCCATCCCTCTCTGAATCAATACTCCCTCATTCTGCTCCTTTCACCTCTTGCCCCACGCCTTCCTTCCTTGCTCTATCCCATTTTCACTCTATACTTCCTCCCCCTTTTTTTTCTCTTCTCTCCCTCCTTCTTCCGTGTTTTTCCCTCAATTGCCTCCACCATGATCATCGACGTGCTTCTTCTGCTCCTCTTCACTTTGTCCACTTACCGGAAACCAATTGGCCTCTTTCCTAACGTCGTTTCAAGGTCTAACAAGTTAGGAAAGTGTAAAAAGTATCACAAATGGGCGCGTTTCGTGAAATTGGGTGTTAGAAAGGAATCATATACCTGTACGTAAGGGAAATAGCGTTTTAAAGTTATTTTCTTCATTATAAATAATCCATTTTCTTCCTATTTAAAAATAGTGCATGCACACGTAAGGAAATTAAACGTTTGTTTGTGAGATTCTTTATGTTAGCAACAATGAAGAAGTAACCATGCAAGAAATTTTGTTCAACTCGATTTAAGACGTTTTTGTTTGATTTTATCGATAACGGCTACTTCTACGATAAAAATATATAGGAAAGGAAATACTCTTCTTTACCAGTTCTACAACTTTTATTTGAAAAATATTTTGATGTGAGCAATACTTTACGAGATATGACGAAAAGTTGATTTTTTGTCGCCAGTAAAGTGGTACCCCTGATTGGCGTACGTGATTCATTTCTGCGATTTTCTTCTTATATTTGATTGTAAGTCCTTAATATCAAATTTCATGAAAATCCGTTGAATAGAAGCCGAGAACGAACGTGCGGACGGACGGACGGACCGACCGACGATAATAGGCCCTCACGCTGTAAGCGAAACGCGCCTAAAAAATAGTCGATAAGTCTATTCCTTTCGGGCGATTAGTGCTGTACTTAAGTTCCGAAAAAGAAAATTTTAAGTAGTTTTCGCGTCCCTTACGGGCACGAATAAATTATTTTAGAAAGCACTCAAGACGCCGGGAATTTAACAATGACAGTTCACATCTAAATCCCATTACAAACTATTGCGTAAAATAAGGCGACAATAAAAATAACATAATATATTATAATACGTAAAATAATATAAAAATGATAACTTTTTATATAGTTAGGCTAAATCGGCTTAGCCTTGTTGCATTTCTCCAATTAAAAGGCGTAATCAGGCGAAATAAATCAGTTTCATGACATTATTTATGAGGCGAAAAGCAAATTCTAATGAAAGGTATAATCACTCTTGACTTGAATCCGATTAAAATCATGGTACATTAAGATTTTTAAATTAAGTAAATTACTTCCGTTACATTGCTTGTTTACATTGAACCGTTTCTTGAATCATTCAGTAGTCTTAAAATTAAGCGTTTTATTTTAAGACGTTTTGCGATGAATCCGAGCTATCGGTAGAATGATAAAAGTTTTATTCGGAACCTGGGTGAGAGAAAATGAGAGGGAAATTTTAATTACCGTGGGAGGTGTGATGTTTCGGTCCCTATTAGCAGAGTTAGTAGAACTAAAGTAACGTATTATGGAAAACGTGAATGAAATATTTATCTGTAGATTCAATAAAACATCACGATAAAAGTATGCATGAAATGATTTTTTCTCATTTTTTTTTACAGAACACATCTAGAACCAAAAGATGCAAAAAGCAAAGGTTCGTTTTAAGAGTGATTATTCAGCGATATAAAATGATTGGAAAAAGATTTAAAGTACAAAAAGAGTTTTCCACGACAGTAACAAACAAGAAATGCGCAAGGAGTTGGGAAGTGATTAAATACAGCTGAACGATTCTCTATGTATTATTTGTTTAATAATAGTTTAAACTGAAATGAATTTTTTTATTGACATGATTCAACTAGTTTTTACTTCTGAAACATTTTTTAACACTTAACTGCTACGTAAAGCACCCTTCACAGATAGAAAGTTACAAAATGTTAATTAAATAACATAAATTAGGGTTTCGAGGAAAGGAAAATAAGAGGTGGAATGCATAACGAAGAGTTAAGAACTAGCTTTTATTTCTAAAAATTTTTCTAATACTTCACTACTACGTAAAGCAACCTTCACAGATAAAACACGCATAGGCAGAGAGAAAGTTAAAAAATTTTAATTAAATAACAACGAAATAATGAGTCGGAGTGCAGAGAATATTAATTGGGGAATAAAAACGAAAGAAATAAATTTGAAAAAAGTTAGAGAAAGAAGAAAAAGGGGCGGATTAAGAGGAAATGGAGGAAAGAGGACGAAAGAAAAGAGAAAGAAGGGAAAAAAGGACCGAAAGTAACGAACCTTTGGGGGATGAGAGAGTAGAAGAGTAAATTAGGGTTTCGGGGAAAGGAAAATAAGAGGTGAAATGCAGAAGGAAGAGGTAAGGGATAAAAATGGAGAGGTAAGCAACGTAAATGGAATGTTGACGCAAGATTTCATCGGAAGAGAGAGGGAAGAGAAAGTTAGGCCTCGTATAATAAATCGATACAATATACACTGTACAAACTTTCTCATATATTATACTAATGCGTCGTTTAGTTATCGTTAGAAAAAGTAGGTCGTATCAGCCGGTTTGTTTAGAAAATCCAATTTTTGTTAAAGTTGCCCAAGAATAAACTAGCCTTATATTCATTCATTGAGAAAAATGAAATATGTAGTATTATTGCAGAAGTATACTCAAGTAACTGTACGAAATTTGATCAAAATCGTTAGAGCCGTTTTTGAGAAAATCCAATTGTTGTTAAAGTTGCCTAGAATAAATTAGCCTTATATTAATTTTCTGAGAAATATGAACTATGCAGTATTATTGAAGACGTAAACTCAAGTAACTGCACGAAATTAGATCAAAATCGTTAGAGCCGTTTTTGAGAAAATCAAATTGTTGTTAAAATGCGAAGAATAAACTTCCCTTAATTATTGAGCAATGTCAATCATTTCTTCATATACTCTGCTCAGTATGATAAAATGCCTAAGTACGAGATTTCATTCATTTTCGCTCTATCGTTTAGGCTCTAGAGCCAGTAACAGGCAGACAGACGGCATTGCAAAAACCACTTTTTCGCATTCAGCGAAACTTAAAAAGTATATTTCCGTAAAAATCTCGAGGTCGAATTTTTTCGCGATAACAATACTTTCTCAATATACTTCGTATACGAGAAAGTAAAAATGTAAGGGTTTTCAGACCATTACATGCGCGTGCACCTAACCAGGTCCCTATATTACTTCGGTATAGGATTCCATTTCGCGAAATTTATTCCGGAAAGGGATTCTGTCTCACAGAACTATTCCCTTCTCATTATCCCAAGCGCTCAGCGACTTCCGCGTGCTCGTTCCACGTGGCCACTCGGTAGTCGAGCACCACACGCTTACCTTGCTTCCGTAATATCTTACGCCGCATGGGCTGTATTGAATACAGAATACAGCCATTTTACTGCATACGGAGGCATACAAATTCTCTTTAATTTTTTAACGGAAGTATAATCTACCATATTTTTACGGAAAAACCTCCTATTACCGTCGACACTTATTACCAATAGATCAGGATCGTATATTCAGGGCGTTATAAGTGTGCGCCGCATTGAATATCACGAAATAATAAATAAATGAATTTGATCGAAACAATAAAAATTCACAAGATGTTGGTTGTCATGCGATGCAGTTGAGCTGATAATTTACATCAATATCATTAGCTCATTGCTGCGGTGTATGCACTGGGAAGGCAACCGGACCATTTCAGGCACGCTCTCTACCTATATTCTTGACTGACTGTGAGCAGAAGGTTGCGCTGCAGAGAGATTTCAGGTAATACACAATATTAATATCCGCTAAGATATGATCTGTCATGCAAGTGGCGATGTTCCGCTCCTGACTTTCGTTTTTTTGCTTAGTTTGTATACATGTTTTGTTCCTAGAATATATTTTTAAATTGTTTTATTTTTATGAATTTTTACTATTATATTATTCATACGCATATTACATTATCATTTAAATCGGCTATTATGTGTACTTAACGAGTAGATTAGAATTACGGCTCTTTTACCTCCGTGATTTTGTTCAGCACATCCTCGTTCAAAACCCACCGTAGGCAACTGCTTTAGATAAAAGAATACGGGGCAAAATTCATGCACTTTCCTCTGCCATCCACCAATCTAGTGTTTAGCAGGGTATCTTGTATCTGCATCTTGTAGATGTACTCTCTTTGAATTTATCATATGATAAGATCAGCGGTGATTTTGTGTGATGTTGGAGGAGAAAAACTCTCAAAAGCTGTGGAAAATTATTGGAGCTGTTATTTGGAGAGGAAATTAAATTGACGTAAGGCTTAGAATAATCAACAATCCCGTAATTTAACAGCCTACGAGAGAAAAGAAAACGACGAAATTTAAAACGACCGCAAGTCACATTTACTCCTGCTTCTAAGTAACCCGGAGACTTTCTGCCTTTGAAACTCTTGTACTTGTCGATCCTTTCACTAAAACTGCTTAGGAAGCTCAAAAGACTACCGAAGAACTTAAGAAAACAATGATACCACTACAACAATATTACCTCGAGCAGTGCTTCTCAACCTTTTTTGCTCCACGGCACATCTTCATGCATGCTTAAGAACATCGCGGCACACCAAGCCACCCCTAATTAATTTCACTGCGTAAATACACATTTTTAACGAGAAAAACTAGCGTAACAAGTAAAAGTCGCAGTTATATTAGATTGTTAGGATTGGTAATGCAATAATTGTATAATTTTATTATAGATTAAATACATACATAATTTAAAAATTAAATATCTTCGGAGCGTGCGGCGCACTAGTCCCTTCCTCGCGGCACACTATTGTGCCGAGGCACACCGGTTGAGAACCACTGACCTAGAGGATATAAAAGACCGGGTTTCCGAAAATTCAACTATTATTGTTGGATGCAAAGGATAATTTTCCAGTTTCGACGATTCATTTTATAAAGAATTTATTTTAATCCTTTAATGAGACGATATTATTAATCGAGTTCAAAACGATAATTTGACATCGAAAATAAGAGGAAAATTTTCATTTTCAATCAGCGCGAAAATACATTTCCGTTTTACGCATTTAAGTAGATGCGCTCTTGAAGTAACGTTCACATTCATCGATTGAGGTAATATTTCACTCGATTTTTTTCTATAAATACACGGAAACCGCATACGCTGCTTGCATAGAATACTAATTCGAACCAAAAATCCAAAGAATGACTGTACCGAAATGTAACCAACAGGGACGCTTCGGCGCGAAAGCTATTTGAATGCCAACGACATTCCATAAATTCCTTACGCCTGGAAGAGCTTGCCGTCTATTCTCCCCTTTATTCCTGCCTGACATGTTTATCTTACCACCCATTTCCTTCCATTTATTCTTCCATCTGTCTCTATCAGTTTCTTTGCATCCTTCACCTTAATTCCCCCTCTAATTCTCCTAATCCTTCACTATTTCTCTCGCATTTCTCTCTTTATTTTCCTTCCATTTATTATTCCTGTCTCCGTCGGCTTTCTTCTACCTCTATCAACAGTTTTAGTTTTATCTCACAAACAAATATTCTTCTCTTTTAATTTCTAATTGTGATTACTTTTTATTAGTACTTACGTAATATTTTTTGTATTTTTTTGCAATTGGCAACGGGTTAGAAAGAATAAGGGACTGACTAGTCTAAATCTCGCCCTAATAAAGAGGCATGACTATAGATTAGCAGTGACCAAACTTACTTACCCTCGGAGCCGCATACGACAATCTTCAGAAGTTCGAGAGCAGCATGACACGCATTTTGCGTTCATTATTTTACAAACAGTAATACGTAAATACTACCCAAAGAGATTATGATATAATTAATGTCTTTTAGTTATTTCCAGCACGTCTCGAGTCATAATACGTCATGGAGTCCTGTATTTAAAAAAGTTGACGTCTTCGAATGGTAATTTAAAAGAGCCGCATGTGGCTCGCGAGCCGCGGTTTCGCCACCGCTGCTATAGATCTACCATTCCCCTTCTCTTACGCTTTATTTACACCCATATACTATTTCTAATTCCCATTTCCTTCTTCCTTGCGACTTGAAATCGAAATGACAAATTCTTTATCGTCAACATTTTTATGGCTCTTTTAGAGTCACAGCGTTCCAACCTTATTTGCCGCCAATCTTGTCTCTCTACACTTATCCGCCTTTATTTTATATACCTAAACTAAACTATCCCAATAATTCCCCATGTTTCCATTTCCCACTATAGCTTCCTCATTCCGTTTAGCTTCTTTCTCTCGCCCTCTCCATCTCTCTCTCTCTCTTCTGTTCCCCTTTTCTCCCCCTAACCTCTCTACCTTCCTATCGACCTCTCTTTGTCTGTCTCGTTCTCTCCCTCTCTCTGTCTCTCTCTAAGCGCCTTTGCTCCATTCTATCCTGTCGCCGTCTCTCTCACCATATCCCCTATTCAAACCCTTTTTGCTACCCGCCGTCCCGTGCGCCTACGACCCACTCCCCCCTTTCCACCCTCTTACTCCCACGCCGCCTTCCTCCCTCGCATTATGCCGCGCAAAGAGAAAAACCCGCGCACGACACGCGCAGTGGTCCTTCATTGAATTTCAACGATCTGCTGTCGCTCGCAGCGGTGGTGTCATCTAGCGACTAGCGTGGGAGGTAAATCGCTCTCGTTCCTCGCTCTAATTGCAGATTGACTCTTTCAGCGGATATTTATGCGCGTTCGGTTGCGTTCCTGGATCTATAGTATAGGAATTTGATTAATGATACGATAATAAATAATTTTCGTCGTTGAGTCCGGCTATTCTAATGGCTGCGAGCGGATGGTAATTCAATATTTTAAGTAAAAAAAACAAGAGAGAATTTGGGACTTGGAAAGAATCATAAATAATCTTAAGTCTGAAACAAAATGTGAATGTTATTATGTGATCAAGATAAACTCGGTAGAGAGAAGTAAAAAAAGCAATCTCCAAACACTAAGCTATAAAAATGGTTGGTTCAAGCTATGGAATAACCAGGAGATCGAGGAAACTATATAAATTTTAACTCTTAATAGTGTATGGTCTCTCAACTCGAAGTACAGGCTTAAGTTGCTTTATTGTGTAACTACCATCGAACTAAAGAACTACTTTTTGAATGAAAATAAAACTGAATATAAGATGACGAGCGTACAAAAACTAAAACAGAATGAATGCATAGCACAGTTTTTCAGGTGTTTGTATCTCTAGTTAGGTAAAAATAGAAAATGCATACAATGAACCGTATTAACAGTACAGCATTCGACTCAAAATAAATATTTTTCCGCACGAAGGAAATTTTGTGATAGGAATATACTGCTTAGTAGCATTAAAATCCTATTACTAAATATTTGTTAATTGACAGCATTTTAATACCTATTAATATAACGGATGAAATAGCTTAAAAACTTAAAGAGAAATTAAAGGATAGAATATTTAAAGCCCCAAACAAGATTCTATCATGAAAATAAGAATAAAGAACCTAAATTAATGCGAGCAGAAAAAATCAACTGGATAATTATGGATAGCTTTGCGCCAAAGCAAGAAATAACCTAGATACTATATCGAACAGAAAGTTTGAAGAAAAAATCAAAATTTGGAATAATTTAGATGGAAGACAAATATTTCCTGGAAAGTTTCGGAGAGAACTCTTGCATCGGCGTTCTCGGAAGTGCTGAATGAGACTCGATATTCGCACATTTTTTACATTCTTCGTATAAAAATGTCTTCCACCTTTAAATAAAGAGCGGAGATTTTTCCTGGAGATTCCTTAGTATACGCCGATGAGCTTAATCTGATTACATCTGATTATAACCGCCCTCGTGTGAAGGAAAATGTAGAGAATAAAGTGTACAAATAGAAGGAACTATTTCGGAGAATCCTTAGCACAACAGATTGGATCTGCTCTATTTGTCATTCGATCGATTGGCGATCCACGAACTGCGCCAATTCCGCTTCGATTCGCTTAAGTTTTACCTAATACGAAAAATCGTCCCCTGATAATATCGTAATTTTTCATCTGTGGGTTAGGTACAGACAGACAGACGACTTTATAAAGAGCGAAATTGAGACTGTAAAGTCCCTATTTACGTTTAACCCTTACGTGAGATTGGAAGCCCTAACCTAGGGGTCTCAAACTCATATCGGTGCGCGAGCCGCATAATAGCAATCCAGCAAATTCGTACCGAGTCCGGGATCCGCATTTAATACTTTCTGTCTTCATAACTTTTCGTGATATTTGGACATTCTCTTTCCCCCTCCAAAAGAGGGAAAATAGCCCAACCCCAATGATGAAATCTTAATCCCATTCATTACAAAAATATTAGATTCGGCGTAGAGAGTTAGGCCCTTCGGACACGAAACAGACACGCAGGCAACGGGAAAAACATTCTTCTGTACATTCCTCTTTCTTAAAATTTATATAATCCTTCTCTCCTATTATTCTTAATACTCACTCGTTTTACATACCACCTGACCATTTTACCTTCAGCGTTCTTCTCCATGCCCACATTTCGAATATTTCCAAGTATTTTATATTGCTTTTCCTTAGCGTTCATATTCCCCCCCTTACAAAGCGATAATCTATATATATATAACTTTTTATCCACTTCTTGTGAATATCCTACTTTATGCTCCCCGTTAATAGGAGTTTCTTTCTTCTGAAAGCGGTTTTTTATGTCGATATTCTAGTTTTATTTCATTGGTACATTTTGCATTTACTGTCTGAAACTTGTAATATTTTCCGCAATTACTTATATTCAAGCTTTCTTCTTTTGTCATGAGCTTGTATTTTCTGTATTTATTTCCATTCCGTATTTTGTATCTGCGACTTGATAAATTACATTCAAAATTCAAGAAACATTCACGTTTAAATATAAATGCGCATAAGCCCAAGTTCACGTTTCATTCTATGGTCAAAAAGAATATCTGAGTTCTTCTGTCGTCAAAGTCAATCGCTTCGTTCCTATTTTTTTAAATAGAGAAATTGGAAAAAGCATATTATTTCGCTTTTCATAGGCGGTTTAATTTTTTCCCCGAATTTTACAAAGAAATCCCATCTTCTGATATCGGAATATCCCATTATCACATCCATTCTCCCCCCCACCCCCCCACGTCTCGATCGTTTCCTTTCGCTTTCTGTTTTTTTCCGCCATTCTTCAACTTTTTCGTATCCTCCATCCTTCAATTTCATGCCAAGAGCTTTCTATCTTGGCGCTTCGATGTTTTTCTCGTTATCTCGTATACCTTCCCGTCTTTTCCCTCGGTGTTCGAGTATTTCTCTCGCTTCATCCATTTCTCAATCGTAAACACTGACATAGGATGGTATTCCTCCTCCATTCAAGTACGGTGCGAAAAGTGTAAGGTTAGAAACCCACTATACCGACGCGTCCCATCGTGACTCACGCCATGCAACGCAAATCAAAACGTCTAGCCTTTCTCGGCGTGGGTCTGCGTTGCATAGTAAAAGTAGGTTCCTACTCCATATAAAACACGCGTGAAAATGAAGTTTGGGTCTGAGCGTCATTGCATGGTAAGACGCGTTGCATTGCATATCACAAGTCGGTTTCCACCTTAATAGTATACGTAACTCGCCGCGCTTTCACAACACCCCAACCGTTCCTCGATGATACTTTGGCATTTACTGAAACATTTTTCACCTTTTGTAGGCATTCTCACCACCTTCTTCGTGTCTTGGTATCATTTTACACCAGCCCTACCCAATTTTTACGTGTCTGGCTCAAGATGTTCCAGAAAAGCTTATTCGCTCTCGTCTACCTCACTTTCACTCAACCTCAATAAAATAAATTTTATACCAAATGAGATTATTTTCAGTCGCTTAAAAAATATCATTACTATTAAGGAGACATTTTTGTTCAACGAAGCAGACTTTAGAATATTTTACAGTGTTTTAAATTAAATGTGCTTTAAACCAGTGGTCTTCGACCTTTTTTGGTTCACCGCCCACTTTTACTATATTTTTCCATTTGAAATAAGTTCACCGCCCACCTTCCGTGTCAACTTAACAATAAAATTTTTGATAAAATAAACGCTTAAAAAGACATCAAATTTAACCATGTTTACTAATCTCAAAATAAATATTAAAATAAACATTTTACAGACATTTCAATGCTTACTTTGTGCTTCGTTCCTACAAATCCGGGAATCAATGTCAGGCTTCAAGTCTGTAAGGGTCATTCGAAGATCTCCTCTTTCTGTTACTTGTAAGCGATTTATTTTTTTGGGCAGGAGATTATTGACTGCACTGAATCCCTTCTCGACTAGATGTTAGGTTGGAAAGGCTAACAAGAGCAACTATATTTTCTTCCACAAGCGTGGATATAGAGAGGGCATTTTCTTCTTCTGCCAAAGTTGCACATATCCAACATGGTTGAAATTGGCTTTACACTCCTCATCATGAAGTAATTCCATTATCTCCTCTTGGTATTCAATATCCACATCACACACATTTGTAATGATTGGAGTCACCATCCATGCTCCACTATCAAGTCTATTACATCGCAAAAACGAGTCATCCTGTCAATTCTAATGGTATAAATGTGATCTGCAAACTTGTCTATGTATTCAACTGTAATATCAACTTTGATGGTGCATAGTTCCGGAAACTGGAAAAATTCTTTTTGCAGGATGTTTTATTTGAATAAATCCAATTTGTCAATGAATACCGAAACAACATTTTTGCAGTCAATGAGTGTCAGTTACTTTCCTTGAAGTCGTAAGATAACTTCGCTGAATTTCTGAAATATTCCAGCCAACTAAAAAAACATCCTTTTTCACCGACTTTAAATCATTACAAATGTAAATTTTGTTTTCATTAAGGTAAAATAACAACACGCTATCGTATAATTCCACAAAACGTGTCAAACAATTCCTTTTCGAGATCCAACGAACTTCGGTATGTATCAACAAGCGAACAAACTGCTCATCATTATCTTGTCATAGCTGGTGAAATATTCGATCATTCTTGGAATTTGATTTAATCGTATATACTGCATTTATCACAATTTTAAGTTAAGCATGTAAACTTGGGCTTAAGCTTTTGGTAACATGACGTTGTCGGTGAATTATACAATCAATGCTGAAAACTTTGGGTACTTCTTTTTTTTAAATGCAATAAATCCTCGATTGCGACCTACCATAGCTGGCGCTCCATCAGTTGCGCAGGCAATAAGGTTAATCAATGGAATATCGTCGTATTTTTCGAAATATGCATTTAGGGTTGAAAAAATTGATTCCCCTTTCGTGTCGGTTATAAGTTTTTCTGTAAACAACATATCCTCTTGCAATATAAAATTATCATCAAAATATTTTACATATGCCATAAGCTAAGCAGTGTCGTCCATAATTGTGGACTCATCCAACTGCAAGGAAAATTGTCTTGTTTGCAAGTTTTGTTAGCCGTTGGCGAATGCTTGTTGGTAGGGGACTCGATGAACCCAATTGCCAAGTAGTCTAATGAATACTGACGACAGCACTTTTTCTTTAGAGCCATAGATTTTTAATTAGGGGCAATCTCAATATCACAAAGAGTAATTAAACAGATTAAAAACCTGTAAAGGAGCTGTACACGAAATCAACAAACGTTATCTCGTTACGAACACAAATAATGCAAGACAACAAGTATAAAGCATCCACAAAGTATACACCTGTACAATAATATCACATCAGTGATAATAAAACTTCGATAGAACACATAACAAAATTATCACAATTAACGTTCGCGCAGTAACAGCAATGTACGTGGAGCTACGATTGTATTGCCATCTTTCGGAAAGGTAAAGAAGAAAATGGCCTAATAATAGCACATCTGCTAAATTCTATGTCTGCCAACTCGGCTTCTAGATAGCAGATATAGTAGAGTGGTGCTACCAGCGCTCCAATGTCGCCATTCTGAACTAAAAGGTAGGTTGTATACATTGTCTCATTTTAGGATATGTGTGCGTATCATTAAACTTTCTTATAGAATTTTATTTCTTAGTGTAAAAATTATAATAGCATATGGTGAGTTCTTTAACGCCCACCAAAAACCCTAAAACGCCCACTGGTGGGCGCTATCGCCCACGTTGAAGAACACTGCTTTAAACAGTCAAAGTTTAGGTTATTTCCTCGCATTAATCGAAAAGGTTGTAATAAGTCCACTACATGAATCTTAAATCATAATTATATATAATGGAAGAAGGAATATGCTACTAATCTAAGCAGTGTTCTGACTCAGAATGGAAAAAGTACAAAAGATTTTAACAGAAGGACAGAAAGTACAAGGGATGCATTTATGAGATGACGACAGCTGTTGACAGGGAAATTTGATTTAAAAATTTAAAAAAATATGTCAGTGAAAACTTTGATATGGATTGTATGGGGATGAGGCGTGAGAAAAGAAGATATGAGAAGATCGGAGGAGTTTTAAATGTGAGTGCGGTGGATCAATTTTTCAAATGCGTATATCTACTGAAATAAGTCCTAGAAGGGTGGATGCTAGGCAAGAGGCAAAGTTAAACCGAATATTAAATGCCTTAAAAGAAGGAAGTGGTTATCAGAAGATGAAAAGAAACGTCCTGGATGAGAAACATTGGGTTGGGTGAGCCAAGATCTACCGAAAGGAATAAAAACATATGATACTGATGGCTTGTAAATATTTACACAAGAACATTTCTTCTGCGATACGATGTACTCATGGATGTCCTTCTAATTTAAAATCTAAAATTATAAATCAATAATTTCCTTCTAGAAAACTTGATACTAAATATAGTTTTTATTATAATATTCACGTATATCTAGGATTTTTAACTCCACAAACTGGGTGGGACTTTCAAAATCAAGTCAGATACATACGAAAATTGAACAATTGAGGTTAAATCATTTCGACTGAAACTCTTGATGTGCCAGAGCGATGTTAAGAGCTATCGGCATACAATAAAAAATCGAAAAAAAGAATGAAAGCCTCATATTTGACACAAATCGAAATTAATATTCAAAATGTTATATAAACAGTACGCGTTAACAAATTCGTTTTGAAGAGCAAGTTTATATTTACAAAGCTTCCACTTCCCACAAAAAAAGGTTAAAAATTTACCTGGACAAAATAGGAAAGCAATTTTCATCTTCAATTTAATTTTTTCCAACGATATCTGTAATTGCTTAAAAGGTTTAAAAATCGAATAAATAATATCAACGGGAGCGTGTGCTGCAAAATAAAAGGTTCTGCGTCATGAGAATAGACCTTTAATAAATCCTTTATGATTTAAAAAATTTGATATGGCGAATATCTCGGACCTTCAAAATACAAATTTAAATTAATTGGATCCAGATAAAACACGAAATTCGCTTGTTTGTTCAAATACCCATCTTGGAATGGCGATGGAGCACGTATTGCGGTTTTCAGGTTAGGCAAACAGGAAACGTTAATTATACTCAAATAGAATGACGGAGAGACAAGTAGTAAATAAACTAGTTCACTGCGGTAGAAAACAATCTAAATGTCACAGCTATTGCCGAAGAACTAGCATAGAATTCTCAAATCGGATTTACTTCCGTTAATTCAATGAAAACAAATCGTGTACGTTAAGTTGCTCGGTCTGCGAAAATTAAAAATATTGATCTACAATCATTTTCTTGGAAAAATGATCTTAATCACGCTTCACTAAAACAGTTATTGAGGAAAGTTTGCCAAAAATATTTTGACTGTCGCTCATTTTAATTTTCGTATAATTTTTTCCTTGTAAAATGCAATCAACTATGTTCTTTTAAAATAAGCGGATAAAATGAACAGTAGTAAATGGAATATTAAATAATCAGGATTATGTTTAAAATAATCATATCGATTCACGAGAAACTTTATAAAATATCAAGGAAAAATAAGATAAAAAGAAAAGCATGTCGATACAAAATAGTTATAGAATAAAAATTATTTCTAACTAAAATTTAATGCAAGCTTCAGAATAAAATCGCACTATGAATGAACTTGCTTTTATCTCTCAATAGAAATCATATTTTCCGCATGAGTCATTTAAATTCTTCAGTAAAACTTAATGATTTTTTATTGTCATTTCACACCTCGTTCCTATTCACTTCAATGGCAAATAGAACAATCAAAGAAAGAGAAATTGTAATGAATTAGTCAGCAGATTCATATGGGAAAGCAATTAGGAAGTTGTGGCAATTAAACGTCTCATTCACAACTACCTCTCTCCAGAGCCTGATAGATGGGGAGCCAGCAGGGCCATTTGGCCCGGGCCCCATCTCACCTCTCTCAGGCCCTGACCCTCTCTAATGTCCATAAAAAGGTTGTGAAAGCGGATTCGCACTTCGATCAGTACCGATTCACCGAGAGCATATTCTAAATTAATATGTTAAAAATGCATTTTTTAAAGGTATAGGTATGATGTTATAACCTCATTAAGAACGATATTACCTGAAGATACTCAGCCGAAGGAAACCCCATTTTTTCCTGTGCCTACGGCGTAATTAACGGTTGCGTGGGCCCCATTGGGAGAATGATTCCACCCACCTCTTTTAGAATAAATCAAGAATTAACGCCAAAGTAACATTAAGTCGTCCCATTTTCATTATTATTGTAAGGGTATCAAAAGAAAATAAAAAATAATTTCCATATGCATATATAAACAAAAATAAAAACACGATTTTTGGTGTCTCCACCGGTGCAGCTCGGAAGCTGCGTAATCGTGGATGAGCCACCTAGCAGTTCGTGAGATCGAGTTTTCCTCATTCGCTTAAACCGATTGGTCTTCCTGTGGAAGGGATTGGGGATTGAATGCGGGCTGGAGATAACAGTCGGACTGAAGAGAGGCCAGTGCATGGGAGGTTGCGATGGGACAATGGGTTTGAGGTTAAAACTGCCTTTGACGACATAATTCGCGAAGGACAAGAGATTACTGTGGGAGAGCTTCATCGGACGACACAATGTTTGTTCAAATAAATGGGATGATGGAGCGAAGGTGAAATGCTGCTCGAATTTGCTTCATAGCCGTAGGAAACGAGCAGATGACCTTAATGAGCAATTACTTATCGTTCGGGCGTGCTAGTTGCTCGTATATTGTGTCCTTTGGAGCATTTCAGTTTGGAATTACGGTGGATTTGTAAATTTTACGGTGAAGGATTTTACAACCGGTCCATTGGCGTCGCATTAGAGACAAGAGGATGGAGAGAAAGTGAGAGCGGGATGGTACAAAAGCAAAGGCAGGGTTATCTCACCAGAGAAATCCTCCCTCTTCGCTACATAGCTTTCCTCATTTCTATTTGTATGCGACTGTATGTTTGCGTACGTATAATGTATGTATAAATATATTCGCCTATACGTACATAAACATTAATATATTTATGCATACGGTAGGCCCTCGTTAACAGCGAGGGTTATTACCGTGAATGCCAAAACCGCGGATATAAAAGGGCATATGGGAATGGTTAAAAGACTAAATATACTATGAAAAGAATAAAAACGCAAATCGAGTACCTACAACAGAAAATAATACTAGTCCATAAAACATATTAACCTGTTAAATAATTTCCACTTATTTAATTTAAATTATCCTTGGGTATAATTTATAAAGAACTTTAAAGAATAAGAAAATGTGTACCTCAAGGAGTTATATGGAGGATATTTTAGCGGCAACAAAAATTTTCCTATTATTATAGAAAATGTTAGAAAGATGAAATTAAATTGTTTCGTGCATAATCTCTCTCAAAATAAAAAATCGGTACAACATACATTGTACAAACTTTCTCATATAATAATGCGTCGTTTAGTTATCTTTAGAAAATGAAAATCGTATCAGCCGGTTTTTAAAAAATCCAATTTTTATTAAAGTTGTCCAAGAATAAACTAGCCTTATATTCATTCATTGAGAAAAATGAAATATGTAGTATTATTGCAGAAGTATACTCAAGTAACTGTAAGAAATTTTATCAAAATCGTTTGAGCCGTTTATGAGAAAATCAAATTATTGTTACAGTTGCCTACAATAAATTAGCCTTATATTCATTTTTTGATAAATATGAACTATACAGTATTATTTAAGACGTAAACTTAAGTAACTGTACGAAATTTGATCAATATCGTTGTAGCCGTTTTTGAGAAAATCAAATTGTTGTTAAAAATGGGTAGAATAAACTACCCTTAATTATTGAGAAATGTCAACCATTTCTAGATATACTCTGCTCAGTATGATAAAATGCCTAAGTACGATATTTCATTCGTTTTTGCTCTACCGTTTAGGCTCCAGAGCCAGTAACAGGCAGACAGACGGCATTGCAAAAACCACTTTTTCGCATTCAGCGAAACTTGAAAGTATATTTCCGTAAAAATCTCGAGGTCGAATTTTTTCGCGATAACAATACTTTCTCGATACTTCGTATGAGAAAGTAAAAAGTGCTTTGCTATAAAATGAAGTTTCCGTTATTGGGAGTATAAACACTTTCACTTCCTTTATTTTACTTCGTTTTTACGGCTCTTTTAGCTTCGATCTGGTGACAGGTTTATATAATACGACTATTCAATGTTCGGAAGTTAACTTTCATATAAATAAATATAAAAGCATATAAACTTCATCCTGGGTGATAAACCTGGTAACAAAGTGAAAACTGTTATATTTTCATTCTTATATTTCTTCCCTTGCTACCATTTATAAACACGCCAGTAATTGAAATATTTGTACAGTGGGAATAACGACACAGCGCAAATATTTGAGCGACTGACCCATAGGGCAAGCAATTCACTGAGGTGAAGAAACACATTATCGTGGAAGGTGATTATTTCATTTGAAATCCGCGAATTTCGGCATTTATTTTATTAATACATATAGAAAAAGTACTCAATATTAATAATAGAAATTTACAGTACAACGGGGATTTATAATTACTGAATCTAGTTATTCATACATAACTCTCAGAAAATCACCCAATTACGTTTTTAACGATTTAATTGCTGATTTAATTCACTATTATCATTCGGGGCTTTGGCTACCATTTGCGGGGCCTTGTGCAAAAAACAGCATAAATATTAGGATAATATACATATAGTGACTCAAGAACTTATAAATATATAAGTTACCTATATCTAACTGACCGGAAATTATTCTTCTATAAAAATATAAAAAGCTGAATGGAGATAGTTCATAAGGGTTATTTTTAATCCTGCTAAAATATAAACGGACGGACCTAGAAATCGTTAGATTTTGTCTTTGACCAGCAGAACTATGCTCAAAAAGTAGTGCTTCTCAGATGTTCTTTTTACTTCAAAAATTTGCGGAACGGACAAATTGAAATATAAGCGGTTATTTATATAAAAAAGGCGGTAAAAATAAAAGGAAGTACGTTACGGGGATCTCTCCGTTTGCGAGGGGCCAGGTGCCACCACACTACTACCAGGTGTCAAAAACCGATCCTTCATAATGTAAAACTAAATAGCGAAACAAACCACTGTTTGTTAACTGAAATGGTAAGTAGCGAAAGCCATTACTTTGCAGAATTATATTCCTTGGCAAAAAAATTGTTTTCCTATCCATTCCTGACCTCACTCGTTTTATTCCCGCAGCTCAGAAAAAACCTCGATTAAAAAAATTGCGTTTTGTCCAAGTTGTTAAGAGATGAATTGCTAAGGGAAACAGCTTTTATTCAACAATGACCGAAATTTTTCGAGAAGTTATTTTAAAAAAACGCAAATTTAATTTTACTCTAGGAAAACCATTGTTCCGGATGTCGTAACGCGTATGCATGCAAAATCACGGACGCGATCATTAAGAACTTAACGGCAGTACGCGAAAATTAAGAGGTCCCGCGATTAAATAACTCGCTTCCTCTTTTCTTTCTCTGACCACACGGTCCTGGTCTGTCACCGCGAGCATTTTTGCGGAAACCCATGGGCGCAGTTGTATACAGCAAGCAATGGAGGAGGGGGGGGGTCTTGTTTTTCCGACCCAAAATCACGCTGTTCCCTTGAATTTTCTTTGGGCGATGAAACCGGGTCAGTGGATGGAGATCCTCGGGGGAATTCGACCGAAAAGAAAATAAAGCCATAACGTTTTTGTTGTGTCAGGAGGCGGTAGATTTTCCGAAAAAAAATATGCATCAGGAATGTCCAAGTATGTATAACAAATACTCGTATTTCGTAGGCATGAAATTTCGTTTTTGTTTAGCGGAAAAGGCACAGAAAAGTCATTAGAGAAGAAAATGTGTGTGGATTAAAGATGTAAAGCTGGAGTGTTACTTTTTGATTTTTTTAGACTAGAAACTAGAAACACCCAATTCGGATATAATAATAACACACAATAACTCAGCACAAATAGGTTTCTCCAATTACATGTGTTGTAATAGATCTAATGGAAATCATATACTAACAAGCCCTAGGCGGGACTAGTACCTGCGCCCTTTACATGAAGATTCAAACAAAATTACCACTAATCTAGCATATGCGACTAACAATTTAGCATAAATAATTAATACTTAGCAAATATTTATTTTAATATGAGCATTTGTCATCGAAAAAAAGAAAATATACTCCGACTGATACATTACACTAATTTCAGTAACGTTTAAACATTAATCTTTCACATAATGTTTCCAATTAATCAACGTTAATTTGGATAGTTTCAAGTATATTTGTGTAATTATAGTAGACAAATTTAACTACAAGTACCTGAGTTAACTGTTCACCATTTAATCGAGAATTTACTGTAACAATACATAAACCTCATGTTATTAGAAAGTTGCCTATATGTATTACCAAAATCGTCAATAACTCGTTCCAAAATAACGAACTATTTCTCGGTCCATAACTACAGGTCGTATTTAAAGCAAATACTCGTTTATTAGAGTAGAGTAGAGCAGCCATAGCAAAAGAAATCAACATCGGATCTTCCACGCTCTGCAATATCAAGGCTCACAATCAGAAGGCTAAATTAGTGAAATTTGTGTCATCTTCTGGGACGAGTAAATCAATTAATAAACGTCATACGCTTCATAAGCCAAAAATGGAGTAACTGGATAAAATATTATACGATTGGTTTTCACAGAAACGTTCAGAAGAATTAAATAATTTCGTCCCTTTCTAATACAGTAAATAAAGATAAACCAGAAAGATATAATCCAATAAATTCAATTTTGGGAACAGGTTCATTGTCGTACTCTCCAAACTTTCCGGACGCCCTAAACTTTTCAATAGTCTTTTGTTTTGGATGTAACCGTAGCAACGTATGAAATAAGAAAGGATAAATATCTAGATCTAACTACGTGTGGAAGAATTAAAATGGAAAATGCAAACCTCGTGCATAGTTATGTCTGGGGAGTACGATAGTGAACCTATGCCCAATTCTGTTTGGTTATTGCTAAATTTGCGATGTCAAAATCGAAAAACGCTCCCCTATCCGGCTATTTCTCCTAATCGGCTATCCACAATCCCCAAGATAGTCGGGCAACACAGCTTTTACTGTATTTGCAGTGAGTAGACTTTAATGCCACACTTACATATGCGAAGAGATGCTTATTAAATTCGCGGCGTGTAAAATGTTCGATTGTTATTACATACGATTTTTAAATTGACAATTAATATTATTACTATTATGGTGATTAATTTACATTTAAAAATTCACTTTTCTAATATCAATTTCAAAACAAAGAGAGCGTGGAAATTCGTATGGAAGGGGCAGAGGGAGGAAGGGGAGGACAAGTGCGCGGTAAACAGGGGCGGAAACTATTCATTACTTATCGCTCCGCTCGCCAACATTCGTTATATATGAGGCATTTTTTTTGCCACGGGACCAAACATTTGTTCGTTACAGCCGAGAATTCGTAAAATGTGTGTTCGTTACATCCGAGAAATTTAACCAATGCCCTTATGGAGAAGTCCAAGGGACTGAGACATTTCTTCGTTATAACAGAGATTTCGTTTTAGGCGTGGTTATTATAAACGATAACTTAGTAAAAGTTCCACTTTTATTAACAGAAAAAACGACCGGTTTCGACTAATATCTACTAAGTTATCTTTCTAATTCTTTTATGATGGAGTTCCACCAAGTAAAGGCTTCCTCCGTCGATCGTTATAAACGAGTTTTACTATATTGAAAACAGTAAGTATTAAACTTCCGTTTAAATTTTGCGAAATCTTCGACAGACAAAAATCGGTTAAATGCGCGTCGTTAAAATGTACCTTGTACATGAAAAGAATAATCGTAAGAGAAGAATTTTATGAGCTGGAAGTAATAAAATAAGTGGTAAATGAGATGGGAGAGAAATAATGATGAAGAACGACAAGTTTACGGAATGGAATTACTGCATCAGATACTGGAGAAAAAGGGAGAGAGCACGTAAGGAAAGGTATAACGTAAAAATAAAACGCGAAAGTAGCTCAACCAAATTGAGGAAATGTGCCCAAGTGACGCAACGGTTTCCAAGAAAATGCATTTCAGCCCTACAATTACGTAGTAATGACTTTTTCAAGTCTACGCGTGACACGTGTGCTAAATTAAACGAGGAACTAACCGGATAAAAATAACGTTTTCAACAATATGGTTGCGTTAACAATTCGCATATTCTTTTCCTTGGTATTAAAATTTATATGATCAATTAATGAGAAAAAATTCTTTTCGTTAGCGGAAATGAGCATAAAATGAAAAAAATATGTCCAGCCTTAAGTAACACTCTATGTTCCCGAATTCTTATAAGAGCACCAATATTGAGTTTGATACCGTGACCTGTAAGAAATAATCAGTTTTAATTCGGTATATCAACAGATTATGGTAAACCCGTGCAAAGCAGAAGTCACTGAATATGTAGAGTTTTCCTATCTCCTGCATTTATCATATGACTGCTTCTCTCACTCGTATAATATTCTAGACATTTAAGAGGGTGTAACCATCAGCTCATTTTATGAATCTGTGAGGCACTCGGCAACTCCTACTGTGACCCACAATGTCATTATTTTTCCCACCCTTCGAGAAGAAGGCTAACAATAAGATCGTACTGTGCAGTTTTAAACGGCTGAAAGAGTGCCACTCGCGTTGTAAATACACCAATCAACGAAAAGGTCACTAAAGTCATCCAGGTGAATATTTAATCCTGTAAATGAGATTTTGAGCTCTCTGGAACTCTTAAACACCGTCACAATGAAATGAAACCTTCTAATAACAACTGAAATGTGATTATTAACGAAATACACAGAGAACGCGATATAAAGTTTTATTTAATTTATTATTCGCTCTTTCCCCTAAGGATAAATTTAAATGCACTGAAATTTTATTGATTAATATTTATGCAGGTATATATTTAAATAACTGTTATCCTAAAAGAAAATTTTGATTTAACTGCGGTAAATATTAATTTCTATATATAACGTATATTTCCATTAAAATATGTAAACCGAGTGTTTAGTGATAGCACCAAAAAGTATCTGAAATTAAATTGGAGCCGATACAAAACTTAATCGTAATCCGATGAAATGTAATTGTCTCCGGTTTCGTTTGATTAAAAGAGACAGACGGATCGTACATTCGCCACCAAATTTATTCATCATTAAAAACCTCTTTTCCAGATTTCCTAGAATTACCACGTCGCTCTGCGAATTGTATGGAATGTGTCTGTACCTTATTTGCATGCTCTGACATTTATCCTTTCGAGGGATGTTGACACGTATACAAAGAAGGGAAGGGACGGAGTTGGGAAAAGGGATAGGAAGAGAGAAAGAGAGGAGAAACAGAATTAAATACAATGAGGAACGGAATGACAAAGAAGAGAGAATTAGAAAACGAGGGGAATTACTTATAAAAGGTGGAAAAGGAGGGTTTCAAAGGAAGAAAATGGAAAAAAACTGTAGAGAATCGAGGGAGGAAGGGAGAGAATCTGGGAAGAGAAAGAGTCTGACGAAAGTAGGAGGCGGAGAGGAATAAGGATGGCAGATAAATAGGAGGACAATGAGGGTTGCGGAAAGAATATTGTAATCAGAAATGAACAAAAAAAGGATAATATACCAACAAGACAAAATGGGAAAAGTAAATCACGCAAATTTTGCTATAGTTACTGTTTTGTAAGAAGAAAAAATTTAAACCGCTTTTATGCATTGGTTGAAGTGATTTGAAAAACTTTTAAAGCTTAAATCATCGTTTATTCTTTTTGGGTTGAAATTTAACTTGAAAAAACAAACGTCACTAAAAACAAAGAAACTTCGTCTGTACACGGGAGTGGAAACATAATTAATATTTAGATTAACATTCTGAACGAAGAATAAAGCACAAATTCTAATTATCATCTCCAATTACAACGTCAAAAGCCCATTATTGTTCACAGTCCTCTCATATTTAACTATGCCTGTAAACAAACTATAAATAACTATTACCATTAAGCAAGAGTATACACGAAATTTTAATGTTAGTCATTTAATAAGCTTAATAATATGCGGGACAAATTACTCCCTGGACTAAGGATTTAGGGACACCGAGCAAATATAATGAAAAATGGGACTTATCCAGTAAAAACGGAATTTCCAGTCCCCCAAAGAAGATCGTTGCAGGAGAAGGTAATGAGGGAAATGAAAGAGGGAAGGAAATGGACGGAGATGAATAGAGAGAGAGAGAGAGGAGAACAGGAAGGGGGTGGTTAGGGTCGTCCATTCCACTAGCCGCCTCGATAAGTTCCACAGCAACAATGTCTATCGAACCGTCTAAAATGGCGCAGCTGGCTGAGAAATGAAATCGATCGAGGAAGAAAAGGCATCGACAGCCCTGTCCGCAACGCCCACCTTCGCAATTTCATAAACAGATGCGCTTAGGCCCGCGGATTAATAGCGACACATTGTCCTCGTTCGAGGTTTACGTCAAATGGTATATTTCCTTCTCCGAATGATATTATTGATCTCGTGGCGAATGGTGACGAACTGAACAAGTCGGAAACAGAAATGGAGATTCGTCGACGGTCATTTTCTGATTTAACGGTTTAACTTAAAAAAAAACTTTTCCATTTGTTTTCATGTTTGATAGCGTTTATAATGTTTACATTGTCATTTATATATTGTTATTGTGATCAGGAAGAAATTCATATTGGAAAGTTCCACGAACATGTGCTTTATAGGTGCCCCTGAGTCGGATAGTTTTTTTCAATTCTGTGTTGTACTGTGTGCGGCGTTAGAGATAAATCTATTTATCTTTAAATCTAACCTAAGCTAAAGATATGTCGTATTTATGTAGGGTATCACCCAAAACGGAAGGTCAACAATAGAAGGTACTTCATTCTATTCGGTTTTCACAAAATGACGATTTAATCACAGTATGGAATTGGCTTAAAATTCATCCAGTATGAGACCTTGTTGTCATAAACAACACTGGATAAATAATACCTACATCTAAAAAACTAACAATATATCCAGCGTCGTTGTAACAAATCGAGCGTTACGCCCAGCTACCGCCAAGTTCTCCCCACTCCAGCAGCAGTATTTTCGTAACGAAATAATCCATTCCACGTATTTAGGTAACCAGCGATATTATTATACGGACTATAAGCGTACGCATATGACAGAGTATACGCAATGTACACTGCACCGACTTTTTACTTTCTCCATATACGTAGTATAGAGAAAGTATTGTGATCACGAAAAAAATCGACTTCGAGATTTCAACGGAAATACACGTTTTGAGGTCCCTTGAACACGTTTAGACTATTTTCGGAATGATGTCTGTGTGTATGTGATTGTGGGCGCTATAACTCGAAAAGTACTTGCCATATCATTACCAAATTTCAAATACCTACGTATAACACTTTGGTATGAGCACGAAGAGCTCATTAGTTTTTTGACAATACCAGTTAACCGGAAGTCGAGGTTTATTCGAAACCGGATTAGGTTTTGGCGAAATATCTTCGTTAAAACATCATTATTGTATATACAGTTCTATAGAGAATATAATTTTCTACAACTTTCATTAGAAACAATTTTCCATAGCAGTTATTGTTTAGGAATTCGTGAGGACCAAATTTGTAGCGAATTATATTCCTTGCAACTTTTGTTTGAAACAAATTTTCGTAGAACCATCCATTTAGGAGATATTTCACTTATGCGTAAAATTCCAGTTCACAGATACACCACCTATCGAAGAAATTGGAAAGTATTATCTACCCAATAATGGTGCTTAAAGAGGATGACTGTATTCTTATTTCACAAATAATAATAACTTTAGCTCAAAAGTTAACTTTGAAAAATAGATATTTTCGAAATAATTGATCTATTATAAATGTTTCGCGTAGTCAATGTTTACTCTTCACTATAACATGCAATTTCGTATTTTTTTGTTCACAAAGCAACTGAATTCAAAGCGTCAGTCGCTACTTTAAAATTATCTTGTGATACATTGAGCTGAGGAGATTTTTCGGTTGGTGTTTATTTGTTCTTTCCACTTTGTTTTTAATAAAGACTATTGAAAATGTTTAAAAATTTTCTCTATTGTAATCGCTGAATATTTCTGAGAACGGTGATGTCAAGAGCAATCATATTCATTGCTCTGTATGGAGAAAGTCATGTGTTGGCCACATCATATTTTTTCATTTTTCCCTCGAAAGAATTCATCCTAGAATGAAACAGTAGAATTAATTAATTCATTAATTAAATGATATTTGCGCTGTTACTATTACCACAAAAGGTTCAAATACGACTCTACTCGTGTAATGGTACTATAAACCTCTTTTCCTCCATCAACTTCTCCTTTGACATTTCGCTAAATTGCATCCTCCCTTTCAAATTCAGGAGCGGAGGGTGCGCATCAACCAGACCGTCGAAGGACAGAGGACGCAGGGTGAAAAGGGAGAGTAGACGGAGCGAGGGGAGCAGGGAGGGGCGCCGAGGGCCATAATTTCGCCCTCACCTCCTCCTCCATCTTCTCCTGCCGCCAGCCGGGGCAGGCGCCTCCACCCTCACGCCCTCCCGGAGGCGGCAGCGAACACAGAGGCAACGAAAGGCACATGGCCTCCCCTTCCTACGCCACGCCCCTTCCTTAATAGGGCCCTACCACCACGCCACCTTCTGTCTTTACACCCCACGATCCGCTTCACCTCCACCCCCGCCCTCCCCCCAAAATCTCCTACCCAATCTCCACCAAACTGTCCCCACGGAGAGTCTCCCCCAGGACTGCCGCCACGCCCTCGTCTCGGCCGAGGACCACGCCCTCTGGACACACGGGGCCGGGCGGTGGGGGCGTGGGTGGGGGAGGGGGGGGCGGAGGTGAGGGCGAGGAGGAAAGGAGGAAGGCGGAGGGGGCGGGGGCCGTCGCGCGTCCTCCCCCCGCAAAGAAGACCTCCGTCCCTCCCTCGTTCCGGAGATTTCGACGCCCGCCCTCTCTCCGGCAGCGCCTCGCCCTCTTGGTGGTTCTCTCCCTCATCCTCTGCTCGGTCGCCATGGAGACGGAGGAAAATCCCTCGACGAGCATGGAGACGTGCATGCAGAAGTATGCTCACTTCGAAGCACCCGCAGGAGGTGAGTGCACTTATCGAAGACACTAGAGTACAACCTTTTATACCCGGGTTCCCGTAATCAGGGGACTCTCGTGGTTCGGAAAAAATTGTGGATATTTTTCCGATACCACCGCTCTGACTTCGGAACGTTTAAATTAAAAACTCACAAAATTCTTCCGGACGCATACTATCATATAACAAATAAAATCCCTCTCAGGGTAGGAAGACGAAAATTCAAACAATCACTTAAATATAATGTCACCGACAGTTTAATATTCTCTTTCTCTTTTCTTCAACTATTTCTCATCCGAATATATACCGTAAGAAACAAAATTTATTAATCACAACGCATAAAATCAATATGATAAGCAATTTGAAATGCCTTAATCAATAATTAATTGTCGCGAAATAAATTTATTAAACATGGATACCTGTAAATTATTCCTTCATGACGATAAAAAGTTTCCTTGTCGAACCTAACCGTCTCCTCAAACTGCACATTTTGCTTCAAGGCCTATAAACATTATTACGTTACGAATACGAATTATGTTAAATAAAAGCATAAAACAAAATATTTTAGCATAGATTTTGTTTGCTTTCCATTCTGGCCAACTCCCATGGCCCAGAAAATTTCCTAGGCCGACATATTTTATTTCCCAAGGGCACCGGACTAAAACATGATCATAACCAGCGGTGTAGCTATCTTTGTCTATGCAGTTCTTAGAGATTTTCCTGTATATCCACGGAGGAAGGCTAAGGTGATCGAATCTTATTTATCTTTATAAAGACGTAAACAAAATAATAGTTTCCACTCATTTATGGTCAAAAAACGATTAATAAAATACCGAGTTTTTAAAATTTTACGTTATTCGTTTATTTTTCAAGATCGTCCTTAATTATTGCACCGGGGTCCATGCGGTCATAGTTATGCCACCGTTCATAACGTCGAGAGTTAGGTTTTTGTCCACTGATAAACTGCAACCTAGCAGCGCAGGCACGACGCACCGGCGAGATGGGAGACTGTCCGGAGAGTCAAAGTATTTGGGGCGCTATCCCGTATCTATAGTACATTACTAGCAAGTAAATAAATTCTGTATACCAATTTATATCGTGGAACAGGCGGGAACCTAGATAAAATTCCTTTTGCTTTACATTATCAATTGTTATACGCAGTTATGAACAATTTAACGGGTTCTTTTAAAATAACTTAACAAAAATATACGGAAGGAGGCGCTACAACGGATTCTCGCCCGGAGCGCCAAAATATTTCGGACAGCTCTCGCTTAAAACGCAAGCATATGCATCTTTTTTATTTAACAGTGTGTTTTGGACCTAAAAAAAAGCTGAATTTTCATAGTATCGAATATAAAATATATATATGACTTACAACTAATTTTCTTTATAAGTTCGGAATATAAAAATACTCTTTTTTCGAGCGTTACCTATTTATATCAATTCAGTCATTTTCTTAAAAAGAGAGAGACAAAATCGTAGAGCCTCCAGAGGCACGTTTCCCTGATAACATATGTGTACCGTCAAAGAGGATTTATAATAAATTTACATAAGACTGATTCGCGGAAGTAGGACGAATGACAGAAAAAAATTTCCTAAAAATTCCATTATCTACTTTCAACTTTTTTTTTAACAGAGGAGCAGCGGTGCCCTTTCCGTTAATTGAATCGGAGAGCAAAAGAAACAATCCCATTTTAGATCGTTTTATCCTTCTATTTGCCCGAAGCGACGATCCTTGGCGAAAAATAATTCAGCTGAAAAACTATTTACGTGAACAAAGCCGGAATGAGTCACTCCAACGGCTGACGAACGAACCGAATATTCCTAATTAAAGCACAAAGCAAAACGATTATCGTATCCATATTACCATGTGTTCTGTCATTTTCGCTGGAGGAGTAATTTTACAGTGGCTCTTTCGCTGAACATACAGTGAACTCCCGATTTACGACCTTTCGGTTCTTACGAACTAGAATTTTTACGACATAAATTTGGCTTACGACCTCAAAGTTCGATCGTACGCACTTGAATTCAGTTAACTTAAATTACTACCATCATTTTAAAATGATGTACGAAAAAGTAACATTTATTTCTGGAATATCTAAATAAATTGTTGCTGGATCCTTTTAAAGGGCGTTAATAAGATTTTTTCATTGGTTTGTGTCTGCAATTCGCGTCAGTCTTCCTTGAATGCGTTTTTAACTCCTCTACAGCACCACCCTTCTGGTATAAATGTTGAAAGTTCTGCACCTTTTTCCACATTATCACGCCTGTTAATCTGTCCTCACACCTCAATCGATACAATACGATACGATAATACTTCCGCTTAATATGGAAAATGACGCCAAATTCAACGAATGACTGTCATGATTAACATGTATTTGCTAAAATCTATTATAATTTGTTCCGATCTCCTTTTTATTGCACGTGTAGGAGGAAAAACTGGTTTTCGAACACATCCCATGATTTTAACATTGCATTAATGGCAAAATCTCTCCCGATTTACGAACTTTCGGTTTACGAGCTACTTTTCAGGAACGCACGGTGTACGTATATCTGGAGTTTACTGTAAAACTATTACTTGCTATGTAAACATATATCTGCTCCTAGTATTACATTTAACTGATAGTTGAGCATGGATCCGTCGTTGCTTTTTTAGAAGTAGAACGAAAACAAACGCAGACTTTGCATAACGAAGACCGCCTTTCTATAGAACATAATGTCATTTGCGTTTCAGGAATACAGAATACAGAGTCTTCAAAGGATCTTTTACCAAGATGGAAAGACAAAATGTTTTTTTTCCACGGTAAAAGGCGAGCTTGAAGCTCAGTAATGAATGGGGATCTCACGCCTTTCCGCGCAGTCACATATGCACTCGCTGAAAACAGGCCCAGAGGAGAAAGAAAGAATCATCTGCTAGCCTTTTTCCGCTAGTCCCTCTAAATGTAATATGATCCTCCTTCACTGTCATGGTATACTGCGCAAACGCCGTGAACAAAGCTAAGGCATGGGGAAAAAATTCAATACATAACTTTAAAAGTTCTTTTTTACCTAAAACGTATTGCTGAAGATTCCAAATTCATCGGTCAAAGTTAAAAATTTATAAAGACTCACGAACAAGACATCCCTATTTTTTTCGAGGTAAATATATTTTTTTAGGCATTCGTTACGTTAATGTCATTGACGTATTAAATCCGATACCGTCCCTTGCCAGATCATCTTAAGAAACAGGTCTGACCTCGATGCTCTTTATCTGAAATCCGATAAATCTGAATGTTATCTCGAATCTGGAAAGGTCAGCTACCTACTTAAAATTTCATCACTGGACCTTAATACCCCCATCGATTATTCTCTCAGATGGAAAAGGAAATGCATCATTCAGAATGTTTTTTTTTACTTTCTCCATACGCAGTAATGGGGAAGTATTGCTTTCATGAAAAAATCGACTTCGAGATTTCAACGGAAATACATGTTTTGAGGTCCCTAGAACACGTTTAGACTATTTTCGGAATGATTTATGTGTGTGTGTGGATGGATGGATGCGATTGTGGGCGCTCTAACTCGAAAAGTACTTTCCATATCGTTACCAAATTTCATGTATAACACTTAACGTGAGCACTAAGAGATGATTAGTTTTTAGACAATACCGCTTAACCGGAAGTCGAGGTTTATCCGAAACCCAATTCGGTTTTTGCAACATTTCTCCGTTAAAACATCATTATTGTAAATACAATTTGATACAACGGTTATAAAGAATGTAATTTCCTACAACTTTCATCTGAAACAATTTTCCATAGCAGTTATTGTTTAGGAATTATTTATAAATAATCGGTTTTTTCGGTTTCCGTCAAATATATCCTTAAAAACTTCGTTATTGGTAACCTTTGTTAGGACTAAAGTTGTAGAGAATAATATTTCTTCCAAGTTTTGTTTGAAACAAATTTTCGTATAACCACCCATTTCGGAGATATTTAACTTAATCTTAAATTTCTAGTATACAGCGCCACCACCATGTAGCGGTGAATTCTGTAAACATATTCAAAACATACCTAATTTACGGCAATAAGGACGACTGTATTCTTTTACGATACGAAATAATAATTTTGCCCTATAATGCTATTCATAATAATTTAAATATCTATAGCCCAAATATGGAGAAAGTCATGTGTTGGCCACGTTTTTTTTTTATTTTAATAAATTATTACGTTATCAAATACGGCAAGACTTTATTTTTATCATAAGCTTCATTAATTAAATATAAATTTGATCGTTTGATATTTACACACGCCTAAGTTTTTCACTTGTTCGGGACAAAACGTGAAATGATTATAGAGTGGATCGACGAATAGGTCAGGGTCAGGGCCGTTTTATCCATTAGGCACAATAGGCACAGTGCCTAGGGCCTACGAAAATGTTTGATGCTTGAATAAGTGTTGAAGTATTGTTGAAATAATTTCAAAAGCAAAATTATAAAAATGCTTTCGAATATCTTTAATAGCAAAAAATTAGATTTAACGTGGGTGCATTTCAATATATTTGATATGACGTAGAGTTGAGCCTTCGAATGCAAAAGTGCCTAGGTCCTACGATGGTCTTAAAGCGACCCTGGTCAGGGGTCGGGAAACTATTCTACGTGAATACGCTGCAAGTTCTGAATATTTAAGTTGTCCTCGTTGGTAATTGCGAACGCTTCGGCGGGTCGCACCGATGTCGAGAAACTATTCTACGTGAATACGTTGCAAGTTGTGAATATTTAAGTTGTCCTTATTGGTAATTGCGAACGCTTCGGCGGGTCGCATAAATGTAAGCAATGGGAGTTACACAAAGATTCAGTCGTATCATTAAAGTGAAAAAGAATTCTGTGTATTTTCAAGTGAGAGGGACAGTTGCTCCGCTTTCTCTCCTTCTGGTCATTAATTTACCTTTCTGCGCTCCATTTTCATGCCCACCAAATGTACTAGGAAAATTAATCATTTAATTTCGTGTGAGAAGCAACAAAATGGGTCTCATTTGCGGTGCTTTGTGCAGTCAATAACAGAAATTCAATCTTTATTGGCCGTCGAGTGTCCCATTTCGGCCCCTTTGAGACTTCGCAGCCTTCATTTTTGGCATTTAGAAATGGAATCCGAATATTTCTCCTCAATTTCTCATGTTCGTCATTTCCGTTGAATGAGTAAGTAAAATTCAAATTTTAAAATCAGAGCTAGAAGTTTTACGAGTTTTTTGGTCAAAGTACGCTCGTATAAGTCCGCACGGCACGAAGCGGACATGGAATACTCATTATAATAATTAGCATAGATTACGGAAATAATATCGAACTCCATTTTTTGAATTCATTTGCTTCTTACAGAACTTACTTTTAATTTATGATTTTAAGGAAACTGCAAACAATCACAGGTTTCCGAGTGTAAATTTGAGAATAATAAGATAATAACGTCTCTAAAAACCGGAGGCGCTGCTAAAAATAGAAGTTAATATTTTAAATCATTACCATTTATCTTTTTAAAAATATCTAATACCAAATTTAAATAATTTGGTATTTCTATCAATTTGAAATAATATAAAAACATTTCCGAAAAATCTGAAAATATAGATATAGGTAAATATGTAAAGTCATTTCAATTTATCTCATATGTTTAAAAAATTTTCTGCAATTTTATAATGACCGATCAAACTGTGCGTCCTCAACGGATTAATGTTCCCCAACTGCCCCGCCTCCGCCATATTTTTCTTGATGGCATTCTTAATCACCATGTACGCAAACTGCAGTGTAAATCTCCTGACATTAATTTCTGTGTATGTCACCATAGAGCTGTCATTCATTAATGAAAGCAAAGCTTTTTATTCTCTTTATCTGCACACGCAGTCAGAAATATAAACTAACAGGGCGAATTTCAAAAGTGAAAGCGTGGATTTAGAGTTTGTTTTGCAACAAGCTCATCCCGAAAAAAAACCCTTTTTGAATCGATGTTTGCGATGATGAAAAATACATAAACCGGCTCATAATGCCAAAGCGATTGCGAAAACTCATTTCTTCCGTGATTTTACTGGCGCACACTGCTTTGGTTTCCATTTTTGAAAACGAGATCCTCCATTTTTTAAGCCTCTTTTGCCACGTACGTGCTACGCTGTACTTACCAGATATCGACACAAATATTTAAAGCCATTCAGCACACGCTAATTAATATATTGGGAAAAATGTAAAAACTGAGGAAAAAGCTCGATATGTGGAACATGATTCCGCGACTGTGGTCACTTAAAACATCGGCCGAACAAACTACCGCCTGCGTCGTATTTGCCGCTCTCTTTCTCGCTATAAACGAGAGAAGCGGCCAATAATTCATTCGGGGACAAATTATTTCATATGTGGACCTTAATATCGAAACAATATTTTTTTTACAAAGAAGTTACTTTTTATTCTTATATAAGACCGTTTTTCGACTTATCTACGCATACATTTCACCTGACGTGACTGTTAAAGATTTAAAGATATAATCACCCCAAAATAAATATCCCTGGAGCATTTGGGAAACGAGAAAAATGTTTCTTTATTTGATCCACCAAATATAAATGCGCAATATCTGCATATGCACCGTTCTCGAAGCCAGACGCGAAATAACTCGTCGAAATATAAATCTAACGTTATTTCAAAACGCGCAACATACAAAACAAATATAATGAAGAGCATCAACCTATTTTAAGCCACTCGAGTTAAACTTGAAATATATCGTTGGAAAACAGCAACCGGTAAAAAAATGTTGATATTATCATAATTTTCAAAATATGAAATGTAACTGATTTTTGTAACGAAGAAAAACAAGCGATAATGTTACAGAAACGAATTTGGGGATCATATTATTCCGTGATTCGGCGTGTAGCGCGATTCATTCCTACGGAAACATGGGCGAAGTTAGGAAACGGCGTCCGTGAAAAAAAAGCGAAAGAGCTCTTGCGCCTATGTTCCGACCACTATTGCAATCCCAGTGGGATGGGTGGAATTTTGTCTAAGGCAGGGGTCTCAAACTCAAATCGTACGCGGGCCAAACGGATAATTTTGAAATTTTAAGGGAGCTGCATATGTGGGGAAATGTATAAAGCAGGGGTCCCCAACCCGCGGCCCGCATGCGGCCCTCGAACCAATTCTGTGCGACCCTTGGCCACCGCAGAAACTCTCTTTGCCGCGTTTTATACATTTTTGACAGCATCGTCTTGTAGTCAGCCAATGCGAATGCATGATCGCTAAGAGCTACGGTGTTAGATTTGGTGGCAAACTTGTCCTATCAGCAGTTCTTTTTCTCTCTAGCAGCTGGATAGCGGGGAGGGGGGAAAGCGAATTCAGACTGGCGTTCCCTCTCAACATAAGTGAAACATTGTGTGTCTCGATGTCGCACGTCGGTGAGATTGTCGAAGTACTGTTGCTTTTGTTACTTATACCTGTTAATTTTGAAGTGTATTTGGTGATCACGTGATTCCACAAGGATATTATAGACGGCGGTAACCAAATTTCAACATTTTACGAATCCAAACCGAAGTGAGTATTATTTTGGGTCCAAATGACTTTGTGCGGAAAATTACAATTGATGTGTTTGATATGATATAATCTGTGCAGATCTGTAGATACCGTTAAGACAAAACTCCCACAGTAGAATAATTAAACATAGAATATGGGGATGTGCTGTACCATGCCGAAGTTAGGTGGCCTAGCAGAGGGAAAGTTATCAAACGTTATTTTGTTCTTCGTAATGAAATTGATATTTTTCTCACTGAAAAAGGAAGATCTCAGGAAGCATTTTCTGACCCAAAATGGATTTGGGCTTTAGCTTTCTTAACTGTTATAACAGATCATTTGAATTTAAGATTACAGGGTAAAGGAAAGCTAGTGTCAGACATATATGCTGAGGTGAAAGCTTTTGAGGGGAAGTTGAACATTTTTGTGAAACAGGTTAGTGAAGGCAATTTTTCACACCTCTTGCTGTAAGGAAGTAGCATCTGACAAAAAAAATGATTTCACATTCCCCTGTAGAAAGATTCTCAGAAGCACTGAAACTCTTACAGGAAGAATTCAAGGACAGATTCTGGGATTTTCACAAACATGCGAAGGAAATAAGAATGTTTCAGAATCCATTTGAAGTATCACCAGAAGACTCATCTGAAATGTACCAGATGCAATTAACTGATCTGCAAGCTTTGAAAGACACCAACAAAGAAAATAGTTCTTTGGATTTTTATTCAGGATTATCGGACACATTTGTGAACCTAAAGACATTTGCTGCGGGCATGTTCTCCATTTTCGACAGCACATATATTTGTGAAAAAACATTCTCAAAAAAGAAAATAAGTTGAAGTGTAGGACAAGACTTTCAGATGATCATTTGCATAATATTTTAAGATTGTGTCACGAACATTGAAGTAAATATTAATAACTTCGTTAATAAAGTGCAGCCTAAAGTATCACATTGAATATGTTTATATCTTCTGATGAATAAATGTCTTCATCTCATAAATTTAACTTTAATTGCTGATTAGGTCATTAATGAATTTTGTTTATTTTTTGTTTCGAAGTGCGGCCCCATCACATATTTAACACCTCGTTGTGGTTCACTTGCGCAAAAAGGTTGTGGACCACTGGTATAAAGTGTCTTAGCGAAATTGCGGCTTGTGAATTCGCGCTATGTGAGGTTTTACTGTACTTAAAATTGACAGTAGTAAAAATAAACCTCACGAGCCTTATTTAATTTTCAACTGCGAAAAAGCGAATATGGATATCGGGAAGGAGAAACTGATCGCATATAGGAACTGCGAAAAAGCGAAACCTTCGTAACACAAGGTTCCCATATGCACGAAGATAATAGTTTTTGCCAATAAATAATCTACAACCAGCGCAGGGAGTAGGTAATATATATCTAGAGATTACTTACTTATTAACTGCTTTTGCATCTTCCTGACACCGCCACCACCTTTACTCACAATTCCCTACCGAATCGGTAGCCAGGTGATTCGCTGACTAGATCGGCAGTCATGGCGATTTTCCCATTAAATCCTTAAGCGTAACGACAGCCACCCTGCTCCTTTGGACTATTCTTACCGATGACTGAACCCATCATGTAGACGGGGATGCGTAAATTTTGGCCAAACCTTTCTTAAAGGGATATCCCCTGCTTCTGGCATAGGTCATCTCCACTTATGTTTGAGTAAGAATTGACCTAGGTTGTTTCTTTCAAGGATATGTTTAGATAAACTCAAAGAGTATCCTAAACTCCATAGGAATCTAAAAACTTCTCAAGTAGGAGAGAGTCCCGCAGTGCAACACATTCGAGAAACTCTGTCCTTTTCCACGTGGGACGCAGAGTAATAAAACGGCTGCGGAGTCCCTTTTGAGCTTGCTTTGTTTAGTTTCTTGGAAGCGGAGAGAAACACAAACGTTTGGAAAACCATCCCATGAGAATACCATAACCCAGTGTTTCCCAACCTTTTTAGAGTCGCGGCACCATTAAATGACTTTTCAGAATTTGGCGGCACCCCTCCCTATCCACCGTCAGTAATAATCGTGGCGAAGTTGAACCCCTAACCCCAATCTCCATATATTATTTCATTTCAAAGTGCCTTTGCGACGAAATGAAGGTCGACTTAACTCTGGTTTGCATTTTTGAAAGCCAACGACGCAAAATGAGGCAAAAAATGGGAAAAGAGTAAATTTTTTGCGGCACCCTTCAGAACACTTCACGGCACCCAGGTTGGGAAACACTGCCCTAACCAATAATACACTAAACTAGCCAAAAAACGAAAAAATTAACAATTCAAAAGGACTAAAAGCATTTTTAAATCTTTAAATTAAAAAAAAATTCTTCGACACTGAGCCGAATTATATAATTAGAATAAGATCAGTGAGAGGGCCGCGTAAAATGAACTAGCGGGCCGCGTGTTTGAGACCCCTGGTCTAAATTCCAATTCCCACACTCCGTTCCTTATCCTTTTTCGCCGTTGTTTTTTTCGCTTTCTTTCACAAATTCTCTTTCCCATTTTTTTCGTCCAGTACATTCCTCTTCCCTATTCTCTTTCCTCCCCACCACTTCCCCACTCTCACTTTCATTACTGCATGTTTTTCTCATCTAATACCCTTCCTTCATCATTTCCCTCTTCTCCACCTTTTCCTTTTATTTCTTCCTCTTTCTTGCGCCTTTTCCCCTTCCGGTATACCGTTTTTCCTAATCCACTCTTGTTTTAAGGCCTTGACGAAATGTTAAATGTAAGAGTGAACAACCTATGGTCTAAATTCCGCCCGAATAAAGATGTTTATTTATCTCCTTGTTTTACTCTTTCATTCACTCTGTCATCCTTCCTTTTCTAATTCTGTTTCTCTTTTCTCTCATCAATTTTATTCATTCTTTTATATCTCTTACGGTCTTTCCTTCTCATTTCATTTTAGCCCTTACTTTCTTTACTGGCTCAATATATCTCCCTTTATCCATCTGCATTTGTTTCCCTTTCACTTTCTCTCTCACACACCCTTTCACTCGCTCTCTCCCTCCACATCTCCCTTTTTCTCCCCCAAATTACTCCCGAATTAAAAGGATCCGACAAATTTTTGGAAACCAGCGATGTATGCTAACAAAACACGCGAAAAAGAAACGTCGGTGAAATGAAGTCGCCATAAAGCTCAGAGCCACAAAACAAACGAAGCGGATTAAACTCGATCTCGTCACCACGATGCTCCTCTGAACTTTGCTGGTTGTGATGAGGAAAAAAATTCTCACCACAACGATCCACGCCGTAGCGAGCGATTGGGAATAAAATATACGCACTTCATAACGCGTTCATTCACGCATATCTCAAAAAATACGTTTGGTATTTAAATGGAAAGTGAAAAATCGAATTAAAACCATCGGATACTCTCCAGTACCAAATAATATTACAATATTAGCAACAGGATATACTCCTAGTAAAAACAGAATGAATATAACAAATAAACAGGGAAATTTTAGGTACTGAAGATTATTTTCGAACTAAAAATTGCATTATAAAAAATGTCACAATATAACTGTCCACTTACACCGACCGAGTGAATGAAATTAATAATAAATAAATAATTTATAAATTAAATAATTTCGATTTTCTTCAACAAACTGGATTCCTTTTAATTTATGCCTAAAAAATATAGGAAAAGTAAGCGGTATGAAGCATTCATAAAATATGTAAGCCATTTCAAACTTCTACAACAAAAAAATATTTCTAAAAGATAACCGCCGATGTCGTTCAAAAAGGCTTCTCCAAAATTTTAAAGAAAATATTCAAACGTGAAAGGAAAGTTCGTGTCGCCGTATCATTCATAATTCTTCTCCGAGCGAATTAAAGATAACAATAGCGCGCCGACTCGACGCGGGAGGATTTACGCCAGCTTCGCGTATATATTCACTGTCTCGTAGGCCCATCGCGAATTTTTTGAAGTGTAGAATTACATGGCTGCAGGCGACTGTAAAATACGAGCGAAAATTAAAGGAAATAAAGAGTAAATACTTCAGAATATATCTCGCGGCAATGTGTTAACGAAGAGTTGTAGCTATTAGCATTTCTGATACGAACCAAGCCTACTAACATTTAAGCGCAGGAAAAATATAAATCCGTAGCTACATTTTTTTAATTCAAACATCTTTTTACAAAAACAACCGTTCCTGATAAAAAAAAGCGTTTCGGGCGTACTTATTAAAATATCATGGAGATAATGGACTGCCTATTTGCTTGAATCTTAAACTAATATTTTTCTGTTTTTAAAATGCATTCTCTTTATTCTCGATGAAGGAATGAGCAATTTAAGTAAATTAACGGAGCAGTATTTCCAAAGTCCACCGACTTGAATTAATTCGAGAACTTTTTTTGATTTTTCAGAACGCATTTACCACGTTTAAAGTATTCCCGAATAAACACATTTCAGAAATAAAATGGTTAGTATGTACAAACCGAGTAAAATTCCACGGATTACTACGAGGATAAAACCGTCATTCTTCCACGTGTGGCGACAAGAGGAAATTAAATTAAAGAAAGGCGACCGAAAGCGTTGGATGTTTTCATTTAGATAAAGTAACCCGTAAATCGTCAAAAGACGTGACATTTTTTAAAATTCAGTTAAGCTCCTACACCTACTATTTTTTTTATCTCACACAGGCTTAAACCGACTGAATAAAAACAAACGTAATCTCTCGCTTTTCCAGAGGTTTACTGCCAGTGGGTTTGGGACTCCGTCCTCTGTTGGCCGCCCACGCGAGCCGGTCTCACCGCAAGACACCGCTGCCCTCGCTACAAGGGAATTGACCCTACCAGTAAGTAACTACCGTTTAGTCCCCTTCTCTGACTCCTCTCGCTCCTTTTCACTCTTGCTTTTTCCCCTTGTAATTCCCACCCGGAACTCCCTAATGTCAATGTTTGCTACCCCGTCTGCCCAGGGGCGGATCCAGAAACTTCTCAAGGGGAGGGCGATCGCCCCTCCACCTATCGAATCCGCCCCTTCCAACTGCCCTATATTTTGAAAATCCCTACCCCTATCAGAATCCTTCTTTCCCTTGTTATACAGACCTAACCTGCGGCGTATAATTGAGGATTTTTGCGCGGAAAGAATTTAAGAAAGCGCCCAGTGGAGTGCAGTGCGTTATCCAAGGAGGGGGCGATCGCCGTCATCGCCCCCCCCCCCCTTTGGATCCGCCACTGCGTCTGGCCTTACCTTTACCTAAGCCAAACTTTTCCCCACACTCCCTTTTTCAAGCCCCGACTTTTACTTGGGTTAAGAAAGCGAACTCCCGAAAGTGTATTTTCAGACTCTTTAAGAGACAACGACGAAAAGTTTTTTGATTGTATAAAGTTTCACACGCCTACATAAAAAATTATAATATTACATTCACTAACTCGAAAAATATCTTTAACATTTCATAAATAATATCTAATAACGCCTCGGTACAAATGGAACTGGAAGAAGAGAATTGCATTGAAAAAGATAACTTGGGACCAAGTATTATGAAAAGCGAAGTAGAAAAGGCGATACAGGAACTAAAGAAAGGAAAAGCTACAGGCAGCGATGGAATACCGGTAAAGGTACTTAAAGTCATGGGATCGGAAGGACTAAAAGTGATTACGAAACTAATTAACAAGATTTACGACTCGGGAGAGTGGCCTCAGGATTTCTTAGATGTAACAATGATCCCTCTAAAGAAGAAGCCAAAGGCAATGCAGTGTAAGGACTACAGAACGATATCCCTACTGTCACACACTTCCAAGATCATCACGAGGATTCTTAATAAACGACTAGAGAAAAAGGCCGAAGAAATGCTAGGGGAAGATCAATTCGGCTTCAGAAAAGGACGTGGAGCCAGAGATGCTATCGGTGTAGTGAGAATCATATCAGAAAGGACAATAGAGTACAGTCAATATTGCTGCGTATGTTTCGTCGACTGGCAGAAGGCCTTTGATAGAGTAAATTGGCTACTGCTGATGAGGATATTAAAGGATATAGGTGTAGACTGGAAAGACAGGAGACTGATCAGGAATCTATATGTGAATCAAGTTGTAAAGGTCAGGTTGGAGAATACGGACACCAGCGGAGTACATATCGGTAGAGGAGTAAGACAGGGCTGCTGTCTATCGCCAATTCTATTCAATATATATGGAGAGAGACTAATGCAGGAAGCGTTAGAAGGCACGGGAGATTTCAAAATCGGAGGAAGGATTATAAGAACAGTGAAATACACGGATGATCAAGTACTTCTAGCAAGAAAGGAAAAGGAACTCCAGAAAATGATAAATAGACTAGTGATAACAGGTAGAAAATACGGTATGGAAATTAATACAGAAAAATCCAAGGTTACGCGAATATCAAGTAAAGAAGAAGAAAATTTGAACATAAGTATTGGAGGAAAGCCATTACAACAAGTTTCAGATTATAAATACCTTGGAAGCATCATAACGAGAGAAGCAAAATGTACAGATGAAATCAGGACTAGAATAACAAAAGCAAAAGCCGCTTTCAAAAGAAAGAAACTCCTGCTAACGGGAAATATAAAGCAGGAAAGCTTCGAAATGTGGACATGGAGAAGAATGCTGAAGATAAAATGGACAGATAGGGTGAAAAATGAGGAAGTACTACGAAGAATAGGAGAGAAGCGAACGATTATACAGACTATCAGAAAGAGGAAGGCGAACTGGATTGGGCATTACCTGAGGAGAGAGTGCATGATTAAAGAAGTGCTAGAAGGAAAACTGGATGGAAAAACAGAAAGAGGTAGGAAAAGGTTTCAGCTAGTAGACGACTTGAAAGGGAAAGAGAGCTATCAAGTCATGAAGAAAACTACAGAAAATAGGAGTATATGGAGAACCAAGTTTAACCTAGAATAATCACGGACCTGTCAACGGACAGACTACCTATGATGATGATGAACGCCTTCTGATGGAATATGTACGAATAATTATAAAAGAAATTGATGAAGTTAAGCGATCCGGATGAAATCACTCCACGGGATGGCTTCCTGAATTATGGTAAACGGTAATTACAATTCGGTGCATTTAACTATTGAAATCGAATCACAGAGAAAGTTGGAGGAGAAGAAGAAGGTGCTAAGAGTAAGGAAGCGAAAGAATTAACGGAATCTGGCAGATAAGTATAGCGCAGAAGGTATGAGATGGGAGATGAAAACGACTGGATCTGCCCTTAATTACAGATGACGCCATAGCTTATACGGTGAAATATTAGTGGGCTCATGATTTCCACGCATATGATCGGCCTCAACACTTTCTTATTATTTTTAGCATGCGATGCCATGTACATCGTTTGAAACCTACGCCAGGATGAGTTTATGGGGTTGAGACAAAAAAAACGACGAAATAACTCAAGAATTTTAACAAAATACGTAACTACGCATAATATTCTCGGAAAATTTTTTGGGATGTTTTTTGTCACTCAACTACACACAACTTTTTATAAACAGACAAAGGAGGTAAATGTTGACTTCCATTCATGCGAATTCGAGGTATTATTATTTCGTTTGTTTCTCAGTCGTTATAAATACATTTGCTTTAGTAGACAAAGACATAAATCAGCATATAATACAACATCCATGTCCGAAGCAGGATTCGAACCCGCGACCTATGGGTTAGAAGCCAGTCACACTGCCAACCAGTCTAACCCGGTCGGCAAATAACATAACAATAAATTATTCTAGAAAGATAATTTTATAATAAATAATTGTTCGAGTTTCGCTGTTTTTCGCCATCGCGTTTTTCAATATACATTTATATGTATTTAAATGTTATCACGGAGCTCGGAAACAGATTCAATGTATATAATGTTGTAGCCTATTTTGAATATTTAAGAATATGTAATAGAACTGAGAATTCGATTGTTCGAAAAAAGCTTTCTCATAAAGATGATACATAGCTATATTGAACATGTTCCTTCTATTGAATCAAATGCGGAGTAATCCTGAACACCATATCATATTAACCATTAGAAAGTTATGCTTATTGTAGTAAAACAAAATACATCCGATCATAAAACTTATATTTAAGGTTCATTGTGAGCAATATATTACTAGACTAAAATTATACGCCGCCTATATTGAATCTACGCATTAAAGAAAACCTTCCCGTCCTCAATAAATCCCTTCGGTATATTTGTACCCATCCATTCTGTTCTTTACTTCACCGTACTAATAAGTTCGTTAAACTATTTATACTCAGTTCTGATGAATTATATTTCTTACACTAAATAAAACCATACTCGAGCCATATTTAGAAAAGATAGCTTTATTCTGTGATACGAGGGGAACTTAACTGATTCGCAAATAAGGATTCGCCGTTGGGCTTATAACGAAAAGGTTCTTCCCGTCTTTTTCTCTTCCATTATTCTCCCACTTTGACTTCCTCAGAAACGGGATTAGTCGAAACACTCATTTTACACTAAATAAAAACATACTCGAGCCATATTTAGAAAGGATGGCTTTATTCTGTGATACGAGGGGAGTTTAACTGATTCGCAAATAAGGATTCGCCGCTGGTCTTATAATTAAAAGGTTCCTACCATCTTTTTCTTTTCCATTCTTCTCCCACTTTGACTTCCTCAGAAACGGGATTAGTCGAAACACTCAATTTACTCTTTCTTTCTCTTTCTCTATTTCTCACTCAAAAGCAGAAACCAGACAGGTTTAAAAAGGAAACCTCTCTTTCCTCTACATTTCGCTGGCCCGTCCATTTCCACCCTCCCGCCATCCCTTGCATCCTCAAAGCTTTTTATCTCAAGCCCTTCGTTTCCACAAGCCCAAACGTCAACCGCCTCGTCCTCTCGACCTTCTCTTTCCACTCAATTTCTCTATTTCCCTTTCAGCGTCCGAACGCCTGCACTTTGTGCGCCGCCTTCCACTTCCTGCCAAATTTCCCTGGAGCTATCTCTCTCTCCCTATGTCTTTCAGCCGCTACATATAATGTGTAATTAAGGAAACCGGTAAACAGAAGCCGCTGTCATTCTTGGGCGGTGAGCACTGCGCAGAAAGGTATGAAAACGCTTGCGATGATATTTTAACTTTAACGGGGTTCCCCGAAAATCTACCCACCATGTATAAATTACACTACAGTGTTATTTCTGTGTTCACTAAATTTATTCCTCAAATATACACCGGATATCTAATTTCATTAAACCAAATAAAATTCAACATTACCCCAAACTCATACATCCCACCCGACTCCAACCATCGCATATCTCCATAAGCTTGCCCCTTTTCACTCCATGATAAACAGGCTCTTACCTCTCTTTCTCCAGCAGATTTTCACAAAGGACTCGCATTACAAATTGCACAACAGTTAACGTATACGACACCAAAGTAATTGAAAACATTTTACGTAAACATAAACATGGATTCCACATTTTTAAAATCTCACAACACTAGCCGACTCTTCCTCCAAAGGATCAAAATACATTTTTTTAAATCCCCTTCTCTCACGTTCTCACTAACAAACTACACATCATCTCGAAATTCAAGTTTAAGACAGTACTAGTTAATAATAATAAACTCATCAGTTTATTACTCAACCCGAAAGCCAAAATACCTCCTCTACACAAATCCGGCATAGATCTAATATAATTTGCTTGGTTTGTCATAAACGCTTATTCGGCGTTTTCATTGGTTGAATGGCAGCCAATCAGGGATTACGACACTATTTTGAAAACAGAGAACGTCTGCGGCGATATCTGTGGGTCTTGGTAGATGGATGGTTAGCGTATCTGCCGATGGTAACTAAGGTCGCGGGATGGAATCCCGCTTAGGACATGGAGGTTTGCGTTCGCCAGGTGCAAATATTTAGAGTATTCGGATGTACTATATTTGAAACGTATCGCTTTCTAAATGATTCGAATGATCGATATCCTACCGTTAAATTTTAACGGCCAATTATTCTAGGTACGTAGAATTATTTACATTACATTTTTCAAATAGTAATATAAATTTAGGGCTAGGGCTGTTCTTCCGTATCGTCCCTTCTATCTTTCCTACCTGTATTATAGTATAGGTATAGGCAAAATATAGGTTAGGATAATACGTTGCATTTTTCACGCGTTCTTGCTTACAAGGCATAAAAGCAAATATTTCAGAAAGGCATAATTACCCAAGAAATGAAGCTGGATTTGGCGAAAGTGATATGATAGGAAATAAAATTATCGTAATATTTCAATTTAATACGCTTGGAAAAGGATTGTTTACAAACAAATTTGGTTAATTGTTAAGAAATGTTAAGTGAAAGTATTCTTTATAGGTGATTTTCAGTTTTTCGTAAACTAAAATGTTTTTGTGTACCTAAATCGCATACGCCCTAGAATTGACGGCGAAAGTAGATTAACTAAATACGTTGAAATTCAACGGGCACCTACATTAATTTACAAAACATCATGTGTAGGATGCTAAAAAAGTCACATAAGACAAACAAAACGCTTTAATGAACAGAGAACACTTTAAACACAACAGTATAAAAAAACTACAGCGTGGAAACACATATCCATGGAAACAATCACCCCGATCACGATCCAGAACCGGACACACTTAAAAGTAATAAGTAACCTAAAAAAACTAGACGCATACGAAGGAAAATGCATAAACAAACACAAAAATTCCGTTATGAATGACAACCGTACCCCTTTCACCGCTGCACGTTGTAACAACTGACCCTCGACCTCCTTTCACTTTTACTGCAGCACGGAACAGAATAAATACCGACCACAATATTCCCCCACATCGTTACATATCAGCTACTGATACGTAACTCATAGAGTATAGCTCTGGTACGTTGCCTCCATATTTAGAGAAGAAACATACATAATGTAGACATAAAACGACTGAGTAAACCATATGAGCATTCCAGTCACGGAATATCCACACACAGCGGTAATTCATTCATCAGTCGCTGATTTGCAAATAGGTTTTAAGCGATAGAGATTAAACGATTATTTTAGCACCACAGGAGAAATATTTAGTCGTTATTAGGTCATATAGTCTGCACAATGACTAATTTCTGAAAAATTTTATTCACGTAGATTTTCGGTTACTTTTCATTGAACACTTTAAATTCGATTCAATCATGTCACTTATTTTGATATAATTTTTAATTATATGTTACAAGAGATTGCAGCACATTTTAAATAACCACATAACTTACTAGAAATCCTAACCCATGCTCTATGGCCAAATATTAAATAAGTAAGGCGAATGAGGATATAATAAAAGCCATGACCTTCTCTTCTGATTCCACCAGCTTATGAACGCGTTTTTAAGACAGAAAAATTAAGAACGTCATTCCAATACAATTCCACTACGAAACTTAGACGATATTAACTAACCTGGTTCTGCATGTAATGAACTAATTCAAGCGCCGTCACGGTTCCAGACAGCATCTGCTCACGTTTACCTCTTTCTCTCTCCTAGTTCGTGAACCCCGTTCTCCCTCTACTTTCACAGTCGGAAGAATAATTCCGCCCAGTTCTCTCTGAACCTCATATTTCACAGTGCGATATCTGCGCCGACCAAGAAATTCGTGTATTATTAGAAGTCAGAAATTAATGATCAAAACTAAGGACAGATGGGGAACCCTGCTGGTTAGCGATGACCTTAGAGAGAGGATACTTATTTGGAGTGCAATTCTGTACATGAATTGAGGGCCTCGGGGCAATATAATTGTAAGCCACAAGAAGAAAATTTTACAGGAGAGCTCCTTGACATGTTTGAAAAAATCCATAAATCGAATACGCGAATAATTTTTATTCAACTTTTTTTTATTTACTCTGTGGTTTGTTATCTGTACATAGGATGCAGTGGTAAGCGGTAAAATAGATTTTCAAAGACGAAAAAAAATAATGCAAGTAAGAAACACATCCTTGCTTGCTTGCATGCTGCAGGTTCAGAAAAAAATTAACGGATGCAAAATAAGATAATCTACTCATCATCAATCAGCTCCAATGTTAAAATATCTGTTTTGAAACGAATGTAGCTTACCATTACATTGCCCTTCAATTGTAGAGTTTCTGCCACTAAACACCTTTGAGGTTTGTTTCAAGTTATTACAATTTAGAATTTGATAGTACACATTCACTAAATATGCTGCATATGGGCAATGAGCTTAAATCACGTTTTCAAAAATCAAAAATAAAATAAAAATTTTACATCCACCGTTCATTAAGATTTTATATATTGTACGGTTAGTGATCTAAGGTAATATCGAAATTCTTATAGATGTCTCGTTATACAATTAACGGATGAGGCCAATACTTCGTAGAATTATATTATCTTTAAACAAAGTTTCATATGACTAACAAGGCTTTTTCCATATACATATTGAATGTGGAACAAGTCCAACTATATGTTATAATTTTTTATTATTTAACAGTATTCTCAATATGTCTTACTACGCAGACGACAATTATGTAAACTTTAATAGTTACCAAGTCGAATGAAAACAAATGCAATCATTGAAACTATAACACGGTAGACTAGATACTTATTCCATCTAGGAAGTAGCCGCTCTCAACGGAAATTCACCGATTTTTCACAGAGAAATAACTTTCACCATAACATTTTCCTTATAATGGGATTAGAGTGTTAAGGTGAGTTTAGTGAATCATTGACGAATCGTTCTTCAACCTGAGGGCAATGATGTCACCATGATTAACCATTTTTTTTTAAATATTACACGCCGTTTTAATGAAAATACGACGAAATATTTCCGATATAAGTTCAAGCTATCCATAGTATCAAACTCTAATCTGGATATTAGATAAATCAATTTAGCCACACTAATAAATTAGCGTTGACCTCGATCGTACTTGCAAAATAGGGTATAGAATCACAGCCGACTGTCACAAGTAGAGATCGGTGAACGTACTGGAAAAAAAGAGACGTCAGGCGTGCAATAAAAGCAGTCTATAGAAATGTATAAATTCTACTTCCGTCAACTCTGCAGTTAATTAAAATTTTGCTGCTACATCCAAGGCATACGAAAAGCACGGATTTTTGGCAGGATTCGTCGCGAAAGTGTTTATTCTTGAGCGAGGATATAAAAAAATTTCGCTTACCTCGTTAGACGGGAATGGTGAGTAGACTTCTCAACTACTAAGGGCTCGTGCTCCAATTCTTACGCAGAATGTCTCCGTCGTTCCTCACCCGACGCAATTCGCCGTAGCGCCGCTACAGTTGAGCCGCCTGTGAGCAAACGAACAACACATTTTTTTTTATCGGACCGAAGCCATAAAGTCGGACGTGCTCCGAGAGATAGAAACGAGTCCCGTTTCTAAGGGTAATTAGTTTAAGTTTGTGGGACTTCCGTCAGAGGGAACAAATGGAATGGGTTTCCGAACCGAGAATCTCTCTCGCGGGCGTAGGCGATGGGTCATAGTAGTCGAAAAGGGAGAAGGGAGAGCCGGAGGGATGAAAGTGGGATTTTCTTTCTGTCCGGAGAATCCCTTAACGCCGGGAATACTGCGGATTTAGTCTATATATCCGACCCTTACTGACTGACATCAAAAGTCGAATCTTCGAGATATTAATATCGGAGATTTAATTATGCAAATTTTGAGGAGGCGTGAAATACTCCTCCTCGAATCTCCCATCCTTTTCAAATAGAGGGGGATTTTATCAATTGACGCTAACGATGTTAATTTTAATTAAGAAGTTGACGGGAATCGAAGGAAGAATGTCAGGAGATGGGTCGGCTTGGCGTGAGAAGACGAGACATTAACCCCTCTGGTAGACTGATGCGGACAGAGGAGAAAAGGGATTGGCTTCGGCGGAAAATTATGATGTTTGAGGTGAATGCTGGATTATTTTCGAGGGATGTCCAAAGATTAATGGGTTGTTCTGTGCGTTGTAAAATGGACCAGGGATAACGGGACTTTAAGTAGCAGTCCGAGTGAAGCTTGGCGCCGATTATCGAGAGCCATCTTTGGTGCTTGTGGGTGCTTTCCACCAATAAAAAGAGGATGAAATACGAAATATTGGATACGAATTTTTTCAACTATCACAGAAATTATTACAAAAGTTAAAGTTAAAGAGAGATTTGTTGAATCGTTTCAAGAGGAAATAAAGAAATGTATTAACTTGTCGATTTCAATTTAATTTTTTATATGCTACGATCTCATTTTCGCTAAACAGGATTTGTAAAAAGCGAAAATAAGGTCGTTGCATTTTTATAAATCGCTTTAACTGAAAATTGTAAAAATATCTAAATAGTCATATAATACGTACACATAGGCATACAACACTATATTTAAGCATAAAATTATATATTTAATTCCAATGAAGTTAAACAGGAGGTTAAATTGTTGACGCTGAATAATCAAGGAAAAACTTTTTACCGTCAAATACATTATTTTCTATGCTGTGGAAAACTCCCTCCACGCAAAATGATCTATTTTTCACAAGACTTTTCTAAATAGGTGTAATTTGTTATAGAACACGGATTGGACCATTCTAAAATGAGGGAAATGCTAGAAAGGACTAAAAGAGGGTAAAAATTTAAACTGAATAATATAATGCGATAAGAAGCACCAGTTCACTTTGATAAAAATATTATAAAAATACCTCTGGGGAAATTAATGCCGATTGAATTCCCATTTTGAAGCGAGGTACATCAAACAATTAAAATATTTCGCTGAATGTAGCTTTAAAATCTTAGAGATATATATAAAAGAGAGTCTATAAAAATTTAACCAAACATTGCACCGATAAAAATAAAATTCGGACCTTTTTTATCTTGCACATTACTCCATGAAATTTATAGAGAAAAGTTTCATCTCTAATTTTATATCATAAAATGTAGGAAAGACATCCAAACCAGATGAATAATTGAATGAGCTTTCAATTTTAGTAGAAGATATTTTGAAAGCACGAGCCGCAGCTAAAATTGTGAAAGTCACACAAGAATTCCTCGAGCAATAAAAGTTTTGGAGCGAGCGAGGGGGAAAAGACGACGAAAAAAATGAACTAAAAAAGTATGAATTAAATGAGTAAACGGGATGATGGATTGAAAGAGAGAGAGAGAGAGTCGAAAAGTGAAAGTCAAAAGAGAGAGGGTTGCCTATAGAAAAGACATAGAAAAACAGAAAATAAATTAATGGGAATGAGAAAATGGAGGGAAGAATGTATATACAGACGGGAGGTTGAATTCTGAGGTTTAAGTTGCTGCACGTTAGCTCAAAAAAATCTTATTTGTCCATCATCTCATTAATCCGTGTCCCCGCTTTAATGAAAATGTTTTCTATATCAAACGAAATTTCTTTTCTTGACGTATCTTCGAAGAATTAAAGATTTCCAACTGTTAGAATTTCCATAATGGCGCGAATTATATAGCTAAGTGCGATGTTGGCGTATCGTTCAAAATTCTGAAATGTCTTGTTGAAATTTATTCTAGATTATTCGAATTTTAAAGGGCGGCGAGGTTTAGATTTCTTTAAGGATTACTTAATTAGATTGAAAAATTGCTTACCTACGTCTGTTCCGGAGTTATGATTCTATTTGCCTTTAAAGACTTACAATTCTTGGGAAATGACAGAGTGTACGGGGATAACTTGTTTTAAACAAACTCTAGGAAACTAGTAAAAATATATTGGATTTTTATGATATTAAAGTATGGATCAAATTTCTACTAACTAACTGAAAGTGTTTCTTTATGTTTCATCCGGAAAGAAATACTGGCTTAAACTAGGTATGTAAGTGGTCCTTTGAAGCTGCTATGAACCGTACATATACTACTATAGCTCGAAAAATGTTGAAATAGAAACCAAATTTCATTCTTAGGTGACCGATTAATGCTTATCATTTTCAAATTAAAAAGATAATTATATCACATATATGGGCACGTTTCCACGGCGTGAACTTCATTTAATCATAACTCACGACTTTTTTGTCAAGTTCTTACGGTAGAGCAATTCGAGAGAGATTAAAGAAAGACATTTCAACGAATTTCTCAGAAGTTTTATCGGAAGGAACGAAGAAAATATCCGCGCTATCAAATATTTGTTGAAGGATAAGCTGGAGCTTATAAAGCTGCGCTGAAAATATTGGAGAGCTAAAAGGCTTTGGGATTCAGGTCTTTTATGGGTTTCCGATATATGTAAATCATTATATTCTGGTTGAGTCGTCGAAATGACATATACGAGGCACAAATATTTATGGGAATTTCAAAGATAACATTCAAGAATCCTAAGTGAATACTGAAATAACAAACAAGTGAGAGGATAATTTTACTTTAAACGCAATTTAAAATTAACAGCACATAATAAGACCACCATTACCACTCAGATTTTAAATGTTACCAGTAGAAAGGGAGAATATATTTCCCGATCAAAATCAAATTTTTATGGAGTTAGATGTGTAATTAGTGTGACTGAACTCTAAACTATATGCTTCTCCGTAAAAAGGATGGGGGAAACCATTTTGGATACAAAGGAGCTATCTTTAGTGATGATTAACCTATAGTAGATTCTAATAAAGAACGAGTGTTGATTTTTTCGTATTGCTTTACTTTCTCCGTGCTCAGTATAGGAGAAGGTACTGTTTCAGTGAAAAAAAATCGATTTCGATATTTCAAGGGAAATACATACACGTTTCCAATATTTACCCGATGATTTCTGTGTGTAGGTTTGATATTAATTTTGTGCGCATTCTTACTCAAAAACTAGTAATCTGGTCAGCACAAAACCTTATACTTAAGATTTTTATTAGTAATTCAAGGACTGAAAATGTTTTGGCTGAAACTGGTGAACCAGAAGTGTAGGTTGATTCCTGTCATTTTCCATTTTCTTTTCAAAATATCTCCTTAAGATCTTCATTTATGTAAATATTTGCTGATATTGTAGACAATATAATTTTCTAAATTTTCGAAACATTTTTAATAAAACGGACGGTTTAAGATATATTTTAATTATTTTTACTGGAATTTTTTTTCAACACTACTGGAGTAAATCTACGGAAGGTCGAGAAGGAAAATAAAAAATAATGACAAGAGAATAAAGAGATAAATGGAAAGTTAAAAAATGAGAGGCGCAGAAGTTGAGAGGAAAGATAAATATTCATTCGTCTTTATTTGGGCGAGATTAAGACCTGGCAGTCTCTTCTTCCATTTAACCGACAGTGATAGTGAGATACTTAAAGAGTGAGTAAATAGCAGAGAGAAGGAAAGTGCAAAAAATTTAGAGAAACCGATAAAAAAGGGTTTAAAGAAAGATAACTCATAGCTAGACAAATGTTTTACGGTTATAGAAAGAAGAGAGCGAGACGGTAAGAAAAAAAAGTGCGAGATCATAGGAAGAGAAAAAATTTTGAAGTAAAGAGAAATGAAAAGAAAGAGAGGGGGAGGAGAGATAAGGGAGATTTCGAAATGCAAAGGGAGATAGAGAGAGAGAGAGAGAGATTTTTGGCGAAGTGCCATCCTATATCCCCTTTACCTTCCTCCGATCCACGAATTCCCGTCATGCAAAATGCACTGACCGTCGAGGGAGATGGTCAAGGTCCCCTAGGTCCCGAAACACTTCCCCAATTTCCCATTTCACTCAAACGAAAGGCACGTCAACTACGGGGAATTAATGGCGCTCCTATCGGGACAGGCCTACTCCGACCGAGGTAGGCGGAGGAAAGTATCGTAATGTCATCTGTGTACCCTCTTGTCTACGCGACTCAATGTTTTGTAATTAAGTAAATGTAAAATCGGTCCTCGAAACATCACATCTGAAAAATCTGTCGTATGAACATCGGCCTTCTTGATGAAGTAAACGTCATTTGATTTCATTATTGGCTTCAAATTCATTTTTTGTCGTTTAAACGAATAAAAATTTTAGATATAGATCCATCTTACTCTTATTAATACAAATTTGTGTGTTATCTCTTAAGAAGCATTTCATTCCATTCACCAGGTGCGCTAAAATGGTACGTGATACCGAGATGCGACGATACAACCTCCAATATATATTTTGTTAATTAAACATTTTTAGACTCAGTTCATACAGTTTCTACCAAAAGTCGCTGGAAATTAAAAAGGGACGGCTGGTATAAAAAGCCATGTTTCGGCGCAATAAGTTTTTCTTGTCGAAAATTTCTAATTCTCCAAAACATAGCTCGAATAAGACAACTTTTGGGACTATGCTACATAATAAAGTAAAAATAACTTAAAAGTATTGGCAGGCAAAGGAGTGTGTGCTACTTACATGCAACTAATTAATGCTATCAAATTAAATTATTTCCTAAAATTGCTTTCAAAAGGTTCTTATGTGAATTTAGATTATAAAACATGAAAAAACCGCTCATTCATTTCCATCTTACCTTTTATTATAGTAACGTCAATCGATAATTATTGAAATACTGTTACCGCGTGCACTGAAAATAATGTAGAATAGTTTCGACTTTTCTACCAGCAACTTTAAACGAAAACGAAATTCCTATACGACATTACACTATTACATAGGTGTGCCTGAGTGCGTATATATTCTCCTGAGTTTTTCAGAAAGACGCGGATACGAACACTTAGCTGGAGTTTTTTTCACTGACAAATATTACCCAAAAAATCAATATTTTCCAAAAATTCAATCCGCTTTTAATTCAAAATAAAGTACAAAAGAACAGAGGAACAAATATCCTTTAAAAATTGTATTTTAGCATTAGTGACGCCGTACTGAATTACCGCTACGCACTGAAATGCAATGCAAGGTTATATAAAATCTGTAATCCCGGATTTGATATTCTGAGCACCGGAAATCACGAAGACTAACATTCTTTATTGTCAGGAAATAAAGGACATTCTTTTAAATATTCATTTTAATACAAGTACATTCGCAATCGCCAGTAAATGTAAGTTTTAATTCGCATGTGACAATACGTGTATAATGAAGTTTTCACGATTTCAGCTTCATTTTCTTCATTACAGTGAAATGCCGTTTTTATGAAATGAAACTGACTGACATGGAAGTGGTTATCATTGGTGCGTAATGGTGCCCTAAGAGCTCTATCTCAGTTCCGAAAGTCACGCCTTAATTAATTGAAGCAGATAAATAACCTCTCTGTATAAAGCAAAACTGGTGAAGATAAGCGTCTGTCATTGAAGCAAGCAAATACTTAGGAATTTATCTTCGAAGAATCAAAGCGGTCTGAGGATTTATAAGTCGTCCAGTAATGTAATTTATTTTTTTCAATCTTGCCTGTGAACACCTTAGGTAAGTATAAAATAAATTCCTTATTTTTTCAAATGAATTCCGAAAAAACGTGATTTAAATGTATTACTTCTACCCGTATTTTTCATTCCGAATAATCTCTGATGAACAAGATAAGCGCACGTATCACTGACACGGTCGATAAAAATAACGTCGCTCAACTGACGGAACGAAATCAGTTTCCGACCAATAACTGCTTGAACATCCGTCACATGTATTGATGTTATGGCTTCTAGTAATCTGAGATTATATCGAACTTTTATCTTTTATTTTAAACTACATTCGTCGATTCGTCACGTGATACTGCCACGGACGTATGGCAACCTCACCGCGAAGATGACCCAGATCCATTACTTCTAGCCATTTTGTTTATCTAACAAACTAATTATGCGTGGCACGTGCGTTATTAAATTCGTCCATTTAAATGCTAAACGGTTTTCAAAAATTTTACGGTTTACGCTTTTGATTTAATTTCCCATTATTACTATTTGACCTCTAAAGAGGCGAAGTCATTTTTTTCATATCAAAACGTCATCAATACTAATGCTCTCGATAATAGTTTGTTTTGACAATTTTGACTGGTGTTTCCCACATTTAATTCATATTTCTTTCGCCCATTGGATTCATTAGGGAAATGTTACATAATCTGCTCTTAATGGCTCAACGGAAGGTTTCGAGTAAACGTTTAAATATTAAGTATGGACTTCATTTGTGGTATATTTACCAACAGAATTTTTTCCCATAGTTAAGAACGAGATGGCATTTGCAGTGATGATATCCAAACAGTGTTTTCTATTTTCTTCATACACGTAGTCAAGGGAAAGTATTGTTTTCATGAAAAAATCACCTTCGAGATTTCAACGAAAATACACGTTTTGAGGTTTAGACTATTTTCGGAATGATGTCTGTGTGTATGTGGCTGTGGGCGCTCTAACTCGAAAAGTACTTGCCATATCATTACCAAATTTCATATTTAACACTTCCGTATAAGCACAAAGAGCTGATCACTTTCTGGATAATACCGATTAACCGGAAGTCGAGGTTTATTCGAAACCCGATTCGGTTTTGGCAAAATATCTCCGTTAAAACATCATTATTGTATATACAATTCTCTCCAAAGTTTATAGAGAATGTAATTTTCTACAACTTTTATTTGAAAAAATTTTCCATAGTAGTTATTTTTTAGGAATTATTTATAAATAATCGGTTTTTTAGGTTTCCGTCAAATATCTCCTTAAAAACGTCGTTATTGGTAATATTCGTGAGGACCAAAGTTGTAGAGAATGATATTTCTTCCAAGTTTTGTTTGAAACAAATTTTCATTGAACCTTCGATTTAGTAGATAATTAATTTATTCATAAATTTTCAGTATACAGCGCCACCATCTTGCGGTGAATTCTGTAAACATATTCAAAATATAACTTACGGCAATTACGACTGTATTCTTTTACGATACGAAATAATAACTTTGCCTTATTGCTATTCATAATAATTTAAATATCTATACCCCAAATATGGAGAGTCATGTGTTGGCCACATCAGATTTTATTTTAAAGAGATGAACTTTTAATGTGATTTTTTAGAATGCCAAAACGAATTTAATTAATTCATCAGAACAAAATACTATAAAGAATAATTAATGAGATAATTAAGCCAACATAAATCCGATTTCTACGTAGTTTCGTTGATTTATACACGGAATAATAATTTATATTATTCTGATTTTATATGCTCAATCGTTAAATAGGTCAAAATTTTAGTGATTCGTAATTATACTAGCCTCCATTCGCCTTTTGTATAAATAATTAGCTGCAAACAACATTAAATAAATCCAAAACCAAACATTATGAAAACAGCCTTTCTGTTTTGAGAGAATATATACGGAATTTACTTTATCCTTATTAGGGAGATTAAACAAATTAATACAGATTCTACAAATTTTGAATTAACTGGAACAAAATAACTGATACTTTGTGATTCGAACACAACTGCAGGGAATCGGAGAAACTTCATTTAACCGTCAAAAGAAAAGTTATGACATTGGCTACAATTTTATAAAACATTTGAATTGTTCTAATTAAGTTATAAGTATAGTTAACATTATCACAACATTTTAGGTATACATTTTAACAAATTCGCGATGTGGATTATCCGCGACATCCTAACCTAGCTGGGAGATATAACGAACAAGCATGCGTTTCTTTGTTGTGCATTAAGTATTATTTCACTTCATTTTTAGTAATTAAGTAATATGATAGCTGAAACAAGTTTAAAAATGAAAATACCATGCATAACAAGTGATAGTTGCAGAGCCAATTACGTAAGGCGCTGCTTTTTCTTGTTTTGGGATTATGACGTCATCATAAGATTACATCTTTGGTTGATCTACTATTCTTATTATCATTGGTTGAGATCGGCGGCTTCATAATATAGTCTATAAATTCCCTTTAAAAGCAGTATATCAGTGTTATGCAATAATATATATTTTTACGATGCACAAATTAAACCCATCAATCCGGTTTGGCGTACAGGTAGGTGTACGGACCCCGAATTTTCTTTACTGAAGTCTAAATATCCGATCCATCTCTTATATTTTCCTCGACACTGAAATAAACATAGCTAAATACCAAGGATGGCGAAGCAGATTAAAATTACCCCTTTGAGTTGCGAAAAATTACCTGCTTGAGGAAAATCCTTGGACGAACCCGTGACCTTATGTTTTTCGTACTTATCCGCTGCACCTGCCACCCACCAGTCTGGTGATTTGCAGGGTATCATGTAGATATAGATACAATACAGTATAAACGGAATAATTCCACAGAAGAAATATATAATCACTTAATCCGTTCTTTCATTCCGAAGTCTATCCCTGGTCGTCGGAAAAAATTTATCGTTTGTAATCCTAAGCCGTGTAACGCGGAAATAGACGGTTCTCCGCTGCCTAAGTTACGATCCCTAATTAGTGTCCTAAAGAGCCCTCTAATTATCCGAGAGAGCACAGTGCGGGGATTAAACTTCTTCGCAAAACTCCGTTTCAGAATCATACAATCCAGGCGAAAAGATTATCACAGAACCTGACACTGTCTCTAACAATAAGCACTACATAGGATTTCCTTAGTTTAACCGTCATTGGGTAGTTATTTATTATCATTTTGCCGGTAAAATGCTATATACAGAATGCTTAGAATTATTTATTTCGACTCCAAAAATAAATTTCCTTTAAATTTTAATAACCATAAGTGGTACGTGACGTTTGGGTGCAGGACTGGAATGGGCACCGGACCGAGCACTAGAAGACAGAGCGCCAAAAATTTTGAAGGTGGTCGGATTGGCAGATGGTACATTTTTGAGAGTTTGTGGTGTTTTAGGAAGAGGAATTTTGGGAGTCTGACTTTTAGGCGATCTATTATTAATCGACGGTGTTACAGGCACTGATTTTTTTTAACTGTTCGTGGGAGGTGTGGGATATCAAAAATGTGCAGAATGTTTTCACGTTTAAACTAGCGATTATTGTAATATTAAACAAATCTTTCCGATCAAACTACTCGTAATTCCTTTACTATTTGAAAGGCTTTATCTCTTGAATAAGAAGAGAATCAATAGCGAATTATTAATGGAAATTGTATAATAGTTACCGTTTCACCTCTATTTCCTATAAAAATCAAAAATATTCTCTTAATCGATATTTCAGCCACATACTGTGAAAGTATGATGTAGGTATGTATATATAAATATATCAGGGGGTGATAAACTAATAAATTGGTTTAAGTTGATAAAATTTTCTTCCACTCAATCGGTCATGTATAGGATTTATATTTACTAATAACACCTTGCAATCGAAGATCCATATTCTTCGTCACTAAAGGAAACTTTTCTTGGGGGATACTTCGAATCACCTACCGGGCGATGCTTTTGAGCTAATCAGGAATCTGAGGCTAGGGGTCACTGCAAATTCTGTAATAAAAGGAAGTCTGGTAGTCATAAATCAGTTGAATATGGAGGTCATTCCACGGTCTCATGAGCCTTACCCACTACACAAAATCGCCTCCGAATAGAACGAGAAGAAACAACAGCTCTTTATTTTAGCAAAGCAGAAATTCCGCTCGCTAATATGAGTCAGCTGTGTGAGATCTTACGGAAAGAGACTCACAAATGAGATAGAAAAGGAGTAGCGCAAGGCAGCTAGATTCATAAAGAGAAATTACGTTAGTAAACAAAGGATAACTTCATTAATAGAAAATCTGAAATGGGCTTCATTAGAGGAACGTAGACTGCTTGCTAGGTTTAAACTGCTAGAAAAATACGTCGGAAGGACCAGCGAATGAGATAGCAAATCTTGTCACTAGTCCGACATATCTCGGAAGGCAGGACAGCGAGATCGATTGTAGGACGGAGCAATATGCCATATCATAGGTAGTATGTCCGCTTACAGGTTCGTAATTATTCATGGTTAAACCTGATTCTCCATATACACCTATTTTTCGCAGTCTTCTTCATGTATTGATAGTTCTCTTTCCCTATATTTCCTTATATATAGGAATAGGTAACGTAGGAAAACTAGGGACTTTTGGTACACTGCGCCTCCTGCCATCCACCAATAAGATGACTTGCAGAAGTTTTCGGTAGATAGATTCTACGGGAAAATATGTACATTTTTATATAATATAAAATTTATTTACAAAAACATTCGTTTTTACAATCATTACTTGTTTCCTCTCACATTTTCTTTCTCTTCAGCGCTTTTATTTAGACAAAGCTCTTCCCGAGGCACCGCACTTTCACCATTTTCCGATTCAAGCGCCAGCGAATTTATTAATTTGCGTATCTTTCCTTCCTTCCCTGTATTCCCTTTTCCATTATTATCATGCGAAAGAAACTTTACTTTTAAAATTTTCAACTCTTCGATTTTTTCCCATCTGTTGTATTTCCCTCGCAAGCCACTTTCGAAAAAGAGTTCGTTATTGCTATAGAACGGCTTCAGTTTGATTCTTTTTAACACTGAAGATTGTCAGGATTTCTATTCTCACCGTATAAATTATTTTATGCGTAATACGCGTAGCATGTTCCTCGATTTCCAAATTTTAAGCATCGCCGAATCTCATAAATTTTCTGTTATGAAAACAAAAAGGCAATTAAATTCCGAAGTTCTTTTACGACCCTGTTAACGTGAGAGAATTGTTTCCGCCATATCGATCCTAGTGCAAACAATAAAAAAAAGGTCACTAAAAAGTTTCTTCCCTCGCGGGACATTGTTTGATTTCCGGAGTTTTGATGGAAAATCTGATAGATAAATTTATAATTATTCCATGATTGTGTTTAAATCTATTTAAGGCGTCCGCATTCTTATAAAACTAAATAGACCGAAAACCTCACTTTCTCCGCTTCTCCATTCTTATTCCCTCTCATTCAATTCTTTATCCAAATCCATTAGGGAATATTTTCCCGAAACGGCTGTCATATTTTTAGTCTCGGAGTTGCTTTAGTTTTGCGAACTTCCGTTTTGCGTTTAAGCATGATATTGCTACAAAGCGGTACGTTTAAGTTTAAGACAGTACACGGAGACTTAATAGAAATGAAGGAACATCGACGAAATGGTAGAGGCCTGCTTTATTAGGTGCTAAAGGATAGCAGCGAACTATTAGGCGGCTTATAGTTTGTAGAAGGTGATTAATTCGATGAGAAGTTAGTGGCGTGTGTTTACTCGCTGGGTGGTTGGCTTCGTAGATGAGAACGAGTGGGAAATAACAGTTAAGAGAGGGATAAAGAGATGGAAAGATAGGGCCGTGTAAGAATAAGTTCTAATAAGGCCTAATAATGATCTCAGCAAGCAACCGATATCCAATTCAGCTTCTATTCCATAAATGGCTGGGCGTAAAAAGCGATATATTTTAATGTCGCTGGATATTTGTTTATATTTTGGGACTTACGGATAATTTAATATTATTTATCACATATTCTGTAACTGGATTGATTTTAATAAAAATAATTCCGGCTAATTTTGAGTAAATCGACAAGAATAAACTACTCTCCATTTTCGGGGACATATATATATATATATATATATATATATATATATATATATATATATATATATATATATATAGTTCATTTCACCGAAGTTTTTATCCCTATGATACAATTTCAAAATGCGAGATTTATTCGTATTCCATCAAACCATTTCGGCACCAGTGACACATAAAACGTGCATATTAACCAGAATCTAGAAATCGAATTTTAACGATCGCATTTCCTCTATATACTTTGCATCCGAGTTGAAACTAACCATCACTTCTATCTCAGTGTTAATACAAAATTAATTTTTCGCCTTGCATCAAACAATGTCATATGGAGATCCGGCTCTTACTAACAATAAGTCCGACCAAAGTTTTCCGGCCACAATATTTAACAGAAGGTTTTTAAAACGTTAATGTTTTGGCCTTTAATGGCGTCGTGGATAATAAATTCCTTTTGATCAAGACATAAAACGATACAATCAAAGAATGAGAGCATGAGAAAGAGAAATTGTATAAAATTTACAAATAATTGTATAATAAACGAGAAGTGTACTTAGAGGGAGGAGGAGAGGCGTAGTAACAAGGATATAGTGAAAGGGAGGAGAGGAGGAGGAAGAGAAGAAGGGGAAAAATTGTAGGGAGGGGGAGAACTGTAACCTAGAGAGGAAAGGACACACACACACACACACACATATAAGGGATCATTGGGAACTTGGAGACAAAATTAGGACGAATAAATTGATGAGAGAAAGATATAAGGAAGAGAAAAAGAGGCGGTGAGAAGATGATAGAAATATAATACGAAGAAAAGAGAGAAAGATATAAGAGGGATCGTTGACAAATTAGGTGGTAAAAATAGACAGGGATGAATTTGTGGTAAAGTGAAGAAGACAAAAGAGAAACCGAGGGCTAGGATGCCATTCCCAGTTAGGAAGGGGATAGGCGCAGATGGAAAAGAGGAAGAGGGGCGCAGCATTAATTGGTTCCGTATAGGAAGTGGAGTACGGTCTGAGGAGCTTTAGAGTATAGGAAGAGAGGCAATTGGGTCAGGAAGGTGGGAGTTCTCCGTAAGAGTCTTAATTCATGCTGCTTTCCCACCCACCTTCCCAACTCAGAATCGCTTCTCCTCTCTCGCACCCCTCTCTTCATCCTCTCTCTCTCCCTCTCTACCCTCACCCTGACACTCCCTACCTGCTCGAATTTCCCTTAACCCCTTTCAGCCTCCCCACAGTATAACTTCCCAAAGTCCACACCCTGCGGGTGACCTCAATTCTGAAAGCATTATCTGGGCCACGTTCAAAGAATACGCCTTGTCTGCTGGTTTTATCTCTCCGCGTAAACACGTGGAACTTGCATTGCGAGCTTTTTGGTGCGAAAGGATCCGTCCGTGAAAGGAAATATCCCGGAGAAAGAGTTTCCCTGAAAGAGAATTCTCTTTATTTATATATTCTATCTGAAGAAATTTCATTTCGGTTCTTCTGAGGATAAATAGAAACATCTAAACCGTTTGTTCATCTGTAATTAATGTGTCAGGTTTTTTAAAAACTCATTCTATCTGGTAAAACACCGAAATATGCACGTGATTACGAAACGTGCATTAAAATTGATTGAACTAAACATGCAGATTTTTGTGATTTTTATTTATTTAAAACTAGCTAATACACAGCTCCTGATTTCCTTTCACAACGACCGCATCAGCGACAAAAAGGCGAAAAAAATGCAACAGTCCCGTCGACAGGTTTCGAACCTGCGACCTCAGAATTGACACCTAGACAAGCAAACCACTCACCTCCACCAAAAGAAACTTGAAACAAGAGAAATGCTGCAATAAATATTAGACAAGTACGTCGCTTTTATCGGTTTGTGAAACAAGTTCTCCTCCGAAATTTAATACCATTAGTAACTACCAAAATTTTGTTATTGGATGAAATGAAATGAACACTCTAGAAACTGTAGTAGAGTGAATGACTGGCGTAGCTTGAGATATAATAATAATAATAATTCGACTTCATTTTCAAGGGCGATATTTAGACTATATAGTCCACTCTTACATACAACCCATTACGACGAACACAAACATCCATGCCCTCGGCGGGATTCGGACCCGCGACCTTGGTATTAGGCGGCAGATGCTAACCACCCTTCTAATGGTAGGAAACTCCCCAGCGTACAAGTCAAAGGTGAGAAGTCTTAATAGGCGAGCTCGTCCGTTGCCCTTAGATTCCGAGCAAAGAATCGGAAACGCATCGGAGAGAGAGAGTAAGGAATGAGAAGCTGGATCCCTGTACGATGAATTTAAGACTTCCCACGTTTATCAGATAATGAGAGGACGTTCCTGGAATCGAACTCGGGGCTTCAACCTTTGCTAAATAAAATATGGTCCTGAGGTCGCCCCTTATACCGAGTTTCATGAAAATTGATGTATTACGGTATAAAATAAAAACGATTTAGCATGTGCACAATGGTCTGCCGAAGAAATCAATTCAAATATATTATATTCGAATTGATTTTATCGACAGACCACTGCCCACATGCTAAATCGTTTTGTCACTAAACGGTTATATTATAAATAAATTTAAATCGAAAGGAATTGGACGTTATAGTTTTTATTTTAAAATCAAATCATAAAAATAAATGCCTTTGTTTTGGCAACAAAATGAAAAAAAAACAGATATTGGTATGCCTAGTTTTGTATTGCAGAAACTACTAATTATGCTAAAAAAGGGCATCAAATCGATAATTGACAGATTGAAAATATGTAGGTAGTAATTATTTAGAAAAATCTAATAATATCTGGACGTTAGTATAAAACACGAAATGCTTTGATTAGATCATCTTAACGAAAGCAACATGAATTTTAGGTGAAAATGTTATATCTACGTAATTTTAACACAATAAATGGATAAGAAAATTGAAAACTTAAAGTGTTGCTTTTGAATGTGTGTGACTGTGTTTGTCATACTTAATATGACGCCTACTTTAATGCTATAATGCAACTGATTTCAATGGCAACAATTAAGCATAGTATTAAGTGGAATAAATAAAAAAACCACGTGAAAAAGAAAAGGTTTGACTTATGCATAAGTGTGAACATAATAATGAAGTCCTTTAAAGTGACATCAAAATGAAGCGATGAGTTTGGTAAAATAAAATCCTTCCAAAATGATAAATTTCCTAAGCGGTGATAAGATTATGATAATGCGACCTAAAAGAAAAGAGGAAGGAAATGATTCCAATTATCTGATCTAAAGGCAGAAGTATCGAGAGAAAGTATTAAACGTGATTATCAATTCGTTAATATGAGAGTTGGTTAAGCAGTGGAATAAAACGAAAGATTCCGAATACTCGCTGTACAAAGTGGAATTACATTTTCATTTGAGGAAAAAGCGGTTCGAATGAGATTAAGACATCATTCCATTCTTTCGATATATAGCAGCGCGTTGATGAAATAAACAAAAGAAAAGTTATCACGTATAAACCAGTAAAAGACGATGGATTACTTTTCAAAGAATAAATATTGTTTGACTTGGAAAAATTCCCAATACAAAAGACCAAAAGCTACTATTTTTCTTACGCCGCATACGCTTACATACATACAGACGCATAATGTTTAATTGATTATAATACATTCTAAATGTAAAACTTGTTTCATTTCCACGGACTTCATTGCTGTTATATGCGAAATGTATGTTTTGTTCTTATTATTTTTCCTTCGGCAATGAAAGTACCTGTTTCAACTACAGTAATCCCCCGTCGGCCGAGAGGGTTTACGTTCCTGACTCAACCCGCTGTTGGCGATCACCAGAGCTTACGCGAAATTGGGATTGGTTGGAGGTGATCCCAGAGAGACATACCTTATGTCCAATAATGCACACTTCGATGTTTAAATGGCAATGCTATACTTTTAAAACGTGTTTGTTATATAACAATTCAAAAGAAAATACGTTCAAAATACAAAGCAGTACTGTACATCAATAATAAAATGACAGAGCAGCCCCGCTAACGCCGTCCGACTGATTTTACGCTTCAAAGAACTCCGGTAAACCAACGTTTCCATAAAATTTCTCCAACCGACACCTACAAATTAACTCACCTTATCGGGAGATAAAAATTCGCTTTCGTATATATATCCTTCTGGTGCATACTAATTAGTGCGTAGCTTCTTCGATAGCATAAATTTTAATCGTAATCAAATTAGCAACGTAGACACGGCCAGGCGGATAATCGAGGGTACTCAACACTGGATACCGTGGTTGGCAAAATCATGTAGTTTTTTTCAACAGGAGATACTCAAAGCTGCGGTTGACGAGGGACTCTTGCATATAGTATTTTTTATCCAAGTTATTAGACTGAACCCTTTTAAAAGCTATATTACGTTTAAAATCATATTCGACTGTCGACAACGATAGCTAATTTAACATTAAAATCCGTCAAATTATAAAATTATTTTTTCTATAACATTATGTAATTTGTTTCTTTGCTTGTATAGAAAGCCTAATTGAAAAATGCTTACCGTGGAAATATAAAATCAAAATTTTATTTTGCCATTACAGATTGTGAAACAATGTAAGAGAGGAAAAATATAGCTCCAAGAAGTTTAATTTCAACGTCCAATTTAATTCCATAAAAATTTATATAAATATATATAAAGCGAATTAAATTTAAAGGTTACTTAAAGAAGGCATATAGAATAATTGACGAATTATTAGTTTTCAAAGTTACTAAATAATTATAATGTTAAAAATGAATCCTAATTAAAATCTCTAAAAGTAACTGAAAAAACTTTGAGAAATAATTGGAAATAATTCTAATATTTAATTCGTACAACAATTCTGTTGCATGTCGTAATCCGTGAACAAATGTTCTAAAGTTTAGAATCTAAACGGAAAAAATTTTGCTAATTTTAAGCATATTAAGCCCGGATGTCACCCAACTGTTCAAATGAAACGACGAGCGGTTTTAGGGAGAAATTCATTGGACGAAACGTTATAAAAAACCAAGCAAGAAAAGAAAAAATCAAAAAATAACGAACGTATTGCCCATGTAACAATTACAAAGGAAATTCTGGAGTTTAAAAGAGAAAAGGAATGTTTTCACTGATTACATTTGTGGTCGATAAGTAGAATAAATTGGAACAAGGAAAAACCGACATAATTCATTGCAGTGATTAAACGAGGAAAAATAAAAGCATCTTCCAAATCCATTTTCGAAAAAAACGACGGTGGAATTATATTGACAGGAAACTGCGCATTTGTATAACCGTATAAACAAATCTTTTCACAGATTATGCTCGAAATGAAGGAAGCTATTACGTTGCACTTCCTAAAGCATTAAAACATAACTCCTTTCTTTTGAGTCTAAAATAGTGTTGATGTAATAACATAAAATATAAATACAAATCATAGCACCACAAGAATATTTGGGAAGAGCTGATTATTTTTCAATTAAGCACACTTTATTATTTAAAACTCGTTAGAAATATCCCATAAACTATTTTTTTTATTATACTAAATACAAAGATATCCAAATCCTCCTAAACGAACCTTCCTACGGTGCATTTCATATCCACAAATAACTAACCGACAGATGTGTGGAACACAAACAGTTTTGACCTTGTTTTTACAAAAGTCGGATCGCTTTGGAGGGACTTCGATTTGAATTCCGAGTCCGAATCACAATTCCAACATCGCGTTTGAAATGACACCGAACGATTCTCGTGTACTAATTACGGAAAAAAATAAATGCGCCCGTATTTGCGCACTAGGAATAAAAATCAACGAACAGAAAAACACGGTATCAGGAAATTGGCGACGTAAAAGTCGTGTTCCGGTCCGTGTAGCCCACTGAAATACACGAATAACCTCCGTGGTTGGTATAAATTGAAAAATAAAACGCTCAAATTCTAGTTCTTTGCTTATAAAACGGCTTTGGTGCTTTTATTGCTAGGAAATTGTACGTTCTATTTCTCTTTTCTCGAATCGGTCCCGCGGTGCTTATTTTATAAATGTTTGAGTCTATTATGCCCCTTACGAAGTAGAATTGCTACTATCTTACATATAAGAAGGAATTAAATCACAATTTATATCTTCAAATAACGTGGAATAATCAAAGTCATAAATACGAAAAGGTAATTTGATTACAGCGTTAGAAGTTCTTCGGGATTAGCACTTAGAATATCGCAATATGATTCAAATTCCGGTGTGATAATCGTTACATATTGTTGAGCATTCTTTCGTCATTTACTTCTGGAATATAGGATTACTAACAAAATCGTCTGCCAAAAACATGGCGAGTAAATATTAATGAAGTTAAATTATACCATTTCTTCCCTCCTCTCAATCCATTCCCGTCACGACTTTCATTCTCTCCACACTTTAACATAAAAATACAGTGTTGACTAAATAGCATTGAAAAATGAACTCATCCTTTCATCCCTCTCAAGGTTTCAAATACAGAATAAAAGATATCATTTGCTATGCCTTCCATTTATTTTGTAGCATTTCTTATAAGTTGTTTTATCCTTATCGTGAAAACGCTATTAGACAAGAGCATACAAGCAAAGTGTTTACCAAAGTATATAGAGTAAAATACTAGTAAATCGATTTACGCCACGACGAAATATTCAGTACAATTAAAATAATGCCCAATTTATATTTAAATTCAATTCATTTCATCATTCTCGTTCTTCCAGTTGTAATACTTTATTAATTAAAGATCCAGAATCCATTAAGAATTAATTTGTAATTTTGGATTTCTTCTTTTCTCATTTTTTGTCATGAAAAATTAAATTAGTCGTAAATACTTGGTTATCATTCAGCAAGCAAGATTGCTTCTTGTCTTCAACAATAAAATATTTTCAAAATTTTCTCTGATGTCAAAGCAACACATAAATGTCCATGATTAAACAAGACCACTGCAGAAAAAACGTCAACACAATCAGAGGTTTGCTCCTGAGACTCGTTTATTAGGATAACAAAAGCAGCAGTTAGTAGAAATTTAAATCTCTGCCGAGTGTGTTCTGTATTTTCATTCGACATTTGTCCGACACACTGCATTTATTATTTGTCTGGATTCCCTTTACTCTCAACTCTTATTTTGAAAGACGTTCACGATCTGAATCTCGTCTGATTCGAGTTTCATTTGTTCATCTGCTTCATCTTATCTCCTTCTCTTCAGCATTTCATCAGCTCCATTTCGAGGACCTATAGCTTTGTTGCCTTTCTTGATGTGTCGTATTAGTTTTTTCTAGTGCTTCTCTATCCATGGTTCTTATTTTGACCGATTTTACAAAATCGATAAAAAATTGACGCGCAGTTGACTTTATCAAACTACAACATCTGGATATTGTATGTCCTAAGAGAGGCTTCTATTTGTTTTCGGACATGTGACGAGATCAATAAGTCTAGAGTGAATTAATGGATCGTAGCCAATCGTTCCAAATAACAGCGTTAAATAAATGAAATCCTATATGCTACTAAAAATTCCAATTTCGCTCATTGAAAATACTCTTAATTGGACCGTTTTACAATTCCATTATAGTTTCATCAATCATTCCTTTCACTAATATTTCATTTTTATTTTCATAACTCATTCTAATCATAGAGTTGTTTAGATAAATAAAAAATGTATATCGTATTTGTCAACTCAATTTGGTTTCCGTAATTTCGCAGCCAACTGCAGTGTGGCTGCCGTTACCGAAGAAAAAACGGGAAATTTTGCTGTTAAAAACAAATTTTTGAGCTAATTCGAAGTGCTTTCGTATGCTGACGGTAAGAAAATTGCATTATTTTAGAAATCCTCGGATACAAGTGCCGTATTTGTACCCTGAAGTTAAGTAATTTCAAAATAGGTCGATTATACGGAGAAGCCCTCCTGAAATCGAAACCATGGTGTTACTGTAGACTGAGAAAAGTCTAAAATTTAAAGGGATAAAACCGAGTGAAGCCTGGATGTATTAACGAAATTGAAATCACTTATTAGCGTCTATATGAACTCCATTTTTAATCCATGTTGAGTTACCAACGAATTGGCCGAATAAAAGACAAAATTATTATTATTGTTATTATAATCCAGGAATATAGGCAGCAGTATTGATATATTCTTCAGGATAAAATGAGCGATATCGTGCAGCTGAAGTTCACTAGTTACAAATGCGTTTTAACGGCTTCATAGAATAATCTTGTTTTATTTTAGTGCAATATTCAAAATTATTTTAATCAACATATTAATTTCAAGTTTTAAAAAGAAATTCTCATTAATTTGTCAATTAATGTCAAATTACCACAATTTCCGATTACCTCTCTTGAAGTATAAATAATATTACATATTATCTATCTGTCCTCCAGCGTTTACAATAATAAACAGTTTTGATTTTCAGTACTTTGATATGACATTAGTTTTCGTCACCCCACTTTTGGTTAGCTGTCAAAGCCGAAAAATGGCAGAAATATTATTTTACAAAATAACTGAAAACAGACTCGTAAATTTGGGAAATATACCCACAGAGTAATGCAAGCTGAAAATATTGTGTTTGAGTTTAATACTTATGTTTTAAAATGAAAAGAGTAACTGTTATCGCAGTAATTTGCGAATAAACGATTCAAATTATTTATCTATTTGTTTAATCGATGTTATTTTTTAGTAAAAATGAGCTTTGTAATCGGGTGAACTAGAGAATTACTTTCCAACACATTTTATTTCATAATTAAATGAAATTTATATAATAAATTACGAGATATAAAACTAATTTTATAAACAAAACAGCGTATTTTTTCTGCAATGAAAAACGAAATCTAGGAATCAGCAAATTTCAATTTTAATATTAATGACGGAAATAAATTCAACTTAAACAAAGCAAAGAGCGTTTTTCCTTATTATAACAATAAAAACATCCACAATTTCCGAACTCAAGGAGTGTTCATGATGTGTTCCATTGAAATTTACAAAAGTTTAGTTTGTTTGGTTTTGTTATATAAAGGGGAAAAGTAAGACATCCCGGAAAATTACAAAGCAGACGTCAATGAAATGTCGAATAAAGGAAATATGTATATCCCAATTTAATCCTCCTCGTCTTAATTTTCAAAAGACCGCATCTCCGACAAAAAGAAAATTACATTCTCTATAAGCTTTGTATAGAATTGTATATACAATAATGATGTTTTAACGGAGAAATATCGTAAAAACCTTTCTCTCTTCCTTCCTCCTCTACTCACCCTCTCCTCTGCCGCCTCCCATTTCTATACCTTTCTTCGCTGTAGCTTCCCTCATTCTTCCGTACCAGTCTCATTCTCTCTCTCTCTCTCTCTCGCATCAATACCTTCTTTCTCCCTCCCTCCCCCCCACCTCATTACTTTCTTTCTATCAGAGCACTTTCCATTCCCCATTCCACTCTCCCGTCACAGCCCGTCTCTCCATGTTACGTCCCTTTTCCTTCCCACCCCTCTTCCTCAATTCCTCCTTAAAACCTCTCTCACTCCCACAGGATCCTTCGCCTCTTTCATTCTCCTTTCTCTTTACACAATGTCTACGTCTCTTTTGTCACTTTCTGCTCAATATCTCTCTGACTTTTCTCCCCTACTGTTGCCACATATATTTTCCTCCATTTCACACTGCTGCATAAAAATAAACCGTATTCTCAATGCTTAGTCAGAATATTGATTAGAAGAACAGATTCTCGAGATGACGGAAGTAATACTACAATATTTCGTATAAATGAATAACTCCCAAACTCCAGTAATACGTTCAAATTGTGTGTGGAGTCAGTTTACCAAAGCACTTAAAGGAAAAACAAAATGCATATGCTTATACTATACGCTTACATAAAACAACAGGTAACTTTCTGGAAGCTAATCTGATAGCCTGGTCGTAATTTGGCCAACCACATGATGCTGCTTTCAGGAAATGAAAATATGAACACAACCAGCATATTACATCTCCCACGGAAATCAATTAACAGTATTATTGAAAATGGATTACAAATAAGTCTGTGATGAGTATCGGTAGAAATTCTAAACGGAAACTTTAGTTTAGTGCGTTGTAATAAATCCCTTTTTTATTTCATGCGAGATTGGGAATTGGGGTGAGAAAGGGGGAGTTGAGAAGCTGAGAGACCATCGAGATTTATGACGCTGAATATACAGAAAAAAATACGAGGATGAATACGGAATTATTGATCGTAGAGGAATGGGAGATGCTTAACGATGGTGGCTAAAAGTAGAGAGAGAAGAAATATTTAGGGCAGCTTTTGGGATCCGAAGGAAAATTATAGGGGCACTCGGTAGCTGTATGGCAGGAAAGAAGCAGATTGGTATTATTTAGGTAAAAGTGAGACGGTTAAGATAACAACAAAAAGTGGGTCTCAGAAGGGGATACTTGGCGATGTTGAACAAAATGCTTACTTTAAGGGTTAAAAATGGTATTTTATTCTTTATTCATAAATGTCAGCTTAATTCATAATTTGTTGTATTGAACAAGTTTATATATTTTCTATTCCCAACGTGTTTATAGATTTCTGAACGAATACCTGAGGCAACATTAAAAAATAAAAAGATTTAAAATGCCAAATAACAATCAAAATCCTAGTACAACTGAAATGAACGCCTGTCTGTTTCCAAACAGCAATTCTTTCAGCCCTTAATTTGGTTTTACTTCGGCAGATAGCTAATTCACTTAGTTCGATTAAAACTTTACTAATGCGTAACCACGAGAAAATTTTCCTGGATGAATTTCTGCAGACATATTTTGCAAGGCATGCGAAAAGTTTTGAGCGATATATCATTAGTCCTGTTTTGAACATCGCTTACGTCAGCACACATTAGAGAAACATCGACGGGTGGCAGATATATTGCATATTACCGTTTAAAATTCGCGCAAGATTTACAAGCACTAAAGGCAGCATTCCAGCTGGAAACAATGACACCGACTTCGATTATGCAGGGGCGTATTCAGTGGTCCTGATTCTCGCCGAGTATTTCAGTACAAAATCTGATGTGGCCAACACATGACTTTCTCCATATTTGAGGTATAAATATTTAAATTATTATGAATAGCAAAATTATTATTTCGTATCTTAAAAGAATACAGTCGCGCTTATTGCCGTAAATTACGTATATTTTGAATATGTTTACAGAATTCACCGCTACATGGTGGTGGCGCTGTATCCTGGAAATTTACAAATAAGCAAAATATCTCTGAAATGGATGGTTCTACGAAAATTTGTTTCAAACAAAACTTGGAAGAAATATTATTCTCTACAACTTTGATCCTCACGAAGGTCATCAATAACGACGTTTTCAAGGAGATATTTGACGGAAACCGAAAACACCGATTATTCATAAATAATTCCTAAACAATAACTGCTATGGAAAATTGTTTCAAATGAAAGTTGTAGGAAATTACATTCTGTATGAGCTTTGTATAGAATTGTATATACAATAATGATGTTTTAACGAAGAAATATCGCAAAAATCGAATCGGGTTTCGAATTAACCTCTACTTCCGGTTAACCGGTGTTGTCCAAAATCTAATCAGTTCTTTGTGCTCATGCTAAAGTTTTATATATGAAATTTGGTATTAATATGATAAGTACTTTTTGAGTTAGAGCGCCCACAATCACAAACACATCCATCCATCCATCCACACACACACACTACATATTCCGAAAATAGTCTAAACGTGTTCTAGGGACCTCAAAACGTGTATTTCCGTTGAAATCTCGAAGTCGATTTTTTTCGTGATCACAATACTTTCCCCATACTATGTAAGGAGAAAGTAACAAGCTTCCAAGGTCGCAAAGTTGAGGATAGGCAACACATACATTAGAGGCGTGGAGTTTTTGTAGTCAAGCTGACCGACAAAGAAGCTCAAGTGAGCCATTCTTATCACGCGATGTTATGTTCGGTAACAAGGTTACTCATTCCCTTGTGGTAGTATACTGTATGATATTTATGGGAATGTCTCGCGGTTGAAACGATTCCAAAAAAATAAAATTAAAATACCGAGGTCGTGGAGAAAGGGAAAGAATTTTTTTGTTCAGTCGGACACAAGAAAGAGAGAAAGGAAAACCAAGTAAGAAAGATAATTGGAGGACCTCGGTTGAATTAATCAGGAGACATTTTTCGAGGCGGATAGGAAAAGATTTTTTGGAGAAGACGAATAGTTCAGAGGGGACTCGAGGCGACAAGATGGTGACGATGATTGACATCAGCTTCTTATGAACTCCTACGGCTAAGCGGAGAAATGAATGGCGATAGGCTTCGCTTTGGGAAAATGTCATGATTAAGGGGCGAGAAAATTGCTGAAATTCGTGCTAATTCCCTAAAAAGTTTCGTTTTCAACATGTTCAACGTGTTTCTCTGTCTTTTAGTCTCCGATGTGCCGTAGCGCAGACTAATTTATATGCGCGAGAAACTTAAGAATTTTCCAACTTTATAATAATGAGCTTACCGATCTACTTAAGCCTTGAGAAAAGCCGCCAGAGGGAGATAATTTCGATTTTATTTTGCGTATAATTTGCTTAAATTTTCCACAATGGAGAGCTGGGTACTAACAGTAATAAATTTAGCGCTTTATATTTAATAAAATCAGTAAAACCGTAAAACAGTAAAACCATAAAAACAGTAAAACCATAAAACGGTAGAAACTATAAAAATAATTGGTAAAAGTTTTATGGTTTTACTGTTTTTATTAAATATGACGCAGTTCCACCAAATGAAAGCTTCTACCATTGATTATAAATTTAGCGCTTTTTCATAGGTACAATAAAATATTTTATTTTCCTATTTTCATACCGTATTTACGTACAAGTGTACGATATTGGGAAAATAATATATAAGATACATCTCTATAATATATAAAATAAGTATCGCAAGATGTGCTCGAATGAAGGCACTTGGAACGCCTCTCTGCCTAGATTTAACCGGCAGGAGCCGGTGTATCATGTCTACATTCAGGGTTTTGCCAAGACATTTTGCCCCCTGAGGCGAAATGTAATATGACGCCCTTCCAATTTTATCACACACTAACCCCAGCTGAAAAAAATGAAAAACACAATTAAAATGAAAATTAGCTTAATTTTGAACAGAAGTAAACGCAGAGAACGAGTACAATGTATTGAAAGAAATGAATAAGCCGCCACATCGTTGCTGTTACACAATATACAAGATGATTAAGTGCACCGGCTCCTCTGCTCTAATTTGCGCGTGCACGTAGATAAATTCCGGGACAACAATAATACTGCGCTGCTAATTGACAGATGAATGTCGATTCATTATTAACACTTCAAAGACGGTTATTTCTTAAGTTGCTGAAAAAAGGTGTTCTAGGAATAAAAATATTGAAAAAATGACGAGTGCTTATGGAAAGAATTTTGTTGTAGCCTTATGTCGGCGATCCTTTCGGGATGCACCTGAGGCGAAGGCCTCGCCCCCTCAGGCATCTTATGGGCAATATTAAAACAATCTGAGACCCTACGCAATTTTATGGGCATGATACCCAATACCATACAAATTAACTTATTATTTTCACGGAAAAAACGTTCAATGCATAAAAACGATTTACTTCTGGGTAAAGGCGACGTTGAAAACATAGAATAGCAATTTTAAAAAATCGTCTTTCAATATGTATATTTGCACTGTAGATTATTTTCAAATTGAAATTTCATAATGAATATAAAAACAAAAAATACAGTAAATAATACAACTTAATAAAGGAATTTTCAGGAAATTTTCCTTCCCTACTAGCGAATATAAACTGGACAATTTTGATAGGTAAATAGCGTAAACTCCCGCTATTACTTGGATTTCGGGAGACAAGGAACACCTTCGTTATAGACAATCCGCATTATTTAAGGAAAGAGTTACATACTAGAGATGCATTGAAGTTCGGCTTCGGCTTAGGCATTCGGCCGAACATACACTATATCTACTATTCGGCTTCGGCCTCGGAGTGTTTAAGGCTGAATAACCGAATGCTATCCAAATACCAAATTATTTATATATTTTTACTTTTTTAAATGAAGGGAAGAATATGGAATATTCATTATTATTTAACAGTATACAGGGAGTTTATAAAGTGCTTTGAAAATTTAAATTGAAAGACTTTGGTTAAAAACTAGGGTTGCCAACTTTAAGACCTTCGTGATCTGGAGATTTTGATCTAAAACCCGGAGACTTGGAGGAATCCCTGTTTTTTGCTTTTCCTAGGTTTTCTGTTATTCACGAATTTCCTAATTAAAAAAGTATTGAAAATTAAAGCAATACTAACTGTAAAACATAGAACAAACATGGTGAAGGCAATGAGCGATCTAGGAATAAGAAGTACATATAAGATGCTTTATTCACACACTTCAGCTATGTGTGCAGAAGGCAACTCTAGCACAGCGTGATGTAGTCGAGTTCTGACTGCAAACAGAAAGGTTGTGGGACACTTTCATCATTCTTGCCTGGAAAAAGACATACTACGCGAGATACAAAAGAAGTTGGAACTTCCCCATCATGTGCTTATACAAGACGTTCAAATCAGATGAAATAGCAGCTACTACATGTTTAAAAAAAGTTCTCTGGGCAAAAGAAAGCCATCATCCTGTACTTGGCAGATAACAGCGTCAACATAAAAGAACTCATAAACCAACAATGGTTGCTTGCAGAGAAAACAATTCATTTGCTAGGGCCTGAAGAAGTTGCAAAGCTGATGTACCTTGAGAGTGTATTTTTAGTTGATGAAATTTTAGAATGAAATCTAGAGACGACTTTGTTGTCTTGAAAATGAACTACATGGCACTATTGCCACTTTTCTAGATCCTATGTTTAAGGACAACATTTTCATAGACGACAAAGTGATGCAGCAAGCGAAATCAAGGATATTAGAATTAGAAGAGACATAGGAGAGTGCTATTGTTATGTAGGTTTATGGGATTGTTTCAACGAAATTGTGTATCCGTCAGTATCAACCAAACCGCCAAGCAGGAGATTATTCAATGCGTTGGCGAGGTAATACTAAAAAAAAGTAAAGTCAAATAAGAAAGCAAAACTTGCCCCTCCTCCAACCTCTGTGAGCGAATTTTTAGCATTGCAGGTATTCAATACAGTGGCCGCAGAAGCAATTTGGTGGAAGACAATACAGGGAAATTGATTTTGCACAATAAATAAAACTTTTGAAATTTGAATATTGATACTGGCAGCAAAAAACTAATAATAAATAAATAAAAAGGTTAGTTGATAAAATTTCAGTTTTATATTGGTAATTTAAAAATTAATGCTATGACAGTGTATTCGGCTTCGGCCGAATGTCGACTTAATATTCGGCCATTCGGCATTCAAGCAGAAAACATATTCGGGGCATCTCTAATACATACATAAATATGGAAAGTCGCAGAATCATTTTTAACTGTTTCTTTCGACTGATTTAAGATACTTAATTGGTAAATTACACAAAAGTGCTCAGCCATATCTTATAAAGTGAGCATCTTTTAGCTCTCTGAGCGTGCAGGTTCGAGCACTACAGGTAACTTTAAGGTATCTCTAAACGTCCTTTCAATCGTTGGTTGACTGACAAATAAAATGTAATAAATGAACAATTTTGTCAAAACGAAAAGTAATCCGCAGTCGGAGGTTTTGGCGTGGAATTTCTTCACATTGCTGTTGAGTTGCGCCTTATCACGATACATCTACAATACAAACTGTGGTATGAAACCACGTCGTTTGTCATTATTTGTTCCAATTTAATAAAATATCATCACTTTTTTTCCCCTAATTTCCTTCAGTTATCAATCAGTTTTAATTAAATCTGACACTGATTTATTCGTTCTTTCTCAGTGATCCCTAATATTACAAGGCCCTAAACTGCAACTTTTATATACACGTGTTTATTGCTGGAGAGAGGCAAAAAATCTACATATGAGCCGCGAAGCCGAAGGGCGCAGAGAGGCGAAGTTCTCCTGAAATATAATTTGACGTGCGTTTTCAAGTAATTAAACGATTCATCTAAGGACAGTAAAGAGCCTACGGCGATTATATTTGTCACAAAAGTTTTTATCTTTACGAGGTTTATTAAAATTAAAAACATTAATGGCATGCCAACGTGATAAGTCATTAGTTCAGGGTGTCGAGTGAGTGGTTATATGAGTAAGATCGTGGAATTAACGTCAAATACGATGGCGTATACAAATATTTTCATCGTCAAAATTATTTGAAGATTGTTTTAATTTGGTATCGAGTACCGAAAAGTTAACGTTTAAAGAATATTATAGGTATGATAATTCTAAAATTCTAAAATAACAGTCCTCTATTACATGCACCAATGAAATGCCATTTTTGTTCATACATTTCATTTTTCATTTTAATTAACCCAATTAAGACGAATATTTAGCCAAATGTCTACACTATGCCTCATCGTTTCATTTGAAGTAAACGGTAGTGCAAAATTTTAATTTTGGTACATATATCACATATCTAAACTAAAATAGTCAACTATAAATCAGAACCGTAAAATTCATCACAGATGCCACTGACGAGTTTCGTCACTTGAAGACACTAAGTTCTGCTTGAGTACCCGCCATCAGACGCCATAGCGGTGGGTTTAATCCCAGTTTGGTCACGGATTTTTGTATTTTATATTCCGATTTAAATGTAAGAAAGGACTAAATCTCGACCTCACGAAAGAGTATTAATACTACGGCAAGAAGATATTCTGAACCCAATAAATGAATTAAATAGACTTTATCCATTCCGATGAGCGATTAATTTTCTATCTTCATATCATATCGTTCTCTCATATATTCCTGATATTTGGGCGAGTTCAAATTATATTAATGATACTAAAAAATTGATTCTGGAAGCCTGTGCTCGGAAAAACAGGAAATTAATTTTTGCACAGATTTTTATCCGCGTCTTATAGATAAATTTTCTTAGTTTTACGGATAACTTGGACGACGATGTTTCGAAAATAAAAACGAGATTCCCCGAACACTTAATTTGCTTCAAGTCATGCAATGGTAGGAGAAAAAGAAAGTGAGTATGGTCTTGTTTGGAGCTCATTAATGTTTCGTAATATTGTGTAACACGCGTTTTCCTCTCGGAGGAGATTCGGTGCAATAAGCTTTTAATTTTAATACGCTACCTCCGAAGATTTTATTCCTAACCGTGATGAAAACCCGAGAGGAAAGAACGACCCTTCGATTAAGAAAACATCTGGGACACGAAATGGTTTTGAAGAAACTTCCGTAACTTTCAGAAAGGAGGACGAAGTTCATTGCGAGGAGCAGAAAAACAAAACAGAAACGATGAGTTGACATGACATTACCTTCGTGATCAAGGGATTTCATGGCTATTAAACTAAAATATTCCGCCCTTTCCGAAGTTACGGAAATTAATTTCCGATTTTAATTCAATTTCCGGGCAGACAAAATTCTGTAAAGGAATAGGAATTAAAAATTCGTCAAAACGCCGTTTTCTACCTCAAAGAAGACTTATAGAAAGAGATTTAATCCAGTAAAATAAAATAGGAAGGAACTGAATCGAATGTATTAAACTTCCGATTGATTTTTGATGATTGACGGAATTAAAAAAGTTTGAAATTGAGTTTTACGTGACTGATGAATTGTTCCCGTGGAATACTATTTAATTATTCAACGATTATAGAGATAAGTTCCTGTTTTTTTCAATTTTCTTTCACAGAGATCGTAATAGCATTTGAAATGAAAGGAAAGTGGAATGGAAGGCCACTTCAAATCATCGAGAGAATTTTTCAGTCTCTTCTTCCTACATTTTCTCTTACTCTACACCTAATTTCCTCCTTTTTGTTCAAATATGGGAAACAAAGGAACACTATTATCGCGAATGCAAAAATTTTACAAGAATTATTTAAATGACGTTTATAAACACAGATGAGCGGGAGTGTCTACGTCAAAAAATGTTCACCTTTCTCTTTATATAAAGATAATTTATGACGTTTGAACTGTAGCTGTTTCGAATAAAATTCAGAACGAATGCATCATTTATTAAATTCTCAAATATGATAACACCTGTCGTGAATGAAGTGGATTCGTTCCCATCTATACTCTGCTCACTATCTAAAGTCTCTTGACCTTGAATATGGTGAGTACGCCACTTAGTAGGAGCCAATAGGAGACGGTTCGTTTGGAATGGTAGTGGGGAGGAACTCAGTCTTACTCTTGCTCTCGAAGCGTTCACATCGGTCTGCGCTGCCATTTCTACCGCCATTTCCTTGCTGTTGAGTTCTAAGTTATTGTTACTGTTATTTTTTGTTATTATTTTTGTTATTAGTGTTGTTGTATTTGTTACCCTGCTGAGTTCATGACTTGCAATGGCTAACAGGAGGGAAGTTATGTTATTTAGAAATTGTATAGTGTATCAGCTGAATGCGAAAATCCGCAAAAGCTGGCAACCCGCACCGGTATCTGTCCTCCCGCGCGAAAGTTGTGAGGGGCGATGGAAGGGGAAACGTTCGTGATTGGCTACTTGCTCTATGAAGGTCAAGAGACTTAAGAAAGTGAACAGACTTATAGCTTCTTTCAATATTCCCCTTCCTCTTTCATTCATTTCGCACGGTTTCTCTCGCCCTCCCTTTCATTCCGCATTGCAATCAATCATTCAACCGGATCTTCCTCAAACCCTCTACAACGCTTGTTATTCCAATTTTCTTGAATAAAAATGTGAAGTCTTCACTTATATTGTCTCGTAATCTCCGTCCTGTCACTAACTTTTCCGTTCAGTAAAAGATGTGGCAACCATAAAAAACATCTCTCAAAAAGAAAAAGAGCGCCACAGAATTCGTAAATATACTTTTGGAAGTAGAGGGAAGACTAAATCCTTAAAATAAGACGCTATAAAATTACTAAGTTTCATTACGAAGTCTACTTCGGTTAAAATAATCCTGTAAGTCAGTAAAATGAGTGCTAAGCCTTCGTACGTGACGGCCCGAATTATTAGTGCCTCGGTGGCCGATAATAATTCTTTATATCGGAAGTTCTGGTAAAGGTTAACGAAGAAAAATAACTTATTGTTAGTTAAATTCCAGAATATTTTATTTCACGGTCGTATAAGCCGTTTTTTATAAAATCCGATTGTTGTTAAAATTGTACAAGAATAAACTAGCCTTATATTCAGTTTTTGAGAAATATGAAGTATGTAGTATTAGTTCAGACGTATACCCAAATAACGGTACGAAATTTTATCAAAATCGTTAGAGCCGTTTTTTGAGGAAATCAGTGTTAAAACTGCCTAAAATAAACTAGCCTTATATTCATTTTCTGAGAAATATGAACTATGTAGTATTATTGAAGACGTAAACTCAAGGAACTGTACGAAATTTTATCAAAATCGTTATAGCCGTTTTTGAGAAAATCAAATTGTTGTTAAAAATGCGTACAATAAACTTCCTTTAATTATTGAGCAATATCAACCATTTCTTCATAGCTTCTGCTCAGTATGATAAAATGCTTAAGTACGAGATTTCATTCATTTTCGCTCTACCGTTTAGGCTCTAGAGCCAGTAACAGACGGACGGCATTGCGAAAATCACTTTTTCGGACTCAGCGACACCTAAAACGTACATTTCTGTAAAATTCTCGAGGTCAAATTTTTTCGCGATTACAATACTTTTTCAATATATATGAGAAAGTAAAAAACAGCTCATACGATTTTCATCAAATTTCGTATAGTTATTTAAGTTGATGTTTATAAAGATTTTACATAGTTTATATTTTTCAAAAGATAACTAAACTACGCATTAGTATATGAGAAATTTTGTATAATGTATGTTGTACTGATTTTTTTTAGTATGGTCATGACTTTCCGTATTATGTAATTACCTTCACTCAGGTTCAACCGTGATGTTAAACATTTTCTCCACAATTATTATGAAAAATTATACTGCGAACTTTTAACAATCACAGTCACCAGGAATGTAAATTTGGAGATGCTAAGCTGATGCAATTATTACATTAATAAGAACAGTGGCAGTAATAGTGCTAACGATAAAGAGATCTGGTCTGGAAAATGACACTCTTTTCGTATATCCGACACTGGAGCAATAGCATAAAATAAAGCTGCTGAATTCCTTCCTGAAATCTGTCCTTAACCATCCCGTTTTGCAATTTAATCGCTCAATCGTTAAACCTTCTCTTTCCGGACATCTGGTTTAAGTTTTGAAATTAACATCTCAACCGAAATGTTTCCGGAAATAGTTTCCTCGAGTTCGGAGGAGAGGGAGGCGTCTATTTTGAGACGGATGTTATCGTGTGCGCGTGCTTTAGTTTTCGCGTCACTGCGGACATGTCAGTATGTGCGTTTGCGTGAGGGAGAAAAGCGGCTGCATTTCGCATGGAAGGAGTATTAAAGCTAACATTGAAAGGAACGTCACAATGCCGAAGAGCGGGAGAGACGAGCTCTACAAAATTAACTTTGCTACATTCCCACGGAACCCTTTGAACCCTCGCCGCGAAACATTCTGCAAGGAAGACTATAAATAGTGTACTGCCAAGCAACACTTCCCTTATTTCGTAGAAAAGGGGAGACAAACCCGTTAGAACCTCCAGATATTTTTTCATTAGTCGAAAAATCCTCAGGCATTGCGAAAATTTGACGGAAATGCGTGTGATGCTTTGTTTTTGTAAATACACTAATCCCCATTTTACGAAAGAAATGCGTTCCTTAAAAGTCGCTCGTTAACGAAAAATTTGTTAAAAGAAAATAAATTTCCCATTTATTTAAATTGTTATTAGAGATACGGTGACCTGAGATATAGCATACATATACAGATAATAGTAAAGAAAGGTAAATATAAGGCATACAGATGTATTTATTTATAATAATGAACAATAACTAATTTGTAATAACAAATTAAAACAAACGTACAGTACTGTATACATTGACGCTGATCTTATTAACTTCATTAGCCTTTGATTCTATCAAAGTCTACCACATGGACAAGGATTCAGGATATCGACAAATGGCGGGGCTTGCAACATACGTACAGCTTGGTATATTTTTATTGTAGCAAAAATTCATTGCAAACGAATAATACTTTTTCAAATGCATTAACGTGAAAATTCGTTAAGTGAGATTTCGTAACACGAGGAGTTAGTGTAGGAAATATTTCGCCCTTTATCCACACACCAATGCATAAATATTGCGCGGGGTTTGTGATCCGGAGAATTTAACCACAGTTTTAAAGTGCCAATAACTATTCTTTAGTGTAGGGGTCTCAAACACGCGGACCGCGGGCCGCATGCAGCCCGCTAGTTTATTTCATGCGGACCTCTCACTGAACTTATTCTAATTATATAAGGCTCAGTGTCGAATAATTTTTTAATTTAAAGATTTAAAAAAGTTTTTACTCCTGAAGCGTAATTTTTTCGTTTTTGGCTAGATTGGCGTATTAGTGTTTAGGGTATTCTCTTGGGATGGTTTTCCAAACGTTTGTGTTTCTCTCCACTTCCAATAAACTAAACAAATCGAGCCATCCCTGCTTTAGGGACTCCGCAGCCGTTTCATTACTCTGCGTCCCACGTGGAGAAGGACAGAGCTTCCCGAATGCACTGCACTCGGGACTCTCTCTCTCTCTCCCACTTGGGAAGTTTCTGTATTCCCATGGAGTTTAGGATATTCTTGAGTATATTTAGACATATTTTTGAAAAAAACAACCTACGTCAGTTCTTACTCAAACATAAGTGGAGATGACCTCTGCTAGATGCAGGGATATCCCTTTAAGAAAGGTTTGGCCAAACTTTACACCACCCTGTCTACTTTATGGGCTCAGTCATCGGTAAGATTAATCTAAAAGAGCAAGTTGGCTGTCCTTATGCTTCGGGATTTAATGGGAAAATCCCCATGATTGCAGAACTAGCCAATGAATCACCTAGCTACCGATTCAGTAGGGAATTGTGAGTAAAGGCGGTGGCTGTGTCAGGAAGATGCAGAAGCAGTTAATAAGTAAGTAATCTCTAGATATATATTACCTAATCCCTGCGCTAGCTTAGATAATTTATTGGCAAAAACTCTTATCTTCGTGTATATGGGGACCTTGTGTTATGAAGGTTTCTTTTTTTCGCAGTTCCTATATGCGATCAGTTTCTCCTTCCGCGATATCCATATTCGCTTTTTCGCAGTTGGAAATTAAATAAAGGCTCGTGAAGTTTATTTCTAATACTATTAATTTTAAATACAGTAAAATCTACATAGCTCGAATTCACAAGACGCGTTATACATTTCCTTACATATGCGGTCCGCCTAAAATTTCCAATTTTCTGTTCGGCCCGCGCACGATTTGAGTTTGAGACCCCTGATCTAGAGCTATATAAATGTAAGTATTAATTAGTAAGCTTGTATAAAATAAAATAAAAATGTAATTCCATAGTCGAAAAACACTAATAGGGTACATTAATCTTTAAACTACAAATCAGCCATGCTGAGATGTATTCAACTGGCCGTGGATACAAATGCTCATTTTAATATAGAATTTCTGAATTAACACTGAAGACTGTTATTATGTATCTGAAATATAAATGCTACTTTATCAAGAGTTTTATGACACGGGTTTATAGTAGTTCAGAGAACCAGATGTGTACTTTCGTTACAAATTAATCTATCTTTAACGGTAATTAATCGATTGTTGTTATGAAAAGAGCTTACATTCAATCGATGACATAGCCAAGAGTCAGCTGAGAGAATTACAGATAAGCATTGCAACTGTCATTATTCCTTTGTATCCTTCCAAAGGCATTTTATGTCACTGTAAAATAATACAAGCAGAATTTTACAGATTTTGAAGAGATGTCTGTTGCCAAAACTTAAGTTACTTAAGCTATTTTGATGCAATATGGGAAATGCTTAAATCCAGACAAATGTGTTTTTAGCTTTTATTTTATGAGAAACCACGAAGAAATACAATTTTATTTCTTTAAAGAGTCCACCGAAAAACTCTTTTAGCATGATCTCTTACATTTCTAAAGTCTTTTGAAAAAAATTACGAGCTATTTCTGTATCTCGGGTGTGCTGTGTGGAGTAAAAGTAGGCTCTCTTTTAGGATGTAATATGGAGGTTAACAAGCGCTAAATGGCTCGAGATATTGAATAATATACTCGAAGGACAATTTCCGTAACATTGCAGCTTTTTATGCACAGGTTCTTGTTCTTGAAAATGGGAAAATGCATTTACCGTAAGCATTGCGGGTGAAACTAAATGTTTTTAATTACTCTTTTAACAGTCTCGTTATCAAGCGGTAGATATAATTTCCGTTTTAGTAAGATGAATAAGGACTGGGAAATCCGTCCATTTAACCACTTCTTACTGCTTCTTCGTAGGAAAAATTGCCGCAATGCCACGCGGACTTCATTTAACGTTTGCCTATTTTCAACGTCAATGCCATAGCTCATGTGTTTATCATTGCGAGTCTTTGGAAATACTAAAATGTTTTGTCTCGTACTTTTATTTGTTTTATAAAACATACTATACTTTATTTAATTAGATGCCCAAAAATGAAGATAAATTTTCGAAAAGGTAACTATAGAATATACGTATCTCAGCAACAAATTGGAAAATATCGCCGAGTTATCATATTTACTTCTGAAGTGCGTGTCTGTTTTAGTTCAACCATTTCATGGTTGATGGGATTACCCATATTAGTGGTGGCGGTGGTGTCAACCAATGTAGAAAAATGTGTTTGTTAATATCTTACATTTCTATCTCCGAAGTCATGAGTTGTAATGATGTGCTCTCGCCGACTTTTTGTGGCAAGTGTTTTAATGTCTCCGAATAAAATTTCTAATCAGTGCTTCACATATCATGTAAGAGTATGTCATACATGAAGTATATAGGATTTATAATAAATCAAATCTAATGAATTAAATACCTAAGACTTCGTTGAACCAAAAGAACATGATAGCTGTTTATCGTCATATTAATAACATGTCCGTGAGCATGAACGCGGTCACAAACTAAAACAGGTTCTTCAGATTCTATAAGTTAAAATCGAAAGCAAAAATTTGCTCATAGTTTTTTAATGTAAAAATGTAAATCCAATAAGATCATAGAGCCTTAAAAACTGAGAAAACATTACATTAGGAAAAGCATTCACAAAAATCTTTTCAAAAAATTCTGCGACCGATAAACATTTACCCCGACTGGCATCAGGGCGACTAAAACTGCCAGTTCAACACAGACCGAACGTGTTTCCAAAGCTAATAAAATCCATTTACACCTGTTTTAATCGCTGGGGTAATTAATTAGTCATACGCCGATCCCTCAATTTTCTGCGCCCAGTCATCGCAAAGAGATCCATCCATTCTCGGGTTACCTTTGATACCATATATAAGGCCGACTCAGAAAAGGAACTCGGAGAGGGTAAGTAGAGGACAGAGAAGGTGGAATGGGGGAGAGCAGAGGCATTGGATGGAGCCGGAGGTGGCGATGGTGTTGCACGACCAACCGCTCCTGAATTATTCATCCACTCCGTCTTCACTTGTTCCCGAAAAGCTGAGAGGGTGGGTGGACAGGAAGGAAAGAGGAGAGATGATGATGAGAGGATATAAAAATGATAAAAATCGCAACGCGTGACACAGATAAAAAAATAAAAACGAAGAGGGTCAAGAGGTTAAAAAAGATGAGACCAAAAAAGATAAGGAGAGAGAAAGAGAGGAGGTAGAAAGGATAAATGGAGCTATAAAACAAGATATAGAGAGGCGTAGGGAGATAATCGTCTTTATTTGGTCAAAATTGAAACTAGAGAAACTCTTCGTATATCGAGTTCACTGTCAAGTGCTAAATAGAAACGACGTAATACAGTAGACAAGACAAAATTAATATTGCAGTAAAGTAAAAGGATATTTGTGGATACCTTGGGAAACAATTAAAATACCCTTGCTGGAGCAAAAAGTGGAAGCAAATTTTCTTTAAAAATTTCAGGGTTCCGGTTTGCCTACCCCTTTGGGAAAGGGTCAATCCGCGCCGTTGATATGTAGATTATCACTAGACTTTCCCACCCGTGAAAACTTCACTCCCCTAGCTTCAGTAGTTCGGATACTAACCCATTTTAAAGTTTTGAATTTTCCGAATGTGAAACCACCTAGCGGAAAATCTAGAACTAAAGGATACATCCAATCGGTGGAAAATTCATAAATAGATAAGACCTCTCTAATTAAAAATAATTTTCAAAACGTACCTTAAAACAAAAAAGTTGATAGCCCGCAGACGGGCAGACGTGCTAAAAAAAAACTCACTCAAGATGACAACAGTGCGAACCATACCAATAGAATTTTAAAAGAGATTGAGGAACGCAATAGCGAAGAAAATATATAAACGCGCCCCCACACGCACATGAAGGAGAGAGGGAGAGAAGGGGTAAGAGAGACGAAAATGGAAGGAGTAGGAGAAATGAGGGAAGGGAAGTCGAGCTGAAACATTGATATATGAGAGAACAGGAATCTCCTATATATTTATGAAAGTTTGTTTGTTTGTTTGTTTGTTTGTTTGTTTGTTTATTTGTGCATATATACATTTCCACGCCGTTCTCAAAGAACAGGTAACTCTACATCTTATACACAGTGAGAAAGGTGGGAAACGACTACTTCCTTATCCGTAATTGGACGGCGGGGACTGGGGAAGGGGGAAGCCAAAGTATTTTGATGGGGGAAGGGAGAGAGACTAAATCCGTTGAAATTCAACGGGTACTTCTGCTAGTAAACTATAAATAAGATTGCAGAGAGTTAGATCTAGAGAAGAAAATATATTGGAGTTGGAGAGGAAAAGAGAGGGAGGGAAGAAAATACGAGAAGAAACTAGAAGCGAAGAAATAAAAAAAGATTAAAGGAAAGATGAAGAGGTGCGGCCCGCGATGTCATTACGAAAGCGAACCATGAAATGTAAAACAGTCAATTTCGTATTTATTGTGGAGCTTAGACGATAAAATGTCATTAAATATCAATTTTCACAAATAGAAACTTTCGCATTCTCTCAAGTAACTTCAGATGTGGACCCTAATGTGGCCCACCGAAGCATTTTCATCTGTTAATGCGGCCCACCTGAGCAACTGCAACGGCTAATGCGGCCCGTGTCGTCAAAAGTTTCCCCACCTCTGCTGTAGATTGACGGAGGAAGTGACGTTAGATTGAAAGAAAGAATAGAAAACAGAAGGAGAGAGAGAAAACTTTCGGGAAACCGAGCAAAGTTATGTTGTGATTTTGAGAACGAAGAAGTAAGGCTGACAATGAGTAAGAGGAAAATCAGACAGAAGAGGAGGAGCGATATGGAATTACAGGGAAGAATGTCAGGAGACTGAAAATGTGGTGGAGGCTACGTGATGGGGAGTTGGCGGGAAGATGAGTAGAAAATTAGGGGTGTTCTTGGAGAGTGGGTCGGGAACCGTGCATCTACACCAGGGATCGGCAACCTGAGGTTCCTGAGCCGCATAAGGCTCTTTAAGGACTTCAGTGCGGCTCCCGACAGCTGCAGTCTATGATAAAACACTACAAATCTCCCCGAAGGAAATTATTCGTAAATTATTTTAATAGAAATTCCAGAATTATGACGAAAATTGACGCATTATTAGAACATACATACATAATAGCAAACGGTAAAAAACGGCTAGGTAAACGGGAGCAGCTTCGTCTCCATCACCCCCAACGGATTCAAAAACGACTGCGGCTCTTCTTATGTTGCGTGTTATGCATAATTTGAAAAAGTGGCTCTTTATATGAAAAAGGTTGCAGACCTCTGATCTAGACGGATACGCGTGGAGGTTACGTATTCACGGGTCACGGTCCCTCGAAATTACTTATTGAGTGCCAAAAATGGAGTTCCTTCATTACGCGAGCACTCCGAATGTGGATTGAAGAAATTCCCTTACTCTCCACCAGGAACGCAAACCTCACGCTTTGATTAACGTGCCTACTGTGTTGATTGAGATGAAAGGAGCACTATTAGGTGAAGAAAATGGCACGATTTGAATTTATTCCATAAAGATGTTTCGGCCACGGCATAAAATAAATGGATGACGGAAATAATGGAACTTCCAAACAGATCTCATCAATAAGTTCAGGCTCCACTTTGTGGATTTTATACATATGATACAAGTGAAATTCAAATATGTATCTTCCACGAAAATTTATTCAACGAGGCAAATGAAAAATTAGTTCGTTTAAAGGAAAGGAATCCTTACAATTGACAATTTCTAAATGCTCTAAGAAATTAAGTTTGCGTCCTTTCTGTTTTGCTCTTTCTTTCACACACCCTATTTCTCTTAACCGTCACTTATACCACCATTTCGATTTAACCTCTATTTCTTCCTCCACCACTGTTTCCATCCATATTTATGGAACAGTTGGTTACACCTTGTTACTTGATAGTTCTTGTTTTTATAAATGACCGCGGAAGATAGGTACATAGTTGAATTTCATATGTAACATTATGAATAGGTGTTTATTGTTGAAATTTTATGTCAAATCCTCGCCTTTCGAAGCTTGAAAATTCGCCTTATATAACATGCTTTTAGGTTTGAATGAGGTTTTCGTTTATATCCAGGATTATGAACTAAATATACATATGTGTACGCTCCGAAGTAAGCTGAAGTAATATGCTCACGAGTTTTTTCAAGGAAATTGGAAGAATTCAGTATAAAACAGATTATAAATAATTATACAATTACAGAGAGATGAGAATTATTTTTTGGAAATCAAAGAAGGGGTATTGTGCTTCCATGAAACCGTGATATTCATCTACATATTATTTTATTCACATATCCTTATGCAAAGGTTTTTTATTCGATGCATCCATTAGGTTAGTAAGCGATCTTTAATTCCTCGTGGGCTAGATAACCCAGCCTTTAGGAACGGTCTCTTATTACGGATTCAGTTATGCCCTGGGCGTGGAACGTCATGCCAGGCGTTTTTATTATTAATGTGCTAATTGACCTCGCATGAGCCGAACTGCCAATTACAAATTTGTAAGGGTATCATGAGCTTAAATGTCACCCGCAAAACAGAAGAGTACGCTAATAAAAACCTGGACTGGTATATGGATAAAAAGATCGAGACGCTTCTACAAGATCATTTCAATGAATATGGTACGCCCATTAGTAAGAAAACATGCAGGGGAAACGCAAAAAAAACGTAGACATAAATATTTCTTCATATGTTACAAGTAATTCAAAAGGATCTTGACGAAGACTTTGCCTATACCAGATAGCGTGTTGGTGCGAACAACGAGGAAAGTAACATTACGCAGATTTAGATAAAATTGAAAAGCCGTATTATACCTCCGGTGGCTTATCGTGAAGCACTACAACTCATCCAACTCCTTACTCCAGCTTCGATTTTCATACCCTGGATAGAAATCGAAAAATTTAGTAGTCCTGTCGAAGCTTAGATCTAGTTCGAGAAACTAGTTTAAAAAATTGAAAATGTTTTATTTCCAATCGATGCACAGCGATTCTTTGTTTACTCTCATTCTCATCTGTGGCTGAGGGCCGCTGTAGATTAATGCTTGCGGCCCGCGGGCCTCCTGTCGGATACTACAATTCTGTATTTCAAGGGATTTTTCAGCGGGAATATTAGAACTAGCAAACAAACTTTAAAATTTGCGCTTCATTTAAGGTAAACGGTTGCTTTTAGATGGAACAAATTACATCTGATTTATTTGATGCATCATCTCATATTACAACAACAATGACGAATATAATCGCAATATTACTGGCATATTTCGGTAGGTATTCAAACGTTTAAGGGGGATCTATTTATTACAAAAGTAATCAATATCGGTGTATAATAATAACAAATCTAATAATATTAAACACAAATTGCCAATGGGATTTTATATGCTATAAAATCTACCCAAAGAAACTCTTAAAATATTCATGTAATAAATGTTTCTCTCTTGTTAATTTTGGAGAAAGGAGTGCACCAAAATTGCACGCAATAGTGTTGTACTGATAAGTAAAGAGTAAGAGATTTACATCGATGTATATAAACATTTATTTAACCATTTAACATATACATTAATTTAATTTAAAACTAACTATACGGATCAATAAAAAAGAGAAATTTTACTGACATTTATTTATATCTTCACAAACGAATCTAGAAAGATGATTTTCCTGTTTTAATTTTGTAGTGAACGATAAAATGTTTCGTAAAGAATTTACCGCAGTATATGTCAAAGATACTCGTTGACAGGTAGTCCGTTTGAGAATGAGCAACAGTGGCAGAAATTTCGAAAACATGATATAAAAATTAATGTCAGTAAAATTTCAAGTTTAAAAAAATAAAATTCCTTATGCCATCAATTAAATGACCCACCCTGTAGAATAATTCCGGTGTGTTTTCCGAATTCCAAGTAATAAACCCACATGATTCGAATTTTAGAGTAGAGAATTTGTTAAATCTGACCAAATTACTGGCGGCACAGCTCGAGGTGTCCCTTAAGAAACACCGCAGTTTAAACGCGAGAAACGGTAGCTAAATAAACAGCCGATGTGTCATTTTCTTCAAATTGAGTCTTTTGGAAAAAAGGCAAAACGTTTACGCAAAGAGGATAACGTTTATAAAGTCAATTAGTCTAAAGGTAGCGGCGTAGCGTAATGAACGTATGAGCGGTCTCACTTTACTAGAATTCTATACCGAAGGAATCCTGATCTCGCTATATTTCATTTACTTTGGCTTCGACTGACCTCTGCTCCGCTGCGTCAGCTGAAGCTGAAGTAAAAGGTCTCCCATATCTCATTCGGGAAACTGACCAGGTGAGCCACGGCTCTTTGGGACTCGCCTTGTTGAAGAGGATATTCACGTGCACTGAGGCGAGATCCTTCTTCCTACGACCACCGTCCTATGGTAATGTAAACGAACCGAGAGAAGGCAATGGAAATCAGAGGGAATGGAGAGAGTGGGAAAGGGAGATAGAAGGGAGAAAGACGATAGAAGAGACGGGTGAGGAGAACGAGTATAGAGAGAGCTACAGATAGGAATAGATGATGGAATATTCGAAGGGATGTCAAAACTGAGTTATGAAAACAAGCCGTAGAAAGAGAGAGAAATGAAAACTAGTCTATCAAAAAGAAGTGAGAAGGCGGAGAGATAATTGGAGTCATCGATAATGATAAATAGAGACATCCAAAGAGCCATTAAGTTACGGAGACACCGTATATAGAAAAAAAAATCCACCGAAAAGGGTTTATTTTAAATAAAATACCTACGTTACTCCAATAAGGTATTTTACTTAAGTGCGGCAATTAGGTCGATAAATTTAACGTATGGGAAAGTTTAGTCGGAAGGAATTCTGTAGAATTGAGCGAGATGATGAAAATAATTTTTCATTCTATGTATAAGGTCTGAAAATATGCGTATTTTTGTATACTAAGTAAATTTTGATTTAAATTATAGACATATTTAAACCTATTCTTTCTTTAAATAGTGGGTTCCTATTTTAAAAATGGAGTAATCAGCAAATGCTACAGAACAGAAGAAAGTGAAACTTATATAAATACTAACATACAGCTATATTTGTAACTAGAAATAGAGAGAGATGGGAAGCGATAGAAGGATCAAGATTGTCTTAAAATCTTCGTATATAAGGGATATTGAAATAGTATTTCCGTATCAATTCCAATATCCTAAAAATTTTCGATAAAATTGGCTCAATGGGTTCAAATAACATGATTTATTTCCTATAGCTTTATTTTGAATGCTTATCTCCGATATGCCCAATTTACTGTTTTCACGCTATACAAGTCTACGAAGCACACGTTGGAACGATCAAAAACATCCGAGACAATTTTTTAACAACATGAGAGCCCTACTTTTTCTTCGTTTCGACTCACATAAGAACGTCCCTATTTTCTGAGGTACGCGCTCACATAAACTCTTACGGCACTCAAGACAAACATGTCCATGCACGTTCAAGCATGTGCACAGAGCGCCATGCATACTAAGGATATGCATTTGCATATCCTCAGAGAGCAGGTTTCTTAAGACTACTCTTTTTATAACTCGGTTGAAGAGATGGAGGGAGAAATATAAGGATATGTGAAAGAGAAAAAGCGAGGGAAAAGCCTATCTGCGTGGGGGGGACTTGTGTTTGTGGTGGGTCACGTGAAGAGGAGAGAGGCACCTGGCGGCCGGTGATGTAAGCAAGTGGATGGGAGGAGTGGTTAGATGACGCTCCTGAGGCGGCTGAACAAGGTGCTGCTGCCTTGGATACATCGTTTTCAAGGTCAGGAACATGACAGAGAGAGAAAGAACGACAAACTGAGGGTAAAGAGAGAGAGGGCGAATTCTTTCCTCACTCATTACCTTTTTTTCAAACCAGCTCCTTATCTCAAGACACTCTTCTACGAGCGATTCTTCATTTTTTCCTTTTATTTCTACGCCACCCTTTTACCTAATTTTCATTTTCCCGGTGTGACCTATTTTCCCAAGAAACGAGGGGTTGGAGTGGCGGAAAGAAAATGGAAACCGGCAAAAACAAAGGGCACGCTTCTGAAAAGAGGAAGTACACTCTCGCTCACACAATTACGCCCTTCCAGTTGTGCTGGAGTGATGGAAAACAAATGAACGAATATTTGCGTGGTCTTGTCTCGCCGGATGATGATTAATTCAGAGTTTTATTAGATGGAAAAAATTATTACTCGAGACCCAATATAATTACTGACTTTGAAAACTGCTCTCGCAATAAAAGTGTGCGCGATAACTGCTTATGATCTCGTAATTAGAAACGAGTCTTGTGTAACGATGAAAAACTAATTGAACAGATACAAAAGAGAATAATTAAGTTCCTCTTAACACAATGACTGTTTCTCAGCGATACTAAAAAATGGACGAGAGAATCAAATCAGCGTTTTGGCTGCATCGGAACCGTCATTAGCAGCGATTCCACTTTATGCGATTCGCCACTAAAGAAGCCTGCCTTGCGGCATAAAAACAATTTGATTTTTCCTTTATCAATTCTATTGGAGATACACAGTCTGTCAAAAAATATATATCAGTAACGAAGTTCAACCGTAGGTTTCCAAACCACGACTCTCCGCAGAAAATTGGACGAACACATGAAATATCAACATGCTAGCCGGGAAAACCCATTGCTTAGATGTTAAAAAAATCGTAGGTGCGTAAGAAGTGAAACCTTTCATAACTTACAATGCGTTGTTCCCGCAAAAGTAGCGCTCTAGACGAGCCGTGATTTTTTAGGCTCTTAAAAGGAACGAACGAAACAAAAGAGTAACATTCGTTCTCAAGTTCGTATGAAAAATATAATAGTAGAAATGAAAAAGTGTTTTAAATTTAAAAAATACAAAAATATTAATAATAATTTATTCATTTTTAAGGAAACCATTCCGGAGCCATCATTGTTACGGTTCCGATAATTTTTTCCGATCGGTTTCCGGATCCGAAACTTTCACAGCTCTGTGTATAGTATAAATTATTTAATTAAATTCAATACATATTATTAAATAGAAGAGGGTACTTGGCTTGATGCATAGGATGAAATACATTACTGGTAGAGAACCAGCAAAGGATAAGAATTTGTCGATTAATTCGAGGAGCATAACAAAATCAGCAGTCTCAGCCGCTAAACGCTTTGGTAGAAGTCGGAAGTGTTTTCGTTTCCATTGCCTCTCTTACGCACGGACGAGTCACATTCCACCGCTTCGAAAAAGTACTGACACTATCTAATATAAGTGAGGAGAAAGAGGGAGATGGGCGCTCCTCTTTGTCCCTCTTGACATTTCGGCGAGGCACCTCGCATTTCGGTCACTGAACCTTTGAGAAGACGAAGCGTCGATACTCGCTTACGTCTATTAACGTCTTTCCAATCTGAAAAACGTGCTTGGCCTCATGGCTGACATAGAAAATACTTTTCGTTTGAAATACCGATAAAAGGAACTGTTAATTCAACAAGAAAAGCTGTAAACGATATAAGAGCTATGAAGAAATTTTTTACAAGCTTTGTTCATTTTTGCTATGGAAATAGGGAAAACTAAACAAATATACCTGATGAAACAGTGCACAGTTAGCGAAAACAGTCTTATAACAAACAGGAGAATTTCTGGTACGTATGTATGAGTGGAATTATGTCGTTTTAAAAATAAAATGTGAGATGAAAGTCATGACTATAGCGTGTTTCAGAAAAGTAAAACAAATCTAATGGATTTAGAAGCAATTAACAAGAATTTTAGTGGACTGAGGAAGCACCATGTGGTTGACGCGCACGGCCCACAAGAGCGGAGTACCTGGAATCGTTTTGTTAAAGAAAATCGGAGAGTAAGGCTATCGGTGATAAAGATATCTTATAAATAAATCGTATTAACTTTTTAAATCACTGAATATTTTATGCACAAGGACGTATTTATTTTACCTATGCAGTTATCTGATCACTTCATTTTTAATATAGTTATTAAAACGAATTAATTGAATAATCACCTAAATTTTTTCGAGTTAAGGTTTCTTAAATTTTAAAAATATAGTTCGGCAAATAATTCAGCATATTTTTACTATTGTTGAACTAGAAGTTTCCATTATTTTCTCTGAGTTCTACATTTCAATAATCCCTATAAATCAAAAATCTTATTATTGGGTTGTTTATTTCGGCTTCTTTGTTTATTTTTAGTGTTACTTACAATCATATATCTTTCTATACTTTTACGCAATATTGCTGTTTTTTCCGAAAGTATTATATTTTATATTTTAACTTTCTTGTTAGTAATAAATAACGACGGTGTCACAAAACTGACTTCCGACCAACGAGAATATGTCTCAAAATAGATTGAAGAAAGGCGAATAAAAAGCACATCCTTCCCCAGAACCATGATTAAAGCGAGCCGAAAGCTAGGACGTTCCAATTTTGTCGTCCAGATGGTCGCCTTCGACATAGGATACGGAAAGGGCGACTCGACATTCCTCGAAACGTCTATGGCTATATCTCTTAGATTCGTACCCTATCAATTTTGGATGACCCCTTACTTCCAGCTATCGAGTTCGCCTTATGCTTCCCTTCGCCTTAAGAATTCTCGGTTCCGTTTTGCCGCCCGTTCAAGATAAACTTAAATTTAATTATTTTTGCGTTGACACTTTTTAAAATTTCTTCAAAATAAAATATTTTAAACAACTAATGTGATTGTACAGTAGCACCACATAGTTATATATGCAGTGTATTGACTTACCAGTAAAAGGGTAATTATTTCGGCATGGAATTTTGCGCGAATATCATAAAGCGCTAAAGATTGATAGGATTATGGGAGTATATACTACTTAAATTGATTATCGCGCGGATTATTTATAGTTCCGAAATGTATTTAGGAAAAAATTCGAAGCGAAGGAATCTCTATCAGAGCAACGATACGCTTTCATTTCTCGGGCAGAATAGAAAGTATACAACCATTTCTCAGACGCGTACTTGGAGGCTGATATAAACTGAGGAATTAAATGAGAGAAAATGATTTATTCTCAGAGTGGAATACCACCACGTAAAGGGAGAGAACGTGAGTCTACGGTGGGTAAAGTGAACAACAGCGTGAACGTGACAGCATTTCTAGTCTACCAACACTTTGACAGACGAGCATATACTCCCGGCAGATCTCCTTCCCCCAGCATTGGCATTTGGAAACCACATATTCATTACCCAAAGGCAATAGCATTAGTAAAATATCTTCGTGATAACATTTAAATGCATCATCTCTCTCATTTTTATTAACATTAGCTCTGGAAGAGGTGCGGGAAATTACAAACAAAAAATAATTAACTTGGAAGGAATTGAAAGTAGAGTTGATAGGCTGTGGAATGAAGGAGGCGAGATATTACTAGTAGAAATTCTACAAAGTGACGCATGAAATAATCATTATGCACAAGTGTATGTGCTTATGTGTGTATAGTTTCTGTTTCTCTCTCGCTGAAGGAGAAAATAGTGAGACCGAAAGCTTCAAATCAACTTTTTTTATTTCCTTCTATCTGCCTTTAACCAACTATTTTTACCTTTCCGTTTCATGTATATGGATGTACATATACAGTAGTCCTTCGCTAACCCTGTTTAGCGATATATATATATATATTGTTTAAACAACACACATCCCTCTTTGTTCTTCCTATTACCCTTGTAGATGTGCACAAATTATCTCCTATTGTACGAGCAATGAGGACATTAAACATGTGTATGAACTTGGATCAAAGTCTTGATATATTTTGTGATTCTTTAAACAATTTTAAAACAAAGATTTTTAAAATATTGTGTTGTTATGACTAATATTTCATATTTATTGTAATTATGTTTCTTTATTGTTTTTCTCTTGCATGTGAGGGTTTTTAAATTTTTATGTTTTTTATTGTCATATGTAATTGGGCTAAGTCCTATTTGTGATAAATAAACTTAACCGCGGTATGCGGTTTAAAGTGCATACTCATTATTTTTTGCTGCAATTATTTTTCTTAAATCTGAATAACCTTTACATACTTTAACAGAAGAACATCTATTTAAACTTTTTATGCTTTATACGACAATTTTATTTTGTTATTCACAACATATACGTATATTGCGTTATTTCCTCGTGATGGAAATTTTTATGTAGTCGCGGGAATGACGCCATGGTGAGCTAATAAAAACCGATGCTAACAATAAGACGAACGAACTCCATTTCGGCACGAAACAACTGAGAATAAATCACTCCTGTTTACACAGTGTTTAAAAAGAAGGGACGCCGGTTATGCGTGTATCTCTTTCGGGACATGTGATTTTCTCTTTCGCCAGCATTGCTTGACAATAACATATTGTGAGAGATCGCGCCTTTTAGGCTGTTACACATTGATTCACTCCAATATTTTTTTTCATTTACAAAGGACGCATTGCTCTTCTCCTTCCCCAGCTTCTACGCGCCTCTAAGCTGTTTTTTAGACCTCATTTGAAGCTTTTTCATTTTTACGTTCATTAATAAAAGGTACAGATTTTCATTTGTAATCTTTGGCACCTCCTAGACCTTTCCCTACACACACCATTGTGTCGCGACACAGTGGTGTGTCTCAAAGAGCCGGGAGGTGTGTCGTCGAAATTTTTAATAACAGCTTGTAAATTTTGTTAGGCCGAGTTTTTCTTTCTTTATCTTGCGCCATTTTTAACAAGAATAAAAGCAAACTTTAGGCTTAAACTTTTCAGTTATTTTGTTCGGCGGATTGTAGTTTACATTGCGTCCCGACGGAAAAAAAGGTGGAAAACCGCTGCTTTACACTATCCTTGGAAATAGGTTCCCATAACCTTCTTCCTATTAGCCCTGGGTTTTACCTACCGCGGTTTTTTCCAAGAACGTAACCTCCGCGGTTGGCGAGGGACTAATGTATATTTGTATCTGTGTGTGTTTGTATACTCACACACCCACACGTATTTTTTTAAACTGCGCCTCCACTTATCCCTCGCTTACATAAGCAGAAAATGGCTCTTCCTCCCCTTTCCTCCTTCCCATAACCTCTTCTCCTGCACAACTAACTTGCCTGCCAGTGATCTTTAATATCGCAATATCCCCATCGCCGCTTAAAGAGTTCATCGAGACTTTTTACCCGAGCGTCTTCATGTTGCGCACCGCTGACAATTAAGGTTATGTGGTACGGGAAATGATGGGAGTGAAGGGGAAGAGAGTACCAAGAAAGAGAGCGACGTGGAGAGAGAGAGAGATTTCGTGGAGAGTTGTAGGGAGTTTAGGAATGGTTGGTCCTGTTGGTTTCTGGACTGATAAAGTGGCTCCCCCGGGAGATAAGGGAACGAGTTCTTTCCAGCGCAAAAGGCATCATGGGGCGAGAAGGGATGTTGGGGCCTTCGGATGATTCCATGTGAACGATTAAAAAAAGATCGATTTTTTCAGCCACCGAGTGGAAAGAAGCCGAGGAACGGAGAGGACTGTATTCTGTAAAGGGATATTCCACGGAGGGGAATGCTCACGGGATGCGTTCCATTGTTTCTAATGTATAACCGTGGCCTTTGTTTCGGTGGTTCCGTTGCTTGACGCCGAGGTCGGTCTAAGACTTATAAGGTAGTTTCGTTTATTTTTTTAATGCTCCAGACTCGCTTCTTTTGTCGTCGTATAACTCTTACAAAAAGGATCATTTAATTTCTTAGTTGTGATAATACATAGGACTTATTTATAATTATTGCATCCGAAACTGTATCATTATAAAATAGGATGCATTCATGAATGTGTTCGTGCACAATATAAAATTGAAATTGATAATCGATATGACTCGTACAGCCATAAGCTTTCGATGATATCAACTGCGCATTTGGCATACGAAGTAGATCTCCTCTGCTGAAATTCACAGTTCTTTAATTCTAAAAAAAATTAACTTTTTAAATAGAGCTTATCTTTGTTTTTGATTTAAATATTGCCCAATTTAAGCTTGATGGTCCGTTTTTAGAAAGCATGACACATTAGTTATAGCGATGTATAGCTCGAAAATAAAAGAAAGAGGTTCGGAGGTTCGTATTACATTTTACGCGACTCATATTCGAACACTGATTTCCACAGCCTCTTTCACCTCTCATAAAGTATAAGTGTCAATAAAACAAAGATACTTCGATGCATAACAGAACAAATAAAGTTCGAAAAACTTATACGAATTATTTGGGACGTAAAATATGTAAAAGGACTGCGTCATATCTCGGGAATCCTCCGTTTCTCCAATGCATGTTTCCCGTATCATCGAAAATATCCCTTCCTTTTTCTGATATTGGGTGGTCGAAGTATTTGCTGCCTGAATTGTTTTCCTGTTTATGGAGTTATGGCACACTTTTTCAAAACAGCATGGATAACTCTTTCATATTCTCTTATTATTTTTCCATCTGTAAGCCTACTTACTTGTCCTTCTTGATTATCTTTCAACCTATACGATGGCTTTTTGATATTTTTTCAAGGCCGTACCGGGTATTATTCTCGGCATAAAACTTGTTTTTCTCCTTCAAGGTACGCTCTATAGCCTTCATTTCTCTCGGCTTTGTATTTATTTCCCTTGCATTTCCCCTAAAATCTCTTTTTATAACCTTTTGTCTCAGTAACAACTTTTTAGATACATTTCCTTTTTGAATGGAACTATTATGCATATTTTGTTTACCGTTTAAGGGTGTGTTGTTTCGAGGTTTGATTTTGTTTCAATTTCTTATCTTTTTATACGTACTTCATGATATTAAAAGTCTATTTTATCATTTTTAAACTTATTTTAGTCCTCCACTTACTCCCATCGTTCTTATGGTTTTCCCATTAAGATTAAGAATTATGGTGCTGAGAGGAGGCACGCTCCTGGATCCTCTCAGCACCATAATTATAAATTTCTCTGCTCGATAGTTAATGGTTTTTTGCCATGAAAAACGATTTAATGGATCCACGCACCTGATTCGTTAGTCAGGACCGCTTCCGCTAAGCCTTTGTACAGTAGTGTTAATATTTAATGATTCAGCTTCCACTTGCTCCTTACTCCCGAGAGATTCCATGAAACTTTTTGTCACGGCGCTTGCTTATTTCTTTAGCATGTTCATTGAACCCAGACATTTAACAGCGCAAACCATTTTTGTACTCATACCATACACTGTGACGATTGTAAAGCTACCCCTTAGTAACATCATGACTTATTTAGGTTGAGAGAGCGACAGTTTATTGTTTTAACATTAAATCATTGGTCATTCTGCTTGTTCTCAATACTATACCTCAGTTTCTGCGTTTGCGTCTGTGCCAATTACAATTTTTGCCTTTAAGCTGCCTCATCCCCTAGTCGAGGTGCTCAATACGTGGCTCAATATTTTCACTTGGAGGAAAGTACCTACCCCACCTTCGTCTCCAATAAAGTACTTTACTTGTTATTTACTGTCGCGAACTGTAACATATCTGCATCTAGTTTATTGACAAATATCTGACCGAGATTGCTATTTTTATCTGAAATTACAATTAAATGGGCTCTACTGTAAAATCGCACAATTTAATTTACAACTCTAAATGGTTCTTCATTAATAATATGTCTGCTTGTTCTTCTTTCATCTTTAATCTATTTTCGGTGGTTACTACTTTAACTTTCTGCATATTCAGCTGCAGTATCATAAGCTTTAGGTTATCTCTTGCACATTCAAATCGACTATAGGCCGTAGTCCATTCGACTTACAATTAGTAGCATATCTATAAGTCACTGGTCAGAAGGGCAGTCACTATTCCACGCTGAATGCTCAAAAGGTTTATTGACCCGTATACAATAGGCGAATTTTGCTTGATTTCCTTCTTAGCACAGTCTTTGAGCTCGTGCCCTTCCTCCGCACAATGACTACACATGCTTACTTCATGTTCAGAGTTGCTCTGACACATGATCAACAGTTCGGAATGTATAGAATTTTATGGCAACTATGACAGTTATGATAGGAACACCAATTAACTGATATTTTTCACTATTCTATATAATGTTACTCAATCTTGCTGAGGTTTCTATGATCAAGTTGTTAATATATTCATCTTGCTTTATGCTGCCGATCTTCTACTTCATTTTTCTCTAAATAAACACTCTAATCTACAACTAAGATGATCATTCACCGGACTCTTTTCCTCGGTATTTCAGCTTTAATTATGAAATAGCTGACTTAGTTGCTTATCTCCCGCAGTTTCAATCAAGATTTATATATTTATTTATTTACTTTCCACATATTAAGTTTTCCTTCACTAAGATAAAGGTCAGTTTCAAAGTTCTTTGTAGCTTCGTCATCCTGCGGACGCAGCATAAATACATTTTCCATTTCTTTTACATGGGAGTCATATTTGTTACCCAAACTTTTACGTTTCCTGCGTAGGAATACTCAGGTCCATATGCTTCTGAATTTCACTTCTTAATTCACTAATATAAACCAATTTAAAAAATGACGAAATCTCAATTTGTGATGTTCCTTTGGATGAAAGGAGACCTCGAGAGACAGATGGGGAATAGGGGAGGCTGAAAAGTCGGATTCCGGAATTTTCCGCGAGACTTCATTCCCCATCTACTTACTCCTTTTTGCTCTTCATTATCCTTCACTCTTACTCTTCCCCACTTCACTACTGTATCTTTCTTTTACTCCTCTTCTGCCGCCTCTCTCCCACATCAAACTTCACGTCCGTTTCTCCATTCACCTACATTCCACCCTCTCGCTAATGCTCTTTCGCTTTTATCCCTTCTCCCGTCAACACTCCATCCATCTCCACTCACGTGCCCATCCCAAACTCCCTCTAGCTGCTCCTTTTCTCTTTTTTTACCACTTATTCTCCTTTGGTTTTCCTCGCACACCCATTCCTCACTTCACCGTATCCTTCAATCTTCCTTTTCCCTTTCTTTTCCAATATCAACTCTACCCTTATATATACGCTTCCTGTATTTTTTCTCCATATAATTCTCGGATTCGTGGCCATAAGCAAATAGTGACCTTGCTATTAAAGGATATAATGTGATTTTCGCTGGAAGGTTGCAGATTGAATGCTAGGTTAATGATTTTTGAGAAATATTGGTCGTAGGGTTTAGCAAAGGAGGTTTAAGGAATTATTTGAAGCATCAACGTACATTACACTATTATGACGATAAAACACTAAAAATTGATTGCATGAGGGAACTATGTCGAGGCTTGCTTTTCCGAAGACAATCACAAATCGTAATAGGAGAGAGAATCTGCGGCATAAATTACTAAGTGGTGTTTTGGTGCACTTCGCCCCCTGCCACCCACTAATTATGTTGAATCGCAGGGTAACGTATAAATGGAAACGTTTTTCGTCATCCTCCATTCGTCTTGGCTAAACGTTATAACCTTTACTTGAAGTTATATTGTGAATGAAAGATATAAAATCGCCACAAAGTTAATACCTCCACCCGATCTCAACTATATTTTTTCCTTGCAACCTTTTTTATCTTCCTCTACTCATAACACTCATTTCTCATCCGTTTTCATATTCTTCCCATTTTAAATTATATTCCTCTCTCCTCCAATTTCTTACCTTTCTCCTATACTTCCTTCCTAACCACTCACCCTTTTCCACTCTGATGACCTCCAAATTTTCTCTCTACTCTCTAACTCCCTATTCCATTTTACTCTTTCCTTAATTTTCCCCTTCTAACCATTCCAATCTTTCTCTCACTTCTTCCCCACACCTCCACAAATTCCTTCCCGTTCCTTCCACTGCTCCTCGTCCGCATTTACCTCCATTTATCAAACCTTTTCTCTCCCCTCGCCACTCCCCATCTTCCTCTTCCGTTTCCTTTTCTGTTTCCTCTTCTCCTTTTACACACCCTTTTATCTGGGTCAACCACAAACTCTCCAGGAGAAAGTCGATTATCTATGCTGTCCTTCAAACTTCCCCTCTCCCATCTCTATCCCTCTCACTCTCCCTTCCCTGTCCCTCTCACTCTCCATTCCCTATCTCTCTCACTCTCCCTTCCCTATCTCTCTCTCTCCCTTCCCTATCTCTCTCTATCCCTTCCCCCTCTCTCCCCCCTCCCTCTCCCTCACCCCCTCCCTCTCTCTCTCTCTAACTGGAAAAGAGGCGAGTTCTCAGCATATCGAGAGGGAAGGATGGAAGGAGAAGCATTCACTTATGGGGAGAGATTGGAAGGGGGAAATGACAGTGGCACTTGCTTTGACCGTTTTTAGAGTTCACTTGCAGGAAACGGGTTGCCACATACATCCCAGCGTCGACGGAACAGCCTCTTCTGCGTGAGGGGATGGAGAGGTAGAGAAGGGATTGAAGAGGAGACAGAGAGAGAAAGAGAGAGAGGAAAGACAGCGGGAGAGAAAGAGTCACTTGTACGGGTCGCTCTATTTCCGCACGTTTAAAATGAATTACACGCGTTCCATGAATTTCATCCGTTACCATAATGAAATATGTGGATTTATGCTAAAATACGTCAATAGCTACAAATACCTAGGAGTCACACTCAGTAGCAATTTGTCTATTAGGGAGCATATCAAAACCGTCATAGCACCGGCGAACAGGGCCGAAGGGCTTTCCTCTACAGTCCTGCGGGGATGCCCCTCGAATGTGAAGGAAATCGGATACTTTTCCCTAATACGACCCGTCGTGGAATACTGTAGCGCCGTCTGGGACCCTATCGAGGAGGGCCTAACTACGTGGCTCGAAATGGTTCGGCGTAGAGCGGCTAGATTTGTAAAAGGAGAATATCGGTATGATGCGAGTGTATAAGATATCTTGAGGGACCTGAAATGGCAGACGTTGAAGAGTAGAAGAACTGAGTACAAAAGGAAACTATTTGAAAAGTTTAAAAGCTCCGAATTCGTTGAAGAGGTACGCGGTACAGTAGTACCCATCGGTGTTAGTGAACGTAATGTTAGATCAGAGCGCACGAGAAAATGTGTCTAAACAATCGCTAGAACCGAGAAATGCCACAGATATTTTTTCCCAGACGCGATAAGACAGTCCAACAGAGGCATTAGTTAGAGTTCATTTGGTGCTGTGACACCCCCTGCCAAGCGCTTCTGGCGGCTTGCAGGGTATTAATGTAAATGTAAATGATACATTGGGCTCCGTTCTGGGAAAAGGGGAAGATCGGTGAAGGTGAAGTCGTCGAGTATCACGGTCAGCTGGGTTTACGGCTCGTTTGTGAGGGGAGATTCATCGCGCCTGCGCGAGTTGTGGCTGCGAGTCGAGTTTATTTTTCTCTCACCCGGTTTTATCGTAATCATTAATATTTTTAGCGAATTTCGAAGGGAGGTTATTATTCGTTTATTCTACTTTCACCGAATACAATTATTAATTGATACTATTTCTCCACATTCATTTTAGAATAATTTCTATCCTAGTGCACACATATTTAATTTAATCATAAATAGATTTATATAACAGATTTAAACTACGTGTTAACATACATCTTAAGTAATTAACGGATGCACCTCACAAATATTTTTATTACATATATTTTGCTAAATTTTGAGATTCTTACGATTTCCAGTGCAAATAAACAATTTCCAAGTTCCATTACGTACCTCGTCAAACTAATTGGATTGATTACACATAACGTACATGTCTTCCTTAATAATACAAAAATATTGTTCCTGTATTTGATATTTTAAACTTAGGAAAATATCTGAAATTCGCGCCTCGGCATCCATTACCTTTAAACTGAATTTCTTCTTCTGTGTGGTGTTTTAACCCGAAACTAGCTTTAGCGTGTTCCGGAATATTCTTTCACTCCAGCTAGTTGTTTATCTTTGCATTTCAATTTCCAACTCTTATTTCTCTTAGATCTAACTCTACTCCGTCCGCCCATATTGAATTTCCCCTTCCTTTTTTCTTCTTCCTTCTGGGTTTGGGTATGCGACTTTTCTCGGTATTCTATTTATTCTGAACGGCCCTATGTATATAACTTATCTATCTTTATAAAGGCTATAATTTCTGTGTATTTAAAGTACATATATACATATGTGACTGAAAATTATATCTTATCTAGAAAGAATCTGTGTGTATAACTCTCCCATTACTTTAATGCGGCATGTAATGTATTAATTTCTGCGAGACGAACCATCCTATTATAAAAAGAATTGTGACGAATATATTGCATCAAATATTGCTGTTTCTCTTTAATGTGAGAAACTGAACTTATTTAAAATAAGTATATATACCTAAGTAATATCGTGTTATTCGAGTAAGGCTTTACAAATTCTCATTTCTAAAATAATTTTCACAATTTACGCTACGGCCTGTAGTAAAATATTAATGTAACTCATTGCGGTCCGTGAGCAACGAAAAACTCAATTCATACAAAAACACTTGATTTCGCCAGCCTGAATATTGCACTCCTTCTTCATTCTTTTGCATTCATTCTTACAATAGTAACAACGGTTAAATCTGTCGCATATGCCTCTAAGATCGCGCTTTAATCATACGAAAAAATCATTAATGTAACTTCTTCAATACGCTAACACTTTAAAGTTCCATCTTTTATCTTTCTCTTCGCAATACAAAATATTAAAAACTTTTCCACTGATCATCTCTATAGACCGCGAATACTTTTGGTTTAATGTTAAGGATTGAAGTATGAATGAAATTTTCGTCATTACTGTCTTTCAGGAGCGCACCTAGGATTTTCTCTTGAGAGTGCTTAATTCTAAGAACAAACATTTCACCAAATATTTGGACAATTTGGGGTCCTCTTAACGGCAGCCAGGAACAGAAGCTCTTCCTGAGTACCTATATAACGGGTTAATACAAAGTTTAAGATTCTAAGTCAGAAGATTTCGCGTTTATGTGGGGGTGGGGAGGGGTAAGCCCGTCAGCCACCCCCCCTCCTGGTTGCGCGCCTGCTGTCTTTGTATATCCTCGATCTTATAATATTCATTGAAATATATGTGCATTTTACTTAAGCAACATCTTCTCACATTGCTATAATTACCTCATTAATATTCACATATTAATATATTTTACTCATAAAGGTAATAATATCACATGAAAACATAAATTATATCAACTATTGTTATGGTAAAAAGTGTTAAATATTAGGCTCTTTAAGTATAATAAAATTCCCAAAAACCGGGATCAAAAGATTGTTTTTATGAATTCCGTGTTTTCGAAAACTTCTCTCTGGGAAACATAAGAGAATCGATGCAGGGGACGTTAAGTTTCCTTCGTGATTTTTCTTTCGAGTCGTGTCATCTACTCCGGAGATGTCTCTGCAACATTATTTTTTCTTTCTTTCCCCCAGAATTCGCCATCAAGCGATGTGGTGACAACGGCCGATGGGAAGGAAGGACCCCTGGTCCCGGTGTGTCCGACACGGACGACGTAGTTAATGGCAGCGGTGGACATTTGGAGGAGGGCAAGGGCGGGGCGAGCGGTGTCTCGAGAGAAAGAGGCGTTTTGAGCAACAGTGGACAGGGATGGACCAATTATACGCCCTGCTTCACGCCGGAAATGCTTCAACTGCTGAAGAAACTTTATGCGGGCTCGGAAGACGAAGCCGAGGTCAGTATCCATGAAGATGAACTTCCGACGTTATATAACTTTCTCCGAGCTTTCTCCAGATTTCTTAGCTGTAAGCCAACACAGTTGTTCGTGTCATTTCTCTGGGAGCATCTATTCTCTCTTCTTATCTTTCTTTTAGATAGAAAAAGAGCTTCCTAAGAAAATACGGAAACCTCGACTGAAAGTCACCAATATTTTGGTGTATACTTGAGCGTAGGCTTGCGTGCATAACACGTTGTTGTGTGGGCTGCATTTTTCAGGCGTACAGCGTAGCATTCCGCCGTTTTCTTGGTTCTACGTTGCACTATTTATTTTTCTCCTTCGCATTGATGGCATTTTAATGGTGAGTTCCTAAAATTGCATAGCCCCGGACAATTTAAAAATAAAATCAACCTCATGCTATCAGAATAAGTAAGAAGAAGCCAACTACGTGGATTTAATTTTTGGATTTTAATCGATACGTTAAAATGTTTTTATTTTAGTGTATTTGAGCTTTAGGAGGCAAGGTATAACAATGATATAACTTAATTTATAGGTTCATTGTAATATTTTAATCCTCGCAGTACTATAAAAATGAATGAAGAGAAATCGTATGATTTTGGGTAAAATAAATACATATTATCGAAACTTTGGCGTGAGCTCGTGAGATTGAAATATTTTACTGCTCACGTAACTTCACAAATTAACTTAAATATCGTTCAACAAAAGAGGTTAATGAATCATAAATCTTACTTCTCGCTAAACGGTTTTAAAAGGCTATTAATAAAATTCAAAGTAGTAAGAGCAAGTAAAAGAAAGTAAGTCGTCGACATTTTCACCTAGGAGTTTTATTTTAGCTTCAGTTAATACGGATATCTTTCCGAGGATTTTCATTTCCTTCGCAACGATTGTAAAATAGGGGAATTGAAATTTTCAATCAAAGCCTAGAATTACTTATTGTCTTTCTACTCTCTACTCTATCCTAAATTGGAGGAAAAGGGCATTTGTATCGATCCTATTTCTATATAAATAAAACTGACTTATATTTCCATGCGCGTTTTAAGGCGCGTTTCGCTTGCAGCATGAGCGCCTATTATCGTCGGTCCGTCCGCATGTTCTTTCTCGGCTTCTACCAAACGGATTTTCATGAAATTTGATATTAAGGACTTACAATCAAATATAAGAAGAAAATCGCAGAAATGAATCACGTACGCTAATCAGGGGTACCACTTTACTGGTGATAAAAAATCAACTTTCCGTCATATCTCGTAAAGTATTGCTCTCATATCAAAATATTTTTTTAAATAAAACTTGTAGAACTAATAAATAAGAGTATTTCCTTTCCTATACATTTTTGTCGTAGGAGCTGCCGTTATCGAGAAAATCAAACAAGAAAGTCTTATATCGAGTTGAACTTTGAAAATTTCTTGCATGGTTACTTCATTGTTGCTAACATATACAATCTCCCAAACAAACGTTTAATTTCCTTACATGTGCATGTAATATTATTAAATAGGAAGAAAATGGATTATTTATGATGAAGAAAAGAACCTTAAAACGCTATTTCCCTTACGTACAGGTATATAATTTCTTTCTAATACTCCATTGCACGAAACGCGCCCATTTTTGATACGTTGTACACTTTCCTAACTTGTTTATTCTTGTACTTACGATTAGGAGAGTGAATGAGAGAACACGAGGAATCGTTTCTCTGAGAGTGGATTTTCTGGGTGGACGGAAACGCCTGTTAGATATTCGAACGAATGTTTTAGCAAGGGTGCGTTCAGCCGGTAAATGGAGGAGAGAAAATTTTGTGAAGTAAATTAGAGATCCAATTAGACAAAAGGCATGCGTGACACAAGGAAAAGATCAAGGACACATTACTGAGAGAATAAAAAAATGAAACTATGAACTAAAATTCGCCTGGGAAAATCCGATAACAAGAGTTTCCAAGAATGTTCACACTGTGGAAAAAAATGTTATCAAGTAACCACATACCGGCACGTACAGTTTATTGGAAAGATATACCGTTTCTTTATATGAGCTTACTGAATGAGTGATGGAAGGAAGCATACACAACATTATGTCTATAATACAGATACCTTGAAAATCTAACTCCGTACTACGCGAGTGCGGGCTAAGTCTCGTTAATTGAAAACTTAGAGCAGACCAATAACGTTCGGAGTTATAATTTCAGTTATCGGTTAATTTCGCCGTAGTCTCCTATTCTACCTATTTATCCTCTAATATGATTCACATTAACGATTCATATGAGTCATTTTCCTTTTCATTCCGTTCTTCTTACTACCTTAAGGCAATTGCACTCACACATGACCTGCATTCGTCCTCTGAGCCTAATATACCTCTTAAGATAATGAAGATTTCTTTCTCTCAGGCGTGCTAAAAGAACTTCCATTCATCTCAGAGCTTAATTGAAATTAAAATTTTCGCTTCGTTGCGCTCCTGCAGCCAAATGAACATCAACTTCAATTTATTCACTCCATTTCAAACGGTAGCGGTAATTATTTTTTTAGATTTTCTACACTCTTAATTTTATTTCCGCGCCACACCTCGATCAATTCTCTTTAGAGCCTTTCCAAACGTTCATTTTCGCGAATCGAATTACGTAGAATATGTCGTATAATTCCTTCTACTTGAAACACCTACCTCTTCATTATTATTTTTTATTTACCCCTTCATTAAGAATAAATTCATCATCACCCGCATCGATCGTGTAATTATATTTTATTGTTTTTCATCTTTTGTTCGTTGTTAACATTTCTGCGCAAAATTTTAATGTGTATCGGCTTTTTACGAATAGAATAATAAAACAATTGTAGAATACTTCCAACCTAATTCTGCGATAATCTCTTGAAATTACTAGCGAAATAATCCGATGAATGCTTCATATTGATCAATCAATCTATCAATCAAGTTTATCTGACAAATACGAGTATTATACTCAAATAAGCTACTTTTATGAAAGTTTCTATGATTGTAATTTTCTTGTACGTTCGGTGAAAATTTTATCTTCTAAAAAGCACAATAACATCATAAAACATTTCAGCGAGATCATATTAATAGAAATAAACATGATTCCTTTGAAAATTTGAAACTTTTCCGTCAAATTTTAGAACTTCATAATTAATGAAAATATTTTACATAAATATTACTGAAATGCAGTCCTGAATACTGTTATATTTATGGATATTATATCTACTAGATAACGATAAAAGCTCTATACTTTAAACTTTAAATTTATAATTTATTTTCTACTGTTAAAATGCATATATGTACGTATTATAATTTTATATTTAATTCTCAATTCCACGAACGCTGAATTAAATTGTTGAATCCACTTCCATTACATAATGGAGTACATTGATTCATTAGAAGAATAATCAAAAAATATATTAAGCGCAAAATCAACGTGACTATTCTATACTCATTCGTGAGCAATGAAATAATATAATGAAACCTAACCCTTTTGCTCCATAAAGCGTGGAAAATAAATATTTTGTCCCCCATGGGACCGAGTGAAAAGACAAAACGGCAATTTAATTTTATCGAGAGAATCGTTTGGCTTTAAGAGGAAAATTATAAATGAGCGCGGGAAAAAAAGAAACTTCAATAAAGATCTCTGTCGTTGAGTTCCTAGAGGACAAATATAGGTCCTCGCCCTTTTTATCTCGCCTTTAATTCGCTTAGTTCCGTTCCACACGGCCTCCTACCAATCCTTCCTCTTCCAATTCATATTTACTAAAATGCTTCACCTTGAATCGGTCTTACCTGATACTTCGTTAGCAATCGCAGCTCATTCGCGAACACTCTTTTTTATGGTATAATTCGAGACGCTTGTAACGTTCGTTAGGCGCCACATTTTCTCCAAATCCCAATATCTGCCTCGTTTTTTCCTCTCTCTCTCGCGTAATATTTTCTATCTACAAAAATGAATTAGAGCGAGAAACGAAGGGGAAATTTGTGGAAATGTACGGTGGTGCCTTTTATTTCTGTCATAGAACCATATATAGTTATAATCGTCGGTTATTTCTTTCTGCCAAAGGCCCGTAGGGACGCAAGATAGGCAAAAAGAAGAAATATCGAAGAAACTGACATTAAAGATGAATAAAACGAAAATGAGGAGAGAGGTTTAAAAGGAAGTGTAATGAACACGATGTAGATGAGAAAAAGGAATGAAAAGAGTAAAAAAATATTGTCCGGAGATAATTGGCGGAATCATAACCCAGTTTCTTTTAATTAATAGGATAAAGAGGAAGACAAATTAGGTGAGAAGGAGATAAAATGAAAACGGTATGGGAAATCAGACGAAGTAAATATAAAGTGAATTTAGGAATCCGTAATCCTATATATTGGATTATACAAATAATATTTCTAGAACATCGAAGGATTGACTATGAAAACTAACAATAAAAATTCCATTTCGAAACGGACGCGTAAAATATTATACATTTACACACTTTCCCCACTCTTGGATTCTCCTACGTGGATTTCATTACACGCAATAATCATCATAGGTAGTCTGTCCGTAGACATACCCGTGATTATTCATGGTTAAACTTGGTTCTCCATATACTCCTATTTTCCGCAGTCTTATTTATGTCTTGATAGCTCTATTTTCCTTTCAAGTCGTCTATCACCTGACACATTTTCCTAACTCTTTCTCTTTTTCCATCCAATTTTCCTTCTAGCACTTCTTTAATCATGCTCTCTCTTAAACGTGACATTTATTTACCTTACACAATTATATCGCACGCCGTTCTGAATTGAACTCGCACCGCATATTAGGTACGCGTATAACGTGAGAATGCTCGTACATTATAAGAATATGAGATTTTTTCGTAAGCGTATTACGTTTGCGTAAGGATTTTTTTTCCCAATGCGGCTTTATTCGGGGAAGTAGCCCCAAGAAACTAGTATGCTAATATTTGGATGGAAAAAAGGAGAAAGCTGTGGAGAATAACATAAGGAAAAGAGACAGGACGAGTGGGAACGAATAGATAAAGTGACAACCAGGAAAGAGCGATACGCGAAGTAGGGGAGAGGAGATGAAAACAGAAATCATAAAAGAGGCAGGGGAGAAAAACTCTCTAAACGAAAAAAATGAAAGCGGAAAACGGAAAAACGACAGAGAGCGCAGGCGGGAAAAAGAGGAAATTAGAAATGAGCGACGAAATATGAAAGTCAAACAGGGCACGGGAAGGAAATGAATGAGGTGAAAAGTCTTAAATAAATACGGGGTGAGTAGGAGGAAAAGTATGAATCAACGCTAAGAAAACTTTGGAAGTCTAAAAAGAAGACGTAACAGGAATGAATGAATCGCAAAAGCGGAAGTGGATGTCAGGTAAGAAAGAGGAAATAAAATTGGCGTCAGAAGAGGATGAAAATCAGAAAGAGACGAAGAAGACAAGATGGATATGATAAAGGTTTTTTTTTTACTTTAAATGAAGAAGAAAAGAGAAATGACGCCACAACTGAAAAGCCTCGACTGCTGTTAATTATTTATTAAAGTTCGTAGCCAAGAAAAAGATTTAAATACGCGTTAATAAATGAAATAATGGCCGAGGAAAAAATCAAACGGCGAATCGGCTTCGGGTGATGGAGTCGGAATGAAGTACGTCTCAACGACATGATGAAAAGTTTGGAATTGGAAGGAAATGAGGTTAGTGGCATCGATTTTTGGCCAAAGATTGGAACGAGTTCTAAAATCCGCTCCCGTGCATAATGGTTGGGTCTTTTGAGTTTTGAGGCTCTCTTGGCGAAAGAAGGAAGATTTACCCGTAAGAACCTGTAGCACGTTCGAGTGTGGAATCCAAAATCTTTTAATCGTAGGAGAGAGAAAAGAAGATGATGATGAGGATAATCATCTTCATTTCAAATAAATCATTTAAGCAGTTTCTCAAGAAAAGAATCGTAGTTATAGTCATTTTATCTAAGCCGTAACGGAAAACTCAAAGTTTTTCTCTTTAGAAACGGTCTATAGTTATTCTAAGATCTAAATGCAATTCGTGGGATAGGATCGATATTACGAAGCGTTTGTAAATCTTGTGCCAATGCAAAGTCCAAAAGTAACGGAATGATTAGTGCACAAAAAGAGACCTACAAATTCTAAATGTAATTATGGAGTTTTTGCGAAACAGAATTTTGAACAATAGGCAACTTAATCATATGATTTTATAGCAAAATACTTTTGCTACACAAAAATACTCAATTTAAAGTCTCTTCCTCTTAAGATGGCATTTATAATTAAATTATTGTAGCATATATCATTAGCGTGTAAATATGTATATTGCCTTTGTGCAGAAATTTTTGCAGGTGTCTCACTTCCACTTCTCTTTGTGGGTGTTTTCCTGCAGCGGATGTTTTTCTGCGATAAAAAGGCTTTATTACTCCAGCGTTTTACGCCAAAAACCCAAAATCCTGACTCTTTTAAATCTTCCGTCAATTTTGGTCACTTATGTACAAATATATACACATATATCTAGCTTTAAAATTGTGCTACATATATATTTATTTCTAACATATTGATGTAAATGTTAAAATAAAATTCGTATAATATAATGAAGGGTTAAAAGTAACAAGCGATTATAAAATATCAATTTCGCCCGAAAAAGACTTGACTCGATGTATTTTTCTCCAACTATTTTTTTTTCCATTTGGACAAAACCATTGGAAATGAAATTCGCTATAAGTACGCCTGTGGATATTTAACACAGAAAATTATACCTATAGTAGTATACTTAACAGTATTTCCTATTTTTTTCTCTATCTTCCTTAAATATTATGTACAAAGCCCTGGCGCTGTGTGCAGTTGCAGTTAATTCACCAGCACGTGCACATGCTAAAACCTCTATGCTATGATGAGGGTTTTTTTGTTTGTGTGGGATTCCGATAATTAGTTGTGTCGCGTCACGTGAATTCTACCCTAAACGTGCGCATCCCGCATTTTCAAGCCTCCCGCAAAAAAAAAAAAACATAGCAATTCGCTTTGAATTTTTTTCATTTCATTCAAAGTGCCCTTTTGCGAAAATATCTCACTACGTTAATATTTCCCATGAAGCGTTCCTTGATAATTTTCACGGTCCAAGTATTCAGAGAGGTTAATTTGAGAGTTCTCGCGCGAGAGGAGAGAGGAAATTAAACAGCAAATGGGAGGAGAAACTCAGAAGGTAATAACGTGGAGTGAGAATGGAAGAGGCGACGATGTTGAGAGAACAAAGGAGAAACGCGAATTGTTAAAAACTGCAGGAGACGCGGAGAGACTGGGGAGAAAGTGAAAGATACAGGTGAGAACTGAAGTTCGAGGCGCCAATTAATGGAGGAGAGAGAGAGAAGAATGTATGATAAATGAAGGAAGAAAGCGGGAGGAAAACAAGAAAGACAGATGAGTATGAGAGAAAAATAACGAGAGATATCGGCGCAACACAAATGGCGCAAACGTTCTCACATCCGTACGCATTTTGTGCATACAATATGCCAATAGTTTCCTTATTGTTTGGACGGATTGGCGACAGCTTGGCGTAAAACTCAGTATAATATAATGTCACTGGACGATATGCAGCGTATATGTAAACCCTCAACATTCGCATTTTTATTATCCGCGGAGGTTTTTATAGTACGCCGATTATACAGTCGCAGAATATAAACTTGTTGAGATTTAATCCGCGTTGTCATGCGGTCAAGAAGTAAGAAGTGGGGTGGTAAAATCCGCGGATTTTCAGGAATGCAAAAACAGGAACACCTATATTTGATATTTATAAGAGCAAATCCGAGGTGTTTCTAATATTAAGCATGGTATCAATAAAGCTGCCGTCCTGCAAAAAAAAAATTGGGAAGACCATCTCGAATGAAAAAGTTCCTGCATTAACTTCGTCGTAGATAAATCTTCGATTATTTTCCGCGTCTCAGTCACGCAGAAACAGCCACCGCCACGATGTTTATACCACAATAAAAAGGTTTTTTATAAATTCCTGCAGCATTATTTCGGGGTAGATGATAAATAAAGTTTCAAAAGTTTTTGTAGATGAAAATGAAAATAGTTCTGGAATCCTGGCACGAAGAATAAGGACGGGAAACAGAAAACAAGATAATACGATAAATTTAGGGAAGAGAGAGGAGTTACGAGACGGAGAGAAAGGGAAGAGAGAAGGGAGGAATGGAGGAACGCCATTTGGGACCACACCTCCTTTCATCTTGTTATTGAGGAAGAGGTTAAGGCAAGTCGGAGGAGCTGTGCGAGAGGAAGTTTCGAACTGGAGAGACGTGAATGCGATGAAGCAGCATTTTGTGCGCAATTTCCCATCGGGAAGCGACTGCGAGGCAATACATAGGGGAATAATCCTTTTGATGAGCTAAAAAAATTGACGATGCTTCCGGTGGATAGAGGGGGGGGGGGGTGGAAGGGAAAGAAAGTATTGGGGATAGACTTTGAGTGATTCTATGAAAACCGGTGTGAAGAGCCAAGGTTTTATGAAGAACATAGTGCAGTGGTTCTCGACCTTTTTCTGTCTGCGTCACCCTATGTTCAGTTCATTCAGTTATGTGTCACCCCGTTTACAGTTCCAATATCTTCGAGTCACTTTTAAAAATAATTTGGACTTTCTTTACCACATAAAGATAAAAATCTGACATTTAAATAAGCACGAGTGTTTATTCTCCTGGTTTTATTTATGTTTTGGAGTCAGAATCTGACACACTGTGAATTTATCAGATATTCGCGTCACCCCTCAATAACCCTGGGGTGCCATGTACACCCCGGTTGAGAACCACTGACATAGTGTCTCCGTAACAAACAGAGACAAACACAACGACAGAGGTTTCAGAGTCCATTTTATACAAGCGGATAGAGAGGATGGCCAGTGAGGTAGAGAGAAAATATGAGAAGGATCACAGTACTTGAGCTCATAGGTACGGTTTCAGAGGATAGCTGACGATGTTCGATTGTCCATTTGAGGTACTATTTCAGAAGCGCTTACATAGACTGTTTCAACTTTAGGTTCGATTGCCGAAATTTATCTCGCGCAAGAGATATTTTTATGTTTGCCTATGTACATATTTTCAGGTGAAGTGAACCTGCGGTTTACGTTTATATAGTCGAGTTTGTCAATGTGAGATGGTCAAGTAGAATTTTTTTAAAGGTTTAATAATACAGAGAGCCGTCTATGATGAGGTTCATGAGAGGGAATTTATTAATCGATGTGTGCATTGATATTGTAAATCAGGGGTCTCAAACTCCAAAGAATATAAAACGTATAAAGACTGGGAAAGTATGAATTGCGGCTCGCGCATTTGGTACGGTGCCTTAATGCGGCCCGCGGATTCAGCAGAGATCCGTCATGTGAGTTTGAGACCCCTGGTGTAAATGGAGAAATTTATGATGATTAAGCTCGTGGATTTTAGGGTTTTACGGCTGACGTGGAATCAACAGGATCACTGACTAATTTTTTGTAAGCTCGAGGCGAGGTTCGAAAATAAATGTTTTTACGGAAAATATTTCCTATAAGGACATAAAATGGAGCGCATCCGTCTCAATAATAAGATATCTTACAATTTATATTAATGCAATCTATAGAGACGGGAAAAGTGAAACGTTAATAGAAACTTTATGATACAGTAGCACTTGTTTATTTATTTTTATTAGCACTAAAACAGTGCTTCGCAAACATTAACAAAGTACATATTAGCAGAAATAAAGGCTGAAATGGGGAAATTAAGCATGATTACGTGTTTAGACAAATAATAAAAAAAATTAAAAGAGAAAATTTCCGTAATTAACGTCGGGTTTCTTCGATTAACATACGGAAATTACACCTAAGTATTTTAAACGGGTTAGCTCCTACTAGTCGTCATTAACTCATTTCATCGATAAGTTTCTCCAATGACTTATATAAAATTCTTAAGATACAGACTGACGGTGATGGCACAACTTCTCCATGTGTATTTTGATCACATTATCTAGTAATTTTGAACAATGTCCTACGTTTCTCGTAAAAAATATGCACAAAGAAAGAGTGTTAATTCTCTGTGAAAACTTTACAAAAGAAATGAATTTCACGATCCCTTTTCTATTGCCAAACCTCTTTCATAAGAAAAATTATAGTCAGCAAACTCTCGGTTTTAAGGTTGGGAATCAAAATTTAAAAGCGTGGAAATTGTGAAACTAGTTCACATGGTTCACATATACGAAGGTGGTGTGATACCCATCCTCCTGCAAATAATTTGAATTTACACAAAATAACTGATAAATTCAAATTTATTGTTCCAAATAAAGATGTGATTGATTTTTAGATATAATATGTCATGTTGTCTCATTATGGTTAAAGGCACTCATTCAAGCAATCACTCAATAACCTTGTTTTGTCAAAAAGACTAAGAGCCACACAAAAGGAACACGGGGGCCGCATGCGGTCCTTGAAATGCAGGTTTGGTGACTCCTGGCGCAAAGGAAAGAAGCCGATGAAAAACACAAGAAAGTACAATGTAAGTTGAAAGATGACCAGATGGAGATTTTTAGGAACCAAAGGAGTACATAGTAATATTAACACACTGAGGATAAGATTCTTGGAAAGAGGAAGGAATCAAAAAGCAATTGCATGCCACCGAAGGGAATAGAACGGTTGTGAAGAGATTGAGAGAAGTTCTTTGAATATAGACCAGGGGTCGGCAACCTGCGGCTCCTGAGCCGCAAGTGGCTCTTCAAGGATTTGCGTGCTGCTCCCAAAAGCAACTCTCCCTGATAAAACCTCCAAGAAAGAAATTGGCTTCGTAAATTATTTTAGTAGAAATTGCAGAAAACTAAAAACGTATGGACGCATTACGTAGAATAAACGTTTGGTTTACAGAGATAATTCCAAAAAGTAAAACAACAGCAAGGTTAAGGAGGTAAGAATCCCCCCCCCCCCCCGTCAATGACTCCGGCTCTTCTTATGCTGCGTTTTATACATAATTTGAAAAAGTGGCTCTTCGTAGGAAAAAGGTTGCCGACCCCTGATATAGACAGTGCTTGGCATCGAATAAAAATTCAATTCGTCTGTACCCAACGTAATGGGTTGCTTTTTGTCAATTATATAAACATCCAAAAGGACGAAGGGTAGACACCGTCTTTGTTAGGCAAAAGCGACTGAAAAAACTTATCGATCAAAATGTCAAGTGAGAAACGAGAACCCTTACAGATCCCGCAGTTTGATTAAACGTTTCGAGTTTATCGATCCCGTTACGTGCCTTCAAACGAAACCCGAGTGAAGATGCGGCTGAAAACCTATTACAAACAAAATCGACGCAATATACGAGTATCTCTCTAATGTCAATCGCGCAGGGCTTTCCGAGAAGCCCGGGATATTAAAGCGCAGCGTGGGAAACTTGGAGATATTAACAACCAATGACGGCGGTATCAAGGTATTACGAAGAGCCAGGCGAAATAATAAAGAGTACAACGACAGCAAGGAATGGAATGGAAAAAAATAAAGATCCCGATTTTCGAAAGGGATTCGCTTAAAAATAAAAACTCCTTCAAAGCCGTTTCCAATCTGGTGAAAACCTGTCTTCCTTTCTTCCTTACTAAATCCTTCTGTTTTTTTTTTTGAACGGATCTCCGAAAAGGAGAGCGGAGATACCCTCGCCTTCGCAATTATGGAATTCGCATGTGATTTCGTCAAATCTCCGCTTGATCTTTCTCGTCGGGGTTGTTTAACGATCCGGATTTGCACAGACAGAAGGAAAGGATCTGAAATTACTCGTCGTGGTTTGATGAAATGCAAGAGGAAAAAAAATCGTTTGTCCTGCTATAGAAAAAGACCTCCAATCCATTTTCGGAGTCGTTAATAAAAATCGTATTAAAAAACGGAAGACTCGAATGAAGACGGCTTCGTATACTCAAGAACGACAACGGAAGAATGAATAAAGTTTTCAGTGACACTGGAATAATTTTCCGAGGGCAATTTTCCTGCATTATTTCTGTGGTTAAATAAAATCGTTTATAGAAATTACAACATAGCATGTACAACCTGTTAAATGACGAACTAAACGAGATATTTTTTCAAGATTTATATTGGAATTAACGAGGTTCAAAATCAAAAGCATAATCGACTCTCCAGCTGGAGAAAATAATTGTAGTTACTACATAAATACGTAATAAAATTGTTGCTTTTATGAAATTGGCTTTCCATGCATTTAATTGTTTTTAAAGAAATTCTTCTTTTAACCGATGAAATAATGTAGTTTACTTGCCGTTTATGATATAATTTACCAAAAGGGCGATCTAAAACAGATTCAAACTTCCAAATTAAGAACATGCAACAAATTATCACGATTTTCATAACTCTAACTTAATTGAATAAACCGTCATGACAAGAGATACTTTTTACAAAAGCAACTCCAATTCATTCTATTTGAATCCTCCAATGAACGCAAAAGCCTTTGCCAAAGTAAGATACCCAAAGACTTATCCTTTTCTTTTTCATTTATCTCCTTAGCATTGGGGAAACGTTACATTAATAAGCATTAAATGTCATCACCAATATGTGTGCATTCTCTCATTTAACGATTTTAGAGAATAATACAACATTATTTAATGTTACGTACAGCGATGAAAGTCCCTGATGGGTTGGAATTTTTTTAAAACTCCGTAATCGAAATCGTCTTCCCATCCCCAAAAACGTACCTACGTCATCATCGTGTCTCATGTAATGCTAATGCTCTAAACGAAACCTTATTCGAGATTTCGAACAAGTGCCATTGAACCGTTTTCATCTTCTGCCGGTTCAAAATTCTCCCTTTGTCGGGCGTTCCCCTCGAAGTCCTATTTCCCCTTTCCTGCTTCTCCCTCTCCCTCTCTCTCTCTCTCTCCTTCATTCATCCTCTTTCTCCCTCTGCCATCTACTCTGTTCTTTTCTTCTCATAGCCTTATCTGTTACTAATACTCAAAATATGTATGTTTCATCTTCTAACAAGATGTTACACTAAAATGAATCTTTCCTTTAGTATTTGCTCCCGAGCCTCTTTGGAATATTTAAGTCTTTTAAATCCTCAGTGGGCGGCTATCCGTTTTTTCTTATGTCTTTGAGACAATAAGTAAACGAGTTTCGGAGGTCGGAAGGCTGGTCTTCGGCATTTAACAAACAAAAAAGTCGGTAACATCACATCGATTCCGGAAAAAAGTGAATGCAATGCTCTTTTGACTAGATCGTTTCGCGTTCCAATCTTAGCATTACTTGACAAACATTTGCGAAAATATTCAGGAATACGAAATCTGCACAACAGATATATACCTACTTCACTAGTAAGTTATTATTCAATTAAACGAGTCATTTTCGTATATTAGAGTTTTAGAAGACAAGGTGACTGGAATGAAGCAATTATTTGAGGTGCATCTATTTGTTCGTAATTCTTATCATATTTCCTTGAATTTTTCATGCTTATAAGCAAACATTGTAATGATTTTAATAAATCTACATATAAATACGTTTTAATAGTTCAATTTGTAATTTTGTTACTTCTGAAACTCCAACGCGTAAAAGATAACCTCTATTGAAATAAACGCTTCAAAAAGTAATTCAAAATAAAGTGTAAAAAAAAGATACCGAGCTATTAAACCCAGATTATACTTACAGACACTGGATAAAGAAAAAAGATAAATACCCATTAGAGCTTGGAATTTATTACATTACAATGGTCCACTGTTTCATAAATAAAGAGGAACTAATTAATTGGCAAAATTTATACATGCATTTGCGGTCGATTGTTGGCCTAAAATCCTCAATCCGCTCCATGTTAAAACTTTGTTTCATAAAAGCTATGTAAACAAAATGATCTATCTGCTCGTGTAAACTTTCCCAACTGAGCTCTTTCTATCAGCTCATTTGTAATGATAATATAACACCCTTATTTTGTAAGATATTTGCTATACATTTCAGTGGCAATATGCGGTTTACATAGAAAATGAATCATTTTGCCTACGAATAATCGCGAGCTTAATTTCTTCAAACTTACTGTTGTATTTCTTCAACTATATTTATTCTTATTGTTATATATTTAGTACCGTATTTGCAGAAATGACTATGACGTCTATACACTAATTTTCCGCAAAAGGTGAGCAAAACCATTAGAATTGTCATTTGTGCATTGCTCGAACCTCACAACTTTCACTTCACAATGCGTGGGGTCTACTTAATAGACAGATGGACAATCAAACATTTTAAACGCCAACCTAGTGTGCTCACGGTGGGGTCGACTGAAGTGTTGAAAGTGAAAGTGAGCCCTCTGAAGCATAACTCTATCCTCTCTTCCTCTGTTTCAGGTGAAACTGCGTATCGCTGAACGCACCCGAACGTTGGAAATTGTTGGATTCAGCGTTTCCCTGGCAGCCCTTCTCGTCTCCCTGGCCATTTTCTGCCACTTCAGGTGAGGCAATTTAACAAACCAACCGACGAAATCGCACTGTTATATCCACAAAAAGGGGAGCGTATTCAAAACTCGGATTTCTTATCTCAAATAAAAAAAATCTGATGCGGCCAACACATGACTTTCTCCATATTTGGGGTATAGATATTTAAATTATTATGATTAGCATTTTAGGACAAAATTATTATTTCGTATCGTAAAGGAATATAGTCGACCTTATTGCCGTAAATTATATTTTGAATATTTTTACAGAATTCACCGCTACATGGTGGCGCTGTATACTGGAAATTTACGAATAAATTAATTATCTACTACGTGGAAGGTTCTACGAAAATTTGTTTCAAACAAAACCTGAAAGAAATATTATTCTCTACAACTTTAGTCCTAACAAAGGCTACCAATAACGACGTTTTTAAGGATATATTTGACGGAAACCGAAACAACCGATTGTTTATAAATAATTCCTAAACAATAACTTCTATGGAAAATTGTTTCAAATAAAAGTTGTAGGAAATTACATTCTCTATAACATTTGTATAGAATTGTATATAAAATAATATGTTTTAACGGAGAAATATCGCAAAAACCGAATCGGGTTTCGAATAAATCTCGACCGTCGGTTAACCTTTATTGTCCAAAAACTAATCAGCTCTTTGTACTCATACCAAAGTGTTATATATTAAATTTGAAAATGATATGGAAAGTACTTTTCGAGTTAGAGCGCCCATAATCACAAACACACACACACAGACATCATTCTGAAAATAGTCTAAACGTGTTCCAGGGACCTCAAAACATGTATTTCCGTTGAAATCGCGAAGTCGATTTTTTCATGAAAACAATACTTTCTCTATACTATGTATATGGATAAAGTAAAAGTGACTGCGAAAATTCCAAAGCTAAAAGTAGAGCTCTTGGTAAAGGAACCGCTGCGAATGAAAAATGGGACCAACGTGATAAATAATTTCTGCATCAAAAGATCGCTCAGATTTAGGGAATAATGAAACCTGGACCACAGAAATTTCGCAACGTTTGTGGTTACCGCTGAGTTATCACCCTGGCAATTGTCGTCTTAATTTATACATAAACTGAATTATTTTGCGTCATGATGTACGCTTTTCCTCTCCAATATTCCGAAAGAATGGAAAACATTTAATAGAAAAGAAGTTATATTTCTGCGTGGCCTATTTTTGAAATTTATTACCGTAACCTAAACTTAATGAAACTTATTTCAGGACATTACAGTATTTATCATAATTTTTCCTTTACGTTTGTGCCAATTCATCAGGATTTAACAAGGAGAAAAATGCTCCGGGATTAAACATTTCATCTTAATCTTGACAAAAGAATTACAGTAGCATACTGGGTCTAACAGATTAGAAAACTTTAATATTAAGGATTAAACCTCGAAGCTCATCTTATTCTCTAATCAAGCGCCCTCTAAAAATTTACACTAAATTCACGATTTTCACTGGAAATTCCAATGAGCGCAACGAGTGGTAATGTGAGAGGAATGGACGAGGAGAGAAAAAAAATTTGATATAAACTACCAAACTCCTTTCTCAAAGAAATGGAAGGCCTTGGAGATGTGACTGAAGTGGAAGTGGCTGCGGAGGATGAGCAAAGGAGAGAGAAAATGGAAAAAGGAACAGAGAAAGGAGCGAGGCAAGGGTAAGGGAGGTAAAAATGGGTGAATGAGAAAGTGATAGAAGGAGAGAGAAAACGAGAGAATGGGGGAAGTTCCGATGAATATAAGGAAGAATAAGGAGGAATGGAAGGCGAATGGAATAACAACGAAGGAAAAGGGAAGGAAAAGATAAAACAATAAGTACTTAAGATATAAATTGAGGGGATGAATGATCCGAAGATCCTTATGCGACAGGCATAAGATGTAATGATGGGAAATGTGGAAATAGATGAAAAAATCTTACATGACCGGGAATCTAACCCTGGTCTTCTATTTAAGATATACGAGAAAAAAGTTAGGAAAGCGTACAACGTATCACAAATGGGAGCGTTTCGTGCAATGGAGTATTAGAAAGAAATTATATACCTCTACGTAAGGGAAATTGCGTTTTCAAGCTCTTTTCTTCATCATAAATAATCCATTTTCTTCCTATTTAAAAATAGTGCATGCACACGTAAGTAAATTAAACGTTTGTTTGTGAGATTGTTTGTGTTAGCAACAATGAAGAAGTAACCGTGCAAAAAAATTTCCAAATTCAACTCGAATTAAGACAGTCTCATTTGATTTTATCGATAACGGCTACTCCTACGATAAAAATGTATGGGAAAGGAAATACCCTTCTTTACTAGTTTTACAACTTTTATTTGAAAAATATTTTGATATGACGAAAATTTAATTTTTTGTCACCAGTAAAGTGGTACCCCTGATTGGCGTACGTGATATATTTTTGCGATTTTCTTATTAATATTGATTGTAAGTCCTTAATGTCAAATTTCATGAAAATCGGTTCGGTAGAAGCCGAGAACGAACATGCGGACGGACGGACGGACAGACCGACGACAATAGGCTCTCACGCTGTAAGCGAAACGCGGCTAAAAAGGGACTTGAAATAAGACGGCGAGAGAGTATTCGCGATAAATAGGAAGAAGTAAAAATAACGATTAGTAGTTAGGAAAGGGAGAAGAAAGAATGAAAAAAGATAAAGAAGAAATGAAAGGACTCAAAAGAAGGAAAGAAGACAGGAATAGAAAGGAGAGCGAAAAGCGGAAGGTAAACTGGGAAATCACGAAGAGAAGGAACAAAAAGTGGGCAAGGTGAAAAAGAAGTAGGTAATGAAAAAGGGGAACCGAAATTAAGAAGGGAAAAAAAGGAGCAAAATATTATAGGAAGGAGAGAAATTAGAGACGGGAAGGAAATAGAGGTCAAAAGAGCTGGGATGAGAAAGGTAGAACGACCACGGAAAGACGAAACACGAGAGACAGGAGGGAGAAAAGGAGGGAAGAAAAGGAGGGGAGAAAACAGAGGAGAAAAGGAGAAAAAAGAATCGAAAACAAGGACGACAAGCAGTCATAAAGGACGCAATTAAGTAAGGAGAGAGGACCGTCCAATATAATGGCCATAAATAGTCTTTACAAAACTTTTCCTATATTATATCCAACCCAATTACACCTCAACGTAGAGTGCCCTTTCCGAAACATTTTCATTTAATAACCCTCGTCTCTCGGATCAATGTTAGGTGGGGTGGTAGGGAGAGGGAATGAGGAAAGAGACGGCGTAAGGGGAAAAGTATTATAACTGCGGGAGAATTCATAAGAAATAGCTGCGTCTTCCCAGTAATATACAGAGAAAAAATGTCTCCTGAATCATATCTGAATCACAATAAATTCGAGGTCTGCTCATGATGGCAAGAGGGACCTCTCCCCTCACCCTTCCCCGTGGGAGAAGTCCGGTACCTTCATCTGCCGCGACCTTTCGAGCAGGAGGGAATTGTGGGCAAGAGTTTGGGATCATAGTGGTTTTTGTGGGAGGACGGCGGATGGAATGGGGTTGCTTTATTCGGAACGGAAGGGAGATGGAGAAAAAAATTAGGGGGAGGCATTAACTTTTTCAATCACATGTATTAGTTCCGCGGCTCTCCGACTGTTTTCCTAGAAGTAGTAGTCAGCCATGAGTTTAGCGAACTTTTGAAGTGTTTCGGAATTCAGGCATTATTAGATATTGGAGATTTGGTTCTAGAAAACTCTGATATACATCTTCATTGCGCGTGTGTATGTAGGTGTGTGTATATGTACGTTATATGTATATGTAAATGTATATGTATGTGTGTGTGTGTGTGCGCGTGTATCATAAAACATACATAGTAAAAGTGTCACTTTGCCCCTTTGTGACATAATGCTTTTTGAAGTTTAATATCTCGCAAACGACTGAACCGAATTTGATGAAACTTTCAGGATAGCATTATGATATAATAACAAAACATTTTAATGTATCGGTAATATATTAAAGCCTTATTCTGTCCCTTTGTACTTTTGTCACTCCCTCTGTCATACTCTAAAAACTGAAATATGTATACCTGGCAAGAGGGGACTAAGGTCAGCTTTTGAAGCACAATAGATAGTCGCGGCGAGGGTTTCGAACTTTCGCTCGGATCGAAGGCAACCCATATATATATATAAAGAAGTGGAAAGGTGATAATAAAGGTGGATGTTGGAGAGCGCCCAGTGGACACCTAAATTGGAGAGCCGCTGGGGGTGCTGAAGACACACGAAAAACACAAAAAACAATATAAATTTGGAGCTTTCGGGCTGACGCCCTTCTTCAGTGACGGAGAGACATTCAGTATATATATATATACACGATAATACGTAAGGTTAATGCCAGGAGAAACAGCACATTTCGTGAATCAAAGAAGGATTATAGGAAAAATAAAATATGCTCATTATCTAGTACTACTTGGAAGAAGGGGGGGGGCAAACTCCAGAAAATGATAAGTAGACTGATAATAACGGGCAGAAATTGTGGAATGAAAATTAATAAAAAAATCCGAGGGCACGAGATTATCGGAAAAGGAAGAAAACTTGAACGTAAGTAATGTTGGGAAACCACTGAAATAAGTTTCGTGATAAAGATACATTGGAAGTATCCTGAAAAGAGATGCGAAATGCACGGATGAAATAAGAACTAGAATAGCAAAGTAAAAGCCTCTTACAGACGAAAGATTTTCTATTAACAAGAAGAGTAAAGGAATCCATAATTAAGACATTTGTAAAATGGTATTTATGGAGTATCGATTTGTATGAAGAAAAATTTCACGCCGAAGGTCTCCTTAGACGTTTGATTTATATAAATATTTATAACTACTTGCTCGCAGAGAAAATGTGCTAGTACTCTGTTACTTAGATAAGGATGTATAAGAATAATAGAAACCGAGCGGAGAGTAATCACCCGAGGCGTTTTAAATTCAATTCCTTTGTTTTAATAGCTTATCCAGCAGGGTACCACATATTTCTTTTCCACACTGATTTCCGAACTTGAATTGTGCATCGATTTCAGTTTTCGTGGATTTTAGCGTCGAAGCTTTAAATGCACTCTTTGTTTAACTTACCTAGTACCGTTTTCCACGCTTGCTTCGAGTAGCCTTCGATTTTCAACGAACTTATCTCCCTTGCCGGCGTTCAGTGATAATAATAATGTTACTTCGCCTTTATTAAGTGGAAGAAGGAGAATATCGGCCCACTTTGCTTCTTAAACTGCTCATTTTGAAACTATACCTCTATGTTTGTAAAGTTATTTCCCCTTGTTTGGAGGGATTTCGCGGAGTCTCCATTCATCCTTTCGATGCGGAACACTGAAGGCGGTTCGGTTTTTTTTTCCTCGACCTTTGTTTGAAACGGGAGAAAACTCGCTGCGTCACCGGCAACACGAGGGTGCGGTGAGGGAGAGAGGTAGGTGAGTGGATTCGGAGCGAGGAAGATCATTGATGAAAAATTTCTAAAAGAAGGGGATTGAGAGCGGGATGAGAGTTGGAAGGGAGTTTTTCGATAGTGACGTCACCTATGCTGACGTATACGTTTCATTCGGTACGAAAAAAAAGTGTGTGAAGTGTCCTCTTTTACTTCGCTCCCTTGAAAAGGCACGCAAAGGGATTCATTGAGAAAACACGATGTGAAATAAAACTAATATCATGTTAAATTAGTCAGGAAAATCCGTAAAATGATCGCATATCCTCGGGTATAACATTGAAGTTGCTGTAAATTACAGCTATATTCAACACTTGGTGGAATCCATCAAAAGTTAAAATTAAAATTTTCATTTTTTTAATCCGCAAATTTATTGGGTAATATCAGTATGGTGAGAGTTTCGCGGAAAACCGCAATTTTCTTAAGTAAATGAGGAATTAAAAAGTATAAAAGTTATCACGTTAATGTTTAAATGAGGAACATCTGAGGGACTATAATTAAACATTCATTATCTGATGCACGTTAATAACACCAATACGAAAGCCCCAACTAACGGAGTGGAGGTGTTACTGATTTTTAATTTCCGAACTGATCTGCCGTTAGCATTATCTCGACAAGTTATAACTGTCAGAGATATAGATCGTGTCTACCTACTGTTCCCTAGAACCAAAATAAAAAAGATCAAGCTTCGCCAAGAAGATACGAAGGAAAATGACTACAACAATTAATTGAATAAAAAAAGAAGAAAGTAAGCAGCTATACTTGTTGAAATTACTAATTTTTAAGTGAAAGAAAATATGACCGCCAAATTAGAGAGTGAAGAATTATAAACGAATTTTTATCCAGTTTCTCGTGTCCCTTTTTTGCCATTTCTTTTTCCAATATCAAGCAAGGGGTTCTTTTCCAGTCGCATCCTGTTACATTGGATCCAATACTTTTTCCACATGTCCAGGATTGATCCAGACCTTCTGCTATACGATTTTCATTATATTTTCTCTTCATTCATTCGTGGTTTTCAATCCTAAGATTGGTTTGACATGACTAGGGAATAAACACACATGATGTGGTGCTTTCTCGTTGCCTTCCACATCAGACACACACACATGAGTGATGAAAATATGAATTATGAGTACGAACACAAACATCCATGCCCTGGGCGGGATTCGAACCTGTGACCTCTGTGATGGTAGGCCAATGCGCTAGCCCTTCCGCCACCGGATATGATAGGTAATTTTTTGTGGTTTAACCTATGAATCTGAACGATTTTCGTATAAAATGTTCGTACAGCTAGTGGATAAAGAATCGATATAAAATAGAGAAAAATTACAGAGAAGAACTATGTCCTATAAATAATGCGTAAGTGGAAGTGAATGCATACATATAAAATTATTTTCGCAAAGATAACTTCGGCGTTAGCTGAATATCTACATAGTTAAAATGTTTTGTAATACATTTTTATATATATTTATACGACCATTCAGCGGCTGATACTCGTTCATATAACATAAATTGCACCAAATTATCATTACCATCAATTGAATACCAGGAACCTATGGCATTAGAGCCACACGTGGCTGGCGAAGACATATTACGACTTTAAAGCGACCCAAGTAATTTAACGAATACTATTTCATATCTTTTAATAAAAACTACGACCATAAATCTCCCACCGTCTCAATTTGAACGGTAATAAGTTATTTACACTTCATATAAAACAAAATGACACAATGTTGATAACAACTTAGGTAAACACTTACCGAGTCCGCCAAAGCACTCCCGAATCCAATGCTGTATGTTGAAGAATTCGAAGTTCCGAGCGCAACATCCTTGAAGAAAGTCTGTCGATTCCTGCACGATTTCATTTTTGTCATCCAATCTAGCCATCTTCCTTTTTGCAGCAGAACTCCGATTTATTCCTTTAACAAAAGAAGAAATATTTCATGATAGCTTTTTGAGTAATGATTGAGCCCTAGATAAATAAAAAGTTGTTTATTACTACTTATATTGAAACGAAACGATTGAATACTTTAGAGAAGATGGAAGAAAGAGAGGGGCCGATAGTCTCAAACGATTTCAGGGAGAGAAAGATAATGGCAGAACGTGAGGAAATTTCGGTAGATCCAAACGTCTATCGATGAACAAATCAAACAGACAAGTAATTTGGGGCGCTGCGCACATTTTACGAGAGAGAAGTCCGAACTATCTTGGTTACGATGGAAACGGAACCGCGTGAAACTGAGCAGAAGCCTTTGGAGAAGGGAAGTATCTGTCGAGATGGTGAGAGATTTGACAGCACTCTCTTACTACGTCCCTAGCCACATAAAGCTTACTGCGATTCCTTAGGGAAGTGTACTACATCTCTCGCCGGGTTAATTCTCTTCCTCCTCCTTCGTAGATTCTCATCTTCTTTCTAACTGCCGTCTGTTCCTATCTTTTCTCGTTTATCTCTTCGCTCGTTCCATTTATTCTTTCTTTATTCTTTTACTTAGGATGCCACTAACTTCATTTTACTTACACTTCTTCCCCCTCATTGTTTCTTCGTACTAAATGCTATATAGTCAGCACACTTAATCGAAATGCAATTATCCACTTTATTACTCTTTTTCAGAAATATACACGAAAAAGATGCCGTGACTGTTACTCGCTCCACTAACAAAATTTAGCTGCCATTCTGTAAAAATAATTATGATAAACATTTGTTGATCATTATTAGAGTACGATTTTTGTTAGCATATTTTCTTTTCTACTATTTTAAAGTTTATCATAATGTACAAATGAATCTTATTCACTCGCGCATTTATATTAGTAGTTTAAACACCATAGAAAATTGAAAGCAGTCTGTGCATGTTCCATTAGCATACCCTAATAAGAGGAACTGTTTAACCCTTAGCGGTGCTGGTCAATAAAACTTGCGCTGGTGAGGTTTAAGAAGCCCCAAAAGAAAAAAAATTCACAATTTATAAGAAAAATATTATTTTACTATTCAAGCATTCCACCAGATAAATGCCAAAATATGTAAAACAAAACATATTATGGCACAGGTTATTGATGTGATACAAACACATGCATTTTTAACGTCATATACAATTTTACTTACATTTGTCCATTATATTGTAACAAAGGAATAGTCCTCACATAAGAGATTGTTCTAAACAATGGAAAACACACTGATAGTTGGTAAAATAAACACCGAGCAATTATGGCATAAGAATTTTGTGTGATCCATGCAGATGGTGGGGTCTGCAGGACCCCAGAACTGCCCCCACGCCTGTGACGTTGTTACTAAGACGCCGCAAACTACACTGTCGGCAAGAGACGTAGTCGATGGGAGAATACATAGACTTAAATCGCAATCTAGGAAGGGAAAAATCACTAAAAACAAAAACTAAAGCGCTGGGGTCTGTGAGACCCCCACAAGCACAGTTAAGGGTTAAAAACCAGAAGAACTATTCAACTTGATTACTAAGTTTTAATCTCTATAAGCCAAACTTCATCTTAACGCGATTTTTCCAAAATGTAATCCTTCCAAAATTACACGTAAAATTTATACGGCATCCCATAATGTACACTTCTTAGAAATGTCGAGTGTTTTCTTCGAAATAAAAAATATCTTTCGAATAATCTTCCCGTGCTACTATTTTAGTTTTGAAATGATGCCATTCCAATGATTTGTACCCATGAACGCACAGCATGTTGACCTACTTAGGGTACGAGATAATCGTGACAACCAATCGATGAACTCAAAGGCAATCACTGCGAGGGAATCAATATTTTTTTGCGAGCCAGGGAAACATGGTAGGAAATTCACCATTTGTAACTTTAAATGGCTGTTCTCCCTTCTGTAGTAATATTTTACCAATAGAAAAGCAACTTCAATAGTTAAAAAATTATTTTCGAAAAATGAGTTCGTCCAACAGCGAAAGTTGTTAACATGTGTAGGTAAAACTTATGCGTTAAGGAAAATTCTTACATAACAGTAATAAATCAATTGCCTTACTGAAAAGTGAAACAATTCCGAATACGAAGATATAAAATATCGACTTTTTGACCTCTTTTTTCCATATTGAAAATATTAGAGCGGAAGTGCAGTTCACATGTGGGAAGGCAAGGATGAGGTAATTAGTGATGTGTCTGGGGTGATAAAGGCAGAATTCTGATAATTTTTATAGAGTTGAAGACGGCTAAAAATAGTTTTGGGCCTTATTGCAAACTTTTTTATTATAACCATTCATTGGGATGACGGATTTAAGACATTATGCTGCGGAAAGGATGGTGTGTTTTTAATTGCTATTTTAATTTTCCATCCGACACTTAATAAGATGAAACTGTTTGACAATACACTAACAAAAAATTCTTTCGAATAGCTGGTTCTTTTATTATCCATACGAATATACAATTACATCAAAGTAGGCGACTTCCCGCTAAGTTTTCGCTGATTTTTCGCCCTCAAGACGATTGGATTATATGCACGACTGATAAATATCATTATCCTTAATTATTTCTCTAACTACTAAAACAGTTTTCCCCTCCCTAACGCTTGGAGATGGAAGGGTGGTAAATGCTCGAGAAACCAGATGGAAAGAGAACGGAGGAGCGAGAATTGCGTCAGTTAGGAGAGGTAAAGAATGCGTGCGCATATCTATGGCCTATGTAATGATAGCTGTTATGATTAACTCTGTCAAATAATTGTCGCGGGGAGACAAGTCTTCGTAGAAAAGACTAGGTGAGTAGTCTACGTGGCTCGGAATGTGATTGGGTGCTGAAGGTATGAAATAAAACAACATAGCACAATTTCTACTTCAATAATTAATTCCGCCCAGTTACAGTAGGATTATTTATCGGAACCAAAGTATCTTTCAAACTTCAGAATAGCGTCTAAATGTCTTGGATATATGGACAGATACGACGCGAATTTATAATTTCATTCAATCGTAAGGTATAACACGAAATCGGTAAAAACGCAAATAACCTTGAGAAAGGAGTAGTTTAACATAAAAATAGTCAAATTTTCCAGTTAAAATTAATTTATGGACCGATTCGACGCGTGCTCAATAATCGACGGCTGGAAAATGTAATTACTCCCTTTTGGGAGTTCTTTGTTTCAAGTCTCGAGTTCATACGATGATTTTAAGTAATTTTAATATACAAATAACTAATATGCAGCACATATCCGTGTTAATCAACTAGAGAAAATTAACCCTCCTGCAGTCTAACCCGTGATCTTACTATAGAAAATTGTTTGCCTGCAAGTTGCAAGAGAAAGATTCAATTATATCGTGAAAAATTGTCTAAATCGCAACAACCGTTCACGAGTTATTCCACTAAATGTCTCGCCAAATGCTTCCAAGAAAGGGAAGCGCTCCAGACAAACACACAAAACAAATAGATCAAGACGACAATTATAATGGATAATCGACATAAATATTATAAACAAAATTTGTATTGAAAGCTTACTACCATTCAATAAATCTTGAGAATCTAACCTTATCCATAACTAATTTGAAGACGTCCATTTTGGAATAGTATTTACTCTTTTCTTGATCACCAAAGAAAAATCAATTACTCATTAAAAGTAGTGTTAATCATTGAATTTCATAAACAAATAATGCATGTCCGCATCGTTTTAGGATAATTGCTCATTGAAATGCAAACGCACATATTAATCGAAAATCGTTTACGAAGTGAATGCAATGGTACTTTTGTCTTTCCTGATACACGGAAAAACGTATTGAGATACTTTAACTAATTATCCTCATTTTATAATAGATATTCCCATTTTATTGTGAAGACTTTATCTTAAATTCTTTAAAATTATGCTATGTGGTAATTTTGAGATTTTCTATAATGGTAACTTTTAGATAGCTTAGCAGGTAGCCAAGTAAATGGTTATCATATTATAATAGATACGGGATATGTATATTAGATTATATCATTCCTGGTATAAGGCTTGATTTAAATAATACCAAAACTACAGTTCTGACAGTTTAATGACACCCGCATATAACTTATAGCGACTTCACAATACATTTTGCATTATGATGAAGAGCTAGGGAAACTTTTCAACGAAATTCCGAAATACCTCACTAAGCAGTGACGCAACGGCCGGACAATGGAATTATGAAGGGACGAACCCCTCGCCACTTGAGAAAATACTTTCCATTCACGTGTCACCCGTGGAATACCGCACATACATACTTCGCCAGCTTTCAAAGCGGCAACTTCCATCTTAGCCCCACCCTGAAACTTCGTGCACGCACGAACTTGGCAGGGACTCATCACTCATTAATACCCATTTTTTTTGGTCCTCCTAATCCGTACAAACACGAAGATCTTCGTGAACTTTATTAACTTATTCATTCGCTCCACACAAAGACTAAATCAAGCATCACGACTTCTATTCCCGAAAGGGCCATAGTTTGAGACACGGGAGGCTTTTCATATTATCCGAAGTTTGCCAAAGGATTCGATGAGAGGGCAAACAATGAGGGATAAAGGGAGGAGAGGTGAAAGTTGATTCGGGAGAGACGGTAGAGAGAGAGAGAGGTTGAAGGTGATGGAAGGAAGAGAACGATAAGCGGATAAAGTGAAAGGACGGGAGGAAAGGGGGAAAAGAAGGGGAGGAAGATGAGGAAGAGGTTAGGAGGAAGGGGGCCATGGAATGGGTGTTGGTAGTGGGCGGAGAATCACGAGGAAACGGAACAGGATACATAATAGAGGAGGCCAAAAAGGGTAGAGAAAGGAAAAAGAGAGAAACGGGATAAAATGGGACAAAACTGAATAAGAAAAGAACCTGGAAAAGACAGATTTAACGATAAGTAAAATAATACAGTAATCTCTTGTGAACCGTATGGATTACTTTCCTAGGAAAATATTACAACGGGAAAAGAACGCGGTGCGAAAATTTAATGGAAAAATTCACGTGTTGGTATAGACTACGAGCCGCCTCATACCATGCATACCTTAAAACCTATACGCGCCCTATTAAGGACCGCGTATAATTAAATACGCGCTGGGCTTGTGTTACATTCATTTATATAATCGTGTGTTATGAAATCAACGAAGGGGAAACGAGGTTTAGAGAAAAGTTTGTTGTATGTAAATGCGTAATGTTTTACACGTATATTTCGAAACGAGTTTTCATCACTAGTACTCAAAGTCAACCTTCCGATGCTCCATAAATCTAATTTCGAATCCGCGTTGGACGAGCGTTGAATCTAACGTATAAATGGCTGGAATAAAAAAGAATCCTAGGAAGAGGACGGAGAAGCGTAATGGAGAAGATAAAAGTTCGTAAAACGGATAACGAGAGTAAGGAGGAAAGAAGAGACCAATGGGGACGAAAGTGCGGGAAAGGGAACAAGAAGGCCAAAACAGAAGGGGAAATTTAACAAGAGAGGAAGGAAGGGGATAAACAATTTGGGAAAGGGAAACGAGAAAAGAAGACAGCAAGTTGGCAGTGAGGGATAATGAGAAAGTAGGAAAAAGAAAAAAAAGAACGCTAGGAAGGAAGAGGAACGAGTAACGAAGCTAAAATGGAACGGAGAGGAAGAACGATGTAGGATTAGGAGCAACAAGGAGATAAGCTAAGATTTCGAAAATCTGACGGCAAAAGAGAGAAGGGACATACAAGGAGTAGTGAAATGAAAGATTGAAGAAAGGAAAGGAATCGGATAAGAGGGATCAGAGAGAGAGGAAAAAAAAGAGAAAATGAATCCTCGGTAAGGTTTTAAAAGAGATATACAGAATCCAAAAGTCACCGAAATACCACTGCGATATTTTTTGTGGACTTAGCCTTAAGACTGTTAAAGGTATTAAAAGTTTTTGTATCAACGACGAAAGTAATGGAACGAGGGAAAGAACGCCATGCAGTCATCTCCCTTCGGGGATCAATTTCAGCTCATATACCGAGCTGAGGGAATCTTTGTTGGATACATATATAAATTCGAGCATAATGAATAAGGTGCATATCGCAAATTTAAACAGTAATTTAAGGAATTATAACTGGTAAGAAAAACTTAAGTGGGTAAGAAGTTTTTTTTTTAAATTGGAGGATCTTTTGTAATTTATCATGCATACGGTAGTATGAACTGAAATTGGATTATCTCGAACTAATTTGACTGCCGACAGAATTAATTAATAAAAATTGCATTAAAATGATTCCAAGGTTTCAACCGCACGATAATAATACCTTAAATTTATATCACAGATAAAATTTCTTCCTGTCAACGTTAAGCAATACAAACTGCCAAAGTTAACACTCCTTACTCCTTTTTCCAAGTCATCGACCCTAAGGCGTTTTTTTTTTCCATCAAACAAAAAATACGACGAGTAAAATGTTTTAACGATATCCTCGATATAAAAACACTTCAATTTACGGGGTTTACAAACTAAAGATTTAACTCTTGCTTACTTGAAATAAATAAATGAAACGTTAGAATTGCGTGTTTTTTACGAGAAAGAAAGAGCAACGAAAACCTCAGTTTATTTCACTTTATGCTTCATGCGCACGAAACGCGAAGAGATACGGCAAATCGGATTACAGAAAATGAAACGCTGGCAAGCGTATGATATAACCGCTTCATGGTGATGTTTCGACTGACCTACTTACTATTCCCTTTCTATTCGGAGTTTATGGACTATTTCACTCAATTGAAACTCAAAACCTTTCCCTCTAACCTTTAACCGCTACGCCTCGCTTCTCTTCGTACCATTTGTGTGCTACCGTCGCCTCTATTTCTTCTGCTTCCATACTCTCTGCATTCAACTCATTTTCTTACGCGTCATTACTCTTTCCGATATCTTCTCTCTGCATCACCTTTTTTACCTGTCATTTTTTAACTCGTTACTCTCAACCTCTTAAATTTTTCTATGCTACGCGTACCTTCGTTTAAGAACGTTTTCTTAAAACAAAAACGTGCTAACGTGATCATCCTGTCTGTGGACAATAACATTTTTTGTTTAAAGAGATATTTGAAAAACTCTCTTTCTGAACTAAATACTAGTTCTTATCCATGAATTTCCAATTATTGAATCTGCTGAATACTTTATAGATTTTCCGCTATGAGGTTCCAAAGGGGGAGGCAAATAATTTGTTTTTTTTGTATTTCATGAGTGTTTCCAAAACTTTCTTCCTAAATGGGTTTGTTTCAGTAAAGTGCTGATTTCAAGGTGTTTAAACCTCCCTAAAAGTCAATTTTTAAAAATATCTTGGAACCAAAAAATTCGCATCTACCCCTTACTTGAGCAAGGATATCATATCTGTTTTTAGTCCTATTACCTAAAAGTATTTCTGCTTTTTCTCTCCTGTTATTTCTGTTTCCTACTCCATGCCTCTCTTCGTACTTACGCTAACTTTCTTGCTTTCTTCACTTTTTACTGCTAAATTACAGCTAAAACTCCTCCGATCTTCATTCTTTTTCGTCGGGGCTGGCTAACTGAGAAACGCGGACCGCAAAAAGGCCTACGAGATAATTTTATGCGATCTCCGAAGTCGTCATGAAATGAAATGAAATGCGGACATCCGTGACTTCAAATTATTCCAAGAAAATCTACGCTAGTAAAGCTATAACGCTAAAAAATACATATTCATAATTGATTTCCTCGAAATGGCTTCCACGCAGTCTCCCGAATAACTTCCTATAAGAACTTTAATGCGGTCATCCTAACCACTCGCAACTGCTTAAGAACTCGAAGCCGTAGTACATCTTACATCTTCGTTTCGCCTTCATCACTCCACATGCTCAATTTTTTAAATTTCTGTTCCATTCTCCTTCATTCACATCCTTTATTCTCATAACTGCTTCCTTAAGTTTTCCTCTTTCTTCGCGCTATCCTCTTTACGCCCCACTGCTTTTCTCCGCAATGTTACATCTTTCGTTTCATTTAACGCTTATTTACATTCTTGTCCACTCTCTTCCTTATATCCTGAGCAAGCACTCGAAGTCACGTCTGCGTTATACCATTAAAGATTCCGGAAAATCACCTTTCCCTTCCTTTCCTATTAACACCAATGAACCTCTGTGAGTCGGGTCTCAAAAAAGAGAGAGAGAGAACTGATTGATTTAAAATACGGAAAATTCGGAGCAACAAGACATAACATTGGGGAAAATTCGAGATATAAAAAGTCCTGCACCATAAACTAAAGCTCGATGCTGGGTAATGCTGAAAAGGATAATTCCTTCTTCGGGTTTGGATAGATTCGAGTAATAGACTTTCCAGTTTGAGAGGTTCGATTGTATTTACCAACTCCTCATTCCCATTCTCCATCCGCGACTCCTCTTTCCCTCCCCTCTCCCCAAACTCCCTCCCCTCCACATCACCCCAATCCGTCGAACCAAGTTTCTCTTCTGAGGGAAAGGGAGAAGGGCGGAAAGAAGACTGGCGTTCAACTTTAAGCGCAACTTCCATCAGAAGAAATATCGAGTGCAAGAAGATATGAAACATTTCGGAGAAGTAAAAAAAAAAGATCCGAGAATTCCAAATATAGCGGCTTGGGTTTCATTTTGTTGTCTGGAAATATTTTTTTTCGTTCGTTCGAAATTGGTTTCTGCGGAGACATTATACTTCCAAGTCTCCAAAAAAGTAGGACAGAAATTTATGGAGAAATTTTCGAAAGCATTATTTATTTAAAGAAACCGATGATATAGTTGATGTTGCGATACTGTGCGAGTGAATGTATATATGTATATTTGTGTACATATGACTGCTATATACACTTCCACGCGCTCACACACATATACATAGTGTGAGCGTGTGTGCTAGAGAACTACTGTCATTAGGATGAAATCCAGATACGAAACCGGAAATTGAGACAAATGAATGTATATTTATTAATTTCTTTTAAAGGCATTTAAAAGCAAAGGATTATGTATAGAAGATTTCTAAATGTTTCAAACAATATATAGACATACACAATCTACTAAGATGCGTATCTCATTCAATCTTCTATAGAACAAAACTCAGCATATATATATATATATATATATATATATATATATATATATATATATATGCAGCGGAAACGATAAATCGAACTGACACAGAAGAAGCCTTATGAAGGCCTGTTTCTTTCAACAAACATACCTTAAGCCGATTTCAGCAATACATACTATTTATCCCTTTTTTACCATCATTAAGTTCATTAAGTTCTAATGGGCATATTAAGGCTGGTCTTTGAATACGTCTCTTGGGGAATCGAGTACACCATTCTGGGTGTTTTCATAAAGAGAGGCAGTTATTAAAATAATACGTTCATTTTATCATCTATTATCTTTGTTTGTATTCGTAGCGATGGAAAAAAACGTTTTTTCATGTTGGAATTTCATCACTGTGGTTGCGTAGGTGAATTAAAATCGATTGATCTACGCTATACAAAGCAGCGCTGGTACTCAAATTTAGAGAATATTGCATAGTAAAACCGAATATTGTAGGCAAGATTCCTCCTAGAAGAATAAAAAACATAAATTTTTATTATGAGTTTTTTCTTATCGTAACACACAAATTAAAATGTGAAGAGCATTCAACAATAAAAGCATATTCTATGCCATTACGAAATTTAATATCAGCAAGCGAATAGATAGCCGTGATGACATGTTAAAATTCCATCGGGATATGTTGTGTGTTAACAATTTGTGTAATAAATGCCTTTTAAGATTCTCTAGTAGTCCTTCTGATGATTTGTTGAAAATAAATCCAAAATTGTGAGAATAAGGAATACTAATGATTATTTTTCCTTGAACTTTAGGTACTTACGCAACCAAAAGAAAATCACCTAACCAAAATATACTTGTCACGCTTAATAAATAATTCATAAACCACTTCCTAAAGAACCATCGCGTAATAACCAATGGGTATAAAAAAACGCTAATTTTCATCTTTCGGAAGCAATTTTAGTAGTGTATAGGCAAATAACAAAATACGTAAATTGATATTTTCCGTAGAGTTATAAGTGTTATAAACCTGTAAAATTAACAATACGGATGAATTAATAAAATTTTCCAACGTTGTGAATAACATATTAAACGTTACTTCATTGACTTGAGAAATTAAATTTCCTCTTTATTTTTAAGTTTACAAAATCCTCAAACGAACTGTGCCCCTAATTAACGTTCGCTCAGAAGTATTTCTCAATTAGTGTGGTAGAAGACGCTAAGTGACATATCCCAAAGTTTTCCACTCCGACACATCTATATCATGCATCTTTCACTTATTAAATGTTGGCAAAGCTCCCCTGAAAAAAAATTCCATGAAAGCACCAGCCTCCACAGCGATGGAGCCAGAAGAACCCAGCACTTCCACAATCAGAACAAATCCACACTAAAAGATCGACAAAATTCAAGCGATCGCGTTAACAATTTACTGAATTGCCTCCAACACGCACGCAATTTGATTAATTTTCCGAAGGCCTGACATGCGGACTACAAAGAGCGACAAATTTGAGGGGTTTGTATGGTTTAATGTTTCAACGTTAACGACCTAACAGCGTAATAATGGAGTGCCTTTTTGTGGTCCCCTTTCGTGGATTTAGATAAAAAAAATAGCGAAATGAAAAGCCCGTGAATTTCATTGATTGAGTAGTAGGAAAGGACGAGGGAAAATACAAAATACGTAAACGACAGCTAAACGGTGGGAAAAAGAAGTCCCGTTTTTATATTAAATTTGATCTTTGGTGGCGCCCGTTTGCAACGTGACGACGAGAAGGGAGAGGAATAAACGATAACAACCGAAGGGGAAGTGGTTAAGAATATATTGAGGACGGGAATGTGAGGGGTCGATGAGAAGAGGAGGGAATGTGAGGGGCGAGAGAGGATCGATGTTTGGGATGAGAATGAAGGGAAGAAGAAAAGCAAATCACGACAGGGAAATGTGATACGGAAAAGATAACAACTGTTTGAGGAAAACGCAGAGCCGGAACAAAGCGATGCTTCCGAATATATTCCCATCTTCAAGCGTCGTTCATGATGGACCGCCGTATTTGATCTGAAACGTATGTTAGTGAAAGACTCCTTTTAAAGGGTTTGTCACTAAAAAAAGGGGGACCCTATACTATCTGCTATACAATCTACAATTTTAAAACGACTGTAATTATACTCCAAAGCGTTAAAATGTGTAGTAAATCAAGTGTTTTTTTCGTGCATTTATGAGTCCGATAATAACATCGCGTTAATTTGCAATAAAGAAAAACTGCCATATTGACGCAAATTGTACCACCCTTTTTTTAAATTTCCATGGTATTCTTAATTAGTGCAGCTATTGGTTTCAAATTTGCTGTTCGGTTTGAAATAATTAAACTTTTCATTTTCCAAGTTACTGCGCAGTTACTTTCTTTATGTTTTCATAAATAACCCACCCCTATATAATTTGCTTGATTATGCGTCATGTATCAAGTGCAATTCTCAGAGAACCACCATATGTCAAATACCATTCGACTCATACTTTCAGGATTTACTTAGCTTTGCCCATTTTAAATTTTTAGTTGCTCACTGTCTACATTGAAGTCATGTGTTCGATTCTAAGGCGTTATTTTCTCAATTTGATTAACACGTGGATGACTGTAGGACAATAATCGTTTGCATATTAAAATTACACAACTTTTGTATTTCCATTACTATTTTTACTTTTGTGAACATTCAATTATGTGTATTTTATATTTATTGAAAAAAGATTTCAGGCTTTCCCGGCGAATGTTAGCGATGAAATTTTCTCGGGTTTCCCTGAAGATGGCGTCTGAGGCAGACGTCGAAACGTCGGACTTGCTCCAAATCTGCACCCGGTGCGAAACCCGAGAAAATTTCATCGCTTTATATTTATTGTTTGCTTTTTAATGGATATAAATGTTGGTTTCTCAAATTTTAATTTTATATTAACGTATACTTAATTCACGCATACTCGTCATATTTGACAGGCAATTACGCTAGTAAATATAGGCCTTATATAGTAATCCTTTATCATATTTACATATATACAGACAGGAAGCTATGTGGTTTAATAAATACTCTTTTTCCTCGCCTAATATCGAGCCTATAAAACTTTAACTCTGTAAAAAATAATAAGTGGCGCATCCAGTGGGAGCAGGGGGGTTTGGAGGTTAAACTCCCCCCATCCATGATTCCAATTTTTTTTTACTCCGGTTAAGCTTCCACGATTAGGTCATTTCTTATATTTAAAGCAACGGTTAATAATTAGTTATAATATATTGTGCCATTTCAAATTTACTCAAACAGATGAAGCGTGTGTCAATAATTTCTTAAAAGGACAGACATACGTTTCCATTTAAGTGATATTTATCGGGGATTCGTGGCGTAGTGGTGCGGGCGCTGGCCTGCTACGCTTAGCAAACTCGGTGCGAACCGGGTTGCCCGGCTCCCCATTTGCGTGGTTATGTGGAGAACACGCAAATCAGCGCCTTCGGAAGGGACGTAAAGTCGTTGGTCCCCTTGGTGTTTCTCGTTAAGAGTAGGCTAAATGCCGGCACCGGGTTTCACTCCTCCCTTGCTTTGTGATTTCGACTGAGAAGCCTTCTAGCGCTGGAGTCGTTTGAAGTCACAAGGTCCCCCCAATTGGTTGGGTTTAAGTGATGCAAGAGGAGAGTAAATCTTGGTAAACCATGCCGCACGCTACTACTATTAAATGCTGCGGTGCCGCGGGGTGCGACAAAAGAAGTGAAGGGTTGCACCTTGGTTCTACCCTCGGCCATTGTGTCGCTTTCAAAACGAGAGACCTTTCTGTATATTGTAAGATAATATCTGCCGCCTTCCTCCAATAGCCGGAAAGATGGAACTCACCGTACTGAGAAACTTATTTATGTCGAGTGAGAGGAAGTTAGTAATTGGTGCAGAAACTTCTGTATGCGTGCCGCGTGTCCCATGGATCTCCGTTTACTTGGAAAATATACGTTTCTCGATTACGTGAAAAGGGGTATTTCCCGGTTGTTTCCTGAATGAAATTACCTCTAGGGCCCTAGAGGTAATTTCATTCTTTCTCTATATCTCTGCCCTAGAGGTAATTTCATTCTTTCTCTATATCAGTCGTTCTCAACCTTTTACCTCCATTGGGCACTTAACAAATTCTGGGATATGGAGGCGGGCACAAACATTAAAAAAATTGTTAGAAATCACGAGAAATGACGCAATGAGTTATATAAATTAATATATTTAATAACTGATATATTTGATTAATGCTTGAAACAATTAAACTCTGTGAAAAGAAAACACACTGATTTTAATACTTTTTTCTACCAGAGGGAGAAAAGCTCAAGTTGATAAGTTGGATGGAAGGAAACGGTCATATCAAGTTATAGACAGGATATATGGGCACTGTTCTGGTAGTAACGATTATTTTCATGACACAAATGAGTTATTGCTATCATTCGTCACAGAATTAACAACGTTTTCGACAGTACTGCAAACGAAAATATTAGTAACGAAATTTTCAAGACTTGTATAATTGGATAAGGGATTATGAACATCAACAGGGTGCCCGCGGGAACCACGTTGAGAACCTCTGCTCTATATATATAGTTATCAACTTCCGCCAGCCTTTCCTTAGTTGCTGTGGAAGAACAATCGCTCTGCTTTTGTGCTCCGCTAGTATCCTGTATTCACCATAGTTTGTTACAGGTTAGTTCTTTTTCGTATGTATTACATAAACATGAGACGATTGTAGTCAATTGGACGTTGTTTCGTGAAAATGAAGTATGATTATAGATTAATATAAATTCGTAATTATTCCTAAAATTTAGCTAAACATTTTTACGAGCATTAAGGAAAACCAACCATCCGCCGCGAAAAAATGTTACTAAGGAAATTTTCTAGTCACGATTTTCCTTTACATTAACAATAAAAATCTTGGAAACCTTAATCACCTCGTTTTAGAGTTCTTCTCGTTAAAAGTTTTCTTCCTGGCTTAGCTAAAATTCTCCCCGCGTTCGTAGACGTTATCATTCCTCGTTTGTATTTTTGGTTGAAAATGTTTTACTGTACCGTTTTCAAGAGGCAAAGAATCCTTTCTTTTTACTTTCTCTATACATAGTATGGGGAAAGTATTGAAATCACGAAAAAAATCGACTTCGAGATTTCAACGGAAATACGTTTTGAGGTCCCTAGAACACGTTTAGACTATTTTCGGAATGATGTCTGTGTGGATGTATGTGATTGTGGGCGCTCTAACTCAAAAAGTACTTGCCATATCGTTACCAAACTTCATATATAACACTTTGGTATGAGCACAAAGAACTGATTAGTTTTTGGACAATAACTGTTAAACGGAAGTCGAGGTTTATTCGAAACCCGATTCGGTTTTGCGATATTTCTCCGTTAAAACATCATTATTGTATGTATAATTTGATACAAAGGTTATAAAGAATGTAATTTCCTACAACTTTCATTTGAAACAATTTTCCATAGCAGTTATTGTTTACGAATTATTTATAAATAATAGGTTTTTTCGGTTAGGTTTAGTAATCTTCGTGAGGACCAAAGTTGTAGAGAATAATATTTCTTCCAAGTTTTGTTTGAAACAAATTTTCGTAGAACCATCCATTTCGGAGATATTTTGCTTTTTCTTATTTTTCAGTATACAGCGCCACCACCATGTAGCGGTGAATTCTGTAAACATTCAAAATATACCTAATTTACGGCAATAAGGACGACTGTATTCTTTTACGATACGAAATAAGAATTTTGCCTTATAATGCTATTCATATTAATTTAAATATCTATACCCCAAATATGGAGGAAGTCGTGTTGGCCACATCAGATTTTTAGTTATAATGACGTAATGGAAATGGAAGACAAAAGCGAAAAGACAAATGCACATCAACCATCTTCAAATATCATATCGAAAAATTGGAAATATGCTTGAATAACCTTCTGTCAACACTCGCAGTAAAGAACAATTTTTAATAACGTGTTGAACAAGGTGCTTTGCGCGCAAAATGAGATTTTGTTGTTCCCGTGTATTTAACATAATATAGCCACATAAGAAGAAGACACATTCGTATAAAAGCATTTGTAATTGAGAATAAAAATATATAAAAAATCTTTTTAAATTATACTCTTTTTATAAAGAGCACTGAAAAATATAAAATAAATTTTTGGGTTCAAGAAAATATCTGGATCTTAAGGAAAATTTTCATTGTATATGATCATGAATCTCTTTTTTTTTAAAAAGAGGTATGGCATATGTTGATTAAATTATTCACTGCCATATAAGTAGTCTGTCTCCTCAAACTAATTTCCAAATACGACACTGAAAATAACGGTGTAGTATTATATTCTATATGATAATATCGTTAATAGTTAATTTCATCAATTAGCGACGAATTAAGATAAATAAAAACCATAAGATTTTAGTATTAACAAAAAACCATAATTTCCGATTACATTTAACCATTTTCCACACCTCTGTTGCCTATCATTATTGTTATTATTATTAAATAAAACAGTTTGTCGATTTTTGGCTTCTATTTTATATATATATGTATATATATAAATACTTAAGGAAAAGGAAAGGTAATAATAAGGGTAGCAACAAGGTGTTGGAGGAAGCCCAGTGGACACTTACCTAGAATGAAGAGCCGCTGGGGGTGCTGAGGACACACGAAAAACACAAAAGAACAAAAACTACACAAAAATGGAGCTTTCGGGCTGATGCCCTTCTTCAGCGACGGAGAAACATATATATATATATATATATAAATAAAACTACAGTCGATTTAAGGTGCATTTGACGAATTTTCAGAAATTTCCCCTTCAATGCTGAACGGCTGTTTTTAATGACGCATGAAACGTTCCCCGAGCTGTAAAGCCAAAAAGAACAATGAAGTGCAATCAAATAAACGGCGCACCTCATTATGCACTACGCATAGGATCGACCGAAAGTCCTATACACCTCTCGCAGCGGAGAGGACGCTTGAATGAAAGGAGGAAGGATTATAACAAGGAGAAGTGATACAGGAGAAATGACGTAAAAGAGAGAGACGAGAAAGGGAGGGACGACGAACGAGGAAGATTAGGAGACCGCAATAATTAAGAAGAACGGAACAGGAAAGGATACATTTGGAACGGTCGCATGAACCAGATGTCAAGAAATGAAACGGGAAGAGGCAAGGAGGTGAAATAGGACACTCTATAAAGGGGTTGATACTTATATCTACAGTAGCCATCAATGGTATGATAATTTTAGATTTTCTTTAAAAATATTTATTTCGTCTATCTAAGCGGTTTATCGTTATACGTCTTTCGACAAAAATTTAGCGTTTATGATTTGCGTCGAAATGAAGGACGAAAGTTACTTACGGCAGTCCATTGAGCAACTCTGGGATGATATTATCGGAAAATCCCGCGTTAGGCAGAACCGCGTAGGGCAGAACATCGTCGGATCGAAGCGCATTTTATTACCTTTTTGGAAAAACACGTTTTCGTGTAGACCAGGGTTTCGTAACCTTTTCGATGAAGCGAGCTCCAAGTTACATTCGAGAGCACCCCCGGGGCACTGCTATATCGTACTTTTGTAAAAATAGGAATAATCGTAAATAAAATCAAACCAAGATGAAAGCCATGAAAAATGTCATTTTGTACGTTTAGAAAGAAAACAGGCAAGTAGATTAAATTACTGGTGTTAGAAATGGCGATTTTAAGCATTGCAAAAGTGCACAGTAAGACTGCCAAAGAGCATGGCGGTTCTCACGAATATTCGTCAAATGCGGTGTGCGCCAAATAATTGAACCTTATGTGCAATGGGTAAACAAAGGACGTATTTATTAAAGCTTGCATAATGTAATCCATTTTAGAGAAACTACCGTTGGAAAAGGATTTAGTGTAGTCTGGTTAAATCACCCAATATTTCTTTGAAAAGAACAAATATGGATGCTTTAACTCGTAAAATATAAATCCGTGAATAAACCAAACAGAATCAACAAACCTGGTTCTATACAACATTTTGATTTGATGGAAAGGTTTCGAGAAAATAGAAGCAAAATATTTCCTATTTTATATCCTTATCGTACAGAATCCATTAGAGCGCTTTACATTCGAGACTACCATTAAAACTCCAGATACAAATGTTACATTTGGGTCTTATCAAACGGGCTTGCCAAATAACGGAAAAAAATAAAATTTTCACGTCCAAATCCTTTAAAATAGGTAATACTTTTAATTTTATACTTGGAAATTTTTAAAATTTAATCAAATTAAAGCACATATGCATCGTGTGGATGTGGCGAAGAAAATATGAGATGGAAATTGTAACACTAATGAAACTCGCTTAATTTGTGCCACTTTTTACCATAAATTGCCTTTATAAATTAATAATCCACCATGGTTCTTTTAATTGGTAGCTATGCCATTTTACTGGTTAAGCGTTGATTTGCAGTGGTTACTAAACGAAATTTGGCATACATGAGTGAATTGACGGAAATTTAACATATATGCGTGAGTGCATACGACTGTTCACAAATGTGAAGATAGAGAAGGAGAAAAATTCTGAACTTGAAAAGCACCTACCCAGCAAGTGGGAGACCCAGGTTCGAGTCCCGGTCAAGTTCAGAATCTTTCTCCTTCTCCATCTTCACAAAATTTGGTACGTTTCCTCAATTGTTACAGACATGGGGTTACAAAAATCTGCGTCGCATATTCCATCTGAAATTTTGAGAGACGTCTGCTGGAAAATAATATTTAACTGGAAAATAATATTTAACTATATTCTATCGATATCTAGAGCATACCCTTTTAAATTGCACGTTAATTGTTGTCCTCGCGGAGATTACGTATCTTTCTGGCCTCTTTGTTTTCATTTATGACTGTTCCTTAAAAATGCGCCGGGATCGACCACCGGAGTATCACCGATGAAGATGGTCGACTTGAAGCTAAAACGCTAAATTGATTTCCCATTATGGCTAATGGAGCTATCTTGATTATTAATCGGATTCCGACCAAACGGTGAGCTCTATATTTTATTTGTGGAATCTCGTAAAGAGGGACACCCAAACCAACACACACACAAATACCTTCCCGCGGGACAATTGATCGCTGGAATGCGAAGGCGAGGGAGAATGCTAAACCACTCGGGATAAAAGGTTCTATCTAAGTCCTACGGACTCGCTCCGGGTCAGGGTTGAATCTCGCAGAGGGAACAGAAGTGGGTGAGATGAGATTTGTGCTGCGCCTGCGGTGTCGAGGAAGTGGCTTGTGGCCCGTCTCTCGTGTGTGATTTCGTGTGGTGGTGGTGGTGTGTGTGTGTTTGTGTGATATCTCCACGAATCTTTCTACTTTTATCAACGAATCGAGTGGCGTGGAGAGAGAAAGTGGAAAACACTCTACTTTCAGTTTCCTCGTTGGAAAAGTGCTCGCCGGATATCATTGGTGATAAAAGGGAAATATTATTACCTATCCGTGTGCATATATGTATTTGTATATAAATATACGTATACAGGGCGTCCCAAAACAAACATACCAAAAACAAAGTTGAATGACTATTTTATCATTTGAGATAACAACTTGATTCAAAAGAAAATAACCTCTGAAAGGTTGGAAATTCGATTTAAGTTAATAAATTTCGACACGGGCGCCATAATTATCAGTTTAATTTACACAGTTTGCAAAAAAATTTATTGATGGATATGACAGCATCATAAATGTAAAACTTACTGAGAAATACTGTAATTAGAAAGTTAATATAAGCTTGATAAAACTGTCAACCCTTCAGAGATTATTTTCTTTTTAATTTTGTTTTTATCCAAAATAATGATATTCTTGAATTCTGTATTTTGAGATATTCATTTTGGTACACCCTGTGTATGAGTGTATTTCAAGAGAACGAGATAAACTCTGAAATTATTGCTATATTTCGTTATCTCTCACTGTAGGCTGGGTTTTTACCTTTCCAGTACTTTAACGACCACATACTTCTATGGGGATCGTTTTTATTCGAGACAGTTGAGCTTGAAATAGCATCTAAAATACCTATCAATTCAAACTGCCTGACATCATAAAGAAACTATTAAAGCCAACATTCCGGGTGATTTTTAGGGAATCGTGCGTACAAAACGCCTCTCTGTACCTTGACAGAGGGTATGTACGTTAAAATAAAAAAAACAAGAAAGAAATCATAATTCTACGCTGGTGTAAATGACACGGAGAAACCATATAGCCATAAAAAGTTTGAATATCATTAACATTTCAACTAATATTTAGACGCATTCATCTCAAAGAAGCTTATCGCTACAATAAATTAGAGAGAGCGATCGGAGCAAGTAGTTATCATTGCTTAGCCTAAATTCGGCACTTGAAAAAACAACTTTTTATACGCAAAATAATTGAAATATATATATAGTACAGCGACCCTTATTTTATATCGCATAATAATAAGGAAATTAAACCCTCAAACTGAATAAAAATATAGCCTTATTATCGACATTCGCTCTTCTAGGAAATTCGTACAGAAATTCTTTGCACTAATCACCTTATACATAATTAAACGTAACCATCAGCACATCGTGAATCTGCGACGAAATTTAAAATTCCACATTACCGTATGAACGTACATCTACGAGCATTAACGACCATTATTCAAGCAAACGAGATAATCTCAAGCTTTAGTTTCACCGGTGATATTACGGAATTAACGGAGAATCTTCCCACGGCTTGAATGTGAAAAAGAGATTATTCGGAGGACGAAGCAAGAAAAGGTGTAAGAGGGGAAACCTGTTATTTCTCATTAGAGAAAGAACTCGGATGGGATTACACGTCCAATTATACGGTTTCCCCTTCGAAAAAGACTCCGACCGCCATAGGGAGGATCTTCTTAGGTCTATAGAGATGAAGCAAAGTCGGATGTGTGATGTTCGAAGTTAAAGGGAGGATGTGTGGGACTGAGTGACACAGATGAGGTCAATAAGGCGCGTGGACGAATAGACCCATTGTTGGATTGCGTCACCCAAGGGCATGGGAAAGGCATAGAGCGTCTGCACTGCGCGCGGCGTTTAGCATATGTTTCCACTGCCGAGTTCTCATCCCTCCGTCGACGAGACGGGAAAACCAATTTTAATATATTACACGGACGGGATAACGAGCGCGAAAATGATTCTCTTAGCCTTCGCGGAGGGATTATTAACGAACGAGATGCAGCCGTGTGCTTAATCCGCAAACGTGTTTAAGCAAATTTTCGATATTGTATAAATTTAGTTTGCGATTAGCGCGAAATGCCTTTTAACGAGCATCTGCGGAAAGTCACTAGGAAATAAAGGGAACAAATGCCAGGGTAAATCATTACTTTTGAAGACATCACTTAATTAGGTAACAACCGACATTGTAATTATTTACTTTAAGGATAAATAGTAACGTATACACGGAATAAATACGTGAATCAATCTAAAGATATATAGGTCGAGTGACAATTATTGTGATCTTAAGGATTTAATTACAAATGAACAAAGTATATTATAAAATTCATACTCTTCCAACTACAGATAGAGAAAGGAAAGAAGTATTATTTTACATAAAATCACACGATTTACCAAGAAAAGGTGCATATAAAATGGCGACTCATGGAACGATCGGAACTTTGCTGTCTTTATCTTCTGAATGGGGGAATCCGTGGAGTGGTGGTGAGCTACGCTAAGCATATCCGGTTCGAATCCTGCGAAGGTAGGATTTTTTCCGAGGTTGCCCGGCTACCTATTTGCGTGGTTAAGAGAACATGAAAATCAGTGTGTACAGTCCTTCGGAAGGGACGTTAAGTAGTTGGCCCCCTTGGTGCCAGTGGCGGATCCAAGGAGGGGGGGGGGGGCGATCGCCCCCTCCTTGGATAACCCCATTGCACTCCACTGGGCGCTTTCATAAATTCATTCCGCGCAAAAATCCTCAATTATTCGTCGCAGATTGGGTCTGTATGGCAAGGGAAAGAAGGATTCTGATAGGGGTAGGGATTTTCAAAGTATAGGGCAGTTGGTAGGGGCGGATTCGATATGTGGAGGGGCGATTGAGAAGTTTCTGGATCCGACCCTGCTTGGTGCTCTTCGTTAAAAGTAGGCTAATGCCGGCACCGGGTTTCCGTCCTCGTGTGTGTGTGCGCGCGCGTCTGGTGTGGAAGGCAACGGGAAACCACAACATCATGTATTAATTCCCTAGTCAGTTCAAACCAATCTTAGGATTGAAAACCATGAATGAATCTTCTGAATATGTCGTAGCACGCATTGCGTTATTACGGCGGATAATTTGGATGGGAATCGGACGAGTGTTGCGGCTAAATTTATGGCAGCCGAGAGGTATTAAAGTGGAACCTTTGCGTAATCAATACGTAGAAAGATAACGTATTCCGTTCAGAACTTTAATAATATCACATCTGCCACCTGGTGGGTTATTGCAAACATTTCGTGTTTAATTATCAGGGAATCGCATAACCCAACGTAAACAGATTTATTTGCGCGTACTGATTACGGATTATCGCACAATTAGGCATAATGTTTAAGGGCGGACAAGAGTAACTATTTGTTTATTGCAAGAAATTGCGACAGATTGATTTTGGAAGTGATTTATTTCACAGATTATTAAATACGACCTCACCCTTCATTATAGTAAAGGATAATTTGTGAATAATCTAAAAAAAATTGTTATTGCTCGAAGTACTTTTGCAATACATGAAGTTAGCAAATAATCGTCTTAAGTGGTAAGAATGAATAAACTATATTTTTTAAATGTCTACCCTTGGAAAGTACATGTATCCTTCATTAATGCGATAGTGGAGTTAATATTTCAGAGGAATATTTCGCAAAATTGTTCTCTGTAATCTCTATATTCTCATATTCTTAATTTTTCATAACAGTGCTCTACAAACAATAATATTTGGTTCCAATGCAAGAATAATGTTTTAGTTCAATAAACATTGTTATATGCGATTTATTCTGAAAACAAATTTATAAGCAAGTACGGCAGTGAAATTATTTAAATTGAAATTCAACGTTCTACCCCTGACAGCATAATTATCTATATCTTCCGAATAAATTTTAGAAAGCACGTTTAAGAAATCAAAACAGTACGAATTAAGTCACGGCGATGAATTAGTTTTTTAAATAAAATGGAAATCAAAATTACAGTAAGCATACAAATCTAAGCCGTTAAGAGCCATAATTGAAATATGCATATTCTGATTTTAACTGCATTTAAAGCAAATTTTTCGTGAAATTTAATGAATTTACATTCTGGACTAAGGCCACGAGGCAGCACAGAGTTTCTGCATAACAGCAAACTATTAACGGCCGTATTAGCCTTGAAATTCCTTTCAAGTCCATTTTCAGCGGCCATCCATCCAAACTATTTTGCTGACGTCGTCCAGTATACGCGAAAAATTATCCTCAAAACTTCATAGCAAGTTAACGGAGTCATCCATCAAACACATTTTGAGAAATCAAAACTCGAAAAAAAACAATTCTAATTCCTTATCTCCTAACTGGGGAAACCCGTTAAAACCCTCACGCTAAAACAAGGATATTGGGTTACCCGAATTGTTTACGTGAAACGTCAGAATTCCGACCGAAGAAGTCGCTTCTAGTCACCGTAAACACAGTAGTCTTAATGGTTCATCGAGATATTTTTCGGTATTTCTTAACGTCAGAGCAGAATTGCGGAAACAGCACAAAGGTAATGCTAATGTACCCTGACCCCAAAGATTTTACAAACAATATCGGGTCAAATTCACGGCATAAATTCTCCGCTACGGCATTTCATCTCGAGATGGAGATAACTTCATTTCAAATATCTCTCGTAGCGTTAAAATTTTCGCCCGCGCTGCATAACAAACATCAAGCACGCTGCGATAACACCGCTTCCCAAAATTATTCTTCTCCGATAAAAAAATTCAATTCAGAACTTCGACTGAAATGAATTATTTACTGCGCCTTATTTTCCTGCGCGGCAAAAACACAAACGGAATGAATTGTGCCACCGCCTCTCATAAAAAAAAAGAATTTCCACAGTAAAAATTAAAGCGGTAAAAAAGAATTAACGCAGTTCTCCTCGCTTATTGGAGGTAGCCCGCTTGTTTTAACTCCATATGTTGAATTCCGAGTAAAACAACGGGGTTACGAGAATTAAAGCAGAACCAGAATGCGGTCGAGTTCCAGAAATTCCCTCAGAGGTGTTTGAGAAAGTGCGGCGCAGTAAGGCATTAGCGGAGCAGGACTGCTTGAGAGAGAGGGAAGAGGAGATACGTAGAGGGATATGAGTAAGGTAAACTACATAGTACACAAATTACAGAGACGATTTCTTGCATATGTGAGCCACGAAAATAGTCAACATTTTCATATATTCCACATAAATATATTTGTGTGAGTTTATATAATCGCAAAATTCACATCCTTTGCGAATTCGTATAAATAAACAGACATATATACAAATTCATATATACATTCCTATGTAAACAATATCATACTTCACTCTTTTTATGACTTACATTCACCATTTCTATGAATTTTTCGATGTACTCATAAATAGAGTTTCAGTTTCACAAAAGAAAAACGAAATGCAAGACCTCAGAAGGGGATTTCAGATTCGTAAGCACAATTAGTAGGCACAACAATCAGCAAATTCACGGTGAAATCAGATTTCACTCTAACTCCGGCGAAAACCAGAAATGAATCATAAACCGAAATTCTGGATTCAATTAAAGATTGCTGGAAGGTCAACGTATAGTTATACAAAAGAAATAGTTATTGAGAAATATAACGATTCCCTGTACACACATCATCATTTAAAACGTGCGAAAAAACAACTGAAAATTTTAGTATGAGGTATAAAATTAGGTCAGACGGAGTCAATTATCAAAATAGGATCATATCCAGTTAACGATAACAGCGCTTTATTTAATAAAACACGATTTTAGAAAAATAAGGATTGATCGGCTAAATAACGGTAGAAGTTTCTCATAATGAGAAATTAAAAATCATCGGAAGGAACGGAATTGATAGAATTTGAATGGTTTGGTATCAACTCCAGGCCCCATCATCAAGGACTCAAATCAAATTATAATCTATGTTATAATCCTGCGTATTCTCTACATAACACAGCAAAAGGAAGGGGAACATTTGATAAATTGTTTATAGAAATCTAAGCCAAAATAACGTTTAGTATTTCTCTTTGCCATTTTCTGGCGAACGGAACGTTTTTACGTTAGCAATCAAGTCAAACAGGGGACCCGTGAGCTTCATGCGGTCCGCCAAATGATTATTTAAAATATGATGCGACTCAAATTCAAATGTATTTCTTATAAAATATTTCATGCCATCTTTGAAAATAATCTAATAAAATTTGAGAACTGTGATAAATCAATACTTCCAAAATAGCATTCTCATTTAAAACATCCTAAACAGTTGGGGGTACAATATTATTCCCGCTTTGGACTTTTAGAACGACTTAAACCGTCGCACCGAATCTAGTATTTCCGTATTGAGTGGATTTAAAAGCGCATCTCCGCCTCTAGCGGAAAGAGAAAAAGAATTTCCTGAGAACACGAGGGCTGGGAAATGGAATGCGGCCCGCGGATTTGGTACGACGCCTTTAAGCGGCGCGCGTCTCAATGCGCCCTACACATCGATGTGAGTTTGAGACCCTTGCCGTAAATTGAGGCCATGGTCGAATCGACTAAAAGGATAGTTAAGGGCAAGTCCAGAGTATTCGGCGCATGTTACTCGGCTCAGACTCTTAAAGGATTTTCGTCAGCGCAGTGGGCGTTGGAAGGTAAAGGGTGTCGAAGAAGAGAATTTTAACCTTTCTTGGTGAGCTATAAGGAGAAAGAGAAGAGGGAGATGATGTATTTTTCGATTTAGGGCAGATAAAGCGCAAAAGAATCACAATACTCAACTAGCAATTCGGAAAGTTTTCAATTCTTTAAAAATATATATCTTTAGCAAGTTATAAACGTACTGCGAAATCAGATATTATAAGACGATTTTTTTTACAAAAAAATCTAATATTCAAATTTTAAGGGTACATTTTGCAAGAAGTTCCGCCTAGTTTGAAGGTGCACTGTACAAATAAAAGCATTGAACTCGTTGCCATGGCAGTTAAGCATTTCCATTGTTGAACGTTTTGACGAATTTCGGAATAGCCTAGGGTAATACATAAAAAATTGAGTCATACATTCCCATTCATACGCATAGTACACCCTATTGATTCGTTCCCACGAAAACTGCAAACATTACGCAACAAACTTATTTTTAAATTGTAGCAGCATTCACAGTAACAGTTTGTAAATAAAATCCTAGAGGTAGTTCATAATAGATGTATCAATTGAATTTGTGAATGAGAAGATTTACGCATTAAGGATCCCCATTTAAAGATGCTTTTCGCTTAGATTCACCAAGGATATATAGAGTTGGGTCGTAAGTTAGTATCAAAGTCTTGGCGATTAGACACAATGCAAGCGAGGGAAGAATTAACTGAGAGAACAGAAAAAATAAATGAAAATGGAGCCGTAATTATAAAGAACTGGGCGATTAAAACATGACATTTCGCTAAAAAATTAAGAAGTAGTCGAAAGGTATACGGCGTAACGGGTACACGGTAATGGTGCGGACGTCCACTGAGATAGAAGAAATTGAGAAGAAAAATACTAGTCTTTACACGAGACAAGGAAAAATACGAAGAGTGAACTTCTTTTGATTGTTTTTGGCTCCCTTATTGAAGAAGCGCGGATTTTCAGAATACTTCACATCTCAATTTTTTTTTATATACACGATGGGCGTCCACGCCATTAACGGGTGTCTGCTCAATCTTTCTCTCTCCCTCTCTATTGCAACTCTCTATCACTTCATTATTTTCATCTCGCCGCTTTTCTAAGGCACTTCAATAAAAGTTCCACCGAATAAAACAAATTGGAGAAAGACTTTGAAAAAAACTACACAGCATGAACTTAGGAAACCATACAAAGCATAGAGCTTCGTAAAATAAAGGTTTCTTTGAGCGGTGGAGAAAGATACATGAAATGCTCTATTTTCAACTTCACGCACACAAGAGTATATAGTGGGGATTGCCTAGTCTTTTATAAAATTTCCTCAGGGAATGAAGAATGACAATTTAAACAAAACTCATCTTTGGATTTTCATTAAAATTTCAGATGAACATAACATTCGCGTGCTTTATGCTGTTTCCTTATCCCGAAAAAGCGATTAACGGAATTAATTCGCCAATTGTTATATGTGACATTTACTTATTGGAAATGAATAGAAATAACTGTTAATTTTCAATGGTCAAGTTTTTAGGAATGCGAAAAGATAATATTGTTACACAATCTCCAAAATTTGGCGGACATTTTATGTTGGGCTTTTTTATGTTAAATGTTGTCCTCTATCTGAATAGTTTTTAATATATGCTTCACAAATCATGTAAGAGCTTGAAATATAAAGTTTTTCACTGCTATTTGTAGTGAGTCGTCGCATCGACCGATGTAAACAAAACACGTGATGATATGCTTGGGATTTTCTCGAATTTTTTTCTCCGAAACTGTAAACTGTAGTTATGTTCTCTCGTATTCTATAGCGACCAGATTTCGATCGGCGAATGCGGGACGAAATCACGATTTCAGGTTAGTCAATGCGGGACGAAGCCCTCTTTGGGGGTTAAATAAGCTTTTATAAAGAGGAATGTATTTTTCCACCTACGGGTATACAACATTAATTATTAATATCGAAATCAATGTTCTACCTTTTCGAATTAGCCAACAAATGAACTTTTAATATCAATGAAAACGTTACAATAATGGAAATACAACAAACAGCAAAAAATGAAAATTAGCTAATAAAATGACACACGTTAAAAGATAACGATATACGAGTATAAGATTATTTAAGTGCTTATGCGAAGTGCAAGTTCTATTTGACGGCTAAAGTTCAAGATCATTGGTCGGCTAACATTTTTAATAAGGTGCATAGAGGGCAGACACTCTTCTTTATTTATTAGATACATTTGTCGGATGGTCGGTCTCTTTACCACTTCATTTATTTCCTTGCTAAGTCTTCTCTCTCCCTCCTATTTCTACACGCCTATATAATTAGAGGAACAGATTCATTGGTTATTTCGGACAACATCTAAAGAGCAATGTCTTCATGAATATGAGACGCAGTCAGGTCGGAACATGCGTTTTATAATTGCTTGTTTATGTGAATGAATTTGGAGGAACGCCCTTAGCTAATTGTAAAACCTTTTAAATTTGGGCGTTTATGTCAGACTGGGAAGAGGTGCGCCCGCGTAAAGGGTTGCTGGAAAAGCAAAGGGTACGAGAGGGGAGGGAGAAAGAGGGACAGTAAAGGGAAAGGGGAGAGATCGAGCGAGGTAAAGATATATAGCGGAGAGAAAGCAGGAGGGAGAGTGGGAGAAAGGGAGGAAGACCGCAGTGGGAGCAGGGCGCAGCTGCACGAATAAAATTTACCTCCCCAGATGTTTACGTTGATGAATTTCTCATCGTCACACAACCATCATATCCAGTCTCTCTTAAATAAATACGCAAGAAGAGGAAGGGTTTGAATTGCGTCAGTAATGTTTCTAATACAATTTTTTACCGATCTATTAAAAAAAAAGAATTTTATGAAAGTTAATTCTCATTTATATTTTTTAATAACCGCTACATTAGCTGTATTTGATTTTCATATGTTTAGCGTGCCGATTAAAATGTCCGTTTGAAAAAGTATATTATAACAATAAAAGAAGTTACTTCAGAGGAGTTTTAATCATAGTTAATATAGTTAATTCTGTTACTTAAACTGCGAATCTCCAGAATCGATACGGAAATCTCTTACAATTAGTGTGAACCTTAACGTTTCACTGATTCGACAAATTTGAACGGCGTGTAAATCTTGATCCAAAATATTTACCGTGACTTCGAGTGACTCCGGGAGTCAAAGCCTATCAAGCCTCTTGGTTTAGACGTTTGGTAGATTTTAATTCTTCTTATTTCTTCAAAAATTTCAAAATGCCTGGTGATTTACGTGGTAGCTTCTGTTCGATGGTAAAGCAAGGAGAAGGTCGTTACCTAAACTAAGGGGATAGGTAAATCAATTGTGGGTCCGGGACTGAATGCAATGAACGTCCATTTCCGAAGGGCGAAGGGTAGTAATTGCTTGGCTTTCTCCCAGCGCGCACAAACACACAAACACACGTTGGAAACAGGCTGTGTACACCAAATACTTGATTCTGAAGCAAGTTTCCACAAAGTGAGAGGCTTAGACCATAAACGTCCTTCGAACCGGTCAAGAACATGCCAATTAGACAGCAGAATATGCGGTGCCGATTGGAAACCTTCGGTCTTGAGTTTAGTATGACGTTTTCATTGACGATGTCCTTAAAAAGCCGGAACTTTCGTAAATACGCCGAAAAATTGCGTGATTTACTCAAACGATTATATATTTAATAACTTTTTACGAGGGATCAATATACCTACTATATATTATAATTATACCTTTATAATGTATGAGTATAAAAGAGTAAAAACTTCACGCAAAAATGTGAATAAAACAAAGAAGTTCTTCTAATAAAAAACTGAAATGGTGCACATCACACAGTTAATTGGTGAAAGTAAAACAATTTCCAAAAACGCTGCCAAAAAAGTAGAATTTTTCGTATAAACTTTTGTGCTTATGTACAGATGCGCTTATGGCTGTCTCTTATCACTCTTAGTATTGAAGCGATCTTACGCAGGTCGTGTCATGATTTGTACCTCCAGAAGTAATTAATGTCAGCGGGAAACCGTTCGAAGTTTTGCGCACTATAGCGATTTAAGATTTCACATTGATTATATAGCAATTGCCTGAAGCTCATACAAAGAAGCCTTCCATCAATAATTCACTTGAGAATTAATACTGCACTTTTTAATTTCTTACAGTTACTCCGTCTACGATTGTAAACTAAACTAAGGATTGATCACATGGTATAACTTTCAAATGGAAAGGTTCTAGCTTTAATATGCTCCATTGCGTAGATTATAAATCGCAACAAGATATTCAATTCGAGTCTCGCAGCTCCATACAAAACAGCCAGTGACAAATGTTTCATTTTGAACTCCGTAACCAGGTTCAAACATCAGATCGCTAGTTTACTCGTGATATTGAGTTCCAGCCGTGTAAGCGCGGATAGCCAGATGTTTGATATTTTAATAGAGCAGAGAATTTATTTTCATGACTTTGATGAGAACTGCTAAAATCTTTTTGTTAATCCGCAAATGCGGCACAAAAATGGTAATCGTTCAAATTCAGTACGTGACCGGATCACTTTCCAAATTTTTCATGTCTCTTAATAATCCTCCTTTTACTAAAATCGCGTATATTATCGGAAACTTTTTCCAGAACTCACTATAAAAAATGAACTGCAATTCATCCTTTTCCGTTCACATTTCTGCGGCTCGATAATTTAAATATAGGCCAACCCGTGACCTTCGCGCTCTCATATATAGACGCAAATAAACAAACGGTATTTACTGTGTAAATAAAAATCGTAACTAAATGTATTTTATGTTATAATTCCTTGATGTAATGGACTTTACCTTTTTCTCAGTCCATTCCTGCCTACGTACTTCTCATGAGAATTACGATCGTCATCTGTTCCATCTCACCCACGGTGTGGGAACGAATTTCGATTCGCCTTTAATGCTTGAGACATTCTCTGTGATTTGTAGCGTCTCTGCGGAGTAGATGGAAGATATTGAGTAAGGGGAAAGAAGAAATCCGTGGGGTAGGTCACCGAGGTAGGTGCACGGGACAGGAGAAGAGGACGGGAGAAAAAAGAAAATGACTTTAAGGTTCGAAAAGGGTCGCTTCCAATGCCTAAAGTGTAAAGAAGATCCAGTAGCCCCCAATGTGAAACAGATGAATAAATAAAAAAGGTATGGCTTCTCTTTCATGAATAGACGAAAATAAAATCTGTTCCCTTACGGTTTCTTCAACACGGAATTTTGGATGAGGTTTGGGAAAAAATTTCGCCGGCCGACTCAAATTCGTATATATTATTTGGAATGATTTTTACGTAACGGTCTTAATGGATTTTATTCAATACATTTGGCGAGCAGAGTTTTTGCATTCAAATGAGTATTGTGATTATGATTTCATCCATGCGAAAATCATACAAAATTTGAAGGTTTACTCAATTGACGAGAAAATCATAAATTTGACTGCTTCGTTCCTTTCAGATAGAACGCAAAGAATTTTTCGAAGGAGTTGCATTAGGCGTCCTCAAAATGACTTCAGGAGTGCCGAAGGGAAGTATAATTTGGCCACTATTGTTCTTGATATACAATACATAAATGATATATCAGATCAACTAACAGTTTCATTCTCAATATTTTTCTAATTAACCATGCAAATTACTTTGCCTTTCTGACCTGTATGAAATAAAGTGAACATAATTTTGTCTGTAAATTAAATGGCTACATATAAATTAAAATAATTACTAATCTCGCATTTTTGCAAAGATTAAACTGATACACTAGAATTGTCCAAAAGCCATTAAATGATTGTGAAAATCAAATTCGCATTGTGGCTACACTGTTGCCTTCATCAGCCATGGGTGAATTACCACTGATGACAACTTACTTGTAGCCGATACGCGCATTTGGTTTTCACAACCTCTTTATAGCTTTTAGAGAATTCTTAATTATAAAATTTATCAGACAGTAATAGACATAAATAACGCTCAGTGGAATAAATAACTTTCGCCATGGACATGGCTAGACTCATGACGACGGAGTTAATTATTTTATCAGCCACCATCCAACCCTGTATTCTCAATTGCGTAGATATTTTTACCGTATAATTTACCGGCTAATGGTTCGCAATTCACAACTTCCGCAACGCTGTCTCGTTCCGAAATTTCTCTTCACCCGATGCCTCCTTTTGTATTGCAAAGTCCATATCGATCCATCCAGTCATCTTTCCCCTATTCCCTTTGAATTCGATTCCATTCCATTTCCAAATCCGATATCTCTCCGATTCCCTCCAATGGCTTTCCTCGCCCCCCTTTCACTTCCTTCCACTCCTCTCTCTCTCTCCCTTCCCTCTTCTCCTTCCTTCCCCATCTCTGCGTGATCCCTCCCTCTTGCCCCCCCCCCCCCCTCTCCTCCCGCAAGCATTTAAACTGCATTCATAAGTTCGTGCACACGGCTTGATGACACAGTGCTCGATATTCTGCGCGTAAATTGGCATTCCACCCACTTTCTGCAACATGAAGATCGTCTAGGTCGTGTTCGATGAATGCTTTCGAATTCGCGTTTCACAAGAGTCGGGTAATTTGCCAATGCCACATCTTTGATTGCCACCTACAATCATGTTCCAACAACATTACTAAAGTAACTTTACTGATCTGTCACCTCAGGGTGGATCCAGGGGGAGGGTAGGGACTAAAGGGAGCAAAAATCCCCCTCCAAGATTTCAGAACCGATCATATGAATTAAACTATAAAAACAACAATGAAATAAATGTTTCCCTTTTACTATATTTATTTCCTCGCGTAGCTCTCACATGCAGAAACTCATCCCGAAATTTTGGTTTCTCTAGGTTGAACCGTTTCAGAGATATCGCCTGCACAGTTGGACGGACAGACAGATAAAGTGAATACATAAGCGAGTTGTAAAAAAATTGCAAAAAATAGCAAGTAAACGGTAGGAGATATAAGACTGAAATTTACAGGGTGTAGGTGATCTATGGTGCCATTTTTTCTCTTGAAATTTGAGTTTGAAAAAATACAGGGTCGGATAGGGGCTCATTAATTTATAAAATGTATAAAAGATGGGAATCCGTAAATTTGAGCATACATATTAACAATGATGCTACTTACAAACGAGGCTCTAGTGACCAAATATAGGGAGTATAACTACATAAAAATAAGATAAGCTAAATTTATTTATGTAACAGGTGATCAAATTACATACTTTACTGAAATCGTCAATTAGGTTAATGGAAGATATCTTCATAGCAAAAGTAAACACAATATTACTGAATTAACTAATAGAAGAAAAACATGTCCATGAACAACACTCTATATCAATTCGGTTGGGCTTTGGAAAAATTTGATATTTGATGGTGACATTTCGAAGAACTGACAACTTCCTACCTTTTGCTGTGATGGAAGACATCCACGCTCCAGAGAGGAAAAGCTACTCTCGAGTAAAAAGTCCAAAACACGCACCAACACATTGCTGAATGTCCAGAAATTTTCAAAATGACGAGCAAATTTAAATTTGCCGAAGGAGAAGACTGATGACTTCCTAGGGATTAACACAGAAAGAAATCATTAATTTTTACTAATATATTACTTTCGTTATAATGTATACCGGAAAAACAAAAAATCGCGAAATATAATGGAATTTACTTATAGCAAATTTCTGTAAATGACTAATGAGTTTTTTTAATTCGTAGATAAATCTGCAGAAACATATTTGTTCGTAACTCAGACTAGTAATCGGTAGCACAACGCTTCGAATGGAAATAATATAGCTTTAGGAGCGATTTTCTTAGGTACTGGGGCATAAAGTGTTACAGTTACCGTCAATTGATTCGCATTTATGATGAAGAATGTGTTTCATCTAAGCAACGATGCAAAATAATCATTCCTATATTTATAACACGAATTTTCCACAGAATAATCTTTCAGGTTTCGAGACAGAAATACTCCGACTCAATTCCTTTTAAATTTACAGATGATAAAAGTTCCTCATTAATTTAACTTGACAAGTTATTAATTTACAATGTTAAAGAGAGGTGCGTAGGTTTTTTCATCCAAATCCTAGGATCGCGTGTTCGAAACCAGCCTTGGGTACGAACAGAATACGATCTTCTTCGAGACCAAAAAAACCGACGAATTATTCTCTATGATGCATTAACAATAGCGACATGGCTTTTATGTTTAAGTACAATAAATCAATTGAACGCACTCGATATGTACTGGCACAAAGGTTTATTTGGGTCATATATCAACCGGGTACTTCTAGCTCTGGAAGTGCACGTGACACATTCCCACAGGACCAATCTCTTAGGTCAAATACGTAACCACCGCAACCACTACGTTCCAAACGAAGCACTCGGTGGAAGAGCACGATAATTCCCCTAGGACTCAACGGATAAAGCCATTCCATGGCCCATGAAGAGAGAGAGAGAGCGGAGTTTGTAATCTCGCGGGAGGCAATCTATCCTATCCTATCCTACGGGCTATCTGTGTATGCCCGGGAACTATCGTTTCCTCGGAACGACGCGACAACTAAGAAGATACGGATGTTTCCTATCCTATCGGAAGAGTACGAATAAATCGCCCTCTTCTCCGCTAATCACATACTTACCTTCAATAGGGTACTCATCTCGAACGTTAGGGAGGCCAATCAATGAATATCCCTTTACATTTATCTCGATTCAGACTACCAAATAATCTAGTCAAACCCCTTCCCTCTCAATCTACAAACGCTCCCTCTCTCAATGTTCCCTCCTCCCCTCTCTCTCCTCTTCCACTCTGATTTCTCCCTCCCCCCTCTCTCTCCCACTCCTTCCTTTCCTCTCTCCCTCTACCTCCTCTTCATTCCCTTTCCCACTGTCTTTCTCCGCCCCTCACCATTTCTCTCTTCCCCTCTCATCCTCCCTCAACTTCCTTTTCCCTATCTCTCTCCCTTCCCTTTTCTCTCCAACTCCATGTTATTCTTTCTCATCTGCTACCCATCATATTAGTTCATAATTAGATGTGACGATTGAACCGTGCAATTTTAATCAATCTTTAAGAGTGGTCAAATTTAACCAACAGCTTGAAAAATGATCGAACTTCCCACATAGTGATCCAGACCGTCGCGAAAAAAATAGCGCTTCCAGAGTTTCTGTTCGAAGAAACCGGTAAGAAAAATTAAATTGGATGATTAATAAGAATAAATAATTGCATCGATAATAAAAGTATATTTATTATTTGGGAAAAACGGATGACCGTTTCGGCTAAAATTTAGAGGCCTTCGATTGAAATTCCCTCATCGTCTGATTCTAAAGAAACTGAAATGCGAACCTGGTTTCCATAATCGTTTATGGGTCATTGGATATTATTTGCTCACCAACTCATTTGCATTCATAAAAGGGATTCGAAAAATGAATGACTGAGGAAGAAAGTATGTGAAAAAGGATATTAATGAACTAGTTGGACGGTTTAAAAATATTTCATTACCGAGGCATCCCTCTCGTCTCTATCCTAGCTGAAGGAAGTGCCGACGCATTCATTTTAAATTGACATTCTTATTCAATCTAAAGCCTTCTTCCGAAGTTAGGCAGATCGTCGCATTAATGGAAGATGACGGCCTTCGCATCCCAGATGAGATATAGGCGTCACCTAATCATCCACTTTTCTTGCGTATCTTTTAACGTACTTACAACAGATGAGTTTATTCGATTTCCCCGGAATTTCTCAGAATATCAATAGACTTTCCTGCTCAGTTCGATAGTAACCAACGTAGTGGTCGATCGTTTGGGATTCAAAGACATTCTTGAAACGACTCTAATGATGTTCGATGCTAAACACGTTTCTTTTACTGTCTCATATAAGAAGTATATTGAGAAAGTATTGTTATCGCGAAAAAATTCGACCTTGATATTTAGATGGAAATATACGTTTTAGATGTATCCGAGTCCGAAAAAGTGGTTTTCGCAATGCTGTTCTACCTGTTCGCGGCCCTAGAGCCTAAACGGTAGAGCGAAAATGAATTTTTTATCATATAGAATAGAAGCTATGAAGAAATGCTTGACATTGCTCAATAATTAAAGGTAGTTTATTGACGCATTTTTAACAACAATTTGATTTTCTCGAAAACGGCTCTAACGATTTTGATCAAATTTCGTACAGTTACTTGAGTTTACGTCTTCAATAATACTGAATAGTTCACATCTCTCAAGAAATGAATATAAGGCTACTTTATTCAAGGCAACTTTAACAATAATTTGATTTTCTCAAAAACGGCTGGAACGATTCTGATCAAATTTCGTAGTTACTTGAGTATACGTCTGCAATAATACTACATACATTGTAATAAATTTCTCATATACTCATGCGTCGTTTAGTTATCTTTTGAAAAATATGAACTATGTAGAATTATTATAAACATCAACTTAAATAAGTATACGAAATTTGACGAAAATCGTAGGAGCCGTTTCTTAGAAAATCCAATTGTTAAAGTTGTCCAAGAATAAACTACCCTTATATTCATATTTTGAGAAATATGAATTATGTAGTATTATTGTAGACGTATACTCAAGTAATGGTTGACATTGCTCAACAAATAAGGGAAGTTTATTCCACGCATTTTTAACAACAATTTAATTTTCTCAAAAACGGCTCTAACGATTTTGATCAAATTTTGTACTGTTACTTGAATTTACGTCTTCAATAATACCGAATAGTTCGTATCTCTCAAAAAAATAATATAAGGCTAGTTTATTCAAGGCAACTTTAACAATAATTTGATTTTCTCAAAAACGGCTGGAACGATTCTGATCAAATTTTGTACCGTTACTTGAGTATACGTCTGCAATATTACTACATATGTACTTCATATGTCTCAAAAAATGAATACGAGGCTAATTTATTCTTGGGCAACTTTAACAAAAATTGGATTTTCAAAAACCGGCTGATACGATTTTCATTTTCTAAAGATAACTAAACGACGCATTATTATATGAGAAAATTTGTACAATGTATTTTGTACCGATTTTTAATGTATCCTCTCGCGTTAAACAGTATACGTAACGTTTCATTAATGAAACCCGAACCCTGATTGGCTTGCCATTCAACCAATGAAATAGCTCCAAAAGCTGTACAATCAAACAGAAATTGGCTATTATATGAGAATATAGGTCAGCCAGTAATTTATCTCTGAAGATGTATAAATTTTTCTAAGGAGTTAACCATAAATGTTTAAAATATATCTACATACGAAGTTAGATAAAATATTACCTACATCTATACCTTAACAACACACCTAAAAGCTAACGAAGAAATTACCAGCAACCTAAGTAACAGAGGACGTTACACAATTACCAAAACTACATTTTCGATAAATTTCTCATGAACATTACCAAAGAAATTCAGTTACAGCATACAATTTTACCTAAAACGGAGCGTAAGAATGCTCGCGCAATTTCTCCTCGTCGGGTTTATTTAGCGGTCTATGTTTCTTCACTTTGTCAAACGCTCTCTCACGACCCTGAGGAGTGACTGCACGGTTTTTCCTACTTCTGTGTGCTCGTGTAAAAAGCAATTTCGCTCAACTACGCCTCCTGGCAATGATTTTATCCTCTCTAAGGCCTAATAGACACCTTTGTCTGAAGAGAAAACATTTTAACTAGGTACTTCTGTTTCAACGCAGTGCTCCCTTGTGCTGTATCTCTGAAATTATTCATCTAATAAATTACTGTTACGATAAGAAAAATATAGGCCTGAAATTTGCATAGCGTTTTCATTGATGAAAATGAGATTCGTTCATCTTAGAAAAATTTGCAAAAAATAAAAAAAAACCGTAAAACATTAGTGATACGATATTTAAATTTAAGATTAGAACATTTTTATGCACATATTAGATTACTACAAAGCAACGAACATTTGGGTAGAGCAATTACTTTTTGTAGGGAATGGGACTTTTAGCCGCAGCCACCTCGCCGCGGCCGCCTCGCCGCAGCCATCTCGCCGCGAAGGTACATTTCGCCGCGGCCATCTCGCCGCGAGGACTTCTCTCGCCGTGATTGATTAAAAATTAACGGAAAATCACGTTGAATATTCCATATTAGTTTTATTTTACATTATACGTGTATTTTTAAGTAGGTATATATGAAAATCTCACGGCCTATGCGAACAATGTTCAGTTTTCTTTCTGTCTTCACGTCTTTGTCTGATTTTCGTCCTTTTAGTAATAATAAGTGTTTAACATAATATTAATATTAAACGTGCTGATTATCCTATGCTATTAACATATCGATCTACCGTAGCAACAAAACTCTGACGATCGCGAAGAACCTTAATCGCTTATCCATCGCTAATTTGATAAAAATGCTTTGGGTGCGATTCGTCTAACATGTAACTATACACTATTAAATTGAGTAAATTGAGATAAAGCGAAAAGAAGATTTCGACAAACCAAAAAGAAGCGTTGAGTTTTCAAATACGAGTGCCCAAATATGGAGTTTTGAAGTGATAAAAACTATGAATTGTTTTCATGCTTGCTTCGTACTTTCTCATATACGAAGTATATTGAGAAAGTATTGTTATCGCGAAAAAAATCGACCTAGATATTTTTACGGAAATACACGTTTTAGGTGTTGCTGAATCCGAACAAGTGGTTTTCGCAATGCCGTCTGTCTGTCTATCTGTCTGTTACTGGCTCTGGAGCCTAAACGGCAGACGTTGAAGAGTAGAAGAATTGATTACAAAAGGAAACTTTTTTAAAAATTCGAAAGCTCCGAATTCGTTGAAGACGTACGCGGCATAGTCGTCCCCATCGGTGTTAGTGAACGTAATGTTAGATCAGAGTACAGGAGAAAATGTGTCGAAACAATCGCTAGAGCAGAGAAATACTACAGATCCTTTTTCCCAGACGCGATGAGACAGTCCAAGAGAGGAATTAGTTAGAGTTCACTTGGTGTTGTGACACCCCCTGCCAAACGCTTCTAGCGGCTTGCAGGGTATTGATGTAAATCTAAACGGTAAAGCGAAAATGAATGGAATCACGTACTTAAGCATTTTATCATACTGAGCAGAGACTATGATGAAATGGTTGACATTGATCAGTAATTAAGGGAAGTTTATTCTACGCGTTTTTAAGAACAATTTGATTTTCTCAAAAACGGCTCTAACGATTTTGATCAAATTTCGTACAGTTACTTGAGTTTGCGTCTTCAATAATACTACATAGTTCATATTTATTCTAGACAACTTGAACAATAATTTGATTTTCTTAAAATACGAAGTTGCCGCTTCGTTAATATGTGATTCACTTTGGAATACAAGTGGGTATTCTAGCTTTGCACATTCCACGTTCTTCACAACGCCAAAATTTCTCACGCTCATCGCTACTTAACCGCACAAACACATACACAAAACCTTCCACTAATAGTTTCTCCTTTCCACGGATAGACAGAATAATTTCCATTTTAAGGGATTAGTAAAAGTTAGAAAAACTTTCGGAATGTTATGGTAAAGTGAATAAAAATGTTCACTGAGCAAGTTAGCAAGGATCCACAGACGATATCACACCGTGAATGGGAACTCGGAGGACGGATGTTTACCATACGGTAGCAAAGATAAGACTGCCATAATCATGGTCGATCTTAGGCTATAGCTCGATTGTTTAGCGAAAGGCCGAATTGTCCTACCTTCCATGGTCATCGACACCCTCACGCTCCCATACCCTGTCGCCATGGGGTCCAAACCCCACCCAAATTCACTAATCCTCAAGTCCCTTGGTTCGTTCCACAAATTTGACATTAAGATAATATCTAACGACTTCCAGAAATTCCATGGGGAAATTTACTCATTTGAGAATTCCGTGAATCTTATGAATGCCTAGTGGGAGTAGTTTTATTTTCTAGTTCAGTTCCTCGTGCAGGTGGTCAATAGAGGAGGAAGCTTCTTTGATACAAAGTATAACAACTACTGAAATATATTTTTAAGGAAACCTTTATTTATCATTTTATACATGCAAAATATAATAGTTAATAATTATTTTGATATTTATTAGTCACTTGCTTCAGTGCTATCACTTTCATTCTCCGAATTTATATTAACAAGTATTTCTTCAATTCCGTTCATTACACATTCTCTTTGAATGTACTCATTTTCTGTATTTTTTCTGGCATACTGTTCTCCACTCATTTTCGCCTATTAAATTACGTTTCTCCTCCACTAACTCCTGCGTCGTCGCCTGCTATTGTAAAACGATCGAGCTATAACCACGGCAAATTATGTATGAATCTCATCGAGAGAATTTTTTGAAGCCATTAGTGCATCTCAATAAGTCGATTTTAAAAAATAGGGTATCCTCTCAGAAAGAAAAATTTATTCAAATGGTAATTATACAAAAACCTTGTTTTTGTGCTTTTTGATAGGCAAACTCATGCAATAATTTTCAAAAGTTTAAGACAACTTCTCTACATTAATGGCCGCCAGTCAACCATTCCTATGACTGCTGATATCAAGCACGTACACAATATAGGAAGTCTAATTTGGATTATACCCCTAGTTCCATTATAAACTCAAATGATACAGAAAATAATTTCTTCAGAATACGAATAAAATGTACTGAATAGACGCTTTAATAAAGTTTTCTAGATCAAAAGAGGAGATAATAATTTGCGTAAAAGCACATTTTATAATTATATGCATTTCAAAAATGAATGTAACTCATGATGATCATTCATGCGAGTTGACTTAAAGAATTTAATTTTACAGTCAAGATAACCTAATAAAAAAGAATTTCGGAATATTTAATTGGTTATTCTGAATTTTAGTGTTTCGTTTCTAGTTTAACTCACAAACGTTTACCATAAAAATTCCCTTAAACACTCGACTTACTAAAATTCAAAGACTTTCTCTCAGTTTATCAATACATACTGATGTTTTTCAACTTGGACTCGCTTCTAGAAAAGTAAAAACATTAAACTATTACACACTATACATTTTATATGCTTTGTATATCATTTGTATTGCAGATAATACCATAGGTAAAAATTATAATTCGGAAGTAAACTTTTATCTATCTTCTCTAAAAATTCAACTCTGGAATGCACTTAAAAACATCCAGCGCAAAAAGTCCCCGCGGCGAGACGGCTGCGGCGAAATGTCTCGCGGCAAGACGGCTGCGGCGAAAGGTCTTCGCGGCGAGACGGCCGCGGCGAGGTGGCCGCGGCGAGATGGCCGCGTCGAGATGTCCTAGACCCCTTTTTGTATGTTTAATATCGGTACTATTACGCGCTGAAAAATGAACTTCACCGATTTTTCCATTTAAAAATAATTTTTCCCAATCGACGAAAGCATGTATAATTCAAAAATAACTTTAAAACTGTCTCTTGCATGTCTCTTCAGTTCTTTCTGCAATTTTCTCCCTCCCGCTTGCCATTATATTTATTTATATTTTTGTTGGCAACTCGGAATTATTTCAAATTATTCTGAAAAATATCATCCTCATCATATATCCCTTTTCTTAGTTTTGCTTAAGCATAGCTACGTAGAGTGAATTTAACTAGCGTTTAAACATCCCTTATTTTTAACTAGGCACAGATATTTTCTTAGGATCCTACTAAATCAGTCAGTTCATTTATGCGTGAAATAGTCGAATATATTCGACCTTTAAAATTCATGCATAAATTCATACAATTCGACCTAAAACGCATTCCCAAACGATCCCGGGTTTGCTCTATCATAGGGAACACTGCAGTGATGCGGAGACTAGGGAGTATGTTTTGAATAAATGTAAGCAAAACCGTACAGCGTTACATTTCGTTGCTTCCATCGAAAATTTCCAGAAAGATGCGTTTCGTGTCACATATTTAATATTATTCGGATCAAGTCTCGTACTCAAAGACGACTCAAAGCGAACGGAATTTTGCGTACGCCCGTGTGACGTCGCCGCCCAAACAAGTGGAGTTCCGTCATATCGTATACTATACCGTTCCACCGAATTCCTACATTCCACCTCTTATTGCGGGCATCTCCTGTAGTATAGAACGTTGCTCCCGGTCAGTAATCGCGAAATGATAGAAATGTGGAAAAAATGGAGCGGAATATTTTGTCTTGAAATGTCGAAATGCCTAGGATAGTAACCTTGGGGGATTTAAGATTGTACCGATGTACAAAAGTAAGGAATATGGAAGAACGAGCTCTGAACGGAATTGAAAGAGGGAAATTAGACCGGAAGAAGGCCGAGTTTCTATGTAAGTAATTCAAAGAGTGGTAAACGGTAAAACGTTCCTAAAGTAGCGCTACAGCTTAAGTTTACGAACTTTATTTTAATGCATGTTGTTGATGATTGTATGGTTAAAATTGTTCTTGCGTTATTTGTTTTGTAAACATCGGCATACCTTAAGTGATCAGATAATAAATGTTTTCCCAATAAGTTAATATTACTTAATATGTATAATTAATTTTTAGCAATAGAAGACCTTAGTACCTACAAATAAAGAGCGAATTATCTACAGAAAAAGTATTGATAAGACAAAAACACACTCATCAAGGAGAAAGAATGATCGGTTTTGAATTTCGAAAGCATGTTACCGCAGCCTCTAGAAATATAAGATTAGGACAGAAGTTTGAAAAAAAAACACCCCATTTACGATGAAACACCATCACTCAAGCCGTAATTTGTTCAAATGCGGTGTTCTCAAGTATCGTGACCAATAATGCGTTCCTATGTTAACTCGCAGAATGTTAAATCAAGTGATGTGGAGATCAACACGTATATGAAGTTAGCCACCAAACTGCATTTAAATTAAAATGAAATTGTTTCGTTACTCTTGGAATACCATTTATTTAAATTAAAAACAGAATATAACGAAAGAGGATGTGAAATATTGGATGTAAATTTGGGTAAAAAATCTTAGTTAATTACGACATAAACAATTTAAATGCACGATACATAATGGCTATGTAATGTCATATTGAAATCACGTGACAATTTAAATGCGATTTCCATCGTTTATATATGAGAGAAAAACAAATGGGGATCGAGGTGAAAGAGATACAAAATTACAGAGGAAAATGAGGGAATGATGAAAAGGTATGAAGAAGGAGATGGAGGAGAGGAGGGAGGGAGAGAGAATATGCCGGAGAAGGAAAAGAGGGGGAGAAAAGGCAGAGGGAGGGTAGATAGAATGGAACGGGAGAAAGAGAGATGAGAGAAGACGGAGCTTTGGATAAAAACATAAGTAGTAGGTAGGAAGAAGTTCCAGGAGGAATTGAGGGAATCGTGTAAAGGGGGCGGGGGAAGATTGAGGGACGATATTGCTCTATGTGGCACTTAAAGGAACACAAGTTGTAGGAGGGAACTTTGAGAGGTCGAGCGTGATGTCATGCTAGTTATTAGGATGGGAATACCTTCGTTAATTAAATGGGAACTCGTATCGATCCAGTTCCTCTTCCCTGGTTTTTATAGAAAGCTCGGTTTCAGAAGCGATAGAATGCCTCTGACGCCAATTCAAAACACAGAAGTAGGCTTTTAATAACATAATCGCTTTTATATTCGCATTATACGTACTTGAATGAAATTATTTATAGTATTAATTAAAGTTCTAAGCCTTAGAAGTATTCGACTGTATCAAAGTCTAAATGTATTAAATAATAAATTAATAACAAACAAGGAGAAAATTGGCATTATTCCGATTAGGTTGAAATTTTCTCCTTAATGGAAAAAAGAATGCGGTTACGGGCAGGAGATCAGACTATGAAAGTTGCTGACGGTGTTTCACAGGGAAATATCATAGGTCCCTGAATGTTCAAAGTATAACTCAACAATATTTACAAGATAATTCGAACTAAAATTACCTTCTTAGGCTTAACCGTCCTAGGAAAGAAGTTAAATGGTAAGATAAACCAGGCAGTATTGTACACTGATCTCAAGGCATTTTAAGCATTGTGCAAGGACTGGGAATAGGAATTAGGAAAAATACTTCGTTTCTTAGGTATGGAAAGTGATATATATTTCATCTTTTAAATCGACAGTACAGACATATTCGCCCCAATGTCTTTCCAACAAAAAGATGGCGATCATAGAAAGAAAAATTCTGTATCAAACCGGAAAATTTATATTAAAATAATACTACCCGCTTGTTAGGATGCAGTGTCATGTTTTAATCTCAGTACTGTTGGTTTACATATCAAAACCTAGGGCATAATAATTTCAATGTAATCTTCAAGGCCGAGCAGCCATTACAAAATCCAAAATTTATAATTTTGAGAAATTATCCTAATAGTAATAATGAAAAGTACATTAATTAGCACACCAGTTTTTTTTAATGGGCAAATAAACTGACAATTTTTCTTGTTTTCTATTTTTAAATGCGAATTCTTGTCAAGCGCAAGAGAAAAAGACTTGGTTGTAAATTTTTGAAATTCGTACTTATTACGCAGCTTAAATTAGATACAGCACGATGAAAGCCGGTTTAATGTTATTTTGAACATTTAAGGAAAGAGTAATTTGGACGATTACGCGAGAGAAGGCTCCAGGAATAGTATGTATCGTATGTACTCCCTACTCTTTCTCTCTACTCCATCTCTATCCCACTTATTTTTATTCCGCTCCTATCCCCCATGTTTTCATACCTCCTCCCTCTCTCTCTTTTCCTCTCCTCCTCACTTATTTCCTTTTTAATCCCCTCCTTCCCTCCCTTCCCTCATTCTTTCGCTATCTCCTCATAAATATTATTTTCCCTCTTTCCACATTCTCTTATTTTTCCCCACATTTCGTCTCATCTTTCTTCCTTAATCACTTCCCTTGGTTTTATTTCTTGGATTTCCCTCCCCTCTTTTCTCTCTTCCATTCTCCCGCCTCGCTCGAATCACGGTACTGCCTTTCTTCTCTCCATCTTCTCTTCCTCCTTACTCTCTTGCTCAATTACTCCTATCCCACTCGCTCGTTTTCATTCTCTCCCTTCCACATCCCCTTTCCCCTCCTCTCAAACTCCCTCTCCATTCTCCCTTTCTCTCTCTTCCCAATCCCCTTCCCTTTTCTCTAACCCTCGCTCTCTCTTTCCCCCCCCCCCTTTCTCCGTTACACCACGTTCCTCAAAATCCCTTACCATCCGCTTTTGGGATACTAAAAGGCGCCGAAAGGAGGAGGGGGAAACCTCAAAGGCGTCCGATTTATGAGGACTTTGGTTTGTGAGCAACACGAGATGGATGTAAACATAAAAATGAGTGGAAAATGAAGGAGAGGAAGGGCAAGGAATTAAGGGAAAGGCAGGGACCAACTGATCAAAGTCCAAAAATATGTAGGATAAATAATTCGATGATGAAAGGGAGCGTAGAAAGCGTCGAGTTTGGTTACAGGAGGGCAGAACGAAAGTAGGATTACAACAGTAAAGGGAATGAGATAAAGAGGGCAAAATAAATATACAACAAAAATTCTGGGTATAAATATTTTACGAAATTGTTAAATTAAAATTATTTACAACCGAATCGGTCAAATTATTTATATTAGAAAATCATATTAGACCTAACTTTATAATAGGAAGGGAATTAAATAAATAAATACTATTCCTATGATTTGGCATCTTTTGATTATTGACAAGACATTTTACTCCAATCCGTCATTTATAAAGGGCAACAATACCAATATATGTTTAGATTATGATAATAATTCTGATTATACTGCGTGACACTTTCCACAATGAGTTTAAATATCTTTCTCGTGATGCCCATGCGCAAGACGCACATATTGTTACTCAGCTAGTAATATAATGTAGATAATTTAAGGTCCTTGAGAACTGAAGAAGTAACTTTATCATGGTTAAAAGACCGCAGTTTTTCCGAGAACAAACCTCTGAGGGACAGGAAGGGATTACTATATAACACGACTGAAGACATGAGGAAAAATAGAGTTTAGCCAAAAAATATAGAAAATCAGATGAAGATTAAGTAAAAGCATCTACTAGATGGAATAAAAGGAAAAAAGTAAGGTAAGCTTTCGGAATAGAAAGAAATGGGTAAAAAGGCATGGAGAAAAACAGAAATGCAAAAAAAATCTTTGGCAATATTGATAAGGAGAATAGACAAAGGAAAAGAATTCATAGAATTATTCGAGTAATGTTTTTCATGACCTCTTACTTGTATACTATAAACAGTAAAAAGACAAACGTACACATCTATGATTACTGTAGGATTCGAATCCGCGTATATATTTTTGTGTTGCTGTTTTTCTCCCGAGGTTTTTTCCTAGGGTGTCATATATGTATAATAATTCACAAATAAAATAAATAACTTATTTGTTACTACGTAAACAGTACAAAACCGAACTAATGTAGAGAAAATGAGAAGCAGATTACGATATTTCCCGCATAAACAAACACAAAGTTTATTATAAAATAAAATTTAAAAACCTTTAGTTCCGAAGCATACATAACAATTATTTATTTCCTTACAGCTTACGCTGTTAACTAAGCTTTTAACGTCCGCCTAAACAATGCACAAACTAGGATTTATTTTTCATCCGCAGAACTCAAGAAGCATCATTCTCCGCCAATTATTAGTTACTTATGCAAACATCTAATGCAAATCCAGATATAAATCCAATTTGATGTTATAAATCTCGCCTAAATAAAGAGGGAAATCTATTTACCAGACTAGCATTTCATTCTTAAGTAAATAAAACAAATTCATAAGATAAATAAATAAAATGGAAAAAATACGCGGTTCGACTCATAACGTACCAAGAGAAAGAAAGTTGCCATTAAAATAACGTACGTAAAGCACACCATGAGCGAATCATTCCGTCGCAGGAACGTACGTGTACATACAAATATCCAGAGTCAATAAAACATAAAAGAAAGAGTACAAATAAGACATACGGATTGAGTGAGAAGGTGAAATGTACCGACTTCAGATGATTTCTGGACAGCCGCGGTTGTTGATAAAGAGGAGAGGGAGCGAAAAAAAAGGTTCTGCGACATCTGCGGTGGCGCGCGCGCGAGCGATCCGAAGCCTTTTTCCTTTCGTGTCGGATTTCCCCCGAAATGTCGGGGGACGCGCGTTAGAAACTACTGAATGACTAACGACGCCCTTTGGTCAGCACAAACGGAGGAATCGAAACCGTTTGGGCGCGTCCCTTTGCATGTGACACTAACAATAAGACAACGGAGCATGAAATTATTCGATTTCCGAGAATTCGGATGGGAACTCTGTCGTCGCTATGCTACATTTCCCCGACTCTTCGAGTCTCGTGCGTTGGAAAGTCGCGAAATTTCCACCAATCTATTCGATTCTTAGGTTATCCTCGAGTCTATCCTATTTTTTCTCTCGAAATTTTCTCCGTCTTTTCTTTATTCTGTCACTGGATCGAATTTCGAGAATTCGCCATCGTTAACCTCGATACGATTCTCACAGCACTACGACCCTCTTTCTATGTATTTTGATGTGGGTGAAGATGGTATTAGTGTGTAATAGATAAGGAAAATAAAAAAGGAAATATCATTTTAGAAATTTCTTCTTGGGGCGTATACGATTCTCTTTAACCAATAAATGATAGAGATAACACCTATAGCCATAGAAACCGTCATAAATGGTAATTCGTGAATATTTTGTATTATTTATATTATAAGAAAATTACAGGAAATCCGGTTTAAGGAAAAGTGGTTCACTTCGTGGGATGACCTAGAGCCTCCGTTCCCTGTCCATATGTACGCGGTCTTAATACAGGCTGCTCTCTTTATTTTATGTTATTTGACTGCCAGAAAAGTATAATTTATACTTGTAATATTTTTAACGCAAAGAAAATTAAGCTCATTCGTAAATTTCACTGCAAAATATTATCCCTAAATACCTTGAGAACATTTACGAAGAGCCCGCATAAGCGCTACTGTCGCGCACACAGGGAGGAAATAATGTCTCTTGAGGATAAAGAGAATCATGTAATCACAGAGACAAAGGGGGCCATTAGTACCTTCTCGAGGTATTCTCTATCGTAACACGGGCAAGAACGTTTCCCACTCACGAAATCCCTACAATGGATCTCCGTCACCGTAATCCTAGACACTTTTTTTCTCTCCATCCTGTCGCAAATCCTTCAGGCCCCTTATCCCTTTTACTTCTAGCCCCTCCCTCTTTCTACAGCTCCATTCGTCTCTCCCTCCGTTTACGCTCCCTTCGTTTTTTATCTCTCTCTATCCCTTCCGCTTATACCTTCCACTCGAGGGACCAACAATGGACAACGTAAGAATTATTAAATATGCGTAGTATACATAAAAAACATCTACGGAAAGGAAATCTTTCACTTTTGTGGGATGACATAATCCAGATAGCTTCAGATAAAATTTGGTGACAATCATTAAAGGAGTCTCGATGACAAAAATGCTACCTGAGAACGATTGGCGATTTTTGAAATCCAACCCGATTTTAAAAAATACATTTCGGAACACACCCGAGTTTTCCCGGATGTGAAATAAAACTTTTTTTGTTACACTAAAGTTTAAGCGTCGAGTTTGGACCATTATTCCAGCCATTCTTAAATTAAGTGAATTTAAAAACATACCACAACGTTATCGCGTTAATCAAAAACTCAAATAAAACTTCACGGAGAGAAACACATTTTTATAATGTGTGCCAGGAGTTTTTAAAAATTTTGAGACCACATAACCCATTCAATATTACAAATTATTTTTATTGGAACGCTAACCAAGGGTTTAAGGCAGATGGTAATCAGTCTCAGTCTCTCACGGAACCCAGTCAAGCTTTCGTAGAACCCTAGGGTTCCGAGAAGCACTAAGGAAACCTCTGATACACGGTAACCCGTCCTAAAACAACAGTGAGATCACGCTGAATGAACTGTAAAAGAGTAATTATCCATTAAACACGTTATGCTAGAGATTTTAAGAACTTGTGTACTAATAACAATGAATGGTGAATAATCATTAAGGCTAAATATTTTAATGCGAAATGCAATTATCAACAATTCTGTTATTATTTATTACAACTGATCATTATTCTAGATTCCAGAAATTATTTTTTCGGAAATACTTCATTATTTAAAACGGTTTTATATAGTTTCTAACAGAAACACAGGATTATTGTAGATTTTCATCGCAACCCATTGCTTTACATCTTACGTGTGAGCTACATTACGTGCATTGAGGAGGGCAGGTGCTCTTTTCGTTAATGCACGAAGAAAGGCCTACAATCATAATCCTATAAAGCTTTTCTGAAATACTCGAAAAAGATTCCTGATAAGTTCATTAATCACGACGGCTGTTTATTTCCACGCATTTAGTTAAAAAGCTCTTTCAAAAATACTTAGGTAAGATACCATTCCAAAAAGTTTCTTACTTTTTCATCTATCCTAACTTACCGTATATTATAGCATTTGGTCTACATATGATTATGATCAGACCGCCATATTTGTCATAACACAAGAAATACGTATATGCAATATTTTATTTCCTCACAGCCCTTTTATTCAGGATGAATTCATAGCATATTAACGCCAGGCTCAGCATAGCTTATTTATAAAACACAAAAATCTAAGTTTTGGAACATAAATTGAGAGTTTGAAGAAAAAAATAAACAACGAAAAGCTTAAGTTCCTCTCGTCTGTGCTCTTTTTGCAGCATGAAGCCACAGCCGGGTCAAGACATACTGTCACCCCAATCAGATCCCTCTTTTGGCCCAAGAAAATTTGAATTGCATAACAATTCAAGAGTAAATAAATAGTAAAAATAGATAAATAGCTAGTGCTTGTTTAAATTGCTCCCTTGCAATTCATTACACGGAACCTGAGTAGTAAATAAAATGGTAAGAAACGTGCACCCAGCAATCTTCAACACTGTTTTCTTGGAATCAGGATTCATTGAACTGCTACGTGTACTCGTTTTTTATAATATTATGCGGAAATATTAATTCACTACATCAGGGCTTTTCATTCTGCGTTCCGCAGAACCCTAGGATTCCGCTAAAGTGTGATTTGGTTCTGTGATAGAATGAGAGACGTGCTGCCATTTTGGTCAGGGTTCCGGAAAAACTATTTTATATATAAGAGTTCCGTTACATCAGAAACTTTCAAAATCCCTGTTCTACATCACCTGCCGTTGAGAGCACGGTACAGCTATTGCATTTTAATGTTCACTTCTACTTATATTTTAGCGGATTTTTGTAGTAAGCATCTGATTCCTTAATTGAAAACCGAAGGAAGGAAATTCATTTTAATAAGCATTTCTGAAACTAAAATATGGTACCTCCAAAAATTCTGCGCCCCAAGCGGTCGATTGGGTTGCTTTGGGGATTCGGCCGGCCCTGCGACTGCCGAGCATATCGATCATAACGCGCGTAACGACTAAAAATTTTCATTTTCTTTCACTGTTATACACTTCACTTTATTTGTAAAATGTAATTATAGCTCCCTGCGGAATCTCCCTTAAAACTTCCTATGTCCTAAGCAATTTTCCATTCTGTCTCCATTCTCAGGAGCCTAAAAAACAACAGGACGAGAATCCACAAGAATTTATTCGTCGCCATGGTGATCCAGGTGGTCATCCGGCTGACGCTGTACATAGACCAAGCGGTCATAAGGACGGGAGGCGGAGACGAGGCTGCAGAGGCGGCTACGGCAGCCGCGGCGGCCGCCAGCGGTAGCACCACGGGACCGGCGGAGGACAGACCCCCACCTCCGACGTCCCCATCACCCTATCTCTCTCCCAACTCCGAAGAATCCGCCTCGCCTCCATCTCCACCCACGCCCCCGAGCGGGCCATCCGCCCCCACCCCGGCGCCACCGCCTCCGGAGGCCGTCCCCACCGACCCCACGGCGTCGCCGTCCGCCCCTTCGACGGAATCCGTCCCCACGGCGGCAGTGGCGGCGGCAGAGATGAAGAGATACAGGCAGGGGATTGATAACACGGTGAGAGAGAGAATTTCATGTTTGTTTGTGTTAATTTACGCAAGGAATTTTCTGACTTATCATTAGGAACAGCTATACCTCCTAACGATAATATCAATAAACTTATAACTAATGTTGCCATAAATATTTTAACGATATCATGAAAGTCACTGATGGATTACGTAATGGAATTAGTAATTGTAGATCGTGAAAGAGACAAATACTTCAATATATTTTTTGGAACTACAATAATTATATTCTGACGCACTTTTTCAGTATTTAATTATTTAAATAACACGAAAGCCGTGTATTTTAAAATCGATATGATAATAACAGTATCATATTACTAATGTATTTAAGTTTCCGGAAGTCTGAAGCAAATTATGTCTCAGAATGCCACGGAAGCAAGTAATCACTGGATAGAGGTTCAATTTAAACAGTTTTGAATTGAAATGTAACTTCGTTTCATTTAAACAAATATGACGTGATGAGTTTAGCATGAAACTCATGATCGAGGCATTTTTTCTAAAATTTCTATTCACGATTACCAATTTTGATGCGCTCTCCTGTACAATTTAGTTCGACTTGTATCAAATGTTTTACGTGATTCAGATCGTCTTATGATGTGATTATAATTTTGCCGAATCCATCTTTTAAAGAAAATCAAATCAAATAAAATGAAATAAAGTTACGAATAAAACGTTTGGTAATTTTCTATACAACAAGAAAGACCCAAAATTGAATCTATACCAACGCAGAATTGTAAATTCTTTCAACTATACCTTTTGTTAATCACAAAATTTATTTTCTCTAAAACACTTTTTATGAGAATAATATAATTCAAAATACACTGTGCCGGGTAAAATGGAACCATTTTTATGAATCGTATAAAGTTACAAAGACGCTTGCGTTAAATATACAATTTACCGATTTTTAGGATGGTCCGTGGATATTTATACTACATGAACAACGCAGATAGACATTCCATGTAGCGCCAGCTCAAGTTCGCTCGCCGAAATAATCATCAAGGTAGAGTTTACCGAAGGGAGAACTAAAGGCCAAGTCTCATAGAAACTCGAGTGTGCCCTACTTCTGCTACACCCTACGTCCTTTTGTGTACCAAAAGTCATACCTCTCTGGTGCTCCATGATAAAGGAACCTAGTCAGATGCCTCCCATCTATTATCGCATCACCTAAGACACCTTAGGCATTTCCTCCTTCGCACAGGCTCCGCGAATTTTATTTCACTCGTAAGAACCCTTTGGCTGACACTAAAGTATAATGGATGTTAAAAGAATAACCTCTTTCGAATTTAATTTGCAGCATAATAAAGGCGTGAGAAACAGGTGGTTTTGGTATTGCTGCCATTTTTTCAGTTAATTTTGAGAACGATGACTCTGCATGCTGCGAACGCATTCCCTATGAAAAACCGTAAGTTAAATACCTCGCCTAGAAGTTTGGTGCACTTCAAACGACGCATAAAAACACGCACGCACACAAACACATATATACGTACACACGTACACATACAGGCACTACTCCGAATAAAACGAACGGATAAAAAAATAAAAACATAAAAACCCCTCACAAAGACCTTGGATTCGAAAAATGAAATAGATGGGAATGCACCATAAAAAACAAACAGAACCTCAACCTCAAGAGTGGAGTGAGGATAAATATTTTCCGATTCTCGCGCTGTTTGTTCAAGTTGACGCTCTTCTTGTGTATGTGATTCCTTGGCGATAAATTTCGCAAGGATGAGTAGCGAGTTGCGTCGCCCTTCTCCCCTTCCCTTCCTCCCGCAAAGCGAATATCTCCCTCCCCACTCGTTTCTCTCGGAAAGAGACCTCCTCCTGGCCCTTTTCAACCTACTCTTTTCCTCTACTGATGAAGTCGACCTCTCTCCCTCTTTCCCTCCTTCTCTCTCTCTCTCTCTCTCTCTCTTCCCCTCTTTCACGGTTCAATGCTCTGATTCAGTCGGAGCGCAATGTAATGCATCTATTGACTCGCATGAATCCCTATGGAGTCATTCTTAAAGGTCTTCGTCGAGGTCCTTAACTTTAAGGGAAATGAATTATTTGATAAATGTTCACATCCGTAAGGCGGTACAGTTTACGTAGAAATTATGTACGAGAATAATTTGATTAAGTTTTATAAACTTCGCCGGTAAAGGAATATAATTTATCGATTTATCATTTGATGCCGACTGGCATTAAAGTGCCTCCCATAGAGGCGGAATTCAATCCCGCGACTTCGAAATCCGGGAAGTGAAATTGCAAATTCTCTTTCATCAGAAGCCGCTCCAGAAATTTGTCTCTAGCGCTAATTTCTCGACGGCGTGGAAAGAAAACGTTTACCGCTTAACGGCGAGTCTAATTTCGCAGAAATTTACTTGTTTAACTTGCAAAATTAAAATAATATAATTAAGCGGATACGTCGGCAAACATTACTGAAACTATATCTACGAACTACGCACGCTTACTAGCTCATAAAATTATGTAGCCAATTTCTCGTAGGTAAAAATAATAAATATGCCGACAGAGCAACTCTATTGTACTAACTTTATTGTGCCGCGTAGAAATTTATCTGTTAATTTTCCAATTGAGCGTCAATTATCGCATTATATTGACGTATAATCGCTTTTAGATTATCGCATTTCATGTCAGCCGTACAACAGATTCACCTCTTGAGTACAACAGATTTACCTCTTGAATCCCCTATAACTTCCTATAACGTGGAATAATAACTACCGTCTTTAAAAACATCGATACGCTGAGCACACGACACAAAATACGTATTTTCGCGAATAACTTAGAAACGCGTACGACGATAGAAGATGCTACGATGGATGAAAAAAACGTAACCATTAAAATAATTATCCTCGAAAAGAAACGTGACAATGGCTAAAGAGAGGGCGATTGAGAGAGAGAGTGAGATACAGGGCTCGAGAGGGATAGAGAAGTGAAAGGAAGAGACAAGAAGAAGAGAAAGCGAAGTTTAGTAGAACTAGAGGAAGAGAAATAGGAAAATACAATAGAAAAAGAGGGCAATGGAGAGAGAAATGTGGGAAAAGAAAGGTCGAGAGAGAGAGAGAAAGAGAGGGTACGGGAGTGCATACTGGATTGCAGCAAGAATAGCGTGAGCCGCCTCGTTTGCTCCAGCCAAGCTGGGAGCGAGGAGAGATGGAGGAACGAAAGGGGGGGAAGGAGAGGGAATAGGAGGAGGGTGGCGAGGCGCGTTCTTCCGTCAAAGCAGTTTTAATTACCTCGCGTCCCATTGTTCCCATAAACAGCCCCGAGGAAATAAACATCTCCCATAAAAGCTCCGTCCCTCTTCTCCTCCCTTCATTTTCTCGTCCTTCCCACCTTTGGCGTCGCAGCCGCCCTCAAAACGTGTATCGGAATGCTTTTAAATTTCGTGATAACCTTCCTAAGAAATGGCGGGAGGCGTTACTTACTCTCGCGTGCGTCCGGGTGAGTTGGGTGTTCCTTCCGCGATGACATCGCGATGCTTAATGGTAAAGGTGAATTCGTCTGGGATATTTATGATTAAAAAAAATCGTTGCATTTCTTGAATTTGATCCTTTTTTCATCCCCGAATATATATTTGAAATTTAGTGGATGCGGTTTTAGTCAAGTTAAGGAATTGGTATAGTATAACCATTCAATTGATCTATAATGCATTGACTTTCATGGATTCGAAGGGTTTTTCTCCGCTCAAAAAATTCATTAATATAATTACGATTTTATCACTGGTTTAATTTCTAGTGTACACAGCTTGTGGGCATAATGAGGTTACTCTATAATAAAAGTCCTTGAGCCCTAATTATCTGTTTGTGTTGCGTGTTCGAGTAAGTTCGCTTCGCTTTACTTTGCTGCCTATAGTTAACGCAAACAAACAGAAGGATAGTTGAAATAGAAGAAAAGAAATTATCCCCCAAGCAGCACCACATACCAGGATGAGTTCATCGTTTAGCTAACCGAAATAGATTTTAATTATAACGCTCGGCTTAGTATCTATCATTCTATAAGCTCAAATCTTACAGAGGAGGATATAGGATAAAGGAGGATACAAATGTCTAGCCCAAACTACAATAGAGGGAGTGCTGAAATTTTCAGAAGAGTTATATGGCATGAAGAAACCTCCAGAAAAATTGAGATCTCCTACCTAAGTGTCATGGGTTCGACGCCAGAAATTCCGAAAATTGCGTTTTTTCCCATAAGAAAAGCATTGCGGCATTTTTGAAAATTAATTTCGGGCACTTTCCGATAAGATCGATAATTGAAACTTGGGTGGTTGTTAGATATCCACGAGATCTATTGGAAACCGTTATCACTTTTGCCGCAAATGTCCTGGGTTCGACTCCAGACGACCCGGTATATCTCATAAGAAAGCATGGAAAAAATTAATTCCTGCATATAGACGAAACTAACAATAAGAGAAATAAAGAGCTGATATTTTCAGGGTTTGTAGATGTAATGAGAATATCTCAATATTATTTGAGAACTCTTGCGTAGGTGTCATCGGTTCGACTCCAGGCAGCCTTAAATTTGAGATTATTTCCCATAAGTAAAGCACTGACATTGGTGCAGGGCACTTTTGACTATAAAATTTATTTGTCGGCTCATATTCTTTATAATAAGGTGAGATAAAATGCTTGCAGAATGCAAGCACACATTACTAGTAATAAATAAGCTCTATCCATATAAACCGACGACTCAGAATATTACTACGGTTCTGCAAAATCCTATCTAAGACAAGAGTGAGGTATTTACATGTACGAGGGAGACTCAGAAAGTATCCGCAATGTATTTTTTAAATTTTTGCTTTGTTGGCTGCGCTACTAATTGCATGCGCAACTCTAAGTGTGGACTCTCTTAGTCATTTTGGTGTGGTTTCGACCTTGAATGGTCAGTTATCGTGGCGTTGTAGCGGTGTTAACATGGCCGCTCCACTTGCCGTATGCACCAAAGAAGAGCAGCGTGCAGTGATTCCATTTTTGTGGACTGAAGGTGTACCAGGGGCAGAAATCCATCGAAGACATTCAGCACTGTATGGGAACAGTGCTACGCCGCAGCGGAGTGTGTACGATTGGATTAACATGTTCAAAAACGGTCGCACAAGTGTCACCGATGAAGTGTCCACGTCCGCTACTGATGAGAACATTGAACGACCCACGCCATGATTCTGAATAACAGACGGGTGACTATTGATGAAGTGGCATATCACCTGCAAATCAGTCATGGTTCTGTCCATGAAACCATCCACAACAGACTTGACTTTCATAAAGTCTGTGCGAGATGGGTTCCCAAACAACTCCCAGAAGAGCACAAGCGCAACCGTTTGGACATCTGCCTACGCCTTTTGAGCCGCTATCATAAAGAAGGTGACGAAACATTGGTCCACCATTACGAGACAGAGAGTAAACGCCAGAGTTTGGAATGGAAACATCCGAAATCGACGGTCAAAAAAAAAGTTCAGAACTCAACCAACAGCGGGAAAAGTGATGCTCACAGTGAAGGAAGCGGTGCATGCGTAGCTTGTCACTTTAGCAGAAAACATTTTTTTCTGAGGGTATACAGAAGCTTGTGCAACATTGGACTAACAATAAGTGTGTTGAAAAGCAGGGGAACTATATTGAAAAATGATACTCCTGTAAGTTCTACATTGTTTTTGTATTAATTTAAAAAAATACATTGCGGATACTTTTTGACTCACCCTCGTACATCCGACAGTTATACCCAGAAAGTATCTGAGACAACGGTAGTAACACTTTGCATCCAAAGTCGAGAGTTTTTCTACATTGGAAAAACATAAAAACAGTCCCATTTTAATAACGGTATGTGCGTTTATATGAATGTTTGGAACTTCATTAATCATAACCATGCATCGATGGAGATTATTTAAACGCTTGACCGAATTAAATTCTTTCTTCAAAATTTCTCATCTAACCTAAGGGAATTCCGAGTTCCACTGATCGCAAAACGGTCTACCACACTCGGTATAACTACAAGTATAAAATATCATTCTAATTAAGCCCTCGTCATTTCTATCTCCGTTACATAATTTAGTACTATTTTTAATCTCAAAATCGAAATTTTTATGCAAAAGGATAAATATTTATAATACGCTAATTTTGATATAAATAGTTTACCGTAATTTCTATTAACCTAACTATTGAGAAGCTCTCAAGATGGACGGAAAAAGCAAACAAAGTTCCGGCTATAACCGTCTTACTTTTAACGTTAGAGAAAAATTTTATACTGTATCAGGATGGAGATTTTGCGCAAAGCTTCCAGATGCTAGTGTTCTCCTATACTTTCCCAAGCGAAGAGCTTTGAAATTCAGTTGCGTGAACATAGAAGCGTAGTAGAACTTTACCGTGTGGAAACAACTGGAACTATTACTTCTGTGGAAGTCTACGGAAAACATCTGCAAAAGGAAAACTTTTTTATTACCAGAGAAAACTTCAACAAAATTATCACACAGACGCCCTATATTAAAATCTCTTCTCATCACCAAACAATCTCTATCTAAAACTTTGAATACATTTATCTGCTAAAAAATATTATATTCAAATTGAATCTCGAGAATTATAGCTGGATTATCTTCGTCGATTACTTGATCGGCAAAAAAACATAAAAATCTCATTCTTATTATTTTTGCATTTAAAAGTTTTAGCAACCTTTCTAGTATATTAACTGGATTTCTTGGCAATTAGTTAACCTAAACTTTAGTTGTGACTCAGTTATTTTTTAATTCTTCGTCTAATGATTGAATTTATGCCTCCAAATCAGCTGTAGAATAATAGTAGTTTGGCTTTGAAACTATTGGCAGCGATCGTTCTATATCTAATTGTAAGTAAAGGAAGAGCTGTTAATGTTATATGTATCCGTTTATAAACGGCATTCTTCGCCGGAATTTTAATCGTACCGTCGGCACTTTCTGACAATATTTCCAAATAACGGCATTAATATGATTTTCAATTTCCAATATTAAAGCGAAAAAGAATGAAGATGGATGAAAGGATTAAAAATGAAGACAAAATAAGAAGAATAGAAAATATTGTCAACTCTAATGACTGGAAAGGGGAAGGCGAACTGAATCGGACGTTTTATGAGTTCCTTGATTACAGATGTGACTGAAGGAAAACTTCACGGGAAAAGAGGAAGGAGAGTCGATAGGTGATTTGAAAGGGGAATAGAATTACCAAGATTGAAAGAAAGTTGTGGAGAATAAGAGAATACGGAGAACCCGTTCAAAGAATTCTCAAGATCGTCCTGTGGCAAAGATCAACCTGATAAATTAGATTCGATAGTAGATTATAGAATCGACCATTAGTGAAATGCCACTGATTACGGCTGCATTGTAGCCGACATTTGGTTTTCACGACCATTTCATGGATTTTGGATAATTATGATTTATCAGTGAAGAACTGTATACGAACAGATGATGATAAATTTCATTAAGGGTGTGACGCTTGGACATTTTTTTAAAGAAATACAGATAACAAAACAGAAGCATGGAATACGCGAACCACAAAGTATCCACACAAAAAAATACTCCATCGAACAATCTCATTCTTTATGGCACGTAAAAGTTTCAGTTCCTAATTGTTTTTGAGTGATATAATGAAGAGAATAGGAATTTACGCGTTGTCACAACCAAACTAATAAAGCTAACGACGCTCCGATAGGTGAATATGCGTTAACATATGTCTAATCCTAAACAGAACAAGGTAAAGCTCCAGTCTATATCACGAGCTATTGCAACGCCTACCGCAGGACGATCACCTATATACTGAGTAGGTACATAAAAAAAACCTTTTGCTTCCCAAATGTTTAACATTGAACCAAAAGATTATTCATGACCTTAAAAACCGTTCCTGCACGTGGCAGCATGTTAAAGCATTTGCGCATAAAGTTACCCTTTCTCTGCCTTTCTCTCTCTTGAAGGCGAAAAAAACTAGCGATTGAAATAACTATTCAAATGATAATTAAGGAAGCGATCAATTAAAGGAGAATCAACCGCGTTTGAGATCGATACTGGCGAAGAATTCGGGGGAGAGGTGGGATTTAAGGGGAAATGAGACGGAATTGAATATTGAGCGTCGCAAGGAAAGAAAATAGGGAAGAACTGAAAATTCGAGAGAAGAAGAGTGAGTGAGAAGAGATAAAACAGAAAACGTAAGAAAGAAAAATGAAAGGAGGAAAGATGATAGAGGGAACAGAAAATATAGAAAATCAGTATGGCAAGAAGAAGACCCAAGTTCGATTCCCGGTAGCATGCAATTTTCTCTTTTTCTACTGGGTTTTATAATCGGATTCATTCTCCTTTATATATGATAACTAGCTGCAGTACCCGGCGTTGCCCGGGTCAATTTGTCTAAGGACTGGGTAACTTTAAATCAAAATTATGGGGGAACGGGGAGACATACGCCCTCAAATTTTGTATACACATTGCAGAAGGAATAATGTACGACTTAAGTAAAAAAATTGAAAAAATATGAAAATTTAAAAGAATTTCCAAGAGAGTGGGGGTTTATAGGGGGGAGTTGGGGGAGACAAAGTTTCCTATAATCTTTTCAGGGATGATATAAAATCATGTGCAAACTTTGAAAGTTGCGGAACTTTCGGTTCTTAAGTTATAAACGGACATACATACAAACACACTAAATAATATATTAAGAAGATGACGGATAGAGGGATTGGAAAACTTTTCTGAATTGAGGAGCCGCATCGATAGTTGCGAATCCGCGTTTATTTTACTAATGTTTCGCCCAGCCGTATAAGAGTTGAAATCGGAAGATAACTAGCGATTATGAGAAATCACTTAAGTGAAAACTCAAGTCCAATTAAAAATTTTAGAATTAAATTTTCAAAATTAAAGGTTTTATTATCATAGTTTACCGAAAAAAATATGAATAGGTGTAGAATTATGCGGATAACGTTTTCATCATAGTTTCACGAGACGCATGAAATGCTCTAGGGGGCCGCATACGGGCTTCGTGCCGTAAGTTGCCCACCCCTGCTCTTTTGCCTCATTGAACGCGTTCAGTGTGCCAAGTACTACTAATTAGCGGCCCCTCATCATAAGAAATATATTAATATAAAAATGGCGAATAATTATAGCATATTTGGTTTGAGGCGATTCACACACAAGTGGAGAATTTTTCTCCTCTACCAACTTGGATATTAGGTAGAGGAAAATTGTAGGGGAGAGATAGTAAAGAGAAGAGAAAATAAAGTAAAGAAAAAATATAAAAAATACTGGAGGAGATAGAAAGGAGAAAGAATTGGAATAAAACTTAAAAAGACTGAGTGATTAAGATACAAGAGGATAAGGAGTAAAAAATGTTGAGAAGAGAAAAGAGGAAGAAAAGAGAGAATTGAAAGTATAGTCAGAATGAAGGGAAATATATCTTACTTTATATAAAACGTTTTGTACAACAGGTCTCACGGATTTTACCATCATTTCAACCACCAGATGAATAACATAAACTCATTTAAGAAAACTAAGTTGAGTGTAGGAGAGCAGTGGCACAGCCAAGTTTTTGTGGGCATCGGTGCAAGAATTACTTTTTGGGTCCCCTCTTGGAAAATAGATTTTAAAATCAAGCAAAAACAAAACATAATTATCGGAAGAAAACCCTTGATTTTGACAACGCAAAACTATAGGCTATATTATTTTGCACATTTATAAAGGGAAATAAAAGTTGATACTTTTAAAGCTTCCTTCTAGTGAGCCTTTACGCACTGCATAAGCTGTGTAGGCGTAGATACGCCACCATAAGGGAGGTGGATGGAGCCATTTTTACATGTGAGATTCCTTCTGCATTTAAAAACTTTGAACTATGATACGAATCAATCACAATCACGTGTACGTGCGAATGAATGGACGCGTTTTAGTGTGCGTGCGCAGGCGTAAACATTTACGAGCATTTGTGTATATACTACACAAACACATGCAGCGCGATCTTGTTCGTACGGCCCCCTCTAATTCCGATCTCTGCTTTATCTAGACCGTTTCCCAGTACAGCGGGGTTTTAGCACATGTAAATCTAAATAACACCCATAAATTTCCTAAAATGGCTGGGAAGCGAGGAGGTACCGCAATTTACTGGCGTAATCTTCGAATTTCTTCACTTTTCACGACCAAAACTTTCGGACGAGATGATTATGCCAGGAGTGACCAGACGCGGGTATTTCTCCACCCTTGTACCTCACTCATTCGCAGTACATTATCGGTAAAATATCTATACGGGATGGGAATGATTGGTAACAGTGACATGAAAGCGACTTTTTAAACATGTAATTTTCAGTTAACTTAAACTCAATGTACACGGTCAAACGTTAAGATGAAAAAATAAAGCACTGTCCAAACGTAACTCCAAAAACATTCTCTTCTTTGGCATCACATTGCGGCAAGCACCTATAACTGGCGTCTGCAACGTTTTAGTTGGGTGACAGTCTTCACCGATATTCAAAATTTGTGTCTCTTCCCGCGTACTACCTTTAAATATATTTTCCGTAATGTTTATAAAAAGTGATTATTATAAAATCAAATATATACTTAATATAATCCGGGTTAATTAGAGTAAGGAATACAGCTACAATAAAAGTAAAATTCTACTAAATGTACATATTCCCTGTTATTTTCCTTTGAGTTAGCGTGGAACTCTGTAAATGAACCCTTTCAACTTCTCGCAATTCCAAATATAAAGAGAAACAATCAGTACAACATACAATGCACAAACTTCCTCATACGCTTTATAATATATTTGTAATCGACCTCACTACACTTTCCTGACTGGAATGAACTCCTACTGCTACAAAAACAACGGATAACTGGCCTTTCCCTAATCCGGATCGTTTCCGGTTCCATTCAATCCAGAAGTTGCGTGTGAGCGCGCGCGCGTGTGCTTGCGAGCATACAGCATAATCCAGATTTAACTAACTTCTGGGGATGTGTAACTTCTACTAAAAAATTGTACAACCGAATATTTTAAAATCACATCAAATAGTCGATTATTCGTTATAATAACCCTTTATTATATTTCCCACCGATACTGTTTAAGATTCAGGCGATTAGAGATAAATATTTATTTACTCTCATTGTCGCTTAAACAGCATATCTATGACCTTTACAGAGAGCTTTTAATGGTAACGAAGACAATCACATACATCCATGCCCCAAGTATGATTCGAACTCAAGACCTTATGAGTGACACGCTAGCCACACCTCCATCAAGGCCGGCAATATGAACAGTATTTTAGTTGTCAATATTTTCAAAGTAAAGTTACTGTAAGAAGTCGGCGAGGATTTAAAAACACAGCATATTTCAATTTTTGCGGTTTTTCTCCCTGCTGTTGTTTCAAACATTTGAGGAGAAATTATTTTACCAACTGTCAATGTTCGCGGGAGGATAATTTCAGCCATTCACACATTCATATACACTGTATAAAGTACATCATACATAAATAACACAAAAGTATAAAACCAAATGAAGCAAGCGTAAAGCGGCTTGACACTTGTGTCTTCCTTTCCTTCCATGTTCGCACTCGCGTAAATATCTGAAGTTCCTACGATAATTTCACCTATATTACTGTAAATGTTATGGCCCCAAAGCACAAAAGAAGTGAAACGAGTTGTTAGGAAAGTGAGAAAAGAACGAAAACAGTTAATTCTGCTAAGTTCGTATAAGTTTTATCATCCACGTTCGCGGTTTCTACGCGTTTTTCAGGAAAGTTAACCCCATGAATACTCAGGGATTACTGTATTTCAACGGTAATGACTTTTTCACTGTTATACCATCCTTTTCGAGGCATTACTTTTGAAACAGAGATGGAGAGAGTTTAAGAGGAAATACGAAGCGGAGATAATACATATTTAAATGTAGAAGAAGAGAGAGAAGTGAAGGAACGAAGAATAATGCGAGTTTATCCCCAAAGGGGATCGAAAAGGTTTGAGAGACGCATTCTGAGGCGCCTCCAGCTCAATCTCAACTTACTTTCTAAGACGCCTGCAGGAATCGCGTCTCGCGCGGAAAAGCGGGCGAATGGAAAACGCGTCCCGAAAAAATAAATAATAAAACGCGCTCAGCCGGCTGAGAATTTCGAAAACTTGCGAAGCGAAAAAAAAAAACGAAAACCGCTACGCTTCTCGTAAAAGTGAGGGATTCGCATTTTTTTCTCGCGAGATTATTTTTTTTGTGCACGACGTGGGAACGGCGAACGACGCAGCCGTCCTTTCGCGAAACTAATATCGCCCCGGTTGTTGCATGGCGATGCGACGACTTCGATGATCAACGGTCCTGCCTTTTACGTGGGTAACAGAAAGGAAAACCTCGCTATCTTTGACATGGAAATAGTGGTGGGGTTATTGAAAACCGCAGCGATTTCGAGTTTAAATTCAACATCCCGAGGAATATTTTTTACATAAGCTGACATAATATTATTTTCAGTAGTATTTTAGAAACTCATAATTTTTTCAGTAAAAATGATCGTAAATTTAAAATCAAATACAAACCTCAAAGACTAGAAGTTGTAAAAAACTCCTTTCTGAACAGAGGTATTCAAGAATGGAAAGAATTACCTGGAGATATCTTTGACCCTTTTCCTAAAAACCTGAAAGACTTTAGGAAGAAGTGCAAAAAGTATTTGGTCTAATTGACATATATCATGAAATGAGTTATTAAATTGACATGGTGTTAATGTATCGTTACCACCAGGCCAAGAGCCTAATTGTAGCGTGAATACGTAAAAAATAAATAAATAAGACTATTTAAAATTCTTGAATTTTTAGCTGAAAATATTAAGTAATCCATGTCGTACCCCAAAGCTATGTTTTCGATAATACCTGATGAATATTCAACGAGTTTGACTCAAATTCCCAGAAATCCTCCAGATCCCTATTAAGTTTATTCTTTCCATATTTTCGTATTTATTTTTTTACGCCTTATATACGATCGTACGATACGATGTCTACCACGTTTCATTTTATTCCGTATCACTTAAAAATTTCATTTAAGTCTTTACCTATTTAAATTTGCTGAATATTTAATAGGAGATTATTTTCATGTTTAACATTTAGTTCAGCGACTCAGAAGCACCTTTTGAAATCGAGAGGTAGACAAATACTACTAGAAGGCACCAACGATCTATGATATATAGGAAGTGTAATATATCCCCCCTTAGTTTTCGAATTGAATTACAATACAAGGTAATTTAATTATAACAACAATGCAGGGACCCAGGAATTCGAACAAACCCATGACTTATTGGCCTGTCGCTACATTTACCAACCCGATCTCCGGACAAGGGGGGGGGGGGGCTTTAGTTTCGCTCCTACCCATTAAAACAAAGCCAATATATCCTTTCAATGTTATATAGAATGAATTCAAAAATAATTATATTTACCTAAATAACAATAACTAAAATGTCGTATTTATGGCTGTCATGATATTTCCAAGAAATATATGCTATCTAGTGCCGCCATTTAGAACGGCGGGGGGGAGTAATACACTTCCTCCTAATAAAAACCCACCAAGCGGTTCAGGATACACGGAGGGACGAGGCGTACTGCTACTAGCACTTAGCTGGTAAATAACGCATAATAAAAATGAGCAGAGAACCACGAAGTAACACATAAAAACATGAAAATAACAGCGAGAGCAATCGTAACTAACCTTCGTGACCGTGAACTCTATTTTGGTCAACCCCAAAAAGTAGAAAACTGAAATTATCGGATTACTGGAAATACATTTACTGCACTTGATAAAATACATGTATCAATTTAATAGTTTTATTAAAAACGGAGATGATGGCTAATAATTTACAGCAGAAGAAGAAAGAAATAAAATAGGAATATTCGATTCAAATCCAAATTTAGCCCTCCCGGCGCTTTTAACTATGTAACGTACTGAAAAGTTCCTGTTTTTCTTGAAAATTTCCACGAATATTTTTCACGTTTACTACCTCAAGTCTACTGAGTTTATTACCGATCTAGAATCCGGAAGGCATAGATCGAAAACAAATATTCCTTCTGAAATATTTTAACTATTTTTCGACATTTTTTCACGTAATTTCCCGAAAATTTTCAACAATATTTTTCACGTTTACCACATCAAATTTACTGCGTTTATTACCCGGAAGGCATCGACAGAAAACCACATTCCTTCAGAAATAGTTTATTTATAGTTTATAGAATGTCAAAAAAAAATAGCCCGAAAACGGGGGTTGTTGAACTTTGACCCTCATTAGATACTTCCATTTATATTTCCAGAGTTTTTCAACTCCGCATAACATGGAATCACTCCATAAAAAAAATTTCTTTCCCCCTACCCGAAATCCGCGTTTCTTTTATGTGAAGGCAAGTGACGTACTTTACGTTTAACCTCATAAGAAGCATACAAAGCGTATATTTGGGCCAATAAAAGAAAATATACACGCGCACGGAGAGTATTTTTTCCGAAAAAATGCGAAGAATATGGAGTGTCAAACTTTTAATGTTAATTACTCCCTTCGACGGACTTTACTGAATTCTGCCGAAAATCCGTCGCTCTACCTCGTTGGGGAAGTACCCTTTGATAAAAAAAAATTGATCTTCTCTACGGTCGGTCGCTTATTTATCTCTCCCTTCCACCTCTCCGTTTCCAGAGCGGCGTTCAAATTTCCTTTTTGACGCCAAATGACGCGAGGGCCGCCTAGTTAGCATGGCCAAGGTTGCCATGGCTACCTTTGTTGCACGTTGCCGCGCCGAACGAATTCTGCTCCGCTATCGCAACACATTTCCGCGGATTTTACGGGGGAAAAATTGTTCACAATCAAACCCTTCCCCGGTGATTCGCCCCTCATCGAGGAGTCGTTCATAATCCGGCCTCGTTCCAATTTTTTCTCCTCTCGCTTTCTCCCTCTGATAACCCTCCATTTCGCGTATTTATCATTGGCGCCACTGATTTAGGTGGATGGTTCTCCCGTGCTCAAATCTCTTGGGTGAAAAATGGAGAGAGAGAGAGGGGGAAGAGAGAGCTCGCTCGTGAATGCACGCTATGTAAGCGGGCGATTATACCAATGGCGCGTGACTAAAAGATAGACTACGTCATTCGCGATCATCTCTCGTTGCGGCTCTATAGCCCTCTCGTTTATTTCTGTTTTCTTTGTGAATCATTCCCCGATATAACTATTTCGTGTTCGTTTTCAGCCGTCAGAATGTTTGGGTTATTTATTTTTTCCCGTGCCGAGTAAACGGGAATTTTCCGGATCGATAGATATAAACGTCATGATCAGGTTGGTTTTAACTCGACGATTTATTTTCGACTCCTGTTTCTCTAAAGATGCGAAGAAAACTGAAAATATAATCCCGAGAGTTATTTTCTCTTCATACCATAAACAACTATAATTATCCCTGAATTGGTGACCCGGGGAAAAATTTTGTGTCAGCGGTGACGTGGATTGTGGAAAACCATTCCTTTTTCGAGCAGAAAATTCGATATAACAGTGTTGAATGTTTATTGATATCACTTTCTTGCGTTTGTAATAGTTCAACACAAGTATAGTTATATCTTTACGAGATTACAAAGAAATGAGGTGGTATTGCACTGTTGAAAACAGAAGAACTTTGCCCTTTTGTGGGAACATGTGACGTTGGAGTCATTTTTATGGAACCAAAAAAATTGAAAATCATCGCTAAAATGTAAATAAATTTAAGCGAGGTAACACGACGATTTCTTGTACTTTCTCACACTCCAGGTTACAAATTCGGAGTTAAAAAAGACATTCCTATGGATATACCACGTTTTGGAATAATACATATAATAATACCGCGCTAACCGCGGTTCACAAATTTTACACCGTTTTACCAAACGCTGTTTCCGGTACCGGCCGTGGCTAATTTTATTAATATTAAAATTTACATCAGTGGAGAAGCTGCGTACTTAACACTCTTTACAAGAAGATGAGTCATAATAATTTTTGCAACTCTCTATAAGACGACGCGTTCGAGGAATTTATGGAAGCGTTGGTTTTTACTAGCTTGGGAGGCAAGAGGATACTACCCCCTTTCTAAGGAATTATTCTTATCATTAAAATTTTACATAACGTTTTTAAAGTATAGCATACTTATATATAATCTTTAAGGACTTAAAATATCTCTTTCAGGGATCACTCCTAATCTTCTATTTCCTGCAAGTATTCGCCCTCAACAATCGCGGCTTTGTTAAACGCAGACTAAGGCAGGAACGTAACCCCCGAGGTTGGCGTGGGACTACTCTAGCTTTATCTAGTTATTACGCCGCATTTGTTAAAATATCCGACGAGGTTTCACCAGTAATGCCGTCGGCTTTGTCAGGTTGAAGCAATCACCCGATAGAGCAACATACCATTAAAAACACCCCAGCGAAATCCTCCCAGCAAATATTTATAAGGCTTAAATTAATTAAATTCGTCATACTTGTTTGTTGTGTAATACATAGCTGTTTTTGCTCCCATAAAAACAATAGTGTGTACGTGAAATGAAACTTTTATCAGAAATTTTTATTTTGAAATCTAGGTGCATACTAATGTACGCTTATAATCCCGAATCGGCAAGTTTCAAATAAAATTATGGACGAATCAGAGGGATAAGGTGGTCGAAAACATTACATAAGATATAATATGTCAAATTTAATTTTCTTAATAACTATCCTTTAGGTATAGAGTGCTTCTTACTTTAAATACGGCTTCAGAGGATTTTTGAGAAACTGAATCGGTGGAAAATGCGACAGTCACCGATACTTCGAACCAATAGCCCTTTAGAATGTCTCACTCAACATTAAACCGTTCCAGGTTCTTATGAATTTCAACTGAAATTTTAATTTTTACGTAAACGAGGATCTTCCACGCATCCCAAGTTCTTCATTTATTTTGTCGTGTTATAACGGAATCATAAATCAAAATTCACTACTACTTACAGTAAAATTTTAACATTGGAAAATGAATTACGTATAGTATAAAGAAATCCTACTTCCGTAGTATAATATGGAACGATTTATTTAATAGTATACACAGCCGCGTTAATCGTAAGTACACCGGCAGTTCCAAGAATTGACATAATTTAAACTGCCATTGAAATTAAGCAATAAATAAATAAGAAATCGACTTGCTAACATTTGATTCACAATATTTTCATGGAGGAAAGTATTCCAATAGTAGTTGCTGTATTTTACCACTATAAGCGCAATAAGCGTGCTAACAAATATGTATCATATTACTGGGATCGTATCTTCCGCAAAATGTCGGTAAATATGACACTTAATCAACTATTAGATAAAACTTACACGTGAACACCTATGAACACAAATTACGAGCTAAAGTTTTATCAGTGGAGATATCGATTTGGTTTTCACGGCAGAATAGTGCGTTCTCCTGGTCTAAATACGTATTTGATGTACTAGGCGAATTAAGCTCCACCATTTGCGAGTTGCGTATGTCGACCGCTCGAAGTGATATCCTCACTAACAAGCGTGTTTGCGTTTGTCAAAACGTTCTCTATAGATGAAAGCTGCGCAAACAGCTTGCGAGCGCATGCATCCGCTTAATCCGAGTAAATCCTGATTATGGGGCAAATTCAGGTTTCATTAAATGTTATAAGATCCAAAACGATCAAACGCCATATTTGGAAGTTTTTTTTTTACAAAAATCCGATACCTTTGTATAATCCATTTCTGTATATGACCACTTTGTCATGATCCGAAAAGTAATCAAACTTATTAGAATAACTTTAAGAGAAAGTCGTAAATGATTATTAACTTTATCTCTATCTTATAAATATTTTAGAGTGTATGTGTGTATGTATGTTCTTTATACGTTTTTACACCGTTGAAGCTATCGAATTCAAAAGTTTCATGGGCCATCCTATGGACCAAAGGAAGAACTTGGTCTAGGTTTGCAGACCGTGGGGTCCCTTATACCCCATGGGTCAACAAAATACTATTTCCATAAGAATTCATGAGAAATGGTGTGGAGAAACCCAAAATGCCATGCAGCCCTTCACTGATGCGGATATAAATATAACTAAATATTAACTGACGAACACGGGAAATGGCTTATTTTACGCATGAAAGACTGCATATTTTAATTCTGTTCATGTTTTGTCGTATCACATGCTAAATCGCTTGAAATGTTCCTTTAAGCGCAAAATTTATCGGTTTAGATGACCATTTTCCAGGCGGCAACAAAGCTAAATTTCTTAATTTATTGTTGTCCTCTTCAAAGGGAGATATACACGTAAAGATTAATGCAAGGAAAATCCACGCCGAGGCGTGCCGTAGAGGAACTTACAATTAGTGGCTGTGAAAAATATCTAGAGCATTAGATGGCGTAATAGACACCAATCATTCCTGTTTTCTGGTTGAAAAATAATTACAAATATTATGCGGGAATTTCTTGAAAGTGGATTCAAAACATAAATATTAAACACGACTCTTTGTAGACCATTGTTAGTAAGCTTATATCTTATTAATAAATTTTATATTTTATTGATAAATATGCATTCAAATTCTACTTCTGCAGAGTCAGTCGATTCTTTAAAAATAAATACTATCTATTAATGAAAAATTGACGATATAATAATAATCACAATTTTAAAAGTAAATTCTGCAGTTGTTACGGTAATAAATATGGGAAAAGCGTAAAATTATGAAAACTGAAAATTCCAATGTTTCATCGCTATAAAAACTTGCATTTTCAGATTTTATAGTATATCTATAACAGGCATAAACCTTTTCAAAATCAAGAATCTCAAAGATTCCGGGTCTCGATTCAGTCTGACCATCAATGAATGGACGAGTCTGAGGAATCGAAGATATTTCAATATTGTAGTTCACTCTCAAGAAGCAGAAATCTTTAATTTGGGACTAGACTACATATCACTAAGGTGTGATGCTACTGAAATGCGAAAAATTGTGGAAGATCGGTTGATCGAGTTTGGAATCGTCTCCAAAACAGACATTGTGGCATCAACAACAGACGGGGCAAGTGTCATGTAAAAGTTCGGGCGTGAGAGTCCAGTAGAAAACGAACTATGCTTGAATCACGGAATACACAAGAAACGAGATCCACTAGAAGTTGAAGCAGACCTAAGTCATGATTCTGATGACGCTGAAGGAGAAAACGTTGACGATTTTTATAATGAAAACTGCGAAGATGAAGAGTGCATAGAAGATAAACCTGATTTGAGATCGAATTTTAAAGTTGCTATCCGTGAAACTCGCAAAATAATCAAAATATTCAGAAAAAGGTCTACACAAAATACCGTCCTGCAAGGATATGTTAAGCGTGAGGTCAATACTGAACTTAATTTATATTTGGACATAAAAACAAGATGGAATTCGTTGATTTTTATGATCGAGAGATTGTTCAAACTAAGTTAAAAAAATTGAAACCGAGCTGGCAGAAGAATTAATTCGTCGACTTGTAATAAGATTGAAGAACGCAGAGACAAGCGCCTTGTTAGCTTGATGAAGTCTTTGCAAAATCCGGATTTCATCAACAACAGGTATGATAAAGACTTTTTTCTAGTTGTACAAGGAACACGATTATTGCATTCGCCGAGGAGCTGATGGAATGGCTTTTTCCGTCAGTAGAAGTGTGTCCAAATTCCGAAGAAACCGAAGAGGCAGAATTAGTTGCCGATGTATCGAAAATGTCGATTGAAGAGAAGTTGAACAACGCTATTCGTGGTCAATTGGCAGCTCCTCCAAAACATAATTCGAAGACCATTAGACTCAGTAAGGAGTTTCAAGTTTTCGAAGCTAGTGGAAAACGGACGCCAAATTTGGATCAACTGTAAAAAGAATCGGTTACCAGAAAACCGACATCAACGGAGAGCGAACGTGTTTTCTCTACAGCAGGAAATTTTGTAACAAAAATCAGAAACAGGCTCTCGGATTCTTCAATTTTTTAAAAAGCGTGTTTTCAAGAGAAAAATAAATCTTCATTGAAAAAAATTTCAAATATTGAAATATTTTATTAAGAATACATAATATATTGAATGCTTTAGATGTTTCAATTTCATTTTATTAAATTCATATTGATATTTGTTTATTTTATCCAACTACATTAAATGGATACTATTTTGTTAAACGACAGCAAGTTAGTTTTTTACTAAACAAAATATTATATTTAGTCGCCAATCTGTCATAGGCAATGCCTAGTGGAGTGGGGCGATCCCGGTAGGTGGTTGTTTTTTTCCAACACTTTTCTTTACAAAGTTGGTATTTGTACAGCTGGCGGGCTTATTACCTAAAGGTAATTTCTTCCAGCCAACCAGTTGTTGTTGGTAAAGAAAATAATATACTAAAATAAAAAATAATTTTATGTACCTATGCAGTAGTTTAATTTTAATAAAATTATTGGAAATGCTGTCAGGAGGCCGAGTCTCAAAACAACTGACGATTGATCGCTATCGATATTTTTTTTACAAAAGTCGACAAAATTATAGTTGAGGTAGTCTATAAGAGGTTAGCGATCGAAATGAAGATAGCGATTAACGACAATGCGCTCGATCGATCGATAGCGATTTTGAGTTTGCGATAGCGATAGATATGTTAAGACTGTCTCTTGATTGATTAAATTTGAAAAGTCAGTAAAATTCTCGAGTCCCGGGAATTCCCGGGAGTTCTTCAAAATAGTGTCTCGAATCCCGGGAAACGAAAAAGTGCCGGGAATCAGAATCCCTAATATGGGCATAGTTGAACTCAAGGCTTGCATAGGCGTTTTGTATTTTAGCGGAGCCTTCAAGTCAGATAATGAAGATTTACAGTCCATCTTTGCCACGGATGGTACTGGCCGTGAAATATTTCGCAGACTCTCAAGCGATTTCTGTTTTTGCTTTCTTCTTTGAAGTGTGACGATCCTCAGGACCGACCACAAAGAAAAACTGAAGATCCTCTGGCTCCGATTTCATTTCTTTTCAATGAAATTGTGAATAATTCACAAAGGTGTTTCGTCCCAAGTTCTGACGTATGTATCGACGAAATGCTTGTCGACTTTAGGGGTCGTTGTCTTTTCAAAATGTACCTTCCGAGTAAACCTGTGAAATACGGACTGAAAGTGCTCATTTTAGCCGATCCTCGAACTCATTATTTTTACAATGGATACATGTACATCGGAAAAGATAGTGATGGATCAGGTCTGAGTTGAAAAGTTTGCCGAAATCTACACAAGCCGTTTTGGGGCTTGTTGCTTCACTTGAAAAATCAAACCGTAATATTTCCCCGGGAAATTGGTTTACATCCATACCCTTATTCGAAAATCTTCGCGAAAAATGACTTACGTATGTTGGGACGACGAGAAAAGATAAAAAGGAGATCCCTACTGAATATCTTCCAAAAAAAGTCGAGGGATGAGAGATCATGTTAATATGGTTTTACTAAGAATATGACTTTGATTTCGTATGTTCCTAAAAAATAGGAATGTAATTTAGGTCTAATAGGAGTGTTATTCAGATCTAAAGCATGCACCACTCTATATAAAACGATGAAGGCACGGGGAAACCTGAAATTATTGCATTTTATACCTCCACTAAAGGAAATGTGGTTAGCCTCCATCAAAAATGTGCGACATATTCGGTAAGCAGAAGGACCTGGCACTGGCCTGTGGCGCTCTTTTGCGCAATTACGAACATTTCTGCCGTCAATGCTTAAGTCCTGTTTTACTCGAAGAGGCAAATCGCTTGACATTCTTCAAAAATCTCGCTATGCAGCTGGTGAAGCTTCAAATGATTCGCCGCATCTATAACGAGAGATTGTAATTGCAACCTCGGTACTCTAGCGGCATTATTCAGGTATCCCTTCCTTCTAAAGAACGCCAAGGACAAATACAAGGAGTACGGTGGGTGGCATAAGATCAAGGGGCATTAGGAGTGTGTTTGGTTGTATATGTCGTAGGGGCAACTCAGTGTAATTTGGGTGGAATGAGATCAGGGGACATTCTTTGTAGGTTTCGCAGTGTACGTTCTAGGGCAGTGGTGGGCAAACTTTTTATGAGGCGGGCCACATTAGCAGTTCCGCGTGGTCAGGCGGGTCACATTACGTCTCCCATAGGAAGTTATTTGAGAGAATGCGAAGGGCTCTATTAGTGAAAATCAATTATTAACTAATTTTGGTACAATAGCTTCGCTATATAAGGTTTTTCGGCCATTAATTTAACCACCAAATGTGAAATTTACTGTCTCACATTTCACGGTTTTCTTTTATAAAGGCATCGCGGGCCGTAGTTTGCCTACCCCTGTTCTAGGGGCAACGGTGTAAGTTGAGTGGCATAATACCAAGGGGACGTTCCGTGTGTTTTGTGGTTTACGTTCTGGGAGACCTTTCTATACTGTGGGTGGCATAAGATCATGGGGGAATTACGTGGCGGTCGGGTGGTATACATTCCAGGGGTAACTTATTGTAAGTTGGTGGCAGGAGATCAAATGCGGCATTTTGTTTAAATTAGGTGGTAAATGTTGTAGGTGTCTAACTTTTAGTCTGATGGAATAAATACGGAGCCATATGGCGCGAGTTTTGTGGTGTGGTTTTAGGGGCAAATTATTGTAAGCTGTGGTGCATGAAATTAGTGGTTACTTTTTATCAAGATACCGATTTTACTGGAATATGATTTAGGTATATTGTCATGTGGGCGGTTGACTAAAGCGGGGTTCGTCATTGGTCGATTCGCATCCATAAGAAAATCACTTATGTCCCTAACTAAACTACTCTATGGCAAGACAACTCCTACAGGATGAACTCTATTTATTTCACATGTTTCTGTATCTTTTCTTTTTAGTTCGCAGAAAACATTATTGTATATCGTCTATTTGCAAATTCTTTATGGATATGGTATGTTAAACAACATTTAACTCAATGAACATTCTATAAAAACTGTTATGAGTATATAATACGTCTACTGTGCTGATAATGATACATGTCGTCACTTGTTACGACTTGCGGTAAACAGATAAAGATTCATTCCTTTTATTTCAAATCGCCGTTAGTTTATACGTATACTGCCCAGAAGCCGGAAAAATCTACATTGGCTTAGGAAGGCTTGTAGTTAGAGCTTTCGGGCAACCGCCCTTCTTCGGAAAGAAACTGAAACTAAACCTACATGTAATCTCTTCTAACCCGTTCAACCACTAGTTTCTCTCTATTTCCTGTATTGCTATGTTATATGTATTTATTTATTGTCCGGAATAGATAAGAAAACACATATCTATATAAATATGGAGAATAAATTATATCCTATCGATTTCGCAATTTATTCACTTAAAATACATTTGTTTTCGTTATTTTGCTTCATACGAAATAAAACGGTACTGCCATTTTCCGTTTCTCCCCACTGCAGCTCTTAAATCTAGATTGGTACTGAAAAATAAGACAACAGTAAAAAACATAATATGTCTACAAAAATATCCTTCTATACGCCATTACTTATAAGACAGGATGCAGCCTTTTTGAATGAAGATATATTGCCATAAGTGGCAATTTATAAATTGTATACAGTGTACATTTCGGTCCTCATATTGTTTATGTGCAATGTGTCGTAGGTCTTCTGTGGTCTTTTGTAAGAGCTCAGACGTTCATAGTAACAACATTGCAGGAGGTCGATAGAGAGGGAGAGAAGAGGAGGCAATAGTGAAACGGAAGGGGAGAGAGAGGGAAATGAGATGCTGGAGATGAGGGTAGGAGGGGGATCGGAAGAGAGTAGGGGCAAATGAAGAGAGATGGAGAGGGGGGATAAATGCGATGCTGCTGGAAGTACAGACAGGGGAAACGGAAAAAGGAGCGGAAAGATGGATGATGTAGACATGCAGAGAGATAGAAGAAAGAGGGCAGGAGGAGAGGGAATAAAGATGGGTGGAAGCATGAACAGATGGTGCGGTGAGGCAGAGACAAGAGGGAGACGGCGACAGAAGCGTCGAAAGTGGGTGAATGAGGGATGGAGAGGAGGGGAAGCCGGGGGAGAGGAGAGGAGAGAGAGCGGGCGAGTGGAGCTGGCTCATCGTTCGGGTGGAGGGTAGGCAGAAGGAAGCGCAGAGTAAGCGATATTCTGTTTGCAGTGAAGAAGCCATTGATGAAGGCGGGGCCCGAGGCAGGAGACGGAGGGGAAGCGACGGACGGGAAAAATTCACGCAGATATATTAAGAGGAATTTTGAAATCCGCCCGCTCGCTAATTTTTTCTAACCAAAAAGATCGATTCGGATAGGACGGCATCACAATTTCCAGAAGTTGACTTTGGCCTCCAAAGCAACTATAACTGAATTTATTAAATGAAGGGCGTTCCTACTGTTCGGTGACACACGTTGAAGCTCACTTAACATGTTGCAAATCAGATCAGATCAGAAATCTTTTTACATTCTCGTAAACGAAACATAGAGAGATAAAATTCGAACCCGAGATATTGATAAGCACGTACTATTTTCGAATAAAATTTTATGCGAGTCGTTGGTGCCTGGTTCTTAGCTACGGATACCCAAACTACTGTCCCCGGTTCATAACTAGACCACGTAGTGATTTCAACACATCATCAATTTTTTTAAGGCATAAACATTAGTATATATACCAGCAATAAGTGCCTTATGTCTCATTTAGGAAATGTAAACGATATTTAGCGACTACGTGCATGCAGTGTACTTTTAACATAGGCGATGTATGACCCATTATACGAATTAAAAAACACCCACAAATACCTTCTTGAAATTTATAAATCAGTCATTTGAATGGTAGTCTGTGGCACACACAATGGAATATAAAGTCTCGTGTGGCCCTTTGGTTTGGTGATCCTTGCTATAGGGGATGAAGGGTTATACAGAGTCCGTAGAAATCTAGGCATCACCCGAAAGAGAAGTCTTGTTGAAATGAATCAAATCGCGTACCAATGGAGGGTAGTTCACTCTTGTCTTTTTGCACAAAACGTCAAAGGCTATTGATTTAAAGTCATCCAGTTATATATCCTGATGCCATAAAAAACACAACGTGAGCCATTTTTCATAAAATGGCTGTATAGCATCCAGTCACGTTATACTTTATCTCGCGTTTTACGCCCAGCTATCTATAAAGAAATTTAACCGGTGACATTATTTTATGGATAATAATCGAGCCGATATGAGAAAGACATATGTTAAACAGACTTTATTCTTACTTTCGACTGGATTATTTTAAAAATTCCAAGAACACTGTTAAATGATTAATGAGTAAAAAATAAACAGCTCGCAATCCTCCTACCGTTTGAAGGATCTTCTTCTCGAAGCGAAATGATCTTCCCACACATAACTTCTTTAATCTTTTCTCCTTTATCCTATCTACCCTCATAATCTGGCTTCGTTATTATATATAGCGTCTCGAAAACGAAGTTACCCGTTCTTAACTCAACTAATAAACTGGTCTGTTTACGACTTTTCCCTTGTGACTACCGAAAACAGCCCATCCAGAGGGACCGACGCACTAATCTCTTTTCCCTTTCACCAATGCACCCCATCTCTCATCATACTGATTTTTCCTCCATTTTAGGGGTTCGAAATTTTAAGGTGATCCAATATTCCTTTAAACCAGAGGGAAAGTGAAAGGAAAACGCGTAAGCAACGCAATTACGATAAACGATAATTAGAATTTAAATATTTCAGCGAACTCTTGATAGTAACACCATTTTGTGCGGTTAAATAATACCAAGTACATATTTGAAGTAATCTATGTTTTTCAGTTATAATAAGGTAGTTTGTACCTCCACCTCGTGGGTAGCCGCAAAAATTGTCGGATGTTTCATAAAAGTGAAAATCCCTTTTCCGCAACTAATTTTATAGTTTAAGTAAAACTCCTCTTTATCCGGAAATGCCACTTTAGCAAAAATCTCATTTATACAAAAGGAAATCGGCTGAATGTGTCGTAATAAAACGGTCGGTGACGCGCTATATGCGGTTAGAACTAATTCGGCATAGTAAATAGATTGATTATTCCTAACCGAAAATAACATTTTTGTATCAATTAGAAAGGGCAACTCGCGACTATAAGCGTCTGTCGTAAAAGGAAGCAACTCTTCCGAAACTGATCTTCGAAGGTTCCAAATCCTCTAACAAAATTTACTTTACCAACGAAGAATTCGAAGTACCAGTACGAGAGTCTACACGAAACTCTCCTATGCTCTCGCTGAGCATTAGCCCACGAATGTGGTCTACGCGGTGAATGATGTACAGAGTCCTTCATAAATAGCCCACGAAGAGGGAAATTGTCCGCATTACCTACGTATTTATCAATTCACAGTGTATTTTTCTAACAGAGGATGCACATCGATCAAACCACATTACGCGAATTATCTGCTGTGTTCAAGCCACAAACTAGGTTCGATAGTTTGTTCCCGGCGTGCTTATTCTTACTAAATCAGCTATCGTGGCCATTACAAACAAATTCTATTATGCCGTCATTCATTTCTACAACCTATGTACATAATGCCAAAAATGTTATAGTCATTCAGATTTAAATGCAAGAATGCACTTCCATCAACATCAACTCTAAACGGCAATAATCCAAATTATAATGTAATCACAAAAATAGTTTGGAAAGAAAATGAGGTACTTACGTATTAACGGGGAGCCCAACTTAATACGTAAGCATCGATTGGTTTCTACCAAGATATCTGTAGTCTACAGAGGAATTATATCTCGCTTGACTGTTACGCCGCAAATGGAGAGGATATTAGCGAGCCTTCGGCTCGCTTTGTTTTCATTTTAGTTATCGTCTCCGGGCGCTACCGCGCCCTTCGCCTCGCTGGAACCAAACTATCCCTCCCCGTTGTCCGGTGATTGGGTTTGTAAATGCCGCGACAGGCCGATCAGACGAGACGCACTATCCCTCCCTGTTGTCCGGTGATCGGGTTTGTAAATGTCGACAGGCCGATCAGTCGAGACGCTTTTGATACCATTTTAGAAGAAATTGCTAAATATTGGCCATCATAAATTAAAATGTGATTGTTTTTCCAACTGTTATCTATAACAAATCATTTAAATGTTAACTGGTTTCTTTTAATGTTGTTCTTAAAAATTAAAACAATTTAAATGGTATTTGTTCCGTATTTATATTTTTAAGTTGGACTCCCCGTTAATACGTAAGTACCGAAAATGAAAAGATATAAACAAATTGTCCTAAATAATGTTTACATCTTTCTTAACATTATCACCATAGAAGACGCAAAATGTTCTAAAAAACTGCATAAAATTAATATTCATATCCTCCACTTAACCTTACAAAATAAGGAACCCTATCGCCTCTACTATTTATTGCGAAACCTATCATTTATTTCTCGTAACCATCCTTCCTGTTTCCAAAGTTTTTCTATCCCTGTCACCAGCCCTTCTCTCTTCTCCCTCTCACATGTCAACCTGCTCTACGCATTTCTCTTACCTTCCTCTGCACAGATTTGCATGCATATGGTATCCAGAGAGAACATTACCAATATTACCAGAAAATATCTTACATCTGATACCGCTAAGCTTTATAGGATCGGTTTTTCTTTTTCAAAAACTCGAAAATCGGAAACCAATTTTCGAACTAACTTGGGACGGACCCAGTGCCGGCCCGAGGTACGGGCAATCAGGGCGGCTGCCCGAGGAGTCAAAGTCTTGGGGGCGCTATGTCGATCATATACCTATGCATTGCTTGCAAGTGGATAAATAATGGATACCAATGTATATCGCGGAACAGGCTATAATCTTTTATTTTTTCATTATCAATAATTTTTATATAGCGATGACTAAATTTAAGTGTACTTCGGAAATGTCTCAACAAGCATTTAAGGAGAGGGAGGGGAGGGGGGGGGGACGGAGGCTGGAGTGATATCTCGCCCGGGGCGCCAGAATTCCTCGGGCCGCCCCTGGACGGACCTCAATGGGATTATCGATTTATTATGTAATCGAACGTTACAATCGGACCATAACTGAATTAGATGCAAAAAATTGTATAGCGTTTGTAAAATACAGACACGTTTTAATCGAATAAAGTAAATAAGAATGGATATATTTTTAAAATATACAACATGTTCAAAATAGCAATTTTTTACGTTGAACTAAAATTGATCGGCATTAATTACTGATAAAACTCGAAATCGACATTTTTTAGGACTTAATCACGGTTGGATGCTTGACGTTTCTACTTTAGCCGTTGAAAGGTTATAAAAGCATTATTAGACCTAACAATGACTTAATTTCCGCAGGATTGGAACCGAGAGTTCCGAGAACGTTGTTGCGCAGAAAAGATAACATGGAAAATGTGGACGCTTATGGATTTATAAAACTACGTATTTTACCGTCGGCATGGCTTGGCATCTTAGAAATTCATAAGGTTTGGAATGGCGGTTCGTGCAGTGCTGTAATGAAGCGGGGAACGTAAATTCTACTGTAAAAAATTGACCGTGTGATAAGTCACAGGAACGCGCGGACAAATTCCAATCACGATGTGGCCGTTTATCATGAGGAAACGAACATTCTTTCCCACATAATTTAGAGAGAATCGTGGCAATCCCACAGCAAAGAGGTACCTCGCGTGGCCCGCCATTAACCACGTTTCAGCCGCAACTTAGGCGTCGTAATACATAATGCACCGATAGCTGATTAATTTATCTCCGTTAGACTAAAATAACGATGTATTAGGGCAAATTTTTGGTTAATTTACGAATACAGGAGCCATAAGCTGTTCTCTTTAACTGTGAATCTGGCGTACATCTTCATCTCTCTAATGCATATCTGTGTCGCAACTAACATTCTTCCTTACGACATTCATAAACCTCTTCGTCTTTTTACTCTCACGACTAATTACTTCAAAATATGCCGGAAATTACGAGGATGCCGCCGTAGATCATAGATCGTCACTTCTCCAGACAATTTTCGCCCCCTCCCCTATAAGTACACTTTAACAACTCCTTTTGGTATAAGAGCACGCGCGGCAATTTCCTGTTGTTTCTTAATTCCCCAAGTTGGTCGTGCAACGCTTATAGCCCATGAGGAGTTTCTAATAAATATATCATTAACCCAACAGCGTTCATTATCAGAGACGAGCTTGTACAGCATCAACAAGCTCAAAGCACAATACGCCATGGGTGCAACGTCGATAATTTTTATGGGGTTGTAAATAGTAACATGAGAGAATACAATAAATATAAAATTGTAAATTTATAAAACGACAAAGAACTACGATCGATAAAAAATTCGGGAAACCGAGCTATGGAATATTAATACAAACCCGAAAAATATAAGATGCGTCGTATTTTTCTAGCAATGAACGTACAAGAGGCTTAACTGCAATGATTTTCTCCTGCAAAGATGACTAATATACACAATATAATCTTCAACGGAATTACGATAAACTAACAAAAATCTCCATCTATTTTTTAGCTTCTTTGACTTAACAATTTGTCAGTGTAATAAAATAATATTGCAACTGGTATTATAAAAACCATAAATATTTTCGTTTCGGAAAATACGTCCAATTGTGCGTTATTATGTGTGTCGTTAATTGTTATCAATCTGTCACTAAAGGTCTCCATTTGGTCACGTTAATAAACTACGTACAAAATCCATCAGCTAAAAACATAAATATGTATATATAGAGACCATGTGCGTGCATGTGCCTTACACAGACGTTCTTTGAAGAAAGGCTGAAAACGGATTAGAGTGAATCCATACATAACTTCAGATCAAACGTTCCAGTTGTCCTCAATAGGGTATTACACGGCTCGTGGGTTCTATCCGTTTCAAAATACGAGTGCGAAACATGACGTTAGGATAATCGAGCTCCTGCAAACAGCGAAAGGGGTTATCGAGGGATGCATGTTAATGATTACCCAAAGACAGTTTTTCTCATGCTAACAACCACGGCTCACTAGGGGGGCGCAAAATTATTTTGAATATAAGGTGAAATGTCAAAAAATAAAACTTTCACGAATAATAAATTTTTACCGGGAAATTTTAGGAAATACGATGTTATAAAAATAATTAATAGTTGTATAAAATGAAGAAATTTGAATTAAATTTTATTGTTTTGCTAATTTCCACTCAAAGGGGGCCTCATGGTATTCAAAGGAACCCCAAGCGTTGAAAGTTAAAGAACCATTGCCCTTAGAGACTGCAAAAGAAACGACGAGATAAAAAGAAAATGAGTCAGAGACGCAAATAAAATTGAAAACGTCAAAATTGCGGTCAACGAGACGCATTGAAAGAAGATAACTGAGGTTATTGAATCGATTACTGAGAGATAAAGATATCATAAAGATCGAAAGATGCTAAAGTGTAAAACCCAACTTGAATGAGGGAAGCATGTGATAGGAAAAACTGAAAGTCTGTAGGAGGTTTTCATGGGACTGAGCATTTAAAATGCTTTCAGCCAAAAGTCGTTCACAATATTCATCAGTGAATCTGTGATTTTTATTAAATCTTCAAACTTAGCAACTGTTTTTTCTTGCCATACCACACTATTAAAACGCATTTCGGTAACAAACTGGAATTGAAGAATTTTTATATCAAATATGAAATAACTTATGAAGTAATATAGGGGTTACCATAAGTGGCAAATTATGTTGGATATTTTGGTTTAAAGCCTTAGTAATACACACCAACACAGGTTTAGACGAATAACTTGCCTTTTATATCTCAAATGACAATCATATCTTTGATCATTCTTAAAAGAGTATATGACATGTATATAGTGTTATGAATAATTAATGACTATGGGATATTACGGCGAATAAATACACGGAAAATAAAAAGCACAAGAGCGAAAAGATAAACACAAATCAACGGAGAAAAAGTTAAGAGTTCAAGGAAGCAGCCGATAACACAAACTAAATTTGAAGACAGAAAGTTATAGTAGAACTAAAGAAATGAAAGAGAAAAGGGAACATTGTGAGCGGGAGGCGTAGGAAGAGAAGGAATGGAGATGATACTGTAATGAAGAAGAGAAGGAATAATGAGAGAGAAAAAGAAGTGTGTTCGTCTTACAAGATCACTTATAGCAAACTTTTATGTTGTAATGCTAATCAGATGAAAGATTCGACTGGGTTGGAAATGAGTGGATACGATATCAATGCAGAGTTAAACGAAAGAATAATTTAATTAATTTTTAAACAAAGTTTTATACACATTTCTTGATTTTCCGGGAGGAAATTGTAACAAATTTTCCACTTTAAACCAGCAACTCCCATTACAGGAAATCTTCGCAGGCAATAATTACAAGGACCCGACGTTAATGTTGCTCAACTTTAGCAAAGGTCTCCCTTAAACAACATTCAACACTCAGCTAACAGTGAGTTTAAATAAAGATATCAAAAAGTGGGGGTTACTAATTAGCAAGAAAACGTTTAATAACTGTATTTAAGAAAGAAAATATTTAACTTAGGAAAAATATTACTTGAATTCAAGGAGTCAGCAAGGTAATAAATGAGAAAACGAAAACCGTAAAGCGAATTCTGTGAAAGATATCAAATCTTAAGAAAAGGATACCAATACACTATTCACTAAATATTTAATAACCCGTCGAAGTGAACAATGACTTCCTCCTTCGGAGCCTTAAAAAGTAGTGTATACGGACAGCGTGGGTTGCTATTGGACAATTCCTGTTATTTAATAGAACAGGTTACAGGGCTTTATAATTTAAACGTAAAGAAAGAAAAATACATCCACAAGAATAGCATTTTGAATTGTATGCTTTATTATTAACTTATTTTAGCGCATATACTTTACCTAAAATGTTATTTTAATGTTTTTATCGAATGATCCCTTATCATAATAACAATAATAATAATATATCAGAATTTTGTAGTGTTAAAGTTCACTTATAACTAAAGAACGAGACCACCGATCTTAATAAAATCTTAGGACAAAGTATGGATTTTATATGAAACTTTTCTATAGAATACTATTCACCATAGTAAAAAAGATAGCAACCGATTAAAATTTCCATTCAATTTTCTACGTTGTTTGAGATAATCAAGTAGCAGACTTATGTGGGTTAGTTTAATTAATTATTAAACGACATGAAACCGGGTGGTTTAACAAAAAAGAAAATACATAAGCCTAACTCAAGGGATAAAGCAATTTTCCCTAAAATGTTCATATGAAGAACGGGTACACAAACTATTCAATTCCCAATTTTGCAGATATAGTACGCAACAGGGGGATTTTCCATCTGCGTCCCAAGCAATACTTCCCGATATCTTAGGGTTTCATTGCCTTGTCCCTGTCCCAAAAATGTCTGTCGGAACATACGAAATGTCCTGTATTTACGTCTTCCTAGCATACTGAATTTTTAAAAGTAATCAAGTTATGTTACTTTGTATTGTGTTGTAACCTTCTCAGTTTATGGGGTCATTCACAGATTATGCTTGACAGTTTACACTGGCCACGTGATACACAATACGATGCAGTCTGCATCTGACTTACTCTCTACTGATATTGAAGCGATTGATGTAAAACTATTTCCGCATTTCAGCATCTACACTGTGCGAACAGAGAGTCTTAGGAATTTTTATCATATTTTTGGCGAAGAACATCAAGCAATTCTCCCACACTCAAAAACACGCTTTCATTAGCCAATGCAGTGGATAGGATTCTAAAGCTGTATGATGCGCTGAAAACATACTTTCTATCTGAAATAAACACTCCGAAAATCTTGGAAATATTTTTTTAATGATCCATTAATTGAAGCGTAACTCCACTTGGTTTTGAAGTCTGATGAGTACCTTCAACAGAAAGATCATGTAAATCGAAGGAGAAGAATGTGTTATTGAAGTATTGTCCATTTTAAATGAGACTGCAGATTGCGTGAAAGAAAGACTGGAGGAAAAGATTTTGCCTTTAAGAGTAAAATCCATTATGAATTTGTAGGGGTAATGTTTCTGAATCCAGGAAAAAGAAGTTCTTGGCAGAAGCAGAATTGTTCTATCAGACCTTTTATGATTATCTAATGAAATGGATTTCACCTCTCAAGCAGTTTAACACTTTTCCGTAAATGTCACTTATCAGAGTTCCAACATGGGAACAACTCGAAGAAACCTGCATCTATCGCAATGAAAGAGGATTAGGAGTGAATGATACTCGGTTGTTTAATCAGTTGACCATTATGAAGAAAATCGCATAACAGGAGCTCCAGTTAAATGGTGAAGATTGGAATACGAAACTTTGCCAGGAGAAGTGGTCAGGTGTTCTCCAGAAAATCGAATCCCACGAACAATTCCCTGAGCTACTACTCATATGCGAGTTTGTATTCAGTATTCCGGCACACAATGCACATGTAGGGCGCATTTTCTCCTTAATGACGAGTCCATGAGCGAAGAAAGGAACCGACTGGGCATATCTACAGTGGAGTCAATTTTACAGTGCTTTGTAAACATAAATATATCGTGCAACGAGTTTATCAGTATATGCTTCACAACAAAGTTTCAGAGAGATTCAAAAGTAAACATAAAAATCTTAATTTGTAAATTTAAAAAATAAATATTTCAATTAATTTTCAAAATAATATCACAGTGTTAAATGCCAATAAAAATTTCCAAAATGTAAGCCAACTATTATTAATAATTTGTTATATTTCTAATTAATCTTACAATGTTAAACTTTCTAAATATAAGCCAAAGTGAATTAATAATTTATTTTTTTATTAACCCCTTTCAAAATTGTATGTTCCGTATTTTGAAGCCAAAGATTAATTTTACAGTATATACATACAACTTTATATGGTGTTTTTCTTGACTTTTTATTACTTAAAATAAATAGTGAAGCTATAAATAGTTTTAACGCACAAGAATAGAGATTGTTTCGGTTTTTTTAAGCGTCCCGTATTTTAATTAAGAATTTGGTTGTCCGTGTTAACTTAAACATAAACATCTTCTTTTTCCCTGGTTTTACGAGACATACTTTATTGAAATAGCGGCGGCTTTCCAACCTCCGACTCGATTGAAAATTCAATTAATTATCTTTTCACATCTGAACGATAGGCTTCGCTTCGTTTCCGCATTTCATCACGACGATGGCGCGTTTTTCCGGCCTTACAATGAGGTTTAATTTCAGCGGCGCCGTTCGCTTCAGGAGAAAGTTATTGTGTCGCCAATTTAAAATCTTTCTCGTGTTTTTCTTTTAAGGAAACAAAGTTTGCGCATGGCAAGACACGTGCTTCGCGTCTATAAAAACGCATTCATATGCTGGACTCTCTCTCTCTCTCTCTCCCCCCCCTCTTTTTATAGTTCTCTCGACCCCTCCTTATCTCGCCCTACTTTCCAGCGAATGAAGACCCATCTGAGCGGCAATAAAACAAAGCTCGATACCCCCACGCCACTCGTTAGCCTCTTAACACTGGCCTGTCCCTCCATTTCCATATATACTTCCGTTACACCGACACGTGACACTTGAGATTCTCGATTTAAATTTTTCATTCACGGTTCACCCGTTACGAATGTGCCTTTAAAATATCTAATGTAGCTTTAAATGCGGATACGAGCAAATTTATTGCAAATCGTTTTTATTAGTTTCAAAAGCCGCACAGTTGAAGAGTCTATCACGATGCTATGTAAATGGCGTTTTTCATCGCTATATTAACGAATTATCTTCACACAGGCAAGTATCTCAACGACAGTTAAACAATCCATTTAATTTGGTAATTCGAAAGGTTGGATTTCCGCTAAATGACGGATAAAATACAAAAAATCCTTTTCACGGTGTCATCTGTTTAAGCCGCTGAAATTTCAAAATAAAAAAGAGATTTATTTGAGACAGACAATAAATGATTTTGAAGAGAAAATTCAAATTTAAATTACTACAGGTTGGCTGTCAAATTCAAATTAATGTGAAAATTTTATATGCCATACTACATCAGCGCTATCACAATTTTAGTGTTATTGATACTCAACGGTATAAAATGAATGGAGGTTCCAAAAATCCATACCAAATCCACCCGACTAAAATACCCTGCTCATGTCAATCATCATCATCAGCTGTTACCGACAAGAAAGCATTCCACTAAAAATATACGTCAGTTAACCCATCCAAGTCTATTGTGACGTGTTTATTCCGCAGATGTTCATGATGTCCATTGGAATTTCTAGGTCGCAGATATAAATGCGACTCGCCCTTTTTTGTTAACCTTAACTTTAGCACCAAAACGAAAAATATTCGCTAAATTAATTCTATTTCAAAGTAGTCACGTTTTAATGAGCATAATGCCTAATGTTTTCTAATGTAAGAATTTAATATTTTTTACCTTAAAACTGAAAATTATGCTGTTCTGGAGGAAGGGGTTCTTTAAAAAACTTTTCAATAGAAAACGAAGAAAAATAGTAAGATCGATTGATGCAAAAAACCAAATGCCACGTGCTAGTGCAAACAAAGACAAAATCACGACCAACTCAATTATTTTTCCTGAGTTGTTAAATCATAAACGTAAATGACTGCATGAAACCCTACGGATTTCCTTCAATATCCACGTTTTCCCGAAAATAAAAATTCCTAGGAGTACAATTTCAACAATCACTCATTTTCCGACCGTGAATTTGTCTTTCTCCTTACTCCGACGTAAATCCATGATCTCTCTTTATCGCACTGCATAACCCTTTCTTCTTTTGTATCTTTCTTAAACATCGTATGAATTTTAAATAAACTGCCTAGTATCAGTGTCGTACCATGGATGCGGAAGGCTCGTGTTCAAGTGTAATGTCAGTGCCACTCCTCCCATTTTACACATTCTCAAAACGCAACATAATGTATGCTAGCGTAATTGATACTCAAAAATAATGGGTATGCATGAATTAAGTATCAAGTTAAATAAATTTTAAACAGAAAAATTAATGAAACCAACTTCTTTGTGCACTAAAATGTAAAAAATAAATCTATAATTCACATAATTACATGTTCAAGAAAGTAAAAGTAGTTTTGAGTACTTAAAAGTAGTGTATCGTTTGTTTAATGAATTTTATTAATATTTCTGTGCCACGCTTCTTTTGTATGACCAAAGCTTTTTTTGTGCTCCTTGTCTCATTCCTACAACGATTCTAAGTAATTATAATATGCAAATGATTAATGTACTACACTAATACCCGTGTTAATCAAAAGGCGAAAATAAACGCTCCTGGAATCGAAACCATGATCCCACGATAGACGATATCCCTAAAATGTGGAATAAATAGATTCCGGTATATTGGGAAAAAATCGTCGAAATCGTACATGCCGTTTTCGAATTACTATTACTATTGTATTTTTATTCGACGTGTTTGTTTATTATCCAATCACGGAGGCTCATCGTGGTGTAATCATGTGTTCACTGTAAATACTGTATATACTAGCCGCTATGATATTTTTTTCCATGAAGGAATAAAAGAGGCGTATTTAGGATTGTATAAAATACAATATATACAATATAATATAACTGCAAATCGCTTACGCTCTAGTTTAAAAATGCATATTTTCGCAAAGATCCGGTTTCTGAAATTCAGAATCTGAGGTGTAATATTGTATATACAATCTTAAGTGCCAAATTTAAGCCCGTACCATTGTATATCTCAATTTTGTTCGTAGTGAAGCACTTTCAAAGGCTTTCTGTGTCTATTTGCCATCCACTCTCATTCATTTTTCTTTTCAATCTCTGTTGTCGATTGTCTCTACCGCAAATCCTCACGACCTATTTCCTATCGCTGTCGCCCCCAGAGCTCAAACCTGCATCGAGAATATCGAACGAGCTTATGTGACGCATTCCATCCATCTCTGTGAATCCTTTATACAGCTTCATCGTAAATGTTTCCGCTTTCTCCAACCTTTTCAACGGCGACTCTATGCGATGTGGATGGTGTAGAGAACTTGTTCCGAATAAAAGACATATGACAAATACGACGCATTTGCGCGATGCTTATAAAGAATGGTCGGTTGTAATAAATTTGTTGAGAAACGAAAATTAAGGATCGATTCACGTTTTATAGAATTCGCATTATTCTCATAATTTTTTGATCAGTCCACTACAAAATATTTAAACGAAAGTTATGCGGATAATTCTTTCACTTAACAATAAGTGTAAACTCAGGGATGTCAATAACGAACGACAGGAAAACATAAACTTACCACGTTACAAGCTGATATACATGTTTTCTTTTGCATTAATGCTATGACAATTCCTATCCGACGAATCATGGTTCGTTTGAAATGTGACAGGATGGGAAAATTATACGAATAATAATTTCATCTTAAAAATTGGATAATGGTAAATATAGGAACAAAAGCTCTGTGTACGTATGAGTTCGTGCGTGCGCTTATATACAAATCACATCTGCTAAGGTTATGTCCTTGAAATTCACACAATTGAGGCAGTTTATAATTATTTATGTAATAAATATCATAAAAAAGCCTTAGTTGCTAAATTCTAGTTGTTTATTGCTTATTCTTAAATTCATTTTGAGATATCTAATAGTACAGAATTTATTACTTTTATTATTAATATGCTAATGCAGACGTTGTACAAGTTGGAATCACTTACAGGCGCTAATAACAACTTTTGATACAACTGCCTATAAACCTCACAGCAGCCACCAAATAATCGTTAGAGATATTCTTACTTATTTCGCATTATACATTCAATTTTCCTTCATAGACGTTTATAACTGTTTCGTTATTACTAAACTGGTAGTATGATATTAGTTGTTAATCATTAATGTTTTTTTTATTAATTATTAGCGGCACTGAAAACTGTTGAGAATGTAGGTATTCCAAGTTTAACTCGCCAAATCTGACAAGCGCGAACACGAAACTATTTGCAGTTGACTGGAATCGAACACGGAAACTTATCCCTTGAGGGGATTCAATCCGCTCATCCTTCTGTCAAGGTCGACACACAGATTAGTTCTTCCAAGTTTGAACGAAAGATAAAAAGAGCCTGAAAATCGGAAAACGAGCGTACTACTTCGGGCGAGGGAAAACTCGGTGGAGGAGGGGGGAGAAAAAAACCTCCCGATGCGCCAATCCGTCCGACGATCAAATTTCCTCCCCCGTTCGTATACTCCTCAACCGCCGCATATCCGGGAAAAAAAATACATAACCCGCATCCGCTCGCAAGGGAACGGAACTCATCCGTCAAGTGAAACACATGCATCCCAATTAGAAACATTCCCTTTTCTTTCATTTTCACGATATTTTTCTCTCTCTCCGATTTACTCCCCTTTTTCGCTCCCCCCGGGCTCCTCGACGAAATGACCCGCCTCCTTCTACTTGTGATCGATTGTCAAAACTTTTGTTTCCTTTCTCTCCTAACCCCACAGCCCATCCTGTGCGAGGCGTCCTACGTCCTTCTGGAATACGCGCGAACGGCCATGTTCATGTGGATGTTCATCGAGGGACTTTATCTGCACAACATGATCACAGGTGAGACGAGATCGAAAATAATTTTGATACGCCGTGTTTTTAACTTCATCTAAAACAAGACTTTTTCGATTATTAAGGTTTAACCCTTATATTCACCACGTCCATTTTTACGGACATTCATTCACGTTACATTAATAACTTTTGACGCATATTGTAGACGCAACAGTGGGTAGAAGATATATTGGAAAATGCGTTGGCTACGCCAAAAAATATTGGTAAAGGGATTGCTAAATTAAGTTGAAATTAAAACCATTCTTCCAATAAATTCATGAATAAAAGGATTGAAACAGAAAACTTGCAAAATATATCGCAATATATTTCTGAAACTTACCCAAATGAAAAAGACCTCAAAGTATGCTTCGCTCAATACGTGAGGTGTATTTTATATTCACCGTGTACATTTGAATGCTTGTCTACTAATGACTTTACATCGCCAGGTCTATTTCGTGTGATTTTTGGAAATAATTTTCTTAGTTTTATTTATAAAAAAATTAATCGTTTATATTAGTATACACTTTTTGTTTTAGCTGTTTTCCCGTTTGAATGACTTTTCTTTAAGATCTTCGTCGATGAAAGCCAAAGTCGTCTTCGATTAATATAAACATAGTATAATTGAACAAATTACATGGAATATCCGATCCTTAGTTTATTGAAGTAACTGCCAAGGTCAATTAGTGTCGATTAAGTAATAAGTAAGAAGAATGCTACTCATGATAATCTTCGAAATTCCAATGAAGTAATTAAGTGAAACCTACTGCAAAATAGTACCATTATATGCCTACTAGATTTCGTTATGAGATAAAAGCAGCAAAGCGTTTATTTCTTGATGTATCTGATTATTCTATAATGTGTTTTTGAAAATTGTCTCCTGATTTAATTAGTCTGCTCTTTAATAAGCCTTCATAATCGAATGATTTCCCGCGTTTTTCTAGTAACGGTCTTCCAGGAGAAGTCCTATTACTCCGTCTACACGTTGGTTGGCTGGGGAGTGCCTGTGCTTATGACCACGGCCTGGGCCTTGACTACTGCCATGCACTACGGAACCTCCAAGTGAGTATCTCATCAAAAATTCAACAATTAGTTAAATTCTGTACTTCGAGTTTTAGCTTCTTTTAAACTGCGGTGAAAATAAAAAAACTTTATTTTTACGCCATCATACGATTAACCCGTTGAAATTCGACGATATTTAAAAAATATTTAAGAAAATAAATCATTTTAAATTAAAATTATAGTAACCTACAGCACCTCAATTATTTGGCAAACGTCATAGATAAATCGAGAGCAAAAGAAACTATGGTAGAAGCAACAGAACTAGTTAACGAGGAAAACATAAGTTATAAAAAACTTTAGCTGCAGAGCTTCAAAACAGAATATGGGAACATTAACAGGAAATTTGTATCCCAAATCCGAGTTAAGGACGTTCGAAGTATTGGGGTTTGGGTCATACAGGTGAAAAGGATCTACGTACACACTTGCTTTTATCGAAGATGAGCTAGAATTCTATAAATGATTTATACATTGATGATTGGAATAGAATTATCCACCAGTTATTAGAATTCCCAAAATTATCAACTACTTGGCTACTACTATGCTATTGCATCTACGAACTTATACTGGTAGAATAGGAGTGACCAACAGTTTTACTTGGCTGACCATATTCGTAGACGGGGGTGCTTTGGCGGTTCGCATTAAAAGTTGAAAGATTACATTTACTCAAGAGAGTATATGGGATTTCAAAAATTAAAACCAAACTAACAATTTTTAGCGTTAAAACTTCATCAGGCAAGTTTTTAGTGCAACGACTTTAATTAAAATATACAAAATTAAATTAAATATTACGCACCGCATCTACATCTACATCAAAGTTTATCTTGCCGTAGGTTTCACCTCCGTGTGCCTCCAACATAAAACCAGAGTTCTATATGACCATTTTTTCTAAAATAATTTTTTTTTTGGAGTATTATTAAGGTATCCTATCATTTAAACTAGAGTAGCCTTTTTAACATTCAAATTAATTATTCTGAGAGCAAGAAAGAAAGAAATGAGACAGTTCCTGCATCACCCAATGTCAAACACAGAACCTTACGACTCCAGTCCAGTTTTCCTATTCCCTGGTATTTATTGTCAAATACACATAAGATATAGAAGAAAATGAAAATTCCACTTTCAGTACGTCATTTTCAAAAGACCAAATAATCATATCAACAATAACTCAAAGGTTTAACTGTACATCCATCTTTGTAAAAAACCGAGAGTAATAGGAATTTTCAAAACATAACGGGATTGATCGATTCGTCGATTATGTTATAGCATGTTATAGAATTACTATACGGGATATTATTCTACAAAAACTTTCTCCAATCCATTCACTGCAAACCCAAAAAATTTTAAAATCTCTCATGAAATAACAATTTCTTGTATCTAAACATGGAAGTCTTATAAAATAAAAATATGCAATTTTCTTTGTTTTCTCATAACTAGGATATACACAATTTTATTTGGAAACAATATGTAGTTATTACTAAACTATAAGATTTTTGCTTTTATTCAATTCTAAAAAGCCACAAAACCCTAATTCGATATATGTACGATATCTCGAATTGTTAAAAATAGTTTGATTCGTAAATACCCAGGTGACTCAATAGCAAACGTATATATCTAAAAAAAAAGAGGAAAGATAAAGAGCTGATATAAAATGGAGAATAAAAACTATTCATGAGAAGACAAAAAGTGAAATAAAGTAGAGAATGTTGGCATATAGACTCCTATAATAGAATTACAAAGCCGATATTGATTTATCTATCACTTCAACTTCGCTGAAAAACATAAGAAATGTGGCGTAAAAATCGATGCATAAATATTGAAAAAGTGTTAAGGATAAGGTGTCGCAGTGGCGGGGAAAACGATTTCCGTAAGATTGACATCCATACAGACAAAACATAATGGAATTAAAAAAATTAATTTAAAGCCAGAAATATAACTAAAATCGTATAAAATTCCAGCATAAGAAACGGCAGAAAATATTAGGAAAAGATTATATGTATTCTGTAGAAGTTACGATAAAATACTGCAAGATTAGAGCGAATTTATAAAAGTGAATTTGTAATTGATAATTTGACCTTTTGTTAAAACGGGTATTTGCTTCGTATCTATTTTTACTTTAAATGTTCGATAAAAATTCATAAAACTTCTAAAACTTTTCCTTGATTTTTAATTTTTCCATTTTAATTACAACCAATTGGACTATAACGGCCACCACATGTGGTTTCCATAACAAAGAACGTTTATATTAGCGTTGTGACAAATAATTAAAGATTATATCTATAACTATACAAATACGTTAGGTAATTAAATCTGACAAAATATACCGAGAGAGAGAGAAAAAATAAAGAAAGAGATGGTTCGGAAATAGGAATGTAACACAAGTTTCGCAAAGACATGAGACGAAGACAAAGGGAGTAATAGAAACCACCGTAAAAGAGAAAAAAAGTTGAATAGAAGCGGTGAAAGAGACAGGAGAAAAAGAGCTAGGTGGTAACGTCCCTCAAAACGCCTGAAACAAAATTCTTCCTAACGAACGACACATACGATATTTTTCCAGACAGAGAAAGAAGCGCTTTATTTTTCTCGGCGTATCTCATCCTCCCAGAACTTCTCCCTGAACACTCAAACCGCCGACACCAACTTCAGGGAGAGAAAGAAACAGAGAGAGACATAGAAACGACACTCTTTCGTCCCATCGTAAAAGAAGGTATACACGGCTATTGAACAAGTGAGCGGCATTTCTCTCTATCTCTGAGGATGATAGCAAGGAATCGGGTGGATCAAGTCTAGTAGTGGTACCTCAAAGACGGCTAGGGTTGAGTTCAAGTTGAAAAAGAGAGGAAGGGAAGGGGAAAAAAGGGGATCGTCCTTAACGATGGAATTCATATCCCAGAGTCAAGTGACGGTCATTAGCAGAAAGCTCGGACGGTGGACATCGTCTCCAAGGCAACGTTCGCTAGGTCCACCGCGTAATCGTCGTCGAAGAAACAAAATCCCTGGCAGTCGTCGCTTCTCGGTTCTTTTGTGCGGAGGGTCGTTTCGCTTCATTGTTTTTTTTTTGAAGGGGGCGTCGTTAACTTTTACGGGCTTTTGAGACTTACCAGACGGAAAAAAGCGGCGTTGAAGAGGGCAGCACCTTCGCTGAAGTGAAGTGAATTAGAATTTAAGTAGCGTCTGCCCAGCTGCGTTGATTATTCGCGATGATGACGACGAATTTAATTCGGTTAAATTACCTAGGAGAAAAGGATGGATAGTTAGAAAATTACTAGTATCATCCTAATGATTTTACTCGCGTTTCCACCGCCTAACATTATTATAGATAGATGTACAACATAGATTGTTTTATATGGGCCTTGCTTATAAAGTCTCATTATTTAACGAGACAATAATTTATAGCACAGCGAAAAATCACGAAAATTTCATCATTATATCAAAATTAAATTTTATAATAATATTAATAAATTCTTATTCGTAATTTTACCTAAAACCTGCGGAGCATCAGCGGAAATAGCAGAGTTTTTTTAAATTGACGTATGTGACGGTGGCCTTAAAATGATAGCACAGATTCGTTTCCGTCAAGTCATTCAAACCAAGTGCATTAATAGATTGCAAACGACTTTTTTAATAAATTAGGAAATAAAGAATACTGATACAGAATTGAAAATTCTTAGACTACAGGAATTAATATGAATTAAACTAGGGTCCAGGGCATGTACGTGAATACAAAAATAAACTCCAACAATGTACAGTCGTAAAAATTTCTACGCCGAAACTGTTTTTCAATGAAAGTATAGGCGTAAAATTGATCTGTTGCGATCTGAAATCTCTTTCCTGAATAAACGGTAAACCTTTAAGTAGATTATTTACATAAAATTCAATGGATCACGCTAGAATCCGAAGTGTTAATATGTCAAATTATATAAAGTTCTATTCAAGGGATTTAATTTAATTTCGTACTTAATCGACGACGTTGGGTTTTATATTAACCACAACGCTGTTCGTTAATATAAGAGATGGAATGAAACTAATATGCCTATCTTTAAAATTGAATATATTCTTGATAAATCATTTCCGTTAAATAAACGAAATGGAAAAACTTAATTACCATCCCAGTCTCGCAATTTCGACATTAAATGATCTTTTACAAAGAGAAAATCCTAATATATCAAAGGAATAGGAAAAAAATTACGTTCAATCACGCATAAATAATTATTATAATGCATATATAATTAGAGTTACAGGTTCAAATTCCAACACAAAAGATCTTAATTTAAAGTTTTCATTGCGACTGATTTAATTCCAACGAATATACAGTGGATTATTCGAACCAAATGGTGACAGACCTAGTGAGGATTATCGATTTCTTCGGATAAACGAATAGTAATGGATTCAAGCGATAATAGAATTTACGCTCATAAACAATTATATTGCATACAACTCTGTGGATAACACACAATAAATACGAATGAACAAGTTTTTAACCATTTATTAAAAATAATTTTTGATTTTTAAGTCGCACTAAACCTGATCGCAATTTCTTTGCTGCTAAATCTCTAAGCCGAAAGTTTGTTTATACAATTGTGGTCGGGTATTAGAAGTTCGATTATTCAACGCCCTACTGTATTCCAACGCAAGATACGAATACCCATCTTAAGAAAGAAATTTAAGGAACATCTCTACGAGAAAGCAATAACCTTCGCATACAAGTCAGTTCTCCATTTGACATAAAGGTGACCTCAAATATTTCTCTCTTCCTCCAAAATCTTGACATCAAAGACGTAAACATGGTTTCACAATACACACAGACTTTTTCACTCCCGCTTTTGTTGTTATCCCTAATATTCCAGGTCGACCGACCTTCAAATTCCTATTAATGTAAAAATAGATACATTTTTTTAAGAGAAATTTTCCTGTGCCGCAATGACGCCCCCTAAACTTACCCTTTCAGGTGCTGGTGGGGCTACAACTTCACCCAATATTTCTGGATACTCGAGGGACCTCGTTTGGGCGTCATACTGGTGAGTGTAAGCAAAAAAAAAAAGGGAAGGGGTTTTGTGTTGAGCCGTCGCCCTATTTCCATGAAACACACGCGAGAAGCGGAGAAATTGGAGGCTGGTGTGAGATTGTGTGTGTGCGGTGGGGGAAGAGGTTGCCACGGGAGACGGAGCGACGCCCGACGACGGCAAAGAAAGAAACCGCAGCGACGGTTGAATGAGCAGAGGCGGCAGGGTGTGGAGAGAGAGAGACGGCCTATATTCAGATATCTCGCCCTCCCATCGAGCGCAGATAGAAATGGGAAGGAGGTAATGGGTAGAAGGAGTCAGTGGATAGACGTTGGGGTTTGAAGGAGGGAGGGAGAGGATGAAGAGAGGGACTGGGTGGAAAGAGGAAGTGGGCGGAGGAGGAGAGGGCGGAGGGGGTGAACGGATAATGTAATTGGGAGAGGGTGGAGAGGACGAAGAACATAAATGGGAGTGGAGGGAGAAGTGGGTGGAGAGGATGAGGGGAGTGGAGGGGTGGATGGGAGAGTGGATGGAGAGAGGGAGTCAGTCGAGAGAGGAGGGAGGTGGGTGGAGGACAGACAGACAGACGGCTTTATTCAGGACGATACCAAGACTATAGAGTTCTTCCATCTAACTCTTTGTCAAAAAAAAAACAAATCACAAAAATATTGACAAATGCGCAAGGAGATTGTATCACAGAATTTGGTGTATAAAAAAGATACCGACTCACAAATTTCCATATTTATAATTTTAACATCTATATATTTTGAATTCATGCAAAACTGACTTATTGTTAGCCTAGCACTTGATAATCGTTAGAAGTAAGAGTTGTAAAAGTGCTCTTAATTTAGCATGTTACTTGACAAAAATATTCTGCATAAAGGATAAGTGATCAAACTTAAAGAAAGTTGAGTGACGCAGAATAAACGTAACAACCAAAATCACGCAAAGACAGCCGAACTTGGCCCAAAATTCGGAACAGTCCATATATTGCAAAGCTCAAGGCTCGCGAAACTTGGCGAATGTCTCAGACACAATCTAAGTTTGCTCGCACGGTGTAGCTAATATTTCCGCTACAGCAGACGAACGAGCGACGAGTAAAATTAACGGCAGCGCTCTTCCAAAGGGAACTTTTTCATTTAAAAATTTAATATAATTTCGTGGCTTTGTTCTCACATTCTCTTTCTCTATTTACATTTTTCCACTATGGAGCGATTTAGGTACTCCTCTTACGGGAGCACCATCTTCGGTCGCACGATACGCCCACCCCAAGCGTAGGCTCTGCGATCTAAAACACTTCAAACTATTCCCTTTTCCAAGTTGGAAGCGGCATTAGTTTTCTAATGATCACTGCTTTTTATCCCTTCCCTTCATTTAGCTACATTCTCTTTCTTGTTTTCCACCTTTGTTTTCTTTTTTATGCATTTTCGAGCGATTTCCCCTCCTGAAACACATTCAAAGTGAGGCCTCGTGTTAAATTAACATTACAGGAAGAACACGAGCAATCTGAAGGATGATACTTAAAGTTAACATTATTTAAATACCCTTTCAACGCTGAAAGTTATATTTAATTTTACCGTTAACTCCCCTTAAACACTCCAATGAATAAGATTTCTATGCAGAAAATTTTATTATATTATTAAATAATAAGATTCGTACAACATATCACAGACTTACTACGTAAATTAACGGAATTCATAACATTTGTAAATTCCCGAATTAACGATAAATAAATGACCTTGCAAATTGATATGAAAATGTGTGCGAAAATGGGATCAGGGAAAACGTTTTTATCATTCACGACACGAAGAAAAGAAAGGGGGACCTCGTGATCTCAAAGCATCTTTGCGTGTCTACTCAATCTTTATCCCAGTTTTCTCCTTTATTCATCCTTCTGCGTCTAGTTTTCCACATCCTCGATCTTTCTTTCTCCCTCCTTTACCTCTTAAAAATTTCTTTTCCTCATCCATTATTAACTGCCTAGGTCTAACAAAAGCCTCATTTCACCAAAACTTTCCGTTGAGATGCTGCTGTTTCTTTTACCTAGTTCATCTCACGCGTGAATAAACTACTCAAAATAAAAGAGCGCGATAAAGGAACAGAGATAAAAAAAATTACAAAAATTACACGATCATATTTTTGTTAAAAACTCTCGTCGTTCATATAACGTTTGCGATAATGTTTCATAATGGAAACCTTGCACTAGTAATTGAAATGCTGTCTTTTAATTTTCAGCTAAATTTCCTGTTTCTGCTGAATATCATCCGAGTTTTAGTGGTGAAACTCAGACAGAGCCATACGAGTGAGATAGAGCAAGTGAGGCAAGTATAACTCCGTCCATTTTGCACTCTCTCCGACTTTCCGCTGCTACTGCCCTCCCGCGGCCTACTCCCCAAATCTCTAATTAAAACAAACTTTGGTAGATGAGAAAGAGAGCGAAATATTTTTAAAATTCGTGAATTTATTCACTGCAGGATTATCGCTCTTATCTTATGGGTGAATATAAATTCCAGAACAAACACTTAAGTATCGAAAATTGAAATATTGAATATGTACATACATGTTTTAGGTATTTTCAATAGTCATAACAAGGTTACAAAGAAACTTAGGAACATTTTGACTAATTACAAAGTAACCGCTTCAGTGGCGATTCACCGAGACTATTAGAATCTACCTTTGGTGAAACATCACTGAATGCGCAAATGGTTTTCATATAACCTTGCTATGGGCGCTGAAGATATCTAAAATAAGCACTCAATTCATCCAATTTGGTGCTCAGTATTCAGTAATTTAACGTGAATTAGTTTTATCGAAATTTAATACCAACCCAAAATTCAAATGAGTAACTTGGGACATGTTAGAAAATTGTCCATTTAAATAAATCGAAGCTTTATTGCTCTTAACTACCGATAGTTTTTATACGAAAGAGCCTCTTTGTACTTACTTTTCTGCCATTACTATTATTTTAAAAAAGGTAAAGTTAAGGAAAGAAGAATATTAATTTTTAGAATTCTATTATTCGCAAGAGATGGCAGTCATGATTGCTTAACTTGAATGGAAAAAATCCAACTGAATATATTCAGTCTATGAAAATGTGTTTTATTTTATTTCACCGCTTCCAAGTCGTACGAAGGCCAAACAATAATTATATATATATATATTAACTAAGGACGAAAACTTTTGATTTGAAATACTACTTCCTAGGTAATAATACTAACTCGTTCTCTCCATAGGAAAGCGGTGCGAGCTGCCCTCGTCCTCCTTCCTCTATTGGGAATCACCAATGTGGTCAACATGGCGGAAGCGCCGCTAGATCGAACCGCTTGGGAATTCGCCCTATGGTCCTACGTCACCCATTTCTTAACATCCTTCCAAGGTCTCTTCATCGCCTTCCTCTACTGCTTCCTTAACGGAGAGGTCAGTGCCTGACACAACAGAGCAAAGGGAATGTTTCCGACACTTCCTCCATTCCTTTTCAAAAAAACACCTTTCTATTGCGTCTCACGTTGTATGGTTATACAGGAAGATATAATTAATTTCAGAAACTTATAAAGTTATATGCAAGTGATCAATTTTAACGAAAATTTGATTTGTGTAATATAATCTATATATATATATATATGTATTCTCTTACTCCGTCTGCAACAACTTCATTTTTGACTCAATAGATGGCGTTACTAAGTTAGTTGTCATTTAGCGCCGCATTCATGTGTTACTCAATATATGTAACACCGCCCTGATGTTATTTTAAATTTCAATTGTTTGTGAAGTCGACGTTTTCAACATAAATAAACAAACAAAATAAAGTATAGATTGAAATATTGTTGTAATGCGTTTATATAATTTATTTCTATATGTCGTTATCGTTAAATTTATTTATATATATCGTTATATTCATATTTATCGATATCCTCGGGGAGTCGTGGCGTAGTGGTGCGGGCGCTGGCCTGCTACGCTTAGCAAACTCGGTGCGAACCGGGTTGCCCGGCTCCCCATTTGCGTGGTTATGTGGAGAACACGCAAATCAGCGCCCCGTCCTTCGGAAGGGACGTAAAGCCGTTGGTCCCCTTGGTGTTTCTCGTTAAGAGTAGGCTAATGCCGGCACCGGGTTTCACTCCTCCCTTGCTTTGTGATTTAGACTGATTGTGAGAAGCCTTCTAGCGCTGGAGTCGTTTGAAGTCACAAGGTCCCCCCAATTGGTTGGTGGTATCGATATCCTTTATTTACAAATGCTATTGTTGGAAATATTGTTGTAATGCGTTTATATAATTTATTTATATATACCGTTATCATTAAATTTATTTATACATATCGTTATATTCATATTTATCGATATCCTTTCCTTACAAATCCTATTGTTGTGCCACAGGTAACAAAGAAAAGCTATTGTAGATTTATTATTGATAATGGAAATTGTAATAGTTCAATTGCAATAATAGTATAAATTTCTCTTTCCCTCCATAGCGTATTGTTCTACCTCAGGCCCTCATAAACTGATAGTGATGGATCGAGGTAGGCGAAAATATTATAGAGAACGGAGAGAAAAATGAGACACCAGAAGAAAGAAAGGAACGTCTAATCAATCCGATGATATTGTCAGCTTTCGGTTTCAGCTGCGTCCGGAACACGATGGAACCGACGTTTCGCGACCGTTGCAGGTAGCTTCTTCAGGGCGAAGTACGGTCGCGAAACGTCGGTTCCATCATGTTCCGGACGCAGCTGAAACCGAAAGTTGACAATATCATCGACAAACCACGCTGCGAAAACCTTCGATCAAATTCTAATCAATCACTGATCAAAGACGACACTCGCAAAAAAGAAAAAACGAATCAGATGAAGAAATAAACAAACGACTAAAGTCTGAGAGAGAGAGAGATGGCATTCCAGACGGAGAATATTGAATAATGAAGTACCCAATACGAATGGTCAGGAAATACGTGCTGAAGTCAATGAACATAATATTGATAATCCAACAAATGAATGTGCATTTTGTAAAGCAAAATATTGGATTGGTGAACTAAACACATCGAAAAAATATACAAAGTGCTGTCATGACGGTAAAGTTTGTATGGAACCTTTAAGAGAAGCGCCTGAATTATTTTTTAAAAAAAGCTACTGACAGAAGAAACACCAGAAGCGCAAAATTACCGAGAACATATCAGAGAGTACAATTCTGCTACCTATAGCTTTTCTTAATTCACAGGGCCAAACGTTCGATAAAATATGTCTGTATTTACCTAAGCCTATTTTTAGCCATGGGCAATTATATCAAGAGTCATATCGTTTGATTCAATTACTGTTGTGTCGAAGAACTCTAAAATTTTTCATTAAAATATATGTTTATAAAAAAAATCTTGTAAGAATTTGTTTATTTTTGTATGATGGTACGAGTGTATGACACACCATATAACAGCTGACGTTGTGGTTTTTAAAGATACGTTTCAAAATTGCTGGAATCAAATAATGTATTATGTATATAATTTCTACATTACATATTAAACATAATTACTCTTATTTTCTTTAACACCTTCCAGTCATTTTTGACGGGTGTTCCGCTAGTATATTATATTTTCCTCATTGTTGCAATAATGGTTATTAATCGTGAACGGGAGAGCACGAGAATCTGATACGGCACAATTTTATGAATAAAAATTCCGACAATTGATTTTTCATTAAGTTTTCAGAAATATTCTTTTGTATAAACCTAAATTATATATATATATATATATATATATATATATATATATATATTAGTTTTAACCAATTATTATTATTTTTTGTTTGCCAAAAGAAGAATTAAAAATATTTAAGCTAAAATGAAGATAAAATTAGGTATCTCAACGGGTAAGGCGAGAGAAGACAGCGAAAGAAATCGGAGATGACAGAAGATAGCATGAATATAGTAGGAAGACAGAAGAAGAGGGAGTGAGAATAAATGGATCGAGGAACCAAAAGACAGAAAGAGACAGGGACGAAAGATGTACAAAGGGAAGAAGAGAAAGGACAGAGATGGAAGGGAGAGAGGGGAGAGTAGAAAATGAGGGGGAAAGAGGCGGATGGAGAGAGGGACGGAGGGGGAAAGAGGCTGAGGAGGAAAGAGACGAAGTGGGGAAAGAAGCGGGGGGGGGCAGAGGGGAAAAGAGAGGGGGAAGGAAAAAGAACTAGGGATCGAAAGAAAGAGAGGACGAGAGGAAGAGGAAGCAGAAAATTGAGAGAATGGTCATGGAAAGGGAGGATAAGACGAGAAAAAATTGAGCTAGAAAGCGGAGAAGTGGAAAAAAATTTTAAACGACACAGAAAGGGATGGAGTAAAATGGAAATAGAAAGGGAGAGATGGGAAAGATCAGAAGAGAAGGGGAAAGAGAAGACGGAAAGGAGAATGGAGGGAGGAGAGAGGAGAAGAATGGGGAGAAAATTCAGAGGGAAAAAGAGCGAAATGGCTGAAGAGATAAGGAGGCAAGAAGGTCACGTGGGAGAAGTAGGGACAGCTTTGAGGGGGTCGAAAGGGGAAGGAAGGAGGTTGAAACGTGCACGACGCGAAGAAAGGAGTGCGTAGTTGGGGGGGAGGGGAGGGAGAAAAGTGGCGGCGAAGGGGTGAAAAGAGTCGGCTTATTAATTCGGGGAGAAGAGTCAGGGGAAAGTGAGCGAGCGTGGTATGAGGCGAAGAGAGGGAGGGACGAAGCTGGAGAGGGAGGTCGAGGACGGAGTAAATAGGAAGAAGAGGAGGAGGCATTCCCGGCGAGCAAGAGACAGGTGACAAGATTCCGTCAGACTTGTGTTTCCCTTTTTGGAAGGGCGTCTTAACGACAACTGTCTTCTTTTTCTTTCTCTCACGTTTCCTCTTGCATTGTTACCTCACAAAATTCCAAAAGGATTAAGAGAAAAGTCCAAAAACTTCCTCTCGCTCCATCTCTTTCACTTTTATTTCCTAATCCCTCCTTATTTCCTTGCTACCGTTTTATTTTCCCTTCAGAATCACTCTTTTCTCGAGGCATTAGTTCGGACCACCCCTTCTTCTCCATTACTACATGTTCATCTGCTGCATATGTTTGCGGATCGAATTTTTAAGCTATTGTTGGTAGTTTATTTCCATGTTTATCTGGGTACCATTTTCATGAACGATTAGGTCTAATAAATTAGTCCTACTTTGTATATTTCCCCGTTGCCTCTATGCTTCACCTGGCCGCTGATAATGCTTTTTAATATATGGATTTTTCTGTATAAAGCTATAGTAAACGTTGGTGAAAGTTCGTGTTAATGAAAATACATAAAATATTTTTTTATAAAATACAACATATAACTAATGAATCAGTCGATATGTAATTACACTTTTAATTGTGAGGAATCATCTATCCATTGTACAAACTAATTTAAATAGAAGACACCGACCGATATTTACTAACACGACAATATTATTAACTTTATATACTTTAATATGAGACACTAAATTTTTCATAATTTTTATATGTTCGCTTTTGACAAAGTTAAATAAAAAATCGGTACAACATACATTGTACAAACTTTCTCATATACTAATGCGTCGTTTAGTTACCTTTAGAAAATGAAAATCGTATGAACCTGTTATTAAAAAATCCAATGTTTGTTAAAGTTGCCCAAGAACAAACTAGCCTTATATTCATTCATTGAGAAAAATAAAATATGTAGTATTATTGTAGATGTATACTCAAGTAACTGTACGAAATTTGATCAAAATCGTTAGAGCCGTTTTCGAGAAAATCGGATTGTTGTTAAAAATGCGTAGAATAAACTACTCTTAATTATTGAGCAATGTGAACCATTTCTAGGTATACTCTGCTCAGTATGATAAAATGCCTAAGTACGAGATTTCTTTCATTTTCGCTCTACCGTCTAGGCTCCAGAGCCAGTAACAGACAGACGGCATTGCGAAAACCACTTTTTCGGATTCAGCGACACCTAAAACGTGTATTTCCGTAAAAATCTCGAGGTCGAATTTTTTCGCGAAAACAATACTTTCTCGATACTTCGTATGAGAAAGTAAAAATCGGCACAACATACATGTACAAATTTTCTCATATACTAATGCGTCGTTTAGTTATCTTTTGAAAAATATAAACTATGTACAATCACTATAAACATGAACTTAAACATACGAAATTTGATGAAAATCGTATGAGCCGTTTTTTTAGAAAATCCAATTTTTATTAAAGTTGCCAAGAATAAACTAGCCTTATATTCATTTTTTGAGAAATATGAACTATGTAGTATTATTTAAGATGTAAATTCAAGTAGCTGTACGAAATTTGATCAAAATCGTTGGAGCCGTTTTTGAACAAATCAAATTGTTGTTAAAATTTCATAGAATAAACTGCCCTTAATTATTGTGCAATGTAAACCATTTCTTTATATCTTCTATTGTATGATAAAATCCATAATTACGAGATTTCATTTATTTTCGCTCTACCGTGTAGACTCGAGAGCTGCGAACAGACAGGCGGCATAGCGAAAACCACTTTTCGGACTCACACCTAAAACGTATATTTCCATCAAAATCTCGAGATCAAATTTTTTCGCGATTACAATACTTTCTCAATATCATTCGTATACGAGAAAGTAAAAAGAGAAACAGGGAAAATAGCTTGATATCCTGAAATTTATTTATGAGAATGATATAAATTAAAATTTTTCCATTCCACTCGCGTGGTCCACGACTTAAGGCATACGCATATTGTTGTGCCAATTTTCTTCACCGACTATCATGGTGGATATATACATATCTAAGAAATAATGACAGAGAATGAATATGAAATTGAATAATTTTAGCCTTTAATTCGAAGAAAATGTCAGGCTTCTGAGATAAGCTGTTCCTTTAACCTGGAAAACCAGGTTAGGTTGTTTTGCTTCCGGGAAAAATGCCGCGTCGGTAATAACTGTAATAACATTTCTGTTTAACGCTTAATTTTCTCGTTTTTGCGCTTATGTATAAGTAATATAAATTATTTTGCGTCAAAAATTTTGTTGTTTATTGCATCTATATGTTATGTTTGAGTATCCGTTGTTAAAAAATTGTACTTGGTTTTGTAAACCGCGGTATACAGCCTCGAGTACCCGCGGCTCTCCGCGCGGCCCTGTCTTGTTGGCTAATTTTAATAACATTAAAATTTATTTTATTGAAAAATCTATGTAATACATAGTTTAGACCAGAAGGAGATACATAGGAGAGATAATTTGTATCTCCCGATAAGAGCACGAATTAGTTGAGAGGCTTGAAAAATTTTATTTAAGGAATATGAAGCGTAAACGATATACTTACATTTATCTTTAAAGCTTTGGGTATGCCTCTTAGGGTTCACTCCCCCTAACCCCCAATTTCCCTCGCCAACCGCGGGTTAAGCCAGGAAGGTAATCTAATACTGTACACGCACATTCAATGTGCGATTGCAAAGCATCAACATAGTGACATCCACACAAGTGAAATATTACATTAAATGGCTTTTAAACATGTCGATATACTAACCCATGAATGCGTCACCAATATTGAAACTTCTATTTGAGAAATTCTAGACTCAAGTCCTGAAATTTTCGATGATTGCTCTCTCCCATCTCCTAATAACTCACTTTAACAAAGAACATCTTAATTTCTCACCTTCAGATAAAACATTTGCATAAACAAAACTACTCATTTGGAAAATAGCCTTCAGTATATTAATTCCACCCTAAAATCTTCTACAAAAGTATCTGAGGACAAAAGACGATCGTGACAAGAAAAACGAATTTTTGGTTCAAAAATATTTTCCTTTCCAACTCGAGCATAAAGTATTTCCCGTTTTCTTCTGGTTACCGATAAACATAAATTAACATATTAAAGTCCGTAGTTATTTCCATGGTTGAAAAAATAAGTACATCCGGAAAACATCTTTATTAATAAAAATTTTTATTAAAACGTGTGGAAACTTATTCACAAACCTATTTTTAGAATATGCATAATTATAATTTCGCTAAACGTTGCAATGCTTCATCGCATTTCTCCCTATTTTGTTAGTGGTACAAACAGCACAATCAATTTTGTGCCTATAGTCTTCGTTTTAATACGGACTAATAGGTACGAAACCTTAGCATAATTTCACTGACAAATTACCATCATTTATATTCTTGATTATTAAACTGACGAAAGAGAGATCAGATTCCTGTTAAACAAAACGCAATAAATACAAAACGTTAATTGCGCGATGCTGATGAAATATATATTGAAAGCCCAGAATTCCTATTAACTGTAAAAGGTCTTTAAGTTTAAAAATCTCACAGGAAGAATCACATGATACCGCACAATGCGTGAAATTAGAATTAATACCAAAGTGCGTAAATATCTTGAAGTTTATGCCAGGCGCAGATAACTTGGTGAAGACCTACGATTTATTCAACACGTTCGTTCGATAGAACCACGTGACGAGGTGGGTGATTTCTCCGCCTTTCCTCATTTCACGCCCCCGCGTTTTCTCTATTCCTACCCCCAATTTTCCGTCTCCTTACGATCCTTGTTATCGCCCTGTTTCCCCGTTATTCTCTTTTTATTTCTCGCATAACCGTTCCCTTTAATCTATTCCTCTCATTTCTCTTTTTTCATGCGACATTTTCTTCGCATTCCTCATATTTCCGGCGTAATTTGACTCACAAACAGGGAAAACTCGATTTAAATCTCCGAATTCGTCTCTTGCGCTGAAATTTCAAACGACTAGAAATGGTTCGATTATCAAAGCGATAAATTTGTTTCGCCTCGTAGGCGGTGCATTTTCCTTCTTAGCAATTGCTTTCTTTCCCTGCGGGATACATTTCTTTGAGTCTTTGAAATGAAAGACTTTTTCAGCACGACCCCTATATTCAGTTGTATCTTAACATTATTTAGAAAACAATAACGAAAGTGTAGAGTGTTAGAAAAATACCGTAAGAGACAGGGAATTACGCAGGAGGAACGAATCTATATTAATTCAAGAAAACACGAGTCAAAGATAAGCGTCGTTTTCGAGTTAAGACGTAATTAATAGATAGGGTAGTGATATGGAAATGCATGGATCCTAATGAAAGTAGGCATGATATTGTAGGAGGAAGACGAGAAACTTAAAACCTTTTATGTCTAAACACACAAATAAACTTCAGACATCTCCTTGTCGGAGTAAACTCAACAAATCTTTAAATAAAATTACTTCCTCCTCTTTCCCACCCACTATTTTCTTTCTTCCTTTCTAAACCATCTCATCCTCATTTTCCTGCACGGCAGTAATTGGAAGACCTTCAATTTTCGTAAATGCGAAAAATTGAGCTAAAAAGTAGATGCATACCTTAAGGGATTTTTTCCGCAAACCGTGGTATTTAAAATTAGTTTAAAACATTTAGAGCTCGATTCAGCAAAAAAAAAAAACACTATCTTTGTCAAAATTATTTTTCGTACACGATTTGCGCTTTCAAGTAAATTTTATGATGAAGTCAAATTTTAAGAAATTGTTTTCGGTCATTTGAGTGTTTCTTGATAAAGCAAACAAAACAGGAATTCATCGCTGTTTTTTCAGTTATAGATAATAAAAACACGATACATAAAAGCTACTCGTAAAGTATGACACAATATCGTATTTCGTTGAAGGTAATTAAAATTTAGATCCATCTACGAATAACATCCACCAATCAGATAGAATGAATAGTATATTAACTTCACCCAAAAGTCATATAATCTATTTCTGGATGAAACGCGGTCGTTGCAATTACAATAAGGAGTCTCTACAAACATCATAGGACACATATTAAATATTTCCACTTTCCAATTAGATCGTGGTTCAATGTCAGCACCTCGCGTGAAATTCATATTCCAACAGAGAAAGGACGGGCAGAAGCACTGTTGTGATTGAAATATATATTTTATATAAGAGATTTATTGGGAGTTTAATATTTGCGATCCTTTTTACTCCTTGATAACCAATATCCGCTAGAGAACACATAAAATAGCGATGAAATTTTAACCGTTACAAATTGGAATCCGCTCTCTCGTTCATCACAAAGGACATTTGCAGTCATTTTTAAGTGTTGTTACAAAATCTTTTCGTAAATTGTTTCCGTTGAAATGTGATCATAATCGCGTGCTTTAGTTACATTCCGGCGATTAATACTGAAATTTAAATTCGTTCCAATAATTCTTGCGTAATTGCCATACTTTGATATTTAATTAGGTAAAAAACTTATCTCTCATCTAATAAATAAAAGAGGATGTCTGTCTGTCTGTGGCAGCCATAACCCATCAGAGAATAAAGTTAGGAGCTTGAAATTTTGACAGCAGCTTCAGGTTGATCATGGGAGTTAGAGTGCTGAATATAATAATTCAAATCGGCCCACGGGGTCGTGACCCCGGAGGTCACGGATCGGTCGGTCAAAATTTCAGTTTCTTGAGGATATCTCAGCAACTACTGGACCGATTTTGATGAATCATACACCAATATCAATTTTTCGATGATATACATTTTCTAGCTGAAAATGGACAAAATCAGTCCACTGGGTCGAAAGGTCTTAATGTAAAGACCGGTTCAAATTTTGGTTTTTTGAGTATATCTCAGCAATGAATTGGAATAGGTTTAAAAATATAAATTTTTCATCAGTTATTTCTGTAAAACATAATTTTCGCATTTATGGCATTATTGAAGTATAGAAATTTACTAACATTCCATATCTTACGTAAAAATTGTTGTTGAATTGTTGTTAAAATTGTTATTTCATTGAAATATTTGTTGTTTTTAATTGAATTATCTTCTAATCTAACATATAAAGGAGAATGTTTGTAAGTTTGTTCGCTTTGAATGCTTTTAATACGAGATGGATGGTAACGGAGGGGGGAGATGGAGAGAGGGAATTAGAGGGAGGGGTGGAGAGAGGGAGGGGGGAGATGGAGGGAGGGAGAGATGGGAGGGAGGGGGAGAAGAGAAGGAGAGGGTGGGAGGGGGAGGGAGTTTATACGTTATTTTCGTAATATTTTCTTCCTTCATTCATCGAAATAGGAAAATACGTACGCTTTTAAATATACGCTAATATTACCAGATACAACAGAAAGGAGATTGTTTTTGTGATTTAACATTTATAATGTATAACTCCATATTTGTGGGTTTGATTCTAATTGAATATCTTTTCAGTGTTAATATATACCTACTGTTTCCTCTACTTCACTAACGCCAGGTTACATTAGCAGTATACGTCCGAATACTCATTTTTAAAAACTTTTCTTTTTAACGCGACCGAGGGACAACGGCGTTACGTAGCGCGACGCCAGCGCCTTTTCATTCCCAAATTTCCTCGCTTTTCAGGTGCGAACCGCAGTTGGCAAGAGCGTGTCCGTTTACCTGTCACTCAGAAGGGACATATTCGGCGCCCAACAACGAAGGAACAGCGCCTTCAGCAGCGTCTTCGTGGCAGAGAGAGGCGGTGGATGCGCCGAAGACGGAGAGGCGGGAGGAATGTCGGAGGTGGGACGGGGAGACGTCGAGGCAGGGGGAGGGCAGGGAGGGAGGAGGAAGAGGGGAGAAGGGGGAGAGGAGGAGTGGCAGAAGAGGTGGAGAAGGAGACACAGGAGCCGGAGGAACAGACTGAGGAGAAGGGCGTCAACCGCTCCGGGAGGAGGGTCCGGAGACGAAGACGAAGAGGAGGAGGAAGAGGAAGGAGAGGAGGGAGGAGGAGGAGGAAGTGGAGGGGGGAAGGAAGAGACGGGGAGCGGAGGAAGGAGGACTACGTGGAGGAAGAGGGAAAGCAGGGTGGAGGGCAGGGACGTGAACCTCGGATTGGTGTGTGGCGGTGGGTGCTGGTGTTGCTGCGCCAAGAGGAAGGGAGGGGACAGGAGGAGGGGAGTGGAAGAAGAGGAAGAGGAGGGGATGGGAGCGACGGAAGTGGGGGCGGGGGAGGTGGGTGGAGTGGGGCCGGATGGGACGGGAGGATTCTACTACTGCTGCAGGCGGGGGTTTGTGGCGGTCAGCGCCGAGCCAGACGCCCCAGAGTAAGTTATGTTTTTGATCGCTGGGTATGGCTACGGAGTGCGTTTTGCCTGCTAGCCGTAGGAACGTATGGAACGAAAAGTATAAAAGTCGCCTTCTTGTCGAAACTTCCTCTAGTTTAAAAAAAAAACTTGTTTCTTTCGTGACTATTGTATCCCGTTTAATTAGTCTTGCTTGTCGTTTCACACACCTTTTTAGTTTTTCTTTCGTTCAAATGCCTGAATTTTACACGCTTGGTATTTTGTATTGAGCTGCTTCCATAATTTTGAGGTTGCTGTTGATTGTATGAAATGATCATTAAACCTAGGATTACTTAGTCTCCAAGGATTCTCGAAGTTTAGCTGTGTTGGTAAATTGCTTTTCCAAAGAGATGCATTTATTTTGCTATCAATTTGAATAGCTTCCGAAAATGAGTTTTTGTCAAATGAATTCATGATTGCGACGAATTATGTCGCCATTAGAAACAATTTTCCAGTGCTCTTACGGCGTCATTCAAAACTTTGTACCTTAATGATCAACTTTTACAATTATCCTATCTAACTGAAATTCATATTTAAAAATGAATGTAACTTTAAATCAATCAAATGGTTGTTACCAAAAAATCTTCCAGTTTGCAACAAATATTTGCAAAGTGAAATATTGTCATTTGGTTTCATTATAATTATGTGTTCATGTTCTATGTAATGCAATATGTCAATTTCAAACAGGTGAATATGTCATTATTGACTTATGGTGAAACATCAAGTGACATTTCTTATTAAAAGTGCAGTAAAACAAATCCTCTGTAGCAAAAGTTTTTTTCATCTTCGTCAAACTCAATTGAAATTAACCAAAATTCCTTAAAATATAGAATTTGATTTAAATTGAGCACTTATTAATTGTCAACTCATTAGAAAATCAACAAAAATAATCAATTAACTTAGTAAAAGCTCTTAGGTGTATTGAGAAATAGAACAAAATGACTGAATGCTTTACATAACCTCCACATTGAGTACTTTTGCCAGTTGAATGAAAAGTTACATGAAATGAATGATCACTAATGTTATACATTTTCATTAACCTTTCATGAATATTTTAATGAATATCTTGAGATAGCAAAGAGAGCCTCTAAAGATGAACCATAATCAGGATTAATGAAAACATGTTTTTATGCATATGTGCGTGTGTATAGCAATACATACAAATACAGCAATTATTATTTTTGGGGATTTTTGCGCAACAATTAGAAGGTGTACCCATTAAAAAACTTACAACTCGTAGAACAATTCTTTCAGGGGCAACTGGGTCATAAATTTCCCTTAAAAACGTCTTTATAATTAATTCATTTCCTCCCGAGTAAGCAACACTACGATGTATCATACATTCAAAACGAGCAAATTCATATGAAAGCAATTTTCCGCTTGCACCCAATCGAAGCTATTAATTTTTCATTCCATTCGCTGCTACGGGCGATCTGATCAAAATTGCTTCAATTCCAATACTGCCCACTCTTCTGATTAAAGACACATTTACTTGCACTTTAGTTAATGACAAACAAGAAGTTTCCTAAGCAGGTGACTCGCTCGCCTAGCTCTTGTCCCGGAACTGAGAGCAAGAGAGTTTCAAAAATATTTTTAATTTTTAATACGCCATAGTAAATTCTTTTTTTTTAAATAATAGAAATGCTATTGTTTCCAACGACCGATAATATTATTCTTTCTAAGAAAGAAATCGACAAATCAATTTTTAATCTGAATAACACGAAGCATTAAGGATAGCTATCTTGTTGAAATGCGCGTGCAGTTTGATCAGATTACGGAAGAAAGTTAAATACATACAAGCTGATGCCCGTTGAAATCTCAACGGATGAAAAATGGAGATTTTAAATGAGTATGATGTAGTGTAAAGTGAAATGATCTTTAATTTTTGTATTAGATTTTTTTAAATTTCATCCCCAAATGTGAAATTGTGTATAAATAATTTCTTTTAGGTTTCTTTATCTGAAGTTGAAAAAAAAACGAATGATGTAATGATAAACACACCGTAGCATTCGGTTAAATAAATAAATTACTTTCAGGGAACAAATGAACTGAATAAAGATAATTTATACTTAATGAAAATGACACATTGCCTCCTGCCCATCCTTATCATCAATCAAAATAAGTCTCAATAAAAATTACTACTTCACTGTAGTCCACCTCTTCACGTACCACCTTCCCATTAGGGGTAAAAGTCTTTTTGGCGCTACTGGTGCAGAAATTTACTTTTTCATCCTGTCAGCAGCGGCAAATGAATGTCTACCAACGTAATGTGAGGCCTCGAAGCATTTATTCTTGTCTTGTAATAAATTAATATCCCAAAACCTACAACTCTCTTTTGGAAAGAAGCGAAAACGCATCTGCTTATCGCTAGCTTTTCTGTCCCGCGAGCACCCGCCTTTTCATACAACTTATTTATTCGTCTCATGAAAGCTACAGCAATTATTAATACGGGATCATTTTCAAAAATATATTTCAACTATTCTGAAACTTTCATTCGCTGCATATACCCTTCTAAATTAAATAGGGAAAAGGTTTCTCGCAGACTAACTTTTTCATGTTTGTAACTAAAAATGTTAGGTAAACGTTACGCGTGTTAATATTCTATAGGAATTTCCTAAGTTTTATATATTTTTCAGTTACGTAAACTTTATTCAGAATCATTACAGAAGTCATTTAAAAAATGGTCACGTTTAGACAAACAGAAGTCGAGAAATGATGTTGTATGTAAAAAAAACATGATATACGCAGATTACAAAATTTTAAAGTTTTTTAAAACTTTTAAGGTATTTCCCGAATGTGCATAAAGTTAAAACATATATAATAGGATTCAGCATGAAATTTACTATGATAAAACGCCATAATTTCAAGTAAACCGAGCTATTGCAAAATAGGGGAAATTAATGCAAGAGAGAGAGAGAGCACTATAGATGCAACACTGTCGCTACCCGAGACGGACTGAGTTCCCTGAAGATAAGCATATTATTATAATAGATATTCAAATGACTGGAAAGAAAAAAAATCCTTAAAGTGAGATACGAGAGGAGTTAGCGGAAAATAATTAAATATAATAAACAGAATATGGAGAATTAAGTAAACATAGAAGAGAATAAGACTCATAACGGGCGATACTGGAAGTTTTGAAAGCCTTACTTCTGGGAACGGTGAGCATATAGGGTGAGTCCAAAACAGACCGAAGTGAGGAATTAGAATTTATAGTTTACGTCATCAGTTGAAATTGTCCAGAATAATAAAATTTTGTGCTTTATTGCCCATTCTATAAATACAGATATCTTCCATATCAAGTTAGAAGCTAAATGGTAATAATAATAAAAATACTAGTTATCGAAGGTATTTGCAGTGAATTCTTGATAAATTATATTTTATTCATTTCAATATATCAGAAGTAAATTATTTAATCTTTTTCTTCATTCGCCGAAATAAAGTTAAATATCACGTAAACTGCAATTTTCAAATCAATGCCACTAAGAAATAAAGAGTTAATCCAGTTCTACAATAGCAAACAATTTCCTTCGTCATCATTCCAATATCATATCCGTTAACGAATTTACGGTGCTATAGAAAAAAACAAGTAGAATATTATTAAAGACTCATTTTTATATTAAAATTCACTTTATTTAGGCTCGTTCATCAACTAGCGGAAACCAGGTCCTACTTTTATTATCAAACCCGTATCTATTTTATTCAAGGATGGAAATTCCTCCGTAATTCCAAGGACTTAGCTACGGTTAAGGGTAATGGCCAAAAGTCCGCTATGGGAACGTTCCTCGGTCTCATCCCTAAGAAACACATAATAAGTCCGTTGCCTTTTCTCGGGAGATCCAAAAATAGACCTTCGAATTTAATAAAGTCTTTGTGGAGCGGCTCTAGGAGAAAGGGACACATGAATATACAGAAAGAGAGATGGGTATAAGAGACAACGGCCATAACACTCCATCTAAAGCCGCAATACACAACAAACAAAAGGATTGTGGCTTGTGGAACTCAACCCATCCCGTACAAAAGAATGGCTCTGATGATGTTTTCAAAACTATCCATCCGCCCTTTCCACTTCGCGACTAACTCATTCCATTTACCGGGTGCCTAAGTGCATCGAGGACAATTGCTAAAAATCATGTTGCATTAACGAGACAACGTAGGCTTTGATATTTCCAGAATGAAAAAATGCGCTTATGTTATTTTTAAGCTTTTAAAAGTAAATTTCAGTTAAAATCGAATCATAATGGTACTCTGCGGCAAATAATGTCTGCGTTCTCTTTCTATTCATTCTAAATACCTGATTTACCTCAATTTATAATACGGTGAGAAATCTCTTTATAAACCATGAATTAAATTGATCATAGCCAGATTACGATATCAAGTTGCGGATTAATGCCTTCCGTATATCGCTGATATTGTTTTTTAATAATTTACCTTAATGTAGATGCATGGATAGTGTTTTGCCTCTCGGTAGATTTCTGACTCACCCCATCCAATATATCAAAATCTCGCATAACCCTGGAATTATTTTAGTTTATACCTTTGTTAACTCTATCAGCCGTTTCAGTTTGGCCTTTTAAATTAATTCTGGTAATTATCTCATAACAATGTTTTTAATGCAGAAAAAACTAAATACGTACATTTGTCTGAACCTTTTTTTTATTTTGGCCAATTCCAAGATTTTGGATGTAGTTCACTTTCATTTGCTGTGCCAGAATTCCTAATCGTATTAATTTAAATGTTAGGGCATTAAAATTCCTCATTAAATCCTCGAATTTCATCCAGTAAAAAATAAAAGGAGGAAAACGAATTATAAATCGTATTTTAAATTAACACCGATGACATTTTCCATTTCTACTGGGTGGATTTTTAGCTAGTGCCTTAAGAACGTCAAATATGCTCCCACTAATCCCATTCTGCTCCATCATTATTTTTATTGCGGTTTTTATTTCAAAGTTTGTTTTGTTCCCATTTTTGGAATCAACGCGCGTAAAGATATTCAACGTTGCCCTCACTTCGTCCGTAAATCTACAACAAAAATCACGTCCATAGAAGGACTATACAACACACAGCCCAACGTACGTTGCTTAATCGTTTGTGCAATTGTTTCCAGTGTATTGGCCGCCCATATCGAGGAAACGAAATTGAGAATAAAACGAATAAATAGCGAATGGCTACCAGCACTGTGCGCTTACGTTAAATAATAATGATTCACTGGTCACGAATTTTCAATCAACTATAGTCGGTTCACCAGCTAAAGTCTCTTGGCCTACTTAGAGCAAGTAGCCAATCACGAACGTTTCCCCTTCCATCGCCCCTCTCAACTTTCGTGCGGGACAGCAGACACCGGTGCGCGTTGCCAGATCTTGCGGATTTTCGCCTTCAGCTGATATACTACGCAATTTCTAATGGCAACGCATCCTGATGTGATCTCTTCGAGAGCAGGAGTGAGACTTGGTTCCTCCCCACTACCTTCCCAAACAAACCGTCTCCTATTGGCTGCTGCTAACTGGCGTACGCTTTCAAGGCCAAGAGACTTTAGCTGGTGAAACGACTATAGTACGAAACATTGCCATTCAAAGCGCGTTTTGTAGAAGTTTATATTTGGTTACGCAAGCTAAGATTTCAACTTCGCTTATCCTCCGCCTGGACGAAAATCCCACACTATTTTACAGGTAGACAAAGGCCTACTGCCTACTACCGTCCATTCACTTCCTTCCTTCCCCATTCTCTTTCGTCCCTTTCTATACGATATTCTCTCAAGCTCTCTCTCTCTCTCTTTCTTTTCTTCCTCTCACTCTTCCTACTTTACCGCTTTTTATAATCGGAAGAAAAATAAAAAATAAAAAAATAACCGAGACGTGGAACAACGCAAGGGATGAATTTCGCGATGAAAAGACTCGTTAACTCGTTCTGGGTCTAAAAATAGCCAAAGATGGCGTGATAGAGACAAGGAAAGGGAGAAAAGGCAGAACACTGAGATAGATAGATAGATAAGTGGCTTTATTTTCAGGGCGAAATTGAGACCATAAGGTCCCCTCTTCCAGAGAGAGGGAGATATGCTTATCTCGAAACGAAATATAATTCCTCCACTCCGTTAGGATTCAGAATAATGGGTCTGCAATTAAAGTTCGGTCAAGAGAATAGAGAGGGTATTGCTAATAGAAGCTATGGCTCAATTTATAAATGCTGACGGCTAAAGCTTTGCGCATAGTATTTTTTTTTACTTAGAATGCTGTCATAATTGACTACTCAAAATTTCTCATGAGGGGATTACAATGATGGATTTTTTTGCCCGCAACACCTTTCTTATAATCATGACATAAAAGCATGTAAAACGTAGAATGTAAAATGCAAAATAGTGTAGATAGCACTCATTTTTATGCTTGCCACAGTAAAATTTGGATAAATTAAGTTCGGTTAGCTAATTAATTCTTTGTTTTTAGCGATGGCATATTGGCATGACGATATACATAATGTAAAAATATATATCTCGTTTAGGTAGTAACCACAATGGCTACAGTAATATTTTTGCCTGACAATATAAGGATAACATAGTTTAAATATTTATAGATAAATGCATTGATTTTCTTACGGATGAGTGAGAAAATAATTTCTGCCAAGTGGTAATGAGTAATTATTGATTATGCACTGATTCGTGACAATTTCCTTAATATACTTTCGTATCTTGAAACAGTTAGGTGAAGCTGCGTTTCATCTCGCTCCGGACTTAAAAGGTAGGGTGAATATTCCACATTCGATCAGACAATCATATATGAATACCTATATATTTTCATATCTTTGACATGCTACATATATGTATTATTTATTTATTTCAAGAACCTTTCGAATGTATTGAAGAAAGAATTTCTCCTTGAAAAAAGAGCCTAAATGTTTTATGCATTTCCATCAGCTAGGTTATTGAAAAAATAAATTGATTAATGTGTCATTCTTTACCGTCCTGTATAATATCATTAAATTAAATAATACACTCTAAAGAGAATAGCAGAAATATAAGAATTTGTGATCCTTAACAAAGATATCTCAACTTCCGAAACTGTAAATTATACAGATTACCATCCGTTTCTGTGACAGAATTTACTGAAGTTAATACTTGTTCACATTCAATTTGTTCCTCGAGTAATGCGATATCACCTATTTACTGAAAGCATATGAGCAACATCAGTGAAGAACACTTAGGCTTATTACCTATAGCAAAGACCTCGAGATAACCGATCATGTTTGTCAGATTTAAGTGAATTTCACTTTAATTGTATGAATACAAAACTGTTAGACATGTAAATGTTGCATTCTTTCACAGATTTAACATGAACGACAAAAACCTTTTAAGAATTTATGATTAGTTGGCTTACTTTTCTACGTGAATTTTGCTTCTGCCATAACAGTGCACGTTTCAAACACCAAATAACTTTTACACTAAAGTCTAGTTAATTAAAATTGCTTCGCTCCCCGTGCCATCCAACCTATTCTCGAGTTCCGGGATCATTTAATGTAATTAGGATAAGCAACCACGACCACCGAACGTGTAATCCCCCTCAGCTTCCAGGCTCCTCCGTAAATTTTTTACCTTCGAATCTCCCGTCCACAAAAAGCAACGCGGTTTTTTCACCCTTTTCTTTCAACAAAAACAGAAAAACAGTCCACTATTCAACGATTCACCCACGCGGCTACTCACTCCATTCACAGTCATTCACTCATTCTTTTCTCCCTCTTTCTCTCATTTTCAGGACTCAAGTGTAAAAAAAATGTCCCGGCTACTGCAGCGCATCAGGGAAGGAAATGCGTGTGCGCTAACGTTTGTGTCAGTTTCGCGCGCTTGCGTGTGTGTTGTGTGAGTGCGTGTGTGTGCTCGTGATTTCACGAGTGTTTGCTAAAGGGATGACGGGAACTATGACCCTGTGACCTTCCTCTGAAGATAGAGGGGAAAAAGAAAGATATGAAAGTGATAGGAGGAGAAGACGAAGTTGCCAAAACGACAACAAAACACTTAAAATTTACAAGAACACCACGCACCTTGAGCCTAAAAAAAAAGAACTCTACGAGTTCAAGTCAATTTTTTGTATCGTTTGGGTGCCACTGAAAACGATTTCGTTTTTTTAGCTGCCTTCCAGAAAAGGTTTCAACATGAAACCGCTAAAAAAGAGTCGTATAAAATATATTAGTACCAATAAATCGCGTTCTAGGATAAAAAAAAGTCACGAGAGTATTTTAAAAAAGCAAATAAAGTAGGGAAAGACAGTTTAATATAAGGAAAAAAGGAGGGTATCTGAGAAGCGTTCGTATCCTTAGTTTTTTTTTTTAATATCTATAACTGAGGCTTTCCATGTTTTTTTTTGTGAAGACACCTGACGAGCAGCACTTAAAAAATAAACTTAAGACTTTTTATTTTCTATAAACGAGCTTGTGCAATATAAATGGCATACTGAATAAATAAAACGTTTCCTCCCAGTACATGGAAATTTATATTTAAAAAAAGCCTTTTGAAATTCTGGTGGCATTTATCATCTTAACTTTTAGAGCACGTAGAAAATATCATTCGCTTCGTGGAAACAAAGTAAAGTTGGAAGAGGAGAGAATCAGAGAAGTAGCCTGTTAAGATGGTGTGAAACAACAGGTGGCAAAGAACAAATGAGAATACCTCAAGAGACGAACGAGATTTAGCTATTTTCGGTGAGATAATTTGCTTAGGGATAAAATATACACAAACAAATATACATATATATATATACATATACATGCAAGTATAAGTTGGGAGAGGGTGGGGATTGGTGATGGGTCCGGAACAAAAAGTTGTATAATATGAGAATATACGGCCACGAGAAGAAGTCGAAAGTTAAAACGACAACTGAAAGCAGACTGAGATTCTTATAAATCGAAAGTAGCGCCTTACCCAGTGACGAATATAAATGTATAGTTTTATTTTCATCAATTTTGCCTTACCTGTCAATTTTCACCAGCTTTTTAAAAACTATTTTGTTACTCCAACCCAAATAATGAATTCGTATTAGCATTCAACGTGTTAATAAATATTTTTCATCTTAAATTTATTTGAAATTATACTAATAATGTAGATATAACAAAGAAAGTCAAAGTACAGCTATTTAAGTGATATGAGATGTTGAAACATTATGAAAATAGAGTAATAAATAAGTGTTACTATTATTAAATACACATCTACAGTTTAATAAGCAACTATATTAATATTTCGCATCGAAAAAAATAAGTAGCTTTTGTACTGGCGGAATGTTTTTGTATTTTTGTAGCATTCGAAATATATTTCATTGAATTTTCCACATGCCTTAAAGCTTCACCAACACATAAATAAATATTACCAGAGAATGTTTGCGGTAAGAATAGTTTTGGGGTATTGGTGATATCAAGTGCAATGTTTCCAAACTTAAATGTAATTAAAGAGGGATCCTACCTTCTAAAATGGCCTAATCGTTTGTTTTCTAAAGAAGCTATCAAACAGCTTACGAAATGTGTGAAAACACACGACAATCAGACATTATGAGACATTTTTTTTAGAAACTCAATTTTGGGTCAACCATTTCTTCATCGTATCGTTTTTCTTCAATCCTATCATTAAAGAAAGCAACATGACGATTTAATTATGTATCTACGCTATTTTATGTGGGGAATACTACAAAGATTATGATGAAATGTATATTTTAAAATATTTTGCAGAATAGACTGAAAAATAATGGCTTAAAGTAGGTCAATGAGAAGAGAAATAGACTCTAAAACATATAAATCGTGTCGTTTTAAATATAAACCCTTTAATTTGCATACAAAAACTCGATTTCAATTCTATTTGATCCTATCAACCAACATTTATTGAATCGTTTGATACCAAATTGAACTAATATATCTCGAAGTAATCCTCGTTCGTAAAGTGAATATTAAATCGGAAAAAAGGAACAAACTTGTTATTTGCAAAAGTTAACATGCCATGCACACTGCGTATCTTTGAAGACGGATTTTATTGATCTTTATGTGCCTTATTTCTGGTCATTTTTTTGTGTTTTTTAATCCAAGGACGCGGGGGCTAGTTAAAAAATGTGCCTGTTCAGATAAAACGCCAAATGTAATTCCTATTATATTTTCATTTAACAATTCGCTAATACCAGTTTTAAAAATTAGCTCGTGCGATTGGAAGCAAATATATTTTGAAATGCTCATATTCAGAAATTAATAATTGGGATTGATATTATTTGCGCTATTACAGGCAATATGGTATGTTTTTTATGAAAAACGCAACACTCCCAAATTAATACGATACGCTATATTTTCCATGAAATTTTGGTAGTAAATATTATAATAATAGGAGGATAACATGATAGATCGGTGGAATTCTTCCTCTGCCACACACTAATCGCGGTGGCTTGCAGAATATTTATTCAGATTAATTTCTGCCAATTTTTATAAGTTCCATTTGCAAAACTCTAATTTCATTGTATCGGTAGTATCTTATGTTTGAATATGATATCTATCAAAATGACAGATATCACAGATATTGAATATGATACCTTTTCCACGGCTTATTGCATTTTAGACACAATAAGCGTCATCATAAATGTAAATTAATAGCAATTTTAAGAAACGATCTATTCAACTGGAGATATTATAATTTTACATGATTTTAAATATTCTGTCACAACAACTTCTTGAAGCGTACATTTCATGAAACCCCATCCCATTTCATTCGATAAGATTGATTTAAATTGTTTAAGATAATGTAAATCGGACAGAATAACAACATTTCCTGAACCTGTTAGCATTGCAGAAAAAATTAATTGACGTAAAGCAGGAGAATTTGGAAATGGATCTTCTCAAACTTTACCAAAATGTGGGCGAAATAGTTTTTAAAACACAAAATTTTCATCCGCAACGGCCTACGAATTTTGTGGCCTTTAATGCTTAAGATTATGGAGAAAAATGCGCACACATACGTTATAATGTAAATAAACCGCTAAAAACCTTTTTTCTTACTCCAGGCAGAAAAAAATATTTTTTAAATGATGCGAACAACTCTAAATCGACTTGTTTTGGAGATTAAATTGTTTATATCCGTATCCTAGGTTGAGTTTTTTATTTCAAATACAAAAACCGCTCTCGATTTCAAACAGACCAATTCAAAACCCCGGATAACTACGTGCATATATCCCGACGTGTGGCGGGAAGACGAGTTCTCCGTAGTAAGGGGAGGACCCGGAGAGTAGATTATTGGACGAGGAGGGAATACGTTCCAAAGGTTCCCTTCCCCGCCTCCGGGAAGCGTCTCGTTCCCTGTCTGGATCCGCCCCGATATATTCCCTTTAACACGTCATATTTCTCCTTTAAAATTGTTCGTGACGAAAGGTGGTGAGAGGAAACGTAGAATGGGGCCATGGTTGGGGAGAGGGGGTTGCAGTCCTGGTTTTTTGAGGGATTTGAGAGAGAGAGAGATGGGATGGAGATTGAGGTAAGGATGAAGAATGGTAGAGAGAAGAGATGGGGAAAGGGAAGGGGAAAATGGAGTGAGGCTTTCAGAGAGAGAGAGGGAAAAGACGGGTAGAGGATGGAAATAGAAAAATATTGCGGTTGGGTTGGGTTGGAGAGAGAGAGTTGACAGAATGAGAAATAAGTCGGAGAGGGGGGAGAGAGAGACGGGAGGGAAGAAGGTGAGGAGTGGAAAGAAAAGTACTGAGGCGGAAGAATGCTTAAGTAGGGGCAGGGATAAAAAAAACACCAGATTCCGCGAGGAAAGATACATAACGCTGACACGCGTCGGGAGGGTCATAAAAAGTGAACATCGATGCCGCGAAAATGTTTCGCGTACTGGGAAATCTTAGTACAGGATCTATTGCTCGCTTTTGTACACATTTTATCATAGAGGAGGGGCACCGAAGCGCCTAATAGTGACGACTTTTAGAGTTGAAGAGGATGAAGGATGACATGTCGCCCGAGCACGTTGTGATCTCTTTTGATAAACCTTCACGAAGCTATATTAAGAAAATACCTTAGGACGGGCCTGTATCATAAGCGATAAAGAAATTCATTAGTCGGAATAAAAACATGATGAAGCGTTTTCGATCTACGTGTTTATGCCCGCTTTTTATCTCTCGCGAGATGGTATTTTTCCCCGGGAGAAGGATGCGGAGGAATGGTGGGGTGAGGTACGGAAGATAGAAGAGGGAGGTTGGGATAGGGAAAGGAAGGTGGAGGAAGGGAGGTGGAAGAAGGGAGAAGCAGATAAAGGGAAGATGGAGAAAGGCAAAGATGGGGAAAGGCAAAGATGGAGGGAGGGAGGGGAAGATGGAAGAATGGAGGGAAAGAGGAGAAACTTAGCGAGTTGTATCGATCTGCATGTTGGTTAGAGAGAGAGAGGTGGTTTTTTAAAAGAGGTTGGAGCTGTAGGGAGAGAGAGAGAGAATGAATGAAACAGGCATGGAGGAGAGAAAAAGGCAGAGAGAGAGAGAGAGATTTAAGAGAGGAAGGGACCGTGTCCCAAGTAGTGTAAACAATTTCGAACCGGGAATTCTCAGCAATCGCGACTCTAATGTTCCAGAAAAATATATACGTACCGCAACGGTTTGCAGAGTAAATATACCGATTCGACACTGGAAGCTCTCTTTAATCGCCACTAGCATTGTGAATTCTCGGCGAGATACTTTTAAGTTAGATATACTTACTTGGCTTTGAACGAATTAGCTATCGAGATTTATTTCGCGAATGTTAAAAAAGGGAGTTTTACAAGGAAAAAAAGAAATATATTTTACACGAATTTCAATTTTTTGAGCGCGACACTAATTTCGCGATAGAACGTTCCATCGAGTGGCTACAAAAAGATGACACGAGTTTTGGAGTTGACGAATCCGTCTGTAAATGAAGATGAAGCGAAATGTATGCTGCGGTAAATGAACACCTCTCAGCAAATTGTTATTACCGCCATATTGCGATGCAATTCCAACATGATGGTTTCCCTAACTGAAGATCTAACGTCCGTACGTTTCGAATACGAGAAAGGTTACATTCACGACGTCAACCACCTAACGTTTTGTTTTACTCCCGTCACCCCAAAAAAACTCAAAAACGGATAACGTTTCCGTCTTTCTCTTCAACACAAGTTGCGATCCTCAAGAGATCGACATGTTACCACCTAAATCATTCAATACGAACGTCCGAAACACGATAACTGGAAAAAATATTGCACGGCAAAAACAACAGTAAAGTAATGAAAATACCTTACTTCTTCTCGGTGCTTTTTGGTGACGATACACGGCGTACCAGCACCTTTTTTTTTAAAACGATGTTGACCCACGTCAAATTTCGGTACATTTTCATTTTTTTTAATTCTTTAAAACTTCAAGTAATAAACGGCTTCCATAAATGTTAAACATCTTGACTTTTATTATCAACTTTTTTATTAAAAGTTCATCACAACTTCAACAGAGAAGGAGAGGAGAGGGTGCAGGAAGAGGTGGAGGGGAGGGGGGGGGGGGGGGTACCGGCACCTATCTCTTTTACAAAAAAAAGCACTGCTTCTTCTGATTAGTCTACGCCGTTGGACTCCGGAAGGAAGCGTGATAGGGATTGGCAAAAAGGGAAGAAAAGCCGGGAATTACAGGTCTTTTTTTTTGGTCCGACGCGTAGTCTGATAAGATCCTTCTTGCAATTGGAACCTCCATGGGGATGAACGTGGAAAAGGTACGACCGAGAAAAAGCAGCAGTACCAGTATAGGATGAAGTAGAAAGGATTAGGGATTGGGTCGATGGAAAAGAAGCCTACCAAAGCAGCGAATGGGAGTGAATGAGAAGTTGCATGGAGGATAATGCAAGGAACGAGGAAGGCTGGAATGAAGGGAGAGGGATTGAAATGAACGAGTTAAAGTGGAGTTAAAAGATGGAAATATAAAACAGGCATGAAAAGGGAAGGAAGAAAAGAGAAATGAAGGCAGACGAGGAATAAAAGGAAAGAGGTAAAGTGAGAGGAACGCTCACTGACCGTGCTTGGAAGTGGTTGGGAAAAGGACAAAACTTGGAGACGGGAAGATAAAAAGGAGAGGTAGATAGCTCGGTGGAAAGAAGAACGGATAAAAAAAGGGGAAATGAGGCGAAAGGAAGAATGGTAAACCGGAAAAAATAAATCGAAAAGAGGAGAGACACGCATTACGGGAGGAGTTATCGAGGTAGAAAGATAAGTAGGTAAGTCATCAATTCGAGAAAGATTTCCCGCTTTTTTTTTTCAGAAATCAAATTGAAAGACCGTGTACGGCTATTGGAGAAACATATTCGATAAACTCATCTCTTGAAGTTATTGAACGTGGTTAAGGAGAAAAGAATAGAAATGAAATAGAAAAACAAAAAGGGAAAGGGAGGGGGTTGCACTGAGAAGGATTAAATGAGGATAAAATGCTCGGAACTTCAGAAATATAACAGTTGGAAAAGTAAATATGAAAGAGGAAGGTTATAAGGGGAAAATAGGAAAGGAATGGGAGGATAAACGAGCGAGGAACGAGACAGGAGGAGAGATTAAAAGTAGTGTGCGGAGAACGGAAGGATAAGGAAAAAACACGATGGGAGCAAGGAGAGAGAGAGAGAGGGAGGGAAGATAGCGGGAGAATCACGAACTTGCTGCACAATGACTTTATCAAGAGAGAGAAAGTGAGATCATTCACACGCGGGGGAGCAGAAAAGAGAAACGTTGGTAGGGAGACGAGGTCTGTGGATAAGGAAGAAAGGGGAAGGAGAGAGGGTGGACGGAGAGAGGGAGGAAGGAAGTAGTGAGGATAGAAAGAAGAGAGAGGAAGGAGGAGAGAAGGATGAGAAAGGAAAGAGGTGAGGGAGGAGAAAAGGAAGGGAGAGGGAAGAGAGGAGACGAGGAGAAAAGGAGGAGAGAGCGGAGAGAGGAAGGGGGATAGTGGAAGGAGAGAGATAAGGGTTGGGGAGGAAGGAGTGGGAGGAGGGAGGACATAGGAGGGAGAGAATGAAGAGAAAAGGAGAGAGGGTGGGGAAAGGAGTAGAAGAGAGGGAAGAGAATGAGGTTGAAGGGGAGGAGAGAGCGGAGAGGAGAAGGAAAGAGAGAGGAAGAAAGTAGAAGAGATAGAGAGGAGGAGCGGTGGGGACGGAGGGATGAGAGATGGAATGAAAGGAGTGAGGAATTAAAGGAGTGAAGGTTAAAAAGGGCGTGATGACGACAGAGGAGAAACGCGACAAGACGAGGGAGAACGAGGATGGGAAACGATGGTGGGGAACGAGGAAGAAAGGGGGGGGGAAAGGGGTGGTGGAGAGGGGAACAGAGTCGGAAGAATGGGGATGGCGACGGAAGGGTGGGAGTTGAGGCTGCGGGGGAAGACGAAGAAGAGAAAGGTGCAAAGATTGGGACGTGCTCTACGCCCTTGGGTGATCACCTCGCCGAGCGATATGAGATACGAAGGGAATCGAAAACGTGGTTTTACTTTATGCGAGATGGGACGAGGTCTTTATATATATATATATTTTTTTTTTGGGCAACACCCCAGCGGCTCTACTTCCGGTAAGTGTTCACTGGGTTTCCTTCAACACCTAGTTGCCCAAAATATCCTTACTTACCTTTCCTCTTCCTTAGTATTTATATATATATAAAGGTCGGAACAAAGCAATATTTCGGGGTGTTATTAGATGGGGTGGTTTCGCGATTTGCTCAAGTTGGGATCTGATGGCACTTGTAAAAGATTGATTGGGTGCGAGGTGCTTTCCAGAGTTATTGCCGGATGGGTATATTCAAGAATCGCATTGGGGTTTTGCAGTATAGAACGTGGAATGAATTCGGAGAGGTGTGTAGTATAGCTTGGTAGAAAAGTCCTGTAGGTTTTGGATTGAAAATTAATACACGGGGTCCATACTCCGTGGAAATTCCATAATACGGAATAAATGCGGTGTTGTTAAAATAAAAACAGAAAATTAAAACAACATAGTTTTACTAACACGGCTTATTCCATATAGTGTGTTGTTTTTATTTTAATAACGCCACCTGTACTCCATGCTTAGTATTTAGTTTGATAAGGCAGTGTGTAAAGGTTTTACTGAAACAGTAAAGGACTTAATGATAGAATGATATTTGAAGTTATCGGGTATAATTTCACAGTGATATACGGATTGTGTTTGAAAGGTTGGATTAAATGTGATCAAAAAGAATGGATGTGTTGGGTTATTGTATTTACTGGTGTTATTAGAATAGGACACATAATAGCCGTGATGTAATTCATCGAATCCGTTGACTTAAATGTTACCGCTAATTAGATCGTCCAAATCGTCGTAAAGAGATAACCGTGATTAAACGGTACAATAATAATCACGGGAAGCTGACGAAATTCAACGTTCGTCCGGAGGAAAAATGTCGATCCTTTCCTCAGAAGCGTCGAATTTTTCGAAAGTAACGCCAAAGAGCGAGATTCAAAAATGCGGCTTGATTTCGGCATAACTTTGGCTGTAATTGGGACGGAATTGGAGTTCGTGCGCTGCGGATTTCTAATTGGACTGGAGAAGAGAGAGGTGCTGGGAGTGAGAGAGAGAGAGAGAGGAAGAGATAGGTGATTTGAGTAATCCGTTGGCTGGAGCAGACATTGTGTGAAAGGCTACGGTTTAGCAAGTTTGGTAACAGAAGAAGGGGAAGGGAGAAAGATAGCGAAAGAGAGAGAGAGAGAGAGAAAGGTGGGGGAGTGGGGGAGACGTGGTAGGGGAAGTGGATGGAAAGGAGGATCCGCCTGCTGGAGCCAACTCAGCACCTCCTCATCCATCGATCGCCTTCTCCATCCTAGTCCCCATCCTCCTCCCCCATCCTTTTAGAGCCCTTTAGTAGGAGTGACCTTCCCCCATCCCAAACCCTTCTCCCTCCATCAAACCACTCCTTCCATCGTCCAGGACCCTAGTGGAGCAAAAACGCCTTAAAATGACGGAGGAGGCCACTTGCGAGGAAAGCAAGAGTCGACTGATTCTGGTTCGCGTGCGGGGAAGGGAGGAGGAAGGCGGCGAGGGTTATAAAAAGAGGATAGAGGTTTGAGGAGAGAGAGAGGGAGGGAGGGAGGAGATTAAGGAGTAGATGGAAAGTGACGGAAAGGGCGGATGAGACAACGAGGAAATAAACCGAATAAAAAAAAGAAGGAAAGCGGTAGGAGAGACGTGACCTAACAAGGGCAACTTTCCAGGCTTATCGCCTACACCAGGGGTCACCAAACCTTTTATTGAAAGGGCCACATTAGGCTTTATGCCGTTTGAAAACTTCAAAGAGCAAGTTTAGACCGCCCAACTTCACCGGGAGGGAGGGTTATCGAGAAAAAAGTTTCAGGTATCTACCTAAAAAAACGAGCTGGCGATCAAAATATTCTTGATGAAAATTGCTCTTGGTGAATACACAAAACTTAAAGAAATATATGAGGTAAGGCAGGCGGGCAGGATTAAATCACTGCGCGGGCCAAATGTGGCCCGCGGGCCGTAGTTTGGGGACCCCTGGCCTAGACGAATCTCCGGCTGTTCAGATACAAGGAAATGAATTCGATGTAATTTATATAAGAGGACATTTTGTTTTAGATTCGAGTGGGCGGAAATAAACAGGTTTCTCCTGAAATTTGGATGAAGACTCCTGCATGATGTGATATATCGGGTTTTCTGAAACCTCGTTCGAAGATAACACAAAAATATTTGGACCAATTTGGCCGAAAGAAATTCTCGAAAAAAGCTATTTTTTTAGTCTGAAAAAGACACTTCTTGAAATAACAAGATGAAGATCGGTTTTAGGAGGATTATAAAAGACGAACTCCAAAATCAAGTCCAGGTGATCGATTTCGGCGGAAAAAAATCGTAAAAAATAAGAAACGCCATAAAAAGGCAAACATGACGGAAAAAACCCGCATTTTTTCGAAGGTTTCAGCTTAAAAATCGATGGGAGGAAAAAAGAAAAGAGTTGGGACAGGGGAAAAAAAGATATTAAAAGCGTATCCTGAGAATTCACAGGGACCGAGAAAAAGGCACGAGAGAGCGAAGGAGAGAGGAAAGCAAAAATATTAAGATGAAGAGGAAAAGAATAAAATTAGAGGCATTCTTCCTTATATAAGTTAATTACAACCTTCAAAAAAAATATAACGAACATTGACGAGAAAAAATAAAACACGGCAAGCCTTTGCTCCATAAAACTCCCACGCAATAATTTTTTTTTAAAAAGAAAGACAGGATATAATCACTAGATTGAAAGATAAATTAACTTCTTTTTCATCGGGAAGAAATGAAAAAGGGTAGGAGAGACAGAGAAAAGGGAGAGATGGGAGAAGGAAGGGGATTATATTGCAAAAGGAAAAGCATAGCCACCCAACTAATAATGGAGTTGGGTTAACCCAAGAGGAAGAGACGAGGGAAGGTAATCGTTTGAATTAGTGGCGGAAGAGGTTTTAGACGGATTCGGATAGAGGGAGCGAGAGGGGGGTAGAGCGGGGAAATGGTATGATGCTTAATTAACAGAGGCTGTGCAAGCTCAATGTCGGCGCGCGTACGACGAGTGCGCGTGAGTGGGATGTCACGGCGATAGAATCAAAAGAGGAATTTCGTTCACATCGTGAATTTCCGAACGTTTGGCGTGGAAACGAGAGTGAGAGTGGGGAGGGAGGAAAAGTGAGGGGGATTGGCGAAAGGTTTCGGACGGACTCCGGGATCGAAAGAGGGGAGAAGATCGTTAAAAGTCACAACAACAGGGAGCACGTGGGGGTGAGAGGAGAATAAAAAGAATGGCTTAGCCACGGAAGAGGAAGGAGTGGGCGGGGCAGTGGGATTAACAACTGGATGGTTAAAAAGGAGAGGAGACGGGGAAGCACGAGGGGCGGCGCGGAAGGAGAGAAGAATGAGCAGGAAAGATTGAGGAAAAGGGGAGGAGGAAAAGGATGGGCGAAATTGAGTCTTTCCTGGGTTACACAGGAAGGGAACCAAAGGAAAAAGAATCCGTGCAGATACAAAGGAAGGTTCGTGGAAAGAGGGAAGAATGTTACGGAGAGAATAAAGGAAAGGGAAGGATAGAAGAAGAAGTAGTATAAATAGAAATTAGCGTACAAGCAGTATATAGATCCTAAGTATGTTGGCGTCTAGGGGAAGGATCCATTACAGCGCCCTCATTAAATTAAAAATATGTTTTACAATAGCTTCTTATTAATTTCTTACCGTTTTAAAAATAACTGAAGAAATTCCATTGAAGATGCCTGTTCATTAATCCAGTGTTTCTTAAACTTTTCCGTTCCGCGGACCCTTAAGAAGTCGCGCTATTTTTTGCTGATCCCCTCTCTCCCCATGAAAGGTTAATACATTTTCAGTTAATTTTCCCATTTTTTTCGCTTTGAAGCATTAGTCAGACCTTTGAACGGGATCATACGAGTTATAGATAAAAATAAACATCATGTCCTACCCAACTCGCGGAGCACCGAGAAATAGCGCAGGGAACCCTGGATGTCCGTTTGTGAAACCCTGCATTAAGCGATATCAAGTGATATAAATCGGGGTCAAAGATGAGTGAAAGGAAATATGAGGAGAACGGCTATAAAAGGATAAAGAATAATGCAAGTATAAATAGATATTTAAGGTGATAAAAATATAAGAGTGAGCTTTGTAGTATTTTGTGTAAGGGTAATGATGTTAAGGGATAGTTAATGCGCTTTTTTTCAAACGAAAACAATCAGAATTTCAAGTCATTTTAGGAGAAAAAGCATTTGCATTAAGATGTAAACTACCAGCCTCGGAAGTTAAAGGCGTAAAACTAAATATTACTTTGTCTGTGTAAAATGTTCCGATTGCATTGCAGGACAGTAATGAAAGAATTGTTGCCAGCACTATAACTGATGTTTTCAAGCTTAATATTTCCAAAATATTTCGCTTTGAATTTTGTTGGTACGTCTCATTTTTTCGGATAAATAATAACTTTATAACGATTCGGCGTTAATATGAGTAATTTTAATGTTACATCTGATATGATAAGATCTGGTAATGACCAAAAAGCAAGTCTTCGAAACCAGGTTATATTAAAATATTTGAATATAAAACAGTTTCTGAATAAGCACTCACATACTAAAACTTGAAAAATTATGTACTTATGTTAGGTATCTCCAAGAGCCATAACAAGGTCATTTTTTATAACCTACTTTTTACCTAAGACATGTACTTAATTTTACAATTTTTGATACACCAGCGTCGATTTGTTTTCAGACGAGTTCGGCAATTCTTCGGTGAATTAAACGGGATTTTATACCTGAGGAATTGCATCCTCCAAAAGTAAAATAAGTCTAGGATGACGTTTTCTTATTTTTTCCGGTAAGTTAGCGATTGAAACTCGACCTACTCCCCAACGTCGTCGCTCGAAACCCCTACTCATATTGCCGAAACTCGCAACGTCCGCAAAATTTCATTTGACGTCAACATCCACCACTCGCTATGCATATCTTTCTTGCAAGAATTGACGGCACGTTATTCGCCAGAGTATATTTACCGTTAAAGCCCCGTCACCCTACGAAACATCTCTCCTTTGAAATACATACCTCGCTACAGCGAGAATCCAGCGATGCACAATACCACGCGAAAGGATCGCCCTACGCGTTCTAAGCAACCCCCCAAAGGGGATACAACGAGGAGGATAGGCGAGGTATTACCCCCACGCGAAAGGAATATTTCGCGCGCGAATCGGCACGGACGCGCGGCAAACATCTGAACTCCTGCGTGTGTCGCACTCGTGGGAATAAGAGAAGGGGGGAAGAAGCACGGTCGACGAAGGTGGTGGATACAAGGAAGGCATACACTATGCTGGACGTAGGATGGGGATTAACACGGGAAGGAGATGAGGGTTTCTCCGAAGGGGAACAAGGTGTTTGAGTGGTGGGCGTCGAAAAATGTCGGGGGACGACGTATTTGAGCAGCGGGATGGTAGGATTTTGAACGCCAACTCCTGTTTGGTCGCGCCGTATTGAACCTCCCGGTGACATTCGAACTGAAAAAGGGATTATTCGGAGGGGTCGAATTAGAGGATTGAGCCGGGCAGGATGGAGAGGAAGACCACCCCCTGAAGGACGCGGGGACGCGGCGTTGTGTTTGACGAGGATTCCCTCTTGGCTAACGTGGATGAGATGAGGATAACGCGTGACTGATTGGCTCGGCGAAGACAGAGACCGTTTGATCGCGGAGGATTTCCCAGTCTCGGAGTTGAGAGCGGCGAAAAAGATATACACGACGGACGATCTCCACGCCGCTGATCTCTGCGGACGTGACGTTTGCAATTATTTCGGGTGCGTACTAGACTTTTGAGGGTTTGTACATCGTTAAAAAGTTCGGAGGCCATCGCATCTTTCTCACGTGCGATGGATATTAATTGTTCGTCGCGCAGGGGTTTTCGTGACTTTTTTTATGCCGTTCGTTCATTCGACGGCGCTTACGTCAGCTTTTAATGCAAATTAATATATCCAGTAGCTAAAACTTTGGAAGACGATATGGAACGTTAATCGGCGTGATGAATGGTGACGCTGGATTCGATTCGGCAACATCTGATGTAAGGAAACCATTGTCGATTATAGGCCTTGATACGCCACGTGAAAACGATTTTATGTTAACAATAGAAAAATCCAACCTACCCTATTGCCTTCGCGAAAACATTTACAATAACTTGATAATATTTATGATGCCGGCTTAAAAGCTAAAAATGCTTGTAGATGATAACTAAATATAATTACATATATTTTAAATGTATTTACACTAGATTTAGAGTGACTTTTACAAAAATAATGACCTTTCAACATCATATGCTGAAACAGTTGTCGCATTTAAAATGTATCTCTATTAACGCTTTTCGTTCGAGACGCATTATATTTAGGGATTCGAATTTTCACATACGACACTGTAAATGCTTTTAAAATATTTTGCTCCGATCAAAATTTATTTGGCAGGCCAATACCAAATGGTGTAAGCGATGACGCTGTTTTACAACTGGCGGCCTTGCCGATAACATTTGATCTAGTTCACGGTGTCATCAATTATTAACTTCGAGGAAAAGGTAGGGAAATAAATGCAGTTATCCGATATTCGGTCTAATTGCCGAGGGATTTTTCTCTTAAATTTCAACTTCCATGGTAAATCTGTTTGATTCTCAACGGATGTTCTTTCTTTACCGAGCAAAGAAAATTTTTATCTGAAAGATTAACATTTGAAAACAAACATCATCATCATAAGTACGTCACATTTGAGATTCTTCTTTAAATGTCCACTTCTTAAAAACATGGTTAAACCAAGCAATTTTGATTTTCCTTATTATTCCCTCCATTGAGCGTAAAAATAAATTTAATTAATATTACTGAATACGAGGCGCGCATTTTAATCCATCGCCTTTCCGCTGACCTATCAATCTTAGCGCGGGTCTTGTGCAAATTCATTTTTTGTTGACACTTTTAATCCCGACACACTTCGGGAATTCAATATATATCAATACGGCCGTCCTTTGTTTTATAATCGACCATAGCAACAAAACCGGGCGATTCATTTGTAAATTATCCGTGATATGGAAACCGTGCTGTGATTTCCCGACAACTCCACAGCTAAAAAATAAAACTCCGAAATGTAAAATAATTTTTAACCGATCGTGTATATATTGGAAGGGATTGTATAAAGAATCCCGCGCGAAATAAAGGGGGATAAACGCTTAATTTTAATCGATGTCTTAACTAAACAGACTCCACGTTTGTAGGTGTAGTAGATATTCTTAATGCAGTAAAAAAAAACGATTATCCGTGTCGTTCGTAACTTGGGGGAGATCAAGGATAATATAATCATGTTATGAATCACGATAAACGGAGCATCCTACAAGTGATTACAAAGAAACGCAGCCCATAGATCACCAACATATCTAAAGCAGAGTAACTCCCAAGTTTTCGTCTCGAGGGCCACTTCTGAAAATGTCTTCAGACACATAGTCGATTTCCTCAATAGAAAACAGAGTTGTAGAAAATTTTTAGGAAACTAAAGTTTTCAGTTATGGGTCAAAAATATCTGATTTGTTTGAAATGTTATTTTTAATTATGAGAATAACGGGGTACAGAATAGGTTTTTTAAATTATGAGTATAGTGGGGTAAAGACAAAATATACATTTTTTAATGCGCATGCTTTTAATTTTCTTTTTTTATTTTATGTTACATTTGGACTAATAAAATCAAGAAGGGCTGGATGTAGCCCGCGACCCGTAGTTTTGGTAATACTGATCTAAATTATTCGTGTGCTTCGAAAAAAATTCAACCTAGGGTAGAAAACACGTTAATATAATACCGCACAAATGTGTTTCCGTGAGAAAAACAAGTCACCTACCGTATTCACTCGAATGAAGACGATGTCTAAGCAGAAATTGTTATTACTTTGTCGCATATCGAGTACAATAAAGTGATTTAATGTTTGAACTCGATGTATTTGCAATTGGAGCGCTGTTAATAATAAGCTAATGCACTTACAACTTCACATACGGAGATAAGTATAGACTCTAGCAGGAAAAATTCATAACTGACTTCAGACAATTCTGTCCCCCGGTTATATCCCCTCACGGATAATCAGTGTTTTACTGTAAGTTGCCTCTTAAAAATGTAGCAGTTTTTTCGCCCGAATTACTTGTAGTTTTTTAACGCAGACGAATCAAACTTCTAAATTGCGCGGCTACCGTACATCCTAGTCCCTTTTTTGGATCTTCCGACTTTCAAAATGGATACACTTTTTAAAAAATAATAAATGAATTAATGCGCGCGGCACTTGTTTTTTTTTTTTGCCCTTCTAGTTCCTTTTCATGTCAGCATGGGAGGACGAGGCTGTTAGTTTTTTTTAAGGGCAACACTCCGCACTTGAGCTTCTTTTTTTACCGTCGTCGGGCCTCGCTTCTCCTTCTGCGAAGGCTCCCTACCGTCGAGGGCGCTTTTGGGTAAAAGAACAACCTTTCAAGAAAGATGTTTTTTTTTCGCGAACGAATTAATCGCGAAGGCGAGTTAATATGACGACCACATTAAATATAAATGTTCGTTCTGTAATTCGCAATCGATATTACGGAACGTTTACTTTCTGAAAAATTTCCTGCATTCGTCGGTCAAAAATTGCAGTTTCACTATGACGACGTAAGAGAAGAATCCACATTCGTACAGCTCGCGACATTTTTGTTTCGTGTGAAGATTTTTTCCTGCGTAGGAAAAAACATCAAGAATTTTCGACAGGATCTTTTAAATCCATAAGGACTATATAATAAATTGAAAATAAGCTCGAATGAGGGCCGAAGGGAATTAATGAGTATTTAACAGACGTTTTTATACTCAACGAACTAAAACTTCCCTTGTAAAACTCTAAAAATGGAATTTTTAGCGAAATTTTCGTTACGTGCGTTTTGCCTGCGAGCAAACTAATTTAAATCACGTGGGAATAATAAAGAATATCGAACAATTCTTTTCTTACGTTTCTACTAGCTACTATTAATCAATTCCACACACATTTTCACACGATCCCTTAAAAAAACATCCTTCAATTTAAGGAATATTTCACATTTAATCATAACCTTTGGCAACTTTCTCTTCGCGGAATTTCATTCAATATTTGTTGAAGGAAAACCGAATTCCTCTAGAGATACCGTTCACGAGGGATGTCGGAAAAAGAAAACAAATGAACAAATGAAAAATATGTTTCCATTCATGCCAGGAATTCCGCGAATTTCAATCGGCACCAAAAGAACACAACCATTTGTATTTCTCGAACAGCCGATAGATAGATACTTTTTGCTGTCACTCCAAACGAAAGCATTCCTGCATTCAATTACGAGAGCGCGAACTTCAAACTAAACGTTTTCGAAAAAAACACTTCACGGTCTACCTTCCTAGATGAGCGCCGAGGTGAAATGCGCAAAAACTTCGTCCACTAGTTTACGTTTGAAAAAAGATATCTTTGGAATGTTGAAAAAAATGGCAATAGAGAAATTTTATTCATTTATTTACCCGCCGCGGCAACTGAGAAGAGAAAAAAAACCATTAACTGGATCGTCAAAAATCAGATTCATTCCTTCCCCGCACTCGACGAAGTTAGGTTCATGCCGTCTGCACAAACACAAACACATACACACACTCACACGCACACTTACACTTACACACACAAGCAAATGCGCGGAACGCTTTCCGGTGTTAGGCACATATAAACACTCGTTTGGAATGTAAAAAAGAGGATTTTTGGTTTTCTCCAGAAAATACGATGGATGGAACGAGAGAGAGATGGATTGAGGGAGAGGGTGGAAGGAAGAAAGAAATAAAGGGAGAGAGAGAGAGAGAGAGGTAGAGAAGTCCCCTTTCCATAAACATGAAATCTCAGTCTGCTATTCGGTTGTGTGTTCGTTCGGAGAGGGAGAAAGAAAAAAGCGCTGGAGCGGGAAAAGTGAGCGTTGTGGTGAAGTCCGGAGATGGTTAGTGAGAGGCTGTCGAATGGAAACGAACTTGAAAACATAGAATGTCCTCGTTTGAATGGCCTTGCTATTTTGTAACTCAATGAAATTTATGTGCATTATAATAAAAAAATGGATATGTAACCCTCAAGCTGTGTTCTCATTACTGCTAACCTAATCCTCCAAAATGTCTGTCAACGGATTACAAAACTATCTCCATGCGGCGGAAGAAAAGGCGCCCATTCGTCTGAAAAAAGGTAAGATTTTTGATAACATTTTTAATGCGTTTCGCTGGATTAGAAGTCCATCATTTTGGAAACACTTCTGTAAAATGGGATAAAAGGCGAGTAATCGTAACATTGTGTACATGCACATATAACCGAAGAACTTAACTCTCACAAAAGGCAAACTTGCAAAGGAGGAAATCTTGATAGTTTGAAAAGTAGAGGTTACGGACAGGAAATGTGCAGAATACAAATTTTCTCGTATAAATTAATTGATTTATAAATTTTCAAAATCGCCTATTCATCTCAATCATCCATCCAAAACGTTTGCCATTCCCAAATCTTGATACTCGCCTACGTTTACAGATGAAGTGGGTTTAATGCTATGATCAAATTTTGTCGCGAACTTTCATTTCTATAATCTAATTTTACGTACAGAGTTTCCGCCAGGACGAACAGAAGTACTTTTATAAAAAGCTGGAAAGTAATGTAAAGAAATAAAGAATAAACAAAACTCGTCGGAGTGTCTTTCTGAATAATACCTGTAGTAGTTATAAAGGGAGATAAAGTTCTCAGATAGATCTTTAAATATTTTTTATTATAAGTAGATAATTTCGTTTTATAAGTGGTTATTACATATATTATTTATTATCATGGCCCTTTCTGTAATTAATGTCCGACAAAAGGTGATGCAAATCTTACTATAAATTTTTTTTTTAAATCGTAAAGAAAAGCAATCAAGCACCAAACAAATAATCAAATATAATTTCCTGTCTTTCAACGTTGAAATAAAACAAGGATTCCAAAAATCACAAACATTTGATAGTAAATCCTCAAAAAGAATTTTTATAAATCTTATAGGTTTCTCATTCCTTTTCTTCTCCAAATTGAGCTTTGAATACCGTCAAACATAATTTAAAAAAACTGGCATTTTCCACATTTTTACAACTGACAATGAGACATTCGATACAAATCTCGTAATATGCCCATTCAAGGCATAATAAATAAATTTCATCAGAGAAAATGGGCGACAGTATCGCGCTTACAGACACCCCACACTTCGTAGAAGTTTTCTTCCCTGAATAAAAAAATAACGAATTCGCGCAAATCAGTAGAGACTGAGACACACATTCCGTCTGTCAGCAGTGCAAAAAACCGCTTTATGAGGCAACTGCAAAAATGTGTCCGGGGTTCCCAAGCGTCTCCTTTAAGGCACGCAAAACACCTCAGGACAGAGAGGGATAAAGAAAATGTTTTAACCACCAGCTGAAGTAGAAAGCTCTACCAATAATAACCGGATAAGTACTTCAATAGAGAAAGAGAGAGGAAACCCAAGTCGGGACAAAAAAGAGAGGGAAAAAAACAACCATCCTCGTGACTACTTCGCCAGAGGAAACAAATAATTATGATAATAACTGCAAATGCAAATCTCCCTTTTTGGCCTTAATGAGCCGAGGTTTTCTCAGCGGGGAGCTGTTTTTTTTTTTAAATTAATTTTTCTCGGTGGCAGCCACGTGAGCATGGGGGACGCCTGAGAACAAAAGGAAATGAACCAGAGGAAGAGGGAGGCAAAGAGAAAGAGGCACCACGGGTTAGAAAAAATTAAAAAGGAAAAAGTTGGGAGGAGAGAGCGGAAAGAGTTAGGAGCATGGCACGGGAAGAGGTGGATAAAGAAGAGGATAAATGGAATGAAAGGGAGAGAGAGAGTAGGATAGGAAGCGAAAAATGTAGAAATGAAAGAGGAAAATTAAAGGGGTGTGAAATGGAGGCTGGGAGGGAAAAAAGACCGGGAAAGAATGAAAGGATGTAGAGTGGAAGTTAGAAGAAAAGAAAAAAGAAAAAATTTAGAAGATTTGAGAGAGCAGAAGAGAGGAGGGATGAAATAGAGCAGAAGGGGAAGAGAAATCAAGAAGAAAGGAGAGCAGAGTTTAAGGAGGACAGGAAGAGGGCAAAAAAGATGAATGAGAGGAGAGAAGAGGAATTGAGATGAGGCGAAGAAAGAGAGAAGATAGAAATAAATAGAAGGTGAAAGGAGACCGAACGGGAAAGACGGAGAAAGAATACTGTGGGGAATGAATGCAGAAAGAGAAATAAATAAATAAAAAAGAAAGAATAAAAAAGGTAAGAGAAACGCGTATTACGAGCGAATGGAGGAAAAAGGAAAGATAGAGGTAAATTTTGAAATAAATTAAAGAGCGAACAAAAATCAGATAGAAAACGACGAAAAGACTTGAGGGAATAAGTAAATACCGGAACGAAATCTTAAAACGAAATTTAAGGTAATATTATTCGCTTGAATAAAATTGAAAATGAATGAAAATTTAGTTCAAACAAAAGTTGTAGAAAAAATAATATCTACAACTTTTATATACATGTATGTTAACAAAAATTCAGTTTTAAGCGAAATATTTAAGAAAAAATAAAAATTTACAAGAGTAAACCGCTACTTCCGGTTGACCGATTCTTATCAAAATCCTTTCGAAATCTTAAGTATATATATATACAATCAACAATACAGAATTTCATGCTGATCTGATGAATAGTTTTTGAGTTAGAGCGCACGCAAAATTTCTGTCACACAGACGGGCACACAGACACAGACATCATCGAGGAAACGGTGAAAACGTGTTCAGGGGACCTCAAAACGTGTATTTACGTCGAAATCTCGAATTCGATATTTTTCACGAAAACAATACCTACTTCCTCTATACTACGTATATGGAGAAAGTAATAAGATAAGGGTTGCGACAGCACAGAGAAGAGAGAGAACGCAGGAATAAGGGTGCGAAAGATAAGGGAAGAGAGAATTACGGCGGGAGACGAGAGAGAGAGAGAGCGAGACGAGGGAAGATTGAAAGGCAGAGAGACTATATGGTACATACCACAAAACTCGCAGAAATTCCTCAGCCTGAGAGACGTGGTCCTCTACATTCTCTTCTTCTCATCCATTCCTTTCCGTGTGGTCAATGCCTCCTTTTATTTCTTTGTGTGTATCGCTCCCCCTATGTTCCGTCGGAGGGAATTTCCACCAAGGTAAGTAGATGGATCCCACAGATAGGCGCATCAAAGACATTTCTTTCTCTGTTCGGAGAGAAGAAAATGGTTGAAAGATATATATTCGAAATATTCCAAAATCCAGGTTTTAGAAGCTGAGAGAGAGAGAGATCTAGTTTTTCAGCTAAATCTTTAAAACCCAGATATCTAATTTATACTAATCAACCCGTAGTGCATTTTGGAACGACAAATTTGATCTTAACAATTGTTTTAATAAAGAACACTTTATATGATTATTCTTAAAATCTATAAAAATACTTATCACTAAAATGAATAAAATTAAACTCTTTTTCATTCTAATTTATTTAAATCTAAAGCTGAAGTGTACGGTAAACCCTTCCCCTAGGCGTGTTTCCTCAACGCTGACTTGATTATTCGCGGTTAAATAAATGTGATTGTTATTTACCCAGCCGGTATAAAATTTCATTATAAACTGTCCTGAATCTGGAGCGATTTCATTTCACGTAAATATATGACGTGAGAAAGTCCGTAGCCCAGCGGTTCCCAAACTTAATGCATCCTCGACCCCTATTAAGGCAGCCAACCATATCGTGACTCTCTTATCCCCAACTATCTCATAATAAATATAACATGTAACATAAATTCTATAATATTAGATTCATTATATTTACACAGAGATTGTTTGCTCCATATCCATACACTTAATTAATTAGTAATTAGGTCAAATATAACTGTATACACATAAATGGGAAAGGTAAATAAAGCTTTGCATTGGTTACATTGTAATCCTAAACAATTCGTACAGAATATTTTGTAAAGAGTTAATAATTTTATTAGAAAACTAAATTAAATACAGAAAGTATATATATATATATATATATATATATATATATATATATATATATATATATATATATCATCGGTAGTCTGTCCGTTGACAGGTCCGTGATTATTCATGGTTAAACTTGGTTCTCCATATACTCCTATTTTCCGCAGTTTTCTTCGTGTCTTTATAGCTCTCTTTCCCTTTTAAGTCGTCTACTAGCTGAAACCTTTTCCTACCTCTTTCTCTTTTTACATCCAGTTTTCCTTCTAGCACTTCTTTAATCATGCACTCTCTCCTCAGGTAATGCTCAATCCATGCCTTCCTCTTTCTGAAAGTCTATATAATCGTTCGCTTTCTCCTTTTCTTCGTAGTACTTCCTCGTTTTTCACCCTATCTGTCCATTTTATCTTCAGATTCTTCTCCGTCCACATTTCGAAGCTTTCCAAGTAGTTAATATCATAACCTCGAGGGCCCTCTGAGTGGTCGCGAAAATGGACCAATGTATGTGTGTGTGTATATATGTGTGTGTGTATATATGTGTGTGTGTGTGTGTGTATACACTCAGAGGGCCCTCGAGGTTGGGCACCGTTGCCGTCGTTTACATCCTATATGATCTTTTTCCATAATATATTTAATTTGCGGAACGCAAACGAGAACGTAAACCGCGCGTTGCGTAAGCGACTAGCGTATTTCAATCTAAAACTGAATTATAATCAATATATCACCACAAATTTTATATGATATTGTTTGATTTTTACGCAAAAAATTCGTAAAATTACGGCGTCATAACCAAACAATCGTTCATTTCCTTTAAAAATGAAATAATTATGATAAATTAAATAACGGTTAAATATCGATTCTGTAGGCAACAAACGTAGCCACGTTTTTTGCATCTGTTATAATACAGCATGCTGCTGCACTCCGTCCCAATTAAGTCGAACCCTTTGTTCTATCTGCCGCGTCGGGAGCCAAGTGCGAAAAGTGGTCGCGACTATCACAGGTAGCAGTCCACAAGGGGAATAACTAATATAAAGGGAAAGAAAGATGCATTCCGTTTCGAAAAAAGTAGACGTAACACGGCAGCGATTATAAATGTCAGAGTTGAATAGGAATTCGTGAAGATGCGGAACGCTCAGAGGGAGTGAACAAATCGCTGAAAATTTTCCATTGAAAAGAGAGGGGAAGATCCGAACCCGAGAGAAATATTCCGGGCCCCGTTACTTTCTTCAACTACAATCGAGTATAATTTTCCACTATATTTGTATATTTAGTTCATTAATCTTCTTAAACAACAAATAAAGAAGTATATCTGTAAAGTTTATGTATTTATATATTTTTATGAAAAATTGAAAGAATGTAAATAAGCATGAAATTGAGGAAGTGACATTAACCACAATACAAGTATTAAACGATAACATATTTTAATAAGGACGTTGGTTTATTTAAGGCAAAGCATAGAATGTATAAACGTTGATAACAAAGTTAATGGATTGCAGGCATTGTGATTCATCTTCACAAGAAACTTTTTCCCGAGAGAGGGCCCCGGTTATTTCAACCGGCTGCCCCCTACCCTCTCCCGGGCCTTGACGAAGATAAGACTCAAAAGTTTTGCAGATTATTAGAGCTTATTTAAAGCACAAAAGCTCCAAAAGCAAACATTTCTGAGAATAATCATTCGTGTTTATACGAATGTTTTTCTTAGAGGAAGGGCAGAGAGGAAGAGAGCGAGGAAGAAACTACGGATGTAAAGAAAAGGCGAATTAAGAAGATTTGTGAAAAGGTCAGATATTACATAGAAGGTATTACAGCGGAAATGCTGGATTATCGTACAATTCAGAGTGTGTACACCGGAAGTAAAAATATTATCATAAAGCAGATATTTAAAATTAGCATGAGGAAGAGCGAAGAGGACGAGTGCAGTTAAAATTCCATTTAAATGCTCTGTTTATCCTTGCCAGAAATGTAAAAAAAAACAAGCATAACCACAAAATATGCGATCCTTGATTAAAGTGCCTGAAAGAAATATAATGGAAATGCCTCGATATGAACTTCAAAAAACCTCATAAAACACGTCTGAAGATTTCCTAAGACCGTTTTTGAGGAACCTTAAACACTAAAAGCGTTCCTGCGATCAAAAAAGATAGATCATAGGATAAAGAATACATTTTCCATTGCTTCTATGAAAAATGAAGTGCTAGCGAACAGATTTTCGCAAGCGTTTCCGACTAAGAACCGCCTCAGCGAAAAACCCTATGCTAATTTGAAATTCGCCTTCGCTCAGCTAAAACTCCCTCCCCTCCAGTCTTCCCCCTCCCCTTTCATCGTCTCTCTTCATCCTCCCCTCCTCTCTACCACCTAAGCTCTGCCGCACATATCCCTACCAACCGAAAACACCCTTATTCCTTCATAATGGAAGAAAGAGCAACTCAACCTTGGTGTTTTAAAGTTTTGCGGGATTTTTTAAAAATTTTCTGCACATGGAATATAAATAACGATTAAACAAATTTTATTATCCACGAAATGATGAAAACCGTCGGCGCTGGCTGTATAGGCTTTCATTGCAACTTTTTCTCATTTGGTAAAGAAGAGCGGTAGATTAATTCGATACATTAGTATTGTGGTTAAACATTTTGAGTTGCAAAGTGACTGTATCTCACTTTGGTCATCTGTAGGAACAATACTCGCTAAAATTATCAATTTCACTTAAGAATTCAATGTGCGCTTGAAAATATATAGAGATTCGTCTGCAGTTTGATACACAAACAACGCTCCTACCGATAGCTTACGTAGCTAAATAGACCTGACTAAAAGTCTGAAACTGAATAACTGCGGATAATAACGAAATGTACGGAAGTCATTAGCAACCATTCTGATCATCAGCACTTTTGTTATAACCAATACGGAATTAATCGCAACAGTAAAAGAAATATATCACTTACAGACCGGGATGTTTCACTAGTTTACAATATCCAGATAAATACATGTGGCATCGAGTGCGTGATTGTGTACAGTGCTTGCGTGCGTTCTTCTTTAGTTGTCTTTTCATTTTAAGTTTGTAGCTTTTTGTTTGACATCTCACTTGGAAGGTCATCTTCCTGCAAACCTGTAAGTAACGTAACCTTTTCCTATTCTTTACTCTTCTTTCCATTCATATTATTGAAATTTTAAATATTTTTCACTCATCCTTACCTATCATTGTTTTTTTAATGTTTATCTCAATATTTGAACTACGGTTTCGGAGTTATCTTTTAACTTTGCCAAAATAAATGTAATTTGTTCACTCTGTATTTTTCCAAACTGCAACAGCCGTCATGATCGGATGGCCAAACCTAAATATACCGCGATCTTGGATGACCTTTTCGGAAACTATCAAGGAAGCTTTATACTAATATATCGTCTATTGAATTTTTTAAAATCCTATTTGCACGCGTCCTCTCGTGCGCGTATAAAGTTTCATTTTTTATCAGAATAACACATCATTTACGCCATGATAGAAAAACCCAATTTGGAGAGAGCAAATCTCATCAACGGAATTACCATTTTAATTTTATAAAATTTTCACGAGATTGCTATTTTTATTCGCCCCTCGAGCCGTATTCCATCGATGGCGTCGAAAAAAAATTCTACGAAAAAGCACTCGACGGCAACCCATAGCCAACGTCAAGTCCAAGGAAACCGGGATGAAATCATCGGGCCCCTTTTTTTCGTCCGACTCGCTTATTACACCAATTATAGACGGAGCCACCGGCGACAACTTCGTCGTCCCTCCCCATCCTCCTCTCCCCTTTTTTCGCTGCTAAAATTTATCGCTAAAAATTCTTCTTTACATCTCGAACCTCACCCGCCATTCTTTCTCCCTTTTATTCCCTTTCCTGCTCTCTTAGTAGTCTTTCCAGGTAGCTAGAAGGAAAATATTATGATTAAGTTCTTTCATTTCCGTCTTCTAGTTTTTTCGCCATGCTCTCGCAGTTCTATTTTCTCTTTTGCTGAACATCGCTCATCCATCGACAGCAAAATTATTTCAAGACTAGGGAGCAAGCCCCCTGCTCGCTGACGCCCGCCAACCCCCCCCCCCTCCCCCCCCCCGCCCCTTTGCTCGCTGTTTCTTCGCTCCTACCATGTACGTATTGGATTTAGATTAGTTTAACGAGAATATGTTTTGAATATGAGTTTAATGAATATATTATATAAGGATGTATGTTTGGTTTTTAATAACAAATTAAGAAAATTAGTTGAATAACTCGATAAAAATAAACTTAGAGGGCTGAAATTCCCGGACAATAAAAATGGCCGAGGGATAGAGCGTTGAGAGAGAGGGAGGGAGTGAAGGAGGGAGAGGGGGGGGGGGGTGACAACCAGAAATAGGATTTTAGTAATATAGATAAAAAATATAAATAACATGAATACTGCGTTCGATTTATTTGCATTAAATTCATATCTTCGGTCATTTCGAGCAAGTTTTAATCTTATTTTCGATCTTGAAGCCTTTATTTAAGTGTATATGCACGAGAATTACCGAGGACAACAATACCGGTAACCATGGAATCTTATTACTGAAATGTTTAAAAAATTATCAAAACTCAAGTATAAATTCAAAATATGAGCGAATTCGAAAGATATTTAGTGTTGAAGGTAAGAATAAGAATCCTCATTCATTTTGGCGAGTTTTAGCGCAAATTTCGTGTCGATAACTTAATTTTAAGATATTTTAAAGAGTAAGAGAATAAAACTCATCCGTGCAAATTTTATAGTATAATGGCCCGAAATTATTATTATTTTGGCTCTCTTCGTACAATCTATTCTCGATAATAATAATATGTTGTTACATAAAAACTGATGGTATCCAAGAATTTTAAATCGGCAATCTTATTTTCTAACAAGTTAGGAAAGTGTACAGCGTATCACAAATGGGTGCGTTTCGTGCAGTGGAGTATTACAGTGCTCCCCAACCATTTTTGCTCCACGGCACACCTTCAAGAATGCTTAAAATCATCGTGGCACACCAAACCACCCCTAATTAATTTCACTGCGTAAATACATAATATACGAACAACTAAATTCGCATAAATACGTTGTTGAATTTGGAGCGTCATATCGATGGCACATTCAGATATTGAAGTACATTCACCTTCAGCTTTTAGACAAAATACATCTAAAGGTACCACACTAATTTTAAGTTGTACGATCGTTCATCTCGTAGTTTTAGGGTAAATTCCTTGGATGATAAAATTTATGCGAAACTGTTTATTCGAAACGCTTTTGTGAAAATTAGATACCCTCAGAATGTGTGGCACACTAGTGACTTCCTCGCGGCACAACGGTTGGGGAGCACTGGAGAATTAGAAAGAAATGATATATGTACCTGTACTTAAGGGAAATAGCGTTTTAAAATTATTTCTTCGTCATAAATAATCCATTTTCTTCCTATTTAATAATATTGCATGCACATGTAAGGAAATTAAACGTTTGTTTGTGAGATTATGTTAGCAACAATGAAGAAGTAATCATGCAAGAAAATTTCTAAGTTCAACTCGGATTAAGACATTCTTGTTTGATTTTCTCGATAACGGCTACTCCTACGATAAAAATATATAGGAAAGGAAATACCCTTCTTTACTAGTTCTACAACTTTTATTTGAAAGATATTTTGATTGGCGTCCGTGATTCATTTTTGCGATTTTCTTATTATCTTCTATTGTAAGTCCTTAATATCATATTTCATGAAAATCCGTTCGGCAGAAGCCGAGAACGAACATGCGGACGGACGGACAGACAGACAGATGGACAGTCCGACGATAATAGGCGCTCACGTAGAAAGCGAAACGCGCCTAAAAAGTACGTGCAATTACTACAGTTACAACAAAGTTCAACAGTATTTTTTGAACAAAGCAACAGCATTTTTTATCTGTATTACCTTATTTCATAAATGAAGGGAGACGTAGCAAAACTTTTACATCTTCCAGGGAGGCGTGTTTGTATAAAGTTTGAGAACCATTAGCCTAAACCAGTGTTTTTCAACCTTTTTGCTTTGGCGACACTTTTTATATGATCCAGCTCTTGCTACACACCATGATATAAAAAGTCAATTTTTTTTATTAAAACAAAAATACCTAAAATTCATTATTTAACAATAAAACCATAAATATAACAAAAAATATAAGAAAATGTTTGTTTGTTAACATCAAATTAGTACAAATATAACCGAGATCATTTCAGAGTATGTACAACGAAATATATATATGTATAAATAAAATTCATCATTTAACAAAATAAACACAAAGAAAAAAAAATCTGTCGAATAACAATTTTTAAAAAATTAATGTGAAATTTGAGCCTTTTTTCCTACATTTTCGCGACACACCTGGACCTCGTCCACGACACACTAGAGTCGCGACACACCGGTTGAGAAACACTGGTCTAAACCATCTACGCATCGGCATATTTTCCTTAATCCCCGTCCCCGTAGTTTATTGGACGTGATTCCGATATACACGACTGCATGCATTTTACGACGAAGTTTCCTCAAGTCAACTACATCAGAGCGAAGTTTTTTTTTTTGCGTAAACTCCTATCTATCCTTTCGCCCTGTACACTATTGCACGAATCCGCGAATCTGCATACGAAACTTTAGTTTCCGCTACACGACGGATATCATTCTGGCACTCAACTCCAAAGAACCTCTTATTGAAATCTCGCTTTAATCTCCTTCCTCCATTTTCCAACTCACGACATCGTCAACATTAGGTAACTTCCCGGGTATTGTTACGGAAACCGCTGAACCTTTCACATTCACAAACCTCTTTCTTGCCCTTCTCTCCTTTCTCTTCCGCTCCTACGTGACCTTGTCCGAGACGACAGCATCATCCTTCTCCCCCCTTTCCTCCGATTAATAATTCTCTCTATTCCAGCCAACTCGCGAAAACTCCGGAAATCGCGTCCTGTCTCCGAGGGCTGTTTTGCCACCACCACGTAATCTCACATGCATCTCAAATACGTTGGCCCCAAAGATCTTATGAACAAGTTTTGTAAACTTTTATTATTATCTTACCATTTACTTTGAAGAACTCGTAGAGAATGAGTGAACTACGGGAATATATGTTCTTAATCAATGTTTTATTTCAGGGGTCGGCAACCTATGGCACGCGAAGAGATTTTAAGTGGCAAGTTATTTCAAAGAATAGTTACGAAAAGTACGTATTTTTAAAAGAATTTAACTTTTATTTTGTATTTTAATGATATCACATTATATCCAGGATTTCTTATAATATAAGAACCGTTTTTCGTAAGCGTTACGGGCAAAACGAATTTAAGGATGGCACGTGCGGAGGGTCACGGATTATGAATATTGATAAAGAGTGGCACCCAAAATAAAAACGTTGCCGGCCTCTGTTTTATTTGGTTTGATTTATTTTCCCCTCCCGCAAAGTAATAAATGGAATAGTCGCTGGTTTATTTAAGACGGTTGGTTCCATTTCAGCTTTCCTCCTCGGATAAATAAAATTATAGCGAATTTTAAGCGTCTTTCGTGGCTTTCCTTTAACTTCGAGATCGCTTTTTTCTCGACTTGAAACACATCACATACAACTTTCCACGTGAGCTAAATTCAAATATATGAAATACATAATATTTTTAAAGCTATTTTGTGATTTTCACTAACATTGTGCAGTTGTTAACATGCGAAGGTTTACATAAAATTTTCCTGATAGGTTTAATTAACTTAAACATTTCTCGATCTGGACTAAAATATAAATGTCCTGAATATTTAAACTGCCGTGTTAATTCTGAGACGAGCGATGCGTTTATATTCGGGCACAAACTTGTTAATGTTAAAATCCTACACGCCCTAAATATATAGGTCTGATGGTCAGTTAACAATTATTTAAGCTCCGACTTACACCTCAGAAATTTCATATTTCAACCTACAATTCAGAATTTATTAAATGTAGTTACAAGAGCACCAAAGTAACAACGTTGGCGCGGCAACAGGCAACTAGTCTGAATTAAAGCAAGACTGTAAGTATAATAACCCCGATAACGACTAATTGTGGTAAACAGTTTCGATTTTATGAGAACAAAATAACAAATCTTGCAAAGTAAATAGCTGCCATACATGTCATCGGTAAATAGCGGATTTTGGATTTATCTATTAAATAAGACATTTATGAATTTTTAAAAGCTAGCCACTTTTAAAAATGACGAATGAGAATTTAAAAATACTCTAACGAGAGTTTGTATTGACCGATAACCATTGGCTTATTTCGAGTGGAATGCATTTTTTCGCTGCTATAGATCAAAATGCACGACCTTGTCATTGAGTTATAATTAAGCGGCGTTTTTTTTTATTATTCCATGTGAAGCTCAAACCTCGCAATTGGAGGATTACATTCATTTTAACAATCTCGTCAAGCACTTGAGGTCATCCAATTTCATGCTTACATGGATCTGAAAGCTTTACGAATGCATTTCAAAATATAAATCGCAATCATCAATAACGCCGAGCAAAAACCACAGCGATTATCCTTCTGAGTACCTTAATTTTGCTTACACTAATACTCATTGCATACATGTATTTGAATGGTTGATAAAAATTTACTGCATTTTGAAGAGCTATAGTTCGCGACACATCAAGGTTCGTCAACAGTGATACTAACTTTCTGTCATCATAGATTTTCATGTTAATTTTTAAATTTACACCGACTTTCACAACCCAAACGAACACCGCTTCCGAATACCCCAACGATGATTCTTTTTATCGTGCAATGGCGGTTACTTCTCACGAGGCACCAACGCCGTATTATTTCTCATTTATGATAGTTTTACGACTGCACTATTTCCTTAAGAGAAAATGAACACGAAAAACACATTCTTACGAGCTGTCATCGCCAGGGCTTCAAAAATACACTCGTCTGCTCGTCTGTTGAGAATAAAAATTTGTAAAAGACTAGTCAGACTTTGGCAAACCTTTTGTCGTACTGGCGAAGCAATAGCAAAATTTTCAATTCCCTGTCATCACACATTTACAGTCGATATACTGTTTAAAATACACACCATATTTGTTTACGATTAACGGAAATATATTGGTAACTCTTATGACCATATATTAGGCAATCCATTGAGTAATTAAGCAACAAAATGTTTGTTATAAGTGGCATAATAATCATTTGCACTGGCTTAAAAATCGATATTTTATATCTGTACATACTTGAACCAATCGTTTTATTACAACAGATAGTGCGACTACTTGTGCTCATTTAACACGAGCTATAAAGTGAGTTCGATTCATATATGATTTAGGTGCTCAATATAATTTTAAAATATTATACACTTATATGTGATATCGAAAAATGATTTAAATTTAATTTTAAATTTACGGAATTACGCGTTTTGTTCTTCACAAACATCGATGACGTATAAACGAAAGTAGATGAACTGGAGAGACGTAAAGTGGGGACTTATAACTGCATTGTAGCGAAAACGTGCGTTTCATGTAGAAATACTCGCGAAATTTTTTGAACAAATTCCCAGCAGTTTATTTCTCAAATACTTCTCGACATTATCGCGCTTCATTTTTCTAGGAATTGTTATCTCACACGTATTTTCACGAAAAATGCATCGTTTCCATTATATTCTCGGAATACACACAGAAGCGCATTTCTCGCGTGCTCGCATGTGCGGCTTTCGACGCCTCATCGCCGTCAAAAGGACCGCCTGCTCTTTTTTTTTATCGTCTTTCCAAAAAAATATTCCATTCAAGCGCTGCACTCGCGCTCTTCCTTTTGAACCCCAGATTCGGCGAAATATTTTTTTTTTCATTTCGATTCCCCTCCTAATAACCTTCCTATCCCGTATCGTCCTTGAACTGAACAAAATGTAGGTGCACAGGGCTCAATTTCTCCCGTAACTATTTCCCTCTTTCTTGCGACTTAATTCGCGATATGCGGAAGGCACGCGCCGAAAAACACGGATGTATAGGTACATACATTGCATGTTTGAATACGCGCTTTCACGTGCACGGAATAATGAATCCGAACGTTTTTTTTAGACTTACGTTTTTCCTTCTTTACGTGTCTATTCATTCCCTCTCTCCCTTTCTCCTCCTCGTCCCACTTGACCCAGTTTTCCTCTCCACACGCCGACACGCTTGCAAACATTTATTACGAATAGGAACGATTCTTTTTATAAAAAATAAAGTGGAATCTTTATAACTTTGCGAAAGTAAAACATTAATTCTCATCCTTAAAAATCTAAGTTCGAACTTAATTTGATTTAGATCTCAAGTTTAAACGGTCAAGAAATTTTTGCGATAATTAAAAACTTTCGGCGACTAAATTGAAGAAGAAAAAAACTTTTCGCGATTAAATTCAAGTGAAGTAATTTACGGAAAGCTTTTCCCTTTCTCTATCCCTCTCTTGCTGAAGATGTGACAATTTTTCTTTTGAAATATATTTCCGTGAAGTACACTCCCAAAGCATAAGAATTTTATTTCATTTATTGTTTAATAAATTTTATAACGAAAAAATAGAAGATATTAAGTTCTTTTCCATATTTTTTCGCGTTAAAATGAAATTTAAACGAGCAAAACTGTAACTAATATACATAATACTTATCGAAACTTTTACTAAGTAATAAAATACTAAAGTAAATTACCTATTTTTGTCGGTTATTTTAGTCATTTTATAGTTTCCATGCATAAAATATTGGACTTTACCAGTTTCAGGCTCCGACTATCGAGAAATTCAAAATCTCGAAATATTATTTAGCGAAAACAATGCCAGACCACACAAATTTTAAAATGTGCGGTTAATGATCAACCTTTAAAAAGCGAACTTTCTTTTCCCTAGGTGAAATAAATGAAGCTACTTTTCTATAGGCATCTCGATATATCATATTTATTCATTTTAAATTATTTCATAAGTAGTATTTTAAGGCTTTCTACAACAGGAACTTCAACAGGCGAGCAAATAAGACCATGTCCTTAGTAGCAAAGATGTATTAGATTACGAAATAGAATTTTATGCACGTAATAAAAAAATGAATGAGTGAACTACTTTTTTAAATGTGTTGCGTATTAAATGTAACATTTTATTTCCCTAATTTTTCAATTGTGAAGACTATCGACGCTATTCTTATCGTTAAAAATAAATTCACAAAATTATCACTTTAAAATCCAATTGAAAAAATACAAATAAGTATTTACTACGGTTATCTCAAATAGCCAAGAAAGTTTAAAAACTCAATGTACATATCTGCTACCAGGCAGCCATCAACAATGGTATTTACCGATAATTCTAGTTCTTTCTAAATCTTTTATAATATGAATACGTTCTATCAGTGAATACTGTTGATAAATGCAGCCTGGTATGGATTTTAATAAGTTTTTAATGTCTGCTATGATATATTTAAATAATATTTCTTTCAATTTGAATTTTAATTTCTTATTTTGCGGATAAACAGTGACGACAAATAAAGTAGCCATAAAATGTTTGAGTGAACCAGATTATTATTTCACCTAAATCAACTGTTCTGTTTAGTAACCTATTCATAAAAAAGCGAATCCAAGCATTGTTTTATTTCGTATTCCAACTTTTAAGCAATCCTTGAAAGATCCATTGAAAACACACGCACACATACGCAGTAACACCACCCGACTAAATTAAATGAAAACGAGTTTTGGAAAAAAAAAGAACGAGGGGAAAACACAAACGGAAATGTTTAAAAAGAAAACATCCGTCGCTCGGAGACAAAAAATTTCAATTTTTACAATCCGACCAGAAATTCCGAAACTGGCGTATTTAATCATCTCGGCGAAAAAATAAATAAAATAACATCCCACGCTTTACGTTCGTATCGCCCACTTTTAAAACACCGGAATACCAATTACAGATTTTTTTCTTAAAAAAAAAACGCATGCACACGTAAACGCCTACCCGTTACCTTAAAAAAAAAAAAACTACACGAATTTCCCCCGAACGACATTTTATTTAAGCGCCCGCATTTGGAACTCCGCCATACCCCTGCGGGTCGGTTTTCCGGATAACGGGGAAGGGGTGAGGAGGCTCCCTCAACCAGCTAGATGATTCATAATTCATCCGCACGCCGTGCACAGCCCGCGTTAAATACGCTCAAAGTGAGAGAGAGAGAGAAGGCACGAGGGGATTTTTACACTTCACTTGCCTGCTCCACTTTCCTGGGACGTACGGAATCAACGCGGGCGTCTATATAGGTCGCCCGAGTCGCCGTTACTATGGAGGAATGTAAAATAAACCAAAGGTTCACGTGGTGACGGAAAGGAATGTGGAGCGAAGGTCGAAAGAGGTGGGAGGAAGGAGGAGAAGAGGTTATGGCAGAGCGGAAGAGCGGTAAGGGGGTTTGTAGGAGGAAAATAAAGTAAGCCGAAGATAGGGGCAGCATAGGGAAAAAAAGGAAACAAAATCCTGTTACAAATAAAGGATATTAGGAGAATAATATTAATAATAATTTTACTTTATTTCATGTAGGTATTTAGAGATATTAGGAGAATAATATTAATAATAATTTTACTTTATTTCATGTAGGTATTTAGACCGCATAGTCCATTTCTGTATCTAACCCCGGCCTGACATACACAAACATCCATACCCTAGCAAAAATTCGAACCCGTCGTCAAATACCCTAACCACCCGTCTACCAAAGCTGACAAAAAGGCTAATTGTAAGAATGAAGACAGAGTAAAGAGATAAAGGAAAGTAGAAGGGTGACGAAGAATAAGTAATTTTGGAACAAAAGGGTATTGATGAGGAGTACTGGTAAAAGGAGAGGATTAGACGAAACAATAGCGGTTATCAGATGAGACAGTGAGGTATGAGGAATACGTGAAAAATGAGGATGTACGGATGTTGTAAGGATAATGGTGGATGAGTAGGCAGAATGAATAAAAAGTGGGATAACAGGAGATGAATAGGGGGAGGAATGGAAGAAAAACGGGAACAGCGTAAAAAGATAAGAGGAAAGAGAATGAATCTGGCGAGTAGAGAGAGACATGGAAGAGATGGAGAGAATTTAGAATAGGAAATGGGAAACGGCGTAGTAAAAGAAGCAGATATCGGTCGAAGGATGCTTAGTGTGTATCGTTCCCAACGCCTGAGTCGCGAGGTCGAATCATGCCAAGGGCATGGTCGTCTTTGCTAATGTCAATACGATCAATGTAAAAGATGCTCTTTACACTCTACTTAAAACTAAACAAAAGACTGAAGTTGGAGCAAGGGAACTAGCTAAAACTACGGAAGTATATGTAGGTGAAATAAACAGGGTATTAGGAAATTTAGTGGACTATGATGGTTAGAAATTGTAGACGGGAAATTGTGTTCGTAGACAATTTGGCAGAGCTGGGAGAAATGGTAATAGGGATAGAAGGCATTAGCGATCCTAAGATAATCAAGTACAAGAGGAAGAGTAATATGCTCCAGAAGATAATATTGGTCGCAATAATAGGATGCCCTAAGGATAGCAAGTTGGAGCAGAGAAATTAGGGTAAAATGGAGAAATGCAAGTAGTAAGGTAAAGTAGGGCGCAAATGAGAAAATAGGACGCCGTAAGGAAAGTAGGCTGCAGAAGTTTGCTAAAAAAAAGAGGGTCAAGTGGAGTGGTTTTAACCATTAATAATCACGGGCATGTCTACGGACAGATTACCTACGGTGATGATGAAGGAAAGTAGGTTGCAGCAGGTAAACAGGGATAGAAGTGGGAATAAATAGGCAGTAAGATGCAGTAGGGTGCAGCAGCGAGGGGGAGGGAGAGAGAGATCATGGGGATGTGGATGGAGCGAAGGGGTGCAGGAGGGAGGAAAGAGGCGGCGGTGGAGCAATGGATCAATCCCACCTCGCTTTGCCATTCTGCGCCGACTCTGGCTCCACGCCAACCGGAAAACGAGAGAGATTCGGAAATGCCATCCCTTAAGCACGCCCCCTGTGTTATTTTTTTTATAAAAAAGACACGCGGGACAATCACGCCGTTCAAACTGCGTCCTCTGCATTTCCCACCCGTGCCGCATGCTACGTGCCCCGGTGGGGTGTGATTCACTTTCGTTCCTGACACCAATTTCGTAGAGTCGGTTAAAGGTGAATATTTTTATTTTTCAAGTGTTTTTAGATGCAGGTGATGTGACGTCATCAAAACGCTTTTTTTTTACTCCGCTGTTAATCTACTTTAAACCGAGGAAGGGTTTTTTCCTCTCCTATTTTGTATTTATTTGCAAACTTTAACGTGCCTCAAACGGATTTTAATCCGACCTGCGCCCGACTACTATGAAAATTAATTTCTTCCAAAAAAATATTGTTTTTATGCGAAATTAAAATCAAACGAACTTATTTCCATCAATTTTTCGCTTGTTAAATACATGGAACTTAGTAAAAAAAACTGAAAATAAAAAGCCAAGAATTAAATGCCCACAACAAAACTTTCGATCTATGACATTTTAAAATCATCAGTGCAATAAAATACGATTAAGCAAGCAGATTTTTAAAACACGCATTATTTCGCTTTTATGATAATTAAAAATTGAGAATTTCTCCGTTTTAAAATCATACTTCAAGTGCTTTACACCCACTGAGAAAAAAAGAGGTGTCTCTCTTATAAATAATCTCAATATTTTTTTTCGAATTACCACATATAGTATCTAATTCATAATTTATTTCATAAGATATATTAATATATGCTTCAGTTGAAGGCTTTCGCATCGTTAATAAATGCTTATAGTAGCTTTCTGGTTTCGTTGCATGGGGATCGTCATATTCCCAACGAATTCCCCCCGAAAGCCGCTATAAGTATATTAATATATTTTTAATCCGTCTTCACACACTCACCGATTATATAAGCGCACGGAAAGGGCAAAAAAAGACATTTTAAATCTCGATAAAAAAATAGGAAAGCAGCTGCATAATTACTAAAAACTTAGAATGAGCTAAGTACCATAAAAATATGCTTTTACCGTAAGCATCCCTTTCATTCAATTGAACTTTTAAAAAAAATATATGCTCTGAAATTCGTGTCCACTACCAATGACGACGCTTGGACGGCGATACGGGGACAGCTTCCCAATTCTTCGCTCTCTTTCAGCCTGCGCCCTCCCAACTCGTCCTAATTACGACACCACGGGTCGCAAGTGATGAAAATTGACGTGTTTTCGTATTTATGTACGTCGACGAATCCGAGTTCGCACAGTAGTTATTAAAAATGGCATAAAAATGTTTTACGATGCTCCCCCTTCGCCAATACTTCCCGAATTTAGTTCGACATTCGCGGAGCAAGAGACATGATTTCCGCCGCTTAGAATGAAGATTCCGGCCTTAGCGCTCCATTTGGAGGACAAACAGATTCGAAAGCTTTTAGCGAACTTTTACTCAAGATCTAAAACGCTTACTTCCGGAGGAGAAGACAGCAATTACTTTAAACGTCCAACTCGAGCGATAAGCAAATATGGAAAAAAAAACAGCCATCCGGAATATCACGAGAAAAACATTCCGGCGTTAAAACCGAACATACGCCGTTCGAGCTTAACGTTCTGCGACTCAACAAACGACTTTTCAGGAATGACTCCGTACGAGGATGGAGAGGAAAGCGAGGCGATATGGTGGCGTCGTACAAAGGCGGGAGGAAGGGCGGGGAAGTTTTAAAGCGGCGATGGAAGCGGCTCGAGAGAAAGAGAGAGGAAAACGTTTAAAGGAGCGTCCAGACGGAAGTGCCGAGAGGATATAAACGTGCTGATCCTGTGTGAATCAAAAACGCGTGCGCAGGATTCAGATGCTCGTGAGAGACAGGAAAAATTATCCCTACCAACGAAATTCAAATATCACCCGTTTTATTTCAAAATACGAGAGAGGCGAGTAGATTTGCATACGTAAAATTCCCAATTATGCAAATGAAAAAGGGCATCGAACACAGAAAAGTATTTCTTTCTCGCTTTCGAATACGTCGACTGCCAACGATTGACGTCACGCGCCGACGATAGTCAAATTTATAAGGAACTGTTTAGAAATTAACGCGGCCGACAGACATCGACTTTATTTTATGTTCTCGGGAGATGGAGGTACGGTCTTCTCTTGACGTAACGCCGAAACTGATATTTACGTCTATTAATATGATAGTACATTCCGTGCCTGAGCTTCAGGAAAAGCGGGCGTCGGCGCAGGCAAAAATCGCGAGAATAAACTGAGCGTATTCGCGGGAAAACTTCAAATAAGGGCGAAGCGGGGGAATGATAAAAAAATACGGAAAATTATTAAACAAAATACTTGACTCTGGTAATTTCTTAGAGTTGGGAAAGCACGGATAAAGCAAAACGGATCAGGGCTTCAGTTTCTTCCCACCTGCCTCGCCCCATTCCTCACGTACTATCGCATTCGACCTAGCCTCTTCACTCCTGTTCTTTCCTCAACCTTGCTTAGGCTTCTTCCGTGTACCAGCACCCGTTCCCATTCGCCCCTCTACTTTCGCATTAACTCGTCCAGGGTGGTATAGTTTTTTTTTTCGAGGAAAGATCCGAGCACAACACCATTCATCGCATACACGTCGATAGCTCCGCCAAAGAAAACTTCGCCCCGCGCAAGTCTAAGTTATGAAAAAATACACTCTTCACCCTTCAAGATCCCCCAAAAACCCCGGGATAAAAGTTTCTGGATATTTTTTTTACAAGTCTCCCTAGTTTTCTCGCTTCTTCTCAAATTCACACCTTTCTTTATCACTCCCATTCCTTCAATCCTTTCGTTCAAAATTTCTTTCCACTTCTCTTCAATATTTTTATTTATATTTTCGATTTGCTAGCTTTTAAATCACATGCCTTCAACAATTCTTTCGACGTTTCTTTGAACTTATTAACGTTATCACCTCTATTCATAACATAACTAATATAACTCCAGCATATATATTCAGCTATTTTCTTCAAGATTTCTCTACAGACCTCCGTGTAATCCCTGTTATTTATTCCTCCTTCAGTCAACCATACTGCTCCGCGTCTTTTATCCATCTTTCAGTAGCAAATCACCATTTATTACAAATTTTTCTTCGTTGTCTTCCGTCTCTAGCAATCCACCATATTCAATGTACATTTTGCGACCCACCTTCAGTATTCTTAATTATTGTTAAATTTTTAAATCTGCATTCATCATTTCAGTTTTATCTTCAGCATGCATCGACAGCAATTATATTAATCTGATATCTCGAGAGGTATTCTTCGGTATCGTTCCTTATCCTCTCTTTTATTGAACTACTAGCAGAATTTCCTGTTGAATTTCAACGGATTTAGTGAAGTTACTACAGCACAACATACAAACTCTTTAAAATATATAGTAGATACTTTTAAAATTACAATTAGTTTTCTTAACAATTAATCATATTTGCTTGTAACAACCCGTTTCCGAGCCTATTGCATTCAAATATAATGATAATTTCACTTCCTATCATATTACTTTCGCCAAATCCAGCTTCATTTCTTGTGCAATTATGCCTCGCTGAAATATTTACTTTTATGGCTTGAAAAAGCAACGTACAGTTGTCCATGATTGAACACTGACTGGTAAATGTACACCAGATACGTGAGCTTATTTACGTTAATAAACATTATAATGTAAAATATAATTATTTTACTTACAAAAAATGTAAGATTCCAGTATTCAATAGACGAAAGAAGGTTCAATTACTTTCATCAATAAACGCTTCCTGAATAATAATCATTATCTATTTACGTTGTTATCCATAAACATCGATCGTTTCGTTGCTTAAACGAAAGTGCGAAGCGAATAACGCTAAACTTTCGTCTATTTGTAAGCTTCATTGAAGCTAACTGAATCGGAGGTAACAATGACGGCCGCTTTGGCAACGCCCGGAAAGAGTACGAAAAATCCATAAAATTTCGAAACAAATAGCGTATTTCTGAAAGCTTCGACCGTGTAACATGTAAACTTCGCAGGAATAAGATAATATAGAGTTTTATTCGTCGAATAAAGCAAAGACGAAAAAAATCAGTCCATATTTACGCATTTTAATGCTTGAAGGAAGAATACCTTGCAAGTCAAGAAATGAATTCATACGTGTTATCTTATGGAAAATGTTAATCCCATATGTTGGCAGCACTGATTAATCCCGGTTGACCAAACCTTGACCATTCACTAAGTTAATATGTAAGGAAGAATCGTACCAAATTTGGTTATTCTAGCTTTTACCGTTTAGGAGGAGTTCCACGAACAAACCAACAAACACACAAACACACGCTTCAAAATATATTATAGTACATTTACAGCCTGTATCCCTTTATCCATTCTTCTATCCCTACTTAATTCTTTTCGTCTTTCAATTCCTTCAGGAAACACACACACAGCAAAGCCTCGTAGCAATACGTTGGAGATTTCCACTCCTTTTTAACTGCCTTCGAACAAATTGGTTTCGTCCAATATCATTCACCCGGCGACAAACTCTTTCCTTCCCGAGAGAAAATGGACGAAGGGAAAAGGTATGAGAATAGGACAGCGAGGACTGAAAGAGGAGAAACGTGAAGCTATTTGGATTTGGCGGGGGAAAATTTTCTTTTTTTTTAAAAGGCTGCGCCTCGGAACAGGCCAGGACAAGAATTGGATATTTACTAAACTGAGCCTCAACGTGCGCAAAAAATGAAGATATGGATTTTGAAAAAAATGACCGAACGATAATTCGATTGGGAATTACCTGGGAGACAGGATGATGCTGTGAGGTACTGGCTCGTTAACATCGTTCCGATACCTTTTTAAAGGGGGTAGAAGAATAGAATGGAGTTAAAATAGGAAGGAATATGGCGAGAATGAAGGAATTAGCTCTGAAAGAGGGAGAGAGGGAGGGAGATAAGCTCCAATCGAGACAGAAGGGAGGATAAATTGATTCGAGAGGAGAGACACCGAGCGGAGAATTTAAACTTATCAAAGACCCAGTAATGAATTAATACGAGGGGCGATATGGGATTCTCAAGGGATCAATAAGAGAGTAATAATCAGATCGGCGAATGAAAAAAACAGTAGGGGGTCGGAAGCCTGGATGAGGCTAACAGAGAAAAAAGAGAATCGAAAGTTTCTGTATGGGGAGTTGGCATTAGCCAGAGATAGCTATCAATAGAAAAAAGGCATGTGAGAAGTAAAAACTCGATTACTTTTCCTCACTTTTTTCTCTCTCCCGTCCCTCCTCTTCTCTCATTTTTTTTATCCAATCGCTCGTTTATTTAATTAATCTGCTCGGCAACAGACGCCTGCCTTGCGCCGCAATTTGGCGGTAGACCTCATGAAGAATGAGTAGGGGGATAAAAATATGGTCGAAAAAATAAACAGGATTAATAGGGCAGGAGACAAAAAACACGCGCAAAAATGATTGCGTGCCAACTGATATTATAGGAACTAAAAACGTTGGAGAAAATGGAGGAAAGACCGAGGTAGAAAAACTGCCACCGGAGTAGATTGATGGAGGAAGACGTGCATCAAAAGAATAAAATGGGAAAAGAGAGAGAGAGGAAAACATTGCAGAAAAGACAAGCGGCAAAGGGAAAGTGATAAGGATAAAAGCCGGGGTAGAAAAAGTTGAGAGGGAATTCGTGCAAAAAGATGGAGAGGAAGAATAAATCTACAAAAATAGGAAGAAAATCGATTAAAGTTACAGAAGAATTTGGAAAATAACAAAAAACGAAAGTGGGAGCGAATGTAACAAAAAATGAAAAGGGTAAAAGTATACCTTACATTATTTGAAAAAATGCAATGACGAAACGGAACAATAGTTTGGTTTTCTTATCCCATCGGTTATTTTCAGAAATTGATCCATCTAAAAATAACAAACTCCGCCTTATGACACGCTCTAAATGTTTAAGGTCTTTCCTGTAGAAGTTGCTTTTCTCAAAAGTCCACTCCACTCTTCTGGAAAGATGCACTTCTCATTGCATTCCACTTCCTTACATTGACAAAGCCGTAGCCTAAAATGCTCTATGAAAGCAAAGAGAGGAGTAACTCGGTAAATATGTGCTGAAGGAATAACTACGATTGTTAGAATCAATATCGACCCGCCAATACTAAGTACGGTTTGTCTTCGAAGTGCAGGATGTATGATTCAGAATCGCCTAAACTGGAAAGGCAATAAAAGGGCTTACGTTTCTCCAAATTAAAACGCGAGACATCCGTTTTGAGCTTTAGGTAGAAGAAACCATTTTTTACAAAGTTTGAATTTGTATGAAATGTAATCATTATTAATATATAAATAAATTCCAAAATCACCTATTTATAAGCATTCTATATTTATTTTATTAAAACGTAAATAAAGATCAGTAAATATTATTATCACCCTACTTGTAATGGGATTTAAGAATTGAAATTATAAAAACTAATCTCTTTTGTGTAGCATCCTGGGGCACATTTCGCACAGTGGGGTGAAATTTGGTGCGAAAGAGATGTCGAAATAAAAAAAATGTAAAACATTTCCTGGGCGTGGCGGTCGAAAAAACCTTTAAAACAAAAAAACTTATTAGCGGGCACAGTTGGAAATGGAGGAGGAAACCCGCCATCAGATCAATTTTAACGCGAAATTCGAATTTAATTACGTTCCGCGGTTTTGATTTAAAATTAAAGAACCTTACTTGTTATAGAGCTGAAAATATTAAATCGAGTTATTTAAATTTTTCAGCAATTCGGTGAATTTAATAGTCTGATTTTTTTGAATTTTTAAACACGACCATCCGCAAGTACGCCACGTTCTCATCAATCCAATTTGGCAGAGGCAGGTCATTCTCGTTTTTTATTTTTAAAAGAAACGCTCGGCATGATATATCGTGTGACTGGATTATTCTAATTTATTTCAATGAACGAGGGAGTTATTTCATGAATATTTTCCCTGATAAAATAAACGAGCTAAGTGTTTCGAATTCAAAATAATCAACTTCTCCTATTTATTTTAACCATTATATATTTACATAACTTCATGTATCTTTAGCGGAATAAATATTATGAAACAAAAATTTTCTGCCTTCTGACTATTAGTTTCTATATCACAAAAAGCGATATTTAATTTTAGGGTGCACAAACTAACAATGTGTTGTCATGGAAAACTTAAAGAAGATAAACAAACCCATTGCGAGCATTCCTTCATCCGATGACTATAATACCCTCGAGTTACACCGCAAACTTATCCTAAGATTTAAACCGACCTCTGTTAAATGCGCTCATTTAAACCAACTTTATCGAAACCTGAAGTTATAAAAAAGTACGCTGCAACTTCAGGCGATATAAATATGCTGACCTTCAACATTCAAAACTTTGGTGAAGTAATTACAATGGCCCACATGAGCAACCTTCTCATTCCTGAGTCTAAAACTAAATCAGAAAAGAATGATGAAATAATAAAAGCCAAACGAGAGAGGAAGACTGAGGAAAAAAAGGGATTGAATTATTGAATTCTGATTAAGAGCTACATCACCTTGCACTGGATTCTATTGTTATTCCGTCGGAAGGTCAAATGAAATCCCAAACATCATATCAACATATGCATTTCTTCTTTTGAATATCTGTGCCATAAGTGCACACGTTCATTAGATTATGGTTCCCATAAAAATAATAGTCTAAAACAAACTAATACATAAACGTGATATGAGCGGTTACTGGAATTTTTTTAAGCCAAGTTAGGGATCGCACCTGACCTGGAAGCGTCCCGTGAATGGCCAGCCGTATAAATTTTTCTACACTAATAATAAAAAGCCAAAATTGAATTTCCGACGATGGTGAACATTTCCCGAAACGAAATATATCCTATTAAAAATATTTACAATCACATTTAATGGCAGTGAGTATAACGGTATAAGGAAGAGAAAGGGTATAGAGCAGTGGTGCCCAAACTACGGCCCGCGAGCCACATCCGGCCCGCCGAGTTTCACCATCCGGCCCGCCACGATTTTAGCAATTAAAGGACACAATGTAACATAAAAAGAAATAGAAAATTATAAAATAATATATTTTGTACTTACCTCTCTAATTCCATAACGGATAAATGCATTTAAAACAAATCAAGTATTTTCGACTCACAACTAAATTCTTAATTTTTTAAAGTTGTTCATGAACTCTATTTTCGGACGGAATTGTGCTATGTGACCCGCGATGTTTGAAGCAATTGGTCATGTGGCCCCCGGGACGAAAAGTTTGGGTACCACTAGAATACATACCCAAATAGTATTACAATAAATTAAGAAAGAGTATTGTTCCGTCAAAGTGTTTCGAATCAAAAAATCGTCTACTCACCAAGATGATTCTCTGGTCCATAATTCATTTTAAAAATTCTGTAGTCCTCGTAGCTATAAATATTAGTTGTCCGAACGTATTCCGACATACATTGAGAGATATATACGTAGCTTATGAAATTTATAACATTTATATTTTATAGTCCTAATCTTCTACGCAAATGATATAAAATAAAATAAAGATGCATAAATGCAGAGTGGAAATTGACAAAAAGGTAAAAAGTAGCTTAAACACATTTCATCAATCATAAAAACGTGTTTAGTTTCAAATAACACGCCTCTGAATTTACTTTCTCCAATTCCTCGATATTGACCGTCGCTCCATGGAGGTCATTGGGTCATAAATCTAATGCAACACAGTTCGTGTGCGCGCGACTGTTTTACCATGCGAAATGTATTTCAGAGTGAACACGCACGCCGCGGTTTCACGGTCCGAAGGTTAATTTATTCTAGGGCAAAAAATACAACGTTCCGTCGAATATCCGTATTTCCCGAAGGTCAGTTATACAAACTGCGAGTTTTGGAGAAAGGTTTCCGATTACTGTTTTTCAAAACTCGCACAATGGCTTCGTGCCTGTTGTACTTCCTGAAAGTAAATAACATTTATTTACATTTACAGAACGGATAGGGATCGAGTTGACAATTTATTGATCGGCAGAACTCAGGCCCTTCTCGTCATTTTCCCACAGACATCCCCTTATTTTGAAAATATCCAATATTCCCGTTCTCATCCTACCATTTTCAGTACGACTTTCTCGGAAACTTCTCTTTTATAACTTTTGTCAACAGACAGTTTCCTCTTAAAATTTGACCCATCCATTTCTTGTTTTTTTCATATCGTTCACAACTCTTCTCTCACACTACCGTTTTTCAAACTTCCACATTTGTTTTCTTCCCAGTTCTAATGTATTTTCTTTAATCTACTCCATGCCCTCAAAATCATATAAGCTGTTCTTATTTCCTTGTCATTTTAGTAAATCAATTTTTAATGCAGTTATTCTATCTAACTCTCCGTCACAGACTCTCTTCGTACCTTAAAATTTCTCCTTTCCTCTTGTAATTCTCACCCTGACCGTTCTGGCACTCACACTGTCCTGATAAAAAATACTACCTAAATTATTAAAATGACTCAACTTTTTCAGCCTTTTCTCATCCACTTTAATATTTACCTATGACTTAACAATCTTAATTTCTTGATAAACTATGAATATGTGCCTATTTTAAAGCGAAACGAAGAAGAGTGTAGAAAAATAAATATTTACACAGATTTCCCGCGATGCATAGTAGGAAAAGGGAGTTAAATTTACGTCAGCCCTACCGTAGGCTCGTCACTGCATTAGGTTTATACTTCACGACTTTTTAAAAATGAACTCATGCATTTTCCATAACGCTCTATACTTCAGCATTAGTCAAATATCACTGTCGTTTTTTTTTTCTGAGTGCGTTCCCTGCCGGTGATCAAATCGAAAGCAACTACTTCGTGTACGGAATTTTTAGTGATGTCAAAATACTGTCGCTTTAAAAATAAAACTGGTGCGAAATCAACGAAATTGTAATGCTAATGCTAAAATTCCGAGCAAATCTTACGTGAATGTGATAATTTAAGAGAATTTAGCTTTTCAAATAGAAGAAAAGAACGTTGAAACGGAAGTTTATCACAACATTCACCATTGGTATTCGGTCCTTTGGTATTAACATGAATATAGGTGCAACAGGAATCCCAACGTCATCTTTGTCTTCTGAAACATTCACCATTTCTCAGTACATAGTTGTCTTTCCTCTTCAAGTCATTTAGTACCTGAATCCTTTTACATTAAATGCACCTTCACTCGCGTCAACAATCACTGTTTCATCTCAAATTGTGCCTCAATAATCATCTTTCCACACATTTTCTTCGTTTGCTTGTTTGTTGTTTTCTGGATAATCAACCTCTTGGATTACTACAGCAAGTACATTTCATTTTTATATACATACTATCTATTGAATCGCTATTTTGAGAAGTCTAAACGAGAAGATTCATCACAAACTCTCTTAATTTTCTCATTAAACTAATAAGCAACCAATTCAAGGTACTAAGAAGACATGAATTTTCAGTGAATTTCAAAGTATCCTCATTACCTAAGACTACACGAGAATTAAATTGGAAGATCTTGATTAAAGCAATATCCGTCTTATTTCTAGGGATATCATATAAAAGTCGGTGTATCTCGCCTTATTTGACGTTGATTGCAGTGGCCTATTAACCGAGCCCTGACAGACCGATATATTGGACCTTCCATCACCACAATTCTCACTCCTTTTCTTCCATCCTTCCCTTCCTCTCTTCCATAAACACTCCTTCCATATCCTCGAATCTCTCCACGAATTCTCTATTTGCTCACTCCATCGCCTCGCCTAAGGCCTGAAAAAATAGTAACGCTCCAAATAAAACGTAAGCATTTTGTCCTCTCGACGGAAACAAGTCACCGGCGGTATCATTTTCCCTTCGGCTAAACAAAACGCGCCATAAAAAATACAAATCCCTTTTGAGGGGGAAAATCTGACGCAAATGATATGCCATGTATTTTTTTAGATCCTCATATTGTCTCCTACTCTAACCAGAAAATTGACTTCTATCCCTCCACATACAAACAGGCGGAAGGCCCATTTTCCAACGGGTGTGGAAGTGCTTCGATTATAATAGCAAGCGTAGGTTATATATCTACGGCTTTCATTATGCTTTGTCGATAACGAAAAAACGCCGCGAGCTTGTACGTAGCTAAGCAGCCGAGACATAGGCAAGAAGCATGTGGGAAGAGATAAATATGGTGTTTGACCAGCCGCTTTGAAATTTACGTCACAGAGGAGCGTTTCCCATTACAAGCATATTGGCAACTGCTTGGCGGGACCATGATACCGAAATTGAATCATGCCACCGGACGCATCCCACCCTCATTTTCAATGCCCTTAGTGCCCCATGGCATTCTTTCAGTCTACCTATAGAATGAAGCAATTCGGCTGCATTTCTAATATATTTATTATCGAAACTGAATATAAATTACCAGAGATTTTGAGAACCTCTGAAACGATTTTCCACTTGAATCTCCGTCGAACGGTGAAAAAAGACGCATTGAAATTCTATCCCGATCCTAAATCTGGGGGCACCAAATTCCCGATTGACCCGATATCGGAAAACCGGAATTTTTAAAACACAATTTGGAAGTCGGTAGCGGTTTTCTTCCAAAATGTCCGCTTATGCGTTCAAGTTGTCGGTCTATCTGTCACCCTAACTCCTCCAAAACAAAAGCAGTAGAGAATTCGTTTTTTCCGCAAATATATTTATAATGTTGTCTCGCTGCGCATGTTCTTTGTTCAATTCCGTTTGTTCCCTGCCTGACACGCTAACTCCTTCTATGGGAAACCAGCTAAAGACTTCGTTTTTCCGCCAACCCATTTAGTATTTTGTCTCGTTGTGTACGTCTCGGCTTGTCTCCTCTGCATTTTTTAAACTGCCATTTTACTGTCAGCTTCAGCAGCTATTTCCTTACACTACACTGTGAACGCAGGTAAGCATGTGCAGTCTTTACGTGGTATATCTTAATATTTACTTATTTTCGTTATTTTGTATGCCTTATGGTACGTCTAAATGGGCATATCGACCGACAGGAATATCCGATCAAGCAGAAGAGGCTCTCTTCCGAGGCATCCGATAAACCGACATTTTAATGAGCTAACTTTACTGGAATTTTGTGCAAATTTATTCGACGTTAAGTAAAAGAGTTCAATACCCATACAACTTCATATTTTGTTTGCTAATTACCACATAATTTTCGAAAACAATTGACGGATAAATAAACAGATCAAAATAATGACATTTAGTTTAATTTTTCAATTAAACTTATTTTATTTCCGGCATGAAATCTTTTTACCTTGTTTCGCAAAATCTTGTTAATGAATCAAAATCCAAGAATCTAATAAGCACCTCACCAAAAAAGCCATATTAATCACTCGAAATAATCTTTTATCCTTTTATTTGAAGGACCTCCCGTTCGTACTTCAACTTTGACGAGAAAAATGCAGACCATTGGTACGAAATTGATTCGACTGCTGCTACGTTTAAAAATGATTTAATAAACCACTTCCTCGCGGATATTGCACCAAGTAATCTAAAAGCTCGTAAAGTCCTCCGTCGGTCGATATTATAAGTCGCAACCTGAAAACCTGAAATTGAACATTAGAGCGAATCAATGACTTCGGACGCTACGAAGTTAAGGCTTCATCCGTTGATTTATCCTTATTTTAAGGTGCAATAAGACCCAAGATGAAAGAATAAAAGTGAACTAGGGGATTCCAATTTAAATCATTCCGTTGATCTAATAATAACCTTAAGCGGATGTATTTTCGTTGTCGCCCAAAAGAACGCAACTGTCATGAAAAAGGACTTTTATTTCTTGAAATACCTCTAAGAACAAAAATTTAAGTTTCATTTTCGTTGTCACACAAAAGAACGCAGTCATCTAGAGAAAAGATTTTTATTCCTTGAGATACGCATAAAAACAAGAATTAAGTTTTATTCCGCTATACTTTTTAAGATTTTATTCTTTTTCGTTTTCTGCGCATTCCTGGATCAATTTGAAAAAAAATATTTTCAGATTCCTGCCCGAATCTGTTTTTAGCTCGATAATGACTGAATGATTTCTTTAAAAACATTTGGTACTTCTCGATAACTAGTCAGATTAAGTCGGCTTTCTGTCAAGCATATTTAATTACAAGCATAGGCATCCCTTTGCACTAAAAATCCTTGTTTTGTAAATTGCGTTTATTTATGCAGCCACAATAACCTACTTTCCATTTTGAAAACACAGAAACTTGACAAACTATATCCCTCTAACATCCATAAGAAATTGTAGAAAATCCAGATGCGCATACTACAACACAGCGATAGTAGATTCTCAATTTTGTTTTATCCAAACGGTGAGCTCGATAATTCTCTTTATAACCGTACAATTTATGTGGATTTTGTGACATACTTCTTTTCCGCGTCAATGATTTATTACCGTTTAAATTGAACGCGTTTCGTCGCTATAATTCCCAGACGCCTCCCTTTGACGGATCATTAGAGAGAGTACCATCGGTTTACTCTCGCTAATGCTATGCCTGCGTTCCATTCCCGCTCGAAGTAATCTCTCGTCCGGTAAATAAATGTCTAGCAGATGTTTGCGGGGTGTTTAACGGCGCATGTCGCGTCTGACGTCCTCAACCACCTCTCTGATCATCGAGTATACACGTCCCCATCAACATCAAAATGGAGGAGCACTTCTCCCTTTCGCTCTATCTCTCTTTGCCTTCGAGGCATTTGGTCCCTGCCATTTTGCCAGACTCCGCTGGGTGAACGGCGGATAGGACGAGGAAAAGGTTTTCTCGGAGGGACGGGGAACGCTCATTGACCGCGTCACGTACGCCATCTTCTGGATCCTTGTGGCATCGCGGCTCAAATCGTTGCTCTTTTATCGGCCGCTCCCAGCATCCGCGGCTGCTCACGTGCCCGGATTCTTTACCAGAATCAATTCGCGTGTCAGTGACCGTTTTCATTTTTAGGAGACGTTGGGCCGACAGCTTATATTCACTTTAGGAATTGTGTTGCCTTAATTTTCCACAATATCGGTTAAAATACTGCACTCTTTATATTCTTCATTTATGTAAATTATTCTAAATACGCCCAAGATAAAATCGTTGAAATCCCTTTTTAATTCAAGAAAGAATTGTCGAGATCACCTTACGGTTTAAATCAAATTACGCAGCTATGAAAAGTTTGTGAAAAATGCTCATTTCGGCTACAAATCACCACAGAATATGGCTGCTTTGTAGCTGAAATGCGCATTTTTCCAACATTTTTATGTCTATTGTATGATTAAATAAATATGTTTAATATGTGAAAGCAAATTCTATAGTACACCTCATTTCCATTTTTCATCGGCAAAGATATTCAACTGATATACCTGATCATGCACTAAAAATACGATACTTTCACTCATGTCAGTATGTTGATCGCGTGAGACACGTTAAGCCCAATTGCGCATTACGTTATCCGCTAGATGCATTTATAAGTCCCTTCTCTGCTTATATTCCTGACGTCGTTGTTAGACAAGCAGTGGAGTTAACAGCGTTATGTGATTTCGAGCATTTCGTTTCATCACAGTACGACATGTCTCGTGCATCATTTTTTATCACCTGAACTCTCAATCTACCTATTTACGTAAGGATATGCAAAGACTCAAATATTGAATATTTAACAATTTAGTAGAAAATATTCAATCTGCAATGAAGACAAAGACATTGGGAAGACGAACTCAGATTTAGTACTTATTCCTTAATATTTTATTATTATTTTGCGTTAATTACCGCGAGATATTTTACTTAAAAATAAGTCGACCAATCGGCATCGTGCGTATCACATTACTCCATACTATTTGAAGGATAAAAACGATTTTTTGTAACACAACGATAAATTGAATCATTGAGGACGAAATAAGATGCGAACTGGTAAGAATGTAAGCAAAATGCTATGCTTTGCGTGGTAACTGGTTTCAACTTCGGTCCCAAAGAATTATGCAATTCATACAATTTTTTCGATGAATTTACGAATTTTACAAAAATTTTCGGGGAAAATAATTTTTTAAATTCAAGTTTACAACGAATGATTGTTTGAACAGCCATTATAAATCTATAATTTTGGGGCCGCATGCGGCTCGCAGATTTATCGCACTTGAAATAGCAAAAATTATCCTGCAGAAGATGCAGGGCCGGCGCCACGCGCTCAGTAATGAAAGGGTTTAACCTTTTATATGTTAAAACTTTGGCAAATATCAAGAATAAACTACATGCACATTGAAATTAGTATGATTAAATGTGCGAAAGAACTAATAAGTCGTTACATTGAGATATACTTCACTACACTTAATATCAAATTACCACACTAATATTACTAAAGTTGAGAGAGAATGCAGCGAACAAAAAGACACTTCTGCGATTGCATCTATATGGGGTAAACTTGGATATGAAGTACTATCACCATAATGTAGTTCTTTCGCCATCCACACGTTGAAGGGCGCTAAGAACTCTATCTAACCTCGGAGCGCTGTCCGTGGTGATCAACTTAGGAACTAAAACCAAGCAACCACCGAAATCTAAATCACTCAAGTTCGTATTAGAAGACAAATCTTTAAAATGTTCTTAAAACAACGCTAATTGTGCTTTATCGCTAAATCTGCTGTATTTTTATCGAGTCCTTATTGATAGAATTAGAATCAATGATGACTGAATTACCAAAGAGAACTAGGAATTGGGTTTATTCAAGTATTTACGGTTACAGTACCACATTAACCATTAATTAAATGCACCAAACCACACATTCCGGTCCAGTTTCTATAAGGCGCGGCTCTTCCTTATTATTAATTGGACTAATATTCTCAAACAGCACTTTTTAATTAAATAAACCGAAAAATCGTCCGTTTCAAGATTATCTTTCAAACTGGGACATCGAAATGCTGGCGTGAATGCAGTGAAGTCGATTGTCAGCTTTAATAAACCCTGGAATCGTCCAGAATAATAAGTGAGAAAACCTACAGATAAGAGTTGGTGGGAGAGAAATATCGCCGTGAATAAATGATAAGCAAAATGTGGCGAGAAAGAAGGAACGGGAGATGTTGGGTTTTTTTGGAGATGAGAATTTTTTTGAGAGGGAAAAATATGGATTTTTGGTAAAGATGTGGGTTACGGGGTGAGGGAGAGAACGTGAAGGGGTTGAAGGGATGGGGGTGGAACGAGAGGCAAATGTGGACGAGAGAGAAAGAGAGGGCTACGCGAGGAAAGACGTGAGGGAGAATATGAGAATATTTTATGGAAACCTTACGTGTTAAAAGATAACGAAGTCGTGAGGTGGACAGGACGAGGAGAGAATACTAGCGCGGACGACGAAGAGGGAATTGGAAAAGAGCGAGCCGGTTCAGAAAAAAAATGGTCAGAAGATTGGTTCTGAAGGTGGATGGAGAAAAATGCTGGGATCGGGGAATGCCATAGGGAAGGGGTGGGCAAATTTTTACGAGGCGAGCCGCATTAGAAGTTGCGGATCCTTAGGTTCAAGTGCTTTGGCGGGTGACATTAAGGTCCACGTCGGAATTAAGTTGAGAAGACGCGAGGGAACCGATTAGTGAGAATCAATAATAAATAAGATTTTAACGTCGTAAGCTCATTAGAAAAAGTTTTCCTGCCATAATATTAACCAACAAACACGAAATTACCTTATTACATTTCACGGTTAGCTTTCATAAAGGCATCGCGGGCCACATGAAATGCTCTCGCGGGCCGTAACATGCGAACCCTTGATCAGGGGCGGCCCGAGGTATTTTGGCGCCCCGGGCCAGAATCCGCTCAGCGCCCTACGCAAATTTTTGTTAATATATTTTTAAAAGAGTTTGTTCATTTATTCAATGCCCTATAAAATGATTGATAATGAAAAGTAAAAGCAATTTTGTATACATTCCCACCTATTCTGTGATATAAATTGGCATCCAGTATTTAACCACTTGCAATCAATGTAGAGATAGATGTAGAGTTAGCGCCCCCAATACTTGGGCGCCCCGGGCAGCCGCTCGGCTCGCCGGTACCTCGGACCGGCCCTGCCCTTGCCTCAGGGCAGAGGTTCTCAACGTGGTGCCCGCCGAGCCATTTCTAGGCGCCCGCTTTCCTCTGCACACATGAAGATGTTAATAATCCCTTATCCAATTATACGAGTCTTGAAAATTTTGTTACTAATATTTTCGTATGCAATGCTACCGAAAAAGTTGTTAATGCCGTAACGAATGATAGCAATAACTCATTTCCTTCATGAAAACAATCGTTACTACCGGAACAGTGCCCAGATATCCTGTCGCCTATGACGAGAAATGACCCGTTTCTTTCCATCCAACTTCTCAACTCGAACTTTTCTCCCTCCTCTGGTAGAAAAAAAGTATTAAAATCGGTTTCTTTTCTTTTCACGGAGTTTAACTGTTTCAAGCATTAATCAAATACATCAGTTATTAAATACATTAAATTATATAAGTCACTGCGTCATTTCTCGTGATTTATAACAATTTTTTATGTTTCTGGCCGCCTCCATATCCCAGAATTTGTTAAGTGCCCAATGGAGGTAAAGGGTTGAGAACCAACGCCTTAGGGTGAAGAAGGATAGCCCGTAGTTCGGCGTAGAGAAATTCGGACGAGGGACGATGTGCGGGCAGTTCGATATGAAAGGGTTAGAGAAAAAATGAGGAAGAGAGATAGGTAAGGAATAAGGTGTACGTGACGAACGGTCCCACGAGTTGAAGAGGGGTTCGCTTCGGAAAGACTACTCAACGTCGTCGAGGAAGACGAAATTCGCGTCGGGAGAAAGAGGGAGGGAGAGAGAGGGGGAGGGGGAGAGAGAAAGAAAGAGCCATTGACAGATTGGTAAGGATCCTGTTCTTTACCCCTCGAGGTCAAGGTGGGGAAGGGAATATCAGAACCCTTCCCGAATGGTAGGGAAAAGAGGGACGAGAGAGACACAACACGCGGAGTGGTGGGAAGGGAGGTTTTGTGGGAGTGGAGAGGGGCAGGAAGGGTGGCATGGGAAGTAGAGCTGAAGGACCGCAAGGGGGAGAACGTCTCACGAGACGAGGTTGGGGGATGATTGAAGTCTTCTTGCCCTCCTTCTCGCAAGCAAAACCTTTTTTTTTTTTTGCCGAGTGCGGGAAATTCAGATAAGGCATTCTTTATTCCACGGAAGCAAAGACCGGTGTGAGCGAGATACGTGGGACTCTTGGGAATGGGCGAGGGAGAGGGTGGCGAAGGAGAGAAAGAGTATCGAAGGGCAGTAAGGGAGAGGGAAGGTTTCCAGAGATGGACGGATAGCGAGGAAGTATCGAAGCACAGGGTAAAGAAGGCAAGAAAAATTCGAAAAAAGGCTAATACAGGCAATGATAAGAACCAAACAGGTCAAGGACTTTTTTAAGGCGAGGCAATTGATCGTAAAATAATAAGCGCTTGCCGATAAAAAAAATCTAGGACCTTGGACTGATTTAAGAAATTTTCGTTTTCCGAAGGAAATTCGTATGGGTAATTTGAATATCGAGGAAATTGAAGATCCACATGGAAAAAGTATTATTAGACCTTAGGAATGCAAGAGAGAGATTGAGGTCAAGAACTCATTCTGTTTTCCAGAATTTTTCTTAAATATTTATAAAATATTAGGCGGGGGCGCACGAACTACTACTGTGATCAGCTATACGATATTCGAAGTTATAAATTTCACGGATGATTACCGTGTCAACGTATGACGATCACGACGAATTTATAATATAATACACGTGTGTGGAGTCCACACTGTGGACCATATGAACACAACATTTGCGTACGTGCGGTTCGATTGGGTGATATAAAATAAATTTTAAATATAAAAGTGTGTCTAGATACGCTGTGAAAGGATGGATGGACAACGGAACAATATTTCAGGAAATGCATTTCTCCATTCTGAATAACCTGTAATATCATCGTGATGGTTCCTTTGAGTTTTAAATCGTAAAAATCATATCTGATACTAACCGTAACATGTTATTTTTTCTTTTGAGTTAAATGCAATATTAAATGACCAGAGTCGGCCAAGCACTGAAGGGCATCCGGATGCTAATATCAACTGAGGGCCCACGATATTAATATTTATAGTAATAACGAACGATTTATGGAGTCTCAGTTTAATATAATAACATTTACGGAGTGTTTCTTTATTGGATATCAGTTTGAAAGTGATTTTGAGTATAATCCATACTTGAATAATTGAGAACTTCTGGGGTCTCCATTATTCGGGGGCCCGGATGCCTCGCATCCGCCCTTAAGGCCAGCCCTGTAAATTACCATATCAAAGCAAAACTTCTTTTAATGATACTCTAACATGGGATGTAAGAATTAAGGATGAATAATAAACATGTTTCATTTCAGTGGTTGTTCCTGATATGACCATTAGAATAAAATAATTTGGTAACTTTCAAGCCTACACTTTATAAGCTAGGTTGGAATTTTTTAAAGTTCATCTATATTTTCTCGAAAATGCCCTTGGTGGTAGGCTCTTTACGTTTAAAACTAGTCTTGGAGATTTTATATCCATTCAAATTTTCATAGCCTTATTAGCGCCTCATTAAATGATGGTTCGTTAATTTTTAAGACCTTGACTTCTATAGTTTTAACCCTTACACGTAACCCGCGAGAGAAAAAAAGCATTGACGAAGGTGTTACCTTCACAATTCACCATCGCTTGCACCTTACGATATCATTAACTCGAAGACCGGAGAGACAGTCAAAACTTTTAACACCGGAAATGGTTTTTCCGTCGATGTAATTAGGATGGTGTAATCGAAACATTCAACGAGACATCTACCGGGTTCCGATTCCGTGGTTTCCGCTGGAATTTAATATTAAGGACCGGTATGAGGGATGGGGTATGCGGACGGGGAGGTGAAGGCAGGGAGAGAGGAATAGGAGAGAAATGGGAGGAAGAGAGGGATATGAGGAGGGAGATAAGGAGGAGGAGGGGGGAGAGAGAGATAGGAGAGGGAAGAAGGAGAGGTAGAAGGGCGAGAGGTACGAAAAAAGGGAGAGAGCGAGCTAGGAGAGGAAAGAAAGAGGTAGAAGAGGAAGGGCGAGAGGTACGAACGGAGGGAGAGAGCGAGGTAGGAGAGGGAGGAGGAAGAGAGGCAGGAGAGGTAGGATAGGGGAAGGAAGTGAGAGAGACAGAGGGAGGTAGGGAGGGGAGGGCTGATGATATTCCATTCATTCATTAAACGAGAGATTTCTAAATCATGTTAATGTCGAAAACGAGTTCGCATCGTCCTGGGCACATTCCTCGAACGCGATTTCGGATCTTTTGGGAAAGGAATAAATGCCATTAATCGTGCGTTACCTTATTCGATCGCTGTTAATTAAATGATCGCGCATCACAGCCTTTGGTTAACTTTTTAACGTAATCCATTCATTTTATACCCAATATTCCCAGAAAAAAGTTCTGGGCGCATCGATATGAAATTTACCTCGTCAACTGAAAAATGCGCGTTATCAGGATACGTACGTACGACATACACCAACTATTAGCTACTACTTTTCTGCGGATATAAATTTGTCATGAAATTTAAATATCTTTAAAATCGTTGATTCATCGTGCCTAGCAATATTTTCCAAAAACGGAATTAAACGGTTTCATCGTGCATAAATGTAAGAAGGCTCAAGAACCAATTAAACGTCAAATGGAGGTCATAAAGTGGGAATGACTGGCATAAAGAATTTCAATGACCCACCAACATGCCATTAATTATCAAAATCGCGGTTGAAATTTAAATTAACATCGACTTCTAGTGTTTGCAATTTATGGCTTCCGGAACTCTATTACTCTTGCAACCCCCCAAATACTTGTTAAGCTCCGTCCTCATCACTTATTATGAACTGGAAAACTTAATGCCACTTTGATTGTCTTTACATTCTTTGGGAATGGCTCGTAGAAAATTTTAATTTAACGAGCTCGTTGCCGCAATTCTTGTCGGATGTGGATATAAATGTTGAGAAGTGTATTCACCCCCTTCTGTTTCATCATAACTACTGTAACTTTTATCCTGTATATCCCATTTATAAATTTCTTTGCTTATAAAATTATTGCATTTTATTCAATAATAAAAGTTTCAGGAATCCTGCATGAAATATTTTTGTCTTTGAAAGATCGCGAAAGTATTATTCGTTATATGAGTGTGTGTAGGATGAATGAAAAATGTAACAAATAAATGACTTTATCAAATCTCTAAGTAGGTTACAGATACATACTTGCAAATGTAATTCAATCTCTGGCACGTGTACTAGAATAATCTTCGAATAAAAAATAGTAATTCATTTTTACCGGGTAGTCGTTTCAAGAATAAATACGGTAGAACTCGAGGCTACTTGAAAACAAAATTAAGGAATTTATTTCATGAAAAACTTACAAAAATCGATACTTCAAAATATGCTATCAGGATCGTTTCGGGTCGCCACTTTTACCTATCAGCAAACAAACGCCAACAACCAATATGTGAGCCCACTTGAACGCGAATCGCGCAGCTACCGTGCTATTCGTAGAAAAAATCATGAAAACGATGAATAAAACATGAGGAAATGTGTATAAATCCGTGGATGCAAATCGCTTTAAATCATCCACCCGTGACTTTGATAGCACTTTTTAAGTTTGGACTTTTATTTTAATTGGATCTGTCAAATGTGTCTCAAAAAAGTTTTCAAAAAGTTTAAAATAAAAGTACCTTTTCGATGCTTTCCTTTATGGGATGGTCTAATTCGGGCTGACGATCATTTTCCAGACAACTCTAGATCAAAAGAGTTTAATTTTTTTTTAGCTATGAACAATCAACTTTTTAATGAAGGACATTTGATGTGATTCAAACTCGAAATTTTATAAAATAGAAAACTAGTAAGTTGCTTCTAAAAGAGAGCAAAAAGCCTCCAAAAATTTCTTTAAAAGAACTTTCAATTTGAATTAAAACAAGATTGCAAGAATACTCTCATCAACACGGTAAAATCCCCTTTTAATGAACTTCTGTAGGATGTGTCTGTAGTTACGTAGTGTTTTGAATTTGTTAAAACAATTATTATTTCATAATATGTAAAAAGCCAATTATATTTTTAACTAAGTACTTTAATGTTTCTTATGTACTCTTATTATAATCTCTCCTCATTCTCAGTAAGCATAAACTTAAAGTTAATAAAATCCGAATTAATAGATCAAAAGGCAAATTCCAAAATAATCACTAATCTCTAAAAGCCATAAGAAAGTCAGAGAAACACGTGAATTCAGCTATAAAGCAGCAGTCTTCAGTGGTGGTTGTTTCTGTAAATCCTTCGGCGAATCACCACTGAAGAGTGCCTCTTTGTAGCGGAAACGTCCATCAGATTTTTATCACCTTGTTCTGGCAACTGAAGACACCTAACACAAATACTTAATTTTTCATTTTTTTATATTAAAGCGTTTATTCTGAAATGTATTCCAGCCATAAAACAAGCACGGTAATTACACGGTTATTTCAAAATGAGTATTTACGAAGTTGAGATTCACAGAGTGCTTCTACCATGGGAAATCACACGGGGCTTACAATTATAACAGAAAATGGGCATGCTAGGAGTTTGCTATTTTACTACTACACCTAATTTAATATCATTCCCACGCTAGCCAACGTAGATATTTACGCACGGATGTAGAATATGCACTTCCGAATCCCTCTGTTGCAGATAAGTGCCGAACGTCAAGTCCCCCGCTGGTTTAATAGATAGGTCGAGTGGGGTGTTAACGTGTTGAGTGGACGGACGTATGCGGCTCGGAGGCGTGTCGAAGGAAAAAGATTGCTTGCGTGGGTGAAATCAACGAATCCGTGGGAGGATACCGGGAAAGGGTGCACGAAAACAACAGCGTATATTGCTTTGCGAGGCATTTAAAAAGGGGTATGCTGAATTAGGAGCCTACAAACGAAGCCTATGAATGATATCGACCGTCAAGGCGATCGATGTTCACATCTCGACCTGTCCCAAGTTCGTAATCACGAGATATTTTCAACGATATCGAAAAAATCTTGATTTCTCTGAAGAATTTAAATAGTAGCGATTACTGTATGTTTATTGATATATCTTGGAAGCAAATTGAGCGTTTAGGAATTCATATAGAAAAACTATCTTAATATAAACGCCATGGAATTTCCTGACCTCATGTAAAACCTAAAATTAGCATATTAGAAAAACGTTTTTGATACTAGCATGTGAAGAAATTGAAACGTTTTTTTAAAACAGGAAAGTGTTTGATAGTCCGCTTTATATCATAGGTGAAAGCGTCCATGTTATTCGAATCACTTTCTAATATGCTAATTTTAGGTTCTACATGAGGTCAGGAAATTCCATAGCGTTTATATTCAGATAGTTTTTTACATGTTACGCGGTTGAAACATTCAGATATACGCAAGTGTTTTCGAAATATTGTGGATTTTTCTTACTCTTCCCGGACGTTGCCAAGGCGACCATCATTGTTGCCTCCGATACAATTAATGCCAATTAAACCTTCAATATAGACGAAAGAAAAGCGTTATTCGCTTCGAACTTTTGTTTAAGTATCGAAATTACTGATGCAAAGCAACGTACATATTTAAGGATAATTATTCTGTTGACTGCGTATGGGAAGCGTTTATAAGGATTTCATCAGGCCTTTTCATCGTTTGAATGCTGGAAACTTACCTTTTTGTAAGTAAAAACTTTATATTATATATCTTTAATGCTTATCAACGAAAACAGGCTCACGCATACATTTTAATTTAGATGAGAATAGGGACGTACGTTCTTTTTTTTAACACATTACATGGTTATCTTCTCTTCATTGATAATCTATATAAATTGATTGTTATATAAAAAAGAAAGATATACTTCTATAAAAAGAACCAAAGAAAATTAAAAACATAAAAGTTCGCAATCAATTACTGTGTAGAATTAATGCATTAATTTCCTCTCTAATGCGACTTTTAAATATGCATATTTCTGACTGACCTATGGGTTATTCTCTCTCGCGCCGGATGGATGTGTAAAAGAGACGGAAGACTTAACAAAACAATCGAGTCTTTATTTCGTCGTTTGAATGCAGGAGTCTTACTCTTTTGTAAGTAAAACCATTATATTATGAACCTATAATGCTTAGTAACGCAAAAAGGCTCACGCATGAATTTAAAATTAAATGAGAATAGGGACGTACGTTGTTTTTTTAACAAGTTACATAGTTATCTTCTCTTCATTGATAATCTAAATAAACGGTTGCACTGATTGTTATTTATAAAAAATAAAGGACATATTTCAATAATTAGATACAACGAAAATTGTAATCATAAAAGTTCATGATCAATTACTGTGTAGCATTAATTTCCTCTCTAATATGACTTTTAAAATGCAGATTTCTGACTGACATCGCAAAAATTGTGTTCTACACTACTCACAACAAGCTACATCTACATACACATATTTATCAATTTTTTCTTTTGTTTACTTATAGACCACGTATAAAAGTTTGTCAGTTTTCTTTTCCGATTCTTTCTGGCAATTCTAATAGAATCGGCGGATCTTTAATAAAATAAATAAATGTCTTACCACACATAAATTATCTTCTTTCCACTATATTAATTTGACATTCGTGAAGCCGTGTTAAAATGCGAATAACTCTATAAAGAACCGAGATAGAAACTCTAAATTTAGCAAGAATACTCGACTCATATATTGTAAGGTGGCGACGAAAACAATCTCGGAAAAAATACTGGGTTCGACTACAAATTAGGCATTTCTATTTCCCACAAGGTAGGAGGGAGGGAAGGAGATGGAGGGTGAGAGAGGGAGAGGAGGAGAGGGGAAGGGAGGGCGAGAGAGAGATAGAAAGAGGATGAGAAAAGGAAGGGGACAGAAACAATTATTTAACTACAGAGAAGTAGCCGCCCCGAGCGTGGCACGGGGTTGGGCACCGGAGGCGCCAGAGGTGGAGCCCCTACTTTATATTATTGTTTCAAATTGCATTTTTCGATAATGTTTCAAATTTAGTCCGCCCGCCTCCGTAAAGTTTCTGTTCCAATAGTACGAATCAACAAAAATAGGCACAAAATGTAATTCGATTCTTTATTCACTACAAATACGCAAAAATAGCACTACTCAGAATTTACGATCCCTCCCAATACACACAATCTATACAAAAACAATTTCGTGGAGTGATCACTTTCATTTGGTAAACGATATATAAAGGATAGGTTATATTCAAAATGATGAATAAACATCATACACTATAAACAATATTTATCCATGATATTATAAACAAGAAGGGAAAAACCATAAAAAGAACTGCTGGTGATAACAAGAGACGACAGATAACCGATATTCGTCAATTAGATAATTTTAATGTGAGGGAGGCCTAGTCCACTCGACTTTCTCCAAAATTTTCATTTCATAAATAGGAAATTATGCATGGTTATTCGTTAAGAGTGAGCGTTAACAAAATGTAATTATAGCCACAGATAGAATAACCGGTATCGAATATATTTCTTGATAAAATCCTACGTGTTTCCATAGCAACGTAGATACGTGAACCTTTAGAGCAGGGTTGCACAAACTTTTCACACCCACGGGCCGCATTCGATGGTTTGTAATTATCCGAGAGCCGCACTTAATTGAAAGCGGAATAATTTAAATTAAACAAGAATAACATTTTAGATAACAAGTTAAAGCATTTTTACCTATCAATAATCAAATACAAAATTATATATATAATGCAGTGCGAGTTTGAAAAGGTGTATAACTCTGTTGAAAGAAACAGCAAAGGAGTAAAAATTTTCAGGAGTACAAATTTGATAAAAGTAGTGCGTTTGGTTAACCTTAGTATTTTGCATTCTCTTATAATTTTCACTTTAAGATTTACCAAATTAACCTAACCTAAACAATGTTTCAAAAATAAGAAAGACTCCTTAACCGTAAAAAGCAGAATATTTAGAGAAAATACAACCGGTAAAAGTTAAAAAAGGTAATGAAAGAAAAGAGAAACAGAACAAAAAAAGAAGTTACACTTACAGGTTTACGGGGATAACTCCTCGCTAGTGACCTGATGCCAATCGCTCATACATTCACACAAGAACTAATCCTGTCAGAAGAACACTCACTCACATACACACTAAAGTAACAAACGGGAATCCCTAAATATTCAGTGGGATACTAGATACGTATTTCGAGAGCACTGCTCTTATCATCAGCATTCGAAGTGGAACTCCACATCAACTGTAAGTATAACTTCTTTTTTTTGTTTCCCTTTTTTCTTTCATTACCCTTTTTAACTTTTACCGGTTGTATTTTCTCTAAGTATTCTGCTTTGTACGGTCAAGGAGTTTTTCTTAATTTTTAAACATCCATTTCGCCGTAGTCTCCAACCCTTTTCAATTAACCTAAACAATGCTCAACATTAACCTTATGATGCGAAATCTTGCGGGGGACACACTTTGTGCACCCCTGCTTTAGAGAAACCAAACTCTTAATAAAAGGAAAACACGAAAAATAAATAAAACGTATATCGAAAAATAAACACCAGAGATAATGTACCTACACAACAAAGGAATTGGAATCGATAGGACAACCGGTAAATTGAATGCACGCTTACACGCTTAAGTATGTGAGATAAACTGTCCGCGGAGAGACTTAATAATGTACACGACGGGCGCTCTATCATCCCGCCATTTATCTGTCATTTGGAAAACATAACGCTCCGCATCTCCTTCCGATCAATTCCCAACAAACAATTTTCCGACACCCATCCGAATGCGCATATCAGGAATAAACAAAAGGTCCATATGAAAATATCAACCGTATAAACGGTCACCGGAAGGTGAAAGGATATTGAGAAAAATTAAAGAGATGTGATATACGATATCCAAACGTTTGCACGATTGCTAAACATTATATACAATATGTCTCTCTTATTATCAAATTAATTTGCGAAGTTCCTCTCATAATTCGAAGATTCCCGTAATTTTAAAGCTGCGACATCCCTCCAATGAAAGAGAAACTATTTCTCGACACCCAGATGACGCATATGTGAACAAATACAGTTATCGCATTTCAACGCCCGTAGAAATTAGGATTGTAATGCTTCAGCGCCGCCGAATCAGTAGAAAAAAATTATTGTCCTTAATTTACAAATATATTAAAATCCAATTATTTTCCCGAGGACATTTTTCGTGGAGCCCCTAAAGATCATCGGCCAATGTGTTACGGCTAGAAAACGCTGTATCGATTTAAGGAAAATGTAATATATAAATAAATATAAAGTATGTATATCCAAAACGTCAGCATTCCACTACGCGCTGATACCTAAAATTTACAAATACACCCAATTCAAGAAGGATCTACTGAGCTCGCTTTATGGCTGCAATAAAATTTAAGAACTGTGTACTCCAATAACCATTTAATAAATTGGAAAAACTAGACGCACCATTGAGACTGCAACACAGCCGCCATCAGCGGCGATTCACAGAATTTAGACTTTAAAGTTGGTGAATCAGCACTTATGACGGCTGATTCGCGGCCGAGATGCGAATCTGCTTTTCCCAATCTCTTACGACTACTAGAGTAACATTTTTCAATACGCTCAGTTGTAGATTAATTCCTCATCTTTAATTCGACGAGTCAGTAACTAAACCCTGTATCGTAAAGGCAATACACAAATAAACCTAAGATCACGCATAAATAGGATTTAATTTAAATTATGGTAACACAACTTCAACTGCATCTGCGAAGAACAAAAACAGAATGACGAAAAAATAACACCGAACAGTATAATCCCTTTCAGCAAAGACGCGTAACATTATTGGATGCCGACATAATTTCATCGGAACATGGAAGTAGAATAGGAAGTACGTCATATTCAGGTGCACGCGAAAAAAAATCGGATCCACGCTCCGCGTTTTACGGGAAAATAAACGAATTCAGAAAGCACGTCCCCTCGCAAATCAACTCGATAAGTACCGTACGTTTCTTCGTAACGAGCCAGCGTGACGTGGCCAGGCCACTCTCAACACAAGGGCAACGATGCTTGAAGTGATTTCTCATCGAATAAGCCCACCGGATCCTAGGCAAAAGTGTCCCGATCGAGGGTTTTGGAAAACAAACGCTTGTCACGTGAAATAAATTAGACGAAATATCTTCGATATTTTTGGGATTTTTTTCTGACCGGCTAATCCTGTTTAAAAAATTGCGAGGTTAGAGATATTTTTGTTCTACCTTTTTTATGGTTGCTTTATTTCACAGGTGCATGCTTCACGAGTTGGAGCGAAATTTTCATTTTTTCCGACGAAGCAGACACCCTGATTAATTGGAATGACCCAAATACGCCTGGGACGAGTTTTAATTAAAACTGTTTCAAATGGCAAATTTTATCATAGTACGTACGGCAGAAAATCGCATGATACGTGAACACAGACGGTTAAATGGACGGGGCAATTGTAATTGGCGATTTTTCTTTTGTTAAAAACAAGCCTCGAAGGGGGAACAGGTGGGGAAAAAAGCGATGCCGGGGGCGTTTAGGGAGAGAAGGATAGGGAAAAAGGAATTGGGAGGGAAACAGGGACAGACGAGAGAGGAAGGGGAAGGAGGGATGGAGAGGAGGGGGAATAGGGATGGAGGGGAAGAGAGCTATAGAAGGGAAGAGAGAGAAGGAGAAGAGGAAGGAGAATGGAAGGGAAGTAAGGGATGAGAGGGAGCATTTGGAGGTTGATAGAGAAGGGATTGACTAAGAGTATTCGGTGGTCTGAGTTGAGATGGAACGGAAGAGAGGGAAGGAAGGAGGGGAGAAAGAGGAAGGGAAATAGAAGAAAGGAGAAAGAGGGAGGAGTGAGGGAGTCAAAGAGAGGGAGACAGATAGATAGAAAGAGAGACATTCGTCTTTATTATCAGGGCTGAATTGAGAGTAAGTAGAGGTGAGTGGGGTGAAAAAATGGGAGAAAAACAGTGAGAAGAGGTGAAGAGAGAAAGGAGAGGGAAATGAAATATGGATAGATAGATGGGAGATTAAGGTAGGATAGGAGAGATCCAGAGGGAGGGATATAGAAGGACAGGGAGGATAAATGAGTCAGAGGAAGAGACGGAGAGGTCGGAAAAGAGGATGCGGAAAGAGGTGAGAGAAAATATCGTGGGCGTACAATTAAAATCCACTAAGTCCAAGTTTAGGCTAAATTGAGTTATTTATGCCACCATGTATAATTTGTATTTTCATTGCCATTAACAAAGGACTTAATTGTGTGACTACAAGACACTTAAGTATGAAAAATAAATATTTTTACGCAAGCAAAACACGCGCATGTATTTTTAATTTAAGGTTGAATCTAATAATCCAATTTACTCAAAAACAGGTTTTGAGGACTTGGTGTATTTTCCTTGTACGCCCACAATATGTGGTAATGGGCAAAACCGGAGCGAGAGAGAAGGAAAGAGGTGCCAAGAGACTGAAAAGGAACGGAAAATAACATAATTAATCGGAGAGGATTTTAGCGTTTAGCAAGTCCATGACGGGACCAGATCAGTATTAAAATAAATACGAAGACGAATGAGAAAAATTAGTCTTCCGCTGATTGAAAGAGTAACCATAAGATCTCGAGCGCATACGATGTCGACAGGTGACCCAAGAGGCGGCCGTAGTGTTTGCTTAAGCGTTGACGGACGCGCTAAGTGACTCTGACGTTTGGAGGAAAATTCTCAACTACTACTTGTCACCAAGAACATGGAGACGCCGGGCCGATGAAAAATCTGAAGTAAATTACACTCGTTCATTGGAATGATTCGACGGAAAAATCATACCGGGACTAAATTATATAAGTCAATTGACATCGATGATTCCAACCGATATGGCGTGAAAGTAATGAATACAACACCGGTCCGAAAATTCAATACCGGTATTTCGGTATTGATGTTCGTCATTGCCGGTATACCGGTATTGGTATATAAAATAATAAAAACAACCTACTTCTGCATCAATTCTTATAGTTAACATCTATACATTTGATAAGCTTATCTAATTCAAGAATGCATACGTCAATCAATTTAAAAAACGTATATCTGGACTGTTTACATTATAATTATGACACGACTGAGCTCATCCGGAAATGACGCGGCACTATTTCACACATAACACCAACGGAATCCATTCATCATGAGTGGCATGACTTCCCAAAGAGGTTCCCCATCTAATAAACGAAAATTAAATCATTTCGAGCGTTATTCACAAACTGCTAAGCACCCAACGAAAATAGATTACATCATTCCTTGAATTTTCTTTCGCATTAATGGGAGACACGAGGGATTAATTGTATAAAAAATAAATCAAGTATTTTGACATCTAAAATATTCATTAAAATGTGTATAGAAAGTAAGAAAAATTACCAAACCCCCAGTAAAAAAATAAAAACGTATGTTTACTTTTCAGCCACCCTGACAATGTGGTCTGCGTTCGTGCCTAATTAACATCATTATGCTGCGCCAAAACAATCTAAAGAGTAATTAAATGACAAGTTGCATAATTAGAACTAATGCGGTATACAGGTTATTGCCCATAAATATTAAGACAATTGGGGATAATTGACGGAAGCAGAAGATGAAAACCTGACCAAAATGTTTCATTCGAGATATTTATAAAATAAAACCGCATTATGTGCGGCATACATTTCACACACGATTTGAAATCTACACCATATCTCTCTATACTATAAAATCGTAATGGTCATCATGATGCGTAACGCTCTAATTTTGTGAACAACTCGATTAGAAATAAACGTAGACACCTGAAATTTCTCAGGATTTCAGTGTTGATGAATTTTTACGTTATGACTATAAAAATTTCGAGAAAGGTTCGACTCCAGAGGATGAATGTCGTTTCCCATAAGATGACACGTAAAAATCACTTTTTTGGTTTGAAGGCTTTCATTCTCTTACTCTTTAAAATATCTTAAAATTAAGTTATCGACACGAAATTTGCACAAAAACTCGCCAAAATGAATGAGTATTCTCACTCTTACCATCGAATATTCAGTATCTTTCGAATTCACTCATATTTTGAATTTATACTCGAGTTTTGATAATTTTTTTAACATTTCAATAACAAAGTTCCATGGTTACCGGTTTTGTTGTCCTCGGTAATTTTCGTGCATATGCACTTAAATAAAGGCTTAAAGATCGAAAATAAGATGAAAACTTGCTCGAAATGACCGAAGATATGAATTTAATGCAAATAAATCGAACGCAGTATTCATGTTATTTATATTTTTTATCTATATTACTAAAATTCTTTTTTTAGTTGTCTCTCTCTTTCACTCTTTAACGTTCTATACCTCGACCAATTTTAATCTCCGGGAGTTTCAGCCCTCTATGTTTATTTTTATCGAGTTATTCAACTAATTTTCTTAATCTGTTATTAAAAACCAAGCATACATCCCTTATAGAATATATTCATTAAACTCATATTCAAAACATATTCTCGTTAAACTAATCTAAATCCAATACGTACATGGTAGGAGCGGGGGGGGATTGGCGGGCGTCAGCTGGCAGGGGGCTTGCTCCCTAGTCTTGAAATAATTTTGCTGTCGATGGATGAGAGATGTTCAGCAAAAGAGAAAATAGAACTGCGAGAGTATGGCGAAAAAACTAGAAGACGGAAATGAAAGGAGAACTTAATCATAATATTTTCCTTCTAGCTACCTGGAAAGACTACTAAGAGAGCAGGAAAGGGAATAAAAGGGAGAAAGAATGGCGGGTGAGGTTCGAGATGTAAAGAAGAATTTTTAGCGATAAATTTTAGCAGCGAAAAAAGGGGAGAGGAGGATGGGGAGGGACGACGAAGCTGTCGCCGGTGGCTCCGTCTATAATTGGTGTAATAAGCGAGTCGGACGAAAAAAAGGGGCCCAATGATTTCATCCCGGTTTCCTTGGACTTGACGTTGGCTATGGGTTGCCGTCGAGTGCTTTTTCGTAGAATTTTTTTGACGCCATCGATGGAATACGGCTCGAGGGGCGAATAAAAATAGCAATCTCGTGAAAATTTTATGAAATTAAAATGGTAATTCCGTTGATGAGATTTGCTCTCTCAAAATTGGGTTTTTCTATCGTGGCGTAGATGATGTGTTATTTTGATAAAAATTGAAACTTTATACGCCCACGAGAGGACGCGTGCAAATAAGATTTAAACTTGGGAATAATAAAAAAAATTCAATTGATATTTTAGGATAAAGCTTCCTTGTTCCCGAAAAGTCATTCAAGATCGTGGTATATTTAGGTTTGGCCATCCGATCATGACGGCTGTTGCAGTTTGGATAAATACATAACGAACAAATTACAGTTATTTTGGCAAAGTTAAAAAATAACTCCGGAACGATAATTCAATTATTGAGATAAACATTTAGAAAACGATGATAGGTAAGGATGAATGAAAAATACACAAAAGAAGTGACAAAAAGAATGACAGCAGTGACTATATTCTTGAATGGGAAAGTTACAGTTGGTATTTTACTTGAAACAATATATTTGTGACTAGATTTTTAGATTTTTTAAATATAATGAATACGAACAAAAGAAAAATAAACACAAAACAATTTTATGTAGTCCTATGTTTATATGCAGTTGTATAGAAATATTTTGTAAATATCAATTTAAAGAAAATTATTCCTAATAATGATTTGGGTAGGAAATCAAGCAAGAGTCTACTAATAGAGAATATGAAAATTGGTTTGTGTTCAACCTCTATCTCTACTATAAATATTTTGAAGGATGTGTTTGTGTTATTGCATTTATAGCGCAACAAATACAAAACGTAGTAGCAAGAAGAAGGTGCCATTTTAACCGCAATAAAAAGTTCAGCAAAATATTAGAGTATTTAAGGTGATTTGGACTACATTTTTTATATTTAAAATGTTTTTCTCTTTTAATTTTTCCCATTTTAATAACACGGGAATTAGCGTATTGTTGGATTAACAATTTACGTATAACCTTTATAAACAATACGTAATGTTAATTAAAAGAAATAATGTATACCTAATATAAACTAAAAGAAATATTATATACCTAATATAAACTAAAGTAGCGAAGAAAGAAACACAAAGTGTGGCATAGAGTTCTCCAAAGCAAACTGTTTTTAAAAGTACGTAAGTAACTTAAATAATTAGATTTAGATTTTCTACAAATTGTGATTTTCAAATCTTTGAAGATATCGTCACAAAACTTCGCATAGATAAATAATTTTATCATGCGGATAACATAGGCTATATAGCGATAAAAAATTTTGGGAGGGGGAGGGGGTGCTTAATTCAGTAATTATTTTCCCCTAAGTGCAATATTTTCTTCTTTCATTCATTTAAATAAGTAATTGCGAACAGGTTTTCTTCATTTTCGGTTTATTCGAAGGTAAAACTGTGTACTATCTTATTCTTATGATGTTTACATGTTACACGGTCGAAGTTTTAGATCCACTAAATCCGTTGAAATTCAACGAGCAGTTCTGCTAGTAATCTTAACTATAATACAGTATATCGAGTTTTACACCCAGCTACCACCAAGTTGTCCATGTAATTATGTAAACAGTGACACTGTATGGACTAAAACCTTACGGATACGAGAATATTTTTTGTAACGCAAGTTGCGCAAATTTCTTTTACTCGAATCCACACGCTGAGCTGATGTAAACACAAGCTCTCGCAGTCGCCATGCCAACGAGTTGGTTCGTCAATCCGGATTATTAAAAAAAAAAAACAGGAACGGCGCTTCTTAACAGCGGCTTTTCAAAATTTGGTCTCAAAATATATTATTGCTTTCTCCCGCCTCGATAAAAGAGAGACCCTCGAGAAGTCGAAACAATTTTATATTTTTTATTTAAAAAATTCGCCGCAGATTCACCCGTCCCCAGCTACTCCGCGGAAAATTAGCAAGTCAAACGGATCGGGAGGTTGTTTTGTAGCGGGATGAGGAAAAACGAATGTTCGAGACATCCGCGCCAATTTTGGAGAAATAATTTTCGAAGGACATCGCTGAATAAGGAAGGAGCTTCCTCTCGTTTATTTCAGAAAGAAGCTAATTATATCTGTTTTTGGAGGCTGTTTCTTTTTGCTCCGTCTTTTTTTATTTATTTGCACGTATTAGCTGACTATAGCTTGGCTTTTTCGCTAAATAGTTAATAATTTGATCAAATTTGTTTCTGGTAAATAATGATGCCGAAATATTTACTTGTTTTAATTTTTACGACCTTTTGTGTTCAACTGCTTATTTATATTTTGACATCATTTTTTTAATCATGCCCTCTTTCTATTCAAAAAATGATGTAAAATATAAATAGGCAGTTGAACACAAAAGGTCGTAAAAATTTAAACAAGTAAATATCCATATCCTTTCTCTTTTTGTTTATAAAATAATAAATCTATAATGTCATCTGTACAATGGGCCGAAATCTACACCGCTTCATTTTAATTATAATTTAATAAAATTCATGGCAATTCATTAAAGTTATTTAAACTGCTATTTTGATAGCGATAGAGATCCATTATGTTATTTTTATAAAACACTAGCTGAAAGTACCCGGCGATGCCCGGGTTATGCCAGACACGTAACCAAGTGACCAAGAGAGTCATCTTTACACTGTAATCCATAAATCTTAAGAATTTTAACTTGTAAGAACATTCAAAATGGGATCGAATCTTTTTAAAGCATACTTACCTTCTAATTACAGCAAATGCTCCATATACTGCTGTGCGGTATGTGTGTCATTTACGAACCAAAGAAGCATTTGTCACTTTCTGGGGAAATGTTGGCGTCCTAGAAAAACTTATATAGATTAGACGTTTTATTCGCAACCACAAACTAATGTCGAGTGACTTCTATGGAGAGTATTATAAATGTGCGTTAGTAAGCATTACAGATGTATAATATAAAGGTTTTACTTACCAAAAGGTAAGATTCCAGCATATACACGATGAATTGTCGTTATAAACGCTTCCCATACGCAGTCAACAGACTAACTATGTACGTTGCTATACATAATTTCGATGCTTAAACAACAGTTCGAAGCGAAAATGCTATTCTTTCACCTATTTGAAGGCTTAATTGGCATTAATTGAAGCGGAGGCAACAATTACGGTCGCCTTGACAACGTCGGAAAGAGTACGAAATATCCGTAAAATTTCGAAAACAATTGCGTATTTCCGAATGATTCGACCGTATACCATGTAAACATCGCAAGAATAAGATAGTATAGAGTTTTATCCGTCGAATAAAGCAAAAACGAAGAAAATCGGTCCATATTTACGTATTTTAACGAATGAAGGAAAAAAACCTTGCACTTTGAAAAATCGAAAATCCCGTGAAAACTTATGAGAAAATAAAATTGTCTCCTGGAATCGAACCCGGGTCGATTTTGGAAATCCCAGGTAACCTATGTTACTCGTAGAGTGATACGAAGTCAATCTGCAAAGTTTGGTCCCGATAGCTCAAAGGGCGTGGGAATGTATAAGGAACACACGGACAGACATTCAATTTTATTATATAAGATGACAATGGAGTGCATTGATGGTTTTTAATCGTTGATTTTGCATGGTATATTTACAAGCAATTTTTTCCTAATACTAAAATGTGCTTCCTTCCGATGTTATGTAAATTTCATATGGTTAAATAAAATATATTATTTATCGATAGATTTATTATTGGTTTTAAAATAAACTCATGAAATTAAAGTTCTTAAATGTTTGTTTGCATTGGATATTTCTTCATAAACATTTACGCAGAGTCCCTCATCATACTAGTCAATGCAGTCACCGCTCGTTATGTGATTAAAGCAAAAAGCAAAATTTTATTTCTGCTTGGAGAAATGCTTACATCGGCTTATTTATACGTCTTTAGATTTTCGCAATTGTTTCTATAATTACCTTAAAAAATAAAATTTCAGATAATGACAATAACCAAACCTAACAGCAATAATTTTCAGTGTAAGGTCATCTATAGTCTACAGTCTATAGATATATATAAAGAAAAGTGTGTTTATGTATGTATATATGTATGCATGTACGTTTTTTATAGCTCAGCAACTACAGCATGGAGAAACAAGACGAAGGTATCACTTTAAACGGAATAAAGAGGTAAGTGCTGTATTTAGGTTTTCATATCCATTTGAATGACCTTTTCAATTTAAAAAAATATTTTCTTTTTTCATTTTCTACATTTGAATAACATAGGGATGTGCAGCTTCTTTTTCATTCGAATTTTAAAATTACTTAGAAACATGGTACGAACTTGAAACTTGGATGGTTCTATGAAGGAAAGAACAAAGTTTATTTTTATTGAAGACAGAATCCGAATCCTGATCGAATTAGCGTAAAAATAAGTTTAGAATAAGAAAGATATGTGTTTTAATCAGGTTTATGACAATACCAATTATAAGCTACCATAACTCCTATTGTTGTCGAAGTTGAGAGTCCTATGCTTTAATATGGGAAAATTTTTAAGGTAACATCGTTTTTCAATTTATGTCTGTGATTTTGATTTGTTTACATGGCATGGAAAATATTTATTGATTTTAATTGAAATACTACTATTAAACCGTTTTTAATGATATTTTAGTGTGGCGTAGAGTTCTCCAAAGCAAGCTGTTTTAAAAACTACGTAAGTAATTTCAATAATTAGACGTAGATTTTCCACAAATTGTGATTGGATAAACCGTTTCATAGTTTCCAAAGTATTGTTGATATAAACAATTTTCTCGTAACAGGACTTATGGATGAGAGAATCGAGCTAATTAGTCGGAGGATAATAATCATTCTGTGATTCTTAAACTTTCTCTATTTACTTTTTTGTCTGTAGTTAAATTAATGAACCTCCTTTGTTCATCCATTTTCTGTTGATTATTGCGTTCTTGCTGGTTTTACTTACAGTTTCCGTTTTGAAGATATCGTCACGAAACTTCGCATAGGTATATAATTTTACCCTGTGGGTAACATAGGCTAAATGGCGATAAAAATTTGGGAAGAGGGGGTGCTTAATTCAATAATTATTTTCCCATACGTTTGCACATAATTTTCGATTTTTCACAGTGCAAGATTTTCTTCCTTCATTCATCTAAATAGGTCAATGCGGAGCGGTTTTCTTCATTTTTGGTTTATTCTACGGTTAAATCTGTTATTCTTACGATATTTACATGTTACACGGTCAAAGTTTTAGATTCACTAAATCCGTTGAAATACAATGAGCACTTCTGCTAGTATATCACATTACACAGAAAAGCTTTTGGTTTAATTAATAGCTCTGATTTCAGCAAAGCTAAAATTATAAATACCGATATATATACGAGGGAGAGTCAGAAAGTATCCGCAATGTATTTCTAAAATTTCTGCTTTGTTGGCTGCGCTACTAATTGTATGCGCAACTCTAAGTGTGGACTCTCTTAATCATTTTGGTGTGGTTTCGACCTTGAATGGTCAGTTATCGTATCGTTGTAGCGGTGTTAACATGTCCGCTCCACTTGGCGTATGCACCAAAGAAGAGCAGCGTGCAGTGATTTTTGTGGACTGAAGGTGTACCAGGGGCAGAAATCCATCGAAGACTTTCAGCACAGTATGGGAAGAGTGCTATACCGTAGCTGAGTGTGTACGATTGGTTTAACATGTTCAAAAACGGTCGCACAAGTATCACCTCCACGTGCGCTATTGATGAGAACATTGAACGACCCACGCCATGATTCTGAATAACAAACGGGTGACTATTGATGAAGTGGCATATCACCTGCAATACAGTCACGGTTCTGTCCATTAAACCATCCAAAACAGACTTGACTTTCATAAAGTCTGTCCGAGATGGGTTCCCAAACAACTCACAGAAGAGCACAAGTGCAACCGTTTGTACATCTGCCTACGCCTTTTGAACGGCTATCATAAAGGTGACACCTTTCTGAGACACATCATCACTGGGGATGGAACATTGGTCCAGCACTACGAGCCAGAGAGTAACGCCAGAGTTTGGAATGGAAACATCCGAAATCGACGGTCAAAAAAAAGTTCAGAACTCAACTATCAGCGGGAAAGGTGATGCTCACAGTGAAGGAAGCGGTGCATGCGTGGCTTGTCACTCAACCGAAAACATTATTTTCTGAGGGCACACACAAGCTTGTGCAACGTTGGACTGTGTTGAAAAGCAGGGGAACTATATTGCAAATGATACTACTCTTGTAAGTTCTCTATTGTTTTTGTATTAATTTAAAAAAATACATTGCGGATACTTTCTGACTCACCCTCGTATATACGGATGCATAAAAACCTACCACACATTTAATTAATTCTCACCAATTTTAATTATTTATTGAGGGATCCAATATCTGATTTTATATTTAATTCGTCCAAGTCATCCGTCCTCAAATTTCAAGTTTCTAACATATCTAGAAGTACCTAAACTTTCGTGTCTTACACCGAGACACGTACCTAATATCTCTTATATATATATATATATATATATATATATCGTATATATTTTCATTATACATACTCTGCGGCTCATCTTATGTTGGATTCTATACAAATGTTGAAGAAAATGGCTCTTATTGTCAAAAAGGTTGCCGACCCCTGTACTAGACCAATACATTCTTTCCGCTCACTAAAATGTAGGAAAATGTCTCCAACCGTTATTACTTGCAAGCTTGTCTTTCTTAATATATTCGATCATCACCTTAGGGGAAAATAAACTTTCAGTATCGATTAATCTTACAAACGATCTCGAGTGCTTTATCTTTCTGATTCCTCTTAACGAGGCAGGCGCGGGTTTCGATGAATTTAACTTTTATAACGACCCCAGACAAGAGGTAAACAACCTTTCACGCTCACTTTTTCGGAACGCTTACGCACCACTTATGAAGCACCTATCACGCGCCGCATATGTGTGTATATATATATATATACACACACACACACAAACACACCCCAAATTACAACATATTTAACTGTGGACATTACGGCGACAATAGTTTAATATATATCTTAGTTCCCTGCTTTGTCGGTCACCTTTCAGAATTGGAACGGTGATTTAGAAACCGATAAATGAACACCCCAATAATTGTACAAATAAAAAGATAAACTAACAAACAAAAGAAGAAATAAAAAGGTAAATATACCAAACGAAGAGATAAGCGAGCATTTAAGTGACCGAAAGCGGTCTTTACGTAACCTCAAATCTTTCTAGGTTATAGACAACAAACAATATTTACTGGGTTAGAAAAGGGGTGGAAACTAACAAAACAATTACGCACTTTTTGCACCCTTCTAAAATTTACCCCAACGACGTTGCCAAAGCGTCCAACCCCGAGTGTGCACCTCCCTTATCTTTTTCTTACTTTCTCGCGTGCACCAGTAGCCAAGGTCAACGGCACGGTGCCTAGGCACGAACATCCGGTTCGCACTTGACTCATTCTTTGGCCGCCGATGGCGTTGAATAACAGCCGAGGGAGAGGAGGCAGCGATGCGGAGTGTTCCACGTAGGGTGGCTAAGGGTTAAGGTGGGGAGGTGCGGTGAGTCGGGACGAAAGTCGAGATATGTTATCGCAAAGATAACGTAACGATCGGGAGCGATAGGGCGAACTACTTCGTGTGGGCGGCGCACTTCCGGTATATAGCGAGGGCGGAATCGTTTCAGCGAGAAATAATATTCTCCACAGCCACAAATATTTGTACATATAGAATAGAGAAATATTATACTTGTTATTGATAATTTCGTTACGGTATGACACCGGAAAATATAATGATATCGATAATCAAAGTTTAAATACATCGCTTTATACTGATTCGCTTGGATCAATAGCGTTAATTTAGCGTTAACGGTTTAGCTGATAGACCATTACAATGTTCCCAGCATATAAGTTGAAAAATCAGAAATTTTAATCTTTTAACCTTCGAAACCGTCACGAACTATCAGCTAAACTGTTAACACTAAATAAGGAACCATAATTGGGTATTCTACTGCCGTAAAATCTGAGTTGTCCTGTATGAATATGGTTAATAATAGGGTGTTTCACATGTAAGAAACTTACGACGGAATCAGAAACAATAGTTCACTCCAAATAATGATGACTTTCACATCACTTTCATCCTCGAACATGAATTATCGCAAATGCAGTGGAATACTTTAATATGAACTTCGATAAATCGCCTTTGGTAAGAGATTCTTTAAAACTGTCTTTTCCCAAACCATACCTTTGAGGTAAACCTAATGTTGGTACCTAACCTAATACAAAGGTCTACTAAAAATAAGACTAATACCAAAAATGAAATGACGCCACTCCTAGACATAACTTATTGCCTCGACTGTTTAAGAATTTTCCGTTGATTGCTGATAAGAGTTCTCGCAAAGCAGATTTCCTAAAGTGTCCCAATAATTTTCTGATAACAAATGAATATTCGTTTTAGCTGCGTTTCAGCACGAGCATAACGACACAGCATATCTGCATAGGTGTGTTGACTTCTTAAAGATTCATTAGTATTTGCATTGCAACCGACGCGGAATTCTTCATACATTAAAATGTTTAACAAACAATAAAATTGATCTTATGGAAATTAATCTGGGGTAACAATCATCCAAACGTGTTAGTTTATTTTTTCTTTATGCAAATCGGCATGCTATAAACCGAATGTTAACATAGGTTAAACCAAGCAGAAAATAAATTAAATTGCTTTGTAAATAATTCGGTTTTGATTTAAAAAGAAGTAATACGACCTATTATACAGCGTTACTATGCCAACATAAGATGATAATACAAGAGTAAAATCCGCGACACTAAAATCCATGATTATCTTACGTGTAAATAAAAGGAAACGTTACAAAATCGCTTTCTAAAGCTAAATATATTGTACACCTTACCGAAGCTTCTTCGTGGAAGCATGGATCGACTTTTTTCTATAAATTGAAGATTTTATTATAGAAACTCCTTCTTTATGTGTGTATATGTCAGGACAGTGTTTTAAGGACTTTTCCCCTAGATTCATACTCCCGTAGGTATACGATATACCACACAATGTGCTTGCAAAGTATCCGTAAATCTCCAATATAGTTAGCAATAAGTATGGATAAAATTTTTTATTATTATCGAAATTTCAGTATATCTTTTCCTGCAATATAAATAGCACACAAACTAAGATAAAATTACAGTGCAATTCCATTTGGATGAAATATAAAAAGTTATATAGATATTTTTTTTCGAGAATTGAACACACTTTTTCATCAAGACCCCAATGAGAAACATATTCTAGTTCTTATGGCATATGGATCTCAATTCACAGATCAACGCTAGTCCACTGATCGCTGGCAGTTGTTTTTTAAAAAAATCATATAAATCCTTACATCTTATTGCGTTCATCCGATGACACCACTAAAAGTAAACGAGCCACCGGTTCAAAAAAACACTATCGACTCGAGGCGAATAATTGCCAATCGCCCTTCGTACGAAGTCAATGAGGCGAGCATGATGGCGGCCAAGTTCAAAGGACTAGGATTGCATTCATTCGCGGGGACAAACAGCGGTAAACACATACGAGATACGGGTGCTAAATCCGGTAATTCAAACCGACGCGTTTATCTAGTGGACGCCCTCGTTGTAAAACGGTAAAAATTGAGGGCGTAGTCCATCAATTGTGTTATGGCGCCCTCCGCCCAAGCGCCCTAGAGTAGTAACCAGCGATACGGAGCGTACGAACGACTGGTTGAGTTTCTCTACGTGTCCCAAGCTTCGCAACATCCGTCCTCGCGTGACAGACTTGGAGGCATCGCTGGTGAAAGGCGGTTAAAGATAAAGATATGAAGGGACTCAAAAGGAATGAATGGTTTGCATCGCAACCGGTGTGGCTCAACGAAGTTGGTGTACATTTGGAATTATAGGGAAGAGAAGAAGAATATCTTTCACATTAAACACGTAATGTATTTACGTTGAAACTTCCGCTTACGGTGAGGTAACAAAACGTTTATAAATACAGGGACTTTTTCGTATAAGGTAAAAATATTAAATTAAATCTTCATAATAAACGATTAATATATTCTCAAACGAGGAAACAATATATAGTAAAATACTAATACATTTTGTAATATCAATTGCGGTTACAATAAAACGCCTCCATGTTGAATAAACATATGCTTTGGAATTGAGAAAAATACTGCCGAGAATAAACAACCGCTGAAACAAGAGAAGGAAGAACGAGAATAATTGGACTTTTCCATATAAGGTAAAAAAAATAGGGTTTAAAAATCCTCATAAGAAACACACAAGAATTTTGGTACTGTGAAAAGATATGCTTTGGAATTGAGAAAAATACTGCCGAGAATAAACAACCGCTGAAACAAGAGAAGAAAGAACTAGAATAATTGGACTTTTCCATATAAGGCAAAAAAAAATAGGGTTTAAAAATCCTCATAAGAAACACATAAGAATTTTGGTATTGTGAAAAGAACTGCATACTTTCCAAATAAAACTAAAAAATACTGTTTACAGAGAATTATTATGGATTATTGGTCATATAAATTATTATATGCCCAAAAATCCTCTATAGTTTATTTTCAAGCGGCGCTGCAAAGGGAATTCTATTTCGTCTTTTATTATTCTCAAGAAAAAACCAAAGAGCTCAAATTCCTCTAAATAGTGATACTTCATGGACAAATTCATTTCAGTGGCTTTAGAGTGAAAAAGTTGAGTCTTCTTAATCGGAGAATTCGCAATTTGTATTTTTAAATTTTTCAATCGAATGTTAAAATAAATTGTAAATATAGTTTTAGCAATATTTCTTTCTATGATTGCTGGAAAGATGGTTATTTTTAGTCGCTTTTGTTGAGTACTGAGAGGCACCAAAAATTTCCTTACAATCTTGTTGAATTTCGCAAGAACCGAGCGTACCCGTTGTGCGGCGTAAAACTAGGAAGGAATCGTGCAGTGAAAGCGCGTGAGAAAGGAGAAGGGAGGACAGGGTGGGAGGTGGAGATAGAGAAAGAAGAGAGACAGGGAGGAAGAAGGGGGCAGAACATTTTAGCGTAGCTTATGAGTCAGCCAGGAACGTGTTGCCGGTGAAATAAACTCAGAAGCCAATATTTAAAAAGTCATGCATACCTCTTAATTTGGCACGTTTCGCGAGCTAACAAAATCGCCATGTCTCGTTAGGTTCGCTTTAGTCGACTTTTAAATTTCTGTTGAAAGCAAGTACGTTAGAAGTTTGCAAGTAGATCGTCCAGTGATAACTTCGGGAATGTCTGATAGAGTCATAAAGCGTAATTTACGATTAAGAAATTCAGGAATTTATTTCACGATTCGCATCAGAACTCGCATTCACGGACTTGAGACATAGATTGTCGTGTTAATACTTGGCTATTCGATTGACATAAAAGAAACTGCAACGACTATTTATTACATTAATCGATAGTTACGAAAACTAACATAACAAAATACTATTGGGAAAAATACGCGGATTTCGTTAAAAAATAATTAATTAATCCTTTCTTCTGAGAGACGAGCAACAACTGTTTCAAACCTTTTTAAAAATTAATTAAGCCCGTTCTTCTTTTAAATATCAGTAGCTTAACATATATATAACCGCATTCGATATTCGACGTAAATTGTCAAAATAAAACGCAAATTAATCGTTCATTCGACAGATAATAATCTGTATAATAGTTTACATCAAATCTTAACAAACCACTTTATAAAAAAACATGGCTATGGTGGGATTCGGCACAGGAATGAGGCAAGATGAAAGAGAAGGGGAATAGATGTGGTTAGAGGAGGTGGAGCGGGATGGAATGAGGGGGGGGAGAGAAAGGAAAAGGAGATACGCTTGAGTTGGGATAGCATCAAGGGGAAAAGAGGACTTTAGGATGGGGAAAGGGGAATGCCGCGATGCAAAAACGAAATGTTTACGCTATAACAGAGAATTTTGCCTCTTTAATATAGATAGAACTTTCATTCTAAGAATAACTTCAAGGACTGAATAATTAACGAACAAATAAATCACGCATCATTAAAAAGTTTGAACATTAATTACCTATAGAATTACATATTTTTCTACTAGCAGAACCCCGACCCATTCACTGAGTCAACTGGTGATTATTAATTCATGAAAAAATAACTCTTAGAGCGACGAAAAAGTTAATACTTCCTCCTTAATGTTCACGATGTTGGATCCTTGGGAGCGGTTGCTTTTAGTAGATTTATCATTTATTATAAGACTGATTTTCCCTTTGGGTTGATAAAGTGGAGTCATTCCCAAGTTCCCATTCAAATTTACTAATTTTAATAATTTTCAGCGAGAGATAGTTTTTAAATTAACTTTTCCTTGTGAGTCGTTTCAGGTTTGTACAATACTTTAAGTATGAAAATTAATCGAATTTTTACAAATGACGACTGCCAAAGTGGCTGTATATAATATATGCAAAAATATGGAGATTTATTTTTAGCTAAGAGAAGACGCAGGAGAAATTTTTTGCATTATTTTGGAGAAGAGTAAATTGAAACTGCAATAAAATACTTATCAACTATACTTGTATGAAAGAAACCCCTTCCTCGAAAGTACATCACGTGCTTGAATTAAATAAACAAAAATTCAATAAAGAAAAAATACAGGGTTTATGAATGCATTCCATATTTGGGAGTGAACTTAACAAATAACGATTTATTGAACTACCGTGTATCCATACAGGAATAAAGTATCCACCAGTCAAGCATGATGGTATAACTGCGATAATAAGCACTTAACTCATTTGCCTGAGTCTGCCTCGGGCAACATCTTCTTTTGTCACATTACTATTCGCATGGATCACGTTAAATATACATGTACATATTGTTTACGTAAGCTTAATAAAATTAAACTGCATAATGAAAATTTAGTTTTAGTTTAATTCTTTGCAGGAAAATAAGCTGGCAAGGGGATAGGTGTTGCGGTGGTACAGTATAAATGTTTTTGTTCTCTCCATTCTTTACACAAAAAATCGGTACAACATACATTGTACAAAATTTCTCATATAATAATGCGTCGTTTAGTTATCTTTAGAAAATGAAAATCGTATGAGCATGTTTTTAGAAAATCCGATTTTTGTTCAAGTTGCCAAGAATAAACTAGCCTTATACTCATTTTTTGAGATATATGAACTATGTAGTATTATTGAAGACGTAAACTCAAGTAACAGTACGAAATTTGATCAAAATCATTAGAGCCGTTTTTGAGAATATCAATTTGTTGTTAAAAATGCGTAGAATAAACTTCCCTTAATTATTGAGCCATGTCCACCATTTCTTCATATACTCTGCTCAGTATGATAAAATGCTTAAGTACGAGATTTCATACATTTTCGCTCTACCGTCTAGGCTCCAGAGCCAGTAACAGACAGACAGACGGCATTGCGAAAACCACTTTTTCGGATTCAGCGACACCTAAAACGTATATTTCCGTAAAAATATCGAGGTCGAATTTTTTCGCGACAACAATACAGTAAGTCCCCAACTTACACGGTTAATTCGTTCCGAAGGTCGCCGTGTTAGTTGAAAACCGTGTAAGTCCAACAATGCTTAAATACGATATATTTTTTGACATATACGTTCGTTTCAATGGATAGTTAAAGCTAAAAAAGTAGTGCTTATGTGATGTGGGTTTATAGTTTGTTTATGAAGAGCAGTACAGTAACGAGACACAACTTGCACCCACGGGATAACTAATATAAATAGCGAAAACGACGCTGTCAGCTGTGCGTCAGCGTACAGTAATCCCTCGGTTTACGAGCTTAATTTGTTCCCCGAAAACTGCTCGTAAGGCGAAAATTCGTAAAACGACAATTAATTTCCCAATACATCCCATGCAACAAATTTTATAAACAATAGTTACATCATTAAAGTTGGAATGCCGTGACTTTCTGCGCATTCGAGAATATTCGGGAACCGACGAAAGTCGAGAATAGGTGTAGGGAAAAACGATCAGTTTGCGAGAGGAAGGAGATCGTATTATAAGCGAAAATTTTATATTATTTTCAACCAATCATTCATAATGCATTGCGAGATTTTGCAATTTAAATGTCTCATAAATTGGGAAGGAAGACTCTTCTCGAGAATTTCGAGTTCATTTAAAATCCAATATAATTCCACCTCTCTTATAACACCTACGCATTAATCAACATGCATTAAAATCCCAAGAATTATAAACAAAATTAAATCGAACTTCACTGCTCATAGGAGTTCGCACATACTTTAATCAATTTTTTAGCTATGGTCGTATTCCTTTCTCTTCACTTCTGTGTCTATTAAAACTACCGAATCTGTTTATTTACCGCTGTCGAAACATTTTGTTAAGTCATGCGTCACCACAAAATTCTGACGTGAATATCAACGAAAATAGACAGGATAAAGAAAAAAATCTTAATATAGGATATTTTTAGCGAATAGAATGTAACAAAATATATCAATAACGTTTATGTTAACGCATCAAAAAGTAAAAAAGATAAAAGTTTTCCAGCAGGATGTACATACTACAATTATGGGGATCAGCAAATTTTCTAATCGCAGTGGTTTGAGTTTTGAGGTTCACTTGCGATAAAAAAGTGAAATAAAAGTTTTATGGCAAACTTGAAACAAATTAAGAAGTGAAAAGCTTTTATATTGCTTTTGATTTTGTGCTGGTGAACCCCAAAATGTAAATTTGTACGATTAGAAAATTCATAGAGCCTCAAAATCGAAGTGCCTCCTGTTGAAGTAAAAAAGTTACCCTTTTTATAGCTTTAATATATATGTTACTTTTTAATGTTTTTTATTTATTTTTTATTTTTAATCCATTATTTTTTCATTAAATAACAAATATTCCCTTGAGCGTAAAAATTCGAATGCAAATTTTGCCCGTTTATCAATCGTGCCGCTAACTTTCGTTAATCCCTACATTATTGACACATTTTAAAACATATATGTATAAACATGAAGTTAATACTGAAGTTATTACAAATAGATATGCCTCTTCAGCATATACATAACCAAACCGTAAAATACGTTCGTCACAAACTAATCCAGTGAATTTTGATCAAGTTAATACGATTTAGAGAATTTTCAAGATAATTTTTGGCTGTTTGAATATAATACGATGTGCCTTTGTTTGTGTATGTATAAAGCCAAGTAATATAATTAAAAACTTTTCAACTAAGAAAAACACTAAAGTGCTGATTAAAATTCGATAGATATTAACACCACAGTTGCATTGATAAGATGTCCATAGACTGCTAAACCTTCCTCAGCTTAGATCATTAGTTTTACATTTTTGCGGTAAACTGTTTGACCTAAGTACACATGTAGTGTCACAGCAACAGTCTTTATCTGTGTCTGTAAACACGCATTAATTCGAGTTTTCTAGTGATAGATTAAGTTACGATAATGGAAGCGTAGAAGAAAACATGAAGTATGTGGAAATTCCAAATTCCACGATGCCCGATAACATATTCACATTAAATGTCGTTTAAATCTAGCTTAATACCAAGTCAAGCCTTTGCTATGACTCCTTTGTTACGTATTTAACCTTTCTCCCGTATACACACCCCATTAACACTTACATCAAAGAGAAACGAATTCGATTTATTGACGTTCGGCTGAATATTTTTCGGAAAAATGCTGAAAACTTTTCTTACGGTTTTAGCTGCTTCTCTTACAATTTTTCGTCCAATTACCTTATTAAACAAATTAGCACAATAATTATTAACCATTTACAAACACTTAAAAATCTACCACGAACACTCTTCGCAATATTTTTTGCAACGCGCTAAGCAAACGCAGTCGTTAAAACAAGCGCCTCCGACAATGAGCCTCTGACGGGGAATATTTTTTCCGTAACCAGCGCGAGAGATACGCAGAGGAAAAGGTAACTAAGGAGAAATATTGAGGGGAAGAAATATGGTAGTCGTCGCGTAAGAGAATGGATAGGTGAGGGAAAAAGAGGAGGGGGATAAAGAGTAGAGGGCGTGTGAGGAGAGGACGAGGCGGGGACGTGAGAAGAGCGTGAGGGGAGAGGGGGAGGGGGAAGTGGTGGGGAGCGGAGGAAGCAACGGTATTGTTGGAAAGTGGTTAGGCTGGTCTGTGGCAAGTGTATGGAATGAGCAAATGTAGGGGGAGGGGGAGGCAGGGGTGGGAGAGTCGGCGGAGGAGGGAGGACAACCTCAGACCAAAGTCAGTGAGAAGTCAACGGTGAGGAGGAGAGGTTTACCTGCCGCCTTCGCCGTGTGATACAGCCTCCTTGAAATCCACGCCATTTAGCGAAGTGATCTTTCCTACCTCTGTAGACTTAGTAGATTACAGCGACATTTAAAAAAAACAGATACTATCGAACACGCGCGTTCAAGTCTCCGAGAAAAGTTTCCAGTGCTTGTGAGAATTTGTGTGCGAGTCGGACCAGTGGGCTTGTATTTTTTTAAGGAAATCAGATAGAGAAGGCAACATCGAATGCGAGGTTATTATTAAATATTTTTGAACGAAAACGTGGTCTATTATGATTGAATGTGGGTGACAACAATGAGAATGTTAACGACAAAACAGCGCAAGTAAGGAATACTCCAAAAATCTAGACATTATCATCGCAAGACTTTGACGTCTTTCTGTCACATGCAACAACTATTAAGAGAGAGATCAAAAATACGGATAGGAAGTTTTTTCCGGATCTATGATCTCTAATTTAAGCAGTGACATTTAGAAAATATTTGTGGAAAAAGATCTTCTAGCCTGCAATGTGCTAACATTTCGCAAAGTAACCTGATCAGAAACTATCTAAATTTTATTTTTTGGTGGAAATGAAGTCACGCCAACATCCGGCTTTGGTAATTCGAGATGGACCTATGACGTGACTAAGGGATTCTATCGAAGAAGAGGAAAGTGTTTGGTGGTTTCTGTCAGTTCCGAAAGGATGAATACGCGTCATCATTCGTGACCCCCAACCACTTCGCACCACCCTAGCTTTGATTACGTCTACACGCAGCACGCTTCGCCTGAGTAAAAACATTTCGTATATTCTCCTTGATAGGCGTCGACAATCGTTCATCTCGCTCCTCGATGTGCCCTCCCTTTTCCCATGGTGATCGGTAGGCAAGGTCACAGTGCCGGGAAATACGCGAAAGGCAGTAAATAGCGAGACTCAAGCGGACCGTGAAGAACATGGCGGACGAGCGCAAGATGGCAGCCTGCGTAGGAAGCCGTGCCCCCGCTACCTTTTTGTTCCTCGTCGCGGTGATTCACTTGATCCCGTGCGACGTCGAAGGAGGTCTCACTCTGTCGAAGGTTTGCGGGGAAGTCCCGTGCAAAGAACACGAGTTCTGCTCCGATTTCGACCGACGGTGCACCGAGTGCGAATCCGTCTGCGAGAAAAGCTCACACAACTTTCAGGAGGACGTTTGCCACAAGGACTGCCAAGGTGAGACAAAATCTCTTTTTGCACACGGGCGATTTGCCTCAATCGAACATTAACTCAATTGTCGTCGACTGTCCCTATTTCAAATGAGTAGTTGATGGCGATAATTTTATATTCATAAGTGTTCTATAACTAAGTTTTACCACTTTGAATATTCATTTTTTTACGTTTAAATAAGAATAAAGTATGGAATGAGTCATGGAAGATGAGTCACCGAATACAATATGGGTATTTTAAGATTTTTGCCTTAAGTCATAGTGGAAAGTTGTTCGCAAATAAATATGCATGGGTTTTTTATAAACACCATTGCAATGTAATGATTCGTGCAAAAATAATCCAATTATCCGATTGGAGAAGAGGAGCGAAGCGCGTCCGAAACGATCTACATGCACGTAAAAACTAATCTACAAAACAAATTTTATGGCTTACAGTAGCTTTATCCTCCTAAAATGGCGATGTAATGTTAAATAAGCTTTAAATCGAGAGATTTACTTGCCACGTGTATTTCACCGGATAGTTGGATAGTTTCTGCACGTAAATGATGAAAGTTTGGGAAGATAACCAGACGCTATCAAAATATCGATCAATCTTCTTATAAAAATACAACTGTTTGGATTTAGCATTGTTGGGTACCTAAACAGTGTTGAAAGCGTGCGAAAGAAAACATCCGTGGGCAACGATGTATTAGGATTTATCGAGAAGTAATAGTTAAATCTTAATCTGGGACTCTTGACGCTAGATTTCTGTATACTTGTAGCCATAAAAATACGAAAACTACGTCTAAAACTCCTTGATACGTCCCCCTCATGTGTGGAGGAAAGGATTTTAACTGGCAGCTCTAATTAAGTTAATATTCCACAGACATGTTTATACTTAAAAACGAAATAATTTTATTATAGGATCATAAAGTATATTTCTTCATTAATACGGCGATAGTAAAACTTATAAAAATAGACAATTTTCCAAACTCATTATGAAATATGGACTCCTAGATTTATAAATGCCGGGTTGCATTAGAGATACTAGAAATTTTGAGATACAAGTGACAATTGTCTAAACGATTTATTAGTGTTAACATTTCAGTGCCGAATATTAGATTTTCATCTATTTAAATTAAAAATTCGTATTATAAATTTGCGAGCCGCATAAAACGCTCAAGGGAGGCGCATGCGAGCCGTACAGGGTTGCCAACCGCATAAAATTATTTTTACGGACAGTATGGGAAAAAATTACGGACAACCAACCTTTTTTACGGACACATCTTTACGCAATACCAAGACCTTTCTGATACTAAATAATAAGTATGAAACGGACTATAGTTTAATGTACTTGTATTTTGCATTTTTTCCGCTCGTGTCCCTCAAATCTCTCGTTTTTTCTTCCATATATTTCGGTTTGCCCCAATTCTAGCCTCTGAATATTTCGTCACCCACGTCAGCACCTTCTAAGTTGTCCAATTTTTGAACATACATTGAAGCAGCCACACCTTCAACCATTTCTGTATTAATTTTTCCATGTCCTTCCAGCATTGGAGTGGACAGTTTATTTCTTATACTTGTTTTTATGAGTTTAACGGCTGAGAAAACGCGCTCCACTTCTGCAGTTACGCGTAAGCAATAATTCAAAAATGAGTCACATTTGGAGCCACAATCGCATTCAGCTAATTAAGGGTATGAAATGTATATATACTCTTTACTCCTCTGAAAATGTTCTAGTATTTTTACGGACTTTACGGACGTCCAATTTTAGATCATATTTACGGACAGTCCGAAAATTTACGGGCGGTTGGCAACCCTGGAGCCGTATAACGCTCACCCGTCTTACATGGAACGCATTTTGTCACAAAATGGTTGACACAGAGTCATAAAGTCAACTCGATAATTCATGTTTGGAGAGCACTTGTCGCGGTAGGTGACAATTCCTTGCGCGCGCGTAACATAAACTATTATTTAAACTTGACCGAAGACATTTTTAACGACGAATCCGATCGCCTATTGGAAGTATTTTTTTGTCTCACCTGTCGGCCGGAGTGAGTCACCTGGAGACCTTGGACGCATCTTTCCTCAACCCGTTCGGTCACTTTACCGATCTCTTGACGCCAGTGCAAAAGAAGAAGCAGTCTCCTCCAAATGAGAAAATCAAAAATAAATAAATTCACATCAGCTGTGGAACTAATGAACCATCAATGACGCGTCGAAACGAATAATTTCATTTATAAGAATCCAGCTATGCTTCGCCGACAAGAATAGTAAAAACCGCATTAAAGACCCTTCCGAGCTTCCTACATAATCCTGTAGTTGTAACAGAATATTAAATAAACATTCAGCTATACCTATTATGTTGTCAATATTTTCTATAGCGTTACAAATCGTATCAGTTGCCGACACGAAAGGTGACAGACGCGAAGCGGAATATACTGCGGCGAATACTTTATCCTTATCTGGTGGAGTTATCACACTTCGGCCGTAAAATGTCCCGGAAAGTGAGAGAGATATGTATGTATAAGGAAAGAGATAGAGAGGATGAGATAAAGAAAGACAAAAGAGGACGTAGTAGCGTCGCGTTCCCGATTACAGAGAAAAGAGGCCGACGGCGTCTCGCGTGCTTCTTACATAAACTTGGATTGGCCTATTTCTATGTGAAACGACATATCGATGAAAAACAATATGACAGAAAATAGCGAAATTCAGCGCACTTGCTTTTATTTTTAAGGCCGTAACTGTCGTATATATAGTTTAAAGCTTTATATTAATTAGTTGCTTAAAGAATAATATAAGGTTCAAGTGCATATCAAACCAGTATATAGTTATGTAATTCACACTGTTACATTTCCTTCTCTTAAAAAATATGTTTATTTTACGCTGTATCAAAAACGTCAATTTTTACTCTTTAAAACTTTTTTCATTTGGTAGCTGTAATACTCACATGTTTGTAGGCAACTTTTTTGATTACGTCGAAATATTATAACCCTTCACGTTTCGTTAAACTTATTCCTTGTCCCTTCCATTATAATACAACAAAACGATACTTGCATAAAAGCATCGCGTTTACGGACAAAATCGCTTATGACTGAATAGTTACGAATCGTAACATATTGCACGCGGTTGACATCAACTCAGTCTCAATTGCCAACGAATGAATCACGTTAACTTTCAAATAAACTGCAAAATTACCTTTGGTCAACCGTTAATTAGGAAGAACATGGATCAGCTTGTTAATGAAATAACTACGACTGAGAATGAATTTTGCCCTTCACTATAGATGCGAGGTTCAACTCTTTGATGAACTGTGGGTAAAAGAATTGCGGCTGAAACGCTTAATGCGATTTTTAAAAGAACGAAATTACCGATATTAGCCCAAACGACATTCAAATGAATGCCCCTTCACAATTCTAATTAAACTGAACGTTCAGCCAACATATGTTCATAGTTTGCTCAGATATCTGTTTCCACTTCCCGCACCCCAACGTAAACTCTCAATTAACACATCCTGAAGATCATTCTCGCTATATCATGAAATTCATTTAACATTACACCGAAAGCGTCACGTCCACTAGATATACATACACAAATTAGCCCCTCCGTTACGGGAAAAATAACGCATTTTCTCTTTGCATATAACTAGCGTGTAATGATATATAGAAAAAAAAAGTTCTGCACCATAATTTGAAAGAAAATCCGAAAGCATTTTGGTCTAGGTTAGGGAGGTTCACGGTAGAGGCCCCACCATAGCGTCACTGAGAAAGGAGGCAGGTGATGTGGTTCACAATAGCGCGGAAAAGGCGAATTTGTTAAATGAACACTTTCGGAAAGCTTTTACTTCGGAGAGAAACGAATTTGAGGAACCAGCTTTGAAGGATGAGGATATTCGATGGAGAATTTGATATTCTCTGAAACAGGTGTCGCGCACCAACCAGTCCATAAAGAAAAATAAGTCTCCCAGGTCTGAGGGCATACCCGCACGTGTGTCAAAAGAGCTAGCCTCCGTAACCGCACCTTATTTGAAAATAATATTCGAAAAATACGCTGCACATAGTATCGTTCCGAAAAACTGGAAACTAGCATACGAAACGCTCATCCTCAAAGGTGGTGATAAAGAGAACCCCGAAAATTAGAGACCGATTTCCTTGACGACATTATCGTGTAAGAATCTAGAGCATATAATCGTTAGCTCTGTTATGCGCTATTTAGGGGGTCGTTCTTCGCTAAGCAAAACCCAACACGAGTTTCGGAAAGGTAGGTCATGTGAAACGCAACTCGCTCTGTTCGTAAATGATTTGTTACAATGCGGAGAGAAAGACACTCAAGTTGACGCCGTTTTCATTGACTTTAAAAAGGCGTTCGATAAAGTACCCCATAAGAAATTATAGGAAAACTAGGGAAGTGCGGCATAAACTCGAATGTCGTGAGCTGGATAAAAGACTTCCTCTCCAATAGAGAGAAAAGATAGTAGTCATTGATGGGAAATATTCCTATCAAGTTACAGTCGCATCAGATGTTCCTCAAGGAAGTGTCATAGGCCCACTACTGTTCCTTATATATAAACGATATCTGCTCGGTAGTTCGATGGAAAATCAGAATTTTCGCAGGTGACACCGTCTTATATAAGAAGATAAAGATCCAGGATGACCAAAAATCGCTCCAGGAAGATTTAAACGCCCTTTCGCCACGGTGTCAAGATTGTAAAATCGAAATTAATCACGGAAAATGTTCCCTTTTTAGTTTCTGGAAGGGCAAGAACAATGAATTAGACTCGGAGTACAGAATTTATCGATCGAATATCCTATCTTCGGAATAGGTTAAATATTTAGGAGTCACAATTTGTGGTGATCTATCGTGGAATATGCGTATTCGAAGGGTCGAAGACGCAGCCAATAAGGAATTGGGCCTCATAGGCAGAATATTAAGAAGTAGCACATAACAGGTACGAGAAACGTGTTATTTATCATTGGTCAGATCTAAGTTCGAATACGTTTCCAGCATATGGGATCCGTACGAAAAGGAATGGATATTTTGAGTTGAGAGAAATAATCCAACGCAGAGCAGCCTGATTCGTTAAGCAAATATATGAGCAATAATTAAGCGTCACGTCACTCTTGAAGGAGTTGAATGGGATGTCGCTAGAGGACCGCAGACTTAGCGCTAGGTTAAGGCTTCTGGAGAAATTTCGGTCGGAAGTTCTATTAGAAGAGGTCTCAGGAATATTACAGGCACCTACTTACATGGGCAGGCACGATCAAGAGGATCAAGAGATCGACTGTAGAACCGAGCGATATCAGGATTCGTTTTTCCCTAGGACCATACGGGATCACAAGAGGAGAGTGATTCCCGCTAGAGAAGTTGTCAGGTAGGCTTTGGTGCGCTGCACCCCCTGCCACCCAACAATCTGGTGGCTTGCAGGGTATTATGTAGATGTAGAAGGGTATGAGAATACTCGAGTGTTCCAAACCCAATAAACAGCCATAAACGCCGTGTGGAAATAATCATGAAATTGTTTTATGGTTCGCATCGAAATGAGCGGATAAAATCCATTTAGCCTTCCCTTCCGATTTCGAAATGCACCGATATTTACGAGCGGATTGTGAAAAGATAGGAAATAAATTCTTTTAATATCAGTCATTTTGTACTAATCGCTTGCAAAATCATTTCCTAGTATGACGGGCAATATGATCGAAGCTTCAATGTGCGTATATAAAAAACACCTTTTTCATATCGAGATGTCAAAAGTTACAAACAGAACTCATTATATATAAAAACTGATTTTAAAAATAGCGTGGCGTCTTAAATTTATTTTAAGGCAGTGGTTCTCAAACTTAATGCATCCAGTAAATCCAGTTAGCGAATAAATCAACTATTTGAATATGTATAAAGGTAATTAGGACTAAAATTTTACCTCTAAGAAATTGATTATGGCGTGGTAGCAAGAAATGGATACGCCCAAAGGGATGTCGCGAAATTCTGTTTATCTTTGAAAGAATGCCGCGCCTGAGAAAAGTTTGGGAACAACTGATTTAAGAAATATAACTTTAAAGCCATATTATTTTCAATCTTAATTTAAATTTTTGAATATTTTAAATTATCATGAGTTGAATAAGAATAAGTAAAATACTCTTCATCAACAGCCCGATTCCCTACTTCAGGTGTTGACGTTTGTGACTGTTTCTATTATTGTCGGAAAAGTATTTGTTTACAACGTAAAGCCGAAAGATTACAACTTTATTTCAATCAAATGCTTGAGTCAGAAATCGAAGGAACTTACTGTTTCCCAAAATTAATTTTCTCTTTAAACGTATTACATATAACTAACTACGTGTTTGAATTTTACACACACGATTCTCATGTTTCCTTAAAACCAACAATCTTTTGTCGAGGAAAGAAGATAAATAAATTAATCCTTCAGGGTAAACTTGCAAACTTTATCATGACGAACTATATTATATTATTAATTTGGAGGAATTAATAACCCGTGCACTAAAAATGTTAAATGTAAAATACTACTTTCATTTTTTATTGTCGATTGGAATGTTTTATTTGCACGTACCGCTCTATCAAGATTCGAACCAACGCTCCTATAATTAGGAGCCGCTATCTGTAAGGCGTAACACTGCTTAATTTATTAGTCTGATAGCTTTCAATGACAGATTGATAACAAGCAACTGACACTTTTAAATAGGCACAAGCATACTCTGAAATTTGAGCACAAAATGTTTTAAGCCTTATTCTCACTAGTTACAATAAAATGAAGATATGAAATACCTCACAATTCAAACTCTTTTATTAACCCCCGTCGAATAATTATTTAAATGACCTAGATCTTTTCATCCAAACATCTCATCATTCATTCATCATTATGTACAAATCTAATGGACAGCAAATCATGACTTTTCTTTAAGACGTATTTATTAGCCTAAAATTAAGTAATGCGCAGTAAATTTTAGTTGAAACTCGCTGAAATTATTTGAGCAAAAAGGAACAGTAAGAGAGCAAATTTATTTTCGATTTCGGGAGATCGAGAGCAACTTTCTTAAAAATAAAACGAAAAATATCTGAGTATATTTAAAGTATGACATGGCGGCATAACAAAACGATTTTTTTTGTCTTCAACCTCAACTTATTCTTTATTCATACCGCTGTGTATCTAGGAAACACTTTCAGTATTACAGATAAATCCACAGTCTGCAAACATACGTTATCGCGAAATTTTACTGTATTTGCTTTTCAAATCCACTTCCAACCGAGAGACATCGAGAGGTGACATTGCATCTTTCACGTCTTCGTCGGAGATCGAACGCCGCCATTAAGACGATCCCCCATCTCCTATTCCTCTCACCTAATGGAGGCCTCTGGGCTAAGGAGGGTACGACAGCGCTAATTCCCTCTATCACGACGCGAATAGCAGTGACGCAGTTTGTTCGTCGTCGGCGAGTGAAAGCGACCCGCGCAGACGTTTCACCGCAGTTACAACAGAGAGATAGGGGAGGGGAACGCCGGCATTTCAAGCGGCAAATGCGGATTCGAATCCCAGAGAGATATCCAACATGGCACCTTTCTCGTTCCTTGGAGAAAACAATAGCCAGGTCGTTCGGAAGGGGCGTAAACTTGCCACTCTCCCCCGCTCTCCTGCCTCCAGGTGGTATCCGGTGTGCCGACACCATTTCTTTGGCCGTCCTTCTGGACACGGTCAACCACCCCACCGCTAATGACTATATTTGGTCTTAAGGCTCGACCTTTTCGCGAAGCTGTCATGGCTGTCTCCCTCAGATCCTCTTTGATGGCATCGTCTATTATAACAATACGCTTTTTCTGTCTGACCGCTCCATCCACCGAACGTCGTTATTGGCTTCCGAGAATAAATAGCAAGGACCTGAGTAATATTTCCTATCTTTATGTGTGTCGGAACAAGTTATCCGTATTGGAAACAATACAGATACTTTTCTTAGTATTTCAGTGGAACTTAAGGATTGAATACACCGCAAAGAAATATTAATTAAAATTTACAAAAATGATTTACTCATTAAGGCAACGATATTACTTACAGCATTAATGAAAGGCAATCTACGATAAAATCAGTACATATTTAGCATTGAAACATATAATTAGTAGGAGAATCGAGCGCAATTTGCGCGTAGCGGAAACGCGGATCCTTTCGGATTTAATCATAATATTAATATTAAAGTGTGCGTAAAATTTACATAAAATTATTTCCGTGTAATGGAGACGAGTTAATCCATCTCTTTTAAAGATACAATATTTTATGCTGGAGAGAAAGCAAGGCAATAGGGACGACATCAGTGAATTGGATAATGAAAATTCACGTATAATAATGGAACAAATAAAGGTCTGACGTTTTAACGATGCGTGCAGTACGTACTATTCACAGAAGACAAACGCATCACGTGATTCGAGAAAAGGGTTTTTTCTTCGCACCTCACAATCCGATATACTCCTGAAACATTTGAAAATTTGACAGAAAAAAAGATAAACACGGTCGTCCACGGCATTTTCGAAAGAGCGGTGTTCTGTATAATGTTATATCTATTGGAAATAATAAAGCTGGAGTTTTGTTTTTAATTGCTACCTTTGACACTTGCTGCACCTCTTCAACGAAACCAATTCCTTTTGGCGCCCGGTTCCACGGCCAGGCATAACATAACCGACCAATTTCACGCCCTTCATAACCATTCCATCCACTCACATCCTCATTCAACGGTCAAAAAAAGGCTCCAAAGGTGACCCACCTGCGTGGGTTTGGTAGCGAATACGTAGTTGTGTCGGTAGTAAGACCATAAAAACCATGGGTTAGGTATACAGGAGGCAGCACCGGGCTGTTTCCAGGCTAAAACCCTTCGAAATCCACGAGTTATGAATGGGAGAATACAGGTGAGTGAGGAAAAAACTCAAAGCACGCAAGGGCGAGTGAGTGGTGGAGTTTTAAACGAAAGTAGAAGGCCATTTTGCGGACGACCCGCATCACGTGACTCAAAATTAGGAGGAAATGAAAACCAGTTGAGCTGAATAAGATTCTATGAAAAACATCGTCATTTCGACCTTGCTCTTTTATGGACACAATTATTTAAGCGGAAATGATAAGTATGGGGTTAGAACTGGGGGCTGCGGTGAGGCGAGCAAGCATGTCCGTCAAAAATACATTTTCAAATATAGCAAAGCTTCGTATCACCCCAAATGCTGAAATTTCATGATTATACATCCCAGTTTGCAATACAGACAGTTAAGATGAACGGGGCCTCGGCCTTCAGAAACGCCGGACTTACTAGTGGCCCGAAATCTTTCTTAGGGAGTCCGGGCCCCGTATGATGTTTACAGTAAATTAATTACGTGTGCGTATTTTATTTTAATTTTTCAGGCAAATGATTATCATAACAGACCATCTAATGCCATTCTGATTTATGTGATCCGCAGGTCCTAGAATAAGATTCATGTGCAGAGACCCGGAATCCCTGAATCAAGTATATTAGTCACTTGAGCAGCGCGGGAGTTACGTACTTGAAAGTCTGCTTTAAGTACCTGATGGAAAAAACAAGTGTCCGTATAGGCTACGAACCTTCCCGAGTCACTTACATTATGTAAAATTCGGAAGCGCTTATAATTAACTTTTACGCCCGTTACGAAAATAAATGTCAATTTACTTAACTGCGTATAATCAATTCTATGTTGGAAAAACCCGCAGTAGACAAATGTTTACTGACCGATAGTTTCGAGGAATACACATTTCGGAATCAAATGGTGCAACGCTCGATCGCATTTTCAGATGTGGTAGTCACCATGGTTTGGAAAACCAAAATACGTAGCGCAAATTTCGAACTCATTAACCAAATAAAACACATTTAGAGACTTAATTATCGAACTCGTTTCATGGCTAAACAAACAAACTCATTTTCAAGGTTATTGAGGACAGGGATGGGCGATCTTACCCTGAAAGATCGATTCTGTGAATCGATCTAGATCGTATTAATAAAGATCAATTTACCGATAAGATCGAACCAAAAAGATCGATTCAAGAAAGATCGATCTTCGATTCTAGCCACGAGGAAGGTTATAAACTAAAAGAATAATTTTCGTGTGACAATTTTTTTACTATAATAAAGATCGATCTTCGATTCAAGCCATAAGAACGAACATTTTACATTAACATTTTATAATCATAATAAAAAGAAACAAAGAAAATTAAAAACATAAAAGTTCGCGATCAATTACTGTGTAGCATTAATTTCCTCTATAATATGATTTTTAATTTTACAGATTTCTGACTGACTAATATTCGCATAATAAATTGCCAATACGCGCACACAGTCATGCCCTCAGCGAGATTCGAACCCGCGAACCTTACATTGGAAACAAAATACATTAAAATCCTATACCGGGGAAATGCATTATTAGAGTAAAATGTCAATTATTGAGATCAATATTTCACATACTTCTTAATTTATTATAAATTAATTGAAAAAAAACCGCGCAAACATTGCGCGGGTACAGCTTGTAAGGTTAAGTTGCCCATTAGGTTTGATGCCCACAACTAGAGTTCACCAATCACCACTGCCCCTCTCCTTCATAGGCACCCCACCAGGTGGGGTCGAACGATTCTCGATTCTGGGCTAAAAGAATCGATCCACATAAAAATCGTAGAGCAAAAGATCGATCCAAAAAATCGAATCGGCCTTGTAAAAAGATCGATCCTGTGAAAGATCGATCTTGGATAGCCCATCCCTAATTGAGGATACCCGAGTGCTTATTTTTTTAAAATCATTCGTGTGATTATTTATTAAATAAAAAATATGAGATGTTTTTCCTTTACAGAGCTGCTAAAAAAAATAAACGTGCGCCTTAACGAGTTCAGTGGCTTTAATAGAGGGCAAACAAACGTCACCCGTCACAAAATTGTACGAATCTAAAAACTCCGTCTCGAAGGATAAAACATGATTTCACGACTTTCGAACGTGCGAAAGGAAAGGAACGAGTCGCTGTTCGGAAGAGGAAAGTGGGCGTCGGTTTAAGTTTGAAGCAAGTGCACTTCGTATTGCGTGCTAATCGCCATTACAGACTGCGGCACGACGGCGAGGAAACGGCGAGTGTTATACAGGAAAAGTAAATAGAAAGGAATGGATGGAGAGGTGAATGACGAAACAAGTGGGACGTGTGCATAAAGAAAAAATAGGAGGGCATTAAAGAATTTTATGATAGGAACGGAGGAGAGCGCACCAACTCGCTCTCTTTCCTCTCCTCCTCTGGCTCAACTCCTGTCTCCATCCATTTCGATCTCACTCTCGCTTCATTGCTCCCACTTTATATTGCTTTCATTGCTATAAATTGTCGAGCTCGCCTTAGAGGAACTCACTACAGAATTAACGAACTCGTCTTATGGCCGAAAATGAAATTCAAGAATGAGCACTTCAGTATGAAAGAACTGAAAAGATATCTGCAACAGACATTACAATGTTGTGAAAACTACAACTTTGCTTTGACTACTTTAAATACCTAAAGTGAGTACGAGAAACGTGTTATTTATCATTGGTCAGATCTAAGTTCGAATACGTTTCCAGCATATGGGATCCGTACGAAAAGGAATAGATACTTGAGTTGCGAGAAATAATCCAACGCAGAGCAGCCTGATTCGTTAAGCAAATATATGAGCAAAAGTTAAGCGTCACATCACTCTTGAAGGAGTTGAATGGGATGTCGCTAGAAGACCGCAGACTTAGCGCTAGGTTAAGGCTTCTGGAGAAATTTCGGTCGGAAGTTTTATTAGAAGAGGTCTCAGGAATATTAGAGGCACCTATTTACATGGGTAGGCACGATCAAGAGGATAAAATACGAGAGACCGACTGCAGGACCGAGCGATATCAGGGTTCGTTTTTCCCTAGGACCATACGGGATCACAAGTGAAGAGTGATTCCCGCTAGAGAAGTTGTCAGGTAGGCTTTGGTGCGCTGCATCCCCTGCCACCCACCAATTTGGTGACATGCAGGGTATTATGTAGATGCAGATAATTTTTCCAGATGTGATATGACAGAACGACAGAAATTTTAACTATAATGTATATATGGCATAACGACATCCCTTTCATTGGCGGGTTTTAGGTTAATTATGCGAATGTAAAAGTCTCTCTTGCTCTCATTTTCTCCTTCCTTCTACATCTCTCTTTTTTCTATAATTTTTTGTCTCCTTTCTCTCGTGAAATTCCCTTCTCCGTCGCCTCCCTGCTATTCTCCCCTTCACCTTTCTCTCCCCTCTTTCCACCTCCAACCTACACCTCCCTCCGTCTTCTTATCTTCCCCTCCCCCGCTCCTTACACTGCATCCTTCCCCAACCTAACAACATCTTCCCCCACCATTCCCTGTATCTCCAGCTGAAATCTTTGAGAGGCATGCGACGCACCACCCACCGCCTTCGTGAACTGTAAACAAATGCTTGCGCGAATGAGATAAGGCGCATTGCGACGTTCCTTAACAGTTATCGGCGAAGTAAAGAAGGTCGCCGCTGGAGCGAATGGCGAGGAAAACAGGGATGAGGAACTCGATGTTTTCCGGTTTAATTAAATGACTCGTCGAAATTTTCACACGAATCGCAAATATCTCGAATAAACGTATCCACGGAAAGTGAGCCAATGGGTTAAAAACACTCGAGTGGGTTTTGTGTAATTATTTTATTTGGAATTGTAATTGAATTTCATATTCTGGTCCATAACATCCGCCGATTGTGTGATAATGCTTAACTGCTTTTCCTGAATTAGTCGCACCCAAACCAACGAGATACTCATCAATGGAGCTATAATGGGTATTTTAATTAGAGTGCAGGTAAATCCGGCACGAAGTACCGGTGAGCAGGGTCCTTTCTCGTGTATTTATCTATACAATACTTGCAAGTAAAGAAATTAATATAACGAAACAGGCTGGAATCTCGATGGCATTCTTATAATTTCTATATTTTTATTATTTTCACTATGCAATGAATACATTAAAGTGCAGATTTCAAATCTACTGGAGTGTATTCTTGCCCACGGCGCTAAAATACCACGGACCGCTCCTGAAAGTAGACATGATGTAATGACATCCCCTGCCATACACCATTGGCGTCTTACGGGATAATAATTCAGATGTTTGGCATTTTTGTATTCTTATCAATTGAAAATTCCTAATTGCAGGTAAGGTATCATCTCAATCAACGAAATATTAATCTAATCGATAAGTAATTGTATTGGTAAAAATCTAACCATAGCTGGAAAAGTCTAACTTGAACTATTACAACCAAAGAAAAATTAAAAAAAGGGATCTATCAGAAACAGCTACAGTCAATCAGTGAACAGCAACGCTGCCACACACGACCGCCGTCCCAGTATCTTCTTTGGCCCACTATGTACGATTTGGCAACGTCGTCAATTCCCCTAGTATCAGAATTCAAGTAAGAACAGTTTGTTTGTCTTTAATTTAACAAACGCTCTCGTAAACCAAACGAGCGACTAAAAACCAATTATTTAATAAAACCAGTAAAAACCGTAAAACAATAAAACCATAAAACGATAGAAACTATAAAAGCAATTGGTAAAAGTTCCACAAAGTAAACATTACGACATGTTTCGACTAGTCATAGTCATCATCAATAAATACTTGTTTGTCCCGTTTACCCTTTCAACTCCCGGGTATCGGATAATTGACGCCCGATATATTTATTCTCACGATGCATTTCCACAGGATCGTTTATCCTCTGCCGTATATTTCCATTCCGATTAATGTGCATTTTACGATTCGCGAATTGCGCAATCCTTTTACGAGCCAACGAGTGGAAGAGAGAGAGCGGTGACCTGAGTCGATCGCTCGCGAAATGCATATGCATTTTATGATCGGTGAGCTGTTCCGTCCGGATAAATGCATAACGGACGGGGGGAGGGGGGAAATACTCTTTCGCTAGTTTGCCGTCGGAAAATTAAACCCAAACATCAGTGAGGCCGTCGAATTAACGCTCTCTATTCGGACAACATTATTTACATTTCTCATACGTCAACGTCGAGCTTCGCTTTACACTGAATAAAACGGAGAAAAAAGAAAGTTCGACATTTTCAATTTTTAAAGCAAACAATAGTCCTCGTTAAATGTTTAAATAGCCCTAATTTTTTAACTGAACCCGCCGATTTTTATTTATTAAATCCCACGTATTTAATTTATGTACAAATAGCGGTGGCGTAATTGACTGTTGCCGCAAATAGCTAGCCTTGTAAAATGTTCACAGTAATTTAAATCTTGCAAATATTATTAAAAGAAAGAAACCATAGACTAAGAATCAAACATTTGCATGTTTCAACTTACAATCCAACAGTAGCAGACGTTTAAACGCATAAAAACCATAACAAACTGAACTGAAACTGCGTTGGTTTTGCTACGACACATAATTGTTATAGAGCCGATATATTCTAACAATAAGCTCTAGCCTGTATAAATTGGTTCATGTTCGTAGGTCCGTTTAGTCTGTAAGACAATTAAGGTATCAAATCATCCTTAGCTCTCCTTACGACCGAGAATGGCCAGCTGAAGCAGTCTAATTATCGTGATTGGCGCAAGCGCAGCGAAAAATATCACAACGTTCAACTAAATCAAGATATTGAGATGAAACCTACACTTAAAATAATTTCAGTATATAGAAAAAATTCATGCAAAGCATGAATGGGATTCCTATGCATAGTAAGAGAGTTTGTCTTATTGTTCGAGTATTATTGCCGTACTTCGAAAAAAATGTCCTTTGAACCGGTTATATGTATTTTCAAAAAATTAACTACGTAGCGAAGAAGATTTAAAAAGGAATAAATTGCGCAATTTTTATTTGCATCAATTGAACATTTCCTTGAAATTATTTCAGCAATGGTGTAAGGGTCCCTGACGCAGGTTAATACCTCGTAAACCCTTTCCTTTTATCCTTTCCACCTTAGGATTAGTTCTTGTGTGAGTGAGTGAGTGTATGAGCGTTTGACAACAGGACCCTGGCGAGGATTAATACCCCATAAACCTGTAAGTGTACCTAACTTTTTTCCTCTCTTGCCCACTTTACACTGTTTGTTTTTTCTCTAAATATTCGCCTTGTATGGTTAAGGAGTTTTTTCTTACTTTTGAAACATCTATCTCGCCGTCGTCTCCAAATTCCCATTTTTTAATTAAAAACTGGCAACAATAGATTTTTGGTAAAACATAGAAATCTATAAATTCCGAATAGAATTGGAGAAAAATTATAAAATATAATTTCCAAACTGGATTCCGCAAAAAACATACTACAAGGTACATATCTTCATGTACGGAATGCAAAACACACTACTAATAATAAAAACTATAGGTGGTTCACAGAAGAATTCGACAACATACACATTCGAGATAAATCCTCAAGATGATCGGATATCCCTTCATAATGATCTTCAACGCATTTTTGCATGGTAAATGCTCCGTTAGAAATTTACGGTAAGGCGAGAAACAACAGAGAAATTTCATTATAAAAATTAGCAAAATATATGCGCTATCAGGGGATTTTTTTAAATGCCTAGGGGTCGCCATTATTGCCATCATTGCCTAATGATTGGTCATTTTGGTCAAATTTCGTACAGTTACTTGAGTTTACGTCTTCAACAATACTGTATAGTTCATATTTCTCAAAAAAGGAATATAAGGCTAGTTTATTCTAGGAAACTTTAGCAATAATTTGATTTTCTCAAAAAAGGCTCGGGCGATTTTGATAAAATTTCGTACAGTTACTTGAGTATACATCTACAATAATACATTTCATTTTTCTCAATGAATGAATATAAGGCTAGTTCTTCTTGGGCAACTTGAACAAAAAATGGGATTTTCTAAAATCCGGCTGATATGATTTTCATTTTCTAAAGATAACTAAACGACGCATTAGTATATGAGAAAGTTTGTACAATCTATGTTGTATCGATTTTTTAAATGTGAGCTACTGATGTTACGCCTAAGTATTTAAATTATGTAGCCCAGTTTCAAAATCCGTCGTTTTTAAAGCTACTGAAAGTTTATGAAATATTTTAAAAATCTATTATAAGTACATTTTATGTATAAACTAGCAGAAGTGCCCGTTGAATTTCAACGGATTTAGTGAATCTAAAACTTCGACCGTGTAACATGTAAACATCGCAAGAATAAGATAGCACACAGATTTAACCGCCGAATAAAGCAAAAAACGAAGAAAACCGCTCCGCATTTACTTATATAGATGAATGAAGGAACAAAACTTGCACTGTGAAAAATCGAAGATTACGTGAAAACTTGTGGAAAAATAATTATTGAGTTAACTCTCCCTTCCCTCAAATTTTATATCGCCATATAGGCTATGTTACCCGCAGGTTAAAATTATATACCTATGCGAAGTTTCGTGACGATATCTTCAAAACAAAAACTGTAAGTAAAACCAGCAAGAACAATAATCAACAGAAAATGAATGAACAAAGGAACAAACGAAATTAATTAATTTAACGAAAAAAGTAAATAGAGAACGTTTATGAGTCAGAGAGTGAATATTATCCTCCGACTAATTAGCTCGATTCTCTCATCCATAAGTTCTGTTACGAGAAAATTGTTTATATCAACAGTACTTTGGAAATAATGAAAGGATTTAACCAATCACAATTTGTGGAAAAGCTACCTTTAATTATTTCAGTTACTTATGTAGTTTTAAAAACAGTTTGCTTCGGAGAACTCTACGGCACACGAAAATATCATTAAAACCATTAAATAGTAATATTTCAATTAAAATCAATAAATATTTGGTTGCCATGTAAACAAAGCAAAATCGCGCATAGAAATTGAAAAAATATTTTACGATTTTAAAATTTTCCTCATATAAATGCATAGGACTCTCAACTTCGGCGACAATGGGAGTTGTCACTGCAGCTTTTAATTGGCATTGTCATAAAACTGATAAAATCACGTATTTTTCTGATTCTAAACGCAGATTTACGCTAATTCGATCGGGATTCGGATTCTGGTATCATTAAAGATAAATTTTGTTCTCTCCTTCATAGAGACATCCAAGTCTCAAGTTCGTACCACGTTTCTAAGTAATTTTAAAATTCAAATAAAAAATAAGCTGCACTCATCCCTATGTTATTCAAATGGAGAAAATGAAATCGGTATAAAAAATCTTACTACACCACTTAACTCTTTATTCCTATTAAAATGACACCTTCTTGTTTCTACGTGCTGTAGTTGCTGAGCTATAAAAAAAACACATATATACATACAAACACTTTTCTTTATAGATATATATAGATCTATAGATAACACTTTTAACTAGATACTGCTTTATCGTGCACTGTATCGAAATTTGCAGCAATTAAAAGTGGAGGCAGCTGCCTTAGGCACAAAAAGGGGCAGTTAACCCCCTCACCTCGTTATAATCTCATTACCGATAATGTTGTTATCCACGGAATTCATGTTAGGTAATTCCACTTCATTCGAAAATTAATTGTCTTGCTCCTAGTTGGTTTACCTGGATGTTATTTAGCATTACTAAGAGTGTGAAACCAAATGATTAAAGTAAATGTATGTACTACTATTAAAAAATAAAATGAATAATAAAAAATGCATTTATGCCCTTAGTATTAAGATTTTTTTAAAATCCAGATTATTGCAAAATAAAATACTTCGTATCATCACGTTATTTATCGAAGCTCTTGTTTATTAGAAGGCTATTTCGTTATCATTGTTTTAAGATTTCTTTCTGAAGATTTCTAGGGAATTTCACGATTTTTGGACATTTATCTTCAACTCGTATAATAAAATAAGAGAAAATTTCGTCTGGTTAAAGTAAATCTAGCAACCCATTAAATAGCAATTATTTTGTTACAAGCACGCATTCAGTGCTTTAGAAATGTATTCTACATATAAATAAAGGCCGTCCAAATATCCACTTGATTGTATTGTCTCTTTCTCCATTCGCAGATTATCTCCACGACATGCGTTACGTACGCACGGGAGGAGACGCCTCAACCGAGGACGTGGGAGGTAAGTGATCCGCCAAGGATTTTTAACAATGACTTTTGGATATAGTTCTCGTTCATGTTATACTACTATGATCGTAAACAATAAAATGTGTACGACATTAATTTGGCATCTGCCAAACACTAGCAAAACAACCTGATTAAAATTTAAAATAACGATACTTAAGTATTTGAAACAAAAAGTAATAATCTCCAATAGCTTGCTATGGCTACCGGAGATAACTAGGGTAAAAGTACTTTTATTTCAAATGCTTATTCTGGAATTTCTTTTCAGCCATAATACGAGTACGATAATTCTCTAATGAAATAATACTTATATTTAAATGAATCCATTTGTCTGGGGCAATGTATCTGCATTTTTACGGAGAAAATTATATTAATATTGTTCATTTTATATTCTTCGGAGTGATTATAATTTGAATATTAAAAGTATGGAGTACTCCAAGCATGACTCTATTTTTAAACATCACGAAATATGCAATTCCCACTAAATCTGTTGCATGTTGCTTGGAATTTTATTCGCTAATCTATTAACTTATTAAATTAATCCATTTATATTACTGAAATAGTTCAATAAAACTATGGCTAAGTGGAAGTCATATAGGCAAATGTTAAATTAGGCCATTTTCGGCTTAATCGGAGTAACACCATTTGAAATTAATTAAAGAAGGTCGGAGACTACGGCGAGATGGATTAGGTACAAGTCCATTTGAAATTGTTGAATGGTTGAAATGCTACCCCTTTTTCAGATATTAAATACATTTTCGAGCTATTTAACTTAAAAAAACAACTTAGTAAGAAACATAACTTCAATATTTGTGTTTAGCGTTACTTAAAATAGTTTAGAACGGTGCTTTTTTCTGCGGGAACGCCCTCTGATTCCCATATAAAAGCACTGAGTTCGTACCCATGGTAGTCGATTGTTGAGACTCATAAAAACTATTTTTTTTATAAAAACTAAAAATGTACGCTAAAGCTACACAGGGATTCGAATTCTGTCTTTAAAAATAAGAAATGACAATTTATAAACTTTCCAACAGTTCAAGTCCTGACAATGAGACCAAATATTGATGGAAAATAATTTTAAAAATCAATTATATAAACACTCATCACCGATTTACGTGCATTTCTTACGGAACAATAATGTGGCAAAATTTGTCCCCAGCAGCTTATCCTGGTCCACCAAATTCAAACCACATTTGGTTTCTCTAGGTTGAACCGTTTCAGAGATATCGTCTGCACAGTTGGACGGACAGACAGACAAAGTGAATACATAAGAGATTTGTAAGAAAATCGCCAAAAATCGTTCTGTATCGATTTAGAGAAGTGATAATTAATTTAACCGTAACAAAGGTATCTATTTCCATGGAAACATTACTCAGTTGTCAGGACATTCAATCGGAGGGATTTCAGATGTTCCAACAGGGGTCCGCAGGTTGAAAATGATTGAAAAACCCTATTCTATCGAACTAGAGAAGAGATGATAAATTTGTATGTTATCGTTATATCGGTCAGTCCTGCCATCTATTAGTGAAGACGAAAAACTTCCGGTGGGTTCCTCGTATTTCGGACTCGACATAATTGCACGTTTCCTGAAAGAACCTGGCTATTAGCTCATCGTCAGCCTTCCCACCTCTCCTCACTTTCATTCTTTCCTCCTATTCTCATCGAGCTCGCACACGCACTCTCACATCCGCCAAACCGCGCTCCATTATTTCCTCCTGCTCTTCCCCTCCACATTAACCTATCACCTGTAGCTCGTTTCGCGCTCTCCCTCGAATTTAGTCCCGCCCACGCACTCTACCTGCTGCGCCTTTGATCTCTTTTTACGTACCCCCACTCCTCTTTGTGAAGTCACTTCTTCCACTAAGGTCCCTATGACCTCGCGTCCTTCATCTCTATGGAGAGGTTCTTTCTCTCCCTCTCTCACACCCTTTCTCCAATCTCACCGATCGCTTCCTCCCACTCTTTCCTTTCCATTCATCGTTACACATGCTTCGCTACTTTCCTGCTACACCATTTCCGCTCCTCGTTCTCCCCTTTTTAAACGTCTTTTATATTAGGTTGGTTCAGGCGGGGTTTTTAGAGGGTGCGAGACCCCTAGGCGATATTGGTTTTGGGGGGCCCATGACTCGCGATTTATGAAAACATGTACATATGTAATCAAATTTAAAGTAAGAAATCGGGCTATCAAATTCTTAATAATTTATCTGAATATATACTAATCATAGTATAGTATGGGCTTCTGCTATTAAGACACAAATTCGTTTGCGCCTCCAGGCTCGAGGCCCCAGGCCAGGAGTCGGCAACCTGCGGCTGTTGGAAAGCGAATGGCATTTTCACTAAAAATCTGGTACAGGAATTACCGATGTATACCGAATAAATATGCGATTGCAAAAAAACAAAACATTTATTCGCCCAATAAAACTTACTGCTGAAAGAGTTAAGTGAAGGATATCATACATTGAATCGAATTAAAATATATTTACCACAAATGCTCTTTTCATTCCCGTAATATTTACCCTCATATGAAATCAAACACCCATTTCTTTAATATCTCCTACCATTATAAATTCGACATATCCTGCTCATCGCGTATTTTCAACCACCTAATTACCAGTCGTAACTATCCGTACGTTCTTTTCCTTCCTCTTCACCTCTTCCTTTTAATCTTAAGTCCCTTCTCATCCCTCCCATTTACACTTTTTATGTTCGAACCTCGTTATTTTCGGTTCCATCCTCTTCCTTTAATACCCCTTTTTAACCGACGCCTCCGTTTCACGTTTTTCTGCCATATCCTCACCCTTTACATCAGCGGTTCTCAATCCTTTTCGCACACTACAATCCGCCGAATTAAAAAAAAAGTAGTAGTGTGCAGTGAGGAATAGTTTAAACTTAGTCATTGTTTTATTGTTGTTAAAAATGGCGGGATAGAAAGACAAAACTTCTGCTTAACAAAATTTACTCCATTTTTTTACTAGTAGCTATTACAGTTTTCGGCGACACACCTCCCGGCTCTTCACGTCACACCGTTTGAGAACCGCTGCTTTACGTCAATAGTCTGATGGCTACGCTATAGAGTTCTAAAGAATAGTCCTCCCCGAGGAAAGTAAATCGCATGCTTTTCGTTGGAATGGACGTTCTTTGAATTTTGCTGAGCAATCTACGAGAATAAGAAAGGCTTAACTAGGGCACTCAAATGTTCCAACGTAAACTATAGGTATGATACTAGACCAACGATTTTCAAATACTTTGTAGGCGAGGCACCCATTTAAAGATAAACAGCGGCAACCCAGGCTTGAAATAATGTTTTTATATTGTTACATACGAGCAGAGCCGGAACAAGATATTTTTGCGCCATAGGCAAGGTTTGAATATTACGCTCTCATCTTAATGAAAATATATAGTACATACTTTTACCTCTCAAAACGATAGTTAATCAACAACGTGGAAGTAAAATAAAATATTTTTATAGTAGGTATAAAACTTTACACCTAAAAGTTCAAATTTTTAATCGTAGCGACTCTAAGCGTGCTGCAACCTAGACGGGTGCCCCTTATCCCGGGCTCTGCATACGGGCACTACAATCTTTGTACAAATCCATTTGTCCTTATTACCCATAATTAATTGATTAGAGAAGAAACTAGTATACTAATTACCTATCAATACATCCAAATAGTTAGGGTAATGAAGCTTTTGAACAAAATGAGTCGGCACACAAAGTGTACATGAATATAGCGCAAGCGGGAACTCCACGAAAAATTTAATAGCCTCGAACTCACTGAAGATTCGCGTGCCATAGTTGTCCTAACGGGAATAGGGGTATACCACAGAAAATGCGTACAAAGAATTGCTAGAAACGATTAATTCTATGGGTCATTTTTCCTGAATGCGATAAGGCAGGCCGACACAGATTTGACGTAATGCAGATAGTGTGCAATGACACCGCCTGCCAAATGCTTTAGGTAGCACGAAGGACAAAAACGTAAATTTAAATGCACTCAAACATTCCCATCATCTCCAACTTAACTCCCCTCTCCCTCCATACGCCTACTATTTGTCCCTCTTCCTCTCCACTAAACATCTCCTAGTCCTCTTATCACTCTTCAAATATTCCCCTTCTCCCACTTCCTATCACTTCTACTTGCCATTCCATTTGCCATGCTATTAACCCATCCAACTCCCCTATTTCCTTAATTGCCTCCTTCACTTTTACGCTTTTCCACCCCGCTCCGTTTTCATCTCTCACCTTTTACCATTTACAAACCTATTAACACTCCCTCCAACTCCTTTTCATATTCCCTACCGCAATTAATCCACACCCTTCTTAACGCTCTTTCGTATCGTCTCCCATTCATGCTGCAGAGCCTCTCTCACTCTCTTTCTCCCTAACCTTCTCTTTATTTCCCTTCATATATATCTCTCTCCTCTTTTACTCCCTCTCCTGCGCTCTCTAATACCCCCCTACTCAGACTCCTACGCATATCCCACTGACATTTCGCATCGCTCCCACTCATACATTACCATTCCGCAAATCCAACACACCTCACCGTATAAATACGAATTAAATGAGCGACCCATGCATATTTAACAAGGCGTCCGAGCAATAGGAAAAGGTGCGTTTAGATGCGGATCCTACTCACAACGCAGATGACTTACTGTAAGCGAATCGTGATGACGCAAAATGAAGGCAGACAACGCATAGAGCTAGAAACGACATGCGAATCAATTTTACCAAACAGAGGCCTAGGCGAACGATAATTAATTCTCGTTTTATTGTGCGAGTAATAAATTTTATATTCTCCTCTATTAGAAAGTGCTCTTTTGTAAATTCCAAGAATGTGAAAGTAGAACCTAAATCTTAATATAGTATACTCTCAAGTTTTTTACAATCAGTTTCATCTGCTAGTGAAATATTTTCAAGAATATTTATGAACGGAAGTTCCCATTGAAAGAAATTGTTCAAAAGTAAGGAAAACAAACTGCAAGCAAATGTGCCCACAAAGTCGATTTACATGAATAATGTTGGAGAGAACATCACTTGAATGTGAATATTTAAGTCGTTTAGAGAAGGTGTCGGCAACCCTTTTTATAAGGCGGGCCACATTCGTTGTTGTGAATTCTTCGGAAGGCCGCTTTGGAAATCACGAGAGCTCCGGCGGGCCGCTGGGGCGTTTAAATCAAAAGTTATCTAGAGATTTTGTGGTTTCGTATTAGTGAAAATCAATTCTAATTTGTTTATTAGCGTTAAAACCACCAGAAAAGGTTTTGGGAGCATAATTTCACTGAAAAATATGGAATCGACTGTGTTCAATTATACCGATAACTTTTTCATCATTACTTCGCGGGCCCCATAAAACGCTCTAGGGGACCGCATGAGACCCGCGGGCCGTAGATTGCCGACCCCTGGTTTAGAGGAATAACAGGTCGTCTAGTAACGAAAAACGTATGCTATAAGCCACACCGTGCCCATTGAAGTCTTGAAAGTGTTTGGCAGAAACCGTGATACGCAAAAAATATAAATCGGGATATTTTCCTCTTATAATCGAGTTATTTCGTAATCGAGGATAATTTTTTCCGTCAATTTCTCTACTCGCTTATTACTCACCATGGCAACCCACACGCAACAACGCCAAAATGTCACGGAAGTGAAATTGCCGTACAAACATCCATTATTTTGCTTTCCCGTTCGCGTCCCCGTCTCTTACTACTGCCTCATTCAAAACCTCGGGCACTCCTTATTCTAACCGTAACAACATTGTTCCATTACGCACGTGAGTCATGACGAACACTGCTTCCACAATGACTGACGCAGGGGAACAGTTCAACGGTGATATGTCACGATTTTAGTAATTTTTCACGTTGAATACCAAATGCAAAACGATTTAAATGCGTAGCATTAAAATGTTTCCATATTATCTTGTATGAAATTATTTGTTAGATCAAAGCAGGTAGTTACAAAATAAAAAATTGTCGAAATTATATTTTGCAGGAAGTTTTAAAATTAGATTATTCAACTTTTCAAGCACGTTAAGGCTTAAAAAGACATACAATTTGATGAGGTGCTCTCTTTCTTCCAAAAGGGAAAGGAGAAATTTATACTCCAGAGAAAGTTTTTGAAAATTGTTTATACGATGCTTAAACGTTACGATAAAGTAATTTCCATTCATCAGAATATTCCGAGTGGTTAGTGAATATTTTATCGCCTACTGTTTTATACCAACTCTATTCGTTTACCAATCAAGTAAGTTTACCTGAAAATACTTCTTACCGAAATGAGGAAATTATTATAACAAGATGGAATGGATGAAAAGGTACATTTTATGCGTGAGTTCATAGGAATAAACGCAAATGTGAAGTTAGTGAAGGAGGCCAGGGTACGATTCCCGGTCAAATTCAGAATTTTTATCTTTCTCTAACTTCACATTTGTTGAAATTATTCCTTTAATTTGACATACTGAAGTTTTTTCTTTCTCCAAAAACGTTTATATTTGAATTTATTGTTCAAAAACTTATGCTACTCTTCACCTAACACAATATTAGTAACTACACTATTATTTACAATAATTTTCAGAGTTCGAGGCATACCATCGCTATAATAGCATAAATAAATGTTTCCAGATGTTTCAGCGGAACCTATTTCAATATCGACTCATAATTCGTGGTTACTATTAAATTTTGAGGAAATCTTAAGTTTACTTTTAAAAGAACCCGCAAAGAGATTGGAAGAAGGGGTACACAAGGAACAAGGTACAGTAACCTCAACTTCTCAATTTAGAACGAGGATGCGGTGACATAACCTTAAAAGAGAAAGAAGCTCCATTCTACCCGGAGGTTTTGACACAAGACGGTCTACTTATCAAAACCCCTTTTGGCTTTAAGAACTTAAAACAGTGCTATAACAGACGATAGGGATTCTTGAACGTCTGAAAGAGGTTATGGGATTCACATAGTTTGCAATTCGCACAGCACTAACAATAAGTTAGTAGGTGAAAGATCCCGGCTTTTCTTAGCCTAAACAATCGCCGAGAACATTATGAAAGGGACAAACATATGCATAAAATATTCTTTTGTCTTCAAACCCACACTAAAATCCCATATATGGCCAATATATGGGAAGTAATATATTTATACATATATTTTAAAATATATGGATTCTATCAGAAATTGACCCATTTCATATATATTCACATATATTGAGACATATATGGGCAATATATGGAAAATAAGTGGAGCCAAGAAAGTAAATATATATGTTAAATATATGGAGACTATATGATGATGATGGAACCAAGTTAGGATTCTTTGTACTGACTGTGAGACATATTGAAAGTATATTTTCATTCCAGATATCATGCATAAATAGTCATATACTGTAAGATATATAGTTTATATTTTGAAGCCATATATTTAGCTATGTGTTAATGAAAAAGTCATATTTTTCATACATGGAGAATGTATGAAATATTTCCGAAATTCACATATATTATTCATCATATAAGGGTAATATATGGATTTCAAATATATTTATTCAACATGTTTCTCATATATGAAACCAATATGAAATATTAAATATATTTACATATATTTTAAATCCGTATATGTATCCATATATGGAAGGAAAATATATTTTTTTCCACATAGTTCCCATACATGAAAAATATATAAAATACTAAATATATTTTCATATTATTTTAAATCCATATATTTAGCCATATCTGGATGAAAAATATATTTTAAATCCTCATATTTCCCATATATGTAAAATATATGTATACAAAATATATGGTAATTCCATATATTGTTGCATACATTTGACATATATTGGCCGTCATATATCATAAGCCCATATACAGCCCATATATCTAAATATATTGACAGTATATGTTTCATGTATGGGGCATTAGTGTGGGAAATGCCAAGAAAATAATAAGAATAAGTGGTTATCACAATCGTTCTCATTGAGACCTTTCGAATCTATTTGTAATTTCATGCGATGGTATGTTCGAAGTCAATAACACTGCAATGTGAAAAGTCACCAAACGAATCTGATTGTACGTATTATCAACATTGCGATTACAGAATTTTCCTTTTCGCTGTCGAGGCAAAGCCGACTTTCGAATAAAATTTATAAAAATTATAAAAGAATTTCCGGTAACAGAAGTCTATTCTAGCGTAAAACAAAGAATACACAATTGCGGACAAATTAAAAATGAAAAACGACAATCTCCAAAGTTACCACTAATAACTTCATAAAAAAATGATACCAAAACGAGGCTAACAGTCAAATTTGTCGAAAACAAATTCGTCGAACGATCAATTCATCGAAAGTAAAGTTTTTTGAAAATGAAAATTTCGTCGAAAGTCAGTTTGTCATTATTTCAAAGGAGAAATTTTCATGAAAACAATTGGCTTCCAGATTGATTCATGCAGTCAAGTTTAAATTGAGGGAAATAACTTGAGATTTGAAAGTTCTCATTTGATAAACTAATTTTCCACGAACTTGTCATCTTCGAAAAGCTTTCTCTTCGATGAATTTGTTTTCTACGAATTTGCTTCCGTAGGACAAAAAACGAGTGCCGATATCTAGGCAGAAATTATTCAAAAACGACATTTCCTTCGAGTTTAAAACATTCTTCGATTGAAATACACCAAGGCAGGAAACGAAAAGACATGGGGTGTAATTACGAAAAAAGGAGCTCAATCAGCAGAATTAGTTGTAGAATAATAATAATTGGGATTTCAAGGAAATGAAAGAAAAATTTCGGTTCGATTTCGTCCCTAACGGAAACGGAATATTTCTTTACCGCTATATTTTCAAAGGAAGTTCCAGTTGCTTGTACTAAAATATCTAAAAAATATATTTCTCTTTTCAATATAATCAAGCTATTATTTTTCTTTAATTTTAGAATTTTTGTTACCACTTTGAGAAAAAAACGATAAAATATTACAGTAATTATATAAATGAACGCCTTAGTCTGTAGCAAAAGTTTTGTGTAACGCTTTTTGAAGCTTAATATCTCGCAGCCGATTTAACCGAATTTGATGAAATTTTCAGGATAGCATTATGATATAATAAAAAGTTTTAATGTATCGAACTTGAGATCAAAGACCCGAGTTCGACTCCGGGGGATAATTTCCATTTCCCATAAGGTAACACGTAAAAATGGACATTCCGACGTGCAGGCATTCATTCTTTTTTTGGTTAAAATTATAAAGAATTAACCTACAATCTTCGGATATAAAGCATTTTGAAGAAAACATTATAAAGTTTCTTATTATTTTTATCTTTTTTTCCGCCTACAGTTCGAAATCGCTCAATTTAAACGTTTAATTAACACGGTTTGAGGAAATCTTGCCATTTTTAACGGGATGTTACCTTGCCTACCTATTCCATTGTTAGACCTCGATATTGTTATTATCCTTATGGGTATAAACGTGCTTTGAATGCTTTTACTACGAGATAGAAGGAGAGAGAGTGTGGGAGATATGGGGAGAGAGGGTTGAGGGAGGGAGGGGGAAACGATTTTCAAGACAGTTGTTTCTGATGTTAATATGATATCCCGAAATAGTTTGAACGATCGTATCTTTCCTCCACTCATTTTTGACGGGCATTAAACTAGTCCTATATATAATTTTGGAAGTGTTTGTCCTCCACCCTCCCCATATCTCAAAATCCGTTTGTCGTAGAGATATGCGGTAAACTGCGTTTTGTTTCTACGAGCTAGGAGGTCCCTAGAAAACTATTTTCATTTTCATTAAGTCCCTGGTTCGAATCCAGGAGACAATTATATTTTCCCATAAGTTTACACGGGATCTTCGATTCTTCAGAGTCCAAGGTTTTTTCCTTCATTCGTCAAAATACGTAAATATGGTCCGATTTTATTTGTTTTTGCTTTATTTGACGGCTAAAACTCTATACTATCTTATTCTTGGGATGTTTACATGTTACGCGGGCGAAACATTCAGATATACGCAACTTTTTTTGAAATTTTGTGGATTTTTTGTACTCATTCCGGGCGTGGCCGAGGCGACCATCATTATAGCCTCCTGCCTCCGATTCAATTACTGCCAATTAAACCCTCAAATAGACGAAAGAAAAGCATTATTCGCTTCGAACTGTTGTTTGAACATGGAAATTAATGAAACATAGCAACTTAAATATTTAAGGATAATTATTCTGTTGACTGCGTATGGGAAGCGTTTCTAACGATCAAGGCATTGCATCGTTTGAATGCTGGAATCTTACCTTTGTGTAAGTAAAACCATTATATTAAACATATAATGCTTATTAGCGCAAATAGGCTCACGCATAAATTAAAAATTATATGAGAATAAGAACGCATGTTATTTTTAACATATTGAAGGTGACACGATTATCATCTCTTCGTAGATAATCTAAATTACAAAGAACGTTAGGCGACGTGCTACGTTTATTCCGGAGCAGCGTGAAAACATTTATGTTTTACAATAGGAACCTAGAACTTGCCGAAACTTACTTTCCGCAATTGCGGCAACAGGCAACTTGTATATATAAAAAATCCGTACCTCCCGACGCGGCGTCTAAAATCGTAAAGAGAAATTATCCAGATAATGAAATTAAAGGTCACTAACTGTTTGCTTTATTCGTACATTTCAACTATCAAAGAAGAATGACAAAATTAGAAACCTTAGCACTTTAACTCTTACAATTATTCCCAAGTTCAACGGGTGAACTCACATTGTGTTATGAATTAAGCCAGTTATATTGGCATTTATATTTATTTTAGCCTGAGGAGGGGAGTAGGACTATAGAAAAAATTTCCCTCCATTTCCCACCCAAATTTCCCCCTAAAATTATTTATGTATATGCCAGTGATTGAAAATTGATCGAAGGAGAATCTTTTGTAAATGAAACTTACGGATATTTATTTATATTTTTTATGGCTGAAGGGTTTATCTACATCGCTTATATTCCTTCATTAAATACGGTTCTTAAATGGATTATCAATCCTCAGTTCAACAGAGAATTATCGAACTCCTATTATGTCTGAAAAAATTCAAGAACGAACACTTTAAAAGGTACTTATCTCAGGTATCTCCTTGTTGGAGATACCTGAGATAAGTACTTTTATAAGTGTTCGTTCTTGAATACTCAGTTCTATAATCTATACTGATCGGCAATACTAGGTTTTCTATATAAATATTTGATGTTACAACCGATCATATTTCAATTACCATTGTGGAATTGGTAAAAGGTTTTTGTAAAAAATTTGTATTCCCATACAAATAAACATTTATACTCAGCGCTGCATTATACATTATGGTCGGTGAAAAACGACCGTGTTTTGAAGTGTTAAAGGAAAATTCGACACAGTGACGCAAGCAAAACGCGCTTCTCCACCAAAAAAGGACTACGTACACAGGATCACTTCTGCGGCTACTACGCTGGATCTTCTATCGACTCTTTCCTCCCCGTCTTCGAGACGTGGAACAGCCAATTTATTTTACCATTGTACGACTTGGATCATTATTTTTCATTCGTTCTCAAAATAATTTCATCCCCTTTTTGTAGTGGCGTTTTTATTGTTTTCGTTCCGTTTCCTTTTATTCCTGTCCCCTTTGCTTTCAAGAGATTTTGTGGAAAGGAAAAGAGATAGCCCAAGGAGGAGATCAAACGCCCAGGGGAAAAGGATAAGGACATCGCACTGCCGAAATGATGACATTATTTGCGAGAAGATGTTTATGTTGATTTTTTTGTCTTCTTTAGTGATAGACATAGCTATTGATTTTTAAAGCTCCCTTTAATCACAAAACACTTTTGTTTTGAAGCTGCTTCATGCGATTCTAAAGATTGTAAGATGTTACATTTTTAATGGTCTACAACACATTGTCGCTGCCATTGCCATCTTAAGGAGTCGATAAAATGTCTACAGGCACAACAAAACGACATCGAACATTTTCTATATTCCCAAAGTAAAGGTATTATGACAACAAAATAATTGAAAATTTATTTTCTGTTTCATTAGTGCTTAAAGGGAACATAAACAAGCAATCGTATGTGGTAATATTATAGTCACTGCCTTATATAATATTAAAGTACCAAATCATCAGGAAGGAAATAATTAGTGGTTTGGTAGATGTTTTTATTCTGACTCTTTGAAATGCATGGTACATTTTCATTTATATGAATACCCTGCAAGCCGTCAAAAGCGTTCGGCAGGGGGTGTCAAAGCGCCAAATGATCTCTAACTAATGCCTCTGTTGGCCTGTCTTATCTCGTCTGGGAAAAAAGATCTGTAGTATTTCTCGGTTGTAGCCGATTGTTTCGATATATTTTCTCGTACGCTCTGATATAACTTTAAGCTCACTAACACCGATAGTTACAACTATGCCGCGTACGTCTTCAACGAATTCGGAGCTTTTAAACTTTTCAAATAGTTTCCTTTTGTACTCAATTCTTCTACTCTTCAACGTCTGCCGTTTCAGGTCACTCAAGATCTCTGATGGTAAACACAATCTCCGATTTGAGAGAGTTAGCAGTCGATTAGAATTTGTTTTACAAATAACGTGGAAAACAGAAGTCATTCCCTGGCACATATTCATGTTTTGTAGGATATTCTTTTAGAATCGATCAGCAAATACGTACATAAGAGGCGAAGAAAAGACAAGGGTAAAGCACATTAATGAAGCTAACAGTGTTTCAACCGCAGTGTAAATTTCTTAGCAATTACATGCACGTAGTATTTCAACGCAACTTCTTCCAAACTTAAACGATTTTTCTCGTATCTCACGTTACTAAAACCTCGGTATTTACTAAGATTGTTGTCGCCTTTTTTCCTCGAAAAAAACGAGAACATCGTCCAAAAGTACGACCAAGCAAGTTTATTCCGTATCATACTGACAAGCGAAAGGTTAGAGTTAGGCCTACGTTTCGGACAGCATTTTTTTCTACCAATTTCACCGCTCACTTGGTACGAATACATCGGCTTTAGCGAAAAAAAAAAGTTATTTTTTAAACAAAACACCCAGAGGAATCGATTCGTTCTTAAATTCTTAGTGCTTTTTTCGCGTAGAAGTAATATGTGCGGTCGGCGTCCGAGTAAAAATAATGCGTGAGTATTGCGTATTGGAAAATAGAGAGAGCGAAAGAAAGACAGACAGACAGACAAACGACTTTATTCAGGGCGAAATTGAGAGGAAGCAAGCGACGCAAAGGGAAAACGTGCATCGACGCACCCTCCGGAAGACAGTCGAGGAAAGAGGGAGGGTAACTAAAGCTCTTTGAACTCCGTCACCCGAAAAAAATCCCGGATTCACCCTCCCCCCATTCCGCAACCCCTTCGAGACGTGGACAGCAGAAAAATCGCAACGGTAGGACCCGGAGACAAAATTAGGGCCAACAAGAGAGAGGCGAGGGAGGACTTTCTTTATTTCCTCTCAATCGGCTGCCTTAATATTCTAGGACAGAGGTCCGCAACCTGGTGCTCGCTAGCACCGCGGTGCTCTTTTAAGTCTTTCCGTATACTTCTGCGATGCTAAAAAAACGCCTTTCTTAGTACCATTTGCTCGCTGTTATCTTTCTAAACGTACGAAAGGGCATTTTAATTCACTTTGACGTTCATTTGATTTTATCAGTGATCATTCTAACTTTAACAAAGGTATAGCGGTGTTCGCTGGGTGCTCTAAAATGTAACTTGGTGCTCGCCACATTGAAAAGTTTGCGGACCCCTGTTCTAGGAGGATTTCGTAAGAAAGGGAGTGACCAGCGGATCCTCCCACCATCTCTCCCCTCACACTCTCGGCGTGGGGTTCTAGAGAGAGGAAAAAAGGGTATAGAAAGGTAGGGAAAGGTTCCTCTCTCTTTCCCCCTGGTTCAATTCTCTCGGGAAAAAAGGTTAGACATCCTTTTTACTACTAGGCCTCCACAAAACCCCTTAGCAACCGCTCCTCTCTTCCAAAACTGCTAACCTTACCCCTTCAGAACGAAGTGAGGCGGCCATCGCAGGTGGAACGGAGGTTTATATTATATCCGCGAGTGTCATATACAGAGACAGGGAGAGAGAGAAGTGAAAACACAATGGGAATACCTTTGTGTAAACAACTTTCCGAAGGAGACAGGAGAAAAGAGAGGATAAAAACAAAACGAAACGTTGGTAGGACAGATGGATGGATGGTCATCAAACGACGCCTTGTTTGCTCGCGTTTTTGGGAGAGTGAGAAAGAGGAACGTTTCGGCGTTAAGGTATGGAGATACGGGATGGGTGGTATGGATTGGAATGGAGGGGGCGAAAGGAAAGGGGTTTCTGTGCGAATGTCGAGTGTTTTTGTCACAATTACGCCGCGAAAAGACGTCGAGACTACACGGGCGCCGAGTGAGAATTGCCTCGTTAAAAAAATGGAAATATTATATTCATAAAAATGTTATACCGACTTGGCGTATTAGCGTGCGCAAACCCGGAATTAAATCGGTTGCTAAGAGACAATTTATCGAATTACAAACCTTAGTTGCTTATGGGTTTAATAGGATCAGGTCTGGATTTCTCATGTACTTATATGTATTCACAGGAAAATTATTTTATAGTCACCTAATACTAATGGAAGTCTTTATATTTTAAGCAGAAAATTTTAGTGAGTTGTAATTCCCCGCCAAAGTTAGAACCTTGATCGCTACGCTATTGATTTTTAACGCAATATTTTTTTCTTGGATAATCGTCTCGATCGTTTTTATAGTATTCTTCTAACTATGGAGTAAACATCACGCACTCGCTTTGGCATGTATGATTCCGTAACTTCTCTTTCATCGTGATAACGAAATGAATAGCATTTCACTACAAGCTAAAAAGTTACTCGCGAAAGAAAATAGATAATTTTTTTCATTCATCGGGTTCCAAAGAATTTTAATACAGCTCTAATTTTTTTGTTACTTCGGCTGGCATAATATCGCATATAAATTAAAAGAACAATGGGATTACATTCGCTATTACTGGAAAAAATAATATATTTCGAAATTCCGCTTTTACGAAAACTTTTTAGGGTTGTGTGAAACTTTAGAGGCGACGCACAAGTTGCCTTGCTCATTAATAAACGAGACAAAGTTTATTCCGGTACAGTTTCTAACCTTGCTAAAAACCTCGAACGCACAACGCTTTTTACACTCCATGAAGCAAAAATGGCTTCGCATTATTCGTTAGCCACGTAACGAACGATTTGACTGACACAGCAGAATGATTTGGGCAGAGTGGTTTGGGCCTCAGGGGAAGCCGACATAATTAAATAAAGTAACCCGCACGTAGATTAACGGGAGGATTCCAGACGTGCTGAAAATGAAGTCAAACAAATGACACGAGGTCATTCACGTGAGTCAAACGAAGGGAATAGTTGGGACGCAGTGAGGCCGACGCAGTGAACCGCGTCGCAATGGTAGGAATGGGGGAATAACGGCACGATTACCCTGAAAGTGTCTCCGTCAAGGAAGAAGAAAAGTTGGCTTTTTTACGCAAAAATCTAGGCGGGATAACCCGAAATCATACACAATCTCAGCATGACAAGCACCCGCGAAATCTTCAATCAATTAACTATTCTTACTAGTTCGCCAGTCAAAAAACGTACTCGGTGAACATTTACCTGAATATTCTGAGGACTAGGTGATGATGTGATTTATCATTTACGACAACCAGCCAAATACTGTAAATGCCACAGGGAAGATAAATAGCCACACTTGTTAGCACATCAATTTTGCTCATCGTCCGCATATGAGCATATCCATGCTATTCTATGGATATTTTTACCGATGAATTTCATGTATTTGTCATAATTCAAATGTCATTATTCACTCGATTATGTTATGCCAATCTTATTATTTTACCATTAATATTAGCGTATTAATTACATCATATTATTTGATAATTTATAATTTCAGTATTATTAGAGTATAACTAATAAACAGTGACGGCCGGAGTGGGAATAAATAATGTTTACATAACAGAGCGAGGACGTCTAATCTTTGAACTATATTGTTTAAAACAACACGGAACTAAAAACGATCCTTTTTAACTAAAAATGTACGCATTCTAAACGAAAAATATGCCGATTCCATAACAACATATTTATCTACGCAAATGTTCAAATAAGTCGACGAAACTTCTACTCCGGCAATACATTATTTTTCATGGCGAGATCCAAGTTAATATTTTCCATCGTCCATGCTCGCAAAATTATTTTCTTTCGCACATCCGATACAGAGGACAGGAAAACGCTTTCCGTCAGATTGTACGCGTGCCCGATATTGGCAGAATTTCATTCGGGAGAGATAAATTTGGAACGCTTCGCCTCGTGTCGGCGAGTGGCTTGCGAAAACAGCGCAGGACGGTTGGGGCTTTCGTTCGCATTCCGCACGTGAAGGGGGCGGTGAGTCATCCGAAAATGCGGAGGGGGAGAACTCAGCGAGACGCGTCCACCGCCCCCCCCCCCCCCCCAACCCCCAATCCCACCCTCACTCGACAATCCTGTATCTGTCTCCACCTCTACCTCCTCGCTACTCGCCCTCTCGCCTCGACCGAACGCACCTTTCACCGACGGCAGAGGAAATGGACGTAAACGTTTCATATCGACGCGAGGATATGTCACTGAAAAAGCCTCGACATCGGACGCACTCGGCTGGTTCGGAACTCGAAATAGAAGAAGAGAGGACGCTTTTGTTTTTTGACAGGAACTCGAATTTAAATTTTTGGTATAATTTCGGTCCGATAGATTTACTCAAAAAAGCAGGTTTTGATAATTTTATATACGATTAAGTTCATACGTACGGTTGAAATCGACCGATTGTATTTATTGAAAGCGCGTGCTTTATACCATCTCAGAAAATGTCATCCACTACTAACATGCCGCATTACATATTTCACTCGTCTCTTTATATCAAAGCTCCGGAAATGCGCTCGCCCAATAGCCACGGACGAGTTAAAGGACAGTTGCGAGTAGATTTTTAAGTGAATATGAACAAACCATCTTATATACCAAGATGACTTTTTTGTGTACAAGGTGGTTTGTTCATGAAATTTATTTTTTTGTCATTCGTTAAATTAATTCAATTCGTTTGTTCCTTTGTTCATCCATTTCCTGTAGATTGTGTTCTTGCTGGTTTTACTTACAATTAGTATTCGTTTTGAAGATATCGTCACGAAACTTCGTATAGGTACATAATTTTACCCTGCGGGTAACATATGGCGATAAAAAATTTGGAGTGAGGGAGAGCTTATTTCAATAATTACTTTATTTTCCCATAACTTTACACGCAATTTTCGATTTTTCCAGTGCAAGATTGTCTTCCTTTATTCATCTACATAGGTAAATGCGGAGCGGTTTTCTTCAGTTTTCCTTTATTCTACGGTTAAATCTGTGTTATTCTTACGATGTTTACATGTTACAAGGTCAAAGACTAAATCCGTTGAAAATCAACGGGCACTTCTTCTAGTTAAATATATTTACAGAGTATATTTTTAACCTAACCCGCCACGAAATGAATTATGGGCAAGTGCATTTTATCAAGTGTCGAGTTGGTTTTACTTGTGTTTTTGAGCCATGATTTTGGGTATTCATTTTAATTCAACATATAAATTTTTACCTGTACTTGATTTGAACACGCAAAAAATTATTTTTGTAACAATGGGTACGTATCACACTCAACATCAAACGCAACTGGTCATAAAAACACGGAGATAATAAGTATCTACCTTCGTTAAAAGCCGTTCCGTCCTTTACTCTTACCGCTTCCCTCGTTAGATACAATATATATTATATAACATCGTCTATGTGGATCTTGAAAAACATTAATAGCAAGTGAGATGAAATTTCTAAGGGTTGTACAATAAAAGATCACACACGTGGCGAAGATATAAGAAAGAAATTGGAGATACATTATTATGCGACAAATGAAAGAATAGAAGGAAAGCTACAGCATATAGACAGAATGGGTGATGCTAGAATAAAAAAATATTAGCCCAGTGGACGAAGAGATGTTGGAAGACCAAGTAAAAGATGGAGATGAATGTGAAGACGAAAGAGACATGAAGTGAAGAAGAAGCAAGTGGCGAGGACTAACAGTTTAAGAATCTTATTACATTCCCTGCTTGATCGACTCGTAATATAAGGCTTCCGCAGTAATAAAATAGAAATTTAAAGTTCTCGACTTGTCTCAGTAATGAATATACTTGAGAAGAATATTTTCCGGTGCAAGTGGCGAGGACTAACAGTTTAAGAATCTTATTACATTCCCTGCTTGATCGACTCGTAATATAAGGCTTCCGCGGTAATAAAATAGAAATTTGAAGTTCTCGACTTGTCTCATTAATAAATATACTTGAGAAGAATATTTCCCGGTGATTACCACGCTTCGTGGAACTCTATTACAGGTTTTCCGAGCGCTCTGAAGCGAATAAATAAAACGAAACTTCCGACACGGTTTGTTAGCGACGAATTTTACGTGGCAAAGCGCGGATTTCTTTTCTCGTAAACCATATATCCTCCGTTATTATCCCGCATTTGATGCGCTAATGTTTTTATCGATCACTCCACTAGCTCTTTGCACATAAAAATTTTTTCTATTCGAGTTACCTAAACACCCTAAAATTTCCTGCGTTCGTTAGTTCTTCCTGGCAAAATAAAGGCGAAATACTTCGCCAAGAATTTGCACTTCATCGGAACGATTCCAGTGAGGAAACGCTTGATATCGGTGTAGCGATTACAATAAAAATGCCGTATTTACTTCAGTGAAAAGATCCACTGTGAGTTTCTATAACACTTTGTTTCGCATAATAGTCGATTTAAAAAATCCAAACTTTTTCGCACTTAGTATAACCGCTTCCTATTTCCTCAACCGCATTTCCAATTTCGCAGAACGGTTCGCTCACCTCCATTCCGATAAACCCAATCATAAACACCAAATTCGAAAATCTGCTCGCTTCCTCGCTCGCTCTTTAAAGTAAACAGTGCCACAGGAAAGTCGCTTAATGGATTACGAAATTCACAGTTTTCCTGTCCAATGGTAACTCCACATCTAAAAGCGACGAGTGTTTGACCATAGAATATTGTTGCATCATGAATTATTTTTTTAACAGCACAACTCATATTTTGAAAAGACGCCGTCGTCAAATCATTTTCGTAATCTATATTTTTGCCATTTATACTTTACGTTACATACAATCTTCCGCATGAAAATGCCCACGCGAATCATGTAGGAGTACACGATAAATTGAAATGTTTGCAATAACTATGAACCAACTTATATTAAAACTCGAATAAGACACTTATGCGCCCGCATTCATTTGCGTCGATATTACACTCCATAACATGAACTTTTGTTTCGTATTCCTTTTTGAGCTTCGAGTCATATCGAATCGACCATCTACATACCAAACTTACGTACTGGAGGCTACCACTATAGTAAATAATATAGTATAAATAGTATACTATTCTCTCAAGATGGAAAGATCCTATGGATTTCGAAAATTGTTTAGAGATTGAGTAGGGGTGGGTGATAATGAGTCATAAACGCTTCGAGAGGTTCTCGTGGCCTCATTTTTCGGCGTTGGGCCGACGAGAAGAAGATTTGGATGTCGCGTGAAAAGCATTACCCAAAGAGGACAGACCACGAACTCGCTGAAGTAGGACCAATGAGTCACTTGGATGGAGTGGGAAAAGGTGGTCTCATAAAAAGAAGAAAAAACAACACGGTTCCAATTCCACCGCATTCGGCTTCGGATACGTGACCGGACGACGAAAGAGCGCGAACGAGAGATGAAACTCATTTCATTACGCATTCGAGTTCCAAACTCCTTAATCCTCGTAATTTCAACTATTTCTGGGTGAGAGAGTTAGGTGAGACAAAAGACACACGATGAGCGCTTGATTACATTTTCATCCGCGTGGAAACATACTAGCCATCAAGATTGTTTGTGTGGTAAGGCATGGGAACGTACCATGGCGTTTCTTAACGTTATTTTTTAGCAAAAGAGACCTTATAAAGAACGGGTTTTATATTTTCAAATCTCTCGACGATGTTTGCAAACAAATTTGGAATAGATAAACCAAACTAATTTTGTCAGAAACAATAGTCGTCGAAATGATTGCAGGAGAAATAATACTTTGCTCGAATCTCTATCTCTAAAACTATATGACAAAAATACTTTTCATATAGATTTATTTACGGTGATTAATTGTCGATTACAAGGGATATGTGCTCGTGAAAACTGGAAGAAAGATGATTTCGAAACCCTCGTTACAATAAAAAACTTTATCACTTAAGAATAAAATGAGAGAAAATATCACTTGGTATAAGTTCCACTTTATTAAAAAAGTGATGGTGACTAGATATTAGTCGAAACCAGTCGTATCTTTTTTAATAAAGTGGAACTTATACCATGTGATATTTTCTATCATTTTATTCATGATGGAGTCCACCAAGTAAAGGCTTCTTCCGTTGATTTTATCACTTAATATTTATTTGATGTGGTTAACGTAGTCGAGTGTATATATCGTGCTAACTCAAATATCGTATACGCCGTTTTACGAATTTTTCTTTCAAAAATCATGTTGCATGTCGGACGAGGATTTCAAATCAAAACGCATTCTCCATTTCAAGAAAATTGTCAGTGCAAATTTCATGTAGGTGGAAAACGATTAATATAAAATATAACCTTATGCGTATAGATAATTTTGAGAAGGAAATCCATTATGATCGGCCTCATCAAAAAGGATACGATTATTTTTTCCATTTGCTTTTCGCGGAAATGGGGAATGCGTTTTATTCGGAGGCGTGAGATTTTCGAATAAATGCGGTATTAAGAACGGGCAAGACTTAAGCGCAAGGATGGAAAACCTTTTCTACAGGGTGGGCCGCATTGGAATTGCCAACGTTTTAGTGGGCCGGTTTAGAGATTCTGAGGTAACATATAAATAATAAATTGATGTGTCCAACACATGAGTTTCTCCATACGTAAGTTGTCAACTAAAATCAAATAAATACGGCGATAGAAACAGTTCAACTTACATGCTTCAGCGCTAGCGATTCAATTGTTGTCACTACCACGCGCGCGAGCTGCCCACTAACCGTAAATTTCGAAGAAAATTTGAATGTCTCTTGAAATATTCCTCATGAAAATTTAGTTCAAACAAAAGTTGTAGAAAAAAATAATATCTACAACGTTTATATATGTGTGTGTACGTGCGCGCGTGCGTGCGTGTGTTAACAAAAATTCAGTTTTAAGAGAAATATTTCAGAAAAACTAAAACTTTACAAGAGAAAACCACTACTTCCGGTTGACCGATTGTTATCAAAAGATTTTCAAATCTTAAGAATATATATATATAAAATCACGAATATAGAATTTCATGCTGATCTGATGAATAGTTTTTGAATTAGAGCGCACGCAAAATTTGTCACACATACGGACACGCACACACACAGACATCATCGAGAAAACGGTCAAAACGTGTTCAGGGGACATCAAAACGTGTATTTCCGTTGAAATCTCGAAATCGATTTTTTTTCATGAAAACAATACCTACTTTCTCTATATTATGTATACAGAGAAAGAAAACATTAAGCTTTCCAGAGGTAAAAATTCAGTAGTAAATGTTTTATTATTACAATGTGAATTAAGAGCGTAATTTTTCTGTTCAATTTTAAGGATCTTTTTTTCATTACAGCTACGCGAGCCACATAAAACGCTAGAGTGTGAGAGTACACACACGTAGGAATAAGTCATACACAGAGAATTATACATGTAAGACAATGCTTCTGACGAACGCTTACGTGACGCATGGCACACCGTGATTAGACGATCAGCACACCTTTGTTTGGATTTCTTACCATAAACATCCTGACAGATGCAGCTCGGGGACTGTATAATACTGTGAGTGAGAATTATGATGCATTAATCGCAATTATTCTCCGAATCTATGACCTTGAAAAAAAGTTTTGGCTATATTTCCCAGATTCTTAGACACTCGAGCACATCTTAAAGATGGTAGGTATAATGACGTCACTGGTTAGAAGTGAGAGAAAGATTATGCTTGACCTTTGGATGACTCTAAGGGGCGTTAAATTAAAAGGTCGCAAAACATTTGGATTCTTTTCCCTATGTTCATATGCGTCACATCGCAACAAAATTTATATCAAAGTAAAATCCTCGTTATAGAGGAACCGCTTTGTAAATGCGTGCGTTACATGAGAGAGAGGGAGCATGGTCAGAGAAAGAGGATGCGGTTAAGAGTTTGAGCACAAGTCCGATTTAAAGATGGAGGACGGTCGTCGAATATATTCCTTTTTTTTTGGTTCCCTACGTGAATAGGGTTCTTAAATCGTTGAGTCAAAAGGAGTCGGTTCCAATCCCAAATTCCGCTCACGACCGATATGAGTGTGTGGCAGCGTTGGGCACAGAAGGAAAAGGAAAACTGCGATTGGTCAAAGGTCCATCGTCAGTATTCCTCACCTTCTTCCCTTACCTCTTCTCTATCATATTCTCTCTCACATCCTCTCTCCCATACCCTTCTTCCCACTTTTCCCTTTAACAATTTTGTCTTTTCCTCCCCTTCAGCCAGTCTCTTCCGAACTCCTCTATCTAAAAGGCGGCGAACAAGTCCCAAGTGGTTAATGATGACGTAAATTTAAGAAATAATTATAGAAATGTTTATTGAGACGGTTCTGTACTTTGAATAATTCGAAAATATATTTAAACTCATTTTAACAAATCTAGTTTCATTTTTTTTCAATGTCTGCGCCTTATTAATTCGCTTATAATTTCACTTTGGCGTCTGTCTTGGAAAGGGCGATGGTAATTTCGTCCCTGGTTAGGGGCGCGCCCTAGTCCCGGGGAAGGGTTCGCCAGTTAGCCCCTTGAAAACGTGTAAATTCATCCCCGGGCACCCCCCGGGGGGCGTTCCCGGGCCGGGGGTTCCCTATCTCTATCTTGTTTTCAAATATAATAGTTTTTATTCTCGATTTGCACGAACTGACGGCACACCGCCAGGCTTCTTCTCCCGTGGAAATTATATCTTTGTGTTTGCGAAACACGTAATTGTCTGTAACGATCACAACTCTTCCTCTGATACTCTCTACCTCCATCAATGCACATTCACTCATACTGCACTCACTAGGTATTGCAAAAATAACTGAATGATTAGAGCAGACGATGTTGACGCAAGGAGTGATTAACACAAACTGACTTGTCCACGCAAATGAACCTATCCTTATATACCTATTTAGTATCAAATCTAGAATTAGGGATTGCCCATCCTTACTTAAAACAATATATCGGTACTACATCTATGATGTGTGGGGAAACCTCCGCAGGTAGCGGGGGACGAGGGATCTGATTAGAGGGTCTGGGTCGATCCCCCATCGAAGAGGAGGGGATGAAATTACACAGTAGGGATTGGCGACCCTTCAGGTAACTCCTGATAAGGGATGAAATTACACTTACCCCTTGGAACTTGCTTAAATTTAAATTGTGATGAAATCGTAAACGAAAGAGCTGAAACTTGAAGTGCATATTTCTGTATTACTGCCTTTTGTTTTTCTTTAGACCTGAGTTTTGAAAAAGCATAAAGGGTCGGATAGGGGGCCCATTAATTTTTTTATAATATCTCCGAAGTATAAAAGATGGAAAGCTGAAATTTATGCAACTTACAAAGGGGCCCCTGGCGGTCGAATATATGGCAGTATAACCACATAAGAAATATGATAAGCTAAATTTAGGCACAGGTGTTCAAATTCCAAATTCTCCTCAGTTCGTCAATTAGTTTAATGAGAAAAATCTTCATAGCGATATATAACACAAAATGTTACCGAATTTAATAAGATAGAAAAACCGATCTAATTTTATGCAGGTTCGTGAATAACACTTGTTACTTAATATAAGCAATTGGGACTCCTTGGTCTACAAGGGCTATTCTTAGGGTAATGTAATTTTCTTATTATCCTTATTTTTTCCACAAAAAGTCATCCATTTCTTTTAATTTCCAATAATGCTAACTTGGAACTGCATTTATGTAGCATTTTATTTCATGTATTTTTTCTTTCTTCTCATTCGTGATGGTTAGGTGGAAGGAGACTCTCTAGTCTCAATCTAGCTCTAACAAAGACGTCTATTTTTCCTCTTCCCTCCTCTTTTTCGCCTCTCATTCGATATTAATCTACTCAATCCCTTCTTGTCTCATCCTCTTCCTTTACTCTAATATTTTCTTTTTATCTTTCCTTTATCTCTCTATTAAAGCCTTTGTCTGCCTGGCTGCCTTTGTTCTCACTGCCTCTATCCGCTCGCGTTCGTTCGACTTCACTGATTCTAGATTACCTTGCGAAAATTCTTATTTTGATGGATAATTCTGAGAAAATGGCCAGTTTCCGGGCACTTGAACTTCGCACGTGGTTTACACTTAACCTTGATCCCCTCCTACGTGCGCTCCTTTTTCATCTATTGTGTTAAATTCTCTCCCACCTAATTCACAATAGTCTTTATCTCTGGAATCCATCTTTTTCTCTCCGCATTCCACCCTACATATCTTCTTCCTTTCCCCATCTTACTTCCCTCCATCCTTTCTTTTAACACCTCCCTCAGTCCTTATTGTTTGCCGCTTCTTTTCTCTACGCCTCACCCTCATTCTGCATTCATTTTTCACCGCTGTTCTCTCTTTTCCCTCCATTCGTCTCAATTGTCTTTCCAGCCTTCTATCGGAAATACAAGAAAATTTTCAGCTATTCGAGAAATGTCATTAGATCAAATTACATAAAAACTGGTTATGGTTCATAGGAAAAGGAAACCCTTGTTCCTATAATAAGTTGACGCAATACCCGGATCAATTTACAGACATCAGGAAAACAGTAACGGGTAAGGGTTACGTGTCGGCGGAATAATAAGACCGCAACAAATATTTCATTCTTTTTTTTTTAATTGCTTAGGCATAAGTTCTTATTGCAAAACCGCCGTCTCATAAGATTGATGGGACGTGCGCAGTGGCCGTGAATTTTCAGTTACGAAATCCGAGTTGTGGAAACTAGAAGAGTTTGCTATTATTTCCCTCTGAAGCATTCGAGTTCATTACGATGCGAGTTTCGATGTTTCGCCTCGGCTTCAGATCATCAGCTCCATCTCTTTTTTCTTCAGTTCCGAACCTCCTACGCTAAGTGCTATTCAATTTTTATCGTAAAATTATTTCAAAGAAATAAATATGTAGGCGAAAACGGTAACGACTTTCGCTTCAACCAAATCTAAGTGTAGTTTCGCAAAAAAAAAACGACAAGGATTGTAACCATAGCAGTCCGTAAATAAATTCAAACAATATCTGCGATACTAAAATACTTATTCCTCACGCGACGTTATCAAAAACTGAGTATCATCCTTCATTATGAAATCGAGCACGACTGCGTTCGCTTGGTTTTGACCTAGCACGATATAATTGAAATATGAATCACGAACGGCTGTAATTTACCAATAAAACCATAAATATTTTTTGTTTGTGGCATTATCCTATTATCCTTTACATCGAATGAATCTAAACGTGATATATAACGATTTTACCAATGAACACAAAAACAAAGTTTGACGTACTTGTGAATGAATTTCGCCTGGGTTTAACCCCGTAGTTCTGCGGACTCCTTTTTCCAGTCATTTGCTATGCGAAAATTCCCTGCTTTTTACATGCTGTTCGAGCGTGTGGCGGACCTTCTATAAAGCTCGACCACTGATCCATCAAGTCACAAGAGCGCGCCAAAAACGCCCAGAAAAATTCCTTTTTACGGGATGAAGCGCTTAGCAACGTTATTACGCCGTCACACGGAAAAGCCGACACTTAAAAAGTAAACGTTTTGTTATTCCTTTGTCGAGCGCAAATTTTTGGAGAACTTCTCACGAAAGGCATGTGTCTGGAATGCCTTGCTAGTTGTTAAAACCTTGAGGGAGAAAAAAGGAAAGAAAAGGGAGGAGAACTTTTCCAGGAGTATTTTTTAACGTCGCGAATGGGAAAATTTGGGACGCAAATGTGACAAGGTGTTACGCGAGGAAAACTTTTTCGTCTCAAGTTCCTCCTGATAAGACGAAACCGTCGAATTCCATCGGGATTGTAGAATTTGAAATATGAAACACAAAATTGTTGCCCTAAATTGTTTTGGACTCCTTGAAGCAAATAATCATTGAAATTTAACTTCATGTCATTTAATTTAAAAGCGATTATTTACATTTTTTGGGTTTTATTTCATTTTCATCTCCAGAGTTACATTTATCCGACACTAATGTTCCAATTCCTCTCATTACTCGTCTCTATAGCACTGATGTATTTTTAAAAGTGCTGAATATAAATATTGTCTAAAATACCCGAAAATGGCCAGAGTTATAGGCCACAGATTTCCATGAGCATTATAAAACTCCAAACCGCAAAAAGTAAGGCTTTTGAGATTAAAATCTAAGTTTAACATTGTCTGGCGAGAATTTCAATGAGAAGACTTTTCAGGAAAAATCGTTTTAAACACTTCAAAATCGGCTTCACTCCCCGTACGTTCAGAAGCAAAACTCGACTGTATTTGTTTTTATACATTCATAAATATCTATTTGGTAAAGCAAGATTTCTGGAAAAACGATCAATTTTCACAAATTAAAACATTAAAAAAACGCACCGCTTGCGGCAACGAATTTCTATTCGTTGTGAATGGATGGAAGCTCTTGCTACCAATCTTCTCCCACTTCGAGTCAAATTTTCCTGCTAGTTTATCATGCAGGGCACAGCCCCGTTCCGGAAAGAATTTGGTTCCTTGCCACAAGGTGACGAATAGTCAAGAGCATTGGGCGTGTAAGAGGTATTTTTAGCACGCGCATGTAATGTTGCTCCCATCTTTTTGTGAAAATACTGTCATAAATTCATTTAAAATAGCAAACAGACGGGAAGAAATATTCGGAGGAATATTTTGAGTAATACGAACGATTTTAGAAAGCTAAACTGCTCAAAAAACATAGATTCGGATTTCACTGAAAATTATGTGCCTTTTTTATTATCTTTCATTACACAACGTCGCAGAGGTTTTCTTAAATGATTGAAAAAGGTTCTCCGGGCTACAAAAATGGGCCGCTGCTTATCCAACACATCAGCGTACGTCATTATTTTGGTGATATCTCTGTTTAGTGTGTGTAAGAATACCAAACAGCTGTCTTTACAGTTTTAATGTCTTCTAAAAATTGAATTGTCAGTGCTTAAAATGTATTGCATTGGGACCTTGTGACTTCAAACGACGACCACCTAGCGTCACATTTAATTTCACTAAGACTGCGTTCAAGATATACAGTTTCAATCGCCTGCTTATATGGTTGCCAAGGAGTGATCATCGTAGCTAATTTAGTGCTTAGGTTCTCAGTAAAGAAAAGATCTTGCTAGAATTCAAATTGCGGTACGGCATTCTGATTTGAAATCCATAATTTTTTAGGAGAGCTAATGCAACGATTGAGTTTTATATTTCGGTCCTGCCACCTAGCGGATAAAATGAAAAACTCGTCAAGAGATGTTTCGTCCACGAGTTTTATTCAACAGAAATTTGGCCTGAGAAATATTCTGCCCATTTCAGCAAGATATGCAGGACAAACTAAACTGAAAATTTCATTTTCGTTCGTAAAAATTTACAAATATGCCATTTTCTTTCAATTTCACATGTCAATGACTACATGCGGATATTAGCCGTGTACGTACATTTCGATATAACACCTTTTTATTATATTTGATCTAATAGTTTTCTTCTTACCGAATCTTTGCCACACTGTCTCCCTTTCTAATATTTACAGGCAAATTGTTAAAAAGCTGCACACAATAAGTCTACGCTCCACTGCAAGCTCGGTATGGCCTCGGGACGTTACCCATCACTTAATAGTAAATCGTTTCTAAAGAGAGCAGCAATCGTATCAATTTGAAAAACATTTCCAAAAGTAATAGCCTCGGCGAAAACCAGTGGTTCTTTAATTGGCATATTTACTTTTTTCCGACATGATGCGCATCTTATCAGCGTGGAATACAACGTGAGTCACACCTTTTATCATCAAACCCTTTATCATAGCGGTACCTTCTTTTAAAAAAAGCCATTAATTTTTATCATCAAACCCTTTATCATAGCGGTACCTTCTTTTAAAAAACGCCATTAATTTTTATCGCACGTGCATATCTTATTTTTCGAGGTAATTTATATCGTTATCCATTTACTGTGGATGCGTCATTCACGAGAATACAGGTTTGTGCGTCAGCGCCACATGCTCGAAACTTAATGTGGAAGAACAACTTTTCACTCTTAAGTAACTCCCTCACGTAATAGATGACTTGGCACAAAAGAACTTCTTTGTTTTGGAAATTTAAGTAAAAATAAATTTTATTTTAATTTTTCACTCGCTCATAAACCACTTTTTGCGGTATTTGCAATGACCGTAAAAACAATAACAAGGACGAAACTCATACGGCCATGCCCTCGGCAATTTACGAACTTGCGACCCTAGCATTGGGAGTTAGACACGCTAACCACCCCTCTATCAATTCCGATAGAAAACATAAGTTTTTGTCCTTCCTTTAATGGTACCCATGAGTGAAAATTTAGTGAAAATCGGCAAAAAATTTGTGTTTTGCAAAATAAAAATACTCCACATTTCCTTTCTCGAAAATTGCGTATTTGTTTACATTTCGCTGTATTTAAAGGGCCTGTCAGCCATTTTTAAATCGTCCTGCACACCCCTTTACATTTCAGTCGCTTACTGTTCCACGCCCCCTTTCTCTCTCTCTAATTTCTGTACTTATCTTTTACGATATTACTTTTTGAAAATCCCGCTCGCCTTTGAATAACGGACGTTGTCTTGCAGCCACGGTGATCTTGGCAGTGAAATTTCTCATAGTCGTGCTAGTCAAAATAATGACTATACATGTGTTACGGAAAGGTTTTTCTTCCACAAATGGCTTCACTAAGCTCCATAATAACGATGCAATAATTATTTATTACCAAATTTGCATTAGTAATTCTATTTTATATACATTTTATGTACATATTATTCATTATTTGAATTACGTTGTTACTTCCTAAAATGCAGTTTGTTTAAATGAGTTGTTTTGTTCCATGTGCTCTTGGTATGAGGCTATTTTTTTCTTGCGATTTTACAGTTATTTTTTTTCGTTGGGTATTACGCAATGGAGAGGTCGAAAATCACTCGCAGCAGCTACAGACAATTTAAAAAAACGCCCTTCAAAGAAAAGTAAAGCTGCAAAGTTGTCCTATAAGAAAAGATTGAACAAAAGTTCTTTAGGAAGTCCAGGAACGGTATGAGCATTAAAATTTCTTTTTTTGGTTTTCTCATAATGTACGCTTTCCACACTAAGAAAAGTTCCTTGCGATGCAATTTTTGTCCTATTCAGTTCAAACTTTGCACATTAGCAAACAAATACCTAAGGAACATAAATTGCACTTGGTTTTCTTGTCAGTAGTAATTTACTATAATTTTAAAATTGTTTAATATGCGAATGTAATTTTTTTCTGAAATTTTTTTCACTAAATTCAAAAAATTACAGGACGTTAAAAAATAAAGACTAATCAAAACCCAGAGAAAATCTAAATTTTACAAGCCTGTTAAACCATCTGACCTAATATGAATATTACACGGCAAGGAGCATTTTTTATGCCATAGTCAAAAAAATTAAACAAATAATAATAAATCCTAAAAAAATTTTAGTTAAAAAGACAAAACTATGGCAATCATCTAGTAATGTTGGTAGCAATCTGTAGTAAAAATTTGAAAAAGATTGAATGGTTAGTATAGAATTTAAAATTTTCACTCATAGGTACCCTTAATGAAGAAGAAAACGACACACCTGACATCAACATTACATATTTCAAGTGGGAGTTGTTGAAGAGTATAGAGCAGGGATCTTAAAATGCCAGATGAACAAATTGATAGTTTCAAAATAAGGCAATAATAAGAACGAGTATTCTGCCGAAACTCTGACCCACCATTGATTGCTAAGTATGATGCGTACTTTTCACGGAAACACATTAAAACTAATGCATAATTCTTGAATTTTACATTTTTATAATGTTTCGTGTCCATTATTCACCTCATCATTTCTAACATCAACTAACTCTCTTCTTCCTACAGAGAGTAGACTAAAAGCGATGGGAGAGACACGAATAAACTTGCGGGTGGGTCAAGAAAAGATTTAAAATATATCGAGCTACCAAAATTTCAAGCCCCCAAACTTCATTTTAACGTAAAGGAACCAAGATGGGAAATTATCTTCTTAGAATTATCGAAAATAAGAGTTACGAAATTCAGGGGTGCAACTGTGCAAACCTTATTTTCAGAAAAGTATAATATTTCCGTATTAATAACTCTGCGTGCAAATTCGTTTGAAATTTTTATAGTAAAAAAATAAACAACACGAAAAAAATGACATTTCGTATATCTCACTGCAGCTAACAAATGTACTCAAAATATTTAATTGTGGAAATGGTGCGTTACCAACTTTTAACACGCCTTACGCAGAAGAAATAAAAAAACTAAATAATAAAACGGAATGAAATTATTCTTTTTTTTCTCCTTTCCTGACCGCGCTTTTATGCTCATCGCATTATCCTTTTTTTTAATAAAAATAAAACATCGCATCGTTTTAAGGTAAAACTACGTTAAGTGTTTAATGCACATCATCGACTGCTCCAATACAACCCTATCCGCTTTAATTCCAGATCTGAGGACCTCCGTGGACCGCCTTACTCAACTGGCAACTGCATCCCTCGCCATCTCCGTGATTCTCCTCTTCGTTTTATCGGCCTTCATCTTCCTCGTGTGGTTACGGTCGCGCAGGTCGTCCGTCAGCGACGGAGGAGAGTCCGCCAACCGCGTCCAAGACGACAGGGTCTCATACCTTCACGCCAAGGTTGCATCGAACAAGGTAAGATAACTCCATTGCGGTCAACACCAGTTCCCTCTCGTTTCCGGGATACATTGCCGTTTCAACCGCAATATCCTATATGTGGCTATTCCCATCACATTAAATAAAATTACGCTTTCGTTCATAGAGGTTAAACGAGTAGCGTTAACTAAAATCCATTTTAATTAAATTCGAAGAAACAACCATAATGAGAGCGAGAACTTTCCGCAACACTTTCGCACCCGATTAACTTAACGAATGGGTTATGTCATACCAAAATAACACATTTATAAAATAAATATTGTTAATCATACACCTATATAAATAAATAATATATATATATATATATATATATATATATATATATATATATATATATAAATACTATGGAAGAGGAAAGGTAAGTAAGGATATTTAGGGCAACTAGGTGTTGAAGGAAACCCAGTGAACACTTACCGGAAGTAGAGCCGCTGGGGTGTTGGAGAGACACATTTGTAGAGGTTAGAGCTTTCGGGATGATCCCTTCGTCAGCACAAGAGAGACACAATACACACATACACACACACACTAGTTAACATGTGCTTGCATTCTGCAAGCATTTTTAAATTTTAGCATTTTTACAGTTTCGCCAGTTTTGGATTTTTTCCTTCCTTGTTACCACGATGAGTTAAAAATAAAAGGATTAAATATCTCGATTACAGAAAACGTGCAATGTAATCACTAAACTGGGTGATTAACATATTGAAAAGCTTCTTATGAGCGATTAAAATTTACCACGCTAACTCGTCCAGGTATAATCACGTTTCCTTAATCATATCCGCGTCATATGGTAAAGATATGTTGATCTTCCCTAGAGCGTCGCACGCACACTAACGTCAACCGCGTAAAGGAATCTTCCGTGTTTGCCTGTTCAAATCAAATCCCTTCCGCGTCACTGCGCTGAAACGTTCTATTTCTCCTTTCATATTCTTCTTGATACAAATAGAGTGCGGTTGTTTCTAATCTGTATGGAATTCGATCCATCTTATTTGAGCAAAGATGATTTTCCAGGTGACCCAAGCGAGGTTATCGCGTTTCAGTTTATGCACTAACTCATCGAAAGTCAATTTTATCTAAACTTAGCACTCCTGCTGACTTACAATGCCTCTTCAGCCCAATAAATTACTGCTGAAGCTCTACCGTGTTTTTCCAAACAGATTATTCCCTAATCCATTCATTTGTTTTTACGGCACAATTTCTGGGATTTTCGCGGCAGTCCTGTTGACACATTTGAGTAAAAAGTAAACATATTTTTTCTACTCCTAGGAATTTGGCGCGACACGTTCGTTTGTGCGCAGACGTGGTGAAATTACCCATCCCCTTCATCCAATACACTTTTTGTAGTAATGATGTTCATACAAATTTACTGGGCTGCGATAAAAATAAAATTACGCATTTGCAGATTCAATGACTTCAACGGCTAGTAAGAAAACAAGGTGAAAATTACCGAAGTATCATTCCGTGGAATTCATTGCATTAATTAACGTGTAACCACAGACCTTTCTACGGAGAGAATATTATAGTAAAATATAATAATATTTGACACGACCTCTACGAGTCTCTACGGTCTCCCAACTTTTCCACGAAGCGTACACAATGTCTAGAAGTCTAAACCACGAGAACCATATCATTTAACATTAGAATCTCGGGGATAACTCCGCTCGCTCTTTCCCGCAAGCATGAACGTCATCTTCTAAGAGAAAATTAAATTGACCGTCACATGAAGTATATGTTTGCGTTTGAAGTTCGCAGTATTGGAACGCATTTCCTTCATGGATTCTAAATACATTTCCAATCGACCGTTGTAATCGATGTCGTTAAAAGACAATGATGATCGCGCAACCCTTCGCTTACTAACAAATTGCTTTCGAGTAATTTATGTATTCACTGGCGAGCATTATTTCACTCTTATTTATGTTCAACGCATAATTATTTCTTCGAATTTATTAACATCTGAGTTTCTCGAAATGACGAAATCTTATTCTTCTCACGGTTGAAGAATTGTCTATAATATATTTTGTGTTGTGCGTTTGCTCATGGAACTCCTCCTAAACGATAAAAGCTAGAATAACCAAATTTGGTACGATTCTTCCTTACATCCTAACTTAGTGAATGGTCAAGGTTTGGTCAACCGGGATTAATCAGTACTGCCAATATAAGGGATTAACATTTTCCCATAAGATAACACGTACGAATCCATTTCTTGACTTGCAAGGCATTTTTCCTTCAAGCATTAAAATACGTAAATAAGGACTGATTTTTTTCGTTTTTGCTTTATTCGACGAATAAAACTCTATACTATCTTATTCCTGTGAAGTTTACATGTTACACGGTCGAAGTTTTCAGAAATACGATATTTGTTTCGAAATTTTGTGGATTTTTCGTACTCTTTCCGGGCGTTGCCAAAGCGGCCGTCATTGTTACCTCCGATTCAATTACCTTCAATGAAGCTTACAAATAGACGAAAGTTTAGCGTTATTCGCTTCGCACTTTTGTTTAAGCAACGAAACGATCGATGTTTATGGATAACAACGTAAATAGATACTGATTATTATTCAGGAAGCGTTTATTGATGAAAGTAATTGAACCTTCTTTCGTCTATTGAATACTGGAATCTTACATTTTTTGTAAGTAAAATAATTATATTCTACATTGTAATGTTTATTAACGTAAATAGGTGTACATTTACCAGTCAGTGTTCAATCATGGACAACTGTTTCACGGGTTTCTTGCTTACAAGACATAAATGTAAACATTTCATAGGCATAATTACACAAGAAATGAAGGTGGATTTGGCGAAAGTGATTTATATGATAGGAAATACAAATATCGTTATATTTGAATGCAATGCGTTCGGAAACGGATTGTTACAAGCAAATATGATTAATTGTTAAGAAAAGCTAATTGTAATTTTAAAAGTATCTACTATATAGGTATTTTAAAGAGTTTTTATGTTGTGCTGTAGTAGCTTCACTAAATCCGTTGAAATTCAACGGGAAAATCTGCTAGTTGTTTTATAATTGTTAGTATTTGCATTAATGCGTAGTTAAATTTATTTTAGCTTACTATCGAGTCATATATGTCTATTCATACTAAATTTTATATACTTTGTATACTTCTAAGAACAAATTTCACTCATAATATATTCTCTCCTTAACAGTGCTTCGAAGAATTTTCATGGTTAGCTCATCGCTTTTCTCAGACATATTTTCTGCGTTAAATTTCTTTGTATATTAAAATTTCCCCAGATTCTCTAACAATAAATCGATTCTTTCCTTTAATCTCACCGCTTTTTCAATATTTTTCTTCACCCTCCATATTCTTCATTTACCAATGGTTCCCAAGCGCGACACCGTTTCAAGGAATTTCGCGGAAACCCAGCCAATACTAGATTTTTACGTTTTTAAATGCAGGTATTACAAACTTCCGGCGCAAGCATTTATTGTTACTACACCATAATTAACTCATCTCATATCAACACTTCCAAATCGTTGATTTATTTAATAAATAAAGTTATTCACTGCAACCATAAAAATCAGCCGCGGCAACCAGTTTGGGAAACACTGATATTATAAAAGATAAGATATAAGATAAGATAGTTCGTATGAGCCGGTTTTTAGAAAATCCACTTTTTCTTCAAGTTGCCCAAGAATAATTAAGAAAAATAAAATATGTAGTATTATTTCACACGTATACTTAAGTAATTGTACGAAATTTTATCAAAATCGTTCCAGCCGTTTTTGAGAAAATCCAATTATTGCTAAAGTTGCCTAGAATAAATTAGCCTTATATTCATTTTTTGAGAAATACGAACTATATAGTATTATTGAAGACGTAAACTCAAGTAACTGTACGAAATTTGATCAAAATCGTTAGAGCCGTTTTCGAGAAAATCAAATTGTTGTTAAAAATGCGTTGAATAAACTTCCCTTAATTATTGAGCAATGTCAACCATTTCTTCATATACTCTGCTCAGTATGATAAAATGCTTAAGTACGAGGTTTCGTACATTTTCGCTTTACCGTTTAGGCTCCAGAGCCAGTGACAGACAGATAGACGGCATTGCGAAAACCACTTTTTCGGACTCGTGTACACCTAAAACGTATATTTTCGTAAAAATCTCGAGGTCGAATTTTTTCGCAATAAGAATACTTTCTCAATATACTTCGTATACTATGAGAAAGTAAAACGTTTAAATATGAATAGGCTATAATAAGAGAGGCGGGCGAAAGTTTATATTGGAAGTTACCTTAGAGGTTCTACGGTAACCCAAAAGTGAAAGTCGAGCCTAAACATTTTTTGGGTTAAAACTTGACCATTAATAATTTATGAGAATATTTTATGTAAACATTTTTGAAAATGGTAACCACAAATTTCACGGATCGCTTTTATTTTCTCCTATACGAAGTATATTGAGAAAGTACTGTAACAGCGAAAAAATTCTATCTCGATATTTTGACGGAAATACAAGTTATAGGCGTACCTAAGTCCGAAAAAGTTGTTTTCGTAATGTTGTCTCCGTCTGTCAGTCTGTTCGCGGTAGAGCGAAAATGAATGAAATCTCGTATTTAGGCATTTTATCATACAGAAGAGAAGCTATGAAGAAATGGTTCACATTGCACAATAATTAAGGGAAGTTTATTCTATGTAATTTTAACAACAATTTGATTTGTTCAAAAACGTCTTCAACGATTTTGATCAAATTTCGTATAGTTACTTGAGTTTACGTCTTCAATAATACCACATAGTTCATATTTCCCAAAAAATTAATATGAGCTTAGTTTATTCTAGGAAACTTTATCAAGAATTTGATTTTCTCGTAAACAGCTTAAACGATTTTGATCAAATTTCGTAAAGTTACTTGAGTTTACGTCTGAAATAATACTATATAGTTTATATTTATCAAAAATTTATTATGAGGCTAGTTTATTATTGGGAAACTAGTAACAATTGGATTCTATAAAACGGCTAAGACGATTTTCATCAAATTTCGTATAGTTATTGATGTTGATATTTATAATGATTGTACAAAGTTTATATTTTTCAAAAGATAAATAAACGACGCATTAGTATATGAGAAAGTTTGTACAACGTGTATTGTGCCGAGTTTTTCATCAAGTATTCGCGGTGCGGGGGAATTATTCTCGAGGGCCTCAAATTGCCCACCTCATAAAACAATAGAAAATATCTATGGTATTCAGTGTGTTCTGAGACTGTAACGTTTGCTTGTTGCAACAATGACAACACAAAACCTAGAAGTGTCCCGAGATTTTCATCACCAGCAATAAATAGGTATCGTATTTTGTAAAATGTTACTTTGATTTTCAATGGAGGGCTGCAAATTCCTGGTAACTGTATCTCTAATTTGCTATAAAAATGTTCTTGTAAAAAAAATTGATTTTCAACACTTTTCGGCGTACCATACACCACAATATACACCCGCTCGAACGGACCCAAATTTGACGATTCCTTTACTCAACCATCCTCCAAATTCCTTCCTAATTTACGTTCCTATATCGCAGTGGTTCTTAACCTTTTTTGGCTGCGACCCAAATTCTGGTCGCGGCAACCCATTTCCTCCAATAGCTCACTTGTAATAAGTAATAAAATCAATAGGAATTTAATAAATAAATGAAAATAAGATCTCAGGTTATTAGCATTGAATGGGTTGTTAGGAGGAATGATATATATGGATATAGAAAGCAATGGATGATCTTTGACGGTCCACTCAAAATGTCTTGGCGACCCAGGGGTTAAGAACCACTGCTCTATCGCATTAAACTCATTCAAGCCTCCCTCTCTTTACCCGCAGAACCCTTTCAAAAGCGACAAGAACGCCGCAGCGGCCGTATCCAATACCGCCAACGGACTGAAACTGGATATCGCCGCTACCATACCCGGCGGCGCCCAACAACAAACCAACAGCCGCCAGACGCCGCAACCGCAGGCGCCTCTGCCCCCCGAGAGGACATCCGCATCCGCCACCACCCCTGGCACCGCCGGAGGCAAGTCGGATGCGACCGATGTCTACACCCCTCCGACCACCACCTCGACCCCTCTGAGCAACCGACCACCTAGATACCCTTCTGAAGACACGACCCTGGATTACGCATACGACAACCGTGCCCTCACGCCGTCTCCAAGGTTTGAGAAGGGGAACGGGACGGTTCAGCACCCTCCAACCCCTTACCACCACCCGCAGCAGATGGGACTCGGGATCAAAGGAGAGACTACATTCTGAGCGAAGCTTTTCACAAAAGATAGGGTTTCCCGTCTTTGATGCAGTCGGAATTTCTTTGGGGGGGGGGGGGGGGGGGAAGAGAAAGTATCCCGGAAGTTTATAAAGGACGCACGTTTATAAATATGAATCAAACGATCGCCTTAACAAGGCGTCGCTTGAGAGCACAAGGGCCATCTCCCTCCGGACTCACTCAACGAGCACGATTCTTTCATTGCCTTCGAGAATCGAGGAAACGTCTTCGTGCGAAAGGGTTGATATTTTATGGCGTTAACTAAGGAATGAAACATCTAATTTACTGTGCTGAAAAATGACGCAAAAGCAGTGAATGAAACTCTTCGTAAAACACTAATCTAGAAAGAGGTGGTGCAGAGCCCCTCAAAGAGGGTAGTAAAAATAATAATGATGAAAACATTTAAAGGAATGGTGGGAGACGATGTTATGAGAAAACTTCGCCTCTATTGAAAAAGGATTTCAAACTTTCCCGGCGAATATTATTATTTTCGACGAAAATTTCAAAAATCATCCTGTTTTCAAGCGTCGATAAAATTCAGCTTCTAGTGTAACGACTAGCGGGAATTTCATCTAAAATCGTTTCGATCATCCGGGGAATATTTTAATATAAATCACTGAGAGGGAAAAAATTACTCATAAAGATGACACTTGTTGATTGTTTTAAAATTTAAGCTTTGTGCCACAAACTTAGCAACGCAACTTTTAAAAACAGTAACTTAAGGTTTTCACGTGACGATAAACCAACCAAGTACGTACTATCACCATACCGAATAAAAGCCCCTTTGATGTCACGGCGTAGACCGACAAAAACACCCTGTGCTACTGCCCCGTTTTAACCACCCACACGCCGCGGCGAAGGGTGCTTTTTTTACATCAGCTCGCCGATGATGCGGTTAGCGAGGTCGCTTTAAAATATTCGCGAGAGGAAGAGAGGAGGAAAGATAGTTCGAGCGTATAAAAATAGCGATCGGCTTCGCTCGTTCCGAACTGTTGTCCCTCTCAAGTCGTTCTGGTGTGGCACGCGACCAAACCACGTCTTCCCGAGGCAATCAACCGGAGCGTCGAAATAACCACGGGATTTACGGTTTTTTAGTTTTGCAATTTTTCTCGCGTTGTTGACCGAAAAGTGTTCCTAAACAGAAGAAAAAATTCCCGACGGTTTACGCCGGTATTCGATCGAGGGACCAATCTTTTAAACGACACTTTGTGTTCTTGTGGAGTGAACGCGTACAAGTTGCGTGACAAATTGATCGCTGGGCCTGATTGGCAATAAGGAGAAAGAGTGGAAGAGAGAAGAACCATGGAATTCGACTATATCGAAATGGAATCGATAAGAAGTCATATCAACCAAAGTGAGTCCAACTTGATTGTGTGTTTACGAGTGACTATGTTATTGTTGTTGTAGGATATGTGACGAAAGTTTTCGGTTATAAGAGAAAATCGCCCAAGGACACGCACCCCCGGAGAAATTTTATAGATAGACGCATTGTGTTTTGTTTTTTCGCCATCGCTACGAGGTTTGTTACGGTCTGTTATTGTGACAAAAGTTAACGAAGCGTTACTCAAAGATATTTTTATCTTATTTTTTCCTGAGGGTTCAAAATTGGCATTTGGTTTTTACTGTCTTTTCCTAATAGACAAGGAAAGTGAGGTAACATTTTACATCAGGAGATTAGAGGACTCCAACCGTCACCTAAAGCAGTGCTCTCCAATCTTTTTTGCTCCACGGCACACCTAATCCATGTTTAAAAACATCTCGGCACACCAAACCACCCCTAATTAATTTCACTGCGTAAATACACATTTTAAAAGGAAAAACTAGCATAAAACAAGTATAATTCGCAATTATATTATATTGTTATGACTGATACAGTAATATTCAAATGACTGGATAATTTATTGTAAATTAAGTACATAAATAATTCGTGTAAAAATGTTGTTCTTCGGCGGAAAATTTAGGCTTGCCTTTTTGGTACAAAGACGCTTTACATTTGGCTCAATGATAGAAAGAGCTATAAGAACTTCCTCATCTATGCCCTTTTGATATTTTTAATATGGGCCGTTGACGAACAACTAAATTCGCATAAATACGTTGTTGAATTTGGAATGTCATATCGATGGCATATTCAGATGTTGAAGGATATTCACCTTTAGCTTTTAGACAAAATACATCTAAAGGTAGCATACTAATTTTAAGTTGTATGATCGTTGCTAAGGTCTATCAATTCCTCTTGTATTTCAGGATAAATTCCTTGGATGATAAAATTTATGCGAATTTGTTTGTCCCAAACGATTTTGTGAAAATTAAACATCCTCAGTGTCTGCGGCACACTAGTGCCTTCCTTGCGGCACACTAATGCGCCGCGGCACACCGGTTGGAGAGCACTGACCTAAAGGACTGTATCAGTTATCGTCGATTTTACACCTCGACAGCAAAATTTTTGTTTTCAAGTGCTCTTGTATTTATTCCAGTTTCTAAAACGAAGCTCCTGTAATAATTTAAGGACTGGTGGAAACCGATAAATGAATAAATTCTTCTAAAAAAGTGTCGCTTTTTTACTGTTTTCCGGCATTTCCGTTGGATTATTACATGTTTTCTCATATATTCTGGAAGGTAAGAGTAGATCGTCTAATTCTGAATCCACCGAATAGATGGGTTGTGATCAGCGACCAGCGCAAAAGCTGGTGGACTTACGCCGGTGAAAATTTAGTTGGCAAGATTTCTATTGGATGAGATCATACCCTGTAGTCTAAAGACTGACTACTGACTGATTATGCAGTGTAGGAAGAATTAGTCGGCTGATATTAATCTACGCGTCAATCAAAGAGTTTACGAGGTCTGACCAATAAATATCGAGACAAAAATTTAAAAAAATTTATTTTCAAAATTTGTTATAATTGACTATGGTCACCTTCGAAGTAGTCTCCTTCCGCATGTACACACCACTGCATACGTGTTTTCCATGATTGGAAGCATGCCTGGAAGTCATTTTCCGAAATCCCATTCAGAGCGTATTACTTTTAATGTCGTCAACGTCCTCAAAATGCTCCCCTTTGAGGGTGTTCTTGATTCGGGGGAACAGAAAGAAGCGTTGGGGGCAAGATACGGCGAGTAGGGCGGATGTTCCACAAGACTGATTTTTTTCTTGGCCAAAAACTCCTTTACCCGGAAGGCAGAATGTGCAGGCGCATTGTCATGATGCAACCGCCACGAATTGGGCCACGTGTGGTTTTTTTTTCGAATTCCAAAACTGTAATGTAATAATCTTGATTAACAGTTCTTCAATTCGTTTGATGTCCTCGTCTGTCCTCACCTCCACTGGTCTTCAGATCCACTTTTGTAAAAGGATTAATGATGATTCTTTTTGTAAATAACGGTCGTTATTCATTTTCCGGCACGACAACAAAACAGTACTTTACACAACTACCTACTGCAACGCACTGACGAGTGTGAGCGAGTTGAAACTTGTTCCCCCAGGTTCGCTAGGGTTGCTTCTATATCCTCACCTAACGGCAACTCTCTGAAGCGCGGCGTTGTTTCATCATAAAAAGTCTCGATATTTATTGGTCAGACCTCGTATTGAGATTACTCGTATAGCCATCCAATGCTTGAGTAATTCTTACTATATTATCAAAATCAACTATCAATCTATCAAGGTATTTGTTTTTTTAAATTGACACAATTTCTATATGAATAATTTTTTGATAAGGTTCATGAACTGGGTGATTATATTTTAGTTGGCCACCGAACGATTATGAATTTAAACATATGAATGCCAGAACAATACACAAATCTAGAGGTAGGACGACATAATAATCCGCCTTGTAGACCTAAATGGGAATAATCTAAAATAATGACTACACATTCTTCCTTAAATGCCCCCCAATAACCCAGCAAAAATTTGCATACTGCTTGATGCGAAAGGCTGTGGAGCTCTTTCCTCCTCAAGTCCGGAAAAAGACTAAAATAAACCCACCCTCTTCATCTCCTCTGGACCAAGTCCAAAATCCTCTCCGGCTTCTCTCGCACTTAAACACCATAAATCCTACGACCGCATACCGAATCTCTCTCCCTCTTTAACCCTTCCGTGACTGTGCGGGGTAACTGGGTTACCCCAAGACATAATTTTCTAGAATAACATTTTCATTCTTTTGTCTAATATTTCCATCCTCCAGGTAATCGTATAAAAATCTTTTGGCTTAAATTTTATGGTGACGTTAATCATTTCAAATCCCAGTTGTCTTCTAAAATTCGTAATTATTGAGGTGGGGTACCTAAGTTACCCCGCACAGGCGCTCACGCCCATCACGGTAGCATTTAGTCATTTATGGTATGTCAATTCTCGTCTACGTATGTTCATGGAAATTATTTATATGGCAGCCCTAAATGCCTACATAATTTGGACAAAGAAATATCCCGAATGGAAAGTAAATGACCGTGGCCGAAGAAGAAAATTTCTTCAGACAATGTATTACGCAGAAAAAATAATAGCCAAAATTATCATTTGCCTGTGAAGTCGGCAATAGATCTCTTTTTGAAAGAATGTCAACCTTCAAATTAAAGTAAAAGACGTGAGAATGTCCGAAATATCTCCAGTAGCATGACGCGTTGTTGTTTTTGTTCAAGAAAACGAGACAGAAAGACGAAATTATTTTGTACAGATTGCGGTAAAGCAGTGTGCAGTTTACATAGGGAGGACAGAAAACAAGTATTATGCCCTGAATGTAAAGATAACTAACGAATGTATTTCAAAAGTTTAAATGTTTGTACAGTTACGAATGATGAACGCAATATATGAATAAATGATAATGATTGTAAAATTCAAATTGAAGTGTTCATTTACTTATGATTTCTTGAAAAGATAAATATAAATACTAACACCCACATTTTCCAGGCTAATGTAGTAAGAACCTGGTAGTATTACATAGCAGAAATAACGGAAATATTTGCAAAAATATGATGGAATACAACTAATATACTGTAGATACTGAAAACATTCAAAAAAGAAAAAAGTTTATAACATGAAGTAATATTTCGGAAAACCACCCTGGAGTACCCAATGTACCCCACACAGCCGCTCACGGAACTTTTAGAGGTGCAGTCACGGAAGGGTTAAATTTCCTCCCTCAACTCTCTCCCTGAATATGTGTAAGAACGTATGAGTGAATGCATAAATGTGTTTAATGTAAAGCCTTCCTGGATCTTCTTATTTGTTACGTTTTTTTATATTACCCCCACCTTTTGGAAGTGCTACAAACGGTTCGTTTAGTGTGAACGATCGGCGAATTAAAGATTAAGAATTTTATCCCTTTTGATTTCTCTTACTAAAATAATTTTAAATTCATTTTTTCTGCTACTTCATACAGTATACCCTTGCCCAATCAGGATTTCCTTGAAGGAATTTTGGTAATACACGGTTAAAATATGACAGTTATATAACCAACACGTATGAGATTTAAATATAAGCAGTCCTGAATTCGGCGCGCAACGCACTTTACGCATATATATGACATGATGAAGCTCTTAGCATATACGAACACATGGTTATTTTCCATAAGACACTGAATTTACGCAACGCGGCTTTGCCTAAAGTTTAAGTTACTCTACTTGCTTTATGTGCTACATTTGACAGTACTGTAACGGATTGGAAATTATTACGTTACGTATTAGAGTCTCCCTATCTTTCCTTCCTTCACCCCTTCCCTACATTCTTCCTCCCCCCATCTTATCGTGCCCCTCTCTACCCCACCTCTCCCCCAATCTTCCGTCCCTCCGTCCGAAAAGGAACTTCTCGATGGAATCTCTCTGGAATGCGTCGGGGAAGCACCTACGCAATGCCTCCTCCCACCAGTCCTAAGCCCCCTCCCCCGTCAGCCACATTCCCGACCGCAGTCCGCCACAAACAAACGGGGATCGCGGCCCGCAAAAGACGAAGGAATGCCGAAAGGAGGAACGCCTCGCTCGAACCGGAATTCGACGCTGTTTGTTTATCCAATCGTGTGACGCAGGAATCGATTTAGCGCAAAAACAATTCCAGTTAAGAGTGAGGAAGAGGATGAAAAAATTCATGTAGGCTAAATGCTTTTAATTAGCCATTGGATTAACGCGTCGGCGGGATTATACGCGTGAGCGATTCGCTTTCGTTTGGCGATGCGTGTCCGTTTCAAACTCACCGATGACGCAACGAATTAAATCAACGCAGCAAATGGTCTCGTCACCGAAATGAATGACCTCATTCGATTTGAAGATTTCAGATGAAATGCCTTCGTTGATAATTAAGAAAGTTAATAAACGTCAAGCATTTACTTTATGAAGAATCGAGCTATTGTGGTCGGAATCCAAATGATAATTTACACCGCTCCAACAGTCACAGAAAAGACCTATAAACATGTTTCTGATAGTGTCCTAAGAAAAAACAAATTTCTCTACAGATATGTACCACGGTTTATCTAAAATATTTTACTCTCTCGGTCATGTATATCGGTTATGGTAAGTTTTTCAACTGTCTAAATAAATAATGAAATAATAGCGGGTTCAAAGGTATCAAAACATAGCCATATTCCATTCTCCGTAGAACATGGGTGGGGAACCTCCAGCCCGCGGGTCACATGCGGCCCCAAAAGGTTCCTCACCCTTGCCGAAGAATGTCAAATATATTTTACAATGAGCGAAAAAATTACATTACGACGATAATATCTTCTTTGTAACCTGAGATTTAAAAAAATACATCTGGGCCAATTTTCTCAAGGCTCTGTATAAAAATGAACATAACTCACAAATAATGCCTTTACAAAAATCAATATTTCTAGCGAAAACCACTTTGAAACCACAAATAAACGTTGCATTATCAACCAATCCATATACATTAAAAGTCTGCTATAAGGAGGGTACGTAGGGAGGAAAATATAATACATTGCAATGGGAAAAATAATAATTTTAGAAAGTCGCAATGGGAACCAATGTGGGAGGACAAAGAAAGTCGTTTGAGGTCATGTTACGACGTGATGGTTGCCTGAGTCGGCTTCATAAATGGATCTTCGTCGTCAAAGGAGCAAAGATAAGAGGAATTGCATTGGAGGTAGGATATGAGAGAAGTATAGAAGGTGAGAAGGAGAGAAGAAGAAAGAAGATACAAGAAATGAGGAACACGGAACGTAATAAAAATGTAAGGAAATAATTCTGTCTCGTATTTCTGAATTTCTTCCAATTAGAAATACTACGGAATTAGAACGATTTGTAATAACTCAGACATTCGTGCATTTGTTATCATCAATAATATGGTAAATTATTTAATCATGAGACGTTCTGAAGTTACTTTTATTTTTAACTTCCGCGATACTCCTGTGTAAAAATGAAGAATGTTTGTAAAAAAATATAAGATATTTTATTGCGGATCTTCATGGTAAATAAATATTTTTTAAATTGTTACCCGATTTAAATGTAATTTATTTGTTCGCTAACAGCTACCTCCTATAAGGTGTGTTGACAGTAGTCGCGTTGGTACTGACAGTAGAAATTTATCCCATATCCAGAGGAGCAGTTACAAATGGTATCTTTGGCAGCATCCTATTCATCTCACTTCGATAAAACATTTAACTTTAATTGAAAGGGCGAGAACTTCTTAATTTACTCGACAGAATAAATCACAAAAATTAAAATAGAAAAGATTAGGTTAATATTATGTGAGTTCTATTGCGTTAACAAAATGGAAGTCATAAATACACGAAGTTCACACTTAAAAAGAACGGTGAAAGAACTGATATATTATAGCTTTTTCCGACGTAGCGCGATTGATGAAAAACTACAAACAATAATCAATACAACAAACATAACTGATAACAGATCAAACCAGAAGAAAACGTAAACATCGATTATTAAACGCAAATTACAAAAATGTCACAACAAGACTTGTTATGCTTATCTAAAAACTCGTTTCACATTTTCATACCCAACATTTCGGCAGGTTTAAAAATAAAACATCAACCTTCGAATAATCGAGCTCTGAACGCGAAAACCCTAAAACGCTCCAAACAAAATTTTTCCAACGTTATTTCCCCCCCCCCCCCCGTCTCCGCCCCCCTCCCCCGAGGTATCAAGCAATTAGCGTCATTGCCTTTTAAACCCGAATTACAGGAACTCGTAACCACACAACGTGTATACATTTACCCGAAACGATAATAAACCGTGAAGAGGACGGGAACGCCATAATTGCCGGGACTCCATTCGCAACTTGGGTCATGACGCGAGATGTGGGAAAAGGGAGGGGGAGGAGGGGGGATTACGACCGTGCGATTGTGTGCGTGTGTAAGGGAAGGATACGAGGAGGCTAAATGGGAAGAGAAGGGAGTAGGAGAGGATGGAATGAGGAAGGGGGAATACACGGAGGAAGCAAGGATTGGATGATGGAAAGGAAGGAGAATACAATTACGACGGAGGAATGCCGAAGAAACACCAGCGACAGAGAGCGTATGGAAAACGAGACAAATTTGCTGAATTATATACTCCTAATGTATTATCCTGATATACTATAGCAATCGATTTTTCTGCCTCTTTTAAACAGGCTTAAAGAAGAAAAGTGCAAAATTAATAGTTCCGTTTAGGATAATCGCGCAACTCAGACAAGGGACCCAGATTGACTATAATATTAAATGTATTAAAAAGTTAAATCACACACACCCTGCTAGATTTAAAAAACGCGTTTAAAAAAAACTAAGCGGGATCTATTAAATAAGATACTTCATCTAAGTCATTGTTTTAATTAACTGACCGATTCACATCATCTTGTGAATTACTTTCATCAGTATAAAAAATTAATTATCTATAACATACGTGGAATTGGAATGGTCAAAGGTAGGAAGTGAGCCAAATAAGTTGTAGGAGACTAGAAGAGAGCGATGACAGTAAAGGGAGAAATAAGCGAAAAACGGAATGGGTGATTGAGGAGGGAGCGTAAGTGCAAAAGGGACGAAAGAGGATCAGAGAAAATAAGCAGACGAAGGGGCGGGGAAGAGGAGAGAGAGAGATAGAGAGAGAGAGAGAGAGAGAGAGAGATAGAGAGAGAGAGAGAGGATGGCTAGAGGGGTTAGAAGGTTCCGCTTCCCATCGAGCGGGCATAAACGCGCGACACAGCCAGTTTCTTCGGAATCCATTAAAAACTGAGCGGTAATTACTGTCGCCCAACATCCCGTCGCGTTTCTTTCCGAGGGACCTTGATGAGTCCTTCCTCGCAAACGATTATGACATGTTTTTAAATATAGCAATTTTGAACGTTTCTACCGAGTTGCCGTATTATTTTGTTTTTAATATAGGAGGCGTTTCCAGTTTAAAAATATCTGTAAATTAAATCCGATGTCTCGTATTATACATTTCGCGACAATTTTTATATCGTTATTCGAATTAGATTCATTAACTTCTCATCTTACTCCCAAATTCCACGCAAATGAAATATTCTTTGAAGTAAGTACAGGTAATCTATTCCCTTTCTTCCCTCTAAATCTAAATTAAATTTTTAAAACATCAGTTTCTTCATATGTGTACAGATTTCGTTCATACAAAATAAAGGGGAACGTCTAAAGAAAAAGAGGCAAACTAAACGAATTCGTTTCTACGACTTGAATGTAGTAGGACTTCGATAACCGGCGTTAACTTCATGGAATCCCCGACGAGTAGCGAAACGACGATAGTCGACACCGATTTTCTCATTGGAACAATGTCATGGGTCAATAATTCGTTGAAAAAGACCTTACCCGCATCATATAAAACTTAATTTTTAAGCCTCAGTTTGCTTGAAATTTTAGACTCTGCGTCATTTTAATTCATTCATTTCTAGTTTTATTTGAAGGGATGTCACATTTCTGGATCTTTTAGCAGCATTGTCACTAACACTGTGTTTTGGGATTATTTTTATCACTTGAGGTTTTATAAGCTATAAAATATTTAAGAAATATGTAAACTGTTGACAAATGATTTTAGAGTTGTAATACAGCAATCCGCGGAGAAATTTTGCTGTTTGATTATTATATTTGAAGGCAAAATTCTAAATAGACGTAATATTTCACCGCTTCAATTGACACGAAATTTTTTTCACTCTAACGATCGACGAAATGTTCTCCGAGAACTGCCGCAGCGCACCGTTTCGATAGATCAGGGGTGCCCAACATACGATTTAACTATAATCGGGTGCCCGGCTCCCTATTTGCGTGGTTATGTGGAGAATACGCAAATCAGCGCCCCGTCCTTCGGAAGGGACGTAAAGCCGTTGGTCCCCTTGGTGTTTCTCGTTAAGAGTAGGCTAATGCCGGCACCGGGTTTCTCTCCTCCCTTGCTTTGTGATTTAGACTGAGAAGCCTTCTAGCGCTGGAGTCGTTTGAAGTCACAAGGTCCCCCCAATTGATTGATTGATTGATTAACTATACTCCATTGGCCATTTCCAATGCGGCCCTCCGAAGGGTTCACTGCCACCAATGCGGCCCACCATGCAGAAAAGGTTACACAACACTGCGATAGCAATGTTTCTCTTCTCAGTCGCGGTGCAATCGTCACCTTATTCGTTTGTCTGCTTCATTCAACAATGGCGACGGAAATTTTTCATTATTTTTGTACTACTTGGCGACAAACGACGGTTGATCGAAACAACGATTATCGATGGCGACGGTTATCGAGGTCCTACTGTATACAGAAACTGCGATTCAACAATAATATTTTCTCAATGTGTACAACTAAATTTCGACTCGCCATTTGACTCACATTCGCCCCTCCCTCGCTACTATACTGTCTAAATGTTATGTTTGCTTAATTTGTCTTTATCTGATATCTGAGATATTTCGGTAGAGATAAAATGCACTAAAGCATTGACTTTTGGCAAACTCTGGATGTAAAGCAAATATTAAACTTTTGAATATTTCAGTCAGACAAGAAATCATTCTAAAACTGTAAATGAAGTTTTAGCAATTTAACGAATCGTAATTAAAATTGATTTAATTCTGCAACTATGGTATTCTGACATATGAAGACATACATATATTGTGCTAATGATGTTAATGATATACAAATATATGCTGTATGAAGGAAGTGGTAAGGTAATATGCAAGCACACACAGAATTGACAGGGACTTACTGGACACTATATAAATAATAAAATAATAAAAGTCTGAATATGATGATCAATGTAACCACTGATTCTAATTGACACTTCTTTCCAATAGAAATACAAAGTTTGGTCAAACCAGATGCGTATTTCAGCTACAATGCAACCGTCACTGGTTTTTTACCGATGGTAGATTATAATAATTTATTGGAGTGACATATTGCATCAATTTCATTTTGATTCGATAAGGTGAAGTTCGTGGTTCTCTAGTGAACTGATTCCTATTGAACCTGCGATCGGTTTATCATCACCGAGAGAAACTTTGCGGCTGAATGGCGTATCTGGTTTGTTCGAGCGTTTCGTGCTCACGTGAGCGACCTTGATCGCCAATCCGAATCACAGGAAATAAAAAAATCTACAGGCAGCCTTCGAGTTTTAAGACACTTGCATTTCCGAGAAGAAGCAACCGTGCGAATCGTTTCGGATCATCCAACGTTCTCGATCAAACTTTTCATTTCCTCTGAAAACGAACGGAACAGAAAAAGACAAAATAGGTGACCTTTGAGAAAGGGCATACACGGATCGTGATTTCTTTAAAAAATACTATGGAATTTTTACATTTATTTTTGTTTTTTTTTTCACGTGTCAATTCCACGGAGTTACCCCACAACATGTGAACGGCAACTGTGTACGGTTTTCCCTCGCAAACAGCGGTGTTGTCAAACGTGGTTTTGAAGATCCGCGGTTGAAAAATTGTATCTGGTTTTGACAACCGCGGTATCCAGTCTTGAGTATCCACGATTCTTCGCTCGGCTTTATATGCTTGACTAATGTATGAGTAATATTAAAAGGTATGTTATTGAAGAAGCTCCCTGCTAACCAGCCTTCACCAGAAGGAAAGAGGATGTTTAGCTCCCGATAAGACCATGAACTAGTCAGGAGGTTAAGGTAAGAGTGATTTTGAGGAATTTGAAACATAAGGTCGAGCTACTATATTATTAACGTATAATAGCACTTTTTTGTACTTTGAACATACTTTCTTTTGCGAGATTTTTATATAATAAACCAAAGGTTTTTTTTTTAAATATAGCACTCCTATATGTAACAATGAGATGTACACTGTCTGACTTTAAGTATGTCTCTCAAGAACCGCTCCCCCTAATCCTAAATTTCACGTAAGCATTGGACCTCGCCAACAACGGAATAAGTCAGGAACTCCCGCAGTTTGCGAGAGACTACTGTAAATCGAACAGAAAACGGCGTTTATCCAGTTCAAAAAGCGGATCCACTCCAAATTTTCCAAGCAAATCGAGCCTAACTTCCGACAGCCTCCGACTTTCTCTTCCGCCGGATTTTTTTCTCTCGACTACCTTTTCAAACCCTGCGACGAGACGAGAACGTCCTCCTGCGTGAGATGCCCGCACTTCCGGCGCCACGTCGAAGCTAAACTCCCTCAGAGGACGTAGTGTCCGCATTCCTCCCCGAGAGAATTGAGGGCGTTCATAACGAAAGATGAGAGAGAGAGAGAGAGAAGAAACGAGAGAGATGATGGGGATTACATAAGGGAGCGCTTAAAGTCTAAAATTAAAAACTCTCGCGTCTAGCCAGAGTGCCCTTGTTGCACGGAAGGAAAGACTGGGGGAAGGTAGAATAGAGAGGAGATGGGAGAGAAGTGAAGGAATGGCGGGATAGGGAGGTTATGAAGGTTTAATATACAATGGTGAAAAGAGGTGGTAGAAGTGAATGCACGGATTGGAAGAGCGAAGGAAAAAGGACGGCGAGAGAAGATGGCGGGTAGGAGCAGCGGGTTAATTTAGTAGGAGACTGCAGCGGGAATAGGTTAACTGTAGGGCAGGAATGCCAAACTGGCGAATGCTAATTTTTGTCTTTACCCTCACGTATATCCAATAGCCACAACAAAGTTATGAAAAACCAAATGCACATTTCTGCTACAAAGCAGCCGTCTTCAGTGGTAATTCGCAGAAAATAGATTCTAAACTTTGCTCAGTAAAGAAATCAACGGTTTCGATACAAGGAAAGATAAATGATTATTATTATTATTATGTCGATGATAATTCCTCAAATAAAATGATTTTAGTGCAGTACCAATAAATAGGTGCGTCCAAAGGTTGTAATGTAATGCAATAATATAAAGTGTAGTGAAGTGTAAGGGTTCTTATCCTCTACCAAGGGTTTCTCTGATATGGTTCTTTATGGATACTATAACCTCCCGGGAGTACTCATATGTTGGAGTGAGCCCATACTAGGGATTCTGATTCCCGGCACTTTTTCCCAGAACTCGAGACACTATTTCGAAGAATTCCCGGGAATTCCCGGGACTCGAGAATTTCACTGACTTTTCAAATTTAATCAATCAAGAGGCCTAAAATGTAACATGTCTATCGCTATCGCAAACTCAAAATCGCTATCGGTCGATCGAGCGCATTGTCTTTAATAGCTACCTTCATTTCGATCGCTAACGTCTTATAGACTACTTCAACTATCATTTTGTCGATTTTGGTAAAAAAAATAGCGACGCTTTTATTTTTGTATATTATTTTCTTTACCAACAACAACTGGTTGGCTGGAAGAAATTACCTTTAGGTAACAAGCCCGACAGCTGTACAAATACCAGCTCAGTGGAGAAAAGTGTTGGAAAAAACAACCATCTACCGAGATCGCCCCACTCCACTACGCATTGCCTATGACAGAGTGGCGACTAATTATAATATTTTGTTTACACCAGAAAGGAGTCAGTATGAATATTTTGACAATAAACTGAGAGAAATTCGCAAAAGAATTACTCACAGCACGATTACAGCAAGAATGATGACGCGCGGCGGAGGGCGAGAGTGCAAGGGTTGAGAGGCGCGGGCGTGTGGGGTGTGAGGGCGGACAAATACGAAAATATCACGCATAATAATCATAATGTAACGAGTTGTGATCTCGAAGCGTTAAAATTAATAATATTATATATAAATTAACCAATTTGAAAAAAGTCTCGAGTCTCGAATGAATATTTCCCGGGACTCGAGACAGGAAATAAACAGCTTTTTCCCGGGAGTTCTCTAACCAGAATCACTAGCCCATACGCGTTGTATAACATCTCCGTCTGCCAGTGGCGGATCCAAGCGGGAGGGGGGGGGGGGGCGATCGCCCCCTCCTTGGATAACCCCATTGCACTCCACTGGGAGCTTTCTTAAATTCATTCCGCGCAAAAATCCTCAATTATACGCCGCAGATTAGGTCTGTATAGGAGGGGAAAGAAGGATTCAGATAGGGGTAAGAATTTTCAAAATATAGGGCAGTTGGCAGGGGCGGATTCGATAGGTGGAGGGGCGATCGCCCCCCCCTCCCCCTTGAGAAGTTTCTGGATCCGCCCCTGCCGCCTGCTCAATAATTATAGACACCTTTGCTTTTTTGAATCCACGCCAAGATAATACTGTTCACAACTCCTATGAAGAATTGTTAGATTTGGTCTTCTCATCCTTTGATCAGCACCACACAAAAGAAATTAGAAGGATATCGTCCTGCTTTCATGATTCATCATCGTGTACTACGGAAAACTTCGCAGGTTGACAATTGGGTTTAATACTTTAAAAATAACCCTAACTGGGAGGAACTTTTTATAACCTTGACATTGACTATGCAGAAAATTTATTCATTCATGGACTTAATGAATAGGAATATACCTCTTAGAAATTTTGGGTACCGTCAATCTATTTGTTAATATTTAAATTTAAATTTTTAAATAGTAAATCTACACATATATGTATGCATTGTATAGTATTAATATTACCACATGATGATAACTCTATCCAATTCTTATAATTATCTCTATTAATTTTTATAATGGTCTTGTAACCAAATATTATACAGAGAAGCGTTCTCTCTCCGTAGATACGTAAAAATAAAATAAAAACAAGCGTCTATCCGCCGAGAGATGTCAGAAGAAGATATTGTAAACGTAATAAATGGCATAATATATCACGGACACTCAACAAATTTCAACCTTCTCTTTTAACGTTCAATTGTTATTTTGATGTAAACGATTGCAACGACGGACAGATAGAGCGAAAACATAAGCGTATTTATATAATAAAGCAAAAATAACAAGTACAGAGTAAACAATAGTGAATTTTTAAAGATTAAATATGTATTAAGTCTTGAACTTTACTGAGATACATTTTAATAACAAGTTCTGTACTACGTTTGAATATCGAACAAAAGCCAACGAGTTCGAAAAAGTTAGGTAGAGAAGAAAGAGACAATGCTTTAATTTTATTCTTTTCCTAAGTTGCTAACATTAACCAGGACATTAACATTAACCTTTCAGGATGAAATATTAATTTTTTCTAAAAAACACTGACTTCCTTTGCAAAACTCTACTCTTTCCGTCCTATTTGTAATTAAATCAATCTTGAAGTTTGCGATTTTGCCAATCGCGACTCTCCCGAGAAACGTAAGAATCTCCTTACTTGTAAGATTCAGTCCTGCGATTATAATTTTGCTCGGTGGGAAGTCGGGACTTAACTCAATTTCAAGATTTTGATGATGTATAATAAGTAAGCTTTGATACGTATGCGATCATCGTTTCACCATAAAAATTGTCATATAAACATACATAACATCTGGATGAACAACATTATTGGTGGAGTGGTCAAATGAAAGGGGACGATGGTCTTGGACAGCCCCTAAGTACGCATTCTGAGAGCGCCAGGTTGTCTGTTTCCTTTGGCAAGCGCAAGGCTTTCCGAATGAAATATGCGCTGCCGCATACTCAGTTTCTCTAGGGCAATAAGTGCAAGGTGCACTCGAGGGCCCCTTACCCCCACTAAAAAAATCTGATGCGGCCAACACATGACTTTCTCCATATTTGGGGTATAGATATTTAAATTATTATGAATAGCATTATAAGGAAAAATTATTATTTCCTATCGTAAAAGAATACAGTCGTCCTTATTGCCGTAAATTATGTATATTTTGAATATGTTTACAGAATTCACCGCTACATGGTGGTGGCGCTGTATACTGAAAAATAAGAAAAAGAAAAATATCTCCGAAATGGATGGTTCTACGAAAATTTGTTTCAAACAAAACTTGGAAGAAATATTATTCTCTACAACTTTGGTCCTCACGAAGATTACAAATAACGATGTTTTTAAGGAGATATTTGACGGAAACCGAAAAAACGGATTATTTATAAATAATTCCTAAAAAATAACTGCTATGGATAATTCTTTCAAATGAAAGTTGTAGGAAATTACATTCTCTATACCTTTGTATAGAATTGTATATACAATAATGAAGTTTTAACGGAGATATTTCGCAAAAATCGGGTTTCGAATAAACCTCGACTTCCGGTTAACTGATATTGTCCAAAAACCAATGTTCTTTATGCTCATGCTAAAGTGTTATATATGAAATTTGGTAACGATATGGCAAGTACTTTTTGAGTTAAGAGCGCCCACAATCACATACACACGCACACACGTCGAATCGTTATAAATATCAACTTAAATAACTATATGAAATTTGATGAATATCCTTTTAGCCGTTTTTTCGAAAATCCAATTGTTATTAAAGTTACCCAAGAATAAGCTAGCCTTATATTCATTCTTTGAGAAATATGAAATATGTATTTAGCATTATTTCAGACGTAACCTCAAGTAACTGTACGAAATTTGATCAAAATCGTTAGAGCAGTTTTTGAGAAAATCAAATTGTTGTTAAAAATGCGTAGAATAAACTTCCCTTAATTATTGAGCAATGTCAACCATTTCTTCATAGCTTCTATTCTGTATGATAAAATGCCTAAATACGAGATTTCACTCATTTTCACTTTATCGCGAAAAGACCGACAGACAGAGACGGTATTGCGAAAACCACTTTTTCGAACTCAGGTACCCTAAAACGTATATTTACGTCAAAATCTCGAGATCGAATTTTTTTCACGATAACAATACTTTATCAATATACTTCGTACGTGAGAAAGTAAAAAAGACTCCGCGAAAGGAATGTGGTCCACTGTCGCTGCTTAGTATCGATAATAACGCTGTCGCTAATACACTGAGCGATTCAATTTCTCCATTAATGTTCCTGATATTATTTTCGCCAATTCCCATCATTTCGGCCGATGTTATTTAACACTTAGCCAAGATAGATAGATGGATAGATAATTGTCTTTATTTTCAGGGCGAACTTGAGACCATAAGGTCCCCTTTTCCATTTAACGCCTTTGACAGATGGGAATTATGTTCACCCATTAACCTCAGCGAAAGGAATACAGAGCTGGCTTTAGCCAATTCTTACGAACCGGAACAAGGAGCCCCTTCCTTTCCAAAAGGAGCACTCGACAAGGGTGGAGTTGGGAAAACACCAGGTTTAACAACTGTATCAGCTGTTAAACGAACCCTAGACTCTAGACACCAAACAACTCTGTAAATGTAGACAAGGTGTCAAACGATATCAGAAGCACTTAATTCCGGATATGGGAGATTTATTAAAAGAATAAGTTTTAAAAATATTTTACGAGAGACTTTTTTTGACACTAAATTAAATTAAATGACTAAGTCAAAGTAATAGTTTTTTCATTTCTTATGTAAAAATCGTCCAAAAAAGTGAAATGTTGAAAAAGTTACGAACAAAAGAAATATATATCAATTACATTAGACGTCACTCAAAAAAATAAAATGTTATATTAATGAAACTAGACTCTACTTTGTGGAATTTCCACATAATTAAAATAAATTGATGTGTCCAACACATGACTTCCTCCATACGTAAGTTGTTAACTAAAATCAAATAAATACGGCGATAGAAACAGTTCAACTTACACGCTAGCGATTCAATTGCTGTCACTAACACGCGCGCGAGCTGCCCACTAATCGTCAATTTCGAAGAAAATTGAATATCTCTTGAAATGTGAAAATTTAGTTCAAACAAACGTAGAAAAAATAATATCTACAGCTTTTATATATGTGTATGTTAACAAAAATTCAGTTTTAAGCGAAATATTTTTTAAAAAACTAAAATTGTACATGAGTAAATCACTACTTCCGGTTGACCGATTGTTATCAAAATCTTTTTAGTTTTTTAGTTAGAGTGCACGCAAAATTTGTCTCACACACAGACATCATCGAGAAAACGGTCAAAACGTGTTCAGGGGACCTCAAAACGCGTATTTCCGTTGAAATCTCGAATTCGATTTTTTTCATGAAAACAATACTTTCTCTATACTACATATATTATTTTAATTAAATGCTATACATTTAAGAATAGACATCCTCAATGATGAGCTATAATAAATTCATAAAACCTGCTTGAACGACAAATGAGTGTGTGTATTTTGGCTAATCAACATCTTGGATTATTATATCTATAACTACCTCAACACCGGAAAATTACAGAAGAGATTACATAAACCCGGTACCGGCATTAGTCTATCTTTTACGAAGAGCACCAAGGGTGCCAACTTTTGAACGACAAAGTAACCTCAAAATAATAATAAATAAAACTCAGCCATTCCTTTACGCTGGCGTTGTACCAGAAATAATTACGACTGTAATAAACTCGCTAGGGTTCTTCGTAACAGACAAACGCAGGAAATAGAAGTTAGTGTAAGGGGAGCGGAGTGAGATGAATGATGCTGTCCGAATTGGTCCTGCGTAGCACGTTTGAAGGAGGGCAGAAATTAAGGAAAAGAGGCGAAGACGATAAACCAAGATTAAGACAAAAAAAGAAAAAATGTGAGAGAGGAGAAGGGATAGAAAATCGTGGCGAGTGTGGAGAGAGATAGTAAGTCGGATCGAGGGAGTAGGCGGAGAAACTAAGCCAAAGAGATTCCCTTCGATTTGTAAGAGGTTGCATAAAGACAGAAAGAGGAAAAGAAAAACGACGATAGGTTGAGAGGCCGGAATGGAGCTAAAGGAAATTGAAAGAGTATGCATTATATTTAAAGTAGGAAATGGAAGAAAGTAAGACGTGCAGATAAAAAAGGATCAAGTGGAGGCGAGGAAGGAGATTGGAAAGGAAAAGAGAGAATTTAGAAGAGGGCGTGGATGAAGGGATAGAAATAGATGTATACGACTATGAAGATCAGAGTAAGAGACAAGGTAAAGAGTCGAGAGAGAAAGATGAGAGGAGAGCGACAGAATGGGCTGAGATGCTGAAGTTGAATTAAAAGGGAATGGGTAAAGAAGAGAGAATATAAAGGTGCGACAAGGATAGAGCTAGAAAACAGAGAGAGCGAGGAAAGAGGGAGGGAGAGGCGGTGGTTAGGTAGACTGGGGAGGGTGAGACGGGGGAGGGGGAGACAGCGTACAGGGAGACGACGGAGGGTGAGACGGGGGATGGGGAAACGGCGGAGGGGAGACGAGGGATGGGGAAACGGCGGAGGGTAGACGAGGGATGGGGAGACGGCGAAGGGGGAGACGGCGAAAGGGGAGACGGAGGAGGGGGTGACGGGGGAGGGGTGACGGGGGAGGGGTGACGGGGGAGGGGTGACGGGGGAGGGGTGACGGGGGAGGGGTGACGGGGGAGGGGTGACGGGGGAGGGGGAGACGGGGGAGGGGGAGACGGGGGACGGCGAGACGGGGAGGGGGTGACGGGGGAGGGGGAGGGGGGAGACGACGGAGTGGGAGAAGGGGGAGAGGGAGACGCGGGAGGGGAAGACGGGGGACGGGGAAACGGCGGAGTGGAAGACGGGGTAGGGGGGACGCGGGACGGCGAGACCGGAGACGGCAAGACGGGGGACGGGGAGACGGGGGACGGGGAGACGGGGGACGGGGAGACGGGGCACGGGGAGACGGAGGACGGGGAGACGGCGGAGTGGAAGACGGGGTAGGGGGGACGCGGGACGGCGAGACCGGGGACGGCAAGACGGGGGACGGGGCACGGGGAGACGAGGGACGGGGAGACGGAGGACGGGGAGACGGCGGAGTGGAAGACGTGGTAGGGGGGACGCGGGAGGGGGAGACGGGGGACGGCGAGACCGGGGACGGGGAGACAGGGGACGGGGAGACGGGGGTCGGGGAGACGGGGGTCGGGGAGACGGGGGTCGGGGAGACGGGGGACGGGGAGACGGGGGACGGGGAGACGGGGGACGGGGAGACGGGGGACGGGGAGACGGAGGACGGGGAGACGGGGGACGGGGAGACGGGGGACGGGGAGACGGAGGACGGGGAGACGGAGGACGGGGAGACGGCGGAGTGGAAGACGGGGTAGGGGGGACGCGGGACGGCGAGACCGGGGACGGCAAGACGGGGGACGGGGAGACGGGGGACGGGGGGACGGGGAGACGGGGGACGGGGAGACGGGGCACGGGGAGACGAGGGACGGGGAGACGGAGGACGGGGAGACGGTGGAGTGGAAGACGGGTAGGGGGGACGCGGGAGGGGGAGACGGCGGACGGGGAGACCGGTGAGGGCGAGACCGGAGAGCGTGACGTGGGGGAGGGGGGTAAGAACGGGATGTGGGATACAGCGAGGGGGAGACACTGGAGGGTGGAAACCGGGGGTTGGGAAGGGGACGGTGAGCTGGCAGGAATGGGATTTGGAGCGCGGACAGGGAGATGGAGAAGGGATGAGATAGAGTGAGGATAGAAATGATGAAAGAAGAGAGTGAGAATTGAAGAGGGAGGAAGAACATAGGGAGGGAGAGATAGGATGAGTTGATGGTTGAGGAGATAGTTAAGTAATAGTTCGAATGATGGGAGATTGGAGAAAGGCGGATAAAGGAGATATGGAACGATGAGTAATATAGACAGAGAGGAGAAATTCTTGGGAATACATCGGTATAGTTCACAGAGGTATGAAACTGAAGGAGATAGTGAAATGACGCACAATGGATAAGGGATGGGTATGGTATAAATAGTAGTAATTAGGTTTTTAGGTGCGTCAACAGCTAAGGTCATTTTGCACCGTCAAATTCTCTTAGAGAAAATCAACATACATCACAACATCCATTCCCGAAGCGGGATTTGGGCTAGAAGACAGGCGCACTGCCTACCAGTCTAACCCGGCCGGGTGGGTATGGTATAAGGAAGGGTACGGAATATAAATAGGTGATTGGTGAAGGAATGGGTGTAGAAAGAGTACTGAAACACTTTGATAGTTAGCAGTGCAAGTTGTGAGGATAGCGGTAAGTTTAAAGATATGACATGTTCTAATAGGATTTGCGGCTAAGGATTGTTAACGAATCTTAACAAGGATACACAATGAAGAATGTTTGATATCCAGAATCCAGACAAGAATTTGGAAGAGCACAATGACAACTTTCGTGTATATTTACCAGTCCTGCTTGAAAGCTGATTCCTAATGTAAAATGATTTTTTCGCAAACTTTGACGTGTGCAGCCGAGATAGAGAAAGTGACATAGTGACCTTGATTTAACAGCCATGGCAAAAAGTAACGTTACATCCCTTCTCCTCTGTATCGTTTAAAAATCTGAGATAAACCTTTACTTCTGTTTTCATCCTAAGAATGAACAGCGTACACGCTTGTTTCAATTCCAGATATAATGCATGTTTTTTATATTCGAAGTTTCGGAACAATGCGAATTAAAGGTACATACACGTAACATAAACCTTTCACCACGTTATAACTATTGATAAAATATATGAAATTCCGATTATGTATTTACGAAAAGAACGTTACAATTGGGTACTCCTTTTTCTCCTTAAATGCTACATTTAGAAATTAAAGGTGATGGAATATCTCCAGTCTTACTTCTCTACCTACAACCTCAAACCTTTATTTGTAAAATTCCGACATCGAGATAAACATCTCTCCGCGAACTTAGCGTACGAAAGACAATGTGTGAAACAAGTAATGGGTATAAAAATAAATTTTTATAACTTTTATATTTTCACATTTATTTACTAAATTTATTTTTATTATACTCGTTACTTCAAATTTGGTGAAATTACCAGCATAAGTTAGCTTTTACTGGTGGAGGCGGTGTTATATTCAATTAATCTGGATATCAAGACTGAAGATTTCTTGTTGTATACAAATCAACGAAGCGCAACACGAGTAATATCAAAGGTAAGTAATCGGTACTATTACACAATCATTACAAAATCCTGCGATACTAAATGAAATAATATGAACATACAAGATTTTGCGAGGTGATTCATTAAAATATACAATAATCATTAAAACTTGGTAAAGTTAAAAACTGAAGTCATATTTTTCCTGAACCTATGTTGATGACATTTTGGTGCAAGTTAAAATATTACTTACATATTACGACGAGTTGATTGAACCCAGGTTATATTAAACAACAGTGTTTCGATTGATACCGAGCGAAAAACCAGGATGTCAAAACAAAGAGAGAGCGCGTAGAGTAACTCAGAATACCTTAATAGGAATTAAACCCTCATACTATGAAAGTTAAATACATTAAAAAAAAAGGAAATGTACTGCATCGAAGGAAAATTGAAACTGGAAATTCGAAGAATTCTAAATGTTACTAAATTATAAAATTATGACTTTAGATCTTTCTTACTTTCTCATATACGCAGTATATTGAGAAAGTATTGTTATCGCGAAAAAATTTTACCTCGAGATTTTTACGGAAATATACGTTTTAGGTGTCGCTGAATCCGAAAAAGTGGTTTCCGCAATGCCGTCTGTCTGTCTGTTACTGGCTCTAGAGCCTAAACGGTATAGCGAAAATGAATGAAATCTCTAATTTATGCATTTTATCATACAGAGCAGAGGCTATGAATAAATGGTTGACATTGCTCAATAATTAAAGGAAGTTTATTCTACGCACTTTTAACAACAATTTTATTTTCTCAAAAACGGCTGTAACGACGTTGATCAAATTTCGTATAGTTACTTTAGTTTACGTCTTTGATAATACCAAACAGCTGATATTTCTCAAAAAATGAATATAAGACTAATTTATTCTACGCAACTTGAACAATAATTTGGTTTTCAAAAACGTCTCTAACGATTTTGATCAAATTTCGTACTGTTATTTGAGTATACGTCTGCAATAATACTACATCTCATTTTTTTCAATGAATGAATATAAGGCTAGTTTATTCTGAGGTAACTTAAACATAAATGGGATTTTCTAAAAACCAGCTGATACGATTTTCATTTTCTAAAGATAACTAAACGACGCATTAATATACGAGAAAGTTTGTACAATGTATGTTGTACCGATTTTTAAAAGGAGTAGCTAGAGAAATATTTCACAGTTCATCCGACTCAAGATTTTTAATGGTATAAACATGCAAATATGTATTATAATTTAATTCTCAAAAGAGTATTTTATCGATAAACCTCGCCACCTTTATAAGAATGCATGCATAAACGTTAAGAACATAATTAAAACCAAATGAAAACCAAAAGTCACTGCACATTTACATTCTGCGGACACTGAATTAACTAAATTTCACTTCTAAATCTTTTTGTTCCTAAAACTTAGAGCCATGTTTTTCTTGTAGCTGGAAAATGTCGTCAGCAACAAGAATGCGTTTTTAAAATTCTAAAATAAAGCTATCTTTAATGCGTGACGAATTTATATTTACCATTTTACTGTATTACCGAAAACACATCGAGAGTAAGAAAAACAAGATTTGAAAATCATCCTGCATAACTGGATATTGTCAGCCATATTAGAAATGGTTACCAGACCGTGGAGTCTGCCCTATAAAAAACTCAGGAGGGTGAAAGTGCCGCTCTGGCGGAAATGATTCTTATTAAATGTGTTATCTAAGACCCTATATAACGTTCATCGGACAAGATCCATTATAGCTATTAGTTCTGGGCCATTCTCCAGTCTATCCTCAATCGGCAACGACCATCTTCGAGAATGTATCCACCTAAGGATTTGTGGTCACATTTGACATAGCCATTTAGCATCCTAAATTATACCGTAAGTACAGGTACCCCTGTAATGCGTTTATTGGAGACAGGAGTTTTTTGATGATATATCGTGTTAAGATTAAGGACATAATTCGTCTCCTATTGAAAAAATCCAACGTGTTTGTAAAAATATTTTAGGGTGTTACAAACGATTTCAAAAATACAATACAAACGAGAAGATAGATTTTTAACAGTTTAATATTACAGGTGTAGGATAAGATCTTCTTATGGCTTGTTATACTTTCACATAATATGCAAAGTTTATACAGATTTTATAATTGGTAATCTCTTATATTTAACTATCTATATATTTCTTAAGATGTCTTCGTAACTAGAAAAATCCTTGCAGTTAAAGCTGAAGAGGAAAATCAATAAATTCATTCTTAAATCATTGCAGAAAAATGCATCCTGACTAATTGGATATATCATCTAACAGTAAAAGTCTCATTTACTCCCTCATAATTTTTCTCCAATACATCGTCTCTATTTCCTCCCAGTGGTTATAATGAGCTTTAGTAATGCCCGTTGCTTGTAAATAGCCAAGCGAATGTTTTAACAAACAATACAGTGCACATCCGTAGTAACAGACGTAGGATGGAAGATTAAAAACATTTAAATATTTGAAATTAGGAAGAGAAAAATACTCCTATTACGTAGTACAACAAAAATGATCAGATATGGCGAACTAATTATATTTCACAATGTAAAGCGTAGCTAGTTCATAGTTTACCATCAAGTGCCATCAGTTGAAAGAAAATTCTACATTAGCGTCCACATTGAACCTAATTACAATCAGACAAATTTGAGCCCAATACAAATAAAAAGAAATCGGTACAACACACATTGTACAAACTTTTCATATACTAATGCGTCGTTTAGTTATCTTTTGAGAAATATGACCTATGTAGAATCGTTATAAACATCAATTTAAATAACTATATGAAATTTGATGAAAATCGTATTATCCGTTTTTTCGAAAATCCAATTGTTATTAAAGTTGCCCAAGAATAAACTAGCTTTATATTCATTCTTTGAGAAATATGAAATATTTAGTATTATTTCAGACGTAAACTCAAGTACCTGTACGAAATTTAATCAAAATCGTTGCAGTCGTTTTTAAGAAAATCACATTGTTGTTAAAGATGCCTAGAATAAACTAGCCTTATATTCATTTTTTGGGAAATATGAACTATCTGGTATTATTGAAGACGTAAACTCAAGTAACTGTACGAAATTTGATCAACATCGTTAGAGCAGGTTTTCAGAAAATCAAATTGTTGTTAAAAAATTCGTAGAATAAACTTCCCTTAATTATGGAGCAATGTCAACCATTTATTCATTTCTCAATATACTTTGTATATGAGAAAGTAAAAATAACCGCATCGTTTGGAGTTACGTAAAGTTGTCCAAAGGAAACAATCTGGAAAATTATGCTATTCTAATCAACGTTTAAAATCACCAATTTATAGTAATAAAGATCCGAAGGAAACAACCTGAAAAATTATGTGACTCTAATCAACGTTTAAAATATCCAATTCATAATAATAAAGGTATAACTGACATTGACTTTGTATGATTCAATAAATTTTGACAATCTGCCATAGATTTGTTATTCACGTAGCTATTTATTATTAACGCTTGGGTAAGGCATCTGAGGTGTTTTTAATTTTAATTTAACATTTCATTCATGACTACCTGTCATTTCTGACGGGTCATTACACTAACTATATATTAAGATTACCGGCGTATTTATATCACTGAAATACAGTGATAATTGCTGCGCAAACACAAACTTCGACAAATAATGACTCAATTGTGGCGAATTTAGTGGTTTTTAGTGGTTGATTGTCGTATTAAATTAACCTATATCATAAGTTACTTCGATATTTCCATATTTATTCTTGCCGATAAACGTAGGATTTCAGTAATACTATAATTAAAATTATTTCACACAACAATACTTTATGACTTGATTTTAAAATATTTAAAATTGCAAAAATTAATGAATGGCAAGCGACAGAGTTTAATAACGAATTCCTCCAGCTTTACCAGTTGAAATCCGATTAATCTTCACCGCGCTATCTACTGAGCTATTTACAAACCAGAAACGTAAACAAACACAAGTCGAGCGTCAATTTGCCAAGCTTATTCATTATAGATTTCATTATGACCAAAACAAATCTCTTCTAATTTTACCATTGACCGCATAGTAGTTATTTCCAGTCGACGCATTGAGCACAAGAAACAACATCCACGAAATTTTATTTTTCACCATTAGCTTCACAAACATTATGAGTGATATCTACAGATAATGTGAGACATACCGAGAAAAACTTTCCCAAATAGATCTCATTATGTTTTTATCAACAAAAATTACATTAGTATATTATCCTTGATCATGCAATTACAATTACAATTGATGGTAAATTTCGCAATTAAGAACTAAAGATAATGACAGCTATTTTAATATTTTATCCTTTTTACTTTATCCATATACGTAGTATAGAGAAAGTATTGTGATCACAAAAAAATCGACTTTGAGATTTCAACGGAAATACATGTTTGAGGTCCCTAGAACACGTTTAGACTATTTTCGGAATGATGTCTGTGTGTCTGTTTTTGATTGTGCGCCCACTCTAACTCGAAAAGTACTTGCCATATCATTACCAAATTTCATATATAACAGTATGAGCACAAAGGACTGATAGTTTTTGGACAATACCAGTTAACCGGAAGTCGAGGTTTATTCGAAAACCGATTTTTGCGAAATATCTCCATTAAAACTTCATTATTGTATATACAATTCTATACAAAGGTTATAGAGAATGTAATTTCCTACAACTTTCATTTGAAAGAATTATCCATAGCAGTTATTTTTAGGAATTATTTATAAATAATCCGTTTTTTCGGTTTCCGTCAAATATCTCCTTAAAAACATCGTTATTTGTAATCTTCGTGAGGACCAAAGTTGTAGAGAATAATATTTCTTCCAAGATTTGTTTGAAACAAATTTTCGTAGAACCATCCATTTCGGAGATATTTTGCTTTTTCTTAATACCAGTATACAGCGCCACCACCATGTAGCGGTGAATTCTGTAAACATATTCAAAATATACCTAATTTACGGCAATAAGGACGAATGTATTCTTTTACGATACGAAATAATAATTTTTCCTTATAAAGCTATTCATAATAATTTAAATATCTATACCCCAAATATGGAGAAAGTCACGTGTTGGCCACATCAGATTTTTTCGTTGTTATGCCTCAGGAATCAGAATATCTTATTTACGTCGGTCCGATGTTTTCAAAACTTTGAAGTTCTTAATTTAAAATTTTTACGTATCATGTATATTAAAATAATAATAGAAATAAAAAGGCCTGTAAAATAATTTTCTCGGAGAGAATCAATAACGTTCGATCAGCTAAAAGAAATAACCTACTCTTAAATTCCGGTGAGTGTGGGAAAAATCGACTTCAACGAACCGGATATCCTAACACATTTGTAATCGCTACATTTATTCCGTGCTCAAGGAGCTAGTATCTCGTTAATATTATTTTTCACAAATGCAGCGTAACTCGAGTACACTAGCGAAAGAGACTCAGGTCCTTGAGTAAATTACTTCACTGGGGCTTCATCAAACGAGGATCGTTCAGTCAGCGAAGGACTCTTAAAGAGGAGAGACCATCTCGAATCTCTGGGAACATCTGCTTAATTATCACTTGGCGATGTTCCACCTCTACAAATAAAATTTTATGGCCAGCAATATCATAGTCGAGAAATGACTTACGCGAATAAACCAGATGAGGTCGGTTGGTCATAAGTCTAAAGTGCTTCTGCTGGTCATATAGTCTTATCGTTGTTTGAAATACGTATTAAATCATAAGAGACTAAATGGGCATTAATGAAATATGAAATGACTAAGAATAACTGTTACTCCTATGAATATGTTAAAAAACTGAAAAGTCTGCCCCAAAATTTACGTTGAACATTTAATAAAATACTAAGATTTCATCATATATACATTAGACAATTAGATGATGCAAATTTGTTCATAATTAGATCACTAAAATGTATTATTTATCTTAATATAAAAAACACAATTATTTCCATAAAATATTTAAATATTCTCCCTCTTTTACCAGTACGTTTTATAGTTTTTCCTATTACTCACGCATCTTCAGAACTATATAAGACAATTAAAAAAAGATAAGTCATGATAATCAAAACGATGAGAGACGAAATAAAACAGATGGGAAAGCCCAAACTTTTTCTTTCCACATAAAGGCAAAATAAATAAACATCAAAGTAATATCAATGTCTAACCTACTTATGCCAGTAAGATATGAAAATCGGTCACAATAAATAATTTAATTTAGAAGGCCATAAAGTTTGTTAATTTTGTGATATGAATAGTTCACTATAAATTCGAGCGAAATGTAGCATTTATTCATTTTCTCATTTAAAACAGAATCCGATACTAGCAAATGTGGATGACACTAAGTAATAAGCCGTCTAAAAGCAGCTGTCCCCTATAATTACCCGTTCATAGATTAGTGTTAGATGGCAAGAACGACGAAATAATCGCCGAGCATAAACGTAGCAACTTTCCTGCAATTTATTTCAGTTTATTGTTTTTATGAAAACCCACTCCTAACTGGATGACGAACAAAACCTTTTTTTTTTCAAATTTCGTGAATGAACCTCATTTCGCTCAATTGAGCACTGTTCGCAAACGCCAATTGCTTCTTCTCGCTCGAATGAGGTATTTCTAGGGCTTCTCCGGCGCGCCACGGCGTCTGCATTCGATTAAACTGTGATGGCACGCAGTGGAGTATCCAGGAGGGGGTTTTGGGGGTCATAACCCCCCCCCCCCCCCCCCCCCCCCCTCGATTCAAAAATTTCCTTCACGCTCGCGAATCACTAAAAAAAATGTATCACGGGGTTTAGTTTCAAACTCCCCCCTCCCTCTCAAGTTCGGGTTCAACCCCCCCTCCCCCTGACAAATTCCTGGATACGCCACTGATGACATGTATGACGTGACTTGACGATAATTATGCTCTCGTTCCGTATTTCGGAGTCTACTTGGAATACGACCCTTTTCACTCAGAAACGCATCCGGATCCTGGGATAAGGTACTTATTGGAACGGATCCCAAACATCTGAGAGGTATTCTAGAAACCAAGGTGATACTTTATCTCTCTGGGCGACAGTCCTTTCCATCACGTGTTCGAGAAAAAATGTTCTTCGCACATTAAAACGGCCGAGTTTTTATACAGTTTTTGTAAATATGGTTACATTAATTTTCGATAAGATTAAATGGCAGCGACTGCACTGACTTTCATTCGCATATAATTTATAATTTAGTTTTTGAGCATTTATTTAGTAGAAATTGAAATCGATGTTACAAGGTCGAATTTATAAACTGTACTTGGTAGAAATAAATTAGTGATAGAAATTAATTCGAAGAGGAAAATTCTAATAGACCTTATGTTTCTATATGACATATTGAAAAATGTATGCAATGTTGGAAAATAAATTGATCAATAGTAAACGATTCGAGCTGAAATTATTTCCAATAAAACGAGCTGCGTTTCAATACCCAGAAAACCATGATATCCAGAGAAACGCAAGAAAATGATATTACGACATGGAAGATAAGAGCCAAACCAAGAAAAGTCGGACAAATGAGAAAATGTATGCTCGGCCTGAACTCTTCCGGAGAAGCTTTCCTCCGACAGCGATCGAGAATCGTGATTAACGAGAAGAAAAACATATTATAACAGATTCGAACATGGGCATAATTAGATTCCGCGGCAGAAACCCTTCTTTTTTTACGAACAGCTCTTGGGGAGGGATTATATTTTCTCCGAAGGAACAACGCCTATCGCAGATTGAGGGATTTTTTCAACAGAGAACACGAGAGAGAGAGAGAATGAGAAATGAGGAGTCCAAAGGAGAGGGAGGGGGAGGGGAGAGATCAGGGAGAGGATTGAGAAAAGTTGGGAAAGAAGGAGATGTGGAGAGAGAGAGAGGGAGGGAGGGAGGGAGAGTTGGAAGTGGTGGCAAGAGTAGTGCTTATTATAGAACAGTCCTCCCTCGCACATAACATTGCTTTCGAGAGAAACCGTGAGAAGGAAGGGGTAACGGGAGAAGAGAGAATGAGAAACAGAAGAAGAGGTGGATTCGCAATGTACCATGGGAGATGGGGGATGTGCAGCGATTGATGCCTCTGACGGTGGTCTGCCCAGAGGACCCAATCGAGGAGACGTTCTCGTGGGGCACGCGTAACCGACGAGGAATCGCCTGAGGAAGTGTTTCTTTCCGGGACCGGAAGAAAACGAGGTGAGTGGTGAGGGTGTTGAGGATGGAAATTCAAGAGAGGTCGAGTAGGAAGTAAAGAGTGAATGCGCTTCCGTCGAAACAGTGAATTTCTTGGCATAATAAGGAGAGTTTTAAAGAGTGCAACTTCATTTAGTGAAGTAGTGGAAGACTATAGTTGAAAATTTATAAAATAGTTTATGAGTGTCCGCTGAGTTAATACATTTACGTGATTTATCAAGGGCAATCGCATTAAGTAATAAAATGCGCGAATTTTAACAAATTCTTGAAATAAGGCTCTATATTAAACAATTTTCATTTAAAATTCAAAGCGAAAGTGGCTCTTCCTATTAAAATGGCCAGGTTAGTGGATAGACGGGCAACAGCCAGCGTATGGGATATTCTCAAATCTATATAAAGGCAGCGGTGGCGTATTTAAAATAAATTTTTCCTGTTAAAAACTGGTGAATAATTGTGACAATATATCTGTCACTATTGGTGAGAATTTGATGCGCACTGAAATATCGCGTTTAACTTTGAATTACTCAACTTTTGATAGATTGAACTGAGAGACGAGAATTAAGTGTCACACATAAGTTAAAGATAAGCACATAAAATCGGATTTTTTATAGCAATTCATCTAAAAATTACTTCAGAAGTGCACAAATCTAGAAATCGGCGTATTTGTTAAGCTCAATGAATATACCATTCAGTGAATTTCAATTAGAGTGACTTGGCACGGTTTCGAGCTGAGAGCTACAATGTTTATTCTGGTCCAGTTGTCAAATAGCACAATGAAATTCTTTCTTCGAAGCGATCTGCCATATCAAGGAGTTGCTAGAACGAATTAAAAAACTCTTCAGTATTATTCCTACCGTTAAATAGATGTTTGAGCAAACATATATCAAAAAAGAGTTCGTTTCGATTTTGTTCAGCTATTCCGAGATTTAAACGTATGCAATTATGAAGATAAATTTAGTGTGAATTGGAACACTCGGAAACTTTTTCTAATATAACTTCTCTCATCTAAAAAGATATGGCTTCAATATGAGCGCTATCACGAACATTTATTCTCTGGCGTAAATAGAGCTACAAATTATTAAGTCCCAAAAATCACTGCATGTAAAGGACTAACTGAAAATCAATAGCTATCGAATAATAGTTAATAAAGGCTGGCGTTGAAATTAACTATGTACATTAAAAGCATAGACATAACTCAAGATTCGTAATTTTTCAGCCACAGAGTGGATCGAACCTGTCAAAGGAAAGGTCCACTTTAAGAGGACGAAAACGTTTTAAAGTTCAGTGATCCCGGTGAAGGAAGTCATTGGAGATGATTCAAAACGGTTCCCTGCTGTTCTACAAACTGTGGGAATCCCTGTTTCAGTTTTAACTTCTTTCTTTCGTGCTTTTTCTCTTTCATCTTCTTCCATTTCCTCTCATTAAAGTCTTTCATCTCATCTCCTCTGTACATCTTTCCATGCCACTTTATCTCTCCCTCTCTTTGTATATCTCTCCTTCCCCATTTTTTATTACTTTCACTTCACTCATTTTTCTCTCTACCATAATTCCCTTGCGCACTTCCCCCCCTCTTCCACTTTCTCCATCTCCTTCTTCCTTCTTTATTCGTCGTCTATCCCCAATCTTAGCTTCTTTTTATCAACTCCATTTTCTTTCATCTTTTGCTTCTTACTACTATTTTCTATTCGTTTAAAAAATCTCAAAATAAAACTACACGTTTGCGTAGATATCTACCTTTTCATTCCGAATGTTTAATTTTGTTGATATTGAATAAAGGATTTCTGTCAAATTTCAGTTGCGATTATATGCTTAAAATAATACCAGCTGGAGAAAAAATTGTCATAAAATACTAACGGTGGCTAATAAACGGAGAGCAGAGTTATTTTTCTGTCTTTTCGAAGAATGTTCACTTCCTAAGCCTTCTTAATTCTATAAAAATGCGTGATCAAACATAAATGATACCTCTGTGACTCAATAGGTAGCCTGCACAAATGGTCAAAACTTTGCTTTGATAACAAAGAGCAGCGCGGTTTATCTTATAACTTCCGCCCTCGAAAAACTTCCTTAAACTAATGGTTCGATTTCTCTAGTGATTGGGTCTTCACGTACAACCAAAGAACAAGAATGGCCTGGTTTTTTTTAAACACGATTTCGTTTTCGCTAGGTATACGCTTCTAAAACAAATGACTGTTGATAAAAATGGGCTAAAATAAATCGTCCTCAGATGCATTCCCACGATGAACCACCTGAAGAATTCCCTAAGTTTTAGATGCATAGATTCAGGCAGATATTACTTCATAAAATGCTTTTGGCTATTAAGTATTCTCTGCGAGAAATTTTTTGCATTTAAAATGTATTAATTTTAAATTTTACATAATTACCTAGTTATTATCCCGAGTATTATATCGATAAAACATAACTTTCTTACTATGAAATTAAAATGTTAACTTTGGGAAAGAGTAATTGTGATTAAACCGAACGTTTACGCATTGAGGTGCGACCAAGACTGAATGAAAGGGAATCAAAATAAATTTTATTTTTAATATGTGCTGTAGAATGAACAGAACGATTTGGCGCATTGGATTTGCTAAAGTTAATATAACAGGCCGTTAAGGAATACATCGTAGTCTCTAGGAATGAAATTAGCTAATTCTTTAAGTTGAACCATCCATCAATCAGTAGCGTCATGACGAATTAAAAATTAAATTGAAGTATGGTTATGGTTTTTTTTAGATAAAGAGGCGTCCAATCGGATATATACGTTAATTAGAGGTTAATTTAAGTAAAGAGAACTTATATAAGGGCATAGGATCTTTTGAGATGCTTGTGAACGTCATAAGATGCGCTTTCTGAGACATTAAGCGAAGAATTATAAAAATATATAACTATCGGGTTCGATTAATAATGCTCGACAAAGGCTGCGCGTGAGTTTTTTAATTAAAATATTAAATTGAAAGGAAAGAAAGAATCTTAAAAATGATAGTCTCATAGTCTGGTGCAATTAACCTTCTGCTTTATCATCACTGCGACAAGTCCCAGAGAAAGACGAAAATATGCAATTGTTTACATTTCTTGCAAAGTTAGCTATTTCTTTGGTACAAAGACAATCGGGTGATTGGTGGAAATATCTTGTACTATTGGAGCGACCCATATAGAAATCAAATGGAATCAGTAGAACAATTAATTTCCTATGCGTGCTTTTCAAATGGCGCGATACAGTCTATGAAAGGAAACTTGTTCTCCACGCTTACGCGATCCAACTAGATTGGACGGCCGTGCATCTATACAGGCAGCTAGGGCGAGTATTCAAATAAAATCTTATGAGAAATGTACAAATTATGTAGAGGCCAATTTAAGATTGTACATAGCTTTTTTAAAGGTAATAACCTATCATAATTGCTATCGTAGTATCATATAAAATTACAACACGTCATCCGGCGTTTCCTTTTGTCATGAGTATCGTTTGAAGTCTCCTTTTAGTATGCAGATCGCCTTATCATAAATAGTTAGCAATGTACCTATCTTTATATTGAAAATTTATCTTTTATTTATAGCTGACAAACAACATTCATGCCCAGTTCTAACGAGCTTTTTGGTAAAAATGATAACGGCACGAACGACCATATCCACGATGGAAACCGAGCCAGCGACCCTAGAAGACAAATTGCATTCTCCGCTATTGTAATTGGCCCTGTTAAAAGGCATTCGTAACTTTTATAATTTCATGTAAACCCACAAGGAACGCCCCAGATGATTTCGAAAATTCAGCATGATAAGTATATTATTACAAAATTAAGTTTTCTAAAAACAATTACTCCGGCGTTGTGAAATGAGAAAAAAGATTTTGGATTAGGACAGAAAACTAGAGAGTTCGAGTAAGTTATCGACTAAGATATGAAACAATGTCCAGAAAAATCACCCCAGTAAATAAGAAAAAATATTTCAATGAAAGCATTCAAAATAAACCAATGACGCAATCTGAATATAACCCGAATAACCGTGCACAATCGTCGTTTCAGTGTGGATGGAGATGAAGGGAAGAGAGGTAGACCACGACCCTGCCTACACAGCACTATGCAGCCGCCTGACATTGTACTCGGAGCGCGAGGGCTTCTTCAAGGAGTTGGCGGCCAGTGTGATGACCGAGACGGCAGACAGGACGGCCGCCGCCTCCACCCTGGGAATAGGCCAGGCATTCTCCGCCCTACGCTCAGACGACCATAGGGTTCGATACGTCGCCGCGCTGGACAACGTGTCCTCCCTGGAGCCTCCAGCTTTGTACAGGTCAAAGTCGGCCAAAGAGGCGTACGCGAGGAGAGAGGAGGGCAACTTGGCCCTGAAGGCTGGAGATTTGAAGAAAGCTCTACTTCTATACAGTGCCAGCGTAATGAGAGCACCAGGACCAGGTGAGTGATATGAAATGATCCCCTATTAAAACTTTGCACAGAATCTGCCTACCTGCATACTGGCGAGAAAACTCGAGCAACCCATCCTCGTGTTAGCTACTCGGGATTCATATGCCTCCTAGCGGTATTTCCACAAACCAGTGAATTCACTCATGCGATTCAGTCTTCGTCCGTATCATAGTTGCTGCTTCTTTGTAAAAACAAATAGGGGATTATTTCGTGCGCCACCCTGTATAACCTCAACACCTAACGACATTGCCGAGAATCATACGCTGTCTTGGAGCTAAACAAACGATTCTCCTTAAAAATACTAAACAAATATTTCCTATAAAATTCATATAAGGACAAACAAGTAAGAGAACCTTGCTAAATTAAGAGGTGGAAGCAGGTTTTCTTAATAATTCTCAGGGTATTGGATTGTCTAATCCTTTAGGGAATGGAAAACCCGCGCCGTTAGAATATAGATCCTCGCTAGACTTTTACATGCGTGAAAACTTTACTCCTCTAGTAGTTTAGCCATTTTAATATATTGAATTTTCAGAATTTTAAGACACCTAGCGGAAAATCTACCAACTGCTGGGAAAATCCAATCAGTGAAAAAATCATAGATCGATAAGAGATATCTAATTTTTTAAATTTCCCCGCATACCTCTAGTACTTTGTTTACACTACCATTTCATAGTTTTTAATTTTCTGAATTCTGTGAACTATTTGGAAAATCATCGTTGGAAATTTCATATCAAAACTTTTTTCTAGCGAATTCAAACAATATGCGTACATTTACAAAATGGTTAAAAGAGAATTATATAGTATGGAGGGATCTCTCCATCTCTTGCAATATTTACACTGGTGCCAGACCAGACGTTTCGGCAGCCCATTAGCAGCTAGCGGACTAAACATCCGGCGTTTCGTCTGCCAGGGCCACTAGGCCACACGCCAGCCACTAGCGGCCCGAAGGTTTGTTTAGAAATATGTACTTGAACGATGAATCATCGACCTATGTTGATCTGCGATAAATGGAATTCTCAACGCCAAAACTTAGTAGGAACACACTAACACATAATCTCCATGAGTATTATCATCATAAAATTGGCAATGATTTAGTGGAATGTGGCTTTTAGAAATGTTTGAGTTGTGTTTTGGCCACCGCGGTTCCGATCGACCACATTTTCTTACGCTTACAAGAAAAACCTTTAGAGGTTGGACAGACCTGTCTTAACCATATGAGATTTGATAAAAATTTTCGAACAATATTATGAGTGGTTACAATTGTTCAAACTGTCTTTGAATTTTGTTTGAACAGTCTACTTCGGGCGATTTTTTGACCAACGGCATAAAATAAAAAGAATTTCATAGTGAAAACGATATAGGTATTTAAAATTTGTTGATAGTTTATGAGTAATGTGATACAGCCATTAGCTTTACATCTGACAATTCTAATTTTAACTTACATCCTCGACTAAAAACCTTTCCGGAATATATGTGAGATTGTTAGACCAGATGGCTAGACCTCGCCGGTAGAGCCGAATCAATTCTTCTGCTAATATAGCGCGCATTCTCCCTTCAATCGCTCCATTCATAACTGTAAATGGAGCCATTAACTTTTTATCTTTCGAGAAAGGCGTGAAACGTACACTAAATCATCCACCTGGAGTGGTTTACATTCTAACACACTTCCATCAACGTTACGGCACTTAATAGCTTCTTTAGCCACTTCAAAAGATTCTTACTGTAAATATCCACTTCAAAAGCTTGTTACTGTAAATCATTTACTCCACTTGAAACACGAATGCAAAGCTCCTGCTTTCTAACCAGTCTAATTGCTCCCACCCACTCAAACAAGCTAGTCAACATAAAGTATCGCCATGCAATCTCCAGTATATATTTCTGCCACCCATCAAGCGTATTACTTTTTTCACGTCTGTAAACTGGTTTAAATTTATTTTTAAAGGTTTCTGCTCATTTTCAATTGATGTTAATGAAATGCTTAACAAAATATCGAAGACATTCGTTTCATTGTCTTGAAATTTCTATATTTTCGTTAACAATAACAACTATTGTCGCTGAATGTGTATGATAATATTAAGTGAAACTTTCTGCATAATTAACAGATGACTAGCAGAATTTCCCGTTGAATTTCAACGGATTTAGTGATGCTACTACAGCACAACATAAAAACTCCGGTAATCATGAAGTTTAGTCATTTTTATTATGAAGGGGTTCCAAGCTAAAGTTCAGTCACTTTTATTATGTAAATGGATATGTATACTTCAAATAACATTGAAGAATGTATTAGCGAGCCTTCGGCTCGCTGTTTTAATGCTTAGTCGGCTCCGGGTGCTGCCGCGCCCTTCGCCTCGCCCGGAACCACGTTGTCCGGAGATTGGGTTTGTAAAAACTGATTGGCCTGTCTCGACATTTACAAACCCAATCTCCGGACAACGTGGAGGGTTACTATGGTTCCGGGCGAGGCGAAGGGCGCGGCAGCGCCCGGAGCCGTCTCCCCATTAAAACAAAGCGAGCCGAAGGCTCGTCAATATATCCTTTCAATGTTATATCCTCTTGACTGTTGCGCCGCAAATGTAACCAATTTAATTTATGTGGCGAAACGCATTTCGTGATTCAGATATTTTTAATAGCTTTTTGCTTTGTGTTGCTGAGGAGTATGTTTTGTGATTCACTTGAATTTATATTAAACATAAAAGTAATAAATGTTTTAAAAATTTAATTTGGGTGTTCCTGAGTGCTAAAACCTCCATAATAAAAGTGATCAAACTTCATTAGCTTAGAACTCCTTGGATAATAAAAGTGACTATACTTCATGATTACCAAAACTCTTTTAAATACCTATATAGTAGATACTTTTTAAATTACAATTACCTTTTCGGTACTTTCCTGTTAACGGGAATACCTCCAGGACCCTTCGCAGGAACTGGTACTTACGTATTATTCCCATGCCATACTTACGTACAACATTAACAGAAACAAACCCAATCACCGGACAAGAAACTGAATCGCCTGTCTCAACATTTACAAACCCAATCTCCGGACAACATGGAAGGTTTCTTTGGTTCCGGGCGAGGCGAAGAGCACGTTGGCGCCCGGAGACGACTACCCATTACAACAAAGCGAGCCGAAGGCTCGTCAATATATCCTTTCAATGTTATATCCTCTTGACTGTTGTGCCGCAAATTGATAGGATATATCGACGAGCTTTCGACTCACTTTGTTGTAATGGGTAGTCGTCTCCGGGCGCAACCGCGCCCTTCGCCTCGCCCGGAACCAAAGAAACCCTCCACGTTGTCCGGAGATTGGGTTTGTAAATGTCGAGACCGGCCAATCAGTTTCTGTTAATGTTGTTTTTAAAATAAAATATCGTAAATCCAACAATAAGTCAAAATATCCCTTCAATGTTATATCCTCTCAAACAATCATAACAATACGTTCATTTTTTAAAGTATTCCCGTTAACAGGAAAGTACCAGCTTTTCTTAACAATTAATCATATTTGTTTGTAACAATCCGTTTCCGAACGTATTGCATTCAAATATAACGATATTTGTATTTCCTATCATATATATCACTTTCGCCAAATCCACCTTCATTTCTTGCGTAATTATGCCTATGAAATGTTTACATTTATGTCTTGTAAGCAAGAAGCCCGTGAAACAGTTGTCCATGATTGAACACTGATTGGTAAATTTACACCAGATACGTGAGCCCATTTACGTTAATAAACATTATAATGTAGAATATAATTATTTTACTTACAAAAAATGTAAGATTCCAGTATTCAATAGACGAAAGAAGGTTCAATTACTTTCATCAATAAACGCTTCTTGAATAATAATCATTATCTATTTACGTTGTTATCCATAAACATCGATCGTTTCGTTGTTTAAACAAAAGTGCGAAGCGAATAACGCTAAACTTTCGTCTATTTGTAAGCTTCATTGAAGGTAATTGAATCGGAGGTAACAATGACGGCCGCTTTGGCAACGACCGTAAAGAGTACGAAAAATCCACAAAATTTCGAAACAAATAGCGTATTTCTGAAAGCTTCGATCGTGTAACATGTAACCTTCGCAGGAATAAGATAGTATAGAGTTTTATTCGTCGAATAAAGCAAAATGCTTGAAGGAAAAATGCCTTGCAAGTCAAGAAATGGATTCGTACGTGTTATCTTATGGGAAAATGTTAATCCCTTATATTGGCAGTACTGATTAATCCCGGTTGACCAAACCTTGACCATTCAGTAAGTTAGGATGTAAGGAAGAATCGTACCAAATTTGGTTAATCTACCTTTTATCGTTTAGGAGGAGTTCCATGAACAAACACACAAACACACGCTTCAAAATATATTATAGATTAACATCAGATGGAGGAAGAGATATCAACATCGCACGAATGAGAAATTTTATACGGCAATTCCTTATTTCATTCCTACTTTATAAAATGTGAATTCTGGCATACTAAAAATCTTATTTTTCGTCCTGTACTATAATTATACCGTCAATTTTAAGTGTTTTCTTAATATTATAAAAACAGATGCACAGATCATGTAAAACATTTTAAGATTTGAAATACTTGTCCAAAATACTTTTAAAAATTTACGTATTGTTATGACATGCTGCTTGCCAAATATAGAAAATTTATCGCATGCGGTCAGGTATACAGTTCGAAATTATCATGACCCCAATGAAATTTGAGTTGGAGACCAGTGGCGGATTTAGACATTCTGAGGTCCCTGGCGCTAAAAAATAGGGGGGCCTATAATCTAAATATATACTGAAACCTAACCTAGCGACTACTCCTTTATTTGACTCCCCATTTTAAGAAATTAAGTATCGCAGAGCAAAAAAATAAATTTCCTTTCATGATCTTTAAAATGAGATATTTAATATTTTGAGATATATAAAAGCATTTTCTCGGAGCCCTTAAATCCACCACTGTTGGAGATACCTCTTCTATAACATTCAGCGTTTTCCAAGAGCTGCATCCCCGTGCTGTGTGGATTTTTACGGTGTACATGTATATTTATGCATACTTTATCCCTTTAACCGCTGCGAACGCGTTAAACGTTTTTGTGCCTTTAGTGCTAATCACGCGTTATACTACAACAAAAGGCATTGTATAAATAATTAATAAAGAAAAATATACCATTCTGTATTAAATAAAATTAAATATATTGTAAAAATGTAATCTTATTATATTTTTTAAAAAACACAGCATGTCCCCAATTCTCCAGTTTTCTAAATTTAGCAGTTAAATGGTTAATGCATACGCATTTACATCTCGTATCTCTTGTCGTTAAATTAGGAGTGGATACGAAAGTGGACGAAGGACTGAGCCTCACTTACGCGTACGCCAATCGCTCCGCCGTCCTCCTGCAGCTCAACAGACCGGAAACGGCGTCGAGAGACGCATCGTTAGCCCTCTCGTCCGGTTATCCGGCGTCAAAGCGTCACATTCTCCTGGAAAGGATGGGGAGGACCGAAGAGACGAGGTTCAGGTGGGCGGAGGCATCGTCCGCCTACGAGGAGGCACTCAAGAGCCTGGAGAAGAAGGAGAAGGGGAGTGAGGTAGAGAAGAACTTGCGGAAGGCCATCGAGCGCTGTGCGCAAGGCGGAAAGGGAAAGAAGAAGGATAAGGCTGCCAAAGAGAAGAACGGTGAGGTACTGAGATGATGATGATTGGAACCATTTCGAGGAACATTCGGATGTGATTTTATCATCTCAAGTAATTACTAAAACATTTATCAATATCCACTATCGCGTTGATGATGCGTTTACACGCATTATTTGCGCATTCCAGTTAAATTACATCCATATGTAATGTGAAGTATGACGTTCTTTTATCGTTTTCTGGCTTTGGGACAGTCGCTATCTCTTTCACTAAAAACGACAAAAAATGTTAAATTGTTCAACTGAAAAAGCATATCTATTGATTCTAAATATCGCTGGTCTAGGACTGAAACGTTCTAACTCTATTTTTAAATAGGCTTATTCCGTGTAATATCGTTTTTATGCCCCTAACACACCATACCAATTCGTTGAATTTTGGCTGGTTTGTTGTTGAATTTGCCACAAAATGCTATTGCAATCGTTTTTAAAAGTTACAAGAAATCGGATGTAAAAAAATCCTGGCCTAGCAATATATCCTAAAATTATAATTATACTAATGTACTTGCGTCAAAAATGACGGGTATGCATCACTTAAATCTTTAATAAATCTCCTTACTCGCACTCTCGTTCGACGTCGTCTTCTTTCTTCTGGTGTTTCTTCAATCATATGATTAATTATGGCTCAAGAATCACGTATTTCATTACATTATTTTGTGATCTATCGTGCATGTCTCGTTAACAATCGTTCGACAACTGCAATAACATTTATCGTTTTTGTAGTCATTACAACCTCATAGGCTAAAACGATTGTATCTGCAAACCAAAGTCTTAGTCGTTATGTACACGAGATTTAAAAAATCGGTACAACATACGTCGTACAAGCTTTCTCATATAATAATGCGTCTTTATCTTTAGAAAATGAAAATCGTATGAGCCTGTTTTTAGAAAATCCAATTTTTGTTCAAGTTGTCCAAGAATAAACTAGCCTTATATTCATTTTTTGAGAAATATGAACTATACAGTATTATTGAAGACGTAAACTCAAGTAACTGTATGAAATTTGATCAAAATCATTAGAGCCGTTTTTGAGAAAATCATATTGTTGTTAAAAATGCGTAGAATAAACTTCCCTTAATTATTGAGCAATGTCAACCATTTCTTCATATACTCTGCTCAGTATGATAAAATGTCTAATTACGAGATTTCATACATTTTCGTTCTACCGTTTAGGCTTCAGAGCCAGTAACAGACTGACAGACGGCATTGCGAAAACCACTTTTTCGGACTCGGGTACACCTAAAACGTATATTTCCGTAAAAATCTCGAGGTCGAATTTTTTCGCGATAACAATACTTGCTTAATATACTTCGTATATCAGAAAGTAAAAATCAAACGAATTTATAAATGCCGATGATTGCAGTGTACAAGTTCATGTATTTTATCATTCGCCAAGATAAAATGCGATTAAAATACTTTAAAAAAAGCGAAATTTACTATTATTTATTTATTGGCATTTACAGGGAAAACAAATTTACTCTATGTAAAACTGGCTTCTCAGCAACCAATCAGAGCCGTCATTTTGCGTTATATACACTCATCATTATATAGATGAGATACTGTGAGCTCAGTCATGATGAACGAACGATGTCTTTGCAATGCAATGTTCTAATTTGACAAATCAGCTTCTCAGAAAAAACAGAGAAAAGGTAGAATCTACAATTAAGGACTATCTGAATAGAGACTATTAGTAGAACACCATAAGAAGAAGCAGCTTATATTACAAAAGAATGCTTTCAAAACTTACTATGATACATATGTAATTTATAGGGCAAGAAGTCAAGCAATGAAAATCACTTTATTTTCATTTATAAATGCTAAATATCATATTATATTACTAACCAAAGAAATTTAAAATTTAAAAAAGTGGTACACTATCGTACCAGTAACCTATAAAGGGTAAAACCGTGATGTAATACCAAAATTCGTGTAAACTAACCCCTAATTCCACTTTGTGACGAAATGGACGAATCTGGTTCATAAAAAGAACCCCCTCCCATTTTCGCCGCGGCAACTGCGTTGAATATCGTTAAAAGAAAACCGACGATGACGGAGAGGAAGGAATGGGAAGGATGTTGGCGTTTCCCTAATTCTTTGTATGTGATCCTTCGTCAGAGCCTCCTCTCCTGACTGGAGGACCCAGCGAACTTTTCCCGAATGCCTCGAGGGCTGTGGGAGTGGCGGAAAGCGTGGCGGAAGAAGGAGGCACGGGAAAGGGGAGGTACGCAGTGGCCATGTCGGATATCTCTGCGGGGGACACTTTAGTAGTCGAGCCTCCCTTTGCTTGCGTCCTGCTTCCGGAGAAGGCAGGCACTCACTGTCATCACTGCTTCACCAGGTGAGTCGGAAAATGTGGTCACTGCACCTTATTTTTAATTGAAACCTTTCCAGGCAGTGAGAACATTTTCAAGCCCAACGGATATCACTGTTTTTACTTGTGTACCTCAAATTTTGTTGCAACGAGTTGATTAAAAGATAGGCATGATGCACGAAATCTTTTTAGAGAAAGCAATTTTCCGTAATTTTCGCTCCCTGATATCAACAGAAATGATCGAGCAAGCTCCAGATAATAATATTTACTCTAATTATATCATTGCCTTAATTCAACAAATATGTTTCATGCTAGAGAATATAATTTTCTAAATAACCCTTATTAATAGGCACGGCTAAGAAGATTAGCATAAACAGGAGTACACGATACCACGATCAGCATTTACTAAAATGCATAAGGGGAAGTGATACTGCTTTACTAAATCATAATTTTGGAAGAACCACTTAAAAACTTTAAAGCTGTTTGGTACGAATATTTTATCATGTACAATAAACAGCTTTAAATGAGTTTTCGAGAGTATGACGTTTTTCTTTTCGAATCATTGAACAAAATTTAATTTTTCTCTTTTCCTTTATGATCCTTCTTCAACTCCACTGGAACGCCATATACATGCACGTTCCCAACAGTGGAGGGGTCTCCGCTTTTTAGCATTTTTTTTATCAAACCAGGGCACGGTTAGGCATTTTACATGATATATCACACTAATTCAGCTTTCATTGATATGTAACTGTATTATTCAGACTAACTACTGTCATTTTAGCTCCCATTTAGGCTGGGCATTATGAATTTGTAAATTAGTTAAAATTAAGGTAGGATTTTTGTACATTACAATTCTATAGCTGAAGAGCTAAGGTTTATATATTTTTTAAGGCAGAACTCAAATCCGTGTCGAATGAGAGCAAACAGGTTTTAATTCTAACAAGAGGAAACATGTTATTGTTTTTAACTATGAAAAATACAAACCGTCACGGCAACGTGCCCACTGCTTTTAAATGGGAAACAAATTATTACGTCACTGATTAAACGCGTTTAAATGGAATTTATAGGCTACTTACGAGGCCGTCGATCTCAACAGAAAAGTTGATTATACAGCGACGTAATAATCTTAAAACATGGGAAAAAGCGCCTTACGTGATTTTCTCTACAATTCTTTCGTCGCTTCATTTTCGTTGTATTGCAAAAAACATCACTGAACACTCTAGAAGGCGATCCAATTCTACTTTTTTCGCGATAAAAAAATTCGGAATACAAGGAGGATCAGAGCTAACATGCGCTGTTGATTCCTCCGCGAGTTATTCCTGTCTTTTGACCCTTCTAATCCTTCCTTTTCCTTCCGTGCGCAGACTTTTCGCACCGGTGCCGTGCACGAGGTGCAGCGGAGTGGCGTTTTGCGACATCGGGTGCAGGGACGCCGCTGAATCCACGTATCACCCTTACGAGTGCGCCGTGGGGAGCACCCTCATCGCCTCCGGCCTATCACTCCTCTCGCGCCTAGCCCTAAGACTCGTCACTAGGGCGCCTCTCGAAGGACAGATAGAGGCCCTGGATGACTACCTCGAGGATCCTCATCCGGGAAAGCTTTGGACCAAAGGAGAGGACGACGTCAAGCAATCTCGGTGAGACTGCGAGGAAAGACAAGCTTGCACCGGGGAAGTCGTCATTTTTTTCTACGCGTCGGGCTAGATTAATGGCGTCCAACCTACGACCCACGAAGGGTTTTTGTGCGGCCTGCGAAACCATGATGAAAAAGCAATTCGAAAAATTTAACGCACAAATTCATGCTTTTTTGTGAAATTTTTGATAACGAAACTTTTAATACTGGAATTTCTACCATAAAAAACCTCATTCAGGCTTGATTTTCACTTAAATGGCACCTCATAATGTAATATATAGATAACTTCCGATTTAAAATATAATCCGGCCCGCAACTTCCAATGTAGCCCGCCGAAGGATTCGCAACCATCGATGAGGGCTGCCATACAGAAAAGGTAGGGCACCACTGGGCTACATTAAAAAGTGGAGAGAGCTTCGGAAGGCATGATAACATTTTATATCGGTAGTTACCTAGTGTTTCTGATGTCCGCGTCGCGACACAGCATTGGGTAGCGAGGTTCAAAAGAAAAATGTGATAAATAAACGCATAACTAGCCGAAATACATAAAAAATGACGGAAATAAATGCTCTGATTAGATAAATGCCAATCTTGTAGTATATATTGCGTTTTATTGAACGTTAATGAAAACTCAAATCGGAGTTTTTTTTCTTCATGTTGCCCTCACTTCCACTGGGTTACGAAACATTCCACTGAGTCGCGAGATAAAGCGTTAGAAAAACACTGTCTAAGAGATTGTTACGTTTCGTATAAGTGACATGCAAGCGTAAATGACTATTCAAAATTAGACCATGAAAAAATTACCATGTAAAAATGCAGGGATTACGAAATTTCTGTATGAAATTCCACGGATTGATTTGAACGTAACTTCAGAGAGAGCAATTATCCTACCCTAGAATTACTAGAACGAGTTTCATTATTACCCTGGACTGAAAAAAGGAGCTGGACTTTCGTTCATTCTGCGTTCGATGGCCAGAAAATTGCTTATGTATTTCGACATGGAAAAATTTCTCTGAGAAGAAAAATATTCCAGCCGCGAGAGTCATACGGATGAGGAAACTGACTTGAAAAAATCAGCGCTAACAAAGAACGAACGAAAATAAGCATAAATCATTTAAAACTTCAGCTCTACGAATCGGTAAAAATGCACTGCTAGAGATCAACTGCACGAAAGAGAGAAAGAATAAAATAAAACAAGGTGGACAGGGATAAAAAAGTATAAACTACAACGGCGAAAACGAATGAAATGAAAAGAATCGTGAAGGAAAGGCATGATTTTTTTGTAATTTACTATTAAAACTTGTCCATTTCATTTAATAAAACATCCAATACTACTAAAAACCACAGATTTTTTCACACTCGTACAAAGTCATAATATTTCACAGAATATTTCAAGTGTACACCAGTGTTTTACGCGATTTCTCCCTCTTTATCAAATAAAAGTAAAAACTAATCGAATGTAACGATTTTTCCATTCAATTCATTTATGATTTACTGAGGTATAAATGACGGTACTAGAGAAAATTTTTCTAAAGTTCTATAAAGAATTCAAATTCAAATTAGGTACATTTCGCCATATGATTTAAAATTTATTATCATTTTCAAATATTGCTATTGATCTAGAAAAAAGAGTTGCTTTTCCGAAAATGGATGATAAACCGGCAAATTACCAAGGGAGCCACCGTGAGCTTTAGAGATAAATTGGATAAATATATCAAAACTCTTGATAACGATGTACTAAATAATGGGTATTTATGGTTGGAAAATCATTAATCACCTTCTAAAACGCCGCTTAACAAGCAGATATCTTCAAGGAACATTTCGTTAGGTCTTGGCTTTAAGAATGCTTTGACGTATTTTTATTCATTCCTCTATAATTTGCCGATATTTCATGTGCTTGAATACAAATATAGGATTTGTATATGTGATTTATCACCTTTTATTTTCAAATGTTATCTTCCCGTGATTACGCTAAATCTGCGAATATTTATCCCCATATTAGTTGAGTCGACAACAAGCATTTCAAAATAAATCATACATACGCCATCTGTGACATGATTATGCTAGAATACGCATATGACACCGATACTCTGACATTCTCGTGTAAAATATAAGATTCCGCGATCTAAAAGGTTATTCGCGTTTTCTTCCGCGATAACAAAGGCAACGTTACGACATCCAAACGCATCCCAAACGGGCTTCGCGATCCAAAGGACGTAAATAACACTGAAACACGACGCAGGCGACACGTGCGAACGTGACAGCAAGAGAAATCGCCTCTCTCTCCCCTTTCTCCCCCCTCAATATGCTATGAATGGACTCAGCCGCTGCTATTCATGACCCCTTCCGTTGGACTCGTTGAATAGATGAAAATGCATCGCGTTCGATGGTTCAACATATGAAGGACGTTTTTTATTCACGATGAAACAATGGTTCGTAACCATCGCCGAGGTCTACCAATGGGGAATGTACACGTGCGACTAACCGAAAACGATTTGGATACAGAGAAAAACTGGAAAATTACGAGTAAGTTTTGAATGAATGGAAATTGTGTTCACGCGCGTGAGCATGCAATTAACTTATTTTTTGTTTGGGATCAGAATTGTTAGTTTTCCCTTCGCGGATCTTTCTCTGCCGCAATGCCCTGAAAAATTAATACAGTAGTTCCTTTTACCGAGATGATTAAAAAGATATCTGCAATAATTCTCGAGTAGGTTAAGTTTCTGGACTGTTCATACTCATACTCTACTAAAATCAAAGAGCGGAATTCAGCCCTAGGGGAAACGGAGAATGGCAATCACTTTAAAACTTTTATTTCATGATGCAATTTTAATTCTTTTTTTCGGGAAATAAGGCCACTTTTAAACTACCATTTAACCTAATTAAAAGGAATTTTGGATCAATGTAAAGATAAGAGCGCGGATGAAATTATATGAGTTATATCACGAAATATAAAACAAAAATGCTTCTGTTAGAGTAATTTTATTTGACTATCCACTTCTATTTGTAAAAAGACTTATTTTTCACGTTAAGTATTTCGCAATTATAAAAATGTTACAAATTTGTAAGTATTGATTCTTTCATAAATTTCTTTCATTAATATTAACACTGCGACCTAGCATGTTACCTACTTTTTTGAAAAACCTGTAACAAACCGATAAATCTAAAAAAATAACCCTCCTCCAAAAACGAATACAAAGAGACTACATTACATTCGTCTGCATAATCCATTACGATCTCGTTCTTTCAAATTATTCTATTTATAATATTAAAAGCAACCGGAGCAATTACAATTAAATTTTACTGATAGAAAGAAAACAATGCTCACGTTTCTATGGTCGCGAAAATTACAAACCTAAAACAATTTTTTTTTTTTTTTTTTTTTTACGACCTGCTGATTCCCTCTTGCCTACGCACAATGGGTATCTAAGAGGTAGTGCAATGAATAGCTGGTCAATTTCAAAAATTTAGAAACATATTTCTTACTGATTAAAACAATTGAAACCTGGAAATTGAGAGTTATATGACGAAATAAAATTAAAATCGTTTTCATTTAGCGTAAACATTTTGCATTAAACCTATAAAAATCGATCAAATAAATGATCCGCCTTTTATATCATTATGGACTAATTTCATACGCTTTTTCGGTTTTCAGGGCAATCGCTGAAAATGACAACAAAGAAGAAAAGGTTACCGGATCTGGGAAGAGATATTACGACGCGAGCGACTACAGGGCCATCTTGAATCTCGTGACCCAATCGGAGCAACGCTCCCCCGTAGACATGCTGGAGAGGACGCTGATGGCAGTGTTCCTTATTAAGTGCCTGCGTCATACTTCCTTCTTCAAAGCAGCGCCGAGCAAAGGTGCGTCCAAGCGTAAATCAATTTCGGCCAAAGGATTAAACGATGCAGATTAGAAAACAAATTCCGGCGATCGAAACTCACCTTCCAAAGGAAGACCAATGTACACACAACCAAAAAAAAGTAGGCACCAAAAAAAAAAGAATTACGGGATTACTCCTGTAATTCAGTTCGAGGGATGCTTCCGTGAATCGACGCGAAATCCAATTAAGCTATTCTAATTACGGCGGAAGAGGAAACAAGCGCCGGCGTGCCAATCGTTCTTTTCTAAAAGATGGTTACTGGTTTTAAAAAATTGCTTAAATGAAAATCGCGGAGCCTTTATGTTATTCTCTATATCGCTTTCTGTAACACAGGAGTTGAGATGGTTTATTGAACTATGGACAAAGAATTTTTCCCAAGGAGCGGTGGGAGGTTATTTTAATGATATTCGAACTTCGAGATTTCTGAACGTAAAAATGACAAATAGAATAAAAAAACTAAGAAATTTTGTAAAAACAAATTTATTGAATAACTTCGTACAAATTCCACAACGGAATCATGGTTTCGACTCGCCATTATAGTCTTTTTAATTTCGTAGTGGAATTTCTAAGAGGACATTGAATAAATTTGTTTTTATAAATTTTCTCTTCGAGTTTTCGATATGGAATTTCACAAAGTTACAGTTAAAACAGTCGAATATAGTATAATAGAATGCTTAGCGAACGGATTCGAAGTTGCAGTTAAATCAGGTGGTTTATACGAATAAATACATCTTTTAATTACTGCTATGGCGCATAAGCTTATTGAAAAATGATTTATTTTCGAATAATTTTATCAAAAAACCTGTTGTAAACTTTCTAATTTCGATTATCGAACAAAGTAATTTAAATATTTGATTATATTAAACGCCAGACCTCGAAAATTTTGCTTAAGATCTTGAAGCCAACCTCAAAATTTATCAAAAAGTTAAGAAATATTAGTATGTAGTTAAGTTACGATACGAAAGAAACGCGGCTTTTTTGTGTTACGCATACATATAACCAAAGGACCAAAATTTATATAAAGGATTAATAATAAATTGGAGTGATATAATAGGTGCCAAAATTACAGATCTAGGTGTGAAACTGATGAGCCACCCACCTTATTCCCCGGAAACTGTGACGTAAAACAAAACGATGTATGGTGAAACCTATTTCCCATACGAGTAATAATGAAAGTAGAGGTTGTTACTGGCGGACATTTTATGATACATTTGTACAATTTGTGTCCCAAATAATACACGATAATACAGTACATAAGATATACTATGTTAAAAATAGCAAAATGAATTAGCCAAAATCAATACATACAATAAAAATTCCCTGGGACGATTCTGAAGGTGAAATTATGATGACACTTTGACCACATACAGGGCCAATCGGTAGTGAACAGATACGTTTTGTAAACCGATATAGGACAATAAAATTACATAAATAATAATGAAGATGAAATTTATAAGCAAAATATTGAAACAAAAACTATACAAGGACGGCAAAATTCCTTATGGTAATAATCTGGCAGTTTAAACTTATTATTAACGTTGTAAACAGAAAAAAGGTAACAAATAAAAATAAGATTAAAGAGATTTAAAATTATAGTAATAATTTATATATTGCTATTGGAATTTCCGGAATTTCGCCATTTCTTCACAAATGACGCATAGACAAAGCAATGCATCTTATAACGAAACGTTCCTTTAGTCACTGACGAAAAGCGAAAAGACGTATAATGAGGCGACGTATACCTGGGAATTAATTTATTTCCTTTAGATAAAAAAAACATCTCCGTTGACATAATTTTGCGTCGGAAAATATAACTACTAAAACTTACTCACCACTTGGCAATATCTACTTGCTCATATTCGTTTCGTGGTGGGTTCGGCAAAAATCTAGCCGTATTAATTAAAGTTTTATTATTACATTATATTTATTACATTAAATGTAAATAAATTAAAATTAACAAATGCTTTATTTCGAAGATTCCAACCCTCAAAGAAACATAAAAATTAGACTTATAAAAAATTAAAATTAAAGGATTGATTGAATGATGAAATAATCAGTTGGCATAGAGAAGACTGCTCGCGACCCTCCCAAAATTGTCTCGTGACCCCCAATGGGGGTCTCAACTCTACGTTTGAGAACGACTGTTCTAGAGCCACGGCTGCGGAAGGTTCAATTAATTCAATCTGTCTTCTCAGATCGCTAACTCGACTTTGAAATCCTAGTTAGAGCATCGCTAAGCGGTTATCTGGTCTACGTATTGGGGATATCGTTTTTTTATACTCCTTTTTCAGACGAGGAAAGCATGATCGGACTTCGCAGCGAGGAAGAGGTGTATACTGGAAGACTGCTGCTCCACCATCTGCAGATGCTCCAGTTCAACGCACACGAGATCTTCGAGACCCTTTACGAGCGCGAATTTCGCTTCAAAGGTTCTAAGACGCAGTACCTCGGTGTCGGGATCTATCCCACGGTGGCATTTTTTAACCACGACTGCTATCCTGCCGTAACGCGGTGAGTATAGAAAAAATAACTGGTCACGCCTTATCGCAGAAAATTGCTAATTTAAGTTATGTTGACAAGTCGAACCTGTGTAATTCAAAGTTTAAGAGAGTAAAAATTAATATAAGTTATAGGAATTCAAGGTAACACAAACCGAACCAAACAAGTGACTTGCTCATCAAATCGATCATGCGAATTATACACGTTCGAGTCATGGACGCTAAAGTGTATTTTTATAATTGCATCATGCGGTGCTCCACGGTGGCTTCCGTTCCATTATGTCTTGAATGCCGTAATATTATTTATAAAATAAATGCTAATAATTAACAATAATTCAGGTTCGTAATATAAGATATTTAATTTCAAAATTTCTTTATTTTTGTCATTTTTTCTCTACCATTGCAAACTGAAATTCTCTCTAATAAGATCACACTGTTTACTCCATTCGTTTGTAACGCAATAGCGCTTATTCGTCTTACTGATGAAAATGACGAAAAACTAGCAGGATTTCAAATACATACTGATAATTATTTTCTTTATATGCAATGAGAACTATAGGAATTACAAGGAACGAAGTACCTTCCAATCTGAAAGTTATTACTGAAGATCAAATGAGATTGTTTCCGCTTAAAATTTAACTTAGTAAGGCATGAAAATCAATAATGTGCAATCATTTAAAAAATTGTTAATACATGCAATATTCGTAATATAAGAAATTATAATGTGGTAATAAAATGTCATAAAAATATTAGGATATTATAATAGTGTCATCGTATAATAACTATACCATAGCATTTCTCCTAATATAAACGCGTGCCAATCTGTATGGACGTGCGCCTTATTGGGTAACTGCGTATCAAATCGCTTTTCAAACAATCTAAATCTGATGCGAGTAGAAGAGTATTGAGAGACTAGGATAAGCAAAAAGCAGTAATTCATTTCAGAATTTCGGCATCAAAAAAATCACTAAAGAACCAAAAACTTGAAAAAATAAATATCTTTTACATCTGCTATCTCCAAAAGCCATTACAAGGATATAAGAAACCATATGGTGATTAACCGAAAATAGATTCTAAAACTGCACACGCCTGCGTTGTAGCCAAAACGTGAATCTGTTTTTCATATCCTTGTTATGGCTATTGGTGATACCTAAGTACTATTTTTTAAATTTTTGCTTATTTTCATATTTGTTTCTAGCCATAAGACGAGCTCGATAATTCTCCATATAATTTTGTCTGTCATTACTCCGACCCCCAAAAAGGAGTACATTAAAGAGACTTTCACCTTCATGCTCTCACGATCCGATTTTGTAAAGAATGTTTAACGACGGATCGATAGAAACACATTCGTTGTAAACCGCAGGTTTTTCGTCGGCACTAAGATGGTGGTCCGCGCGTTGAGGCATTTGAAAGCCGGCGACGCCATACCGGAAAACTACGGCCCGATCTTCACAAAGCAGACCCGCAGAGAGAGGCAGCGTTCCCTACGCTCTCGATATTGGTTCATCTGTCGGTGCGGCGCTTGCGTAGGCGACTGGCCCACTTACGACGGGATGGAGGAAACTTCGACTCTGCTGCTCAAGTGCCCGAAGGAAGGGTGCTGGAGCGCCATCCCTGTGGAGGCGGACGCGCTGGAGGAGAGGGTGAGTGCGCTACGGAAGACGTCCTTCCGCTTTTGCAGACGGATTGATCGCGCGCCACGTGACGCAGCGACCAGATTTAAAGAGATGAGGAATTGAAGTTGGTAACGAAAAACAACGAGCGAAAAAAAGTAGCTGGAAAGCGGAGTAAAGCTATTCGAATAAACCTAGAAACTCTCGAGAATGGATTTTAAGAATACTGCTTTCGAAAAATGAGTGAGCATCCAAAGTTAAATTTTCCAATTAAGCTTCCATGAAAATTCATGTTTTCAATCTGAATAAAACCTCAAATCGGTAGTTGAAGGATATCGAAAGCTAAATTATGAGCTAACCGATACTCGTTATCGTAATTGTTAGCGGTTGGAAATGTCTTGTACTTGATGGAAATTTTTAATTTAAAAATTTAATTAAAAATTTTAATTTTTATATTTTCGAGGCATTCAGATTTAATTTTGCGACGAGCTTTGCAACTCAATAAATCTGCAACTGGGGTGACTTTAAGGAATTAATTTTACAATTTACTTCACAACAAGTATATATACATATGTGTGTGTGTGTGTAACAACTTTTTTTTATTTAAACAACTTTTAGGAAGTAATTTGAATACCAAGTATTTTTTTTTATATTTACAAAAGAGTCATTACTTAACATCTGTAATTGCAAATTTTCAAAATTGTTTTAAAATATAGTTCTCAAGTAACTAATACCATAAAATAAAAAAATTCAAAACTATTAAAATTGAGATGGATACCAAATGATTCAAGTTTACCCTACTGAACTATAGGTCGTAATTATAGACTCTTGAGGACGTTTTTGAAAGAATCCGAAAACGCTTTGCAGCTCCCAAGGAATACCTGATGAAGCATGTTTTTAACTATCAAAAGATCTCAGTTCATGCTGCATAAAAGCGATATAAATTCCGTATCAACTTCCGCTATTTATCTTATCGATATCGAATTGTTTTATCTTTCAGAAAACATTTGCAAGTCGCTTAGTTTCTTAAATATATAATAGCAAAATATGATAACAGAATGCATCTAAAATATATAGACGCTTCTTACATAGGAGAGTATAGGATATGGGAGGATACAAATTATGAGGCACTTCCAGATGAGCTAGAAACTTGAAATTTGGAAAGTAGGTAGGTTTTGTGGCAAAACCGACCGGAAAAATCGAAAATTACAAAAATGTTCATTTTTTGGCCGTTAAAAAAATCTTAAAATTTAAACAAATATTTCATTGTTTAGGTATTTCTAATTGTACTACAACGCTGAAATTGTTTCTGACGGTAGAATTCGCTAAATAACCACAACGGGATTATAGAAATTTAAACATGTTTACTTATTTGGCCGTTAAAAAATCATAAAAGTAAAACAAACTGACTACTGTTTATGTACTTTCAGTCGAGCTATGGAGCTGAAATTTTGCAAAAAGTTAAGAGATTGGTGTTTCAGTGGCTATTGACATTGAAAATTACAATGAAGTACAATTCTGTGGATGTTAAAAATTAATAAAATTTAAACAATTAAATTTTGAAAAAACGTGTGTTATTTGTATCAAATGATAAAAAAATAATTTTTTTATAGTTATAAATTTTAGGGGTTGTTTTTACCCCAATACTGTCCACAGAGAAAATCCAGTAAATCGGTGCAGAGGTGCAAACTTTTGCGTTTAAAAATTATTTGTCGGCTCTTACTCTGTACATTAAGGTGAGATGAAATGCTTGCAGAACGCAAGCACCTATTACTATAGTGCTTTTCAAATGACTTTGCCTGCGAGGGGGAGGTAGAAGAGGAAGTGGACGGGGGCGAGACACTGAGCGAACCAACAGGAAAGAAGCAGGGAGAGCCTAAGCGCTCGAGAGCTCACTCTTGATCGGGTCTCCGTAGTGTTAACGTCGTGTCTGAGTGTGCTGTGTTGCCACGTGCTTACGCCGCTGAAATTGTGCAGTTGCAGTTGTTGTTTTTATCTCACAATCAGTTATAGTATTTTACGTTCGTTGAGCTTTTTCGTGACATCTTCTGTTGTTTTTTATCTTTGTTAATTCAGTTTTCTTGTTATTCATTCAGTTTGTTACGTCGTTCGCTATAAGTTATTCAGTTACTTCGTTATTTGTTTTATTTTGTTTGATGTTTCGTTCCTGGTTCGTTATCCAGTTAATTTGTTACTGAATATTTTTGTTATTTGCATTGCGTTAACTGCATTCCCTTTAGATTCCCTTTAAATGCCCGCCAAACGTTGTGTGTTCCGGTGCAGAGTTGGCAAAGTCAAGCTTGAGCTTTCTGCTAGGAGGCACTACCCCACCTCTTGGCAGCGGAGACGAGAGCGGTCCCGAGTACGGCCGAAATCTCATTCGCCAAGTCATTTTAAAAGCAATATACGATATCAAATAGAGATAAAATGGAGATATGGCCATCTTTTATCATTACCAAACCACTATGAATATTTAAAATTGGATGTTATAAAAACCTACATGGCCATTTTGGGTCATTTTATAGATATTCATTTATTTGTATACATTTTAAGCAAACAACAATACATTTACAGTGACTATACTAATTTCAGGAGCTGATACTGGGACACAAAGACGGCCAGAACAAAAACGCAGAGCCCGTGGAGGAAGAAGAGAAAGATGGAGACGGGAAGTCCTCCAAGAGCAAGAAGAGGAGACCGAAAAAGGGAAAAGGGCCCAAGTGCGAACAGTGTGGAGGTGCTCCGAACCTCGTCAACCAATTGGACAAGTTGATACATCTCAGAGCGACATACGAGGAAGGTCTCTCGACCATGGAGAGGGCCGGTGCCGAAGGATCTCGCAACGTCGTCGAAAAAGCGGCTAGGCTTTTCTGCAAGAGCATCGAAGGGTGGTCGGATTCCTTATTTCCTCCCTACAGATACCTCCTTTTGGCTCAAGACTCTCTCAGACTATGTATAAACAGCCATGGAAACAGCCACGTCGCGGAAACCGAACCTCGGAAGGAAAAATAAACGGTGTAAAACAAAAAAAATTATACTGTCGTTGTTCGTAGAGATGTTTCGGAGCTTGGAATTGGTACCACTCTGACAAAAACAATCCTTGCTGTGTTTTTGAAGTGAATAGGAAGAAATACCGCACCTTTGATCTCGTGAAAAGAAAATAACGTGAGTAGCAATTACACCGAAATTGTCGCTTTGAACGACGTATAGTACGCTCTTTCTGTTTGTTTTTTTCATGGTGCAATCGTATGCCAATATAAAAGGGTTTTATCTTTACTTTAATGCTATTCCATTTCAACTTTCCTAGTAAATCTTGCGGACTTATGTTTAAAGAAAATACTTTAAAATATCATCAGCTAGTGGCTTGGAGCGCTGAATAATTCTACATATTTCAATACAAAAAATAACTTTAGTTAAACGATACTCTTCTTTCAAGCAGATGGATGACGAGAATTTCTAGTCTCGCTCTAATAGAGCTACTTACGTTGAATGCTTACAAAAATGTAAACAGTAAAACAAGATAGAAACAACGAAGAGAAAACTGCGTAAATGATGTTATCACCAGTGGCATTTGTTTGGCAATGTAGGGTTGGGATGAACACGAATACGATGCTTATTAATATCTAATTCCATACATTAAGACCACTTGAAGATCTTTAGGGACATTTATTAGATCTTTTTCAGCATGATATATCCATCAGTGTCCGAAGGTTTTTCTGACGCTAACAAGTCACTGTATTCCTGTAATTTTTTATTCTTGTCCGAAACTTGTTATGCTGTTTTGTCGTTCAGACTTGGGAATGCTATGAAGGATATGATTAGCACACGTCACTTATGGCAAGGAAAATAAACTGTGTATCAAAACAATTCGTTACTAAGTTCTCTATCGACTGCCATGACAGTATGTGGAATACTTTAAAGTGGACTTATGACGTATCGCAAAATGTGGAAAAGTAGTATAGAAACTATTCCTTACTAAGTATCCTGCCGGTTTCAATGAATTATTTTCAGATATAAGGAATCCTAGTAAGGTAAAAATAATCCTAATGTTAATCTCATCGTAGTCGCCACATTATTTATTTATTAAGGGGAAGCCTGGAAAATCTATTTATGACATTTGTTTGTCAAATGAGAAAAATTCAAGATATTCCCTCACTAAAAATCAATTACCCGATATATATATATCGCTTAAAGTTCAGTACAATTGACGATAAAGTCAACGCAATAGAAAAATGTTTTATTTTTAATATTTGATGATACTGAATCTAAACCATAAAAGCGACAGCACATGTATAATCGTCATGAATCCCATCTACCACAGATAAAAATATAATTTATGAGAAAGAAATTATTTCAGCCAGGAAATCGATACAGGTTTTTGTGTGACATTATTCGATTTATTTGGCAGATTTTCACGAATAAATTCATCAAGTGCTAAGTTCTTTCATTCTTTATAATACGCGACTAAATTCGCAACGTCACTCCAAAAAAGTTAAAAGAGTTCTCAAATAAAGATCGAATGTTATTCTGCAATAAAGAACCTTTAGTCGACACAAAGTCAAATTATTTCTCCTCCATGAAATAATCCTCAATATAATTATTTTGTCTCAATATGGATAGCCATTTGAAAATAAGCCTTGCGTCCTAAACGTTACGGAAATTTTATGCATAAACCTTCCCTATAAAATAGGATGATTACTAATTCTTCAGCAAATCTAACATTAAGAAAAAATACATAAAACAAGGTTATGTTGTTGAAATTGCAAAAGAAATTGTACTCATTTACATTTTAACTGGTAGATGTACAGTGCGCCAACCGAATTAAAAATTTTAAAGTTGTTGATCATTATTAAATAAATTTAGGACACACCTAATACATTTTCATAGAACTCGAGAAGTTGCTTGACTCTAATGGTGTCTTCACGAATTAGACTGATATCAATAGGAAACAAATACATTTTAAACTTTGTAAAATGGTTATGTCAGTCTAATTAGATACTTACCCTAACTTAAATAGTAAGTGGGGAAAGTTTCTGAGATCAATTAAAATTTATCAGGTGTGCCTTAACTTTTTATTAATTCCCAGTTCACTGGAATTTTTATACGATTAGTTGTTTAAGATGAAAATTCTATTTTTTTAATTTTTACTTTTCTTTTATAGCCATAATTTTATTACAATTTTGATAAATTATGTCTAAAATATTTCAGGAAATTTTATTTATTGATTTTTAGGATAGTGAATATTAAATGATGGAAATTGTCTAAATCGTTCTAACTGTTTGAGAGCTTCTTCATTCATACACTTATTACACGGTTTATTAGAGTCAGTGTCACAAATGTCAGTCTGACTTCGGAGTCAGGAGCGTTATCTAATAATTTCATGCACGAACCTCAAACGTAAACATTTTGCCGTGAGTTTATCAACTGCATTGCCCGTCCGTGACTTCCGATATTGGTGGCGCAACCAGGGTCGGATTAAGAGACCCATGGATCCCACCCATAGCACGTTTAAGGCCTCACCCAAATCGTAAAACGTTAACAAGTAACAGAATAATCCGGGCCTGCTTGCAAGTAATGAACCGATAGATGATCCCGCTACCGCCCCGATATATTGGCGCCCCGGGCAACTGCCCGGCTCGCCCTCGAGCCGGTCCTGGTTATTCAAACAGGGGAATGAAATGGTCCGAGAATATAACTCGGGTACTTATTTCACACGGTTCTTACCCAAAATTCTCTTTAAGCGTCGGTCTTTATAACCCTGAAAGAATGATTAAAATACATTCAGCCGTTCTCGAGTTATTCGAAATTTGAAAATTTGTTCGCAGTAATGATGTAGAGAATTTAAATGAAAAGTTGTTTTAAAATAAGCAATTGTTATTTCCACAAGATTGAATAGCTTATTTAAAACACTGAATAGCAAGATTAAAAATGCATTTTTTACATTTTTATCATTTTGTTCCTTTCTCTCTCATTTAATTCCAGTAGACCACTTGGAGTGTTTCTCAGTTAATTAAAAGATCGTATGATAATGAAGTAAATTGCATTAAAATTATATTAACAAAAATGAGATCTTAACTGTGATAAAATAATAATACTGAACAAAATATTATTAAATAATGAGATGCTTTTACCATAAAATTCTTATTCAAAAAGGTTTTAATTAACTAAATATTGATATTAATTAATAAAAGGTAGTGAAATCTACTCCACATTAACTAAAACTAGATGCTAACAATGCTATTCTGCAAGCAAAATTACATTTTAAAACAATTTTTTAATTAATGATAATAAGACGATTTTTTCTCCTAAATAATTTTAAGTATAAATATCCTTAATTCTGTTACTTTAATAATGATTTAGATTAATTTCATAACGAAAGCTAAGAAATAGCCATTCGTTTTCGGTGGTGCATAAATGATTTTAAAGTAATATAATACTTTATGCATGTCATCCTAAGTCTTAAATAACCATAACTGAGACACCTTATGAAACAGTAACCACTAATATCTATAGTGATATGTCATAAATAACATATAGAATAACGAAATTATTTAGAAACAACACAAATTTCAAATACCAGAAGAAATTTGACTAGTGATATAAATGTTAATCGTGTTAATAGGGTGTAATTGAGAAATGTGTGGTATAGAAGCGTTATTCTTGCGAAATTGATGCTATCAGCTCCCTTTACAAATTTGACAATCATTTCTAAACTATGTACATATATGGCATTAGTACAAAAATACGCTAGTTCGTAGAAATGACCTACAGTAAAACTTATTCAAATTTGATGGGAAAGGCCAGCTAGAATAAAGGAGAGTGAATAATGAAACTCAATGAAGGAGGAGGCAGAATCGAGAGAGAGGGGGAGAGGGAGAGCGAGAGAGGGGAAGAGAGTGAGGGAGAGAGAGGGAGGGAGGGAGAGAGGGAGGGGGGAGGGAGGGAGAGGGGGGGGGGGAGGGGGGGAGAGAGAGGGGGAGAGAGAGGGGGAGAGAGAGGGGGAGAGAGAGAGGGGGAGAGAGAGAGGGGGAGGGGGGAGGGGGGAGGGAGGGAGAGGGGTAGGGGGGGAGGGAGAGAGAGGGGGGAGGGAGAGAGAGAGGGGAGGGAGAGAGAGGGGGGGAGAGGGTGGGAGGGAGGGAGAGAGTGAGGGAGAGGGAGAGAGTGAGGGAGAGGGAGAGAGTGAGGGAGAGAGTGAGGGAGAGAGTGAGGGAGAGAGAGAAAGCGCGGAAAGGTAGCGAGAAGCACGGAAATATTCATTTGTGGCACCGCTATTTAAAGACAAAAGATAAAAATAATTTTCATATAGATGAATGTCCACTATAGTGTAAACTTCAGCTTATAGAAAATTAATTATGACAAAAGGGATCTAAAATCGAATAAAGTCAATTTATGGAACCCCTTAATCTTGGACCAAAAGCATTTAACTATAGGATAAAACAGCCCTGCTGGGAACAGGCGAAGCGGAAGAAGGAAAATCACGTTAGAATGCAAAGGGAATCGGAAGGACGGAAATAGACGAGATAGCGAGGAAGGGAAAACCTAAAGGGACCGGAATGATGAAATCGATGGGAGAAAAGGGATAAAAGAAATGGGAATAGAAAAGGATTGGATTAGAATAAGAGAAGGGTAAAGGAAGGAATACGAGAGAGCTGGAATGCTACGGTAGGTGCGCATGAGTACACACAACGCGAGGTTTTTTCTCGGCATGCAACGTGTGCGCCCGTTGATGTCATTTTCTCTTAAATTTTAATATCTCATTCGATATTTAATTATGGACATTTTTAAATTAACAGCACTATTATCTTCGTATATTAGATAATAGGATAATTGATTATGTTTATCCCGGTGAAATTGCAATAAAAACTCCAAATAAACACCAGCGAATATAAAAGTTGTCACCCACGAGGGAACAGCAGAAAACACTAAAAAATTATTTAATTATGAAAATCCAATCAGATTTATTAATTAATTGATCGATTAATTCGGGTTCTTTAATTTATCTTTGGGACGGATTGGTTAACTCTTTCGGCGCAATATTTTTTTTTTTTGGACGGTTATGGCGCGTTATAACTCGGAAGCATCCGCCACCCTCTGCAGCACGGGATGAAAGGGAAAGCGGGGATTAGGGGAAGGGAATGAGTGGGGGAACGCAAGTGGCGAATGAGACGAGAAGGAACGAGAGAGGGAAAGCAAACGAGAAGATTGCGATGAAAGACACGTAAATGGGAGACGAAGGGAGGTAGACTACGAATACTGAAAATTGAGCAAATCTAGGAAACAGAGACAAGGAAAGGCAGATACAGATGGTATATAGATAAAGACTATGAGGCAAAATGGTTAGGAGATTGGGGTGGAATTAACAAGAAAGGAAATCAGAAACAAATAAAACAGGATTTTGGCGACACGTAAAAGCACAATGGCTGTAACACAAATTATTCCTCTCCAGCTGCAATAATTTTTCAAGGAAAACAAATCCTGCTCTAAAATGTTTTAAAATGAATTAATGAATAAAATTTTGAAAAGAAAATTATTTGCTGCAATGGTATTTCGTCGTCAAAAACTAACCAATAAAAATAAAGTAAGAAAACTTAATGTTTCCTTGAATATACAGAAGGTTGACGCAAATCAGAGAACCGCTCGTTTCTGGTTTTATTTTTGTAATATAAAAAAAGTCAAAATAAGACAATAAATAGTCGTTCACATATGATTCGGAGACTGTTGTGCCCACGACAAGCCAGGAGCTGACCGAGGAGCTGAAATCTTGGAAGAGCTTTCTGAACTGTATGTATAAAACCAGATGTCTCAAACACGCTGCCCGCGGGCCTCATGCGGCCCCCGTAGAACACTTATGGGGTCCGCAAAGTAAGATACCTCATAATGTGATTTAGCCCAAACTCAAATGTATTTCTTATAAAATATTTTAAAATAATATAAATAATTCAAAAATAGTATTGAGTCAACAATTCCAAAATACCCCGTTTATTTTTCATTTCCATTTAAAACACACTACGCCAGAGGATCCCAAACTACTAAGACATGCACATTCGCATATTTGCAAGGATTAGATAACACGAATGAAATCGTTTAGACATTTTTCGAATACGTGGATGCAATATACTTTTAATGTAGGCGTATGACACATACAATCAAAAACATTCCCAACACTAGCTCTTTGGCAGTTACACACGGCCCAATTAGCCATTTGAAAGATCGTACGTAAATATATTTAAGTAAACGAGCTAAACAGCTTGTATTCCTTTCTCAATATTTGTTTAAGTTGTAATATTAATTTACTATTTTCCTAGATTTTCTAAGTTAAAAACCTGTCATGAATTTTACTACTGTGACATCATCACAAAGAGAATTGACTGTACCTAAAGCAATTTTTTTCTAATCTAATAAAAAAATGCTTAATTTCGTATACTTACTAAAAAATGTTCCTGAAGGACAAATGAAAATTTCGCGTTAAGTAAAAGTGATAATCTATAAGATAAACGAAAATAGATATATCTTACCTGTTAAATTTGAAACGTGGATAAATGTTCTTAATATTTGTTAAAGTTGTAATTTTAATTTACTAATTTAACGAAAAGAATAAATTTCGTATACTTTGAAATTGTTTTAAAATTATCCGTTCACGTTAGATAAATACGTAACCAAGGTAAACAGCAACGTAACCAAGGTATAGTTTATCCAGATCTCTGATTGGCAGACTAGTCTCCAATAAAAACGCCCTTGAGCGAGACGGAGATGGACAAATTATTTAATAGATATACGCATACAAATTACTTATCGGTCCCAGTACAAAAAATTGGAAACTACCCTCGCTAATCAATCTGTTAACATTTTTCTCAGCCAAACGATGTACTGCACCTGCGAGTTCTAGCTACAGCAGCTAATACCTAACTATTTGACGCCGACGGTTCCGCCATCTCGCGAAAAAATCTAAAGTTAAATAATCGCTAATATGGCTGCTATAGACGAAATATTTAAGAATAGGTAACTCGTACCAATAACTAGATTTAATTAGCAACAATAAAGCTAGAAATGCAAGCAATTAGCACCTAATTAACTGTTAAATAAACTAATAAATGATTTTACTTAAATATTTCCGTATTCCCTTGCGTTGTAAATGCCAAATATTAGCAGAATACCTTTGCTTCACGTCGGTTAGCCTTGAGCATTTATAATACAAAATATATATAAATACTATATAAAATACACTAAATGGCTCACCTGATTGGTTTAATCCACTAGACAATATAGGTAACTCTTGTAATCCTAAGGTTCAATAAAGTGCTAATATCAAATGTAAAAAGTCGTCCACAGAACATTCACCGATCGTTGATTCTTATTGTAGTTCAGTATTTTTCCATTGGAACATGGCACACAATAACTTTAATAGCATTTTACTACTATATATGGAGGAAAAGGAAAGCGTCTATAACGTATCCAAACAAGTCACTTCAAGTGACACATTAAGTACATTTTCAATACTCTAACTATACGTAACGAAGAAAAGCGTTTGTACTTTACCTTTTTCTGCTAACGTAGTCGTTTTACTAATAAAGTTTAGATGTCAAAATGAACTTTCATAATCTCCGCTATAACCCTACAAGAAAACGTTCTTAATGAAAGCGTCAGTTTTATCCGTTAAATCAAACTTATTTATGGGTAAACAAATGAAATACAAAATTATTATTATTTTTTAGGAAATAAATTATCAAATATCCTCCGATTATGTCAATTTTTCTGCCAAGTGAATAATTTTAATTCAGAAAAATATGTTAAATAACCACATAAATTAATGTTCTTATGAGAACTATAATCGCAAGTAATGGCTAGTTACCGGCATTTACCCGGCAACAATTTCGTGACTAGTATACATCTTTATTCTCTTACATTTCCCCATTGATGATTTAATTTATATGTATTTACGATACGTGGACTGTAAATAAATTTGATACAGACTATAATGGATGAAATCCAATAGTAACTTCTAAACATTTTTCCTAATCCCCCTATGGATCACATTTTTTCTAATTTTTCCATATACATCAGTAGAGTAGCCAGGGAACTCCATATATGGCACAAAGGAAGGTACCCTAAAACAAGTAAAACATCAGGAAGAACTTGAAGTTTCTATAATTTAGTAGTGAAGGGTTACATTCACAGAGGCTTAGTGTATGGCAGGATAAAATACAGTATCTTAAAATTATAAAATTTTCACACCAAAATAGTGTCACAAATACTTTATTAAAAAATCATAGCTACGTAGTCATTTATTTTTCATGGCCATAAATTATCACACTATTTTTAAAAGTGATGATATCAGAAGACTAAAATAAATCTCCTTTGAAGTGATGACATAAAACATTAAAAGAAATGTTATTATCAGTGACAATAACTTATCAAAGATCTTCTTCAGACAGGATTTATGCAAAATAAGATTTAGACATATCTTCACTCCAAAAGGATGTTACCGTGTTGACGAACAAACAGAAATATAAGCCACCTCTTTCTCGGAAAAAAATAAGCGGTAGCACAGATAGCTGTTCTGAATGACCGCTAGATTTGTATATCAACAAAAAGTATCACTTCACAATCATAGTTTAAATTGCGATAACACATAACGCTACGAAGAGCACTGAAACTCATTCGATTAAGTCACTCACACTTGACTTTATTTTTGTTAAAAAGAACCTACAACAGCAGCTTCAAATGTTTTAAAAATTCTCACCACTCCATCAGTATCCTTTCCCAATTTTAAGGTGCACATGAAGCTCCTGCATATGCAAAGCTGCTCTTATGCATGCACAGCTTTTGCACACCTACAAGAGGGGAGGGACATAACAGATTCTAACCAGAATCGTTGGTGAGGACTGCCACCTCAAAATTAGCAGATTTTTCTGCAATATTTGTACACGATTATCATTGCACAGGCACTTCTGGAAAGGGATGAACGAATTATCAAGGGAGTATATATTGCAAGAGATGATTCTCTCGATGGTCGTCTCTCTGGATTATTGTATCAATTTACACCTCATCAAAATAAAAGCAAACGTTACAGAGAGATAAACAGTCAGGGACATACCTGCAGCCTTTTACGAGAGAAAAAAAATTCTGTTGCTTCTCGGAATATCCCCAACCACAGTCACAGTTCATTTTGATCAACCACTCACAAAATCACTTCAAGTTTGCATCCAGTTTTCTAATGGCAGGCAAAAAACAGTTAAGATATAGCTACAAAAATTCAACAGCCTTCTTTTTAGTAATCCCTAATTATAACCGAGTATCACAATACTAGAACACACACTGCAATCAATGGTAACATATACCAGAGGTTCAAACTATCCACCATTAATCTATTGGGGGGCGAGAGGGGAAATCCCAACTCGGGGATCCGCACCAACACCAGGGCCTGCCGTCTCCAAGTTTTTAAGCAATTGTGACAACCAGTGTTTTGTAGATTTATCATCAGACAAACAACCTGCAAACGTGCTGTCCTTCAGCTGGTCAGGGAGGCATTGCCGAAGGGCTTCACGTGCCCTAAAGTTGTGACAAAGAAATGAAGGTTAAATTTCAGTATTCCAGGACATGGAATAAAAATAATTTAAAATTATAAAAGTTATATTTTTTAAAATAGCAATTTCAAAAACTCAATGAGAAAAACTTCGTTTTCTATGAAAAAATAATAACACCAAAAATTACAGATAAGAATAAACAATGTCTTAAGTTAATAATAAAAAGATGCTAAATCATTAGACTGTGTATTTCATTATATACAGTGTGGGACCCTGTATCTGGCCACCCAGCTCCGAAAACCGACAAAGTGTAATATTTAAAATGCACGCCAAGTAATTTGTGTTTGTTGGTGGCACCACTGATGTGTTTTATAACCAGTCGATGTTGAAGGCTTGTATTCTCATGATTTTTGCTCCCATTTTTACTGCAGAGCAGGTGTATAATGCTGACGAGACTTCTTTATATTGGAGGTACACCAGCCCCTCAACATTCGCGAGGGATACGTTCCCAATAACCTCGCGAATGTTGAAATTCGCGAATAAGAATTTTGCTCTGATTATACTACCCAAACTTAATATTCAACATTCACACTGCTTTGTGCTCAACACTAAACCTAAAATTAAAGTTCGCAGGCTAAAAATAAACTTACGAAAAAACTAGAAAACAGTTAAAACAAAATGAAAACGTAGTAACACGTGGTACGTGTTATATAGTATATATTCTTTGATCTCTTTATACTTGATTCACTTTTAACAGATGATTTTCTTTTTGAAAACATAGATAATTAAAAATCGCAATTATTAAATTAAAAATTACAGTAATAAGTAAATCAAAGCGCAAAAACTGATGAACAGTATGTAACAGCGACACAGACTGAGCGAAATGCCCGGGAGGTGGGGAATGGTGGTGGCGTAGCATTCGACTCCGTGGCGCGGTTTTGTAACTTTGTATGTACATACATAGTGCATACTATGTAACAGAAAGATTCCAATTTTCGGAATTATAGCTTATTGTAGGTAGGACATTATGAGTTGCATTTTTGAAAGGTTAAGTTAAGTCCTCAAGTATTTATAGAGTTAACACCAACTACTTAGATTCTGGTTGCATCAATTAATACCTTATTGATTACAACAATTCTAAGCACTTTTATCGCAAGATTAGTAATATTTTGGATAGTCACTTACACAGCTTATGGGATTGTTGACTGTCTAATTTTAATTTTATAACCTGAGAACGGTTGCCTTTTTGAAATAATGAAATTTTATGGCTACCTCGCGAATACCTGAACTCGCAAATGCTGAACTCGCGGATGTTGTGGGGCTGGTGTATATTCCTAGAAAAACTGTTGTTGCACCAGAGGAATCAGCACCCAGTGGGTTTAAAGACAAAAGAAATGATAACAGTGCTAGGTTGTGCATTTGTTTGTACAGTTTAGGCCTGGCTACCCAAATTCCGGAAAAATCCCCTATCCGGCAACCCTCAGGTCCCAAGCATGCCGGATACAGGGTCCCACACTGTATTAATCAGTAATGATTCTACTGATATCATAAACTTACATCTATTATGATTTTATAACTTAAGTTATTTTAACCTTTTGATTTGAAATTATATCAATTTGACAATTTGCTTGTACACTAATTCAGTGCTTCTCAACCATTTTTACTTCATGGTAAACCTTCACGGATACATTGTGGCACACCAAACCACCCCTAATTAATTTCACTGCATTAATACATATTTACAAAATAAAACTGGCAAAAACAACTAAAGTCATAAATATGCTAGCTTGTTATGATTGGTAAAAAAATATTTAAAGATGGATTAATTTTATTGTAAATAAAATATATAATTCAACAATGTAAAAATGATACGCTCTTCAATGGGAAACTTGTGCTTGCTTTATGGAAGAAAACCAGTTTGGCTCAATAGCAGAAAGACCCACACAAAGTTCATCTAGATTTTTTAAATATATCATTTTATTTTTAATATGGGTCGTTGGAATAAAGCTTAATCTGCATAAATACGTTGTTGAAAATTGGAGCAACACATCAGTTGCATATTCAGATATTGAAGTATATTCACCTTTAGCTTTCAGCCAAAATAAAGCCAAAGGTACCATACTAAATTTAAGTTTAATAGTACGATAACTTCTAAGGTATACCAATTCCTTTCTGTTTCAGGAAAAGTTCCTTGGTGATTAAATTTGTGAATTTTCTTTGTTGCGATCACTTTCATAAAAATCTGATGTGGCCAACACATGACTTTCTCCATATTTGGGGTATAGATATTTAAATTATTATGAGTAGCATTATAAGGCAAAATTATTATTCCGTATCGTAAAAGAAGACACGTCGTTGCCGTATATTACGTATATTTTGAATGTTTACAGAATTCACCACTACATGGTGTTGGCGCTGTAGGCTGGTATTAAGAAAAAGCGAAATATATCCGAAATGGATGGTTCTACGAAAATTAGTTTCAAACAAAACTTGGAAGAAATATTATTCTCTACAACTTTGGTCCTTACGAAGATTACCAATAACGATGTTGTTAAGGAGATATTTAACGGAAACCGAAAAACCGGTTATTTATAAATAACTCCTAAACAATAACTCCTATAGAAAATTGTTTCAAATGAAAGTTGTAGGAAATTACATTCTCTATAACTTTTGTATAGAATTGTAAATATAAAAATGATATTTTAACCAAGAAATATCGCAAAAACCGAATCGGGTTTTGAATAAACCTCGACTTCCGTTTAACCGTTATTGTCCAAAAACTAATCAGTTCTTTGTTCTCATGTAAGAGTGTTAGATATGAAGTTTGGTAACGATATGGCACGTACTTTTTGAGTTAGAGCGCCCACACTAACATACACACACACACACAGACATCATTCCGAAAATAGTCTAAACGTGTTCTAGGGACCTCAAAACATGTATATCCGTTGAAATCTGGAAGTCGATTTTTTTCATGAATACAATACTTTCCCATTACTACGTATGAGAAAGTAAAAATGAAAAATTCTCAGAAACTGCTGCACATTGGTGCTTTCCTTGGAGCACACTGATGTGCCACTGAACATCAGACTAATTTATAGGCATAAAGTGAAGAAATCAGTTGAAGATAAAAATAAAAATAATGTCTGCTTTCACATTAATTTATGTCTGATTTCTTAAAATGGAGATAAAAAATTTCATATTCACTTACATCAAATGAAGGAAAGACGAAAATTATTCAAGTTTTCTTAAATGGAAAGATGAATTTTGCTTTTTTTTACATTATAACATTCATATCTCAATCAAAACTATCTTTAAAATATATATGAAAAGTAACCTACACTCATGCATATGTTAATTTGGAAGTGAAGGTAAACTCTTCATCAATCAAACTGAATCTTATTAAGTTATTTGCATTAATTTCTAAAATCTTAAACAGAATGACTTTTATTATAACAGGCAAGAAACTGCAGACCAAAGTGAATTACAAAAAGTTCATGGTGTGGATTAAATTTAACAGTAATTTTGTAACCAAAAGCTATGTAATCTGAAGAGCCAAAATATTACTAGAGTACATTAACTTATACTTGCCTAGGATTATCCGAGAGCCGCAGGTAACATCGTACAACATGCTTGAGAAGACGAGCAGATGGTTCTTTTGCCAAGGAAAGAACCATTTTACCCTAGAGAATTAATAATGTGTTGTTAAAAGATCATTAAGAAAGCCAATATTAATGGCAGTAGCAGAACAATGAAAGAAAAATTAGCATGCTCCTTTCTAAAGTTGTCTTTTACTCTGAAAAAATTAATGATCGAAAATTCAAATTTGTCAGTTTTATGCTGTTATTTTATAGTTCAAGGATTCAAAGGCTAAAATTCAAACTTTTCCTTACACAATTACCAAATTTAATTTTAGTAAGAATTCTGAATTTATATGGCAGTTGACTTATATTTATCTTTTTGTCCATATGGATTTTAATGTAACTATAAGCTCTCTTATTTAAGTATTCAGTCAATTGTATTCACATGATTAAGAATTATAGATTTTACTGATAAAAGAGGTTGTAATCTTAACAGATCACAATGTTTAAAGTTATTCTGATTTCTTCCATATAAGTACAAGCAAAAGCAGAAAAGATATAAGCATTATAAAAACATCAAGCATAAAAGAAAAAACAACTCACCAAAATCATTGCAACATGTGAGAACCGATCATAGGTTTGGCAAATGTATGAGAGTCCACTGTCATCCAAAAGGATTTTCTGGAGAATAAAAGTGGCTACTGTTTTGGATAACTCTGATCCAGATTCCATAATCCTTAGACATAGTGGGATGATTTCAGTAGTCAACAAAAATGTGATGACCTCTTGCTCATCCGTCTAAATATTATATGGAAAGAGTAAATGTTACATATCTATTCCAACTCCCCATTTCATTAAAGCTTTCAAAGAAAATGCATTATATCTTGTAAATTAAAATCACCATACTGAGAGTACAGTGATTACCATACAATTCTGGTAATAAAATAGCTAAAAAGATATGCAAAAAAATCGGCAGCAAGCCTACTTAATCCGAAAGTTATCAATCAACTGAATAATACATTTTTTTTAAATAAGTAATAGTTTATACCAATTTCTAGAAAGTATACTTTGCTTAATACCAAATACAAAATTGATTAGATAATATAAATTCAAGATTGAATAAATTAAAATCAAACAGTCATGAGTTACTGCCAAGAATATTTATTATAAACAGAAGCGTATGTTTGGCTCAATCTACCATGTTATGGCTTATAGATTTCTTTGTCTCATTTCACAGATGGCACCAAGACTAAAGCTACACATTTCACAAATTTTCACTGGAGGAATATAAATATATTTCAAGTACATGCATCACTATTTCATCAGAAGAAATTATATGACTTCATACAAAATGATGAGGTTAAAATGAAGGAACATGAGAAATTCTACATCAGCAACCTTTTTATGATTAATGGAGATACCCAAGGGAAACACTTGAATTTTCAGTTTTTTAATATTTAAATGCTTATTCTTGAATTTGTTTTCAGTCATAAGACAAGCTCAACGGTTCTCTAGTAAAATAACCATGATAGTTATTATCTAGATTACTCATACTGCCATATAAGGCGGAGCAAACTATAACTGAACTCTCTCAAATTTGAGATACTTGGGACCGAGATGGAGGTTGTTTTCCTGATTTTTCAGATATTTTCTTCAAATTGGGCACAAATCTAGAGAGCCAGATTTCCTATTAGGTGCAGAGGACATGATGCTTTTAGATGCATAATAAAATATCAATTTTTCTGATGAAGCTGGTTTTTCTGAGTCACAGATTTGAGGAAGTAGGTATATCTGCATTCTTATTCCAAATATAAAGAAACTATCCTAAGCAGTGATATAGCAGGTAACTGCCACTTCTTAGTCCAAATAGTTATAAGAACATGATAATGAGGTATGTTAGGATTCCCTAAAGGCTCTATCAAAATCAAGTTGCTGCATTTCTTACATAAACATTCATTAGAGAAATGGAACCTCGAAATAATACTATTGTTCCAAGGCATCATAAAGAGAGATGCCGAGGACCACACAACAATGATTACTTACATATCCACATCTAATGACAAACTGTGAAGAATGACGCCAAGCTGAATACTGAAACCGATAGTGCCTGATCAAAACTGCAGCTCAGCAAAAAAGCTAAGAGCAAAACTATGGTGTCATAACCATGAAATGTTGCTTTTCCAGGGATGCCTGTACTAACTTGGTTCACCAGTTTGACCAAAGTATCACATGCCAAATGACAACATGTCTGTTTTACACAATAATTTGGAAAAATAAAACCAGCAATAATCTATTTACTGTTCTTACATGTCAAAAAGAGGAAAAGCCTTAACTTTTTAGTTGTAATGGTCAACGAGACAAGTGTATTCACAAATCCTTAATGCAATACACATTAATTATAAATCAAGATATACGGTAAAACCTCTTTAATCTGTGTTCCCATAATTCAGGGAACTCCCGCTGTTCGTAACAAATCATGGAATTTTTTCTATTACTGCCACTCTGATGTTGGTGCCTTAAATGAAAAACACAAAATTCTTTCATGCACATAGCATAAAACATCATATAACAAATAAACTCCCTCACAATTTTTCTACCTTTTCCACTTATTCTTTAATGAGACATTAAAATGCAGTATGTATGGCCTCAAATATTGCAATAAAAACAAAATATATTCGATAAATACATTGCTAAGCTTACATTCCCATTATAAATTATGTATACCTATTTATCTATCTACTGGTTACTCACTTTTACAAGAGCTCCGATGACACCCAAACTGGTGAGCCTCAGATACTCAAAAGGTCGGGTCTTGCTAACAGTGTGAAGGAATGGATAGAGGAAGAGGGGGATATGTGCTTGCAAAAATGCAGATCTAGTTTCAGGATGAGAGGCAACACACTGTAAAAGAGCCAGGGCATTGCACACTCGATTTGACTGGTGGGCAGTGAGGGTGGCAGGATTTACGGCTGGGTATATGTGTACTATCTCCTGAAGCAGAGCAGCGGTTGTGCCAAATGAATGCCACAGCGTTGGAGCTAAGTCTGGAACAACCTCTCGTTTCTTACTGCAAAGTTATCATAAATTAAAACTTTTAATGCGATGAAAACTGTTAATAATATTATCAGGACTGATCTTGAGTCTTTAAAGGGATAGATGTAACTTTTAAAATATTTTAAACAATAACTTTCATTTCTTCGAAATCCATTAAAAATACAAAAGGGAAGAATGACATTATACAAGTATTTCCGTAATTCATCCATGAACATTATTACATACACATCAAATTTTCTTTTATCTCATATTTTGGTTGGGACTCTCAGAATTAACATGATTTAAATGAATTTCTTGACATAAAATATATTGCTTGCATTAAATGATAATCAATTTTTCATTCAAATGTTACCTACAAATTCATTAGAATATAATACTGAATATTAATGCTAATTTAAGAGGGGATGTGGAACCTACCATGGTTTAACGCTCATTTCTCACTCAATCTCTTCGACATATTTAACTATATAATATACTATATAAAATCCTGCACAGTAAATCTACCTGAGTTCAAGAAGTGCATTTTCCCTTGTTTCTGGATTAGAAAGCTCTACAATCCATTGATAAATCTTCTCTCTGTCAACAGTCGATTGCAAAGTTGCAGGACTTTGTTGCGTGTTCATGAATCTCTAAATATAAAAGAATGAAAAAATCAATGAATTAATGAGAAATTCTTCTGGATCCACAAATACATCAGTCATTCACTCCGGAATATTTATGACCATGTGATTTGTTAAATTTTACCATTTCTACGGCCTTAATCCTACAACACACAACATGACACTCTCACTAGAGGCCGCTTCAAAACAAAAATTTTAATGGCCAAGAAACGCATCGAAAATGGAGGTAATTGACAGCACCATAAATAAAAATAACAATACAACAAAAATAATTCAACATACCTGCTGATTCGATAACCCGTTCATATCGAACACAATTACTGTTTACAACTTATAGTGATTTGAACACGCAATTAAATTAATATCACAAATTCTTACTTAAACGTGATGCATTTAGCATAAGCAAACCAATTCTTTCTATTCCAACATTCCTTAGGATAGTTTTTCACAAAACAGAATCCACAAAGTCTTCACAAACTTCTTATTAAGTAATTGGTGAAAGTGTTACACAAAGGAGAACAACAACAACCGGTAACATCACTTCCAGCTTTCCAAATTGCCCACTTACAGTGGCGCCGGAGTCAGCCTGGAAATGCGCGGTAAATTTAATTCGTATGTTAGGATAATACTTCCATATATAAAGAATATCTCGTCTCGGTACTGGTCGGTTATCCCCCCGCGAATTACATTCCATATCAACAATAACTTTTATTTATTTTCATAATAATAAATAAATATTTATTGTTGAGAGGCTCATGGGATCGCTATGTAATATTTTTACCCTCAAGCTTGCTAACCCATGACTGATGGACCTGTCGCGACATTTACAAACCCGATCACCGGACAACAGGGAGGGATAGTTTGGTTCCAGCCGAGGTGAAGGGCACGTTAGTGCCCGGAGACGACTACCCATTAAAACAAAGTGAGCCAAAGGCTTGTCAATATATCCTTTCAATGTTATATCCTCTTGACTGTTGTGCCGCAAATTGAACCAATGTAATTTGCAGGGGTATAACCAACCAGTACCCTCGTCTATCTCAAAGAAACTTCAAATTTAATCATCTCATTATTTTTATTGAATGATTTGGTTCATCACATTGCAATTAAATTCTGTACATTTTGACGTAATCATTGTTGAGAGTTTACAATAACTGTTATTTCAAGCTTCTACTGATTCTTTTTCGTTTCAAATGTGGGTGCCCCGAGTTCTATGTAAAACAGAGCCATTCTAAGCACCGAACCAGAAAGTCCATCAAGGGGTACCTATAAAACTGATTTTTTTGTATTTCAAGGTAAGTTCAATAAATGGCAAGGAGCATGAATACCAAGAAGTCAATTAATTACTCACGGAGCGAAAGGAAAAAGTTGGCAGCATAGGATGGGAAGCGTTAAGTTTTTATGCTCTAAAACAGTGGTTCTTAACCTTTTGCCTCTTGCATCCCACCTACCACCTTTTCAAAAAACTCTGGTCCCACCATGATATAAAGAAAAACCTCACTTTTTCAAATAAATATATTTTTACGTTTATGTTCCACCTAGACGACTTTCAAGTCCCACCGACAGAGAAACACTGCTCTAAAATATAAAACTTATCAAAGCACTTTATAAACCTTCATCTCTTTGCATATAAAACCAAATCTCCTAATCAGTGGAAGTTTGGTATAAGTGAAAAGACAAACCTAAACTTAAATACCTACAAAAACAATAACTATAATAGCACCAAATAAGAAACATTAAATTACCACATTTACAAGAATTATAATTGAATGATACTTAGTGAAACAATTATAATAAAACAATTTACAACTAGCTATCTTTGTTATGGCACAGCTCTTGACAATCTTTTACAGATCATACTTAATGAACCAAATTTCATATTTTTGATGTACTACGATGCCACAATTTTTTAATTTTTCAAGCAATGTGATTCAACTTCTTTTACATTGCCTTTACTAAAAATGAAGATTTCATTTAATTCAATATGCCATAATTTTCCAATTATAATACGCCTTTTTTTCATGAAAAATTGACAAAAAGTTAGGGTGCGTATTATATATGGTAACAAGCACACACAACTTTTTTTGGTAAGGAAACAATTTATATTTTCGAGCAATAAATTGTACATTTCAATGTATTTTGATAACATTCCTTTAAATATCGTTTTTTAAAACAAAAATAAGAATAATTATTTATTTACATACTTTAACTGTCCAAATCTTAGCCTCTGAATTCATTATTGCTGTCCTCAAATAGTCCGCCGGTGATTTTGTTCTCTCTCATTGTCTACGTAAATGGCGTCGCCGAGAACGTCGTCTTCATCCTCACTATCCACTTCAGCGAAATCATCATCCCATATGATGTCTTCTTCAGAACCTTCCATGGTGTTTGTGAGGCAACATGTTTTGCTTTTTAAGAAAAAATCAATGCAAGTTGCGAGCAACAAATATTATTTTACATACCTCAACCGGCTTGTGTGAGGACAGACTCAGAACTAGACGTGATATTCACGTAAACTATCTCGCTCGGCGGTAAGGCGAGAACTTTTATTCCAACTGACCAGATTATTACACAATGCGACACTGTATCGGTCTTTAAAGTGAAAGTCAAAACTATATAGACGTGAAGTTTTCATAAACACTCTCACACATAACTCGCTTGGAGGTAATGCAAAAACTGTTATTCAAACTGACCAGACTATTACACAATGCGACAATATAAGAGTTATTTGGTATATACTGAAAAGCATAACTCTAGAAAATGTCTATTTATTGACACAAATCAGACCTTATTAACAAACAATTTACAAGATCAAAGTATTGTTACATTTAAATGCAAAATCGTAGTTAAAACAAAGTTTTTAGTCTAACATAAATTGCATCAACAGCATAAAAGTTTTAAATTCATACCGTTCACAGTCACTTGTTAAAATTATCATTCATTAGTTACTGCATTCATTAACCTGACAGCTATTAGATATTTGGAATCATGATAAAACTTTATTAACAAAATGTATTAAAAAATCATCTCAAACAAACTGCATTTTATCAATCTCTTAAGTTTCACAACAGTTCTTAATAAAAACATGGAACATCCACGGTTTATTTTCTTCATCAATACCGCATCTGATACGCTGTAAATGGACCCTTAGGCTTTCCTCTCATTCTACGACTGTGAGGAGATTGCCTGAATGTGCTGGGACTGCCTCTAACCTCCTGAGCACCACCCCTGTGTATCTGAGTGCTCCGTCCTCTGCTTCCAATGGGTTCTCGTGCTGCAAAGACAGTGAAGGAACCATCATTAAAGAAAATAACAATTGGAAACAAGAGTGTTTTTCACAGCAAAACCAAGATACTTTCAAATTCAGCCAAAAAGTATATTAAAGCTTACTTAAACCCCAAGTTGCCTAAAACCATGTAACTTGAAAATATCTATTAAAACAGTTTTAACATTTCCAACCTCCTCTGAAAGAACTGTCCCCCTGGCTTGGTTCACTCCAAACGATGGGAACAGGGCGAACACTCTCTTGCCGGCGATTGAAACCTATGCGGGTTGAGCGACGTGCCATACTTGTGCTACGCCTTGCCGTTTGCTGTCCCCTCCACGTGCCTCTGACTGCTGTGGCATCACCTCCTGAAGATGATGCTTCTTGAACACCTGGAAAAATTTACATTACGCAGTGTTTAATTTTCTTCCTTCCTTATTTTCTACTAGGGCTTACCAAGGACCAAACAACAGGAATATTACACCGATGAACTATTTAAACCTTAATATTAATAAAAAAGGATGATAAACCTAAACTGAAGAGTAGAACCAATACTGAATATTTCTTGATAAATAAGCTGCCAGACTTGGTAGGAAGAGGTAGTTCCAATATTCACTGAAGAGCACAATTACAATTTTTTTAATTCACAAAACTGAATATATTTACACATTGTAAAAGCAAACATTATATTATTCTTTATCAACTCTTCCTAAATATATATAACACACTATAAAGGAAAGCGCATTCTACTTAAAGTTGTAATTTTGAATGCATGAAAGATTGTTCTTTTTTTTTTCAAGGAAAAACTGAAGATTTTTTAGGCAATGTAAAAGATCCAGGGATCGATCCACTTACCTAGGATTTTTTTTTATTTACCAATTTATCCCTTACAAACAATGAAAAACATTAATTTGATGATAATAAAATGAACTCTCACTGAAATACTTTATTATTTAATTTAAAAATATTACACAAGTTATTCTTTAAGTTCGGCAGGGTATTCAAGTTATTTAATGGCACTGCTCGTATGCCGTATATACCCAGGTGTAAGACGCACCTTTTTCCTAAAAATTTCTGCTAAAAAGCAGGGTGCATCTTATACGAGGGTATATATTTACCAGGGCATTTATTATAATGGACCGACATTAGAAAATGTCATCAATTTTACGTCCGTGCGTTGAACTGCAACTATTTATTCTGTTTCGACTGATATTTAAAACTGTCGCCTTCACACTGGGAAACCGCTCAACTATGTAACTGCTCTTTTCATAAATGGCAAATTTTTATTACCGACCTGAGTGAAGTACTGTCTTACTTACTGTTAATACAAACTGAAGTACACATATTTTCTTTAATTTACTTATCTCAATGATACTGACAATAAAACAAATAATTTTTCTGTTGAATGATAAGCATGTGACAGAAATCGAATTCTAGAAACAGATTCATGCTATACACAGGTACATAAAAAAAATCAAAGAATATGGTGCCAAAAACCTCTCTGCGTATTATACACGGGTGCATATTATATGTGGGTATATAAAGTATTTTGAAAGGCATGTTACATAAATCTAATCAAATTTTATTGAGAGCCAAGTTGTTCAGTAATTAGGATTAATTTGCACATTAAAATGCCATCACAATCTAACATCAAGGGCTTTCCACTAACAGTCTTTCCATTCAAAATATTTTTAGATTTTACTCAAAAATTAACTAAGAAATAAGTTGTGAATTGATTTACAACACATTTGGAATAACAGCTAGAATCAGGTAATCTAATTCAACAATTGAACATTATATATAATGGGCAGCCTCAAAATTGTAACCTTATTCCGAAGTCACAGTAAACATTTTAGGCAAAAATCAATAATTCACAAATAACTACTGATTGGAATACAGTCAACATTCAAGATAGCACCTTAATTGTTTATAGCTAAAAAAGTATTCTCTATCATCAACTCAACAAATTAACACTAAATGAATTGATGAATGCATTTTTAATGACAAATTTCAACATGCACACAAGGATAAGATACACAAAATTGACTGATATAGCACTAAAAAATAATTAAAATTTGGTAAGGTAATATTCCTTGGAGTCTACTCTAAAGTTAGATCCAAAAGAGTAATGCTTAATAAAAAATTCAACACAATTTAAAACTAATATATAGAGGCCCCATTATAGAAAAGATGTACCGTATATACCCGAATATAAGACGACCCCCCATTTTGAACTCCTAATAAAACGAAAAAATTTATTATTCACAATGACAGAGGTTTATTATGCCATTGACTAATAAACATTGAACCAATTGAAATAAGCAATTTTGTAGTGTTAGTTGGCATATACAGTTGCTTTCCTTCAAATGTCTATCAACGACTGATTTTAACTTCTTACAGGACCTACTATAAAGGCGACGTCAATGCAAGCGTTTATTTAGATTGTCAATGAAGAGAAGATAACAATAACGCTTTTATTTCGTCTATTGGAAGGTTTAATTGGCCTTAAATGAATCGGAGGCAACAATGAGAGTCTCATTGGTAATGCCCGGAATGAGTACGAAAAATCCGAAAAATTTCGAAAAAGAATGCGTATTACTGAAAAATTCGAACGTGTAAACATCGCAAGAATAAGATAGTATAGAGCTTTAGCCGTCGAATAAAGCGAAAAAGAAGAAAATCGGTCTGTATTTACGTATGTATTTTAATAAATAAAGTAAAAAACCTTGCACTCTGAAAAATCAAAAATCCCGTGTAAACTTATGGAAAAATATAATTGTCTCCTGGATTCAAACCCGGGGCACTTTAGCAAACGAAAATATTTTTCCAGAGACCTCATAGCCAGTAGAAACAAAATGCCGTTTACCGCATATCTTTATGACAAATGGTTCTTGAGAAATATGCCGATATAATTACGCGAGACTTCATACTCACGGAGCTTTACTACACGCATAATATATAGGATAAAATTCAAAAGAGTATTTGTATTCGAATACATTTGAATCGATTCAATTTCTACTACTACTTTTAATAATCAATTGTTTTGATTGATTTTAAGAATCGAATATTTCGATTAAATCTTCATTTGGTTCCTCTGTCAGTCAAATTATTACGCACCGCCCGATTATAAGATGACTAGCGATTTTTCTGTCATAAAAATTGGAACAAAACCTCGTCTTATATTCAGGTATATACAGTATATATGGCACTGGTTTTGACTAGTTAAATACTTTTTTAATGTGACTTGACAATATTTCCATGGTTGATTTCATTAATGCTATATAATTTTTAACCAGCCACCATTTATTATTAATTTCTCTAATGACGCAACTGGCCTAAATTTATAGATTAATTTAAAATCTACCTTCATTTCCATCGCCCATGTCAGTTACATCATCATGTTCACCACCCGAGGCTTCTCTTGACTGATCATCTCCTTCAGCTGTTAATTCAAATTTAGTATAGTTAGTTTACATAAAATTTAATACAATAACTATACATAAACATCCACAAAAAATTAATACCCACAAATCACAACTCTGCTAAATGAGGTACTACTGTATCTAACAACATCCATACCTGATATCTGAGACTGTGAGGGAGGGAGGCCAGAACCGGGCTCCTCCATTCCGTCATCTCTACCACCTTCAACTTGGCCATCACCACTTTCCTCTGCAGGAGCTGCGGTCACCCTGATGGCAGGGATGCCAACATTGCTCACAATGGAACTGTTATTTGGCCCTCCTTCATCACGATTTGTGGAGCTAGGAGCCTCAAGGGATGAGGACGAAGTGGCTCCTTCTCCATCACCAACATGTCCGAGTGCCAACTGCTGTTCTCTCCTCTGCTCTTGCTCCTCCAACTGACTGCTCACTGTTTGTGTAACTTCAGAAGACATCTCAACAGGGATGGCATCTCCTGAAAGTGAAAAAAGATGGGCATTATTAAGTATTCTAAAACTTTGAAGGTGTTTTATTAAACTAATACACTTTCCTTTAGTTCCTTATAACTAACCAATATCCTAACCCTCTTTTAACTATCTTCCTATATTCTAGATCCTTCTTTATAAAACTTCCATCAAGCAAGAATGGATAGGTAGAAATTTGCATGTTTTTACATCAATTCAAAAGTTTAATCACTGATGAAATCAAACATCACAAATAATATGTACATATATCACATCAGCAGGCTTGAATTTCGAAAATTAAAAACTAAAAACTTGTGACTTGTATCTAACTCATGATGTATGTTGACTGCAGTATCCATAAACTGATTTAATAAATTGAACAAACATCTCAGCTACAAAGTAGCCACCCTCCAAAATCATTTATTATTCACTGATTTAAAATGAATTTCAATGCAGGTGGCTCCTTTGTAGCTGAACTCGATAAAGATAACATTGATATTCAGTTTTTCAGTATAATCTGAGCGAAGTCTTTGTGTCAATGTTGTTCTTCGATGAATAGAGAATCTATTTGCCTCATAAACATGGTAATCCAATCATCACTTGCCTTCAAATGCTGTCATGATACCTTGAACGATAACGCCATTTACAAGGCCTTCATCTGTATAGCCTCCTGTTTAACCACTGTTGCATTTTTCATGAACAAATGCCACTACTTGCTCTTCCATAACTGTAGCACCCTTCTCTGCTTTCCATGTTTAACTGGTGCACTTTAGTTTTTTTTTCAATTTTTCCACCGCCGCACATTTGTTTCATGAACACCAAATTTTCATGCAGCGACACAATTGTTCATTTCTTCAGTATGTTTTACCACCATGAGTTTAAAGTTCTTGTTGTAACTATTATGCATTGATTTTGATATCTGTGATGAAGTAGAAGCTCTACTCTCAACATAATCACCCATATTTTACTGTAAAAACATGGAATTCCTTTAACAAAAGGTTGAGCTTATGTGAAATCAACACGTGAATTGTATAACTAACTCAACCAGCATTTTTGCTTTCAACAAGAACTAGGTACTATATTTAGCTTTAGCCACACTGAGATACATTGTAGCGCATGAAGTATCTGGTTTTGGAACTCAAGCATAACATTGTGTTAGTTTAGCAGCCAGCATGATGACATTGTTTCTTGGCACATAGCTTGGCTGTCTAGCGACCCAGTCCTCCATTGTGATAGAATAGAATTACATCTGCAGGCATCAAAATGAATGTCATCCACTTTTACAACATATGATTGATTTACGCAAAGTTATTCCATACTGTGCGAATATAAGATGACTTGAGATTTTTAAGGCACTAAAATTGGAAAAATCTCATCTTATATTCGTGTAAATATGGTATATATAGCATACCTATGACATTAGTTTAATAGAGAAAGATATGGTAGTTAAAATATTATTTTCTTTTATAGATATTAATAGAAATTTTAAAAATACCCAATTCAAACTTTTCTAACTGATGACAGTATAACTAACTAATGCAACCATCTATAACGGGAAAAATCCTAAATCAAATCCAGGTTGTGGCTACATTTTTTATTTCCTGAATTAATCTTGCCATGGGAACATAAAAGAAATAATATAACTCAGGGAACACATTACCTTGAGGTGACACTTGCAATGGTGTAGTGGGAACACTCCTACCAGTTCCAGATTCTTCCAACTGTGAAAGGTCCATTCTGGTATCATCAATTCCTTCTGAAGCAACTTGAGCCAAGCCACCTATATCATAAAATTGAGCCCATATTAGTGACTGAGATGAAATATATCATTTACTTCCTAAAAGTTTAGCAAAGGATAAATAAAACCTATTTGAAAAGAATTCACAAAAAAATGTCAGTACTCCTTATAGGCAAAATGAATAACAATATACAATCCTAATACAGGAACTTGACAAGTTCAGAGGAGTATTAATGGGTATTCATGTTCTCAGAAACATAAGTCCTATAGTCCAATATATCAGCTCCAACTTTAAACTCGAATAATGAACAAAAGGTAACTTTTTTACATTACGATTGTTACTAGCTGAAAGGTTATACATTTTTTCATACTTCATGTATAATATTTTAATTATAATATTTTCCGAAGTATTTTTATAAGCAATCGCAATTATAGTTCTCCTTCTGTAGCATTTTAGCACAACTCATCAGTGCGGAAGTTTAAAAATTGAAATACTTTGGCAATTATTCAGTCTATAAATGATAGGAATTATGATATATATCTTACAACATTTTCACAGCATTTATTTCAACTGTAATATCTTTATCCTCCAAACGATTCCGTTTTCTTTCTTGTAGATAACTTTTTTCATAATCAACTTTGTAAGCAAACTAACTAATCTTCGCCAAGTTATTTTACATTTCATATCTGTTAATATATTGTCATCAGAATGCTATGTATCTAAAGCTGATGCATGTTTTTTCTATCTTGAACTAGCTAGCGGCTTTCCCTAAACAAATTACACGTGCGAAGACCATCCGGTCCAGTGGTTCTCAAACGTAGGATCGCGACCCCCAATGGGGGTGGCAAGACAATTTTGGGGGGTCAAGAGCATTGCTCATTATGCCAACTGATTTTTTTCTCATTCTATCAATTCTTCAATTTTGATTTACAGATTACTAGCAGAATTTCCCGTTGAATTTCAACAGATTTAGTGAAGCTATTACAGTACAACATAAAAACTCTTTAAAATACCTATATAGTATATACTTTTAAAATTACAATTAGCTTTTCTTAACAATTAATCATATTTGTTTGTAACAATCCCTTTCCGAACGTATTGCATTCAAATATAACGATATTTGTATTTCCTATCATATATATCACTTTCGCCAAATCCACCTTCATTTCTTGTGTAATTATGCCTATGAAATGTTTACATTTATGTCTTGTAAGCAAGAAACCCGTGAAACAGTTGTCCATGATTGAACACTGACTGGTAAATGTACACCAGATACGTGAGCCTATTTACATTAATAAACATTATAATGTAGAATATAATTATTTTACTTACAAAAAATGTAAGATTCCAGTATTCAATAGACGAAAGAGGGTTCAATTACTTTCATCAATAAACGCTTCTTGAATAATAATCATTACCTATTTACGCTGCTATCCATAAACATCGATCGTTTCGTTGTTTAAACAAAAGTGCGAATCGAACAACGCTAAACTTTCGTCTATTTGTAAGCTTCATTGAAGCTAACTGAATCGGAGGTAACAATGATGGCCGCTTTGGCAACGACCGCCGTAAAGAGTACGAAAAATCCACAAAATTTCGAAACAAATAGCGTATTTCTGAAAACTTCGATCGTGTAACATGTAAACTTTGCAGGAATAAGATAGTATAGAGTTTTATTCGCCGAATAAAGTAAAAACGAAAAAAATCGGTCCATATTTACGTATTTTAATGCTTGAAGGAAGAATAACTTGCAAGTCAAGAAATGGATTCATACATGTTATCTTATGAAAAATGTTAATCCCCTATATTGGCAGCACTGATTAATCCCGGTTGACCAAACCTTGACCATTCACTAAGTTAGGTTGTAAGGAAGAATCGCACCAAATTTGGTTATTCTAGCTTTTATCGATTAGGAGGAGTTCCATGAACAAACACACAAACACACACTTCAAAATATAACATAGTAGATAAGTCTAATTTTTCTTTCCTTGAGGGTTGGAATCTTCAAAACAAAGCAATTGTTAATTTTAATATACATGTATATGTATTTAATATAATAATAAAACTTTAATTAATACTGCAACTTATACTAGCTTCGCTCATTTTCTTGTCCTCAAATTTCTCATCCTCATTGTAATTCATGGCTATATCTGAATTTTTGATGAAGTAATTTCTTTTTGGGAAATGTGGAAACAAGTGAAAAAATCTCCTATGACTGGGAACTGAACCTTCTACTCGCCGAGCGGATATTCAACCACTGAACTACCGTAGCAAACTAATTCTCCTGTAGCCATCTGTGCACAACAATAAGTATATTCCAGAGTATTTATATCTATATCTATAGTTCACCCTGCAAGCCACCGCAATGGTGTGTGGCAGGGGGTGCAATAGCACCAAGGTAAAGTGCATAATAATGTATAGTATCATTCTACGTCGGCTGATTTCTTTTCGTAACTTCTGTTCTGCTCAGCTATCGTTCTAGGGAAAAACGAGCCTTTATACCTCTCAGTCCTACAGGCTATCTCTCTTATTTTACAAGGATGGTCCATTCTACCAATATAAGTTGGCGCTCTTATTATTTCTTCGACATCACTGGAGAATATATGCGTTCTAAATCTTTCAAGAAGTTTTAACCTAGAGCGTGATCGGCGCTTAGCTAGTGATTCCCATCCTAAGTCCTGTATCAAGGCTGTAACACTTTTGTTTCTATCGTAACAATTTTTGACGAATCTAGCGGCTTTTCGCTGCACTCTTTCTAACTCTGAGATTGATCATTTCGCGTATGGATCCCATATGCTAGACGCTTACTCTAATAGCGGTCTTACTAACGAGAAGTAACATATCTCTTTGACTTTTTCCTCACTTTTACCTACTATGCATTTGATGAATCCTAGTTTCTGTTTAGCCTTCCCGCATATATTTCGTATGTGCATATCCCACGAGAGGTTGCTTGTTAAAGTAACGCCTAAGTATTTGACGGAATCGGCTAGTTTTAGCTGGACGCCTTCAACAGTGTAATTCGTCGTGTCAATGTTTTTGTTTCCCCAGAATCTCATAAAGGAACACTTTCCTAAGTTCAATTCTAACTGCCACTCTTTACACCACTCGAGAATTGCATTTAAGTCGTCAGAAAGTAATAATTGATCATTAGGACTGTTAATCTCTCTGTAAACTACTGTATCATCCGCGAATAACTTGATTTTACTTTTAATAACCTTATCTAAGTCGTTTATGTATAAAAGGAATAGTAGGGGGCCGATTACACTTCCCTATGGAATGCCTGAGGCTACGCTGACTGAATCTGATTTAAATCCATCTATAACTACTATTTGTTCACGCTCATTAAGAAAGTCCCTGATCCACTCGATTATCTTTCGATTTTTTCCACAGTCATTTAATTTCTTCACTAACTTACTGTGCGGGACTTTATCGAAAGCCTTCTTGAAGTCAAGGAAAACCGCATCTAACTGAGTCTTATGGTCTCCTGATCTTAGTATATCGTGAATGAACAGAGCAAGCTGTGTTTCACAAGATCTCGTCTTCCTGAAGCCATGCTGATATTTACTTAGCAAGTTCTGACTATCTAAGAAGTCCATCACGGAGCTAACGATAATGTGCTCGAGAACCTTGCAAGATAGGGAGGTAAGCGAAATTGGCCTGTAATTTTCTCTGTCGTCTTTTTCCCCACCTTTGTGTAACGGCGTTATAAAGGCTAATTTCCATTCCTTAGGTACAACGGCATGACTAAGTGACTTATTGAAAACTATTTCGAGATAAGGTGCTATTTCCAGTGCTAACTCTTTGAATACTCTAGCTGGTATCTCTTCTGGACCCGGAGATTTATTTGACTTGATATTTTTAAGCTGATGAGCTATCCCTTTCGCTAATATGACTATGTCGTTCATTTTTTCCTTGCCTGGTTCGGGTGCCACGACCTTCGCTCTCACGTCTTCGGTAGTAAATACACTCTGAAAAAATAAGTTTAACAAATTTCCTTTATCTCTGCTATCGCTAACTACCTCTCCTTGGTCGTTTATTAACAGGGCTACAGTTGGGCGTTGACCTTGAACTTCTCTAACATATGACCAAAAGCATTTGGGATTTTCAAAGTGCTGCATGCCATTCTAAAAAATAACTTGGGAGCTTGCCGAATTGAAAATTGAGAACTCCAAATTAATAATAACTAACACCTCTGAATTTCCTGACTGATGAATTCTTTCAAAAAATGCTTGGTTTTTTTATACGCATGAAAATATAAAAAAATTTCATGAGGGAAAGATTAAATTAGAAAATAATTTTTTCCTCCAGTGGACTTTTGTATAACATTTTTATAAAACTTCTTTTTAAATGGAAAAACTATCATAATAGATGCAGCATTAAAAAAATGCAAAATTTGCAAGCCTATGCATTTCCCTATTTTACTAACCTCATATGCAAACACAATGAGAGGAAGACAATTTAAATGGAATTTAAAAGGTCTATTAAAAATAAGGCAATGTCAGTTATAAAATAACCATGATTTACAACCACAAAAAGATTGCCAATAATCAGTCGTTTTCAAACAAACCTAACAAATACATGACAACCTAACATATCCACTATCATACATGAAACAGCCAAGAAGATAGAGGAATGAGAGAAACCTGTAATATTATATCACAAATCACGACAGAACAAAAACCTTTACTATGGATCACTTAGGCAGTTCCTTTCTTTTAAAAATCATGAAATAACAATGGGCATATAAAATTCTTTAACTTTAGCCTCAGACTTGGTTTTGATCATTTGAGAAGAAGCCAGGAATATATGGCAAAAGCTAGGCATAATTAAGGATAAATGGGAAGTGGTAGGGTTAAAAGGGAAAGTATAATGTTGCAAATATAATACAAAGAAACATGTTAGACCTTCAACAAGCTTCTTTAGAATGATCAATCTGCAATTTTATGCATAAGGCTGATAAATTATTACACTGATTCTTTCAAATGTGCAAAAAAATCAGCCCATAACTGCCCAGCTTACACCACATATTGCTATAACTTCTACCATCAAACCTTTTACCTGTCATCACTGGCTTATGTTAACATGCATTAACATGCATTAAAATAAAAAAATCCAAGTTCGATAAAAAATATCAAATAAGGCATTTAAAACAGATTAAAATCCTAAGAAATTAATGGAAACTCATAAGAAACAATTAAGAGACATAAAAAACTACATTTAATATTTTTTTATTAAATACTTTGAATGACCAATTATTACTCCAAATGATGTTTTTTTTGTTTTAGGCATTGCACTCTTCAATACATCAATGTAAGAATGGGTATATTCAGATCAACCTTAGGATACCATTGAAATTTTGAGAAATAAACAATGTGTTACTCCCAGAGAGCACCTCACCATGAAGTACTTAAATCTCGGTGAAAAACATTTCCATAAGTAAGCTAATTACTATCAGAATCTGACCTCATCGACAAGATTTACTCAGTTAATTCTAACAAACACTGACTTCAATGATAACAGGATGGTAATACAGATTCTGGGGCTAAATGGCAATTTCCAGAAGATGGATAAAGGAGTTTTTGAGATTAGAGTAAGTAGCATAATTGTTATATTTTCCAATTACTATGAAATCAAAACTTTAATCTATTAATAATCTAATCTCTATTTCATCAAAAGCAAAATTTAAACATCTGAACACTAACATTTTTTGATGTTGATATGTAATCTAGAATTGAATTGATGGATTTCTCACTGTGGTTCCACGTTACAGCACTTTTTATGTATGTTAATAGCTGTTTGTACCTCTCCATCATCTCCTTATAGTTACCTAATTTGAAGTTTATTTATAATGTAGTGAATAATTTAACCCTAATCCTATCAGGCTCTATCACTGATGTAAACTACTGGGATGTGACTTAGGGACACATGATATATTTGCAAGATATGATTTATTTGGACACTATTATTAATGGTTACAGATTATACATGGTTAAATAGATCGAGTTGGCATGTCATCAAAATGCACGTAACAATGTAATGCGGTAAATTTATTTTTAGACATACATGCGCGAAAAATCGGACTACCAAACAATGGATCCCAAATTTTTTTATAGTCTACTATACATTGTATATATAGTCCAGCGTTAACTGGCAGTCCAATAAATGCCCTTATTTAACACAAGACGCATTGACAAAGTACATTTTCGTTACATTGCATCAATGTGTCTCTGAGTCATTTTATATTAGGGTCTATATAAATGAAACACAAAGAGTTAAAAAAAAGTTAATGGTGTTTATTTATGTAGAAATATAAAATAATAGAATACACAAAATCTCACTGCCAAATAAATTTAATTGTAGAAGTAATCGTGAATAAAAATAAAAATGTCTCTCTACGTCACAGCCTGGTAGGATTAGGGTTAATCAACATAGGCCATACGTCTTTTTTAAAGAGATACATGATCATATACAATGAAAATTTTCCTTAATATCCAGATATCTTCTTGAACCCAAAATTTATTTTATACTTTTCAGTGCACTTTATAAAAAAAATATAGGTAATTGAAAAAAATTTTCTTATATATTTTTATTACTTCACAAAAAATCACGGGGAGTGGCAACAACCGAACATCCGCATGGAAGGGGTCGCATGGCAGATTTGCCTGAGAACCACTGATCCAGTCAGTCCTGCGGAAGTGTATGTTTCGTCTTTCTCTGCGGACTTTATACTTTTGTTTAGTGGTAAAGCATCTTTCTGTACAGAACCGTTTCCTTTGTTTAGTGCTAAAGTGTATTTATTTCATTCAGTGAATCTTTTTTTGGTGTTTTATAGATTTTTCTTTGGGATGCAAACATTGGAGGCTTTGAATTTTATAAATTAAAATTCTTTATCTCATTATGGCGGGATCTTCGTCGTGCAAAAGTGTGAATGCGAATAAAATCCTCAACTATTTAGGTACTATATCTGATGATAGTGAATCATTATTTTCATCAGAAAATGATGTTGAATCTGAAAGTGACTAATTTTATTCCAGAAATGAGTCTGCAATAGTGAATCTAATGGAGAGGATGAAGATTGGAGAGACATTGTAGCACCTGAACAGCCTCCTCATATACACCACATCTTCCAGGAAATGAGAGGTCCAAAACACGAACCTACATCTGATGCTCCCCCAAATGCATATTATTTCTTTTCTTTATAGATTCCCTTTTCACTCTCTGTGTCACAGAAACTAATCAAGATGCCCAGCGATATCTTTCCACACATGCTGAAAGACTATCACTACCGCTAAAGAAGTGGAAAAACATTACAGCAGCAGAAATGAAGACATTCTTAGCGTGTGTTATGGACATGGGACTAAACAAAAAACTCTACTATATCCTGCTATTGGTCAAAGTTTCTTCTCAATCATTTCCTTGGTTTGGTAAAATGTTTTGTAAACATCGCTATCAAACTATTTTGATAGACATCATTATACGCCTCATGAACAACTGAGCATTGATGAAAGTCCAGTGGGAACAAAAAATTAAACAATTTTGATGCAGTACCTTAAAAATAAGAAATACCATCGTTGGGGTATCAAGTTCTGGATGCCCGGTGATTCAATTTCGAAATATTGTCTTGCTTCCTTTACCTATAAAGGTGCTAAGTGTATTGAAGAAAAAGCAGAATCAACTAAACATCCTCAATTTTTGACTTATGAAGCGTATGTTTATTAATTGATTTACTCGTCTCAGAAGATGACATAAATTTCATTAATTTAGCCTTATGAGCCTTGATATCATACAGCATGGAAGATCTGATGTTGAATTCTTTTGCTATGGCTGCTCTATTTTTTCCTTTTTCAATTCGTTTGATCAGCTCCAGCTTTTGTGTTAGCGTTAAACCAACCTTTTCTCTCCTGTTTCTTGCTTTTAGGTATTTATTTTTATGCCATATTCAATGGATGGGTAATTTTTTAAATAATAAAAAGCGATAAAACTGGAAATTGTAGAAGTACACCAAAACATCTAGACAATGCAAATGGCTTACGTAACCAAAAATGCCATGCTTACTCGGCAGCCACAGAAGTATACGGAGTAAATACGTAATATATATATCTTATATTTTAAGAAATTTTAAAGTGGAAGTTGTGGTATTACACATATACAATTCACACAAAAATTCATAAAAAAAAGAAAAAGAAATACAAAATGAATTTTATTTGTGTAATTGCCGGTATCTAAGGCTGGCCCGTTCTAAATAGCTGGATAGCACAGCTTTTACTGTATGTGTATACGTGTTATATGGGATGTATAGGCCAAAAACCATGTTTCTTGTATATAACGTAGTCACGCTTATAACAAAGCAATGAGTCGGTCCCCTCAAATACGTATTAAACGAGTTTTACTGTAGTTATAACTTTGATTTTATTATTTAATTTATTCTAATAGTTTGTATTAAAAAGGATTTTCATAAAATGAAATGTAACATGTTCAATTCATATGAATATTTTCAATAATCTACAGTAAAAAAAGTCACGCGGGATTTTTAAATAATACTTGATGTTTTTAAAAAAAATAGGCTTTCAATTTTTGGGGGAAAAGTCATAAACAGCCTGAGAGTGTAATGGTTAACTTCAAGCAACCAAATAAAAAATCACTTTCATCAAGGAAAAATAAGATGCTAACATTAAGATAAAAAACACATGTAAGCTTTTGTAATTTGAATCTCCAAACCTGTCCTTGCAGCAGATGGCGTCACAGAGACAGGTGCAACAGCAACTGGCTGCTGATTGTCTGACGTTGATGCAAAGGTAAACCTTGCAGTAGGAACTTGGGGTGAGCTAACAGCCTCTCCAAACCCATCAGTCCGGCGAGGAACATAAAGAGTCGGTGTACTCGGGACTATGCTGTCATCTACGCTCTCTTCAAAAGACTGTGGGGGCTAGAAGTAATGTAGATATCAGTCATTTTTATAGATACTTGTAAATTTTACCTGATAAGTATCAAACACATTTGGCAAGACACAGTTTAAAGTAGCATATGTAAATCTACTTTATGTGGGAAAATTAATTTATCCAAATAATTATTTTAGATTTTGAAGTTATTTTTCAGTACATATAGAAGACAAACCAGGATATTATAACAACAATTTCACTAACAACAATTACCATATATACGTGTGTATAAGTCAATCTCAAGTATAGGTCAATCGCAACTTTTTTAATAAAAACTTGTTTTTTTTTTAATATCTCGTTTATTAGTTGACCTCAGTTTTTCAGGTGTAATAAATCGATTATTTTTATTTAATACGTACTAATCGATTTATTTCCATGTAAATAATCCACAAAAGACTATTTGTTGCATCTCCATAATTCTTCAAATATCAAATTAACTACGTAGTGTCAAGTAGCAGCGAAGCAGTGCAACATCCTCCCTTCCCCCCAAACAAGGTGTTTCTTTGTTTTCATATTATGGAGTTTACATATTGCGCCTCTATCTTGCTGTCGTTTTTTGTCCTGCCTCCTTCACATTACCAAAGGTTGCATTAGCAAAAATTGCTTAATTAATTGGGAAGCATCAGAGATCAACTTATCATCACCGAATTTTATAATAACTTTACTCTTTCATATACATCGATATTTAAGTATTCGATAGTTATCAATACAGTTTAAATACAACAATAGTTTCAATTCCATCACATTTTAAGAACCATAAGGCAAATAACATCCTGTGTTTTAACCTAACACAAATATTACTCATGTATAAGTCGACCTCAAAATTTTTCACTAAAAGTTTGGTCTTAAAAACTTGACCTATACTCAAATATATATGGTACTTAAAAAGTTTTCTAAACATTGATATGGTGGAACCTCGTATGAAACACCATATATTGTCATCAGCCATAAAAGATTCATTTATATGAAAAACACTTTCAACTGTGCAGAAACAATTATACACAATGTGTTATTACATGCCACTAAGATTGAAATAGTCTTTATTCTTTGGATGATAAAATAGGCATTTAGAAAAAAGGTTATTTCTATCCTTGAATCTCTGGCAAATCCTCACCAATAATAGCTGTTGTTGTTGCTGATGATGATGTGGCCCATGCTGCTGAAATCTACCTGGGTGCAATCGGGAACATGGTGCAGGAGAGGCAGAAGTGGGTGCCACACGTGGAGTTGCGCCAACCACAGTGACAGCTGGGGATGAGGAAGATGATGTTGGTACAGTTGCAGCTGTCGATGTGGCAGAGAGGATAGTCACAATTTGGGCACTGCTGCTATGGCTCACTGACACGCCAGATGATTGATCAGGTACCTCACCACCTCCAATCCTCTCCCGAGACGACACACTAGGCTCATCTAAAACAGGATATATGGTAGAAATAACAAAGACCAATCTTTTCCGTTAAAAGATTAAAATTTACTGTCAATAAAATGGCAAAGGAAAGGTTTGGTAGAGTTAGAATCTAGCCTCGTCCTACCTTAGTCCTCACCTATGTGATGGAAATTAAAGTACAGAACCCGGCCCTTCAGAGGGTTCATGTTGAACGAATTCGGCTAATTCGGGAAATGGGTTCCAATCAGTGGCGTATCCTGATCATCGATGGTTGATATGAGGTTAGGGTGGAAAAAAAAAGTTTTATGCAACCCATATTACATCAAGGAAAAAAATCCAACTGTCATCTCTAGGGAAATAGCGGAACTACTAGTACAGTAAAATGACAAACTGCACTCTTGAAGGCATTGAGCGAATTATATCTACTCTTTCAAGGTGTCCTGGCATTTATGCGGTGAGCGATCAACACAACCTTGTTTTCGAAGCGAGCGACCAGAACCGCCGTTGTGGCAAATACTTTGTATTTCAGCATTTTCTTTGTAGTTTTATCGCCGTTTTAAGTTGTGTTCTTACACTGTTATGGAAATGAACGAAAATTTAATTTCCGAGATCCAAAAGAGTTCCATCCCATAGAATTTAAAAGATAAAAATTATTTTAATCATTTTTGGCCGATTACCAAGGCTGAAGCCGATATTTGGTGCATCACTAATTTATGCTAATGGAGATATTCGGCTTTGGCCTCGGCCGAATACTGATTTTAATATTCGGCCATTCGGTATTCGGCCAAAATGAGTATTCCGTGCATCTCTAATAGAGAGTGATATTATGGAATCCTTGAAATGTGAAGACATAACTGATGGGTCAATATGTTAACAAAATAATCCATACAAGGCAATGAATTTCCCTTGGCGATGAATTTTCCGGTGGTGAATTTTCCGTGGCGGTTATTTTTCCGGCGGTGAATTGCTGGCCGTGAATTTTCCAGATAACATAATCGATGAATTTGCAACAATAAAATACCATAGAATGAATTTTCAATAAAGTACCTATATATGCGCAATGGAAGACGAGTTTTTATAGATCAGTATTTTAAATTTAAATTCTTGATAATTATAAAATGAAAATTGTTAGCAGATTGCATTTATCATTTATTTTTACTATGATTATATTCTTGACAGCATTTTGATGTGATATTTTTAATATACATTACTTAGATTTATATTTTTCCATAAAATACTTGTATTTATCACGTAAATAAAAATAACCTGCAATATATTTTCTGAGTACAAATTTTAAAAATCTTTATATAAACTGTACACATCAAATTCCTAGATACTGATGAATTGGTGACCCACAAAGGTGGCGGGGGGGGGGGGCACAGCAATATTTTTCCTGCCTCAGGGCAGCCAAATCTCTGAAGCTGGCCCTGCATATCACATACTATGAGTGTGTACAAATTTCAAAATTCTTCTTAAAATAAACAAGTTAGGGAAGTGTACAAAGTGAGTGCATTTCGAGCAATGGAGTATTAGAAAGAAATGATATACTTACATGTAAGGGAAATAGCATTTTAAAGTTCTTTTCTTCACCATAAATAATCCATTTTCTTCCTATTTAAAAATAGTGCGTGCACACATAAGGAAATAAAAATTTTGTTTGTGAGATTGTTTATGTTAGCAACAAAGAAGTAACCATGCAAGAAAAAAAATGTATTCACAAAATTTCAAATCGTTAGAAAAAATAAGAACTACAATAAAACTTGACGAATAAAATATAATTATTAAGCCCAAAACTTCCCCTTTTAAAATTTAAGATCAAAGAAATTTCAGCACGATAAATAATAAAGAAAGCTACTGATGACGCTCAACGTATACAGTGGAATCCCGATGTAAGGTTCTCCCATTTAAGGTTTTCCAGCATTTAAGGATGTTTTTTTTTTGCGGCCCCGACCAAAGCCCATGTAAATAATGTATTATATTACCCAATTTAGTGTTTCTCAATTTTGTGAATTGCCTGCATTTAAGGTACAAAATTCTGGTCCCTAGACGAACATCACCTCGATTTATGGTGTTTTTACACAATGAGGCACGACAATATATTATTATTTAGTAAGTTGCAATGTAATAATTCACACTATTCATCGACGATGCAACACATACTGGCAGTGTTACATAAAATAAACCCAAATAATTAATATTTTGTCATGCTGTGTTTTGTCAATCCACCTTTCATCCTCAAGTCACCTGTTACGTAATTTACGAAAGTTGCAGTGACGTCATTAGGTGAACATGGATTTTGTTACACTTTGGTTCCCAGGCGCTCGCTCTCTAATATGACCTGTTAGCTAGATGTGCCACTCGTGTGTACTACGGTCATATTTATTGTGTTAACCCGAAAGGAGACAAACCCCCAAAAATGAGAAGGTTTATTCAGAAAAATGCTTCTTTTATATCGAGGTAATGTAATTCAAACTTCGGGTGTACCTATTCATCCATCGCTGGAGCATTTCCCTATCCCGCACAAGGCAAGCAATCATATTTGAGTTTTTTGCATAAAGTGCCGAAATGTAACGAATGTGCTTAAAATCTAATGATTGCAAGGATGTGGGAAATTCCATCTGCTAGTGTTGTCATTTTGTGTGTAGCATTGTGCATGCTCAGCCGATTACATGCGCTGACACGTCTGCCAACGCTCACCACACTACTTCATTGCCGGATAAGTTATTCAAAGCTCGTATAAATTATCTCATGCTCCATGCGAGATCAATTACTGTATTTACTTGAGTAGTACCCATACCCGTGTAATGCCTGAAACCCCATTTTTAGTGCTAAATATTCGGGAAAAATGGAATTCGGGCAATGCCCACACTTACAAAATTTTGATTTTGATATTTTACGGCAACATCAGTTGAATAATCTATCTGAAGCAGAGTTTGATGATACAATTATGGCAAGAAGCAAATATTTAAGACGTAACTTCTAAAAATTACTTTTAATTAAAAATTGACATCCAATGCCATTATATTACACGGAGACTACTCGAAAACCTATTTTGGAGTCTAGCTCCTTGATAATGCAGAAAGATTCCATTTTCAGTCGTTACACATTCTCAAGTTATTATAAAATGCGTGGTATATTGCCCCTACCGAAAAATGCCAACTCAATACCTCGCACCAGGCACGAAGTATCGAATAGGTGTTTTTCGGGTGGCCTACCCAAAAAGCTGAACGGGTAAATCTCATGTAATGTCCACATCCCCCCATTTTGATGGGAACTTTTGGAGGAAAAGTGCGGGTATTACACGATTAAATGCAGTATATCATGTATTCATCAATGTATACGAACTTAAAAAATTGAAACGATCTGCACGCTCGGTTGATTCCTGCTATAGTAAGTAGGTCTCGAGTGTATTTATTTACACAGAAGTTTTAGGAAAGTTGTTGCGGAAAAATTATAACTGCAAATGCACAGCTATGAGTGCAAGGAGGGTCACAACCATGCAGTTATAACTAATTTCATCTCCAAATCAAAAGCTTAACAAATCATCTATGCCGGAGCACTTGCAGTATGATTCTCAGCCATCCTTATTCCATGAAATCTTACGAATAAAAAAATTGATCATAATCACTTCAGAAATCAATCAACACTAAACGCTGCAAGGTTTCTGAGCAGCCTAGACGGAGCACTCAAGGTCATAATACAAATTAGGCGACTTCATATTTTTTTTGCTAACTGTGCATTTCTTCTCTCGTGGTTACTCATCCACTGGGATGAGCATACGTTTACCATCCCTGCTGGCTCCAATATCACCCCTCTTTATGCATTTGCCATCTCCTACATCCCATTCACCGTTTTAAGTGATAGACAACATTTGTATCTGGTAACAATGTCAGCGGTGAAAATTAATATGTCATATACTCAGTGATTAACTGAAAAAAAAATTAAGAACCGGCTATAAAAAAAAGTTCAAGAAAATTTGGATAAATGTGGCGGGAGACCAGATCGCTCCATTTCATCACACACGTTGCCAATATAGTTCTCTTTCTTCAGAAATTCAGTAATACTGTTCCATTAACTTAACAAGTGTTCAGTTCGTAATATACTCCTTTTCATACACTGTCAGTAATTGAATGTCAGATAGGGCAAAATGTACTTGAAAGGACGAAAATCAATAAATTTTCATCTTTTCTAAAAATTTCACAACCGGCTCGCAAATTCAGAGAAAAATTAACAAAAGGCTTGCACGAGCCTGCTTCAGCTCATCACTGCATATACTTGTACATATACAACCTCTTCACATCATTTCTCTCTGCCATGTAGAAGTGAATCACACTGTATGGGCTTATGGGTGTGAACTGGTCAATATGCTGGGCAACTCATTGACAATGTAGCTTTTCACTGTGATGGCAAAGTAACTCCTAATGTACTGTCTTTCCGATGTGGAGTGTTGTGTTTTCATGCAGGTATACAGACACAGTGTTTTCTGCACGGCGTTAAAAACACTCACTAGTTGTGCCATTTGTGTGTAATTTTGTTTTGTAGAAAAGATATTTATTTAATTCGGCGATATTTTATTAATATGGGTACCAAAATGAGTAAGCTTACTTTAAGCTCACTTTAAGCGAAAATGTTTCTATTATTGATCAAGTTGAGGCACATCCAAACGTGACAAGAATAGAGATGGCAAACCACCTTAGACTAGCTCCATCTTCTTTGAGCAACACTACCAATCTGTACTCTTAATATTTGTTTCAATTAATAAAAATTTTATATTAATAAACTGCTGTAGTCTTTAAATTTTAGACTATCTCCCTTTAAGGTATTACTCGATTTAAGGTACAAAAAACTTGTCCCCCAGACAAACGTTAAATGGGAATTCCCTTGTATATACCGTATATACCTGAATATAAGACGAGGTTTTGTTCCAATTTTTATAACCGAAAAATCGCTATTCGTCTTATAATCGCACGGCGCATAATAGTTTGACTGACAGATGAACCAAATCTGGAGATGGGAAGAATCGAATAGCTATAATCGAAATATTTGATTCTTAAAGTCAATCGAAACAACTGATTATTAAAAGTAGTAGTAGAAAATGAATCGATTAAAATGTATTCAAAGACAAATACTCTTTTGAATTTTATCCTATATATTATGCGCGTAGTGAAGCTGCGTGCATCTGTTCGTACGAACCTCGCGTAATTATATCGGCGTATTTCTCGAGAACCGTTCGTTGTAAAAGATATGCAGTAAACGGCATTTTGTTTCTACTGGCTATGAGATCCCTGGAAAAATATTTTCATTTGCTAAAGTGTCCCGGGTTCGAATCCAGGAGACAATTATATTTTCCCATAAGTTTACATGGGATTTTCGATTTTTCAGAGTGCAAGGTTTTTTTCTTCATTCATTAAAATACGTAAATATGGACCGATTTTCCTCTTTTTTGCTTTATTCGATGGCTAAAGCTCTATACTATCTTATTCTTGCGATGTTTACACGTTACACGTTCGAATATTTCAGAAATACGCATTCTTTTTCGAGATTATGCGGATTTTTCGTACTCATTCCGGACGTTGCCAAGGAGACTCATTGTTGCCTCAGGTTCATTAAAGGCCAATTAAACGTTCAAATAGATGAAAGAAAAGCGTTACTGTTATCTCTTCATTGATAATCTAAACAAACGCTTGCATTGATGTCCCCTTTATAGTAGGTCCTGTAAGAAGTTAAAAGCAGTCGTTGATAGACACTTGAAGGAAAGAAACTGTATATGCCAACTAACACTACAAAATTGCTTATTTCAATTGGTTCAATGTTTATTAGTCAATGGTATAATAAACCTCTGTCATTGTGTGCATAATAAATATTTTCCTTTTATTAGGAGTTCAAAATGGGAGGTCGTCTTATAATGAGTCGTCTTATATTCGGGTATATACGGTACATTGGACAGGCTTGGTGGGTTAATAAACAGAGATAATTTATGCTTACAAACAAGTAGATAGATGTAACAATAATTATAAATCTTTATCACCAACTACCGAGTTGTTTTGGAAGACAAAATACTGCATAAACAATTTATTTTAAATAAAACACAATAAGAGCATAAACAATATAAACTATTTTCTCCAAGATTTCTCTAAAAACATTATTTCTATAAAAGCACATCAAAAACAAAAATTTAAGATATATTTTTTTGACTGGCACATTAATGAATAACAGTGATAAAGAATACTCAAAATAGCAGTTAAACATTTGGTAACAAATCAAAATACAAGTGATGGCTATTAGCACAGTTAAAATGGGCCCTTTTTAACAAATGGTTTAACTTGTTTGTTTATACAAAATACGTCTCTGTAAACGCTGCTCGATTTGTAAAATAATCCTTGATTATTCCACATTGCAAATGTAATGTCACGCAGACAATTATAGGAATCACACACATGGTAACATCATGTTTCCATATAGCTTAATATTGATGAGACTCACCTACAAAAACCACATCATCAGTAGACATGCCAGCTCCTTCACGTCTCTCTGCCTCTTGTTCTTCAGCCATTGTAGAGACACCATCTCTCCCACCATCATCAACCAATTCACCTTCTTCGTAGCCCAATTCCTGGAACAATAAAGATAAAATTAATCCTATTTTCAATATTGAACTATTTAATACCAAGGGTACAGATATCATAAGGTGTGCAAATTATTTTCAACTTTGGTATTCTTCAGGTGTTTTACAAGTGTTTTAATGAAAGCCTGGTCATAACATAAATTTTTGAATTATTCAACAGTTTCAAAATAAACCAACTTTTACTTGCCATAATCGCATATAACTCCCATTCTATTTAAGAAACTAGGAAATTTCTCCAAAAAACTCAATGACAAACAAAAACAGAACTTAAATTTTATAAATAAATAAATAATTAATCGATTTAGCATTAATCATATTGAGTTACTAATCAAAAATTTGTATTGGATAACACAAGCCAATTCATGCATAACTTTAAGCTTTCATGACTTAAGATTTTTGTCCCAACACCAGTGCAAATATTATCAAGAATGGCAATGAAATTACAATATGGATGCAATAGCAACTGAGTTACATGGAATCAACAAAGGTTGCCAAAATATAGCATTAGGGAATGCATCCTAACAATATTTTGCATTGTATCTACTTGAAAGAATACCTAATTTAACTGTACAAAAATAAGAATGCATAGAGGAAAAAAATTAACAGGCTGCAAAACCAATTCTCAACAAATCTGCTCAAACCAATGGCACATACCGTATATACCCGAATCCAAGATGATCTTTTTTTCCAAATTTCCGCCTGTGAAAATCGAGGGTCATCTTAAATTCGAATACAAAGTTGGAATGTGGGTTTAATCGAAGTTTATAAAATGAATTGAACATAAGATAAACCAATTCACAAAAACGAATTAAATAGCATAAAACAGTGAAATAAACAATAATAACGGCAAAAAACAAAAATAATTATAATTATAAGAATACCGTATTAACTTATGTTATTTAACAACTTTTTACTTATACTTATAATTTGTATCTGAAAGGTAGCATGTAAATAATTTTACATCTTTTTGATAATAATGTCTTAATGAATGAACAACATATGCAGTAAATCACTCTGCGTCCGTTACTTCGGAAACCTCATTTACGTGATTAAAAACGAATATGCATACTTGCTCAACGTAAAAAGATTTGTTGAACATTGGTGAAGAAACATATACCTACCAATGATTAAAAGTTGGGCTGCATAAATTACGTGATTATATGATTTATATCAAAATTCATGACTAAAAGTTGAGGTGCGTAAATTATGCAGTGGCAAAAATTACGTGAGCAAATACAGTATTCAGCAAACACGCCACATCGAAGCAGATGACACCATGACATCGAGTATTCCGCAGATGTTAAAAGAAATGCCGGCGTGATTCATTGGGATTCCGCTTGTTTGAACGTGATTTTAAGTATCACATAGTGATTTTGTTATGCATATTACCTATTTTAAAATACGTCGCCTTTGAATTTAAAATGGCAGATCATGTAGAAATAAGAGGTACAAATGCAAAGAGATAGATATTAAAAGGAATGAGACGTAGTTATGATGCAAATTTTAAACTGATCGTGATAAATTACGCAAAAAAAACTAATTGTGACGCGAAAATACAACGTATATGAGGCAAATGTGCATAGATGGAAATTATCAAAACAAGAACTTGAAAATGCTAAATCTACAAGGAAATCGCAGTGGTCCAAAATGTGGTCGATTTCTTGATGTAGAAAAACCAGTTGTTGAGTTTGTGCATACCCAGAGGAAGAGGAATGCCAATTTCGTATGAAAGTATTATCCTTAAAGCTCATGAAATTGCAAGAGTACTAAATTTACCACGACAGGCATTCAAAGCCAGCAAAGGTTGGTGTGTGAGAATGATGCGACGAAATGGGTTTGCTTTACGGCGTTAAACTTCACTCTGCCAGAAATTGCCGGAAGACTATAGTGAAAAAATTCTTGTATATCAGAAATACGTAATTGGACATGCCATCTAATTACACTGTAAATGAAAAAGGTGGTAAATCGGTTCTAATAAAAACTACAGTTAATAAATAAGTGCAAGTTACAGTAATGTTGGTGGTTTTGGCCGATGGGACTAAATTACCACCATATTTGATACTAAAGCAAAAAAATTGTCCAAGGAACATTTGCCTAGTGGAATAATAGGTGTCAAGAAAAGGGTTGGATGTCTGAAGAACTAATGAGAGATTGGTTACATGTCGTTTGGAACAGAAGACCAGGTGTTTTGCAATAATATTTTGACTAGAATGCTTCTATTTTAATTTTTTAACAACCATATTGCCTTCCGATGCAATTCGAGCACTAATTTTATTATGTAAAATTTTAGACAATTCAAGAATATAATGGAAGAATAAAAATTTCTCCTGGGTTTGTAGATTTTTTAAATTTTTTGTAGTTATGTCGGCCATAAAATCTTTTTTCTGTTTTGACAGTCATCCAAGTGGGGAGTCGTCTTAGATTCAGAGTCATCTTGGATTCGGGTAAATACGGTATTTAATTGTATTGTGCATTAAAAAAAAAGGTTTTATAAAAAGTTTTATTATGCAAATGTACCTATATCATCCCAAAACATTTTAGGATGCAAGAAAACAAAAACCAAGTAAAAGTTATAACATGTCCAGAAACTACAAGAAATTAATTTTCAATTTTTATAACTTTAATTTAATCTCATATTCTTCAAATTTATCTTGAACACCATCTACTTTAAATTTGTTTACTGACAATTCTGCAAACAAAATCAGATTGATAAAAAGTAAAATCTTTGAAATCTTTCCTCATAATCAGTATCACACCTACATGCAAAAGAGGATGACTTCCTGCTTTCTTATAATTCTAACAGATTTTGGCCACCAAATTTTACTACAAGTTTAATTCCAATTAATATCAGTATAAGCATTTGATTTAACTTTACAGAGTTATACATATGAGTAACACATGATATTTTGCATTTCAAATCATGTAGCATATAGCAAGATAATATAGCAGACAAGAGATGCAAATAGAGATGCTCAAGAACTGCACCAGTGAAAGAGAATGACAATTCCATATTCTACTGATTGATAAAAGGAATAAACCCCATTATAGGCAAGGGTTATATGCAAAAACGAATTGTACATGATATTGCCAACGTATTGCTCTTTCATGCAATCTATCCCCGACATATTTCACTCATCAATTGGTAACACATATTTGTTTATGTGAAACAAATTCTGCTGCCAAAGAAAATTAGGGAAACCTGGTTAGTTATACATATAAGTTTTTGTAATAAGTAAACAATTACCAGGCCAATCTTAATCAAATTTAGAGTTTACCTTAAGCATTTTGGACACAAAAATAAAACATTAGATAAAAAGGCGAGCATAGATAGCCATCTGGCAGGTTTAGGCCTCAGAAGCAGCCAGTGATAGAGCTCCTAGTTTTAATTATTTTACAAGTGTAGTTGAGAATGATTCCCCATATTTTTATAGTATTCATTCAATATTAAGTATTCATGCTATACACATGTTAGCACCATGACCAAAGGATGTTTGTTTTAGCCTCAACACTGTTTAAGCATTACATAAGAACTAATATTTTGAACCAAAAATATGCAAATTATCCATGGCAACATCAGATTTAATTAAAACTTTCCTTCCACTTCAATCAAATTCTTTAACTGAAGAAGACAGCATGTCTGGTAAACATTTCTAAGGAATGTAGCTGCAATTAGTATATGCTTTTAAGGGAGAAGAGAAAATCATCACCTGATCTTCCTCCCTGTCATAGCCTCCAAGGTAACCTCCCCCATTATCACCATCGTCATCATAACCTTGGCTGCCTTCCACTTCATCAATTTCCTAGGAATATTAAAATGTATCATCAAGTTTCACATTTGATCAACTTATATCTATGTTCTTAATTTGAATTTTGGAAGAAGTACATATTTCCAGTAAATGGAACCAGAGCTGTGAGAGTTGTTTTGGACATGCCACATGCAAAGATTGCCAAATTGATAGCAGAATCGGAAAATCATATCAATTTAAATTATTTTAGAGCACATGAACATTGGTTACTTTGTTTTTAAGCACCAAAAAAAATTTTTCCCATGTTGGTGTTCTTCATATGATAGAAGCCATTTATTAAAATGAACTTTTCTGGTTATTATATAATTTAAGAGTTTTATTAGTCTATATTATTTCCATTAAAGATATAAATTGAATTTTGACGCTCTCTCCATTTGAGACTTGAAAGGCTTTTAAAAAATTCAGTTTTATACTTCCAACAGCAGTATCCGTGAAAATACAATCTGTAGTAATGTCAGAATTAATCATAGTTGAGTGAATTATTACTCTATACAATAGATAAAAATTCAGTCTTAGTCAGAAACATTAAATATCTTCCAAGTCATCTAGCCTCCTATTTTCACATCAATTACTAAATAAAATTATTACACCAGGAAACTGATGCATTATGTTAAAACAAACCATGTATTCTCTTGAGCATTATGAATTAAATGATTATTTGTAAGCTTTAACTCCACACATCTAATCATTGTATGAGCATATTAAGTTTCAGGTTAAGGGCAAAAATATTTCAACCCTGGTTACTTCACAAAGTAAATATCACATGGTTAACATTGTGCGAGTTCTGTGCAGTAGTCCTAAAACTCTGTATTAGTACCTAGTATTTCCTTTTCCTCACTTATTGAAACCTTCCATACAGGCACAACATTATTAATCTTTAACAGACCCACTTAAATATCAATTTTTCATCGCTTACAGCCCGGATTTATATCATGTAATGCAGATTTATAGATATGCATAGCTCCCAAACAAAAAATGATAATATGTTCAAATTAAAAGCCTGGAAAGACTCAGAAGAACCTACAGCCGATATTCTCCAGATTATATTATAGCAAGGTTTTATTAAGCATAGCCATTATTGCCTGGAGGCATGTCATTATTATCCTTATTTTCTTCAGAAAAGTTTGACAGATTGGATTCATGTTGCAAAAATCAACCGTTTTTCTTTCTCAAACTTCAAACCTACACAAACTAAGGAAAAGACATTTTAACATTCTCCGGGGAGCATTAGATGAAGTTTGGAATACTTAAACAAAAAAATCTGATCTGATGAAAGCAGAGGAATCTAAAAGCCATGAACCAAGAGATTAGAACCGCATATCTTTTCATAACTACAACCCACATAAGACATTCAATAAGATCACTCTCGATGACTATTTTGGAGACATTTCAGTTTTATAAAGGCAACTGTTGGTAATCTACCTTTCAGTTCGCTAGAATTAAACTTATGTCAGCATCCAAAGACAAAATATGCAAATGACAGCAAGAAAGTTCAAGCGCTCATATTATTCAGATGATCGGGATCCTTTCTCGATATATACTATTTATCCTGCCACTTTCTGGCATATTTCATTTAAATAGATATTTCATTCTGTAACACTTCAAAATGAAATATGCTATTTAAATGAACCATGAATAAGTATTGCACATGAAAATAAAGATAAAAGATAAAACCTTCATGATAAAGGGAATAATAAAGGGAATACGGCAAAAATTATGATTTACGCACCATTACGGCAAAATATTTCAGTCATAAGTATGGGAATATAACATTCTAAGCAGTTATGTTTAAAATGTGATAAATAATAATTAGAACAAAAAACTTCAAAATCAAAATTATAACAAATTATAATACCCAACTCACGGTCATGAATCTGCTAAGTAAGGCAACTGTTTCACTCAATCATAGTATGGATTACCGTATAGTATTGGACATAAACCATAATTTCAGCCGTCATACTGATGTTTGAATAATGTGATTGCATTGAGTAATATAAACCCCTGCACTTACCTCTTCGTTCTCCTCGTCCCCGACATCTTCCTCCTCTTCTCCTTCCATTGCTTCTCTCTGTCCTCCTTCCCCTTCCTCCACCTCCTCTTCCTCCTCCTCTTCTCCCTCTTCCACTTCCTCCTCTTCTCCCAGCCCTTCCTCCGCCTCTTCCTCTACACCCTCCACATCATCAGAGTCCACCACAATTATCTCATCGTCCTCTTCCTCATGCTCTGGTCGCTGCGATGATGTAGCTTCCCTTACCTCTGGCTCTTCTCTTGATGTTGACGCTCCACTTTCAGCAGGAACCATTCGACTGCGTTTTATCTGTCGTGAAAAGTTCGGTTAGTACTGCTATGCACCTCTGGTGTCAGAAGTGACATCACTCTTTCAAACTGCGTTGGGCAAAATCTATTAGCAACAAATAATTACCATGTCACTCAAGTTCTAAACCGTAAGTCTTATAACACAGTGGTTGTTGGGTAGAGTACAAATGGTTCACATGCATGATAGCCTATGATGACAACAATTAGTTCCATTGCATCACACTTTTGTAACATTAATAGAAATGATTTCCAGTACAGTGGAATCAAGTTTATTTTTTACGCAGAATTTTAACATCAAGGAAAAAGAAAAAGGACCAACTAACATACAGACTAGGGCATATACTTCATATTATTTGATGAACAAAATTTAGCTCTGTAAATGCAATAATTTAAAAATTTTGAATTTGATTCTTGGTCAAATTTCTATTGCTCAATAAAACATTAATTTTGACAATATTATATGATCAAATTTGAAAAAAAAAATTAATTGCAATTATAATTTAAAACAGGGATGCCCATTACGTCTCTCATGGGCGACCGGTCACCCTTTAGGAGTGCCTGAGTAAGGAGTTCTATTTTCTAATATGAACTCAATTAAACCAAAAACCAGGAATGCTCTCACTAATGAACATCTCGAAGACTGTTTACTTCTCTCTGTTTCTAGTTACATGCCCAATTACCGTTCGCTAGCTGAAGATAAGCAGGGTAAAAGTGCCCATAATCGCGCAAATCAAAATTAAATTAAATTAATCAGTTTTTGTTTGATGTATAATGTATAATAAATACATTTTGCGGTAAATTTGTAGTATAATTCATTTTTAAAATTCCTTTTTATATATTGAAAAAATAAGTAGCCCACAAGACAATTACAGGGTGAAAGTAGCCCATGATATGCAAAAGTTTAAGCATCCCTGATTTAAAATAACATGGAATTAATTAAAATAGCTCATTAAAGGCCACCACTGCCAAAGTGTCTACAGATTCAAAACAGAAAAGAATATACAAAATGCTTCGAGATATCTAACACTGATCACCAAATTATCCTACATAAAACTATGCATTTTTCACAAGCACCCATGAATATAACTCATAAACCCTCATCATTTAAATGAACAAACTGAATAGGCGAGGAGGCCCTCACCTGCTTCCTACTTCCACCCACCAAGACGCTGGGGCCCTCGCTTCCCTCCACTGCCACCTCTCGTGTCCTTTTTACTCCGCATACACTTCCAAGGGGTGTGATACCAGACGGTCCTGGAATGGTTCCATCCACAGACTGCTGCTGCTGCCTAGGGCTAACCATAGCCACCACCTGTGTTTGTGTCACACTTGACCCAGAAATTATGCCCAGTGGTGGAGTAGGCTGGATGCTTTCTGATGGATCATGTCCTTCTGATACGGTAACAGATTCTGTCACCTAAAAACATTAAAGATGATTATAGTCACATTTTATCTATGTAATTAAACTACTATCATTGACACCAAGACAGAAATAAAGACTACTTCAGGATTTTCCTCCTTCTCCATCTTCACATTTGAAATTAAGAATGTTTGTTAATGCTCTGATGTCGTCATAGGTTTGTAGTCTAAAATTAAACTATAAAGGTTGACTAGAGTAGTTAACGTTCAGGGCTTGTCAAGTGCATGATTAATTTACAAGAGAATTATAAAGCTTGTCTTATGACTGAAAACAAATTCAAGAACAAGCACTTAAACAAAAAAACATTTTTTCATAACACCGATAGTTTAAGAGATAATTTGATTTTTCTTCTTAATTTATGTTGAATACATCGCTAAGTGATACAATTGTTTCGGTTGCTATGTTAAAATTTTCTAATTGTTGATAGCGTTGCTTAAGCTGCCAAGGGTAATTTTAATTGTGCATCCATATTTTCTGTTAACCGTAGAAACAGCTAACAATGTACTTATTGTTTTTTAAATAAAGACTATTGAAAATGATTTAAAATTATTCAGGAATGTAATTGCTGATAATTATTCTTGATGACACTGATCTCCAGATAAATCATATCCATTGCTCTGTATGGAGAAAGTCATGTGTTGGCCACATCAGATTTTTTCATTACCTTGCTGTGGCTATTGGAGATGTCTGAGCTAAGTACTTTATGGAAAAACTGAATAATCTAAGTGCTTATTCTTGAAGTTGTTTTCAGTCGACTTTCAATGATTACTACTGACCTGACTCTTCATCACCACCATCACAGGTCTTTCCATTTCCATGCTACTAGAATGATGTGGCATTCCAACACCTACTTGGCTCTCTTCATGGGACATACCCTGGTCATCAGGACACGACACAGTTGGTCCTACTGTCCCCACAGTTGGTACTGAAGGAGCAGGAGTAGGCTGCACTGTTGCCTGCCTGATTGGACAGACAGAACCTGATATTGGGGCATCCACTGTTACAACATTAGACATTTGCTGCGGCTGTACCATCTGTGGGGTGATTGAGACGGGCCCTTGGCTAAAATTAGAAAAAATGAAAACATCTTTCAATAATTTCAGACAGTACAATAATAATGACAGTAAGACAACCACTAACAATAAGCTTCACTTGGGTTTGTGCAAAATTTCTAATGCTGTAGAGAGATATTTAATAGAGCAGTTTTACAAAGCATATATTGAATTTTTTCACAAGAAAGAAACATATATCAAGACTAAGTTTACAGTGAACTGAGATGGTACCAAAAATTAACAGCCTTTGGGCTAGGTAACAATTAAATAAAATAATTATCAAATCTTTTTTGAACAAAACAAGAGAAAAACAATAGCAAAACAACCCCCTATTTTGTCGACAACATAACAATTACTGTATTTACCTGAATGCAGCCCCGTAACTATACATTTTAGTGCCTGGGGCAAACTATTAAATATGCACCCTCTTCCTCTTCAAGAAATTATTTTCTCTAGTTTATTTACAGTAAAACTCATTTATAACGATCATGCCTAAAACAAAATCTCGGCTATAACGAAGAAATGTCTCGGTCCCTTGAACTTCTCCATAAGGGCACTGGTTAAATTTCTCGGATATAACAAACACGCATTTTACGAATTCTCGGCTGTAACGAACAAATGTTTGGTCCCGTGGCAAAAAATGCCCCATATATAACGAATTTTGGCGAGCAGAGCGATAAGTAATGAATAGTTTCCGCCCGTTTACAGCGCACTTGTTCGTAGAGGTCCCCTTCCTCCATCTACTCCTTCCATACGAATTTCCACGCTCCCTTTGTTTTGAAATTGATATTAAAAACGTGAAATGTTAATGTCAATTAATGACCATAATAATAATATTAATTGACCATTTAAAAAATCGTATGTAATAGCGGTCGAACATTTTACATGCCGCGAAGTTGATAAGCATCTCTTTGCATATCTAAGTACGGCATTGAAGTCGACTCACTGCAAATACAGTAAAAGCTGTGTTATCCGGCTATCTTGGGGATTGTGGAAAGCTGATTAGGAGAAATATCCGGTTAGGGGAGCGATTTTCGATTTAGCAAATTTAGCAATAACCAAACAAATTGGGCTTAGGTTCACTATCGTACTCCCCAAACATAACTATGCATGGGGTTTGCAATTTCCATTTTAATTCTTCCGCACGTAGTTAGATATAGACACTATTTACCCATTCTTATTTAATACGTTGCTATGCTTACATGCAAAACAAAAAAACCATTGAAAAGTTTAGGGAAGTTTGGGGATTACAGCAGTGAACCTGTTCCCAAAATTTAATTTATTAGATTATATCTTTCTTATTTATCTTTATTTACTCTATTAGAAAAGGATGAAATTATTTAATTCTTCCGAACATTTCTGTGAAAACCAGTCATATAATATTTTATCCAGTTCCTCAGTTTTTGGCTTATGAAGCATATGATGTTTATTAATTGATTTACTCATCTCAGAAGATGACATAAATTTCATTAATTTAGCCTTATGAGCCTTGATATCATAGAGCGTGGAAGATCTGATGTTGAATTCTTTTGCTATGGCTGCTCTATTTTTTCCTTTTTCAATTCGTTTGATCAGCTGCAGCTTTTGTGTTAGCGTTAAACCAACCTTTTCTCTCCTGTTCCTTGCTTTTAGGTATTTATTTTTATGCCATATTCAATGGATGGGTAATTTTTAAAATAATAAAAAGTGATAAAACTGGAAATTATAGAAGTACACCAAAACATCTAGACAATGCAAATGGCTTACGTAACCAAAAACGCCATGCTTACTCGGCAGCCACAGAAGTATATGGAGTAAATACGTAATACATACATCTTATATTTTAAGAAATTTTAAAGTGGAAATTGTGGTATTACACATATACAATTCACACAAAAATTCATAAAAAAAGAAAAAGAAATACAAAATTAATTGTATTTGTGTAATTTCCGGTATCTAAGGCTGGCCGGTTCTAAATAGCCGGATAGCACAGCTTTTACTGTATGTGTATACGTGTTATATGGGATGTATAGGCCAAAAACCATGTTTCTCGTATATAAAATAGTCACGCTTATAACGAAGCAATGAGTTGGTCCCCTCAAATACGTATTAAACGAGTTTTACTGTAGTTACTACAGTAAAACCTCTACTTTATGAACTCCCTTAGAACGAAAAACTCCATATAACAAAAATTATCACCGGTCCCAAAAAATCACTAATAAAACTATATAGAAAACCTCTATATTATGAACCTCTGATAATTACGAAACCTTCAAATTACGAAATAAAAATCGCACCTGTTCCAGTAAAAACAAACCTCCATATAGCGAAATTAAAAAAAAAGAATATTGTACGTACTGTTGTAAAGCAGAATTCAATGCCATCTAAGCAGGTTTTAATGCTGTTATTACGACCCTCCCTGAATGATTTGAAGTGGCCTTATCTTTCACATATTTCGTTCATTTGCAGTTCTGCATTTCCAACCAGTTTTGTATTTCTCGGTCTCATGTTTCACTATTTCGCAGAGAAAAATCATGAAAAAGGATACGCAAAATTTTTTATATGTAGAATGAATCGCCTTTTCATATTTTATCTCGTAGTCATGCCTGAAAAAATATTGTTGCATTATTCTAATATGTAAAAATATTTACATAAGTGCATTAATGTAATGTATATGCATAATTAAAAAAATTAGTAAAATGTGTCTTATATATACTTTGAAATATTTTTGGGATGCAATTCTCCCACACTTTTGTGCCCCTTTACACGTGAAAAATTGCAAAATATAAGTTGGTAGCTTTCTTTCTTTTTGACAACAGGGAAGTCCCCATGAGAAAAACTCAACCCTTAACTCTTGATCCTTCCCATTCAGGATCATTGTGGTATTTGTTCAGGTTTGACGTAGTTCAAATGCTTAAGCTTTGCGTTTTATGCATCATGTATTATTGGTGGAGTTTTGCGGAGTTTTTCAGGAATGTAACACCCCAAGAAAAACAAGGTCTGCCATATTTGGAATTTAGCTCCTGCTAGTTAGGCAACCACCGTCCATTTTTCTTGATCCTACTACGGAACTTATATAAGATTTTATTTTCTGATACTTTTTTCGTGTTCTTTTATCTTGTTTAATTCTCTTTTTCATTGACGTTCATTTTTCCGTCTCTTTCTCTATTTTTCTGCGGTCACCAATAGAGGACAAATGATCCGTTCTTGTTCGGATGGGAACTAAACCCTGTATTTCCCATTGCCTTAATTACTTCTCTTTTACAGTATATTCAGGAACGTAATCCCCGTGAAAGACTATATCTGCCTGTATGTATAATTAAGTATGAAAATTTATTAAAAACACACAATAAAATAATTTCTTTTTATAAATAAATTTTCTCATTAGTAGCTCTATGCAGTAAACGTTGAAGACCAACTGAATACGTAACTTTTATTTAAATACAGGACAAAAATATTTTTCGTGATATATTTTCATTTACTTTTATTTGGCTATTTATTGATATACTATCGCCTCTAATGTATGTAGTGTTAAAAATAGCAAAATTTGCCATTTAAATATTTTGAATACCGAAAAAGTAAATTCAGTATAAAGTAATCAAAGTTTTTATCAATAATAATGATAAAGCTCAGTAGCGCGGAGATGCCCTACATCATAAATTACCACATCATATAGACTGTTTTTACTATGAAAATTAATCAATGTTACAGGAATGAAAAAATAATATATTGTTTTTATCATCAAGTGAATTTTTTTGGAAACATTCTTTAACTAAAATGTTAGTATTGAAATAAATTATAACCCAGGCCCGCCCAAAGGGGGGATGCAGTGGATGCAAGGCATCCAGGCCTCCGAAAAATGGGGCCCCAGAAGTTCTCAATTATTCAAGTATCGAGTGTAAATTTTGCAAAAACTTTTACTAAAAATTACTTGAAAACCGATTTCCAATAAAGAAACACCCCTTAAAAGTTATAATATTACACTGGGACTCCATAAATCATTCGTTATTACTATAAATATTAACATCGTGGGGGATATTCGCATCCAATCCCACTTCAGTGCTTGGATGACTCTGTTATAACCAACAATAAAAGTAAAAAGTAAAAGTGGATGACATTCGTTTTGATGCCTGTGGATGTAGTTCTATCCTATCACAATGGAAAGCTGGGCTGCTCAGTGGCCAAGGTACACGCTGAAAAACAATCTCGTTGTGCTGGCCGCTACACTATCACAATGTAATGCTTGAGTTCTGAAATCGGATACTTCATGCATGTACCTCAGTGTGGCTAAAGCTAAACAGAATACCTATTTCTTGTTGAAAGCAAAAATGCTGTGGTTAAGTTAGTTTTACAACTTGCATATAGATTTAATGTACTTTCAACCATTCATTAAAGGAATTCTATTTCTTTATGGTAAAATATGGGTGATTATGTTGAGAGTCGAGCTTCCATATCATCACAAATATCAAAATCAATGCATAATAGTTACAAGAACTTTAAATTCATGGCAGTAAAACATGCTGAAGAACTGAACAATTGTGTTGCTGCATGAAAATTTGGTGTTACCGAAGCCTACGTACAGTGGTGAAAAAAATCGAATGAAAAACTAAAGTGTGACTGTTCAACATGGAAAGATGTAAATTTGTCAAAATTACTGGTTTAAATATTTTTTCTTAAATACTGATGGGAAATGTGGAAACAGGTGAAAAAATCTGCTATGACCGGGAATCGATCCCTGGTCTTCTATTTGCTGGGCAGATATTCTACCAAAAAAATATTCCTGTTCTGAAACAGGAGAATTAGTCTGCTATGGTAGTTCAGTGGTAGAATATCTGTCCAGCAAGTGAGCAGATTTTTTCACCTGTTTCCACATTTCCCATCATTTCAGCTTATGCCTGTCGCATAAGGATCTTCGGATCATTCTTTTCATCAATTCATATCATGGCATTCTCACCATTTGAGAGGGTAGGGGTTTTCTTTGATGAATATCCTTGAGGACATTCGTTGGGGCTGGTTGATAGCTAGCCTGGTCCTAACCCAAGAAAATATTACCGTTCTGAAACAGGAGAATTAGTCTGCTATGGTAGTTCAGTGGTAGAATATCCACCCGGCAAGTGGAAGAACTGGGTTCGATTCCCAGTCATAGCAGGTTTTTTTCACGTTTCCACATTTCTCATCATTTCAGCTTATGCCTGTCACGTAAGGATCTTCGGATCATTCTTTCCATCAACTTAAATACCCAGTTTAACACTAGAATGGCCGGCCTTAGCCTGCCCCCTTGGACGTCCATGGGGATCAATTTGATCCCTTGCAAGTTATCAGCAAACCTATGCGTAACAAGGAGAGGGATGAAATCATAAAATGAATGCCACTATATTTAGAGGCCATTTATATACTTAGTTGCTTTTGGAGACCATTAATGCAGCGTATAGTCCATGTCAAAACACTATTAAAAACACATTTTACCAGTAATACGGTCAGATAATTTATTATTTGGCCTCTTTCCAATGTATTTTAAGTAAAATCGTCCAAGAATTCAAGAAAGAATCCGTAATGAAGAATGGAAGACATCTTCTGTGAAGGTACAGTATTGCTACTATATCCACCAGTTATATATTGCTTTATATTTTCTTAGAACGTTTGAACCAATTTTGAGATTGTCTTCGACAGTTGCACAACCAACTACTTGCAGTCAACACACAGTATGTACTTCACTTGAGCGGTACACTGGCCACACACCATTTTCTTACATTTGGTGCACTTACCCTCGGTCTTATTCCTACTACTATTTTTCTTTACTTGGTAATTACGACGTTTGAAGTCAACTTCTTCATCAGATCCACACGCTTTGGGTTCTGGGACTATTTGAATACCCTGAGTTTTCACATATTCAGATCGTAGCCCTTCTGCGAGTTTTTGAATGAAGACTCTCCTCGAGATCTTCTTACCAGTGACAGCCCTATAGATTACCAAAGCCGCTAGCCTTGTTTTCTTCGAAATTCGATCGTTCGTACTGGGGGATCAAACTGATCCCTAGGGACGTTCAAGGTAAATTTATGATTTATCTATAAAATTGTGGACTGTGACGCTCCCGCTCTTATGCTCACAAAGTAGCTACTAAATGATGGAAAGTCACAGGAGGAAATGACACTGTCACTTCCCGTTGTCAAATGACATCCATCTAAAATCAAGAAAGGATCAAAATGATCCCCTAGGACAGGGGTGGGAAACCATTGGCACGCGTGCCAAACGTGGCACGCCAACGACTTTTTTCCGGCACGCAACGCAGGGCTCACCTTAAAAAATAATTAAATAAATAAATATCCAACATCTTCACTGGAATGGTATATTTTAACTTAATAGAATACAATTGTATTAAGTAGAGCGATACCAAATAAAAATGCAATAAAGAAACAAACACTATCAACTGTTTTAGTAATAATAAGTACCGTATTCACCCGAATCCAAGACGACCCTGAATCTAAGACGACCCCCCATTTTGATGATTCCAAAAGAGAAAAAAGCTCAAATTGACCTTCATGACTACAAAAATTATAAATCTTGTGAAATATTTATTTTCTCTTATACTTTTCGTGAATGTCATTGTCTTTTAACATTTTAAAATCATAAGATCACATCACAAATAGAACCATTCAGGTTTTCAAACAAATTAAATGGTAGCATTCATTTTAAGATAACATTAAAAATAAAGTAAATACATTGAAAGAATACACTCATTTCAGGACAACAAAAAAACATTTCAATCCAAGTGCTGCATAAAATCATTTTATTGTGTTAGTCATCATCACTGTCTATGCAACCTTCACTATTTTCCTCATGCTCACTATCTTTATCACTCTCAACTTCATCATCAGTCTCCCACAAAACATCATCCTCACTCCCATCCATGGCATTAGATAAGCAGCATTTCTTAAATCCTTTCACTATTACTTTTGCATTTATTTGTTGCCACGATGCCTTGATCCATTGGCAGAGCATTGCAACTTCAGGTTTCTTAAGATTTCCTTTTGGTGTTAAAGTGTGAGTTCCACTCTGTAACCACTCAGAATACAAAACCTTTAAATTATTTTTAAAACACTTATTGACAGCAACATCTAAAACTTGAAGTTGCGATGTCATTCCTCCAGGTATTACAATAAGATCAATATTCATCGCACTCATTATGTTTTTAATTTCAGGAGATAAGTGTCCTTGAATGCATCCAGTGAAAGCATTGCTCTTTGTTTCAGTAAATCTCCTGGCCGTCTATTCCACACCACATGTAACCAATCTCTCATTAGTTCTTTAGTCATCCACCCCTTTTCTTGACACCTATTATTCCACTTGGAAAATGTTTCTTAGGCATTGTTTTCCGCTTTAGAATAACATATGGTGGTAATTTAGTCCCATCTGCTAAAACCGCCAACATTACCGTGACTCGCATTTTTTCGTTGCCTGTAGTTTTAATTAGGACGGACTTCGCACCTTTTTCGTTCACAGTATAATTAGATGGCATGTAGAAGAAAACCGGAGTTTCATCGGCATTTCCTATTTGGCTCAAAAGGTAATTATTGGTTTTTCTAAGTCCAATTACGTATTTCTGGTAAGCGAGAAGTTTTTCAACGTAGTCTTCTGACAATTTCTGACACAGCGAAGTTCGTCGCCGTAAAGAAACATTCTCACGCACCAACTTCTGCTGGCCTTGAATTCTTGCAATGATATATTAAGTCCTCTAGTAATTTCATTAGCTTTAAGTATAATACTTTCAGTCGAAACAGGCATACCGTTCTTCCTCATGGTGTGCACAAACTTGACTACTTCTTCTTCAGTGCCATGAAATCGGCCTAATTTTGGACCACTGAGCGACTTCCTTGTGGCTTTGGCTTTTTCTAGTTCCTGTTTTGAGAGTTTCCATCGACGCACATTTGCCTCAGATACACCGAACTTTCTACTCGCATCACAGTTATTAGTTTTTTCGGCGTAATTTATCACGATCAGCTTAAAATTTGTATCTTAGCTCCGTCTAATTCCTTCGTTAACTTTCCCTTTGCACTCGTGCCACGTACTTCAACATGATCTGTCATTTTAACTTAAGGGTTGTGCATTTAAATCAAGAATGCACAACTCAAAATTACTGTCACAATTAGCGAATCGCGGTGCGTCGTTTGAAAGGGGAATCCCGATGATTTCCGCTCTCATTTGTTTTGACATTGCTGTTGGCATTACGTGCAAGATGAAAGTACGTCGTCTGTGTTATGATCGTCGACGATGATTATTAGTCTAAATAATTATTATTCCCGTCATGTATTTCTTATTGTTATTACTATTTGTTTATTTCACTTCTTTATGTACGTACTTGAATTTGCTGTTGTGAATTGTTTACTCTAATATACCATTTGTTGTAAAAACCATTGATTAAATGCTTAAATATACTTCGTATTCGAATGTAAGACGACTCTTGATATTTACAGCTGAAAATTTGGAAAAAAAGGTCGTCTTAGATTCAGGTGAATACGGTAATAAGAAAATGAAACAAACAAACTATTTCCAAGCTATCTATCTCCGCGATACACTGACGTACAAGTTTTGTCCCGTTCAGGTGTTGCATCATTCGCCAGGCAGCCAGACGTGGCGTGACTCCTTTACCATCATGTTGTATATTTTTTCGTGTTTCGTAAAGCATTTATCGGTTTTATAAAGTGTGTATATACGTGGATTTGGATTTAATTCAATTGTAATTAACTAAAATATGGATTGGAAGTATTTATTGTCAATTAATATGTTTAATTTATTAGATATAAATGAAAGTTTGCTTTACATTGCCATAAACATAAGTTATTGTTAAAGCTATGTGAAATGTATTATCAATAATCACTCTTACAATATTCTTTGATTTTACTGCTCTAGTGTGATTTTTGAGTATTTGAAAAGGTTCTCATAATACTTAAAAGACACAAAATAATAATATGTTCCACAAAATTTCGGTTGGCACGTGAGAAAATTATGCATCAAAGATTTGGCGATTTTGGCACGCACACTTAAAAAGGTTGCCCACCCCTGCCCTAGGATGTTCTAGTGTTAAAAAAGGGGGGGGGGGGGGGGGGGGCGTCATATTTAGAGTCATCTTATATTCAGGTAAATAAGGTAATTAACTGCTATTCATGAATTTAAATGGATTAGCAGAAAATAAAACATTTAGTGAAATCAGTTGTTGCTATCATCTAGAAAGTCTCTGCCCTTCATTAATAAAGATACGTTCATAATTTCCTATCACAATTACGATGAAAATCCATGCAATAACTCTCCAAATGATTTTTCACTGTTAATATATTGCAAGGACATATAATTCTTTAAAACTTTTCTAACATTTCATTATTCCTAACTATACAAATTCAAAAACTATATCTAAAGCAGAGATTTAAAATAGATATTTTTTTCTAATGAAAGACAGGCATCAAATACTGAACTTGGAAAGTAGTTCACTCAATGAAAATTAATTTAATCACTCAAATGCAGCAATTAGTGATGTTAAAATGTTTGAACCGTTTTAGTTTTAAATTTCCGACTACAATATTCAAGATTAGCACAAATTTCCCCTTTAAAAATTTCCTGAGGCTAGGACCCACCTGGCATGGGATACTCCCGAGCTTCCACTAGGTCCAGCTTGAGCAGTTGGCAGGACCGCAACAGTCCTTGTGGGAAGAGACATTGGCCTAATACTGGCGAAAGGTGTTGCTCTGGATGGAGCCACTGTCACAGACTGCTGTGTCTGGAAGTTATTAAGTCGATGAACCATAACCAACATGCCAATTTGGTTAGCCATATAAAAATTATTCAGTGATATGAAATCAATCATTAGCTCTCACCTGTTGAGGTTTGTTAGAAACTGAAGGTGCTCCGGCCATGGGTTTAATATTAGCGGTTGGTGGTGGGTCCAGACCAGCTTTATCAACTAAACCAGAACTTGTTGAAGGCTTAGATCCCTTTAAGAAAGGAATTTCATAAATAAATTAACAATATGAATAGCTGCTTTAACAATAAATTGCTCTTAGCTCAATTTGGCATTTATAGCATGGAAAGAAGAAACTGTAAACATGATACTTAAATTACAGTATGAAATGATGATCAAACAAGGAGCAATAAATATACAATTTTGTTATAAACATGAACATTGTTGAAAATTCACAATCTCAAACTTTGAATAACCATTATTTAAAAAGGAATTAAAATACAGTTTTTAAAAATTGCTTGGGATTTTATTCACCTGCTTGTTTTCCAACGCACGCTGTAAGAGGGAAACTTTTTGCATTAACATCTCCATCTCCCTCGCTGATCTTTCCTTCTCAGCTGCACGTTCACGCTGTTCCTCAGCACGCTCTTTTTCTAGCCGTGCTATTCTCCCTTCATATTGGGAACGTAAGGCTGTAAATCTTGAACTACCTTCTTCTGCATAACCATAATAAAAAACATCAAGCTACAGAAGGTATAACAAGATTTATATTCCTAATTTGACCATTTAAAATGGAAATCAGGCACAATAGCAATCAAGATAGCTACCTATCCTGATGGTAGGAGAGGATAATATTAATAATCCATAGTAATGTAATATAGATGCAATATAGTAGTATATCGTAAATTAAAGGCCTTAAATATGATATATGAATTTCAGATACGGTAATTTTTACTATACAGCTAAAAACTTAGTTACGCTCACCCTTGTTCATTTCCATTGCTTCAACACGACTCTGCATATCAGCAAGCTCTCGCGTCAAAGTAGTTTTCGCCTCAGTCAGCTGTATGATCTTTTGGCGGGCATTCTTCAACATCAATTTGGAGCGCTCCTCTTTCTCAGAGGAAGTGGATCTCAAGGCTTCCAATTCCTGTCGGATTGAATCTAGCTCCTTTTGGACGGTACTAGTCTAAAATTTAAGACGAAATATTTTTACTATTGAACAAATGCTAAATTACAAACTAAGTTCACGAGTGGAATCCTTAATTACTCATCAAAGTGAAAGTTGCTCACGTAATGTTATTTACGTCTCATACAAGCATTTAAACATATTATTTCTAGTTATGCTATTGCTCAAATATCCTCATTTGACTGGAATCTGAATCATTTAAGACCTTATCGCAAATTACTAAGGTATGTAGTTAAAAACAAAGATTCAAACCAATTTCTGAATTAAGGCATGAAGAATTTGAAAATTATAACAATGTAACAGTAATTTTTGGACCTCAAAAAGTTTTGATGTAAAAAATGCCTTACCTGTTCAGATGCCTCCTTCATCTGTTCTGCGTGTTTTTCATCCATATCCTTCACCTTTATCTCCATCTCCTTCTTTGCCTCATCTTTGAGGCGGTCTTTAACTTCCTGAGATGGTTCTCCTGATCCACCTGGTGCAGTGGTCAACTCCTCTGCTTTTTTCTTATCTTCCTCAACAGTCTTGGACAGTTCTTCAAACTTGGTCTTGTAGTTTTTAGCTATCTTTCGTATCTATTGTTAGGAAAAAATATCAAAATAAAAATGTTACAAAAATTATATGAAAACAACTAACTAACAAAGGAGGGGAAAATATACAGACTTTCTGCACCAAAAGATTTAAAAAGGAAGACATAAAAAATGAGGCCTGAGAGAGAGAGAAAGATTGATAACTGTCAACAGATTCAAAAATCAAACACCACTAAAAAAAATTACCATCAAACATTGATAACAACACTAAAAAATTTCTATGTCATATTAATTTTTAATCTATCAGTACAAAATATAATGGTTATACCCTGTAAATTTTAGATTTATTTTATCTTTCACTTATCAATCACCATAGCACGAAATAACGAGAGAAAAATACAGATCTCCCATTACCTGAATCTCTTTGGTACGTGCTTCTGTCAGCAATGCTTCCTTCGCCCCCAGGTCTTCAGTGATGCGTGCCAACTCTTCATCCTTGCTTCCTATGCTTGCACGCAACTCCCTAACCTCAGTACGAAGCAATGCAAGCTGAGCTGTTGCTGCCGCAGCTGTTTCCTCCATTCTAATGCGTTCTGCACGAAGCCGCTTGGCACCTTCTTCCCTCTCTTGAACCACCTGTCTCATTGCGGCATCCCTTTCAGCCTGTGCCAATGAACCAAGGAAGGACTTAAGAGATAGGATCTGGATAATTTTTCTTAAATAAAAAAGATGAGATAGTCCTTGTACCGTGATTACAATAAATATTAGCATGGCAAAAAATTACTTAAATTTAAATTTATTGCAAAAAAACTAGTTACTTATAATTTGATTCCTCATGCAAAGATGGTTAATGACATTGACTAAAGAAGCTGTAACTTTGTAGAATTGCATTTTCAAAAATACTTGGTAAAAATTTATTTATAACTTATGCATTAAAGTATATAGATAAATAAATACAATGTACTCAAGTCGCTGTCCTTACCAGGATGAACAGCAAACAAGGACAGGTGAAATTTTTGACTTTTTAATTCAAAATGCATTGCATTAGCCGACTCAGAATGCATAGGATGAGCAACATCTCATAACCCTCCCTACAAAAGTATTCACTAAATTTACCTGTGCCCTCTTCAAGTCTTCAGGCGCAATCCTGTTTGCCCTTTCCTGCAAGGTGTTAGCTCGTGCCCTCCAACGTGCTGCCTCTCCTCGCAATGCTTGATTCTCCATCATTATGTTGTCTAATTTAGACTGCGACTCTCTGTACTTCCCTTGCAATGGAGCCAGCTCCTCACGTATGGTTTCTTGGCATGCCGTCAATTCCCGTACTTTCAGCTGGAGCTCATCTCGTTCAGCACGTAGAGTACGATTACTGTCAGTCAATGCATTCAGTGTCTCAACCTAATTGGCAAAAAATTGCAATTCTTAGATAATCAAGGTATTTCCACACAGCATACTATGATAAAATTTTGGCTACGTAAGGAAACATATTTTGAATATGAAACTAAATAAACTGTTTCTGGCATAACTTTGTAGAATATATCCATACTATTTTAAGGAAAAACAGTAATTTTCCATTAAAATTATGGGTTTAGAAACTAATTATTTGACTTCTGATATGGCTACTGAGGCAGTTGTCATTTGAAACTATATGCAATAAAGAAGTTGGAATTTAGTCTGTGAAGTAATACTAATTTTACCTAATAAAAAATTAACAAACTACATCTATATAAACCTTATCAGTACTTTTGAGGTGCCTCCAAGAGGCAAAGATGCTATTAAAATGACTGTAAAAATATACCTTTGTACACCTACCATTTCAAAATTTTAGAAAACCTGCATCATAACTAGAAAATCATATTCATAGATAGATTTTATAAATAATAATTATCTATTTTTGGTTTTCATAGCAAAGTAGCTCACAAGTCAATGTTAACACCAAGAGAAAACAGCCACTCCCATCAATTCCAAAAATATTATAGGTCCCAAGAACCCTTAAAAACTCAATAAAACTGTTAAAACAATAAATGAAAATCCCTGTGATCTAATACCTTTCTAAGAAGCTCCCCTTGACGAGCTGCATTCAAAATGGTTGTTTCAGAATGCTCTCTTTCTTCAGCTAGACTACGTCGAGCATCTTCAAGTTGGCGTTCAACTGATGCCAGCTGTGAGTGTAGCCTTGCATTCTCTGCATTAGCTACATCGAGCTTTGTGGTGGCAATAGCTCTTTCCTTCCGCAAGTAACATATAACCTGTAGCAGTTGCTCCGCTGACTTCTGTTCACCTGTTTCAGTAACAGAAGCGTCCAGAGTAGCATTTGGATCCTTAAAAAGAAAGGTGAAAAGGAATATACATATTTATAAAAACCCTTGATTTCCATGTAAAAAATAGCGTAAAGCACCACCAATATATATGAAAAGTGAAAAATGTTCAAATTTTCCATTAAAGATTAAAACAATTTTAAAATATGAAATTAACCAAGGGCAAATTCTTGTGTACTAACTTTAAATTCATGGTCAGCAAGCAAAGTTGCAGTCCGAGTTCCTAGTTCCTCTAATTGATCATGTAAGAGGTTGTTTTGATTCTCCAGGTCCTCTAACCTCTTCCTTGTCTCTTCCAATTCATTTTTCAGTAATCTCTCTCGCTCCTCCCAGCTTTTCTTGCCTACAGAAAATGCATCTGATAACTCCGCGTGTTCAAGAGTTAACCGTTCAGAGGTATCACGAATAGAGGCAAGCTCCTCACGTAAAGTTTGAAGAGTCTATGAAGGCAAGAAAAGTAAACAATAAAAAAATAAACTTTTTAATATTCTATGGTAAATCAAAAATATAATACTAAATGCTAAAAAAAACTTTCAAATCATACGAATTACATAAAATAGAGAATTTGTTTGTACAAAAATATCACATTTCAACAAAAGTTAATCAATCATTACTCTGAATGTGATTATCAAAAAAAATTAATGCAATGTAATTTATTGTTATTAGTTATACAAGTTTAAGAACTTTTAAATGAAGCAAGTTAAAAACCATAAAACACTTTTCAAATATTACTACAGAAATTAGTTCAATGAGTAATCAAAATTAATTTTCTCATTATTTGCAAGACAACTAATTTGAGCACTGTCGTGTTTCTACCAGTAAGCATTAAATTATAATCACTACTGACCATTCTTCAAATACTTAAAAAAAAAAAACTGGTTGAATGCTATGCAACAAACTGGGGAAATTTGTATACATTTGAGAGAGAAATAATGACACCTAACAAAGTAATTCCAAAATATAAAAGAACAATTTAACTCATAAGTAACATTGATGAAACCAGAATAAAAGATGGCATCATGATCATCAGATTCATATAAAAATACATCACAACGAGATAACAACCTGGAGATCTGTCGAATGCAGGACCACCTGTCTTGCAAATTTGTCTTCAGCCTGTCGTGCTACTTCAGCATGTGATGCAGCATCTTCACGTGCAACAGTAGCCTGCTTCTTTGCAGTTTCTAGTTCAGCCAAAACAGATGTCAATTCATCTTGAATTCTGCACAACTGGACTCTCAACTGACCAACTTCAGCTGCTGCATTATCTCTAGACTCAGTAATTTCCTTTTCCAACTCTGTGATGCGGTTTCGGAGATTTTTCTCAACCTCAGCAGCTTCTTCACTCCTAGAAAGGAAGAAGTTTACATTAAATGATTATAATAGGCTAAATTGAAGTCACAACAAAGATGGTTTTTTTAAAATTATGTTTTCATGTTTCACCAACATCGTTGCGTCAACTCATATATAGCTCAATGAATTTTATAACAAATAAAAAACATATACACATGATATAATATGTCATTGCTGCAGGCTTAAATAATTGCGAGATTTTATAAAATCTAGTTTTCTGTAATATTATTCTGGTTAAGCTATTGCCTTGACCCAGTGCCGTATTGACCCTATGGCGAATGTGGCCGCGGCCATAGGCAATGAATAGAGAAGGCGCCAAACGCTCGCAATCTTGCCCGATATCTTTACGAGCCAGTCGGCTGGATGACAAGGAGCATTCCCGAAAATATATTTGCATCGTTAAGCTATCGACAGCATCTGTGACATTCTGGACTCACAATGCAGGTCAATCTCGTCCAGTAGAGTTTTTAGCGCCCATGTGCGAAAAAGTAAGACATGGGTCTCAAACATAAGGCACGATTGCCTTGTTTCCCAATAAGCACTCACCCTCCTATTCGATCGAAATCTTTATAGTATTTGAACTTCTCATAAGGGTGCTGAGTTGAGCTTCGGATCCAAAGGGAGAGAGAAACTGGCGATCGCAACGCCGTTTGAAAGTCAGTCTTCCACCAATTCGGTACACTTTTTCGAATTTGCACCGCAGATTAATTCTTCCTAAGAAAGGAAAACAAATCTTGCAGAGCGAGAGGTACCAAATCGTGGTCGTCGCAAGTTGCGTATCTAAGAGGAGGATCGCTCCTATTGAATAAAACCTATCGCATCTCTCTTGAGAATTTTCTGTTTCTGCCCTCGGAGATGAGGATACTCTTGAGTTCTCTAAACATATTGTGGAATCAAACAACTGATGTCAATTCCTAGTCAAGAATGGGGGACATGTGGAATACTGGAAGCTGAGGAAACCCCTCTATGACAGCGGTGGCCAACCTCCCTGATTAGGCTCAAAATCATCTGTAATATTTGCCTAAAAAAGCCTTATGTTGGTCATCCTTACAACTTGGGATGTAAGGGAAATACCCCTATGATTCTCCTGGACTGCTATGGTACTCAGTAGGCAGCGTAGGCAGGAACTCAGTAAAGAATTATGAGTGGGAGTCTGTAGATGAATTTCGGTGGCATCAGGAATGAGCAGTAGCAATTAATAAATTAAGTAATTGCAGATGCATTTCATATCAATCAATTCTTATCATTTTTATTACTTGTATTAATTATGTTACTATCACTATTTGTCGTTCCTGAAATAATTTTAAAATCTTATTCTGTATTGTTTGTACCCTTTGATTATTATTTTTTGATATGCATGAAGCATACTGAATCCGGTTTGAACCACGAGTTTGACACCGCTGTGCTATGAATCATTATTACGCATGCGGATGAAAATGTAGTAGGATTTCCAGAAGGTCTCTCTTATAGAGAATTTTTTTTGTTCGGATCTTTTTCACTTTTAATGAAGAAATGTTCTTTTTCTCTTTTTAACTATGTACTAATGAAAATATTTCCTTTGACGATTTAATCACGTTTAAAATTTCAAAACAATAGAAAACTAACGGTAAAACCAAATACATAGGCGATTTTCGTTCCACCTGGGGTGAAAAATCACTTAACACGTTCACTGCAGGTCACGCGCGTAGTGCGTGACTGTTGTTCCTTAAGACAGGCGGGTCACGCACCTAGCGCATGATATCTCCCTTCCACTTCTCACTGCTCTGTGGCTTTTACGTCTGGGGGTAGAGGCTCCAGTCTTGCTCTCCCACACTCAGTTTGAAACGAGCTTTCATACAGTTCAAACCGTATCTAAATCTTGCCAATCAGTGTCCTGCAGCAAACGTGTTAAAAGAAAAAACGTTCCCTTTTTTACGTAAGGTTTTAATTTTTTGTCTTAACTATATGGTCACCTTATGTAGGAGGCGTTGGGATTTTTTAAGTTTGAGGTAGAGAATCCAATACATTGTGAAAATACTGGTGGCTCAGTAAGATTGATTAAATCTTGTAAGTAACATCGAATATGTTGGTGCCTTTAACATACTTTGTGTATTGAAAATGGAAACTCGATTATATTTTTCATATAATATTAGTCATAATTTTAATTTTTACGTTACTGACAAATTTTTTATTAAAGTAAAAATGTCACTTGTCTTATAAGGCTTCAATAAAGTAAAATTTTGCTGTTATCAAAGCTGTATATAATATTTTTTCCATAACTTTTGTTTTATTTTTGAGATTTTATTTTGTAAAATGGATTGTTCACGGGATATTTAATTTTCTCGTAATTTATAAAAGAATACTAATTAAGCTTACTATGCTTATAAAAAGTGATATGCAGGCACGGCCAATGATAGTTATGCATAAAGTTTTATATTTCTTGTCCTGTGGTATTGCAGTTAAGCCATCAATATGTAATGTCATGGTTAGCTGCATTTGGTTCGGTTTCTAAGTTGTCTTTGAATATATGTGAGCAATTAATAATTTTTCTTTATGCTTTACGTCTATATAACGATATTCAATAAATAATTCCATGATAAAATACAATTTAGATGAGTTAAAAATCCTTTACTCACACTAACTTATCTATTAACGAATCGAATTAAATGTTTTTTATTTTCATGATATGTATGATTCGAAGTTGAAGTGTCACAGGACTTAAAATAATGGTATCATTCTGTTATGATTCTGGTTATATATAGATGTAATGTAGCGTAGTTCGTATTTAGGTTAATGTGGTAGAAATTTACTGTTGAAACAATTATGTATTGCATAAAATCAACTGTTTTTGGCGTAATATAGCGGTAATTTTCCATAATGGAAGGAAGAAACAAATTTGTAAATTTTTATTTTGATCCCAATGGGAGTTATAAAATTTAATGCATCTAGTAACATTACATAGAATTTTATATTTCATATTTTAACAACAGTATTTGTAGCGATGAGTTTTTAAACTAAAATTTTAAATGTCTCGGATAAATGACAATTTGACTTAGTTAGTATTTTCCAGAATCCTTAAGATGAAAATTTATATAAATTAATTTTTATAGATAGAGTTTATATTTATTACTGACGTTACATCAACCAATATTTCATATTTTAATCTTACGTTATACATTCAAAGGTAATTCGTTTATCGTTTTTAGAAATAATAAATAAATGTTACTATGGAAATACTTGTGTTACAAAAAGGTGCATTTCGATCAGTTGGCCATAGGTGCCAATATTCCTAGCTACGACTCTGCCTTGACCAAATAATACCTAACTATGCGAATTAGATAAAACAACATTTGTACCTTTTATCAGCTTCAGTCTTATGCCTCTGCAAATCTGCTTCAACTTCTTTCAACCTTTGCTCTGTATCATTTGCAATAGAGGAATATTGACTAATGTGTTCACGACTGGTGACTAACTGTTGCCGAAGAGATGCTGTCTCAGCTTCCAGTTCTTTAGCACGAACGTGGGCATCCTTAAGGTCTCTTATTTGGCCAGGATCTCCTGAGGAACCTAAGTGAGACAAGAAATCTCCTTTTATTTAGATGCAAAAGCTCTTCCAAGCTGCTGAAGATTTTTATCTCCCATCTCAAAATCTTCATAAATTACTTTCATAAGAAATAAATGAAATCATATAGAGTATTGCATAAACATTCCTTCAACTTACTTATACTGTGCACACAACCATTTACAAATAATAATACATCATAATGTAATAAGATATAAGTAAATAATAGTTTGATAAACTCATGTTTTTTTATAAAATAATTAAAAATAAAAATAAAAAGAGCCCCAATGCACGCAACAAAATATTATTTATAAGTAGTATATTTTGAAAAAATAAATAAATGAAAAGAAATGAACAGCCTACAGCAAAGAAATAATTTCCAAACAGCCAACACTCGAGAAAACAGCTAATATCAAGAAAATCTGCCACTAAAATCTTACCAACGACTGAAGTTTGAGCTCCACGTTCTGTCAGTCCCTTTGATCCTGTTGCCATAGCTTCCATTCTAGCCTTCAGTTTCTCAACTTCTTCCTTGGAAGCTATAACAGCTTCATGCTCTGCCAGCTTCTCCTTCTCTGCCACCTTGCGTGTATCTCTTTCAGACTCCAAAGCACCTCTCAAGCTGGCAGCCTCTGCAATGCCAGTACGCACTGCCTCTCTCTCCTCGTCCAACTGTCTGCGCAGCATGCTGATCTCGCTGCGCATCTCTTCTATCCTCGCTTCCAATCGATTCCTGCCCTCTCCTTCCGTGCGTTCTAGACTGGCTCGAATGGCTTCCAAGTTAGTCATCAACAGTGTTTGACCTCTCCTTTCTCTCTCGAGTGACTCCCTCTCCTTTAGCAAACGAGTCTCTGCTTCGCGTAACATCTTATTCTCTGCATTAAGGGTTTCTATGCGAACTTCTGCAGCCGTTAACTTTGTTTGAGCTCCAAACGCCACCTAAAATTTCAGAAGAAGATAATGTCAAAAATGTACAATCATGATAAATTACAAACATCATGATAATGACAATTTTTTATGGAATCTGATATATCATTTATGTAAAGCACAAGGAATAATGGTCCAACAATAGATCTGAGGACAGCCATGAGAGACATGCTTCCAGGAAGAGTTTCTGTTTGAAATAGCAACCAACTGATATCATTCATGGAAATAGGACCTTATCCATTTTAGGGAACTCTGTGAAAAATTCATTTTGGTAAGTTTAGCTATTAAAATATCACTATCAATACTATCAAAAGCTTTAGAGAAGTCTAGAAGTGCCAGAATTGAGGTTTTTTTTTTGGTTGAGATATAATCGAATATCATCAGTGACTTTCAGCAGGGCAGTGGTAGTGCTGTGACCAACACAAAAACCTGACTGATAGACATTAAGAAGGTCCTTGTTAAGGAGGCCATCGAAATCAAACTAAACAAGAACAATTTCAATAGGGACAGAGGGTTCCCCCTGAGTAAAACCTGGGATCCCCTCTTCCCCTTGATGACGCAAGAATGCCTACGCCATTGGCCAACGCGGGGACCAATGGGACAACAACCAACGAACCAGCTAGGGGATATAAACTGGGACCAGGCTTGAAAGCGGCACTCAGGAGTTCCTGAAGATGGCGGATGTGTCTTACGCCGAAACGACGAATGCTCTACGAGACCTTACCCGGTGCAGAACCTGAGAACTCTTCACTAACAAGGTTTTTATTGTTAATATAAATGTATATCTGTTTGTGGGATATTTTTTCAATTAACTTAAAAAGTCATTAAGTTCCTCTAGGGAGACATTTGGCAACTGAATATCATCTTTCTCATTGCTGATACCTAAAACTTTCAGTTTGTTCTATAAAGTTGATGTATCTCTCCTGGGTGATAATCAAGTAGGCACATTTAATTTTAGCATTTCTAATTGCCTGTTTAACAGAGTTATGTAAGGTTCTGTAATTCTCAAATTGAACTAAGGAGTTGCTTTGTCGCGTTCAGACATAAGTATTTTAATGTCATCTGTGATCCAAGGTGAGTGATTTCTGATAACTCGGATCATTTTAACTGGTGCATGGTTATCATGTAGTTTCAAAAGAAACGAATTTAAGCAGGTAACTTGATCATCAATATTATGAATGTTTACAATACTATCCCATGGGATGAGGAGAGCATCATCCACTAATTTACTAAAGTCGATATTTTTTAAATCTCTAAACGTAATAATTTTAGGTTTATCTTTCGGAACTTTTATCACATATGAAATATAAATGAGATCATGAGCTGATACTCTATCATGAACTGTTAGTAATAAAATGTTCAAATAAAAAGCATTTTATAATAAAAATAATGAAGAATCACATGCTTCTGTTTTTTGGAGGAAAGAAACAAAAAAATATTATGAAAAATATTTTTATTACAAAAATTTCAATCGCCTTAGTCTGCTACCACTCTAGTTGACTATTGAATAAGAAGTCTCACTAAATGCCCAGATGAAAGAAGAAAATAACAGGAGAGGAATGGGTCTCCCTCACAGAGTTTTGTTTAAAGCTTCCGAGAGCCTGGCCCTAGATCTAGAAAAGTGTCTGTTTATTGTTTGTCTGAGATCTCCCCTTTCCTGAGACTATGACCTCCGGTATTACTATTATTTCCTTCTTATGAGATGGTCTCTACCCATGCCCCCAATTCTATGATGAATATGACATCTGTAAGTGCTCTCAGAACTAAGTTGAACATGTATGTCCTTAAATAAATTATTTGCAAAATATATTAATCAATACTGAACATAATAAATTTTTGTACTAAAGCTATAGCTTACGCCATCCTGGCTAATAAAAAAATGACTTTATAACACTTTTAATGACCAGAAATTTTAAATCTAATACTACTGAAATGATGTTGCAAGTTCATTTGATTTCAACTTTTTCTTCTAATTCATTTAATCATTTATTCAGTGCTTAACCCTTGATATCCACCAACTTCCTTATATGCTTGAACCAACAGCATTTATTTAATCAACAAGACTACATTTAAAATAAGTCTTTAGTATACTTACATCTTTCAGGTGTATTAGTGTTTGTTCATGCTTCACAATGGTTGTGTTGTAAACTTGATTCTTTTTTTCCAGGGCTTCTATCTGGGTTCGGTAAGATGATGTGTTTTCTTGCAAAATCTTAAAACGCTCATCATTGAACTCAGCCAGTGAAGCATATTTACTGTTTTGAGCTCTAGAGATAAGCATACATTTGTTTCATTATTAAAGAACTGCAATTGCTTCATTATAATTCTTTCAAATACATATTATTTCATCAAGAATATTTTAGATTAAAATTTATACATAAAGTATATAAATTTGTAACAAATCCATATATTATTTCAAATAGCAATATATGTACCTTTTGAGCAGTATTATTTGCCCACTTTTGAGATACACTGTTAAGAAATACTTAAGAATTGATCATTCTAAAAAAAGGAGTTACATCCCTTTACAGATTTACATACCTTAGTTCTGATATTTCCTTCTTAAGAGAATCATGCTCTTCAGTCATAATTTTGCTGGTTATTTTAGTTTCTTTACAGTAATTGTCATATTCTTCCTGAAGTTGTTTCAGAGCATTTTTGGATTCTGATAGCTTACCTCTTAGCTGTGAAAAGAAATTGTAGTCAGTTGCTTAGATTTCTATTCTATAAGGTGTCCAAAAAGTTACCATGCACCAGATTATTAAATTGTCCATAATAATTACATGTGACCCAAGTGCACCAAGACTTTTAGAATTCCCAGTATTAAATATCTCAAATAAATAAAAGCAGCTAAAATAGCTCCTATAAAATTATTGTATTTGATTTATCATTAAAATTTTATAAGTTACCAAAAATCTAAAACAAATTCACTTGGAACAAAAAGCCAAATATTTAAACACTAGCATAATTGCCCATCAATATGACGGGATATTTTTAGTTAACCTTAAAATAGTTGCCTCTCTCCCCCTCTTTCTCTCTCCCTCTCTATCCTCCTCCCTCCCCCTCCCTTCCACTCTCCTTCCCTTATCCCCCTCACTCCCTCTCCCTCTCTTAAATGTAAGAAGGGACTATATAGTCTCAATTTCACCCTCAATAAAGTCATTTGTCTGTCTGTCTCCCTCCCTCCCCTTCCCTTCTTCCCCTCACTCCCCCTCCCTCTCTCCACCCCTTCCCCCTCATTCCCTCCACCTCCCTCCCTCCTCCTCTCTTCCACCCTCTCCTTCCCTTCTCCCCCTCCCTCCCCTCTCTCCCTCTGCATTACCATCCCTCTCTCTCCCTCCCTATCTCATATTAAAAGCATTCAGACCACGCTTACACTCATAAGGATTGATACAACAACCGGATTTTGAGGTCTAACAATATAATTAGTCACCATGGCAACATTCCATTAAAATGGCAAGATTTCCATAAAATATGTAAATTAAACGTTTAATATGGGATATTTCGAACTGTGGGCGAAAAAAGATGAACAGAATAAGAAACTTTATAATTTTGTCTTCAAAATGGTTCAAATCTGAAGGTCGTAGGTTAATTCCTTCTAATTTTAATTTCCCAATGAATAAAAACCTGCACATCGAAAAATTGCGTTTTACATGTTAAGTAATGGGAAATGGAAATGCCACCATTGGAGTTGAACCAAGGAATTTTTTCGTGATTTAAATTCATCACCACCTGAAAAGTGTTAATCAAGCATCCCTGCCAAATTTCAAGTTTCTATCTTCATTACTTCTCAAGTTATTAGCGTTTAAGTTAGCGTTACAGACAGAGAATTGCTTTTAATTATAATACCTCATTTAACTCCTGAGAGCTTCCATCACCACTTACACCAGAAATTGGAGTAGATGTTGCCATCTTCATTTGCAAAACTTTCTGAAAATGAAAAAAATGTTAAATAACATTTAAAAAGAAAAGCGTGTACCAAACATTATATCTGCATCCAAAAACAAAGAAACTGACCAACGTTATCAATGAAACTGTGGAAATGCAAGTATAATAAGCAGCTAATTTTCAACCATGAAGACGTTGTTGATACAACAAATTTTAAAAAATAATGCCACAGTTACGTATTGAGCAAATGACCTTGAAAGCTTGCGGGGTGCAAGGATGATCTGTTTTGGATTGAGAAGCATTTTTGGCAGTTACACCATCTTCTAGAGCTTCACCATCACCATCTTCCCGCATAACATCAGTTCCTCCAACATGTTGCAAGTACAACACACGGTACATGTCTCTTTGGCGACCAAGAGATTCTAACATCTTGCGACTGTTCTCTTCAGATTGCTTCAATTCCTCCAATTGCCGGGTGGCTCTCTCCAGACTTTCCTAAATCAAGAAAATGGAATGCAAGCATGTAATGTGTAAAGGATGAAACAAATGAAAGACATCATTCTTCAGAGGAATGAAATAAAAACAAACTATAAATATTGATATTCAATTGCAAATACAAATCTGCAAAAGTGGTTTCCAATTAATAAAGAGTAGGATGAATCAGTGAAGAAAAATACAAGACCAAATTGGTATAATCATCTTGATACAAGAAACATGAGATTAATCTGAAAATCAAATTTTAATTGTTGACTTATGACAAAAATAGTTTAAATTATTTCAGGGTAAATTATTATAAACCATGATTTGTAAATGTAACATAGTCATGCTGATACTTCAGTGATATTATTTAGTTCTCAACCTTTGTTCGTCTGCATGATCCCATTTTCAGTTTTTCACCACTCTGTTTACTGTTCCATTTCCTTCAAGTCATCTTTAAAGATAAATTAGGCTTCCATACCACTTACAAATAAAAATTTATTTAATTAAAGAAGTTGTATATATTCTCCTGATTATATTTATTACTTTCTCCATGCATAGTATAGGAGAAAGTATAGTACTCGTGAAAAAAATCGAGTTCCAGATTTCAACGAAAATACATTTTGAGGTCCCCTCAGAATGTTTTCACTAGGTGTTCTTGTGATGATATCTGTATGTTATAGAATTTTGCGGACACTATAATTCAAAAACTAATGATCAGATCAGCACAAAACTTTATATTTAAGATTTTTATTAGTAAACGAAGATCCAAAAAGGTTTTGACTGAAACCAGTGAACTGGTTGAAGTGGATGTTTATTCTTGTCGTTTTTTTCCATTTTTTTCCAAATATCTCCTTTAAAATTCAATTTATGTAAATATTTGTGATCATCAAAGTTGTAGAGATAGTAATTTTCTACAAGTTTTGTTTGAAACATTTTTTTCATAGAAGTGATACCATTGTTTCCATTGTTATGATAAAATATTCTAATTGTAGATGGCGATGCATATGTTGCCAAGGATAATTTTAATTTCACATCAGTATATTTTGTAATCCATAGCAACAGATAACAATTTTATTTACTTATTGTTTTTCACTGTGAAAATCTTTCAGAAAGTTTCTTTTTAAACTATACGTGATTGTAATTGCTGATATTTATTCTTGAGGACAATGATGTCAACTGCATTCATATGGAAAGTCACGTGTTGGACAGATTTTTTTTCTAAGCCAGAATATACTGTGAACTTATGAAATATTTACGTCATCCCCTTAGTAACCCTCATCACATCATCCTTGTTGAGAACAACTGATTTAGACCATAATATTTATATACCAAAGCTACATTGAACATTACACTCCTAAATTTCTTTCAACAAATGTATTTTGCCCTAACACCCGAGCGAGCAGAGCATTTCTTCACGTGAAATTAATTGATAAAATGCTAACCTTCATCATTGGAAGGTTGTACTCAGTCTCCCTTCGTTCCCATTCCTCCTGCTTTTCACTTAGCTGACGTAGAGAACAAATTAACTCTAAATTCTTCTTTTGCAGCTCTTCCAAATCCCGGAAGGTAACAAGATGTTCACTAATAACCTGCAATCAGAATTTTTTAACAATACACATTATTTCAATGTCATGAAAGATTTTTATTAAATTATAAAATTAAAACTAAACTCATAAAAATATTAAATTAACGAAGTATAAAACTCAACTGCATGTGATAAATGTAAGATAACATTTCCTGCCATTTCTGAAGAGCAATTGCATTTGTTAGTTTTAACTTTTAGGATCATTCACACCTAATTTTCATGTTTATATTTCCAAATTGTAGGATATTTCTAGCTGATAAGTACAAAATGAAAAAATATTATCACTACATAACAGCCATGTAATTTTATAAAACAATACCCCACTTAGCGAATGGGATAAATTCTGCAAAAATAATTCGTTATGTGAATATTCGTTACACGAAGTACGTATTTCCAATGAATTCCATTATATAAATTATGATACATTACCAGACAATATGTTTCACAAAAATTATGAACACTAGTAAAAAATATTAATTACCTGTGAATACGTAATTTGTACAGAAAATGTTTTTACGCTTTCTTTTAACTGCAGAATCATTCGCTTCACTGCTACTTGCTCTCCTTTTCCCTCTCATTTTTAATGATCAAAAGCATTAATTTTTCAACAGAAAGTAGCACAAAAAATCAGCATATATTCACCGAACAACCTCTGACCACCAACTGATACTACATAGCCTACAATAGTACTCATATACAATGTTGCACTATGTTGGCTGACTAAACATTCCAACATTGTACACACATTAGTCAAGCATCGAGTTACAAGTTGCATGTGTTTTACTGAATTTTATCACATCCATTCTATATGAGACTCACTCTGGGGAGTATTCAGTAAATGAAATGAGAAAGACTACTTGGTATAAGTTCCACATTATTAGAAAAGACACGATTGGTTTCGACTAATATCTAGTCATCATCAGGTACAAAAACAAGAAGCAATGCAAATATATACGGAATCGGAGGGGAGTGGAGGAGGGAAATTGTAGAATATTTTACTAGGAATATAAAATTTATCTCAATTTATATTTCTGGTATCCTTTTGTTAGAATATCAGTGATCTTTGACTATATATTTGCGTTGCTTCTTGTTTTTGTACCTGATGATGACTAGATATTAGTCGAAACCAGTCGTATCTTTTTTAATAAAGTGGAACTTATACCAAGTAATCATTCTCATTTTATTTATGATAGAGTTCCACCAAGTAAAGGCTTCTTCCATTGAGCATTCAGTAATTTTTGTTATGAAAGGAAACAATTGCATTCATTATAGCAAGTCGGGCATTTGTTATAGCAAGTCAGGCATTCATTCAGCGACTTTTTTGTGCTAATATTCCAAATACAATATAATGAATATTCGCTAAACAAGCATTCATTCTACAGGGTATTACTGTATAAGCATATTATAGAGGAGGGCATCCTGATATACTCAAATCCCAAATATCACTGAAATTCTAACAAAAGGATACCAGAAATATAAATTGAGATAAATTTTATATTCCTAGGCTGCTTTCTTATAACATTGTTTAAGTATGATATATTGCTTCCTAGAAGTTGTAATTTTCCTTGATATTTCATAAAAGCTTTCATAAAACTTTTTAAAGCAAATCAGCAAATTTTGTTTTTGGGCTTTTTTGGTTGTCCTACTTTTCTAATAAGAAAAATTGGCTAGCTAGGTAGATACTATTAATTGTCAGAGGAAACTAATCTTGCTTGGGCATTTTTTATATTTATTTATTTCAAACGACTGCTGTAATACATATAACTAGCAGTCTTTTGCTTTGTTGGCACATAACCACAACTTAACGAAACCCTTTATTTAACAAAAAATTTCCCCTGAAATTCATTTAACGGGGATTTTACTAAACACACAGCAACATCACAATTAACATAAAAATGAAACACAATGTTTGGAATGATCGCACAAACACCCTGATCTTGAGGAGAATCTGTCGGCACTTCCAATTTTAATGTAGGGATTTTCTTCAGAATCCAAGATAGACTTTTTCCTGAATCATTCAGAAAATCCCATTTTTATAATTAATACTTTGGCTCCCAAAGTGATTATATAGATCAGGGACAGCCAAACCTACTTACCTTTGGAGCTGCATTGATAATCTTCAGAAGTTCGAAAGCCACACGGCACACATTCTGTGCTCATAAATTTACCAACAGTACATAACCTGTATCCAAAGCAATTCAGTTATGTTGCATGTCCATTAGACATCCCCAAAATGTCTCAAGTCACACTACATAACTGTGTTTTGAGGTGAACAGATATTTAAAAGAGCTGTAAACTAAGTTCAAAGAGCTGCATATGGCTCACAAGCCATGGTTTGGCCACCCATGATATAGATCAGTGATGGTGAACCTTCTATTGCCCGTGTGCCAATATTACTGAAATGGTTGAATTTTTTCTACCTCACGTGCCACAAAAAAGTCCTTGATTTTTTTGCATGCTAACTAAATGAAATTCGTGATCAAGACATGAGAGATTGAAATTTTTAACCATAAAACTAAGGTTCACAATAGTTAACTAAACAACAAATTTTTTTGTGGCACTAAACCAGTACGATAAATGCTTTGAGGGGTTTTTGCCTTTTGTTGGCATGCCAACCAAACCCGTCTTGCATGCCATAGGTTCGCCATCACTGATATAGAGCAGAACACCACACATCTGCTTAAATGAGAGAAATGGCAACACAATTGAATGTATCCAGTAAATTATTTATATGCACTTTCAGCTTATCAACATTAGATCTCTTACTTTTGTTTTTCCTTTATTCTTTTTCTTACATTGAAAACTGACCATGTGAATCGCTGGCAGCCAGGCAAATGCCATGCATGGCATAATGAAATAAATAATATTTTAATCAATTCCCATAATAAGTTATTAAAGTTTGTAATTTATTTTGTAACACTGTAAGTAAGTTGTAAAAAAATTGCTAAAGCTTACAAAAGTTTACATAAATTGAAACTAAAATTGATTAAATGTAATCGATTATTTTTTTTAAAGCTGAACTTTTTTATCTGCAAGGTTAGATGTACATTAATTTTATTTAATGTAGTGCATAATTGAATGAACATAAATTTCTTTAATGTTTTCATGCAAATTCGAGAAAACTGATATTTTTCAACCAAGTCTGCAAAGTATTGGGAGTTGTGGCATGGCAACAATAGGGTTAAGTCCTTTCTATCGACCATCAGTAAATTCCATGAAAGTTGTTTAATATAACTGAGGCAAAAAAATGGTGTATTTTCATAGGCTTCCAAATAATTACAAAAACAACTTTTTCATTTCTCTTTTACACCACTGTAACTTTAAGTGAGATAATCACCTGCGAAGCCATAGATTCTCCAGATGATGACACTAAATGGTCTTCCCTTATGGGTGCAACAAAACCACCACGTGCTTCCTCCACTTCTTTCAATAAGACACACACCTGAAATTTTCAGAAAATATATACTGTAAAATTTTATTCTCAAATGGAACGACATAGTTTTCTAAAAAATAATAAAGAATAAACTGGACAGGTGGTATTTATATTGTACAAAATTTTTAAAAATACATAAGCAATTCTTATTATTATAAGTAAAAACATATTATTGAAGAGATGACAATTTTCAAGATAAAGTATTAATTGTACATTAAAACATACAACTTTTATTTATGAAAATAAGAATTTGTGAAATAAGTTTATTTATAAACAAACACATATATTTTTCGTAGAGCTTTGTTACTTTGTAGAAGTATTCAAATAACTCACTTGTCTGCTTAGGTCTTTCACAGCTATGTTGAGACGGGCATTTTCACGACTGTAATGACCTGATGCCTTTCTAGCTTCAGTAACTTCATCTCGGAGCTGTTGAGTCTCTGAAAGCATCTCATCACAGCGAGTAGACAAGTGATTAATACTTGTAACAGCACTCTGGTAATTTTCTCTCTCCAAGCGCAAATGTGGTGTTCTCTCTTCTATTTCCTACAATCAACAAAATTCTGTTCAGAATAATTCAAATAAGGGCATCACATTTTCAACAAAATAAACTAAATAAAGAATCTCACTGTCAAGTTACAAAAAATATTCTATATTAGATTAATCCTGAGAGCAGTAATCAAACCAATCATGGTGCTACTACATCTATAAAATATACAGTTAAAAGAAAAAAGTAAAATCTTATAATGGTAAGCCAGCACAAAGCACAATGCAACTGCTCTCCATATTTGTATACATACCTGGACAAAATTATTAAATTATATGAGTTTCCATAAAATAAAGTATGAAATAGGCTCCGTATGAGGTGATAAGTGTTTGAAATAATCATTAACCTTTGAGCATGGCAGCATTTAAATAGCCGTCTATACCGTGTAGAAGTTCTGTAAGTCTTTAATTTGTATATTTTTTAGTCATTTATTTCAAGCCTAAAAACTTTCCAACAAATCCAAAAGATAATATTCAAATAGCTTCATTAATAGAAATTAAAGGGAAGCACAAAGCTCAACTACTATCAATTATGTCCTACATGTTGCACAGGAGCTTAGCACATAGCTAATTACAGCTTAATGCAGAAAAACAGAAGTGCCCATTAAAATTAACATTTTATTCCAGGAGTGAAAACCTTATGAATTTTAATAATTAAATTACACAGTACATCAAGGGTCTTCAACTGGGATTATATCAAGTTAAGAGTTTTGAAGGGGTACATGAAGTTTTAAAGATAATTTTTCTTCTTACTTATTAAATGCGTGACTTCAGAATCAAGATTTGTAATATTACGACTAAGAATAACATTGTCAAACTAATGTACTTGGGGGTGCCTGACCACTAAAAAAAATCCTCTAAAGTGTACCATTTAAAAAAATTCAAGGGTGACTGAGTTCATAAAAATTACAAAACGCTCCACACTGAGGTGCCTAATATCATAACCAAATTTCTATAAAACATCATACGTGATTCAGGGAAGCTCAGAGAATGGATTGCATTAATGAGATTATAGAAATGGGGGAAAGAAAACAAAATGCATACATGCGTTGGCAGAACTGTGAGAAAGGAAAATTTTCATGAATAAATACATTTATAGTAGTCAAATGGCTAAGCTATGATATGTAGTCCACAGAATTCCACAGGCAAAATTTAACATGTTTACTGCAGAATCTGTTGGCACCTAACCACATACTTAATACAAGGTAGAAAAAATATACCAGTACACTAAAAGCACAACAAAATAGTAGCATTAAATTTTTTGCTGAAAACATTCATATGTATCACAATAAAAATTAGTCGATTCATACAAAAAAGACACCTATAGTAAAGATGTTAATGGAAAATATTAGGACAGTCATCCATAGCCATAAATGTGTAAAATGATATGGCTAAAAATTTAATTTAATTTTTTTAGCATAACAGAAGTGTAACTTACAAGATTTTTCACAAGTTAGCAAAACAGTTCATTATTCTGTAGTTAGTCATATCATGATTGAATTCACTTACTGTGAGGATAGCATTTAGGAAGATATTCAATTTCTTGCATTGCTGCTTTTCAATAAAAAGTTCTTCTGACACAGCGACATATTGGCTATAAATCTGAGTTAGACTTAACCCTGATTTAATAAGACGACTAGCAGCAGCTGCTGAAGGACTAAGCATCTCCAGTTGCTCCTCGGTGATTTCTGACAAAAATAAGAATAAATTAGTCTAACAAACAGTCTGACCTACATTATTATGAAAGAAAATATCTATTTCTAATCCAATTTTGTGAAGCAACACATTAACAGAATAACACCGATGATAATGTACTTCCTCATGTATACAAAAAAATACTACACAAATTAGTATATCAAATTGTTCATGTAATTGCAGGCAATGCTTGATATATTCCAATTCGATTTACGAGCTTTCATTTTAACACCATTTACAATGATGATATAACATCCAATTTTCACTACTGCTCGATGTGCAGTAGTCCCATGTACACTGAACAGCCAGAACACTGCAAGTTTTATTAATATTTTGCATATATAATTTTTTGAATATCTGAATTATCTGCATGTATTTTATTAAATAAATGTTTCACCTTGCCTTTACTGTTTAATTCGGCACCTCTTATTTTTATTGCACATTTAGTGAGTTTTCTTACTATCTCGTGATTTAATTTTCTTATAGCAGGAGTGATTTTGCGCTCGTAACCTTTCAATTCTCTAAACTTACGACAAGATGAACTTTCATTTCAACACGAGGGCATTATGAAGTGAAATTTATGAATTTCATATCAGCTTTGTTTACTCTCAAAGATTCTATGAGCCCAGCATTCAATCTTCATAACCATATCTCGAGAACAATGAAGTGATAGAAGAATGTTAGTTTAGGCAGCTGTAGTTATCATCCACTACAGGGATGCTCAAGACGTCGATCACCAACTCGTTTTAGGTAATCTCTGAAACTTTTCTGCACTGCTCGAAAGAATTTTTGTGAAAAATGGATGGTATTCACCCCCCCTCAGGGCTGGATTAAGCGGTACGCAAGTGCGTGGGGTCCAGAGGACGAGGAGGCCCACAGTGGACAGAAATCTGTTACTTGTTTCCCTTTATTCTTTTGTATCAAATGCTATGCTTTTCTTACTTTATCAGTAACTCCAAATACAGTAATACCCCGCTATACGTCGCGACTTATAACGAAACAACGTATAGCGAAACAAAGAAAGAACTATGATAATAGTAGGGGTTACGCTCCTGGCAGATATTTTGTGACACATTTGTTTCCCAAATAATACATATCAATACAGTACATTGGACCTATTAAGTTACCACTACGTGTTTACCACTCATTGCTACTAGGGTTTAACATACACTTAATCGTAACAACGAGTAACCAACTGCAATAATAAATTCATAAATCACCGAAAATAATTATCTATAGTGTGATGGAGCACAAAAATTGTTTCTTTACTTACACGTACACTGATACACACTTTAAGAGTACTTTTCAAGCAGATTTCGCAATCCAAAGTATGTCCAATATCTCATGAGATGCAAACGTAAACCGGGATGAAAGGACACACAAAATGTTAGACACAACTGTCAACAAAGCTCTCTCATAGCTGCAGGGCCGGCTCAAGACATTTTGGCGCCCCAAGCAGATTTCAATTATGGCGCCCCATCGATACATAAATTTTACATTAAAATTCGGTAGTTTAGCAGTATAATAGGATATAATTATTTTGAAGTTTTGTGTATTTTTATGATTAAACAGTTTAATAAGAAAACAAGGTTTTATTCACAGAAAAATAAATTTGAAATGTCACAAAGAAATTATAAATTGTGCGATACTTATTTCAATGAAATGAGATTGATTGGAACTATTTCATCGATATACATATGCACAGATGGGGCTCAATCAAATCAGTCAAATTTTCTGGTGCAGTAAGTTTCATAAAGAAGGCATCGAAAAATTCAACATCGACACATTGCCTTATTCATAGACAAGCACGTGTTGCAAAACGCATAAATAAAGGCAGTGACGGACTTATCTAAAGCCAATTGTACAAATTGCTCTTTGAATGAAATAGAAAGGATGAAATTGAATCTTGATTGAAAAATGCACTTGGGAATCTGTGAATACTGCGAAGGAAGGATGCAGGGGAAAAGGAAGCAACGAAAAGAATAGAATCAAGCCTTATTTTGGAAGTGATCTTAGAAAGACGTTCCGAAAAAAATGATTTAAAAAATGTAGGTCGGGATGAAAAGCGGGCTTTATCGTGAATAAATGAGACTTCAAATTTATGACTGATTACAAACTTCAAGAGCAAGATGAACATGGTCTATTACTTGGAATTATTATAACAAAGGAGAACTTTCGTTACAGAAGCAGCTTACGAATTTGTTACCAATTACAAATTGAAAATTTAAAACGACCTTCAGGATGAATTTCTTAAAAGGAAATAAAATTGTCCAATACTAGAGTTAATTACCACAAATTTTAAAGAGAAAACCTCTACGTTAAACTGCTTATCAAAGGTTGGTTTAAGAAAGGGTATCTATATCTATATCTATCTATAGTTCACCCTGCAAGCCACCGCAATGGTGTGTGGCAGGGGGTGCAATAGCACCAAGGTAAAGCGCATAATAATGTATAGTATCATTCTACGTCGGCTGATTTCCTTTCGTAACTTCTGTTCTGCTCAGCTATCGTTCTAGGGAAAAACGAGCCTTTATACCTCTCAGTCCTACAGGCTATCTCTCTTATTTTACGAGGATGGTCCGTTCTACCAATATAAGTTGGCGCTCATATTATTTCTTCGACATCGCTGGAGAATATATGCGTTCTAAATCTTTCGAGAAGTTTTAACCTAGAGCGTGATCGGCGCTCAGCTAGTGATTCCCATCCTAAGTCCTGTATCAAGGCTGTAACACTATTGTTTCTATCGTAACAATTTTTGACGAATCTAGCGGCTTTTCGCTGCACTCTTTCTAACTCTGAGATTGATCCTTTCACGTACGGATCCCATATGCTCGACGCGTACTCTAATAGCGGTCTTACTAACGAGAAGTAACATGTCTCTTTGACTTTTTCCTCACTTTTACCTACTATGCGTTTGATGAATCCTAGTTTCTGTTTAGCCTTCCCGCATATATTTCATATGTGCATATCCCACGAGAGGTTGCTTGTTAAAGTAACGCCTTGGTATTTGACGGAATCGGCTAGTTTTAGCTGGATGCCTTCAACAGTGTAATTCGTCGTGTCAATGTTTTTGTTTCCCCAGAATCTCATAAAGGAACACTTTCCTAAGTTCAATTCTAACTGCCACTCTTTACACCACTCGAGAATTGCATTTAAGTCGTCAGAAAGTAATAATTGATCATTAGGACTGTTAATCTCTCTGTAAACTACTGTATCATCCGCGAATAACTTGATTTTACTTTTAATAACCTTATCTAAGTCGTTTATGTATAAAAGGAATAGTAGGGGGCCGATTACACTTCCCTGTGGAACGCCTGAGGCTAAGCTGACTGAATCTGATTTAAATCCATCTATAACTACTATTTGTTCACGCTCATTAAGAAAGTCCCTGATCCACTCGATTATCTTTCGATTTATTCCACAGTCATTTAATTTCTTCACTAACTTACTGTGCGGGACTTTATCGAAAGCCTTCTTGAAGTCGAGGAAAACAGCATCTAACTGAGTCTTACGGTCTCCTGATCTTAGTATATCGTGAACGAACAGAGCAAGCTGTGTTTCACAAGATCTCGTCTTCCTGAAGCCATGCTGATATTTACTTAGCAAGTTCTGACTATCTAAGAAGTCCATCACGGAGCTAACGACAATGTGCTCGAGAACCTTGCAAGATAGGGAGGTAAGCGAAATTGGCCTGTAATTTTCTCTGTCGTCTTTTTCCCCACCTTTGTGTAACGGCGTTATAAAGGCTAATTTCCATTCCTTAGGTACAACGCCATGACTAAGTGACTTATTGAAAACTATTTCGAGATAAGGTGCTATTTCCAGTGCTAACTCTTTGAATACTCTAGCTGGTATCTCTTCTGGACCCGGAGATTTATTTGACTTGATATTTTTAAGCTGTTGAGCTATCCCTTTCGCTAATATGACTATATCGTTCATTTTTTCCTTGCCTGGTTCGGACGCCACGACCTTCGCTCTCACGTCTTCGGTAGTAAATACGCTCTGAAAAAATAAGTTTAACGAATTTCCTTTATCTGTGCTATCGCTAACTACCTCTCCTTGGTCGTTTATTAACGGGGCTACGGTTGAGCGTCGACCTTGAACTTCTCTAACGTATGACCAAAAGCATTTGAGATTTTCACTTAGATGTTCACTAAGAGTCTTTTTCTTGAAGTCTGTTAGTAATTTGCGCATAACCTTTTTGGTCTTAGTCCGACAATCTCTGTACTTAAGTGAAATTGAAATTACTTCCTCCGGTGACTTACAGTTATTGATGCGTTTAAATTTCGAGTGAAGCTTTCTTTGGTGTCTGAGGGGGCATCTAACCTGCCGATTATACCACCTTGGTTCCCCATTATCGCTAATAAATTTACTTGGTATATACGTATTAATACCAATTCTAATTTCTGATAGAAATGCTTTCCAAGTTTCCTCAACGTTTTTTGTGCTTGTCGATTTGCTGAAATCGCCGTAATCCTTGATGAGTTTCTCTTTGAAATCCTCAAAGTTAGCATTTTTATACATGTACACTTTCCGCTTAGGCTTGCGATATTTTGCGACAGTTATATCCAAAAGTACTCGAACTGATTGGTGATCACTGATTCCTTCTTCAACAGTTACTTCGGAAACACGCTCGGGGATGTTAACTGGTAGTAAGTCTAATATATTGTTCGCTCTCGTAGGTTTTTTGACTACCTGGATGAGGGAATGTTTATTGAAGATGTCTATTAGCGCTTCGCATGACTCGCGATTCCTAGCGGATGGTATGAAGCTACAACTCTGCCAATTTATCGAGGGTAGATTGAAGTCTCCTCCTACTATGATAATGCTTTTACTATTCTTCTTCATTAGTGAATTTATTTCAGCCTCTAGATCGTATATTTCTTCTGCGTTTGAAGCTGGCGGCCTATAATATGCACATACATGAATGTTTCCCAAACCTTCACTGTTTATAGTACACCAAGTGCTTTCAATATTGTTTACAGCAAACTTGACCGGAGAACTTATAGCAACAAACTTATTTGAATTAAACTAAAATATAATTTAACCATACAACGTGAAAGATGTACCTATATAAAAAGATCGAATAAAAATATGTATATACTAACTTCCTGGTTTAGAAAATCTTCGTTGATCGTAGACTAGGTATAGCTCCAACCTCAGGGTGAAACACCCGCTTTTATCATTGCGAAAAATAATATTTACACTAAATATTGACGTCTCTTCTTGAGTAAAGACAAAAACATATCAATTATGCCCAAGGAAAACTAACCTGCAATAACTTGATAACAGATTCTTCAAACGCTAAAAGACGCACACCACTCGACTGACGTTTCCACAACGATGGGCGTATTGGAACAAATGCGGACAAATACTTCTTTTTCGATGTCATCAATGCAAAATGCGAGAGAGGAGGAAATGTTGAAGGAGAAGGGGTTGAAAACAGTGGTGTGAGAATATGTACCCTGTCCTCACACACCCTAACACAGCGTAGCAATTACTAAGAATCAGTAAAAGAAACCCAAAAGATATGTATTTCGTCCTCAAACAAGAGCCGCAACCAATCAACCGAGAATTTCACATGTGCCTGAATAAGTGCACGTGGAAACAAAGAGGAACCGCAGGAGGGAGGGTCTTTGGATATTCCGTATCCTCCTCGGACTTTGTAAAGATTTCCTTGCTCTTGGACACCCTTGCAAATGTCTACCGTTGGCCAACTTCTGATGAGATTGCAGAGGCTATATAGTAAGGCGGGGACGATGCCAAGGCATGACCTTTCTCCCTCCCCCCTCCAACCTAATGGAATGCTTCTCTCTTCAGGCCTTTGGTACAAGGGATGCATTGCACCCGGACAGAAACCCTCGGGGGCGGCAAATCACAGAGGGAATCAGCTAAAAATATTAGGGGCGGTGAGAACTGCTTTCACCCGGTCGGCAAAGATCCCCGGCATGTAACAGCAATAAAATGTTAGAAAAACCACATCCAGCCATCTGTATTCGGTAGATTTCTCGGAAGCCGCTTTCGGAAATACTATTTTACTATTTGGAGTAGAGCTGCCCCTGAACATTCATTTCAAGTCACATGTTCACATTTATTCGCCAGCTGTAGACACTAAACATTTCAATGGAAAACCAAATGAAAAAACTAAATTAAGGTATTTTCCAAAAATTTCTGTCAAGAAAATTTGGCGCCCCTAAAATTCAGCGCCCCAAGCGGTCGCTTGGTCTGCTTGTATTGTTGGGCTGGCCCTGCATAGCTGACTGTCACTGAGAAATAGGTTTTTACACATCGTCATTAAAATTGGGACAATCCCTTTTATCCCCTGTGTGACTTGTGAACCACCTAACCCATCGTGATCTCTCAAACACATGGCCAGCAACTGTTTATTCTGAGGAAGATTTTACACAAACTGATAAACACGAAATTAAATTAATTCATATAAATAATAGTAAACATGAAATGAAAAGCCGAATAGAGGGTTTTTATTGTTATAGTTATAATTTATGCACCGCAAATGGAATTTCTGAAATTTTGCTTTTAGTATTTCACAAACGATGTATATGCAAAACAACACAACTTATAACGAAACACGTTCCTTAATTGATTGACGACGTATATGCGAAACTACGTATAGCACGGCAACGTATAGTGGGGTTTTACTGTACACGTGGTCCTCGCACTTATGACATAATTTGGTTCCTGAAGCATATTTTCCCATAATAGCAATGTTAAAAATTTGGGTTACGTTCCTGTCCCACCGGTCAGATAATATATTTTTATAAAATGTCCCATAATATTGTACTCAGGCAAAGATAAACATAATATAACTTATTAAAGACTAGACAAATCATTTTATTCCAATCAGGATACAATAATGACTCGTAAAAACTTTCAGTGTTTTGTAATCGAGACGCATTTGGGCAATTTTGAAGAGTTAACCTGTTAAGTAACGTCCAGGGTTTGATTCCAGAGGATCCTATATATTATTACAGTAATGTCTGTTTGCGCCATCATGATCTCCTGAACTACCGAATGGATTTTTTCAAAAAAGGCAGTTTAAGAAAGCTTATGCTTCGGCATTGACGCGAATGTCCATTTTTTTTACTTAGCCCGTCTCAGAGGATTGTTTATAATATTTTTAGTGCTCCAAAATCTCATATTTTTTGTATTATTTATGCGTCGCTAACAACAAACGCTGGTATTGTTGAGCTCTGAGATTTGGTGGAAATAAAAGATCGGCATTGATGTGAATGCCTTTTTCTTTAATTTAACCTGTTTCAAATGATTGTTTTAACATTTCAATTACCCCGAACTTTCAAATGTTTTGTTTGTTAACAACAAACTCAGATTCATCGCATTTGCTATGACAATCAATAAGGCTCAAGGACAGATGCTTAAACGTGTTGGAGTACACCTACCATCACCCGTTTTTACTTTCTCCATACGAAGTAATGGGAAAGTATTGTGATCACGAAAAGAATCGCCTTCGAGATTTCAACGAAAATACACGTTTTGAGGTCCTTAGAACACGTTTAGACTATTTTCTCTATATTGTCTGTGAATGTGATAGGAATGTTTCGAAAAACCGATAGTTTATCAGATATTTTGATCCCTAGAACACGTTTAGACTGTTTTCGGAGTGGTCTGTGTGTGATTGTGGGCGCTCTAACTCAAAAAGTATTTGCCATATCGTTACCAAACTTCATATATAACGCTTTAGCATGAGCACAAAGAACTGATTAGTTTTTGGACAATACCGGTTAACCGAAAGTCAGGTTTATTCGAAACCCGATTCTCCGTTAAAACATCATTATTGTATGTACAATTCTATACAAAGCTTATAGAGAATGTAATTTCCTACAACTTTCATTTGAAATAATTTTCCATAGCAGTTATTGTTTAGGAATTATTTATAAATAATCGGTTTTTCGCTTTCCGTCAAATATCTCCTTAAAAACATCGTTATTGGTAATCTTGGTGAGGACCAAAGTTGTAGAGAATAATATTTCTTCCGAGTTTTGTTTGAAACAAATTTTCGTAGAACCATCCATTTCGCAGATATTCAACTTTTTCGTAATTTTCAGTATACAGCGCCACCACCATGTAGCGGTGAATTCTGTAAACATATTCAAAATATACGTAATTTACGGCATAAAGATGACTGTATTCTTTTACGATACAAAATGATAATTTTGCCTCATAATGCTATTCATAATAATTTAAATATCTATACCCCAAATATGGAGAAAGTGGTGTTGGCCACATCAGATTTTTTTTCATGGTCGGTTTATGTAGCCTTTTCCCGAGTTTCGTCATTTAAGAACGTCGCTATTACCATTACTGAAGGACCTCAACAACTTATATGGAATGATAAATTGATAATATCAAATATTGTATTTAAAGAAGCAATCTAAAAAATAACTAAAATATCTAAATAAAGTTTTGTTTATTAAACATTTTGTTTGTCTTTATGTGCGAATTATTCGCACGGGTACAGCTAGTAATTTATATTTCCCATAACATAAGATGTAAAAATAGGTTTTTCGACGTGCAAGTTTTTGTTCTTTTGCAAATTTAAATTGGAAAAAAATTCACCTAGAATCTTCGAATATGGACTATTTCATTGGAAAATGAATAAAATTTTTATCGTCGATTTTCGAATATGGATCGAATCCATCTACAATTTGGTTTTTGGCACGAAAATTTAACGTCGTCAATGGCAACCATTATGTTGCTGTTAAGCGAAATTGCAGACATTGCATTGGATTTTATAATACGGGAATTTAGTTCATTTTTTACTGTCTACGATTTCGTGGAAAGATTAAATTGGAGGAAGGAACTGCGGGAGAGAAAGGTAGGGGGGGGGGAGAGAAAAATAAAAAAGGACGTATAAAAAACACGTGCTGTGAGTGAATGGGTCTCTAAATTAATCCGGCCCAATTTTAGGCTGGGGCCCAGAGCGTGTGCATTGCGTGGGGCCCATGAACCGCTTAATCCGGCCTTGCCCACCCCCCCTCAAAATAATTTATAATTTTTAACAGTGAAGTTGGGTGGTCGATCGCCATGTGAGTGGGAAATGATAAGTAGCTCTGAGTACCCCTGATCTATTAGTATGTACACCAGCTAAGTTCTGTATAGAAAACTATTCATAAAAGTCTCAGGATGCTGGCAATTCGACACAATGCTTATAATCGGAAGGAAGCCTCTGCACACAACGAATTTGCTGGTATTCATAATTTTTCTTCAATTTTATGCATATGAATCTCTTTGACAATTATATTTCAGTGTATTTAAAACATCACAGAAAACTAAACTAAAACTAACTAAATAATTTGTCCAAGTTTGGGAATGCAACTCCCTTAATTTACATGTATGCTATGGGAAAACTACTTTCAATTTACACCATAATCCTCAGGAACGCATCTATGGCATAAACATATGGCTTAGGATGAGAATACCCCAGACCATGACAGACCAAGGCAAGAATTCTGAAGATCAAATGCTTAGGGAAAAGGGAAACCTACCTCAGACAAACAATAAACATATACTTAACTAGATCTAGACCCATACACATGGACCTGCTTTCACACTCATGAATTTTGTGATTTACCTAACACAACCCATCCAATACAGACAAGACAATGGTATTCATAATTACCTGAGAGAACAAGGACTCGAAACTTCACATTTTGGTGACAAGATGAAATATCGGAAAACAAGAACCCATTAAATTCAAACCTGTGAGTTTTTAGTCTCTTAAGTTTCAAACTAATGAAGTTTTCCTGAATACAGAATGAAAAAATAACTTAAATGACATTAGAACTCATTGAAAAATCATCAGAATTCTCACCTCTTTTAGCAGCTTTCAAGAGTTCATTGGCTTCTGCTAGTTCCTTCTGAAGAAGCTCAATAGCAGTTTTACTTTCAGATATCTTAGCCTCAAGTTCAGCACGCTCTTTAAATGTTTTTTCTTCTAACTCACCATACTTTTGAGAGGATTCATTGAGAAGAGCCTTGAGCTCATTAACAGCAGATACTAATTCTACAGACTTGGCTTCTGCACTCTCAGAAGATTTTTTATACAAATCAGCCAAACGTGATTGAGCATTCAATTCATGCTCAAACGTCTCCTGCATCTTGATCTCTGAGTCACGGCTCTCTTTCAGTCTCTGTGCTAGATTCTCTGCCTTGGAAATGTGATCCTTGCATGTCTTTCGAAGGTTCTCTACTGTTTCCTCAGCTATTTGAAGCTGTAAAAGAAAAATAAGTGCTTCGTGACTGTGACTGGTAGGTTTAAGCATAAAATGTACAAAATATACATTGTCTTTCTTTAGTAAAGGCAGCATATAATTTTTTCTGAAATTTAACAATAAATCAACAAAGGAAAATAAAAAGGAAAAAATTCCCTCCCAAAACAATAAAACCAAATTTTTAATAATGTATATAAAATATTCACCAATTCTTCCATACAGACATATGCTTCACAATAATGATAAGCTAAAGGATGAATAGCAAATTTTATTAAAGTGACAAGTGAAAAATTAAACAAAGACAGTATAGGCGACAAAGTGTAATAGGGCAAAAGAATGACTTAAAATTATTTACACAATCCTGCATTGCTCTGCAGCCCCAAAGTGACAATTTAATATCATCATATCAAATAAATATTTTAAAGCAATAGTAACACTGAATCTTTTCTGCTAGCATCACAAAGTAAAACTAGAGTAAATAATTATAGTCAATTACAAGCCTCTGCTAGAATAATAAATGAATAGGAATTTTGTACCTTAAATCAACAAGCGGCATGGTCACCACATAAAAAAAGTCAAACATAAAAGACTCCAAAAGATACCTTTTGATTTGCCTCATTAAGCTGAGTTTCAAGTGAAATTTGGCGAGCACTGTAGTCCCGCCTAGCTTCTCCAAGGTCAGCAGCATGACGATCCACAGTTTCTTCCAAAGAACGTATTCTTTCAGAAAGAATCTCACGTTCCCGCTCCAGATATTTTTCTCTATAGATTTAAAGAAAGATAGGTTACAGTTTTGCAGTAATACAAGATGACAGTATGCAACTCTCTATGCTAAATATTTTTCACTGGCACAAAAGATGTGAAATAGGTATGCCTTGCACTTTTGACAAAGACTGTCACAAATGCATTTTTATTAAGAGTCACAAAATTGCACTCTATATTAATTTACAAACTATAACAACAATCACTAGATACACAATTCCTTTAAATTTAGTCAAGGTTTGTTTTTCCATAACAAACTTGATAGGAAAATGTTTGAACTTCCACTGGCTATAATTAATGTAGAAAAACGGAAAAAATCTCTGGAGCCAGTAAATGTGTATAGAGAATTTTCAACAGATACATTTTTCGGCTACAATGTAGCCATCTTCAGTGCCGGGATTTGAGAGTGAAGGAACTGGTGGAAAGAAGAGTCCAGGGGCACACTCTCAAGTGTTTAAAATATGCCCATAAAAATAAGGCCATTTCTCAGTTTTAAAAATGTTTACTCATTAAAACAAATATTTGGATAAGAACATAAGATTCATAAATGGTAAAGAAAAAGGTTAATTATTGTTTGCAAAGCATCTATTAGTTTATTAATTTTGAAGATATACCATATTTACTCACATATAAGACGAACATTTTTCCAAATCCTTTTTCTTCAGAATGAGTTTAGGCTTATATGCAAGAGAGAGTGTCACGAGAATCTCTATGTGCATATCTGAATTTTAAGTGAAATATCACACCTGCATTTAAACCTTAGTTATATAAGATGCACAATAGTTTTATGTGATAAAAAAAGTGCATCTTATACAGAGGAAAATACAGTAATAATGATAAAGTGACATTTGAAATTTCAGAGATGTTTATTACTTTAAGTAAATCTGTTCTGTTAAATAATTCTTCATAAAACTACAGACATTGGTGGCTTTTACATATATACTTGATATGAAGATACACTGAATGATATAGAATAACATAATATAACTATTTAAAAGTTTCATAAGGATAACACACTATCATCTGAATAAAAGAGAATTGGTGTATGGAACGTAATTGCTCTCAATTCTTTTTTATGATTAAACAAAATCTATACTTATATATGAAGGTTAATTTACTGTATTTGTACTTGCACTGCTTACCGATGTTGTAGTTGAGCCTCCTTCCCTTCAACCATATCAACACGTGACAATGCCTCACATTTCGCAGCTGAGGCAGCCAAAAGCTGCTCAGACATACTCTTGTTATCAGAATGCAGTCTCTCTATTTCTAAGTCACGCCTCTCAAGGCGTCTGAGGAAATCCTCCCGTTCTTCAGACATAGCTGTCTGTTTCCTTGTAAGAGATGCATTTTCACTTTCAAGCCTGGAAAAACATATCTTTAGTTTACCATTCATGAGAGCAGACAGAGTGTTCAAACATTCCTTAGAGCAAGGAAATAATGCACAAGTATAGAGTCACTGCTAGAACTATGTTTAATACATGCTGTAAATAAGTAGTAAACAGTTAACTACTGATATAAAAAGTTCATTTATACAGATTCATTTGTAAAATAACAAATACAAAACAGGAATGTTTTCTATCATTATTATTATTTACCCTTGCTCATTTCAAGGTTAGAACATACATCTAATGATATTACTGGATTAACCACACTAATTAATAATATATTCGTATTACTACACAAAATGATTGAGGTGGGAAGTTTTTAGTACTAATAATCTAATTTTCAGTAAACTTAATATCGTTAGATGTTATATTTCAAAATACATTATGAATTTCGGTCATCTGATGATTAAAGTGAAGAATTATGTTCATCGGACCAATTACTTTTTTTTAAACAATGATAAAGACGCTAAAATAAACAATGAGGGAGGACTCCTATTCCAAACATGATCCAGCAAAACTTTAGCAAATACATTGTTTACTTAAGTCTTAAATAGTTAATTACAAACGCTAATATAGGTATCTAAGGCATACGACTGGAAGTCGAACTTAAGAAATGAAGAAACCAAAAAACATAACTTAAAGCGCTATATTTACTAGAAATAATATTCATAAGTATGTGAAATGTTCTAATATTGATAAATGAGCTATTTCAATAACGAACCTATTAAGCTAATATTTCGGGATACATTAGCGTCCCGTTTATGTAAGGTAATCACTGTGTAAATGCACATATTGAAGATACTAACTCTTCACATTTTTCTATATGACCCAAAAACATACTATTTTTCGATGCCAATTCATAACACGAATTGTAAAACGGAAAATGAAACAACTGACCAATACCTACCACATAATTACAAAAAAGTGTAAAATACACACTTCATTGAAGTTTTTATATATTATAGTTACCAAAGTAACGAAAAAATGTTACAAACTCCTCATAATATTTACTAAAAGTTTCGTAATTAAGAGAGATAACATACCGCTTGGATAACTCACGAAGTGTCTCTAGTTCTTCCCTGACTTCTTTTAGGTTAAGCTGTAATTCTTCAATTTTATGTTCAGCAATACTTGATTCTTTTTTTGTATCTGCAAGATCTCTCTGTGCCTCAGAAACGAGGTTTTCCAGCTTTGACACCCTTTCATCTGCAAAGAAACAGATTACAACTTCATTCAATAAAGAATCAAACTGTGAAGGTATATGCGCAGAAAATAATAACAAGGTTTATTTTTAATATTGTTATGCCGCGGAATACAAATACAATTTCTGGATGAAATAACCACAACACGTAAATTCAACAAGTCTACATGCTTACCATTTTCGACTTGTGACCTGTCATGGAAATCCTTAAACCTTTTGAAATTTTCTGATTTATTTTCTATATAAGAATCAATCTTCTTCGCAATATCTTCTGGAACGCGTGCATATTCTTCTTCAGTTAAAATCAGTGGCACTAACATCATTGCATTACTATTGCTCCAATGGTTTTGTTAAAGTGAGCAGGCGTACATTTGTAAGCTTTGCGGCCATGAGTACAACGGACATCTAGAAACGATTAGGAAAAACCAGCCCTGTGCATCTTACTCTTGTGGGAAATAGGTTCAAGTTACGACTACATTTGTTCATAGATGGCACCACCGTCGCACCAAGCGCGCGCGTTTAAAATATCAGGTTATTTATTCCTCGTAAAATGCTTAATATATATGATCGCAAAATTTTAAATAGAAATATAAAATTGAAAAAACAACAAAATTATTGTACGTTATTGATATTGCTTTATTTAAGCTTCGTTAGATGTACACATAACAAGTAAATGCCGTATTTTAAGTGAGAAACAATTCTGTAGCATTTCAGCTGAGATTGCAAAAAGGTTTTTGCAAACATCACAAATTATTTGCGATATACACTCAGAAAGATGGCACAGTTACATTACAAAGTAGTACCAGATAAAACAAACAGTTGCCAAATCTCAATTCAAACATTAGCAATTCAACAGAGATCACACATGGAAAAGTACAAAATATGTGGAAATGTATCCTCAACTGGTATTACACAAACAGAAAAAAGTGAGACTAAGTATAAGAAAATCTTAACATACACGAAGTACTATAGACAATACTGTAAACCATGAAAATATGCAATTGAACATAGACAAAAAATGTAATATGAACATAATGAACAATGAATTAACAAAAAAGATGTATGCAGGTACATACTAAATAATAAAAGGTTGCAAATTATCTGCATTGCGCTAGTTCATGCCACAAAATGCATATAAAATCATACTTTCTCTCAAAGCTAATGAGAGCATTGATATTAGATAATTTGAAATCACAGGAAGGTAAAAGTATGTACATACTGCAACATCTCAAATGTGTTAATTCATGCAAGCATATAAACAGTGACACCCTTCACATGACATATATACAAGTTCATAATATCATATCAAGGTAACCAAATAAACAGTATAAAAATGAACATATATACTCTAAGCAGTGCATACAACACACAGAAACCATCCAAATATGTACTCTAACATTAAGAGGCATGATGTAATACCTGTTCCCAAACCTAATGAGGGCAATGATATTAGGCAGATAATTTTAAATCATAAGAAGTGAAAATGTGTACATACTGCAACATAAAAGGTCGCACAATATCTGAATTATGTTAATTTCCCCAACAAAAAGCATATAGAAATTAAAAGATTGAATAATGAATATGTACATATATATATATTTACAAAATTTAAAGCCTATACCCTACAATAACATATATTAACAAAGAAATGTAAAACCTATACCCTAAAATAAAACATTGACAAAGAAATGTAAAACCTATACCCTAAAATAAAACAGTGACAAAGAAATGTGAAACCTATACACTAAAATAAAATATATTTACTAAGACGTGAAAATTATACCCTAAAATAAAAAAATTACAAAATTTTAAACCATCTTGTGGACCACTGCTCGCACACCCCCACGCTCATACATGTCACGAACCTGCCAGTTTTGGCAAAATGAAAGCCATTCCAAGCACCTGCACATAAAGACATTAATCGGTATGAATAATCATAGATTACCAGAAAGATAAAAAACCTGCAAGGTTCACAAAATTTCTTAAAGAATTGGAAAACCGTCTCATTTAAGAAGCATTGGAAATTGTACCATCGAACAAATAGTGCCATTATACCCCCACATTAAGTTAGTTATTCTTAACATAATTGCAAAGGTGCACTCGGTTTTATATAAAAGGTAATCACGAACATTTTATTAATTTCTTTATAAAAGGTCAAGGAATAATAATACAAAAATATTTCACACTGGAAATTATAAATGCAAATTAATCACATTACGACAATTAGCAGGAATAAATGCATTTTAGGAATTGCTGTCATATTTGGAGTTAAATTAATGCTTTGAAACATACCACATTTGTTTGTACATGAAATTTTCAGTTTCCTTTTATCTCATATAAGAATGTTGCAAATGTCAATATACACATTACCTGCCCTTTGTATTCTATCATATGCTGTAAAAGTTTCTATTAAATTAAAGATAGTTTCTCACAGTTTGAGAGGTAAATAGTAAGTGCAAAAAGACTAGAAGAATCGACATAGTTTTTTAAAAACAAATACGGAAAGAATGATTTAATTCCTACGTCCTAAAGAGTATGTAAGGAACGAATCTCCAAAAGCATACAATAATTCACATTGAAGCTGAAATCATGTAATTTATAATTTACAAAACGTAATAATTTAGGCAGCAACTTTTCCACTAGATTTAATTGACGAAACTCATGTATATTTCAAACAAACCACCTATACATATTTAACAAATGGAGAGACCAATGACACATATATGTTCGCCTTACAAATCCCTTCATTTAGTTAAACGTACTTCCTCAAAGCGGAGTGAATAAATAAAATTCTAAATTTCGCTTATAAATGACAATCTTCGCACTGAAAACAACCGTTGTATCTATTTATAAACTACACTTATAACTTGCAGAAACACTTCAGCATTCACAAGAAAAATATTCATTAATATAAATTAACTTACACTTTTTCCGTCCTCGGGAAATTAAAAAATTTTCTTGTCCCATCGCTGCGTCCCTCACACCCACTCACGGAACACACCTTCCTTCTCACTTTAAAATCTTTTGACATTTTATCTTTGTTGCCACTCTCTGACATAATGGCCACGCTCAGACCTGCTTTGTTTTTACGATTATAACCTACAGATACAAAGTCACAAAGTTCTTTCAAGGTTTCTGTTCTGGCCGTGAATACAGAAAAACGATTATAAATTGTAACCAAATTTGATTCAATATCAATTAGCCAGGAATCCCTTGCATGCTGAACACAATTATGTAAGATATACGGGCAGGGCATTTTATTCCAAGTAATTCCCCAACTTCCGCAGACAAGAGTACATAAACATTGCTCTGTCCATTTCCATCAACATAACCAAAATTGGAGTTGCAGTTATCCCCTCCAAATGCGATACACTCTTCTGGCCAATCATATGTTTTTAAAACAAGGTGACTTATAGTCCCCTCTGATTCATTTTAAACATTTCAATTCAACTAGCTTGTGTGAGTCCTTAAACATGACGATCAAAATACTGTACGAGTATTCGAAAAATTTTTCGTGATAAATTATTGCTACCATCAGTGGAGATCCTGATGTACATATTCAAGTTTAATTTTTATTAAAGGTAGAGAATGTGGAGCTAATACCTTGTCAACTATTGCTTATGTCTTAGCTGTGGCTGGTGAAATTTTAGTAGCCATCTTTGAATCCGCAAATAATCTTATTTGTGCAAATCACTGATCGATAACTCAAAGTGATGTCAAACTGAATGAAAGCCTAAAGTTACAAGCAGAAACAATTTCAGCCTACTTTCTATTTTTAGTAATAGCATCATTTGTAATTTTTCCTCATGTAGTGCCAGAATTACTGTTTCTCATATGCTTGGCTGAATTTAAATGCTACTCCAAACCTAATTTTCCCTTTTCCACTACATATATTGATTTTACAAGTATTGCTTTTGTCACCATCTTTGTGAATCGGTGTAATGTAAGCAATTTTAAAGAGGTCAGAAAAAACGCCACTGCTAAAAGATTTTAAAATAGCATAAACAGTGGGTAAACCAGTGATTGACTGCACTTTTTAAATAAAAAAGGGAGAGAGTTCATCTGGGCCAGTACACTTTGTAACATTTGTAGACAATAATTTCCATAGTACATCCTCAGTTGAAACTGTCATTTTGCCAAAGGAAAACGTGTAATTTATGTCAAAGGCAGGCTTTGTGTCAGGTATCACAGTACTGTGGACCTTAGAAAAGTTCCCTACAAAGAGGTTTGAAATATCGTGGTCATTATTTGCAACATGTTCTTCATAATAATACATTATGCTTGGTATTCTATCCAATTTTTGATGATTTTTAACATGTCTCCAGAAATACTTTAAGTTATAGGGAATATTTGTTTCCATGTTATTTATATTGTTTTTGCAACATGAACCAGAATGTTTTTTGCATTCACCTCGGATTTTAGAAAAATTATGATAATCATCATTACTCCCAGTAATTTTGAAAATTTTATGGTAATGTTTCTTGAGTTTGATACATTCCTTTAATTCAACACTAAACCATTTAGGATAAGATGATGTTTTGATTGTTAAGGTAGGAGTACACAGTTCTATAGCTTCATAAAGAATAGAGTAGAAAATTGATAGAGCATTATTAATCTCCAAATTGCACAATATTCCTAGCCAGTTTAAAGTATCTAAGTAGTTAGTCAATGTAGTATAATGACAGTTTCTATAATCATAAATAGTAAATTGATAATTGTTATAATCTAGTTCTTTGGCCAACTTTACACTGTAATGAATATCAAGGTGATGATTAACACATTTTTAAATAGGATATGGATCCTTTTCGGAAGTTACTTGCCCTGAATTAGAAAAAGCTAGATCTAATAGTAAATTGTACAAACAGTACTCATCTGCTTAAGACCCAGTAATGTAAAACTTTCATTTATAATTCTTGCTTGAGTGGTGAAAGACATGCTATCACAGTCAGTGTTCCAACAGGGATCAAGTAAATTGTAGTCCCCAGTACAATAATATCAAAAAATTGTTATTATTCACAATATCTTCAACCACTTCACAATGAGATAAGTACTTATCAATGGCAGAGGCTGGGGGGATATACACTGCCCCAATTAAAACCTTTGCCTCTTGACTACAAATTTTTACAAAAATGTTCTACATTAATAATTTGGCTTATAACCTTTACAGATTGCAATTTTGTTTTAATAGCAATTAAAACCCCACCACTACGAACTTTATTAGAAGTAATTACACTGCGATCATGTCTATAAATGTCTAAATGAGATAAGTCCAATTCAGAGTTATGTCTTCACTGAGCCTAGTCTCAGTGAGTACGATAACGTCATAGTCAGCGGTAGAAATAGCTAGTTTAAGTTGCTCTAATTTTGTCCTTAATCCCCTTACGTTCTGATAATAGATTGAAAGCGTTGTTAAGGACATAAGTCTTTTGACACTTTTTGCTTTTTTACTGTTAGGAGTGACAATACTACTTGATATGCTACTCCTTTACATTCAAAGGAGGAATAGTGGCCTTATGTTTTTATATAAATTGTTAAATAACCATATTAAAAGCCCAGAATTACTTAATTTAATAAACCTCAGAGTGCCTTTAATGTATACAAGGTTAGATATGACTTTTCATATACCATATATGGACAAATTATATGTGCATTTTACCTTTGTATACTATGATGAGAGACTACAACCTTATAAGTCATAAAGTTGATATATTCAATGAATCACTGCAATCATTTAAAACTAAGCTGCAATGCCTAACTTAAATGTGGTAGAAATTTATGCCAACTTATGTCTATTTTAATTCAGGTAAATTTTTATTAAGTACCATGAATCTGATATAATTTTACTTTATGCCTTAGAATATTTATTTATTTATCATTTTTAAAGTTTACCCAACAAAATAATTACAGGATAAACTGGTTTACATTTTAATAAATACACTTGATTCTAATTATCTTGATATCAAGATGGCAAATTATATATGTAACGAAAAAGCAATACAAAAGCATATACATTCACAAGCATAAAATATTCATTATTCAATACAATGATATATATATATTACCATACAGGACCTATGAACTATTTATAAATAAGGCAAGTAACAATGGTAGTTATACAATTGTAGTTATGTATTACCAATAACAACGAATGAAATATATTTATAAAAGAAGTGAGGCAGATAACAATCATATATTCCTTCATATGTACATAATTTCAAACAATGGTGAAATTATAAATTCATACATATCTTTTATTGAGTACCCCAATAAAGCCGATAATTATGTTATATACTCAGACTTTCTGATAAAAATGTCTAGATTAGAGAAGTACTTATTATAACTAGCACATATCCTCGTTAATGTTGAGTTCATACAAAGGTTTGTACGATATTGTTATATTGTCAGATGGATTTTGAGTATAATTTTTATAGGATTTGTGATTTTTATGTGCGATAGTATAATTTTTCTTACTCTTGTGCTTTAATGGTTTATATTGTATTAGAACGCACGTTTAAATATTTTGGCTTATTTTTAATACATTTCTGATTGTATTTTTAGGAAAAGGCCTTGTCCCGTAAATAGAGTATTATTATTATCAGTGTAAAATTCATAATAGAGAGGAGTTTACCTTTATAAAATATACGATAATATTACAATAATAAAATTTTATAAATTTCTATAAATTGATGCAAAGGATGATTCGAATATACTTATGTGACAGGCATTAGCTGTAATAATGGGAGATACAAATGGAGAAAGACGGTCGGACAATTGTAAAATTAGATAAAGGATTTGTTGGAAATTGACGCACGAATGCTTTTTTTGAAAATATATTACGTGAGTTTTTGGATTTCAAATAGGAAATGAGGTGGAAGTTTACCGTGAAGAAGGAATCACCCGAGTTTTTTATGGTTCTTAAGTTCTTATGAAGGCTAATTCACTTACTAAATAGAGTATCTTAGTTAGGACAATTACAAGTGTATTTTTCTACCTGTTCCGGACATCTGTGTTTGTAAATCAGTAGGTTCCTACGGTAGGTACCTACATTTCAAATTTATACGAATATTTTATCGGTATCAATTGAATATACCACAGGTTTCCAAAGTACATGGATAAGATAAAAACCTGAAAGTATTTTCCGGAGTATAATTGCTATTCTTATAATTACACTCGTGAATAGTTTTTAATAACTAATAATTGTTTCCGCATAATTTGTAAATGCCGCCGAAACTACCCATGTAATTGTTTATGAAGACGTCCTACAGAAAAATAAATGTTACAAAAAAACGCATACGTATTTGGACCAAAAATTCGTTATTAATTAATTAATTACATTGTCGGTTATTAAGCAATCTGAAAATATATTTTAATGCCTTATTTTTACCCCTCTCCATGACGAATCCAAATTTAGGTTTGCAAAGCAAAAGTTTAATGCCAATAAATTTGATTTACTGCAAGTAATTTATAACATTTAAGCAAATTTTATCGATGCTACAATAAGTTATAATTGTGTTCCTACTAAAATGAGAAATCAAGATATAAAAAGGAATTGTTTATTTTTTGTGGTTTTTTTGTCGAAATTGTAAATATCCAGGTTTATAAGGGGAAATGTTGGTTAGCCTGCGCGCCTGCGCGTTACTTCTGGTTACTTCGTAGAAATCTTAAAATGGCTGACGGGGTTGTCTGTTATGTGCGTAATACAGTTCGAAATTTATTTTGTTTCCATCAGACCTTTTTAGAAGGAAAAAACTAGACCTTTTTATTGTATTCGAAATTTAATGTTGATAGTTATGATCGTGATATATGTTTGGCCGTGTGTTCTTCGAAAACTGGTCCACGTGATAATCATTTTGACAGCAGAGTTTTAATACTTTTGGTTATTTTATGTGTTTACACCAGAACTTTTTACAAGTAAAAAACTAATCCTTTTTATTGTATTCGAAATTTAATGTCGATAGTTTTGATCTTGACAAAATTTTGGCCGTTTATTCTTCGAAAACAGTGGTCCATGTGACGCATTTTGACAGCAGTTTTTAAATATGTACTTTTAGTTTGATTTGTGTACGTTTTAAGACACTTTAAGCGAAGTGAAGTATTATCTAAAGTTTTTTATAGTTTCAATGTGTGTAATCTTCACATTGCTTACTGGACATTAATTAACTTCTCTTAATAGTACTATTTCTTATTTTATAATACAATTATATGTGAATTTGTATATGTAATTATTCAGTATGCCCTGCTTTGCCACTTAATTGTAATTTATGGTGATGTTTTGATGTATTATTGTTTTTCGTTAGTCCACTCGTGCTGTTATATTGTTTTACTTTGTATTTTCTTTTGTGATTGAGTTTGTCTTATTGATTTGCCATGTAACTTTGATCTTCTGGAAAATAAATGTACTGTTATTATTGTGTGATACAGCTGTCCTGGTCAATCTCCTCGAGGATTTATATCTACAAAGGTAAGGAAATCTTAAATAACTTCTCTGTTCATCTTTGATTTATAGTTGAAATATCTTTACCGTATATATATGTATATAGGAAATGTTATATTTATCATATTTATGTATAATGGAGTAATTATTTTTATAAATTAGTCCTTATGTATAACATTTTGTTACTGCATAACATGTTTAATGAGTGATTTTATCGTTGTAAAGTATTTTCTGTGAAGAGTTGGTAAAATTTTTTGCAAGGACGGATTTGTTTATGGGCAAATATAGCCAAGATATGGCGTTACACTCTTAACGTAGGATTAATTAAGGGTTTGTTATCAATATATATTGTGTTTTGAACGTAAAAATTATAGTTTACCTCATAAAATGAGAATGTGTTTTTAAAAACGTATGAATAATACATTATTAGCCGGTTTCCATTACTTTATAAACTTCAAATCAAAAGTTATTGTTAAGGTTTTGTAGAATTTTTATCCTTTGGGTGCGAGATTTCTGAGTTGGTTCTGTCGTTGTTTCAGATGCGAGCCTCCGAAGAATGAAGTCTGAAAACGCAGCCAGCATGGTAGATCTTCCACAGGCCAGCTCTGCTTTGCGATGTCAAGAAAGAAGATGGGTGAGTGTGATTGATTTTGCATTTCAAATTAGAACTAATGAGCTTCCCGCTTTAAATATATATTTCATGTCCTGGCATGTGCAGAAACTACATTAGTCTTACGTATTTTTACACATAGGGGTATTTTCTCTCTACGGCAGTTTTAATATATCTGGAAGCTGCGGAAGTGCTCTTCTCGTACCAGCATCTGTTATGCTTTTCTCAGTTATTAAAAAACAAAGCTCTACGATATTGACATTCTTTATTAATTTTTCCTAAATGTGAATCATCTCGTCGAGTAGCTAATCCGTTTCCTATTGCTGAGTTTAAATTTGTGTCGTTTCTTCGTCTTCCGCCGTTGGCTGCATCGATTCTGTTTTGGCTTCTTCTTATATTACTCCCTTCTTCAGTTTGTTTGTTTCTTCTTTGTTACCTGATTTCGTTTATGGTCTCTCTCGCTGTTTGGCTTTGCTCATCTGTCCGTATTTTATCTTCTCACTCTTTCTCTTCTACGTCGTTCTTCTTTATCTTCTTCTGTCTCTATAATATTTATTTATTTATTCATTTAGTCACATGGTGGCTGGATGTGCCAGGTGGCGACAAGTAACATAAAATGACACAATAAAGTACGTTTGAATCAGATTTACATTAAAATTTTCGAAAGAATCAATTTAGATTCACGTCATTGGTACATAAGTAAAAATTACACAGATTCAAAGGCCTCGTTATCTTCTTCTTTCTTCCATTTGATGAATTAATGGGCTATTATTGCCTTAAACTTTAATTAAAAGTTATATTTGTAGTAATTAAAATGCTGATAGTAACAACAACCTGGGAAATTGCAATTGATAGTGCTTTACCGTCAGAGGTAATAATGAGTAAAAGCGTTGTTATGTAAACTAAACAAACAAAATTATAAGTTCTATTTGATGAATTAATGGAGTACTAGCTGTACCCACACAGTGTTTTCACTGTTTTTTCAATTAATTTATAAAAAATTAAGAATTGTGTAGAATAAGTTGATCTCAATATTTCACGTTTAACTCAATAATTCGCATTTAACTCTGATAATGCATTTCCCCAGCATAGGTAAGGTTAGCGGGTAGAAATCTCGCTGAGGGCGAGGCTGTGTGTGCATATTGACAATTAATTATGCAAAGTCATTAAGAAATCTGTATTTTAAAAGTCAAATTAGAGAGGAAATTAATGCTACACAGTAATTGATTGCAAACTTTTATGTTTTTAATTTTCTTTGTTTCTTTTTATTGAAGTATACGTCCTTTTTTTCATATATCAATCAATGCAACCGTTTATTTAGATTAACAATGAAGAGAAGATAAGTTTCGGCGAGTTCTAGGTTATCAATCTAAAAGAAATGTTTTCATGCTGCTCCTGAATAAACGTAGCCCGTCGCCTAACATTCTTTGTCATTTAGATTATCTACGAAGGTGACATAACCATATAACTTTCAATTTGTTAAAAAATAATGTACGTCCCTATTCTCATCTGATTTTAAATTTACGCATGAGACAATTTGCCTTAATAAGCATTATAGATGTTTAATAGTTTTACTTACTGAAAAAGTAAGATTCCAGCATCCGAATGATTTTAAATAAGATCAATTGCTTTGATTAAATTGCTAGAAATGCTTCCCATACACAGTTATTAACTGGATAATTATCCGTAAATATTTGTGTTGCTATCTATAAAGTTTGACATTGCTACAGCATTAATTTCGATGCTTAAAGTGTGAAGCGAATAACACTATTCTTTCACTTATTTGAAGGTTTAATTGGCACTAATTGAATTGGAGGCAATGCCAGGAATCTTTCTCTCTCGGTCACAGTGCAATCATCATTCATTTGTCTGCTTCATTCAAAACTGGCATCAGAACTTTTTAATTTTTTTGTACCATTTGGCGACAAATGAGGGTTGATCAAAACAACGATTATCAATGGTGATGTTTATAGAGGTCCAACTGTATTTCAAATGTTTATATAAACTCAGATAGCGCTTGCAATTGGGAGCTTTTAGAATAACAAAAGATTGTTTCATTTTTAACTCTTTTTAAGTACTAAGTTAAGATTCCATTATAAGCACCTGTTGGCATAGGTTTGTAAAAGTTTGAAAGGATTGAAAATATACGTTGGATTCGTTATAACTATTTTAATTTTTATTATTCCAGAGCTTGCGATTATATACTTGATACGTTTTCGTGTATGGTATACTCCAAAACGTGGTATTGTACACAGTCCGACATCGCATTCTTTACATACGTACAGTGAAGCCTCGATATATTGGACTAAAAGGAGGGGAAGGCCTGTCTGTTATATCCGAAACATCCGAAGGAAACGTATGTGTTGCCTTAAATTGTTAAAATGCGCATGTTATGAAAGACAGTGTTTTACTCTGCTATATATTTATACAAATTGTTAAGAGCGCATGAAATAATAGCAGAGAGTTTTCTAATTAATTTAGGAAAATAGGAATCGTATTAATTTTTATATTTTACTAGTAAAAGGTGCTTGCAGTGTGCTAGCAGGAGCATACTTTTATAAGAACATAATTAAGAATGAAATAAATTATAGTGACCATAAGAAAAATTGATTTTCCCTTGCGTTCTTATTTGAAACGGAATTATTCTTAGGAATGGAACTTGGGATACTTTTTCGAGATTTTAGATTTTTCCGGACCCTGGTGGAAATTGGCAGAAAGTAACAATGAATACAAAGAATGTTTTAAGACAAACAAACCCCACAAGTAATGCAAGTCAGTCAATTTCAACCAGTCACAAAGGTCAAACGGAGGAACAATTAATTTTTGCGGATTTGCTACACCAATAAATTATACATTGTATCTACCATATATACTCGTGTATAACGCGCTGTTTGAAGACCAAATTTTCAGGTCATAAAGTAGGGTGCACGTTATACACAGGTAACACTTCTCTGCACTTAAAATGGGAACCTACCTCGCACCAGATTCATGCTTTTTGGGTTAATTAATGGGAAAAGCACAATAATTATTGATACTCCACGTTATACATACATAATTATATGTATAGAACACCTAATTACTTCTATACATTTATAATTCCATCCTCTCTAATTATTCCGCATTTCACTAGCTCATCAGCTGATTGCTGTAATTTTTGCAAAATCACAAGATAGTCTTCCCGCAAAACACCCATCAAAAAAAAAAAAAAACATAGAATAAGCAAATTGAAATAATTTTATTTAGTAAATGATTCTAGTGTCTACGATTGACAACGTAAGTAATTTAAAACCCATAGAATCTCGTGTGTGAACTTAATCATACCTGTCGCGTTTCCTGTTTCCAGATTTGTTTGTTAAATTTTTACGTTATTCCTTCTCTTAAACAGTTTTAGAATGAGATAGGAAAGAGAGAACCAATGTCCACTTTAAATCAAAACTAATTTATAGATCCCTTTTTGTCTGATTTAAAAGGATTGGCAACAGTGGCGCTGCAGTTTTCTACACGGCATCACTTTGCCCAACTTACCATGTGAGGTTGCTGCCATCTCAACTCAGTCGCTTTAATTATTGACGATGTCTCTCTTAGACATAATATGGAGCTTATTGAACGTAATACACTTATGGACAAGTCCAAACGTTTTAAAATTCATATACCTTCCAAAAATCAAGGATGTGTGTCATACACGTGGTATCAGAAAAAGTCGGGATTTTTTGGAATAAAGTACGAGTGCGCATTATACACGGCAGTTATACACTGGGACGCATCATACACGAGTATATACAGTAATTATATACATTATAATATGTATATATATATCCATATATTGCGATGTATAAGTCGACCTTGAATTTTCAACTTGAAAATACTAGATTAGGTATATGTTCGCAGTATAAGTCGACCCCCTTTGTTTCACTTAAAAATACATCTCATGAAATCGTTGCCAGGCAAAATCAAGGTCATGTACGATCCAAGTTTTAACAAGATACAGAAATAAACATAGTAATAAAAAAATATAGGAATATTTTTTTGAGTCCGTGCTATTCTTCTTGAGCCTTCCATTTGACAGGTGTTTTAATTTCAACCAATAAGAAACTGCTATTCTCAGAGAGCTTGACCAACTAAATAATGGTTCCTATGATTTGATTGATGTCGGCTGTTAATGATGCTATCAAAATTAACTGCACCTAGTTATCGCAATCAATATCTACGGTGGTGAAATTCAATAAAGTATCGCATGTTGGCAGGCGTGAGGATGGTTCTGATAATTACATTATTCCCCTTTTCAAAAAAGGAAATGTTTTTTCCGCATATTTTTTGATTATTTTTTTTTGTCTTCTTTCATGTACTTTTTTGTACTTGATTTATTTGCATATTCCACATATAATTATAACTTGCAATTAGTATGGTTAATTCCGATCGAAGTGTACCTCTTCTATCTCACTTACTTCTACAGCATTACAATACTTTGGATGATACAATTAAAAAAACAAGGTAATTGTCCGTAATAAACATTTCATAAATGTCGTATTAAAGAATTGATATTTTAATAAACAATCAAGTAATGATTATAACATTCTAAATTTTATTATTTATTTATAATTATAATATCATAATTATATGTGGAAGGTGCAAATAAATTAAGTACAAAAAGGTACGTGAAAAAGACAAAAAAAATAATCACAAAAAATTGAGGAAAAAAACAAAAATACAAAAAAGACATAATAATAATACAATTTTACTAGTTAAAATATATGTACAGACCACTTCTGAAAGAAAAAAATGCTGGCTGCTGGGAGCGAACCCCAGCCCATCCGATACTAGACATTCATTCTACCCATTCATCTGTAATTTAAGGTTCACAATTTTATATTTGTCGTATAAGTCGACTTTAAGTTTTAGGAAATTTTTTTTAAGCTTCAAAGGTCGCCTTATACGCCGTGATATACGTTAGTTATAATGTTGCGATGTATTCATTAGGCCTTCCAAATAACGCACATGTGATAGGTCCGCATGAGACACAATGTAGTAGTGGCGTCATTTAACTGTTTTGCATCGCCGGACATTCTGTCCGTTATATCCTAAGTATGTTCCATCAAGGTCCAGTATGCAGAGGGTTCAATGTACTGTGGATTTCTTCCTTTTCATTGGCTTCGTGGTACTTTTGTTTCGGATGATACACTTCCTCATGGCTAATCTCATCACAATTTACCGAAAGAAGTGAATAATATCAGTCAGTCTCTCTTTTACAGTAAGCACCGCCTCGAAATATTCCAATTCATTTGCATCGGAATCAAACCATTATCAGTTTTGTCTTTTCATTGGGAATCAGTGGTCTAATGAAGTTTATTCTAATGAGTACTTGAAGTTGTTTTATTTATTTAACTAGTTTATAATTTTTACTTTGCAAAAGCCATAAATAATGACTTGAAACGCTTACAGAATGCAAGTACCTTCTACTTGTATATTGAACAAATAAGTAACATATCATTCTTGTCATTAAAGACAATTTTTAGTAATGTATGTGTATCTGTAAATGTAATTACATGCAAGGTTATTTATCAGGTGCGTTTCGCTTCCAGCATAAGCGCCTATTAGTATTAGCCTCCATCTGGTCTGTCCGCATGTTCGTTATCTGCTTCTACCAAGCAGATTTTCATGAAATTTGATATTAAGGACTTACGGTCAAAGATAATAAGAAAATCACATAAATGAGTCACGTAAGCTTATCAGGGGTACCACTTTACTGGTGATAAAATATGAACTTTCCCTCATATCTCGTAAAGTATCGGTCATATCAAAATATTTATCAAGTAAAACTTGTGCAACTAATAAAGCAGTGTATTTCTTTTCCTCTACATTTTTATCGTAGGAGTCGCCGTTTGCGAGAAAATCGAACAAGAGTCGTAATTTGAGTTGAACTTTGAAATTTTCTAGCATGGTTACTTCTTCATTGTTGCTAACGTAAACAATCTCACGGAAATATGTTTAATTTCCTTACATATGCATGTAATATTTTTAAATGGGAAGAAAATGGATTATTTATGATGAAGAAAAGAACTTTATAATGCTATTTCCCTTCCAAACACGTAAATAATTTCTTTCAAATACTCCAATGCACAAAACGCACCCATTTGTGTTACGTTGTACACTTTCCTAACTTGTTTATATCTTAAAATCTCATTATAAATATTAGTGTTATTTTAAACTCTTGTACTAATTTTTAAACGAAGTAATCAACTGATATTTTATAATTATACAGTTTGCGTAAGCACAACATTAAATTACCATAACTTTAATGTATGTTAACAACAAATTGTTGACAGCATATTTGTAGTGATTCTGAGATAAATACAGAGTTCATAAAATTATTTCTAACGAAGAATGTAAATTAAACTACAAAATATCCTTCTAAGATTTAGTCACATTAAACGTTTATTAGGAAAATTACACTGTAATCGTTTTTGTGCATCAAATCTTGGAGTAATTATTGGAATTTATTTTACAATGCTACACAAACATCTTTATAATGTTCTCTGGTGAATAAATTAAATTAAAATGGTATTGCAAAGTTATTTGCTTATAAATAACTAGCAAATTTACCCAGCGTTGCTCAGGTTATGTTTTAAATCATCGTGACTTCAAATTATGGCAATAATTATGAACAAAAAATTATATCTATGCTTGAATTAAGTTTTATTTGGGAAATTTTTTCATATTTTAATTGATATAAATGAAAGAGTTGGAAAATATTTTGAGGATTCGTAATTAAAATTGACAATCAACGCAGTCGATTCATTTTGTGAGGTGATGCTTTTTGCCAGGTGGAGTTCGTTCTCTAAGCTTCCGGTAGAGAACGTGCATGTAGAGTACAGGTAGTTCCGCCTAATGTAGCAATTGAAAATTACTAGAAGTTACCTTACGCCTCAGTGATCGGAGGTAATATGTAGAGTGGAGGGGAACGAATTCCATTAGAATAGAGGGGCATTGAAGGTGAGCGCGCTTCCTAGAAGGGAAATCCCCTTGCACGCAGAGTAGAGAGGTGACTTCTTAAGTCAGTTACCATACGGTAGCTTTGCTTTACGCATGGACAGTTATATGCGGGATGCTCAGGAGTTCAAAATAAACATTCTTTAAAAATTCAGATAATACCAGGTTCCTAGAAAGGAGCGTCTGTCTCACACAACATTGTACGAGGGTTTCCCAGAAAGTAATGCACCACATGTTTTGAAATTACTCACATTTAACGAATATGTGACAGATTTTGACTTTTATCGATAAGTTTCCTGGACAACGAATGTCATTGTTGAGACTCGAGATTCATATTATTGCCTAGCGAGGGATAAGGGGGGGAACAGCAGAGGGAGGGAGGGGGATAAGGCATTGTCGAGTACAATTTGTAACGTGTTAACAAAGGTATTGCCCACTTATTGTAACAAAGTATTATTCACTTGACATAAATTTATTTTAACAAAACTCTTTGCTTAGAGAATCGTTCTAAGAGTCAGAGCATTGAATTCCTGTGTGATTTTAATTCTCTTTTCTACTGTTTTTGTTTTTCGTTGCATTAATTCTTTTTGTTTGTTCATCTGTTGTTTGTCGTGTTGTATTAACCAAACCACATCCAACACAGTGTAATGTGAGCAAATAAAGTAAGTGGTAAATGTTTTCACTTGTATAAATTGTGTAGTATCGAAAGTAAGATTGCGTAACCCGGCCGCTGTATGGGTTTGTTGTCTAACTAAGTAGGCTGTTATGAAGGTTGGCGTTGTAATAGTGTCTCATCGCACCGTCAAATGTCATGGATGTCTGTGTTGACCAGCATCATAGCTAATCCTAATATACAATAAACTTTGAAGCTTCTTTGTTTATTGTAAAAAATTCTGTCAACATTTCAAATTTGAAATGCAGGCATCTCTAGTGGAATTGTAAAATGTTATATTCCCCTATATTATTATTATTATAGCACTGACTATAATTAACCAATTGACCAAACCTTTTATACATTCATCAAGTTAAGATGTTAATAATAATTGTACCAAATTTTAGTTATTCGTGTCTTATAGTTTATGGCATGCATAATGAGACACGCAAACAAACTTTTGCAAATATATATAGATTGTGGGAAGCTCATTCAATTCTATTTGGTATAATAATTATAGGATATTTATTTTGTTTCTCAATTTTGTAGTTATTCTTTTGATTCTCAGGTTGGTCTCTATGTAAATATTAACGTTGTCTGTTGTTGGTTGAGTTATATTTTAGATTACTTAACAATTTCATGGCTGTTGTTTAAAATATCTTCATTAAGTTATCGTAACGATAATTTCGGTAAACTCCATATGAGATTTTGACTTATTCTAACATAAGCGTTACTGAAAAGGAATTCTTTAAATTTATTAACATAAATAACTCAATTGTATACAAATATTTAATGAAATACTTTAGTTTTTCGTGCACTCAATACTTTCATAAATTACAATCTGAAAATTCTTCAAATATAAGTTTTTGAATAAATGTTTTGTAATGATAATGTATTGCTACTTACAATTTGCACATTTATAATGTTAAAAAATATAATTATTGATAAATTTTTAATGATTTGATTTGCTGATTTTCCTTTTAAATTTGACAATTGGCCATGAAAGTGTTAAGCTATCGATAAGGAGCACTGTGATTTGTTAACGATAGTGAGTTGAGTCACGCAATGCAATTACTACTTAAATTTAAAGTAAATTAACCTCAAGTCGTTAAATTTTACGCACTTACTGTACATTACCTGGAAATATAAGACAAACTTTGAGAATATGCTATATTTTTTCATAAATAGGGTGTTTGCTTTGATTAAATCAGTTATATTTTGCATAATAGCTTTGAATCTGAACTTTACATTAGAACAAATATGTTTTTGATGTTGTAAATATAATCTCACCTTGATTAATCAGTTATATTTTTAAATGCAAGATAATTTTTAAAGACAAAATGTATTTAGTTCAATCTTTGCTGTTATAAAAATTAAATTGCTATCAGAAGTAAATCTTTGTTTATATTATGCTATTAATCTTTTTCAAAAAACAGTAATACGTCTAATTGAGGTAATATAATTTGTGCATTTATACAATAATTAATTTGGCAAATATAAAGGTTTAATTTTATTAACATTTGAAATAGGTATGACATGAAATTTTAATATTGCATTTTTGAAGTTTACTTCTGACTTGGAATAGTTTATAAAAATGTTATCCTGGCATTTAAGTAATTCCAATTAAGCATTGCTTTGCGAGATTCATTATTTTTTCGTCATTTATGCAAACATTGCTCCCATTTGGAATCAGTTGCGTGCATTCAATTTACGTATTTCTTGACCAATAAGAGACATTGTTAATTGTAATTAAGGTCATTGATAATGTGAAATGTTTCTTTTTTAAGTGTTTCCAGAACAAGTACTTTGAAAGATTGCTTGCCTCAGATAAAAATAGCTGCGACAGAGTAGTGAAAAAATTAATACATGCATTTCGACTTCAGAGCAGTTGTCGTCAGTGGCATTTCGCCACTGATGACGGCTGTTCTGTAGTCTAAATGCTTGTATTAATTTTTCCACAGCTCAGTCGCAGTTATTTTTATCAGAGGCAAGTAACTTCTTCAAGTGCTTGTTCAATAATTTATTTCAGCTGCAAAATGTGTTTGATGGTTTATTTTTTCATGTTATATATGTATTTATGTCAGCTGTTGAACAACAGTTGAAAATATTGTGTTAATGTAATATGTCAGTTGTTGAATAGTTGTAATGCAGATAAATTATCAATGTTGAATAATTTGTTCAATAATCCAAAATTTTGCTGAATTGGTGGTCAAAAATGTCATTTTTAGGTTAAAATTGTGCTAAATTTAGCAAAAATATACCTAAAAAAAACAATTTTTGACGAATCTAGCGGCTTTTCGCTGCACTCTTTCTAACTCTGAGATTGATCCTTTCACGTACGGATCCCATATGCCCACGTAAATAGCCGTCTATACCGTGTAGAAGTTCTGTAAGTCTTTAATTTGTATATTTTTTAGTCATTTATTCTATATTAGATTAATCCTGAGAGCAGTAATCAAACCAATCATGGTGCTACTACATCTATAAAATATACAGTTAAAAGAAAAAAGTAAAATCTTATAATGGTAAGCCAGCACAAAGCACAATGCAACTGCTCTCCATATTTGTATACATACCTGGACAAAATTATTAAATTATATGAGTTTCCATAAAATAAAGTATGAAATAGGCTCCGTATGAGGTGATAAGTGTTTGAAATAATCATTAACCTTTGAGCATGGCAGCATTTAAATAGCCGTCTATACCGTGTAGAAGTTCTGTAAGTCTTTAATTTGTATATTTTTTAGTCATTTATTTCAAGCCTAAAAACTTTCCAACAAATCCAAAAGATAATATTCAAATAGCTTCATTAATAGAAATTAAAGGGAAGCACAAAGCTCAACTACTATCAATTATGTCCTACATGTTGCACAGGAGCTTAGCACATAGCTAATTACAGCTTAATGCAGAAAAACAGAAGTGCCCATTAAAATTAACATTTTATTCCAGGAGTGAAAACCTTATGAATTTTAATAATTAAATTACACAGTACATCAAGGGTCTTCAACTGGGATTATATCAAGTTAAGAGTTTTGAAGGGGTACATGAAGTTTTAAAGATAATTTTTCTTCTTACTTATTAAATGCGTGACTTCAGAATCAAGATTTGTAATATTACGACTAAGAATAACATTGTCAAACTAATGTACTTGGGGGTGCCTGACCACTAAAAAAAATCCTCTAAAGTGTACCATTTAAAAAAATTCAAGGGTGACTGAGTTCATAAAAATTACAAAACGCTCCACACTGAGGTGCCTAATATCATAACCAAATTTCTATAAAACATCATACGTGATTCAGGGAAGCTCAGAGAATGGATTGCATTAATGAGATTATAGAAATGGGGGAAAGAAAACAAAATGCATACATGCGTTGGCAGAACTGTGAGAAAGGAAAATTTTCATGAATAAATACATTTATAGTAGTCAAATGGCTAAGCTATGATATGTAGTCCACAGAATTCCACAGGCAAAATTTAACATGTTTACTGCAGAATCTGTTGGCACCTAACCACATACTTAATACAAGGTAGAAAAAATATACCAGTACACTAAAAGCACAACAAAATAGTAGCATTAAATTTTTTGCTGAAAACATTCATATGTATCACAATAAAAATTAGTCGATTCATACAAAAAAGACACCTATAGTAAAGATGTTAATGGAAAATATTAGGACAGTCATCCATAGCCATAAATGTGTAAAATGATATGGCTAAAAATTTAATTTAATTTTTTTAGCATAACAGAAGTGTAACTTACAAGATTTTTCACAAGTTAGCAAAACAGTTCATTATTCTTTAGTTAGTCATATCATGATTGAATTCACTTACTGTGAGGATAGCATTTAGGAAGATATTCAATTTCTTGCATTGCTGCTTTTCAATAAAAAGTTCTTCTGACACAGCGACATATTGGCTATAAATCTGAGTTAGACTTAACCCTGATTTAATAAGACGACTAGCAGCAGCTGCTGAAGGACTAAGCATCTCCAGTTGCTCCTCGGTGATTTCTGACAAAAATAAGAATAAATTAGTCTAACAAACAGTCTGACCTACATTATTATGAAAGAAAATATCTATTTCTAATCCAATTTTGTGAAGCAACACATTAACAGAATAACACCGATGATAATGTACTTCCTCATGTATACAAAAAAATACTACACAAATTAGTATATCAAATTGTTCATGTAATTGCAGGCAATGCTTGATATATTCCAATTCGATTTACGAGCTTTCATTTTAACACCATTTACAATGATGATATAACATCCAATTTTCACTACTGCTCGATGTGCAGTAGTCCCATGTACACTGAACAGCCAGAACACTGCAAGTTTTATTAATATTTTGCATATATAATTTTTTGAATATCTGAATTATCTGCATGTATTTTATTAAATAAATGTTTCACCTTGCCTTTACTGTTTAATTCGGCACCTCTTATTTTTATTGCACATTTAGTGAGTTTTCTTACTATCTCGTGATTTAATTTTCTTATAGCAGGAGTGATTTTGCGCTCGTAACCTTTCAATTCTCTAAACTTACGACAAGATGAACTTTCATTTCAACACGAGGGCATTATGAAGTGAAATTTATGAATTTCATATCAGCTTTGTTTACTCTCAAAGATTCTATGAGCCCAGCATTCAATCTTCATAACCATATCTCGAGAACAATGAAGTGATAGAAGAATGTTAGTTTAGGCAGCTGTAGTTATCATCCACTACAGGGATGCTCAAGACGTCGATCACCAACTCGTTTTAGGTAATCTCTGAAACTTTTCTGCACTGCTCGAAAGAATTTTTGTGAAAAATGGATGGTATTCACCCCCCCTCAGGGCTGGATTAAGCGGTACGCAAGTGCGTGGGGTCCAGAGGACGAGGAGGCCCACAGTGGACAGAAATCTGTTACTTGTTTCCCTTTATTCTTTTGTATCAAATGCTATGCTTTTCTTACTTTATCAGTAACTCCAAATACAGTAATACCCCGCTATACGTCGCGACTTATAACGAAACAACGTATAGCGAAACAAAGAAAGAACTATGATAATAGTAGGGGTTACGCTCCTGGCAGATATTTTGTGACACATTTGTTTCCCAAATAATACATATCAATACAGTACATTGGACCTATTAAGTTACCACTACGTGTTTACCACTCATTGCTACTAGGGTTTAACATACACTTAATCGTAACAACGAGTAACCAACTGCAATAATAAATTCATAAATCACCGAAAATAATTATCTATAGTGTGATGGAGCACAAAAATTGTTTCTTTACTTACACGTACACTGATACACACTTTAAGAGTACTTTTCAAGCAGATTTCGCAATCCAAAGTATGTCCAATATCTCATGAGATGCAAACGTAAACCGGGATGAAAGGACACACAAAATGTTAGACACAACTGTCAACAAAGCTCTCTCATAGCTGCAGGGCCGGCTCAAGACATTTTGGCGCCCCAAGCAGATTTCAATTATGGCGCCCCATCGATACATAAATTTTACATTAAAATTCGGTAGTTTAGCAGTATAATAGGATATAATTATTTTGAAGTTTTGTGTATTTTTATGATTAAACAGTTTAATAAGAAAACAAGGTTTTATTCACAGAAAAATAAATTTGAAATGTCACAAAGAAATTATAAATTGTGCGATACTTATTTCAATGAAATGAGATTGATTGGAACTATTTCATCGATATACATATGCACAGATGGGGCTCAATCAAATCAGTCAAATTTTCTGGTGCAGTAAGTTTCATAAAGAAGGCATCGAAAAATTCAACATCGACACATTGCCTTATTCATAGACAAGCACGTGTTGCAAAACGCATAAATAAAGGCAGTGACGGACTTATCTAAAGCCAATTGTACAAATTGCTCTTTGAATGAAATAGAAAGGATGAAATTGAATCTTGATTGAAAAATGCACTTGGGAATCTGTGAATACTGCGAAGGAAGGATGCAGGGGAAAAGGAAGCAACGAAAAGAATAGAATCAAGCCTTATTTTGGAAGTGATCTTAGAAAGACGTTCCGAAAAAAATGATTTAAAAAATGTAGGTCGGGATGAAAAGCGGGCTTTATCGTGAATAAATGAGACTTCAAATTTATGACTGATTACAAACTTCAAGAGCAAGATGAACATGGTCTATTACTTGGAATTATTATAACAAAGGAGAACTTTCGTTACAGAAGCAGCTTACGAATTTGTTACCAATTAAAAATTGAAAATTTAAAACGACCTTCAGGATGAATTTCTTAAAAGGAAATAAAATTGTCCAATACTAGAGTTAATTACCACAAATTTTAAAGAGAAAACCTCTACGTTAAACTGCTTATCAAAGGTTGGTTTAAGAAAGGGTATCTATATCTATCTATAGTTCACCCTGCAAGCCACCGCAATGGTGTGTGGCAGGGGGTGCAATAGCACCAAGGTAAAGCGCATAATAATGTATAGTATCATTCTACGTCGGCTGATTTCCTTTCGTAACTTCTGTTCTGCTCAGCTATCGTTCTAGGGAAAAACGAGCCTTTATACCTCTCAGTCCTACAGGCTATCTCTCTTATTTTACGAGGATGGTCCGTTCTACCAATATAAGTTGGCGCTCATATTATTTCTTCGACATCGCTGGAGAATATATGCGTTCTAAATCTTTCGAGAAGTTTTAACCTAGAGCGTGATCGGCGCTCAGCTAGTGATTCCCATCCTAAGTCCTGTATCAAGGCTGTAACACTATTGTTTCTATCGTAACAATTTTTGACGAATCTAGCGGCTTTTCGCTGCACTCTTTCTAACTCTGAGATTGATCCTTTCACGTACGGATCCCATATGCTCGACGCGTACTCTAATAGCGGTCTTACTAACGAGAAGTAACATGTCTCTTTGACTTTTTCCTCACTTTTACCTACTATGCGTTTGATGAATCCTAGTTTCTGTTTAGCCTTCCCGCATATATTTCGTATGTGCATATCCCACGAGAGGTTGCTTGTTAAAGTAACGCCTTGGTATTTGACAGAATCGGCTAGTTTTAGCTGGATGCCTTCAACAGTGTAATTCGTCGTGTCAATGTTTTTGTTTCCCCAGAATCTCATAAAGGAACACTTTCCTAAGTTCAATTCTAACTGCCACTCTTTACACCACTCGAGAATTGCATTTAAGTCGTCAGAAAGTAATAATTGATCATTAGGACTGTTAATCTCTCTGTAAACTACTGTATCATCCGCGAATAACTTGATTTTACTTTTAATAACCTTATCTAAGTCGTTTATGTATAAAAGGAATAGTAGGGGGCCGATTACACTTCCCTGTGGAACGCCTGAGGCTAAGCTGACTGAATCTGATTTAAATCCATCTATAACTACTATTTGTTCACGCTCATTAAGAAAGTCCCTGATCCACTCGATTATCTTTCGATTTATTCCACAGTCATTTAATTTCTTCACTAACTTACTGTGCGGGACTTTATCGAAAGCCTTCTTGAAGTCGAGGAAAACAGCATCTAACTGAGTCTTACGGTCTCCTGATCTTAGTATATCGTGAACGAACAGAGCAAGCTGTGTTTCACAAGATCTCGTCTTCCTGAAGCCATGCTGATATTTACTTAGCAAGTTCTGACTATCTAAGAAGTCCATCACGGAGCTAACGACAATGTGCTCGAGAACCTTGCAAGATAGGGAGGTAAGCGAAATTGGCCTGTAATTTTCTCTGTCGTCTTTTTCCCCACCTTTGTGTAACGGCGTTATAAAGGCTAATTTCCATTCCTTAGGTACAACGCCATGACTAAGTGACTTATTGAAAACTATTTCGAGATAAGGTGCTATTTCCAGTGCTAACTCTTTGAATACTCTAGCTGGTATCTCTTCTGGACCCGGAGATTTATTTGACTTGATATTTTTAAGCTGTTGAGCTATCCCTTTCGCTAATATGACTATATCGTTCATTTTTTCCTTGCCTGGTTCGGACGCCACGACCTTCGCTCTCACGTCTTCGGTAGTAAATACGCTCTGAAAAAATAAGTTTAACGAATTTCCTTTATCTGTGCTATCGCTAACTACCTCTCCTTGGTCGTTTATTAACGGGGCTACGGTTGAGCGTCGACCTTGAACTTCTCTAACGTATGACCAAAAGCATTTGAGATTTTCACTTAGATGTTCACTAAGAGTCTTTTTCTTGAAGTCTGTTAGTAATTTGCGCATAACCTTTTTGGTCTTAGTCCGACAATCTCTGTACTTAAGTGAAATTGAAATTACTTCCTCCGGTGACTTACAGTTATTGATGCGTTTAAATTTCGAGTGAAGCTTTCTTTGGTGTCTGAGGGGGCATCTAACCTGCCGATTATACCACCTTGGTTCCCCATTATCGCTAATAAATTTACTTGGTATATACGTATTAATACCAATTCTAATTTCTGATAGAAATGCTTTCCAAGTTTCCTCAACGTTTTTTGTGCTTGTCGATTTGCTGAAATCGCCGTAATCCTTGATGAGTTTCTCTTTGAAATCCTCAAAGTTAGCATTTTTATACATGTACACTTTCCGCTTAGGCTTGCGATATTTTGCGACAGTTATATCCAAAAGTACTCGAACTGATTGGTGATCACTGATTCCTTCTTCAACAGTTACTTCGGAAACACGCTCGGGGATGTTAACTGCTAGTAAGTCTAATATATTGTTCGCTCTCGTAGGTTTTTTGACTACCTGGATGAGGGAATGTTTATTGAAGATGTCTATTAGCGCTTCGCATGACTCGCGATTCCTAGCGGATGGTATGAAGCTACAACTCTGCCAATTTATCGAGGGTAGATTGAAGTCTCCTCCTACTATGATAATGCTTTTACTATTCTTCTTCATTAGTGAATTTATTTCAGCCTCTAGATCGTATATTTCTTCTGCGTTTGAAGCTGGCGGCCTATAATATGCACATACATGAATGTTTCCCAAACCTTCACTGTTTATAGTACACCAAGTGCTTTCAATATTGTTTACAGCAAACTTGACCGGAGAACTTATAGCAACAAACTTATTTGAATTAAACTAAAATATAATTTAACCATACAACGTGAAAGATGTACCTATATAAAAAGATCGAATAAAAATATGTATATACTAACTTCCTGGTTTAGAAAATCTTCGTTGATCGTAGACTAGGTATAGCTCCAACCTCAGGGTGAAACACCCGCTTTTATCATTGCGAAAAATAATATTTACACTAAATATTGACGTCTCTTCTTGAGTAAAGACAAAAACATATCAATTATGCCCAAGGAAAACTAACCTGCAATAACTTGATAACAGATTCTTCAAACGCTAAAAGACGCACACCACTCGACTGACGTTTCCACAACGATGGGCGTATTGGAACAAATGCGGACAAATACTTCTTTTTCGATGTCATCAATGCAAAATGCGAGAGAGGAGGAAATGTTGAAGGAGAAGGGGTTGAAAACAGTGGTGTGAGAATATGTACCCTGTCCTCACACACCCTAACACAGCGTAGCAATTACTAAGAATCAGTAAAAGAAACCCAAAAGATATGTATTTCGTCCTCAAACAAGAGCCGCAACCAATCAACCGAGAATTTCACATGTGCCTGAATAAGTGCACGTGGAAACAAAGAGGAACCGCAGGAGGGAGGGTCTTTGGATATTCCGTATCCTCCTCGGACTTTGTAAAGATTTCCTTGCTCTTGGACACCCTTGCAAATGTCTACCGTTGGCCAACTTCTGATGAGATTGCAGAGGCTATATAGTAAGGCGGGGACGATGCCAAGGCATGACCTTTCTCCCTCCCCCCTCCAACCTAATGGAATGCTTCTCTCTTCAGGCCTTTGGTACAAGGGATGCATTGCACCCGGACAGAAACCCTCGGGGGCGGCAAATCACAGAGGGAATCAGCTAAAAATATTAGGGGCGGTGAGAACTGCTTTCACCCGGTCGGCAAAGATCCCCGGCATGTAACAGCAATAAAATGTTAGAAAAACCACATCCAGCCATCTGTATTCGGTAGATTTCTCGGAAGCCGCTTTCGGAAATACTATTTTACTATTTGGAGTAGAGCTGCCCCTGAACATTCATTTCAAGTCACATGTTCACATTTATTCGCCAGCTGTAGACACTAAACATTTCAATGGAAAACCAAATGAAAAAACTAAATTAAGGTATTTTCCAAAAATTTCTGTCAAGAAAATTTGGCGCCCCTAAAATTCAGCGCCCCAAGCGGTCGCTTGGTCTGCTTGTATTGTTGGGCTGGCCCTGCATAGCTGACTGTCACTGAGAAATAGGTTTTTACACATCGTCATTAAAATTGGGACAATCCCTTTTATCCCCTGTGTGACTTGTGAACCACCTAACCCATCGTGATCTCTCAAACACATGGCCAGCAACTGTTTATTCTGAGGAAGATTTTACACAAACTGATAAACACGAAATTAAATTAATTCATATAAATAATAGTAAACATGAAATGAAAAGCCGAATAGAGGGTTTTTATTGTTATAGTTATAATTTATGCACCGCAAATGGAATTTCTGAAATTTTGCTTTTAGTATTTCACAAACGATGTATATGCAAAACAACACAACTTATAACGAAACACGTTCCTTAATTGATTGACGACGTATATGCGAAACTACGTATAGCACGGCAACGTATAGTGGGGTTTTACTGTACACGTGGTCCTCGCACTTATGACATAATTTGGTTCCTGAAGCATATTTTCCCATAATAGCAATGTTAAAAATTTGGGTTACGTTCCTGTCCCACCGGTCAGATAATATATTTTTATAAAATGTCCCATAATATTGTACTCAGGCAAAGATAAACATAATATAACTTATTAAAGACTAGACAAATCATTTTATTCCAATCAGGATACAATAATGACTCGTAAAAACTTTCAGTGTTTTGTAATCGAGACGCATTTGGGCAATTTTGAAGAGTTAACCTGTTAAGTAACGTCCAGGGTTTGATTCCAGAGGATCCTATATATTATTACAGTAATGTCTGTTTGCGCCATCATGATCTCCTGAACTACCGAATGGATTTTTTCAAAAAAGGCAGTTTAAGAAAGCTTATGCTTCGGCATTGACGCGAATGTCCATTTTTTTTACTTAGCCCGTCTCAGAGGATTGTTTATAATATTTTTAGTGCTCCAAAATCTCATATTTTTTGTATTATTTATGCGTCGCTAACAACAAACGCTGGTATTGTTGAGCTCTGAGATTTGGTGGAAATAAAAGATCGGCATTGATGTGAATGCCTTTTTCTTTAATTTAACCTGTTTCAAATGATTGTTTTAACATTTCAATTACCCCGAACTTTCAAATGTTTTGTTTGTTAACAACAAACTCAGATTCATCGCATTTGCTATGACAATCAATAAGGCTCAAGGACAGATGCTTAAACGTGTTGGAGTACACCTACCATCACCCGTTTTTACTTTCTCCATACGAAGTAATGGGAAAGTATTGTGATCACGAAAAGAATCGCCTTCGAGATTTCAACGAAAATACACGTTTTGAGGTCCTTAGAACACGTTTAGACTATTTTCTCTATATTGTCTGTGAATGTGATAGGAATGTTTCGAAAAACCGATAGTTTATCAGATATTTTGATCCCTAGAACACGTTTAGACTGTTTTCGGAGTGGTCTGTGTGTGATTGTGGGCGCTCTAACTCAAAAAGTATTTGCCATATCGTTACCAAACTTCATATATAACGCTTTAGCATGAGCACAAAGAACTGATTAGTTTTTGGACAATACCGGTTAACCGAAAGTCAGGTTTATTCGAAACCCGATTCTCCGTTAAAACATCATTATTGTATGTACAATTCTATACAAAGCTTATAGAGAATGTAATTTCCTACAACTTTCATTTGAAATAATTTTCCATAGCAGTTATTGTTTAGGAATTATTTATAAATAATCGGTTTTTCGCTTTCCGTCAAATATCTCCTTAAAAACATCGTTATTGGTAATCTTGGTGAGGACCAAAGTTGTAGAGAATAATATTTCTTCCGAGTTTTGTTTGAAACAAATTTTCGTAGAACCATCCATTTCGCAGATATTCAACTTTTTCGTAATTTTCAGTATACAGCGCCACCACCATGTAGCGGTGAATTCTGTAAACATATTCAAAATATACGTAATTTACGGCATAAAGATGACTGTATTCTTTTACGATACAAAATGATAATTTTGCCTCATAATGCTATTCATAATAATTTAAATATCTATACCCCAAATATGGAGAAAGTGGTGTTGGCCACATCAGATTTTTTTTCATGGTCGGTTTATGTAGCCTTTTCCCGAGTTTCGTCATTTAAGAACGTCGCTATTACCATTACTGAAGGACCTCAACAACTTATATGGAATGATAAATTGATAATATCAAATATTGTATTTAAAGAAGCAATCTAAAAAATAACTAAAATATCTAAATAAAGTTTTGTTTATTAAACATTTTGTTTGTCTTTATGTGCGAATTATTCGCACGGGTACAGCTAGTAATTTATATTTCCCATAACATAAGATGTAAAAATAGGTTTTTCGACGTGCAAGTTTTTGTTCTTTTGCAAATTTAAATTGGAAAAAAATTCACCTAGAATCTTCGAATATGGACTATTTCATTGGAAAATGAATAAAATTTTTATCGTCGATTTTCGAATATGGATCGAATCCATCTACAATTTGGTTTTTGGCACGAAAATTTAACGTCGTCAATGGCAACCATTATGTTGCTGTTAAGCGAAATTGCAGACATTGCATTGGATTTTATAATACGGGAATTTAGTTCATTTTTTACTGTCTACGATTTCGTGGAAAGATTAAATTGGAGGAAGGAACTGCGGGAGAGAAAGGTAGGGGGGGGGAGAGAAAAATAAAAAAGGACGTATAAAAAACACGTGCTGTGAGTGAATGGGTCTCTAAATTAATCCGGCCCAATTTTAGGCTGGGGCCCAGAGCGTGTGCATTGCGTGGGGCCCATGAACCGCTTAATCCGGCCTTGCCCACCCCCCCTCAAAATAATTTATAATTTTTAACAGTGAAGTTGGGTGGTCGATCGCCATGTGAGTGGGAAATGATAAGTAGCTCTGAGTACCCCTGATCTATTAGTATGTACACCAGCTAAGTTCTGTATAGAAAACTATTCATAAAAGTCTCAGGATGCTGGCAATTCGACACAATGCTTATAATCGGAAGGAAGCCTCTGCACACAACGAATTTGCTGGTATTCATAATTTTTCTTCAATTTTATGCATATGAATCTCTTTGACAATTATATTTCAGTGTATTTAAAACATCACAGAAAACTAAACTAAAACTAACTAAATAATTTGTCCAAGTTTGGGAATGCAACTCCCTTAATTTACATGTATGCTATGGGAAAACTACTTTCAATTTACACCATAATCCTCAGGAACGCATCTATGGCATAAACATATGGCTTAGGATGAGAATACCCCAGACCATGACAGACCAAGGCAAGAATTCTGAAGATCAAATGCTTAGGGAAAAGGGAAACCTACCTCAGACAAACAATAAACATATACTTAACTAGATCTAGACCCATACACATGGACCTGCTTTCACACTCATGAATTTTGTGATTTACCTAACACAACCCATCCAATACAGACAAGACAATGGTATTCATAATTACCTGAGAGAACAAGGACTCGAAACTTCACATTTTGGTGACAAGATGAAATATCGGAAAACAAGAACCCATTAAATTCAAACCTGTGAGTTTTTAGTCTCTTAAGTTTCAAACTAATGAAGTTTTCCTGAATACAGAATGAAAAAATAACTTAAATGACATTAGAACTCATTGAAAAATCATCAGAATTCTCACCTCTTTTAGCAGCTTTCAAGAGTTCATTGGCTTCTGCTAGTTCCTTCTGAAGAAGCTCAATAGCAGTTTTACTTTCAGATATCTTAGCCTCAAGTTCAGCACGCTCTTTAAATGTTTTTTCTTCTAACTCACCATACTTTTGAGAGGATTCATTGAGAAGAGCCTTGAGCTCATTAACAGCAGATACTAATTCTACAGACTTGGCTTCTGCACTCTCAGAAGATTTTTTATACAAATCAGCCAAACGTGATTGAGCATTCAATTCATGCTCAAACGTCTCCTGCATCTTGATCTCTGAGTCACGGCTCTCTTTCAGTCTCTGTGCTAGATTCTCTGCCTTGGAAATGTGATCCTTGCATGTCTTTCGAAGGTTCTCTACTGTTTCCTCAGCTATTTGAAGCTGTAAAAGAAAAATAAGTGCTTCGTGACTGTGACTGGTAGGTTTAAGCATAAAATGTACAAAATATACATTGTCTTTCTTTAGTAAAGGCAGCATATAATTTTTTCTGAAATTTAACAATAAATCAACAAAGGAAAATAAAAAGGAAAAAATTCCCTCCCAAAACAATAAAACCAAATTTTTAATAATGTATATAAAATATTCACCAATTCTTCCATACAGACATATGCTTCACAATAATGATAAGCTAAAGGATGAATAGCAAATTTTATTAAAGTGACAAGTGAAAAATTAAACAAAGACAGTATAGGCGACAAAGTGTAATAGGGCAAAAGAATGACTTAAAATTATTTACACAATCCTGCATTGCTCTGCAGCCCCAAAGTGACAATTTAATATCATCATATCAAATAAATATTTTAAAGCAATAGTAACACTGAATCTTTTCTGCTAGCATCACAAAGTAAAACTAGAGTAAATAATTATAGTCAATTACAAGCCTCTGCTAGAATAATAAATGAATAGGAATTTTGTACCTTAAATCAACAAGCGGCATGGTCACCACATAAAAAAAGTCAAACATAAAAGACTCCAAAAGATACCTTTTGATTTGCCTCATTAAGCTGAGTTTCAAGTGAAATTTGGCGAGCACTGTAGTCCCGCCTAGCTTCTCCAAGGTCAGCAGCATGACGATCCACAGTTTCTTCCAAAGAACGTATTCTTTCAGAAAGAATCTCACGTTCCCGCTCCAGATATTTTTCTCTATAGATTTAAAGAAAGATAGGTTACAGTTTTGCAGTAATACAAGATGACAGTATGCAACTCTCTATGCTAAATATTTTTCACTGGCACAAAAGATGTGAAATAGGTATGCCTTGCACTTTTGACAAAGACTGTCACAAATGCATTTTTATTAAGAGTCACAAAATTGCACTCTATATTAATTTACAAACTATAACAACAATCACTAGATACACAATTCCTTTAAATTTAGTCAAGGTTTGTTTTTCCATAACAAACTTGATAGGAAAATGTTTGAACTTCCACTGGCTATAATTAATGTAGAAAAACGGAAAAAATCTCTGGAGCCAGTAAATGTGTATAGAGAATTTTCAACAGATACATTTTTCGGCTACAATGTAGCCATCTTCAGTGCCGGGATTTGAGAGTGAAGGAACTGGTGGAAAGAAGAGTCCAGGGGCACACTCTCAAGTGTTTAAAATATGCCCATAAAAATAAGGCCATTTCTCAGTTTTAAAAATGTTTACTCATTAAAACAAATATTTGGATAAGAACATAAGATTCATAAATGGTAAAGAAAAAGGTTAATTATTGTTTGCAAAGCATCTATTAGTTTATTAATTTTGAAGATATACCATATTTACTCACATATAAGACGAACATTTTTCCAAATCCTTTTTCTTCAGAATGAGTTTAGGCTTATATGCAAGAGAGAGTGTCACGAGAATCTCTATGTGCATATCTGAATTTTAAGTGAAATATCACACCTGCATTTAAACCTTAGTTATATAAGATGCACAATAGTTTTATGTGATAAAAAAAGTGCATCTTATACAGAGGAAAATACAGTAATAATGATAAAGTGACATTTGAAATTTCAGAGATGTTTATTACTTTAAGTAAATCTGTTCTGTTAAATAATTCTTCATAAAACTACAGACATTGGTGGCTTTTACATATATACTTGATATGAAGATACACTGAATGATATAGAATAACATAATATAACTATTTAAAAGTTTCATAAGGATAACACACTATCATCTGAATAAAAGAGAATTGGTGTATGGAACGTAATTGCTCTCAATTCTTTTTTATGATTAAACAAAATCTATACTTATATATGAAGGTTAATTTACTGTATTTGTACTTGCACTGCTTACCGATGTTGTAGTTGAGCCTCCTTCCCTTCAACCATATCAACACGTGACAATGCCTCACATTTCGCAGCTGAGGCAGCCAAAAGCTGCTCAGACATACTCTTGTTATCAGAATGCAGTCTCTCTATTTCTAAGTCACGCCTCTCAAGGCGTCTGAGGAAATCCTCCCGTTCTTCAGACATAGCTGTCTGTTTCCTTGTAAGAGATGCATTTTCACTTTCAAGCCTGGAAAAACATATCTTTAGTTTACCATTCATGAGAGCAGACAGAGTGTTCAAACATTCCTTAGAGCAAGGAAATAATGCACAAGTATAGAGTCACTGCTAGAACTATGTTTAATACATGCTGTAAATAAGTAGTAAACAGTTAACTACTGATATAAAAAGTTCATTTATACAGATTCATTTGTAAAATAACAAATACAAAACAGGAATGTTTTCTATCATTATTATTATTTACCCTTGCTCATTTCAAGGTTAGAACATACATCTAATGATATTACTGGATTAACCACACTAATTAATAATATATTCGTATTACTACACAAAATGATTGAGGTGGGAAGTTTTTAGTACTAATAATCTAATTTTCAGTAAACTTAATATCGTTAGATGTTATATTTCAAAATACATTATGAATTTCGGTCATCTGATGATTAAAGTGAAGAATTATGTTCATCGGACCAATTACTTTTTTTTAAACAATGATAAAGACGCTAAAATAAACAATGAGGGAGGACTCCTATTCCAAACATGATCCAGCAAAACTTTAGCAAATACATTGTTTACTTAAGTCTTAAATAGTTAATTACAAACGCTAATATAGGTATCTAAGGCATACGACTGGAAGTCGAACTTAAGAAATGAAGAAACCAAAAAACATAACTTAAAGCGCTATATTTACTAGAAATAATATTCATAAGTATGTGAAATGTTCTAATATTGATAAATGAGCTATTTCAATAACGAACCTATTAAGCTAATATTTCGGGATACATTAGCGTCCCGTTTATGTAAGGTAATCACTGTGTAAATGCACATATTGAAGATACTAACTCTTCACATTTTTCTATATGACCCAAAAACATACTATTTTTCGATGCCAATTCATAACACGAATTGTAAAACGGAAAATGAAACAACTGACCAATACCTACCACATAATTACAAAAAAGTGTAAAATACACACTTCATTGAAGTTTTTATATATTATAGTTACCAAAGTAACGAAAAAATGTTACAAACTCCTCATAATATTTACTAAAAGTTTCGTAATTAAGAGAGATAACATACCGCTTGGATAACTCACGAAGTGTCTCTAGTTCTTCCCTGACTTCTTTTAGGTTAAGCTGTAATTCTTCAATTTTATGTTCAGCAATACTTGATTCTTTTTTTGTATCTGCAAGATCTCTCTGTGCCTCAGAAACGAGGTTTTCCAGCTTTGACACCCTTTCATCTGCAAAGAAACAGATTACAACTTCATTCAATAAAGAATCAAACTGTGAAGGTATATGCGCAGAAAATAATAACAAGGTTTATTTTTAATATTGTTATGCCGCGGAATACAAATACAATTTCTGGATGAAATAACCACAACACGTAAATTCAACAAGTCTACATGCTTACCATTTTCGACTTGTGACCTGTCATGGAAATCCTTAAACCTTTTGAAATTTTCTGATTTATTTTCTATATAAGAATCAATCTTCTTCGCAATATCTTCTGGAACGCGTGCATATTCTTCTTCAGTTAAAATCAGTGGCACTAACATCATTGCATTACTATTGCTCCAATGGTTTTGTTAAAGTGAGCAGGCGTACATTTGTAAGCTTTGCGGCCATGAGTACAACGGACATCTAGAAACGATTAGGAAAAACCAGCCCTGTGCATCTTACTCTTGTGGGAAATAGGTTCAAGTTACGACTACATTTGTTCATAGATGGCACCACCGTCGCACCAAGCGCGCGCGTTTAAAATATCAGGTTATTTATTCCTCGTAAAATGCTTAATATATATGATCGCAAAATTTTAAATAGAAATATAAAATTGAAAAAACAACAAAATTATTGTACGTTATTGATATTGCTTTATTTAAGCTTCGTTAGATGTACACATAACAAGTAAATGCCGTATTTTAAGTGAGAAACAATTCTGTAGCATTTCAGCTGAGATTGCAAAAAGGTTTTTGCAAACATCACAAATTATTTGCGATATACACTCAGAAAGATGGCACAGTTACATTACAAAGTAGTACCAGATAAAACAAACAGTTGCCAAATCTCAATTCAAACATTAGCAATTCAACAGAGATCACACATGGAAAAGTACAAAATATGTGGAAATGTATCCTCAACTGGTATTACACAAACAGAAAAAAGTGAGACTAAGTATAAGAAAATCTTAACATACACGAAGTACTATAGACAATACTGTAAACCATGAAAATATGCAATTGAACATAGACAAAAAATGTAATATGAACATAATGAACAATGAATTAACAAAAAAGATGTATGCAGGTACATACTAAATAATAAAAGGTTGCAAATTATCTGCATTGCGCTAGTTCATGCCACAAAATGCATATAAAATCATACTTTCTCTCAAAGCTAATGAGAGCATTGATATTAGATAATTTGAAATCACAGGAAGGTAAAAGTATGTACATACTGCAACATCTCAAATGTGTTAATTCATGCAAGCATATAAACAGTGACACCCTTCACATGACATATATACAAGTTCATAATATCATATCAAGGTAACCAAATAAACAGTATAAAAATGAACATATATACTCTAAGCAGTGCATACAACACACAGAAACCATCCAAATATGTACTCTAACATTAAGAGGCATGATGTAATACCTGTTCCCAAACCTAATGAGGGCAATGATATTAGGCAGATAATTTTAAATCATAAGAAGTGAAAATGTGTACATACTGCAACATAAAAGGTCGCACAATATCTGAATTATGTTAATTTCCCCAACAAAAAGCATATAGAAATTAAAAGATTGAATAATGAATATGTACATATATATATATTTACAAAATTTAAAGCCTATACCCTACAATAACATATATTAACAAAGAAATGTAAAACCTATACCCTAAAATAAAACATTGACAAAGAAATGTAAAACCTATACCCTAAAATAAAACAGTGACAAAGAAATGTGAAACCTATACACTAAAATAAAATATATTTACTAAGACGTGAAAATTATACCCTAAAATAAAAAAATTACAAAATTTTAAACCATCTTGTGGACCACTGCTCGCACACCCCCACGCTCATACATGTCACGAACCTGCCAGTTTTGGCAAAATGAAAGCCATTCCAAGCACCTGCACATAAAGACATTAATCGGTATGAATAATCATAGATTACCAGAAAGATAAAAAACCTGCAAGGTTCACAAAATTTCTTAAAGAATTGGAAAACCGTCTCATTTAAGAAGCATTGGAAATTGTACCATTGAACAAATAGTGCCATTATACCCCCACATTAAGTTAGTTATTCTTAACATAATTGCAAAGGTGCACTCGGTTTTATATAAAAGGTAATCACGAACATTTTATTAATTTCTTTATAAAAGGTCAAGGAATAATAATACAAAAATATTTCACACTGGAAATTATAAATGCAAATTAATCACATTACGACAATTAGCAGGAATAAATGCATTTTAGGAATTGCTGTCATATTTGGAGTTAAATTAATGCTTTGAAACATACCACATTTGTTTGTACATGAAATTTTCAGTTTCCTTTTATCTCATATAAGAATGTTGCAAATGTCAATATACACATTACCTGCCCTTTGTATTCTATCATATGCTGTAAAAGTTTCTATTAAATTAAAGATAGTTTCTCACAGTTTGAGAGGTAAATAGTAAGTGCAAAAAGACTAGAAGAATCGACATAGTTTTTTAAAAACAAATACGGAAAGAATGATTTAATTCCTACGTCCTAAAGAGTATGTAAGGAACGAATCTCCAAAAGCATACAATAATTCACATTGAAGCTGAAATCATGTAATTTATAATTTACAAAACGTAATAATTTAGGCAGCAACTTTTCCACTAGATTTAATTGACGAAACTCATGTATATTTCAAACAAACCACCTATACATATTTAACAAATGGAGAGACCAATGACACATATATGTTCGCCTTACAAATCCCTTCATTTAGTTAAACGTACTTCCTCAAAGCGGAGTGAATAAATAAAATTCTAAATTTCGCTTATAAATGACAATCTTCGCACTGAAAACAACCGTTGTATCTATTTATAAACTACACTTATAACTTGCAGAAACACTTCAGCATTCACAAGAAAAATATTCATTAATATAAATTAACTTACACTTTTTCCGTCCTCGGGAAATTAAAAAATTTTCTTGTCCCATCGCTGCGTCCCTCACACCCACTCACGGAACACACCTTCCTTCTCACTTTAAAATCTTTTGACATTTTATCTTTGTTGCCACTCTCTGACATAATGGCCACGCTCAGACCTGCTTTGTTTTTACGATTATAACCTACAGATACAAAGTCACAAAGTTCTTTCAAGGTTTCTGTTCTGGCCGTGAATACAGAAAAACGATTATAAATTGTAACCAAATTTGATTCAATATCAATTAGCCAGGAATCCCTTGCATGCTGAACACAATTATGTAAGATATACGGGCAGGGCATTTTATTCCAAGTAATTCCCCAACTTCCGCAGACAAGAGTACATAAACATTGCTCTGTCCATTTCCATCAACATAACCAAAATTGGAGTTGCAGTTATCCCCTCCAAATGCGATACACTCTTCTGGCCAATCATATGTTTTTAAAACAAGGTGACTTATAGTCCCCTCTGATTCATTTTAAACATTTCAATTCAACTAGCTTGTGTGAGTCCTTAAACATGACGATCAAAATACTGTACGAGTATTCGAAAAATTTTTCGTGATAAATTATTGCTACCATCAGTGGAGATCCTGATGTACATATTCAAGTTTAATTTTTATTAAAGGTAGAGAATGTGGAGCTAATACCTTGTCAACTATTGCTTATGTCTTAGCTGTGGCTGGTGAAATTTTAGTAGCCATCTTTGAATCCGCAAATAATCTTATTTGTGCAAATCACTGATCGATAACTCAAAGTGATGTCAAACTGAATGAAAGCCTAAAGTTACAAGCAGAAACAATTTCAGCCTACTTTCTATTTTTAGTAATAGCATCATTTGTAATTTTTCCTCATGTAGTGCCAGAATTACTGTTTCTCATATGCTTGGCTGAATTTAAATGCTACTCCAAACCTAATTTTCCCTTTTCCACTACATATATTGATTTTACAAGTATTGCTTTTGTCACCATCTTTGTGAATCGGTGTAATGTAAGCAATTTTAAAGAGGTCAGAAAAAACGCCACTGCTAAAAGATTTTAAAATAGCATAAACAGTGGGTAAACCAGTGATTGACTGCACTTTTTAAATAAAAAAGGGAGAGAGTTCATCTGGGCCAGTACACTTTGTAACATTTGTAGACAATAATTTCCATAGTACATCCTCAGTTGAAACTGTCATTTTGCCAAAGGAAAACGTGTAATTTATGTCAAAGGCAGGCTTTGTGTCAGGTATCACAGTACTGTGGACCTTAGAAAAGTTCCCTACAAAGAGGTTTGAAATATCGTGGTCATTATTTGCAACATGTTCTTCATAATAATACATTATGCTTGGTATTCTATCCAATTTTTGATGATTTTTAACATGTCTCCAGAAATACTTTAAGTTATAGGGAATATTTGTTTCCATGTTATTTATATTGTTTTTGCAACATGAACCAGAATGTTTTTTGCATTCACCTCGGATTTTAGAAAAATTATGATAATCATCATTACTCCCAGTAATTTTGAAAATTTTATGGTAATGTTTCTTGAGTTTGATACATTCCTTTAATTCAACACTAAACCATTTAGGATAAGATGATGTTTTGATTGTTAAGGTAGGAGTACACAGTTCTATGGGCTGTCGCACACGAGCCACTTTGTGGCGGCCACTATTTGTGGCGAGAAACAGAACAAACGGTTTCTGCTTGGACCCCGCACACGACGACACAGTTTTGTGGCGGTCACAGAAAAGTGGCTCGTGTTCCATTTTCCTCTCAACACCACTGTGGCGCGCCACCGGCCACACGTCATGGAACGCACGCAGTCAGGTTGACACACGCACACGGTTTGCTTCTTGTGGCTCAGTTCACGCAGTTTTCTTCAGTCTTCTGTGCCAGGGAGATGGCTGACAACGAAATTGACGTTGACGTGCTTATATCTGAGGTGCAAAAACCCCGCTGTCTATGATAGTGGACTAAAGGAATATAGTGATAAATGTGTAAAGGAAAAACTGTGGAGAGAAATATTTGAAATCCTGATAGAGGATTGGCAGAATCTTCCCGACCAGGAAAGGCGTGAGAAAGGTAAGAACAAAGTGTATTTATAGCAGTATTTCATTTTAAAACTTGGCTCTTATGCAGATTTTAACATAAAATATTTTATTATTTTGTATAATAATGGCCGTCGTCTGTTGGTTGGTTGGTCCGCTATGCAAGCGCTAATAACTCGAGAAATAATAATGATAGAAACTCGAAATTTGGTAGGGATGTTTGATTAACACTTATTCAGAGAATGACGAACTTAAATCGCGAAAACATTCCTTCGTTCGTCTCCAAGAGAGGCATTTCCATTTCCCATTACTTAACATGTAAAACGCGATATTTCGACGTGCAGGCTTTTATTCATTTGGAAATTAAAATTAGAAATTAACAGACGACCTTCGAATTTGAACCATTTTGAAGAAAAATTTATAAAGTTTCTTATTCCGTTCGTCTTTTTTCGCCCACAGTTCGAAATATTCTATGTTAAACGTTTAATTTGCATATTTTGTAGAAATCTCGCCATTTTAACGTGATGTTGCTATGTCGACCATTATCATTGTTATATCTCAAATTACTATTATTGTATATACATCCTTCTGGGAATAAGCGTGCCTTGAGTGCTTCAGTACGAGAGAGAGAGAAAGGAAGGGGAGAGATTGGCGTGTTTTGTGGAAAATAAGTATAATAACGTAAATATAAAAAAATTTAAGTATCAGCGGTGTCATTTTAGAAAAATTGGAAATAAAAAGCATTCTTAATTTAAATTCTTTGTAAACCATACGTGCTTACGAATTTATATTGTTATTGTTAATTTCGTAACAATGGCCGAAGTTTGGAAACGAATATAAATTAAAATTCAGGTAAAATTAAAAGGACATTTAAAACTGTTAACAGGCAATTTTCGAAGAAACAACAGTGGATCTTTTAATGAATTGATTTGTTTTTATAAAAGGAATTTTGGTGCTTATTTAATACATAGTAAGTTCTAAGGCTTGTTATCCATTTAAATCTAATAACAGTGGCTATTATAGTTTAAAGATAGAACTTTATTTATTCACTTTACAGAATGAATTAATTTTAGGCTAGCATTATCTATTATAAAAGGAGTTACTTTGTAATTTACAGTATGTAAAGTGGAAGTTGTACTGAATTGACTCAAGTACTATATTTCATCCAGAAACATAAATGCGACCTGTATTTGTTCATTTGTCGCTTTATTCGATCGTTAAAACAGTGCACAATTTTATTCTTGCGATTTTTACATGTTGGATTGACGAAAATTTAGATTCATTAAACCCGTTGAAATTCAACGGGCACTTATGCTAGTATTACATATGGGGCCATCCGTAAATGATGTCACAGCAGTTTTGCGATTTTTGACAACCCCCTCCACCCTCTGTCACAGGAGCACATACACATGCTGTCTCTATGAAATCCATTTCGAAACTGAACGAAGCTACCACTTTAGTCACCCGTGTGCGCCAAAACAATTTCCGTGTCCGCTACTTTTTGTGACGCCACAAATAGTGGCCGCCACAAAGTGGCTCGTGTGCGACGGCCCTATAGCTTCATAAAGAATAGAGTAGAAAATTGATAGAGCATTATTAATCTCCAAATTGCACAATATTCCTAGCCAGTTTAAAGTATCTAAGTAGTTAGTCAATGTAGTATAATGACAGTTTCTATAATCATAAATAGTAAATTGATAATTGTTATAATCTAGTTCTTTGGCCAACTTTACACTGTAATGAATATCAAGGTGATGATTAACACATTTTTAAATAGGATATGGATCCTTTTCGGAAGTTACTTGCCCTGAATTAGAAAAAGCTAGATCTAATAGTAAATTGTACAAACAGTACTCATCTGCTTAAGACCCAGTAATGTAAAACTTTCATTTATAATTCTTGCTTGAGTGGTGAAAGACATGCTATCACAGTCAGTGTTCCAACAGGGATCAAGTAAATTGTAGTCCCCAGTACAATAATATCAAAAAATTGTTATTATTCACAATATCTTCAACCACTTCACAATGAGATAAGTACTTATCAATGGCAGAGGCTGGGGGGATATACACTGCCCCAATTAAAACCTTTGCCTCTTGACTACAAATTTTTACAAAAATGTTCTACATTAATAATTTGGCTTATAACCTTTACAGATTGCAATTTTGTTTTAATAGCAATTAAAACCCCACCACTACGAACTTTATTAGAAGTAATTACACTGCGATCATGTCTATAAATGTCTAAATGAGATAAGTCCAATTCAGAGTTATGTCTTCACTGAGCCTAGTCTCAGTGAGTACGATAACGTCATAGTCAGCGGTAGAAATAGCTAGTTTAAGTTGCTCTAATTTTGTCCTTAATCCCCTTACGTTCTGATAATAGATTGAAAGCGTTGTTAAGGACATAAGTCTTTTGACACTTTTTGCTTTTTTACTGTTAGGAGTGACAATACTACTTGATATGCTACTCCTTTACATTCAAAGGAGGAATAGTGGCCTTATGTTTTTATATAAATTGTTAAATAACCATATTAAAAGCCCAGAATTACTTAATTTAATAAACCTCAGAGTGCCTTTAATGTATACAAGGTTAGATATGACTTTTCATATACCATATATGGACAAATTATATGTGCATTTTACCTTTGTATACTATGATGAGAGACTACAACCTTATAAGTCATAAAGTTGATATATTCAATGAATCACTGCAATCATTTAAAACTAAGCTGCAATGCCTAACTTAAATGTGGTAGAAATTTATGCCAACTTATGTCTATTTTAATTCAGGTAAATTTTTATTAAGTACCATGAATCTGATATAATTTTACTTTATGCCTTAGAATATTTATTTATTTATCATTTTTAAAGTTTACCCAACAAAATAATTACAGGATAAACTGGTTTACATTTTAATAAATACACTTGATTCTAATTATCTTGATATCAAGATGGCAAATTATATATGTAACGAAAAAGCAATACAAAAGCATATACATTCACAAGCATAAAATATTCATTATTCAATACAATGATATATATATATTACCATACAGGACCTATGAACTATTTATAAATAAGGCAAGTAACAATGGTAGTTATACAATTGTAGTTATGTATTACCAATAACAACGAATGAAATATATTTATAAAAGAAGTGAGGCAGATAACAATCATATATTCCTTCATATGTACATAATTTCAAACAATGGTGAAATTATAAATTCATACATATCTTTTATTGAGTACCCCAATAAAGCCGATAATTATGTTATATACTCAGACTTTCTGATAAAAATGTCTAGATTAGAGAAGTACTTATTATAACTAGCACATATCCTCGTTAATGTTGAGTTCATACAAAGGTTTGTACGATATTGTTATATTGTCAGATGGATTTTGAGTATAATTTTTATAGGATTTGTGATTTTTATGTGCGATAGTATAATTTTTCTTACTCTTGTGCTTTAATGGTTTATATTGTATTAGAACGCACGTTTAAATATTTTGGCTTATTTTTAATACATTTCTGATTGTATTTTTAGGAAAAGGCCTTGTCCCGTAAATAGAGTATTATTATTATCAGTGTAAAATTCATAATAGAGAGGAGTTTACCTTTATAAAATATACGATAATATTACAATAATAAAATTTTATAAATTTCTATAAATTGATGCAAAGGATGATTCGAATATACTTATGTGACAGGCATTAGCTGTAATAATGGGAGATACAAATGGAGAAAGACGGTCGGACAATTGTAAAATTAGATAAAGGATTTGTTGGAAATTGACGCACGAATGCTTTTTTTGAAAATATATTACGTGAGTTTTTGGATTTCAAATAGGAAATGAGGTGGAAGTTTACCGTGAAGAAGGAATCACCCGAGTTTTTTATGGTTCTTAAGTTCTTATGAAGGCTAATTCACTTACTAAATAGAGTATCTTAGTTAGGACAATTACAAGTGTATTTTTCTACCTGTTCCGGACATCTGTGTTTGTAAATCAGTAGGTTCCTACGGTAGGTACCTACATTTCAAATTTATACGAATATTTTATCGGTATCAATTGAATATACCACAGGTTTCCAAAGTACATGGATAAGATAAAAACCTGAAAGTATTTTCCGGAGTATAATTGCTATTCTTATAATTACACTCGTGAATAGTTTTTAATAACTAATAATTGTTTCCGCATAATTTGTAAATGCCGCCGAAACTACCCATGTAATTGTTTATGAAGACGTCCTACAGAAAAATAAATGTTACAAAAAAACGCATACGTATTTGGACCAAAAATTCGTTATTAATTAATTAATTACATTGTCGGTTATTAAGCAATCTGAAAATATATTTTAATGCCTTATTTTTACCCCTCTCCATGACGAATCCAAATTTAGGTTTGCAAAGCAAAAGTTTAATGCCAATAAATTTGATTTACTGCAAGTAATTTATAACATTTAAGCAAATTTTATCGATGCTACAATAAGTTATAATTGTGTTCCTACTAAAATGAGAAATCAAGATATAAAAAGGAATTGTTTATTTTTTGTGGTTTTTTTGTCGAAATTGTAAATATCCAGGTTTATAAGGGGAAATGTTGGTTAGCCTGCGCGCCTGCGCGTTACTTCTGGTTACTTCGTAGAAATCTTAAAATGGCTGACGGGGTTGTCTGTTATGTGCGTAATACAGTTCGAAATTTATTTTGTTTCCATCAGACCTTTTTAGAAGGAAAAAACTAGACCTTTTTATTGTATTCGAAATTTAATGTTGATAGTTATGATCGTGATATATGTTTGGCCGTGTGTTCTTCGAAAACTGGTCCACGTGATAATCATTTTGACAGCAGAGTTTTAATACTTTTGGTTATTTTATGTGTTTACACCAGAACTTTTTACAAGTAAAAAACTAATCCTTTTTATTGTATTCGAAATTTAATGTCGATAGTTTTGATCTTGACAAAATTTTGGCCGTTTATTCTTCGAAAACAGTGGTCCATGTGACGCATTTTGACAGCAGTTTTTAAATATGTACTTTTAGTTTGATTTGTGTACGTTTTAAGACACTTTAAGCGAAGTGAAGTATTATCTAAAGTTTTTTATAGTTTCAATGTGTGTAATCTTCACATTGCTTACTGGACATTAATTAACTTCTCTTAATAGTACTATTTCTTATTTTATAATACAATTATATGTGAATTTGTATATGTAATTATTCAGTATGCCCTGCTTTGCCACTTAATTGTAATTTATGGTGATGTTTTGATGTATTATTGTTTTTCGTTAGTCCACTCGTGCTGTTATATTGTTTTACTTTGTATTTTCTTTTGTGATTGAGTTTGTCTTATTGATTTGCCATGTAACTTTGATCTTCTGGAAAATAAATGTACTGTTATTATTGTGTGATACAGCTGTCCTGGTCAATCTCCTCGAGGATTTATATCTACAAAGGTAAGGAAATCTTAAATAACTTCTCTGTTCATCTTTGATTTATAGTTGAAATATCTTTACCGTATATATATGTATATAGGAAATGTTATATTTATCATATTTATGTATAATGGAGTAATTATTTTTATAAATTAGTCCTTATGTATAACATTTTGTTACTGCATAACATGTTTAATGAGTGATTTTATCGTTGTAAAGTATTTTCTGTGAAGAGTTGGTAAAATTTTTTGCAAGGACGGATTTGTTTATGGGCAAATATAGCCAAGATATGGCGTTACACTCTTAACGTAGGATTAATTAAGGGTTTGTTATCAATATATATTGTGTTTTGAACGTAAAAATTATAGTTTACCTCATAAAATGAGAATGTGTTTTTAAAAACGTATGAATAATACATTATTAGCCGGTTTCCATTACTTTATAAACTTCAAATCAAAAGTTATTGTTAAGGTTTTGTAGAATTTTTATCCTTTGGGTGCGAGATTTCTGAGTTGGTTCTGTCGTTGTTTCAGATGCGAGCCTCCGAAGAATGAAGTCTGAAAACGCAGCCAGCATGGTAGATCTTCCACAGGCCAGCTCTGCTTTGCGATGTCAAGAAAGAAGATGGGTGAGTGTGATTGATTTTGCATTTCAAATTAGAACTAATGAGCTTCCCGCTTTAAATATATATTTCATGTCCTGGCATGTGCAGAAACTACATTAGTCTTACGTATTTTTACACATAGGGGTATTTTCTCTCTACGGCAGTTTTAATATATCTGGAAGCTGCGGAAGTGCTCTTCTCGTACCAGCATCTGTTATGCTTTTCTCAGTTATTAAAAAACAAAGCTCTACGATATTGACATTCTTTATTAATTTTTCCTAAATGTGAATCATCTCGTCGAGTAGCTAATCCGTTTCCTATTGCTGAGTTTAAATTTGTGTCGTTTCTTCGTCTTCCGCCGTTGGCTGCATCGATTCTGTTTTGGCTTCTTCTTATATTACTCCCTTCTTCAGTTTGTTTGTTTCTTCTTTGTTACCTGATTTCGTTTATGGTCTCTCTCGCTGTTTGGCTTTGCTCATCTGTCCGTATTTTATCTTCTCACTCTTTCTCTTCTACGTCGTTCTTCTTTATCTTCTTCTGTCTCTATAATATTTATTTATTTATTCATTTAGTCACATGGTGGCTGGATGTGCCAGGTGGCGACAAGTAACATAAAATGACACAATAAAGTACGTTTGAATCAGATTTACATTAAAATTTTCGAAAGAATCAATTTAGATTCACGTCATTGGTACATAAGTAAAAATTACACAGATTCAAAGGCCTCGTTATCTTCTTCTTTCTTCCATTTGATGAATTAATGGGCTATTATTGCCGTAAACTTTAATTAAAAGTTATATTTGTAGTAATTAAAATGCTGATAGTAACAACAACCTGGGAAATTGCAATTGATAGTGCTTTACCGTCAGAGGTAATAATGAGTAAAAGCGTTGTTATGTAAACTAAACAAACAAAATTATAAGTTCTATTTGATGAATTAATGGAGTACTAGCTGTACCCACACAGTGTTTTCACTGTTTTTTCAATGAATTTATAAAAAATTAAGAATTGTGTAGAATAAGTTGATCTCAATATTTCACGTTTAACTCAATAATTCGCATTTAACTCTGATAATGCATTTCCCCAGCATAGGTAAGGTTAGCGGGTAGAAATCTCGCTGAGGGCGAGGCTGTGTGTGCATATTGACAATTAATTATGCAAAGTCATTAAGAAATCTGTATTTTAAAAGTCAAATTAGAGAGGAAATTAATGCTACACAGTAATTGATTGCAAACTTTTATGTTTTTAATTTTCTTTGTTTCTTTTTATTGAAGTATACGTCCTTTTTTTCATATATCAATCAATGCAACCGTTTATTTAGATTAACAATGAAGAGAAGATAAGTTTCGGCGAGTTCTAGGTTATCAATCTAAAAGAAATGTTTTCATGCTGCTCCTGAATAAACGTAGCCCGTCGCCTAACATTCTTTGTCATTTAGATTATCTACGAAGGTGACATAACCATATAACTTTCAATTTGTTAAAAAATAATGTACGTCCCTATTCTCATCTGATTTTAAATTTACGCATGAGACAATTTGCCTTAATAAGCATTATAAATGTTTAATAGTTTTACTTACTGAAAAAGTAAGATTCCAGCATCCGAATGATTTTAAATAAGATCAATTGCTTTGATTAAATTGCTAGAAATGCTTCCCATACACAGTTATTAACTGGATAATTATCCGTAAATATTTGTGTTGCTATCTATAAAGTTTGACATTGCTACAGCATTAATTTCGATGCTTAAAGTGTGAAGCGAATAACACTATTCTTTCACTTATTTGAAGGTTTAATTGGCACTAATTGAATTGGAGGCAATGCCAGGAATCTTTCTCTCTCGGTCACAGTGCAATCATCATTCATTTGTCTGCTTCATTCAAAACTGGCATCGGAACTTTTTAATTTTTTTGTACCATTTGGCGACAAATGAGGGTTGATCAAAACAACGATTATCAATGGTGATGTTTATAGAGGTCCAACTGTATTTCAAATGTTTATATAAACTCAGATAGCGCTTGCAATTGGGAGCTTTTAGAATAACAAAAGATTGTTTCATTTTTAACTCTTTTTAAGTACTAAGTTAAGATTCCATTATAAGCACCTGTTGGCATAGGTTTGTAAAAGTTTGAAAGGATTGAAAATATACGTTGGATTCGTTATAACTATTTTAATTTTTATTATTCCAGAGCTTGCGATTATATACTTGATACGTTTTCGTGTATGGTATACTCCAAAACGTGGTATTGTACACAGTCCGACATCGCATTCTTTACATACGTACAGTGAAGCCTCGATATATTGGACTAAAAGGAGGGGAAGGCCTGTCTGTTATATCCGAAACATCCGAAGGAAACGTATGTGTTGCCTTAAATTGTTAAAATGCGCATGTTATGAAAGACAGTGTTTTACTCTGCTATATATTTATACAAATTGTTAAGAGCGCATGAAATAATAGCAGAGAGTTTTCTAATTAATTTAGGAAAATAGGAATCGTATTAATTTTTATATTTTACTAGTAAAAGGTGCTTGCAGTGTGCTAGCAGGAGCATACTTTTATAAGAACATAATTAAGAATGAAATAAATTATAGTGACCATAAGAAAAATTGATTTTCCCTTGCGTTCTTATTTGAAACGGAATTATTCTTAGGAATGGAACTTGGGATACTTTTTCGAGATTTTAGATTTTTCCGGACCCTGGTGGAAATTGGCAGAAAGTAACAATGAATACAAAGAATGTTTTAAGACAAACAAACCCCACAAGTAATGCAAGTCAGTCAATTTCAACCAGTCACAAAGGTCAAACGGAGGAACAATTAATTTTTGCGGATTTGCTACACCAATAAATTATACATTGTATCTACCATATATACTCGTGTATAACGCGCTGTTTGAAGACCAAATTTTCAGGTCATAAAGTAGGGTGCACGTTATACACAGGTAACACTTCTCTGCACTTAAAATGGGAACCTACCTCGCACCAGATTCATGCTTTTTGGGTTAATTAATGGGAAAAGCACAATAATTATTGATACTCCACGTTATACATACATAATTATATGTATAGAACACCTAATTACTTCTATACATTTATAATTCCATCCTCTCTAATTATTCCGCATTTCACTAGCTCATCAGCTGATTGCTGTAATTTTTGCAAAATCACAAGATAGTCTTCCCGCAAAACACCCATCAAAAAAAAAAAAAACATAGAATAAGCAAATTGAAATAATTTTATTTAGTAAATGATTCTAGTGTCTACGATTGACAACGTAAGTAATTTAAAACCCATAGAATCTCGTGTGTGAACTTAATCATACCTGTCGCGTTTCCTGTTTCCAGATTTGTTTGTTAAATTTTTACGTTATTCCTTCTCTTAAACAGTTTTAGAATGAGATAGGAAAGAGAGAACCAATGTCCACTTTAAATCAAAACTAATTTATAGATCCCTTTTTGTCTGATTTAAAAGGATTGGCAACAGTGGCGCTGCAGTTTTCTACACGGCATCACTTTGCCCAACTTACCATGTGAGGTTGCTGCCATCTCAACTCAGTCGCTTTAATTATTGACGATGTCTCTCTTAGACATAATATGGAGCTTATTGAACGTAATACACTTATGGACAAGTCCAAACGTTTTAAAATTCATATACCTTCCAAAAATCAAGGATGTGTGTCATACACGTGGTATCAGAAAAAGTCGGGATTTTTTGGAATAAAGTACGAGTGCGCATTATACACGGCAGTTATACACTGGGACGCATCATACACGAGTATATACAGTAATTATATACATTATAATATGTATATATATATCCATATATTGCGATGTATAAGTCGACCTTGAATTTTCAACTTGAAAATACTAGATTAGGTATATGTTCGCAGTATAAGTCGACCCCCTTTGTTTCACTTAAAAATACATCTCATGAAATCGTTGCCAGGCAAAATCAAGGTCATGTACGATCCAAGTTTTAACAAGATACAGAAATAAACATAGTAATAAAAAAATATAGGAATATTTTTTTGAGTCCGTGCTATTCTTCTTGAGCCTTCCATTTGACAGGTGTTTTAATTTCAACCAATAAGAAACTGCTATTCTCAGAGAGCTTGACCAACTAAATAATGGTTCCTATGATTTGATTGATGTCGGCTGTTAATGATGCTATCAAAATTAACTGCACCTAGTTATCGCAATCAATATCTACGGTGGTGAAATTCAATAAAGTATCGCATGTTGGCAGGCGTGAGGATGGTTCTGATAATTACATTATTCCCCTTTTCAAAAAAGGAAATGTTTTTTCCGCATATTTTTTGATTATTTTTTTTTGTCTTCTTTCATGTACTTTTTTGTACTTGATTTATTTGCATATTCCACATATAATTATAACTTGCAATTAGTATGGTTAATTCCGATCGAAGTGTACCTCTTCTATCTCACTTACTTCTACAGCATTACAATACTTTGGATGATACAATTAAAAAAACAAGGTAATTGTCCGTAATAAACATTTCATAAATGTCGTATTAAAGAATTGATATTTTAATAAACAATCAAGTAATGATTATAACATTCTAAATTTTATTATTTATTTATAATTATAATATCATAATTATATGTGGAAGGTGCAAATAAATTAAGTACAAAAAGGTACGTGAAAAAGACAAAAAAAATAATCACAAAAAATTGAGGAAAAAAACAAAAATACAAAAAAGACATAATAATAATACAATTTTACTAGTTAAAATATATGTACAGACCACTTCTGAAAGAAAAAAATGCTGGCTGCTGGGAGCGAACCCCAGCCCATCCGATACTAGACATTCATTCTACCCATTCATCTGTAATTTAAGGTTCACAATTTTATATTTGTCGTATAAGTCGACTTTAAGTTTTAGGAAATTTTTTTTAAGCTTCAAAGGTCGCCTTATACGCCGTGATATACGTTAGTTATAATGTTGCGATGTATTCATTAGGCCTTCCAAATAACGCACATGTGATAGGTCCGCATGAGACACAATGTAGTAGTGGCGTCATTTAACTGTTTTGCATCGCCGGACATTCTGTCCGTTATATCCTAAGTATGTTCCATCAAGGTCCAGTATGCAGAGGGTTCAATGTACTGTGGATTTCTTCCTTTTCATTGGCTTCGTGGTACTTTTGTTTCGGATGATACACTTCCTCATGGCTAATCTCATCACAATTTACCGAAAGAAGTGAATAATATCAGTCAGTCTCTCTTTTACAGTAAGCACCGCCTCGAAATATTCCAATTCATTTGCATCGGAATCAAACCATTATCAGTTTTGTCTTTTCATTGGGAATCAGTGGTCTAATGAAGTTTATTCTAATGAGTACTTGAAGTTGTTTTATTTATTTAACTAGTTTATAATTTTTACTTTGCAAAAGCCATGAATAATGACTTGAAACGCTTACAGAATGCAAGTACCTTCTACTTGTATATTGAACAAATAAGTAACATATCATTCTTGTCATTAAAGACAATTTTTAGTAATGTATGTGTATCTGTAAATGTAATTACATGCAAGGTTATTTATCAGGTGCGTTTCGCTTCCAGCATAAGCGCCTATTAGTATTAGCCTCCATCTGGTCTGTCCGCATGTTCGTTATCTGCTTCTACCAAGCAGATTTTCATGAAATTTGATATTAAGGACTTACGGTCAAAGATAATAAGAAAATCACATAAATGAGTCACGTAAGCTTATCAGGGGTACCACTTTACTGGTGATAAAATATGAACTTTCCCTCATATCTCGTAAAGTATCGGTCATATCAAAATATTTATCAAGTAAAACTTGTGCAACTAATAAAGCAGTGTATTTCTTTTCCTCTACATTTTTATCGTAGGAGTCGCCGTTTGCGAGAAAATCGAACAAGAGTCGTAATTTGAGTTGAACTTTGAAATTTTCTAGCATGGTTACTTCTTCATTGTTGCTAACGTAAACAATCTCACGGAAATATGTTTAATTTCCTTACATATGCATGTAATATTTTTAAATGGGAAGAAAATGGATTATTTATGATGAAGAAAAGAACTTTATAATGCTATTTCCCTTCCAAACACGTAAATAATTTCTTTCAAATACTCCAATGCACAAAACGCACCCATTTGTGTTACGTTGTACACTTTCCTAACTTGTTTATATCTTAAAATCTCATTATAAATATTAGTGTTATTTTAAACTCTTGTACTAATTTTTAAACGAAGTAATCAACTGATATTTTATAATTATACAGTTTGCGTAAGCACAACATTAAATTACCATAACTTTAATGTATGTTAACAACAAATTGTTGACAGCATATTTGTAGTGATTCTGAGATAAATACAGAGTTCATAAAATTATTTCTAACGAAGAATGTAAATTAAACTACAAAATATCCTTCTAAGATTTAGTCACATTAAACGTTTATTAGGAAAATTACACTGTAATCGTTTTTGTGCATCAAATCTTGGAGTAATTATTGGAATTTATTTTACAATGCTACACAAACATCTTTATAATGTTCTCTGGTGAATAAATTAAATTAAAATGGTATTGCAAAGTTATTTGCTTATAAATAACTAGCAAATTTACCCAGCGTTGCTCAGGTTATGTTTTAAATCATCGTGACTTCAAATTATGGCAATAATTATGAACAAAAAATTATATCTATGCTTGAATTAAGTTTTATTTGGGAAATTTTTTCATATTTTAATTGATATAAATGAAAGAGTTGGAAAATATTTTGAGGATTCGTAATTAAAATTGACAATCAACGCAGTCGATTCATTTTGTGAGGTGATGCTTTTTGCCAGGTGGAGTTCGTTCTCTAAGCTTCCGGTAGAGAACGTGCATGTAGAGTACAGGTAGTTCCGCCTAATGTAGCAATTGAAAATTACTAGAAGTTACCTTACGCCTCAGTGATCGGAGGTAATATGTAGAGTGGAGGGGAACGAATTCCATTAGAATAGAGGGGCATTGAAGGTGAGCGCGCTTCCTAGAAGGGAAATCCCCTTGCACGCAGAGTAGAGAGGTGACTTCTTAAGTCAGTTACCATACGGTAGCTTTGCTTTACGCATGGACAGTTATATACGGGATGCTCAGGAGTTCAAAATAAACATTCTTTAAAAATTCAGATAATACCAGGTTCCTAGAAAGGAGCGTCTGTCTCACACAACATTGTACGAGGGTTTCCCAGAAAGTAATGCACCACATGTTTTGAAATTACTCACATTTAACGAATATGTGACAGATTTTGACTTTTATCGATAAGTTTCCTGGACAACGAATGTCATTGTTGAGACTCGAGATTCATATTATTGCCTAGCGAGGGATAAGGGGGGGAACAGCAGAGGGAGGGAGGGGGATAAGGCATTGTCGAGTACAATTTGTAACGTGTTAACAAAGGTATTGCCCACTTATTGTAACAAAGTATTATTCACTTGACATAAATTTATTTTAACAAAACTCTTTGCTTAGAGAATCGTTCTAAGAGTCAGAGCATTGAATTCCTGTGTGTTTTTAATTCTCTTTTCTACTGTTTTTGTTTTTCGTTGCATTAATTCTTTTTGTTTGTTCATCTGTTGTTTGTCGTGTTGTATTAACCAAACCACATCCAACACAGTGTAATGTGAGCAAATAAAGTAAGTGGTAAATGTTTTCACTTGTATAAATTGTGTAGTATCGAAAGTAAGATTGCGTAACCCGGCCGCTGTATGGGTTTGTTGTCTAACTAAGTAGGCTGTTATGAAGGTTGGCGTTGTAATAGTGTCTCATCGCACCGTCAAATGTCATGGATGTCTGTGTTGACCAGCATCATAGCTAATCCTAATATACAATAAACTTTGAAGCTTCTTTGTTTATTGTAAAAAATTCTGTCAACATTTCAAATTTGAAATGCAGGCATCTCTAGTGGAATTGTAAAATGTTATATTCCCCTATATTATTATTATTATAGCACTGACTATAATTAACCAATTGACCAAACCTTTTATACATTCATCAAGTTAAGATGTTAATAATAATTGTACCAAATTTTAGTTATTCGTGTCTTATAGTTTATGGCATGCATAATGAGACACGCAAACAAACTTTTGCAAATATATATAGATTGTGGGAAGCTCATTCAATTCTATTTGGTATAATAATTATAGGATATTTATTTTGTTTCTCAATTTTGTAGTTATTCTTTTGATTCTCAGGTTGGTCTCTATGTAAATATTAACGTTGTCTGTTGTTGGTTGAGTTATATTTTAGATTACTTAACAATTTCATGGCTGTTGTTTAAAATATCTTCATTAAGTTATCGTAACGATAATTTCGGTAAACTCCATATGAGATTTTGACTTATTCTAACATAAGCGTTACTGAAAAGGAATTCTTTAAATTTATTAACATAAATAACTCAATTGTATACAAATATTTAATGAAATACTTTAGTTTTTCGTGCACTCAATACTTTCATAAATTACAATCTGAAAATTCTTCAAATATAAGTTTTTGAATAAATGTTTTGTAATGATAATGTATTGCTACTTACAATTTGCACATTTATAATGTTAAAAAATATAATTATTGATAAATTTTTAATGATTTGATTTGCTGATTTTCCTTTTAAATTTGACAATTGGCCATGAAAGTGTTAAGCTATCGATAAGGAGCACTGTGATTTGTTAACGATAGTGAGTTGAGTCACGCAATGCAATTACTACTTAAATTTAAAGTAAATTAACCTCAAGTCGTTAAATTTTACGCACTTACTGTACATTACCTGGAAATATAAGACAAACTTTGAGAATATGCTATATTTTTTCATAAATAGGGTGTTTGCTTTGATTAAATCAGTTATATTTTGCATAATAGCTTTGAATCTGAACTTTACATTAGAACAAATATGTTTTTGATGTTGTAAATATAATCTCACCTTGATTAATCAGTTATATTTTTAAATGCAAGATAATTTTTAAAGACAAAATGTATTTAGTTCAATCTTTGCTGTTATAAAAATTAAATTGCTATCAGAAGTAAATCTTTGTTTATATTATGCTATTAATCTTTTTCAAAAAACAGTAATACGTCTAATTGAGGTAATATAATTTGTGCATTTATACAATAATTAATTTGGCAAATATAAAGGTTTAATTTTATTAACATTTGAAATAGGTATGACATGAAATTTTAATATTGCATTTTTGAAGTTTACTTCTGACTTGGAATAGTTTATAAAAATGTTATCCTGGCATTTAAGTAATTCCAATTAAGCATTGCTTTGCGAGATTCATTATTTTTTCGTCATTTATGCAAACATTGCTCCCATTTGGAATCAGTTGCGTGCATTCAATTTACGTATTTCTTGACCAATAAGAGACATTGTTAATTGTAATTAAGGTCATTGATAATGTGAAATGTTTCTTTTTTAAGTGTTTCCAGAACAAGTACTTTGAAAGATTGCTTGCCTCAGATAAAAATAGCTGCGACAGAGTAGTGAAAAAATTAATACATGCATTTCGACTTCAGAGCAGTTGTCGTCAGTGGCATTTCGCCACTGATGACGGCTGTTCTGTAGTCTAAATGCTTGTATTAATTTTTCCACAGCTCAGTCGCAGTTATTTTTATCAGAGGCAAGTAACTTCTTCAAGTGCTTGTTCAATAATTTATTTCAGCTGCAAAATGTGTTTGATGGTTTATTTTTTCATGTTATATATGTATTTATGTCAGCTGTTGAACAACAGTTGAAAATATTGTGTTAATGTAATATGTCAGTTGTTGAATAGTTGTAATGCAGATAAATTATCAATGTTGAATAATTTGTTCAATAATCCAAAATTTTGCTGAATTGGTGGTCAAAAATGTCATTTTTAGGTTAAAATTGTGCTAAATTTAGCAAAAATATACCTAAAAAAACCCCTTAAGTCCAACGATACCTAAAAGAGGCTCCGAGAAAAAGAAATTATTCCTATCTAAAAGGAGTCAACAGGTTTTGATCATAATAAAATGTCTTTATTGCAATTAAAATGTACAGTGTATACATACAAGTTCAATAAAAATTTTACAATCTGAAATAAGACATTTTGTCTACTTATTTTATCCTGCACCTGAAAATAAAAATTATACTGGACTTAAAAGAATTTTTGACTTGAGAAAAAAATTGATTTGTTTACAATTTGTACTTAGAAAAACTTTTGAAAAAGTCCCAATTCCAGAAATCTTTCAAGTCTAAGAGTTAAAAACTATTGTCCAATTTGTAAAGTAATTTGTTTACAATCTGGACAATAATTTTTAACGCTAGACTTGAAAGATTTCTGAAATTAGAACTTGAAAAAAATTAATTTGTTTACATTTTGGACTTAGAATAATATCTGACTTAAAAAATTTCTGGACTTAAAAAGATCTGAATATTAGCACAAATCAAAATTGCCATTTAAAAATATTCATGAACTGCAGAAAATTTTTTAAATATAACAAGCACTAGAATAAAAGTTGGACATTTTTACAAAGTACTTTGGCAAGGATAATATTTCTTTAATCATTTCTATTGGTGAGAAAGTAGAGAGGAAAAATAGCATGGCTTAGAAAAAATATGAAATGAGAGACGATAAATATATACCCAAAAGCTCTGCTAATTCTGGTTTGTTCAGATTTAAAAAAATGGCAATAATTATACAGAATGGAAAAGCAATAGCTTATATACATTTAGACAAAAGAATTTGCAATTGTTCTGAATAATATATAAATAACACAACACTTTGGAAACATATTTACAAATAAATAACATCTAGCAAATTGGATATTGATGGAATTATTAAAAGAACTTTTTTCTGGACATTGACTTTAATTAAGAATAAAATAACCTGCACAATTTTTCTTAATTAAGAAATTTAACTCTCCACAAAGTTAAATCTTTTTCTAAATATCATCTAGAATCAAGAACAATTAAACTACCATTTCTGATGCATGGCTTAATAATTGGAGAATATAAACTTTTCGCAATGAAAATACTTTACATAGTCTGGATTTTCAATCAAAACTCTCAAAACTAACTGAAATTTCATTTGCATTTTATCTCTTTATCTGATTTTGATAACTTGAATAATGAACTGAATTTGTATTGCCTCAGAATTTTTTCTGCCTTGAATAAACAACAATAAAAACCCCAAAGAATATTTTCTGAATTAATTCAAGCAGATCCTACATCTCCAAATTTCTTTAAATTATTAAATTAAATCTGGAATTATTTAACCACGACAAACCCTCTTGGTAAAATATTAAATGTAGAACACCAAAAATCCAGATACAAATAATCTTTTTTAATGGCTGCTCCTATTTTAAGATTAAATTTAATTAATTACTTTCCAACATCCAATTTGCGGAACGATATTCACATGACAAGTCTGCAAACATGAGCAAATACAGTGCTGTCTCAGAAGTCAATACGAAAACTTGGCATTTTATAAGTTTTCTAAAGTTTTTAAATTCAACATCTTCGGAAATTCGTAAATAACTTGTTACTACATTTGATTCTTATTAACGGAAGTGAATTTAACAATAATTTAAAATTTATAGAAGTACGCTAATAAACCTTTACAAACAAAATGGAATATTCTTTATAAAATCAAATTAAAGAAAGTTTTCAGAGTTCAAACTGAAAACCAACACCTTATATTCTTGTAAATTTATAATAAAAAATTAAATGCATTTTATAAAAAAGTTGAGTTATCAGAAAGTTTTTAAGTTCAAACAGAAAATTGATGCCCTACATTCTCAGAAATAAAATACTCTTACGGACGATATCAGATAAAACTTTTTTTTCAGACGTAGCACTATATTTTCCATTTACTTACTTTTAGTGTAAGTTGATTAAACAATATTTTTAAAAGAAATCAAATTCTTGGGGAATCGTTTAATCCTATCGTAAATTTCTGCTCATTCTGAATGACAGGAGAAAAACCTCCTAAAAATTGGAATTCTTATTGTATTGTATTTATTTTCATTGGTTGTGAGCATAAAGCTATAATAATGCCAAATTTGAAGCGTTTAGCTCATCTGAAAGGGACTTATAATTTACAATCTCTCCTACATCCTCCGTAAGATGCAGCTACATATTATACAAGATATTTATCGCCTGACATATTGAACAAACCAGAATATAGCAACATATAGGTATAAAAACCTTCTCTCATCCCATATGTATAGCCTCCAGCTCAGATTCCTCTATACTCTCACACCCAGGTGTATCAATTGTCGTCTCAGCAAAGCAGTACTCTTCGATTCATGGTTCCTCGACGCCTCAAACCATCGCATTTTCACTCAGCATCAACTGTGAATGCCTACAATGAAGAGGAAAAATGGTTGTGGTGAATTCAATAAAGAAATATTAACTAAAAAATCTAAATATAAAAGATTAATTTGCTTAAACAACATGAAAGAGCACATTCACTTATCAAGGTCTATTTAGAATCTTAAAATTTTAAATTCTTTACGAGTTTATTCAAATTATTATGTGAAAGATTCGTTTGACAATTAGTTTTAAAATTTTAACCTTCCATAAGGTGTAATGCTTAGCGTGTCAGCTTCCCATTACAAAGCTGCGGGTGCGATCCCCGCAAATGGAGGTTTTTTTCACAAAAAAATTAATTACTTAATTAATAATAAAAAACTATCATTGGTGTCTGGCAGTAGGCAGCAGTACTGTCGGTACGGTATAGAGATGAAAACAAATGATGTTGGTTGGGTATATATTCAATAGAACAGTAGGCATGATTTGATCGGCTACAGTACTGCGATGTGGAAAGCAAGAGGGAAACTACCACATTACATTTCCCTAATAATGATTATATTATATAATATTCCGGAGGTAAAATAGTCCCCCAATCAGATCTCCGGGCATGGACTGCCTTGAGGAAAGCAACTGTCGAAGGTAACTTATGCAAAGATACTTGGAATTTAAAAACCACGAGGAAGGCAGAAAAGCTAGAGAACCTGAAAAATGAAATAGGATTGACGTCATAGGGCTGAGTGAAGTCAGATGGGAAGGAGAAGGGCAGATCCGCTCGGAAGAATTCACGGTAGTTTACACCGGAGGAAATAGTGAGGCAAGGGGAGTAGCTCTGGTACTTAAAAGATATGATGAATAGCGTGACAAAAATAACAGCAACGAACGATAGGTTGATGGCAATAAAGCTAAAAGTTGTCCCAGTTAACATGTTGATAATCCAGGTATATATGCCAACAACCGCTATTGAAGAAGAATAAATCAGGGAGATGTATGAGCAAAAGAATGACATTTATGAAGTAGAACTGCACAATAATGGGAGATTGGAACAACACAGTTGGAAAAGCCCAGGAGATAAAATGAGATGCCAAATAGATTACATCCTAGTAAAACAAAGATTCAGGAACAGCATAAAAAATACTAAGACATTACCAGGAGCAAACATTGATTCAGATCACATCCTTCTAATACTCGATGTAACCACAAAGCTGAAACAAATAAGGAAAACGAGAAGAGAAAGAAAGACTTGGGACCTAAAAAAACAAAGAAAGGCAGAATGCTTTCAGCATGAAGTCGGAAGGTCGCCTTAGAAATTTGGAAAACAAACCAGAGACCGTGAATACAGAATGGGAAGAAATTAAAGCCAGCATCAAAGACACCTTGAATAAAGAGATTGGGAAACAAGAGAAGAAAATCAGAAACCCATGGATCACTAAGGAAATGCTGGAGATAATGGATGAGAGAAAAAAATGGAAAAAAATGTTAACAGTGAAGAAGGTAGAGCCAACTATAGATGCACAAACAATGAGTCGAGAAGGGTAACAGATAAAGCTAGGGAAATTTGAATAAAAGGAAAATGTGAGGAAATACAACTGAGAAGTTAGGACGGTATGATATGATGTATGCTAGGGCACAGGAGTTAGAAGATTAGAAGTCTAATGGGATTTGTGGTAAAGCAATTATGAACGCAGATGGAAAAATAGTCGCAGAACCAAAGGATGTAGCACAGGTATGAGAAGTATACATTAAGGAACTATACAGCAAGCAGGCAGGATCAGCACAAATAGAACGGAAGAAGAGGATAACATTGAAGAAGACAAACTTGGGAACAAGTAATATGGAAAGTGAAGTACAAAAGGCAATTCTGGAACTGGATAAAGGGAAAGCTACAGGCAGCGATGGAATACAGGCAGAGGTACTTAAAGTCATGGGATCGGAAGGACTAAAAGTGATTACGAAACTAATTAACAAGCTTTACAACTCGGGAAAGAGGCCTCAGGATTTCTTAGATGTGACAATGATCCCTCTAAAGAAGAAGCCAAAGGCAATGCAGTGTAAGGACTACAGAACGATATCCCTACTGTCACACACTTCGAAGATCATCACGAGGATTCTTAATAAAAGACTAGAGAAAAATGCCGAAGAAATGCTAGGGGAAGATCAATTCGGCTTCAGAAAAGGACGAGGAACCAGAGATGCTATCGGTGTAGTGAGAATCATATCAGAAAGGGCAATAGAATACAGTCAAGATTGCTGTGTATGTTTCCTCGACTGGCAGAAGGCCTTTGATAAGAGTAAATTGGGTACTGCTGATGAGGATATTAAAGGATATAGGCGTAGACTGGAAAGACAGGAGACTGATCGGTAATCTATACGTAAATCAACTGGTAAAAGTCAGGTTGAAGAATGCGGATACCAGCGGAGTACATATCGGTAGAGAAGTAAGACAGGGCTGCTGTCTATCGCTGATTCTATTCAATATATATGGAGAGAGGCTAATGCAGGAACCGTTAGAAGGCATGGGAGATTTCTAAATCAGAGGAAGGATTATAAGAACAGTGAAATACGAGGACGATCAAGTACTCCAGAAAATGATAAATAGACTAGTGATAACAGGTAGGAAATATGGAAATTAATACAGAGGTTTAACTACTGACAAGTATTAAATATTATCTGTTAATAATTTCAAGTAGTAACAGCAATATTCATTTTAATTTATGCTATAAAATCAACTAAATTGATCAATTAACTTTATAAAAATCATTCCATGTACTCTTAATTGGAAATTATCGACAAATCACAGCATTTATTATAATGTCTATATCTATAATACAACCTAAAACCATTGTCATATTGGATAAAATTACAGTTTGTTTTTACCTTTAAAAACGATCAAAGAACATGAATTCAGAATTGAATTTTAAGCCAAAGAATAGTAAGAAAATATTTCTAATCTTCCTAAAGCTTGCATTGTGACAAGACTGCACTTAAAGAGGTAAAAACTGACATTATCGCTTCTGACTTGATCTCACTTCTTTATTCATTGTCTTTAATACTTTGTAAATAACAGGCTAATAAGATAAAAATCGTTATGTTAATGCTATGAAATATGTTTCACATTTTAAAAAGCATTGGACCTCTTGTCGCACACCAGTTCCACCAAAAATAAAATCCTCTGTCATAGTAATAAATGGCATAACACATGACATACACCCCGCAAACATCAGCCTTCTATCTCTTACAGTTAAATTTCTGTTTTGATTTGATTGATTGAACATTTATAAAATAAAATGCACTAAAATAGTATTTGAATAAATTTTCTACAATTTTTTGATGCTCAACTGATGATTAGCCAACCACCGATGGAAATAAGCATAATAAAAACCAACTGTCACGATAAACTTCCATTAGCATAGCAACTTTCCAAAAATTTGCATGTACTCCAAGAATTCGACTAACTTTGACTAATAAATCTTTTTCCTTACAATATTTCCTTGATTGTGTCAACAATTTCCGTTCAGACACCTTTTCCAAAGTATTTTAATCACTTTCAACTGTCTGAAAATGTCTCCATAATTTCAACATTAAATAGTTTACACATCACCAAAGAGTAAATCCAATAAACATTTCACATTACACTGTCGCTACAAAACTAATATTTTTGTTTCTATGAAATTATCTCATATTTTTAATTGATTTACGTTGAATTGGAAGTCAGTAGACTGAAAAGTAAAAGTTCTCCAGCTCAAAGTATTTCATAAAATATGCCAAAAATTGAAGCGTTGATAACACTTATGTTAACGATAATTAGCAAATCTTTGAAGGTCTAAATTATAAAATCAATTTTATTCTATCAACAAAATATCCACTTAAAAGATGTTGAGATTTATCACTTTCCGATATACGCTGAAGTTACTACATTTTCACCGTTAATAGATGAATAACTAGCACAATAAGTATTGAACATATAGTAAAAAAACAAATGCATGGTTACACGACTAAATTCCTCCTAGCTATTCATTCAAATAGGTCGATAATTCTCACTGGGAACTTCTTGAGGTAACAGCCAACAAAAGTATCACAAAACAACCAATATGTCAAATGCAATAGGCAAACTACTTAAAAGAAACACACGGAATATACTCACTGTTATTATTTCTTGTTATCACACACAGGAGAATATAACAGCTCAGTCCTGTGATGTCTGCTGCAAACATTCCTATGAAACGAGAATAAAATCTTAAAATATATACTGTAATTTCATGCTGAATAATATTCCAGATTACATTATGTAATGTCTCTCGTGCTAAATCACTGAGGTAACATTGGAATCTTTTCTATTGTAACTCAAATTCAAAGATTTGTAATGAAATTAAAGACTTATATTACTTAAGTGGCTTGGTTAAGCTCAATACTTATTTCAAAACCACCTGACTACCATATATTGATTACGGAAATGAATATCAACTAAATAAATCATTGATTTGAATGAATTTTTCGGTAAAGGGTTTCCAACATTTAATAAGTCTAGACAGGAGTTTGCCCGAAAATTGAATACATACTTGGGAAGAAACCTTGTCAATATACTTTCAATTATTCATTAAAATAAAATCCTTCGTCATAGTAATAAATGGCATAACCACATTTCAGCCTTCTATCTCTTACAGTTTAATTGCTATTTTGATTTGATTGACTGAATATTTATAAAATAAAATGCACTAAAATAGTATCTGAATAAATCCTGTACAATTTTTGCATGATCAACTGATGATTAGCCAACCACCGGTGGAAATAAACAAAAACCAATTGTCACGATAAACTTTCATTAGCAAAAATTTGCATGTATTCCAAGAATTCGACTAACTTTGACTAAGAAATCCCTTTCCTCAAAATATTTCATTGATTGCTTTAGCAATTTCCATATAGATAGCCTTTTCCAAGCAAAATATTTTAATTACTTTCCTCAAAATGTCTCCATAATTTCAACATTAGTTTACACCTCACCAAAGAGTTAAAAGTCAATGAACATTTCACGTTACACTGTCACTACAAAGTAATAATTTTGTTTCTATGAAATCATCTCGTTTATAGAGCATACTTAATTGATTTATGCTGAAATGGATGTCAGTAGATTGAAAAGTAAAATTTCCCAGGTACAAAGTATTTCATAAAATATGCCAAAAATTGAAGCATTGATAACACTTATGTTAACGATAATTAACAAACCTTTCAAAGTCGAAATTATAAAATCAGTTTTATTCTCTCAATGAAATATTCACTTAAAATAAATTGAGATTTATCACTTTCCAATGTAAGCTTAAGTTACTACACTTTCACCATTAATAGATGGAAAAATTAGTACAATAAGTACTGCACATATATAGACGCAATTAAAACACATGCGTGGTTACACGACTAAATTTATCCTATCTATTCAGTAAAATACGTCGATAATTCTCACTGGAAACTTCAAGTAACAACCAATACAAATGCAATTGGCAAACTACTTAAAAGATTGTACTCACCGTTAATATGTATTTCTTGATATCACACAAGGGAACATGACAGCTGTTCTGTGACGTCTTCTGCAAACATTCCTCTGAAACAAGAGAATGAAATCTTAAAATATGTACCTACTGTATTTTAATTCTGATAACCTGATTACATTATGTAGTGTCTCTCGTGCTAAATCACTCCGATAATATTCGAAAATATTGTATTGTAACTCAAATTCCAAGATTTGTAAAATATAAGACTTATATTCCTTAAGTTGCTAAGTTAAGCTTAATACTTATTTCAAAACCATGACACTAGTATGTATTGATTACGTAATTAATATCATTTCAATAAACGAAATACAGCATTGCTTTGAATGAATTTCTCGATAATGGTTGCCAAAATCAAATACAGCTGCACACGGAGAATTCTGTCTGAAAACTGAATAATTAGGAGAAAACCTTATCAATATATTTTCAGTTGCGCATTAAAATATTATTATTTTATCAAACATACGCTTTAACGAGATTAAAATACACGAAAATGAGATGGATTACCTCAGAAACTCATATCAAACTCCCACCGTTGGCCAATCTGATCATAGGCTAACGCCGTATACATATATCATTTCTAAAAATCAAAGTTGATAGAAAACGAACCTTTACCTTCAAACTATACGCTTACACAACCACTCGACAAATTAATAACCATATTCATGTCTCAACTTGACTCAGTTCACCCAAAATACACGTGATTAACTTTCACAAAGGAAAATAATTGCATAGATCCACATATATCTTATGTAAAGGTCTCTCCTAATTAATGTAAAGATTATGCCGACATAAAATTCAGTGAAGAGATCAACCATTTCGTTTAATTAAGAAATAATTTCACAAAAGCTATGAACTAAGGATCAGAAGAAATAATGACCTTGAGACAAAATTGAACGGTAATATTAATGCGATGATGCTACCCCGATGCGGCGTTCCGACAACGACAATTAAATTTTCGCTTAATTCTAACTAAAGCATTTAAAACCGACAATCAATCACAGTAACACGAGGTCGACGTAAATCTCTTGCGAATTACGAACGGAAAGTTACTTACCCGTTCACGACCCTACTCTTGCCTACTCTTCCTGGACGTAGAATTACACCCAGACCCCCCAGACCCATCCCCTCCCCCACTTTCATTTTGAAGCGCACCCAGTGACACCTATCAACAAAGATGAGCGTAACTTGAAACTCTGAAAACCGTTGAGTTGCCAGGGGCTGGGAAAAACTACAATAAAACAGGATGTAATCGGAAAAAAACAATTCGGAATGCGCAATGTCTGCTTAAGTTCGTGAGTGAACTGGAGTATTCATTTCGTTGTTATCCACATAATTGGTAAACAATTTCAATTTTTATGAATAATTATTTAAATTCTGTGAGTTATTAAATTATGCTATAAATAAGACTGGCTTTGGTTTCAGCGACAACGATGAGTATCACTTCAACTTTAACATCACTATTAAGAACCCAGATACCAAATATTCTCCGGAAAAATTGTGCGTTTATGACAAATTTGCCAAATAAGGCTTATCATAGTTTATTCAGAGAATCAAACTACTTAGTTTCTGATCGGAAACTGCCTGACCGGTTGTTGTTGCCTAGTCCGTCGTGTTTTGTGTTTGAGAGAGGTCTCAAGTACAAAGGAAGAGTGAAACGAAGATGTAAAGACTGTTACTTCGTTGTGCGTGATGAAAGGATGTATGTTATGTGCAAGACCCATCCAAGACACAAACAAGCAGGATTTAAGAAACAAGAAAAATATAGATGGATTTTAACTCATGCTACTCAAAGCCGTATACGTCCGTGGTGAGGACGATGTAATTTGTTAAAATTAAAATGTATCACATTTGCGTGGCTTTATAAATAGTTAAACCAATTTCAAATTTTCTTAGTAAATATTATTACGTTTTATTTTTATCTTTATTATTATTAAGCGGGTAGCCGTATTAATTAATATGCCGGTGTAATTTTAGCGGTTGGCGTAGCGTTTCGTTTTAAAAAGACTTGGAACTATATATCCGAATTAACTGTTAATGTATGGCTCGATTCTGCCGTTGATTTTGGAAGATGCTGTCCTATTTCATTCTCATGTTATTAAGTTACCTATATTTTATATATAAATTCCTACATTTTTTTAACTGAGTGCCATTATATTTCCAAAGAATTTCATTTTCTTTTTTATTATCCTCGTTTGGAGTATATTTTTGGAACTTTTAAAAATTCGTTTCAGTAATAGTTTTAAAACTTCTGCGAGAGCACAAGTAGTTTGAATTTTTTCTCTAAAGTTTATTGCAGTCATACTTATACCTGTTTAGTTTCCCGTGAGTGTTAATACAATTTCATATAATGTATGCATTTCTCCCATCCTCTAAAAACCGTTTTTGATGTCTCTGCAGGTAAATTTCATTTTTCTTGCTGCTCCTATTTTCTATCATAACTTTATTTTTTCTTTATTATACCTATTCCCTATATCAACTCTTTATCGAGTACCCCTTGTAAACAGACATGGCTATGGGGGCAGGCGAAGCAAGTGGTCTCATTGGGCACTGAAGGAAGGCTGCCAAAATTTTCTTTAAGTCCAATGCAAGTCCCTATGCTTATCGAAGCTTTAGCACTTTTACAAAAGTGGATGGGGGAAACGGGGAATACCAGAGTAACCGCACCCTCACACACATTAACAAGCGCACCCAGTAACGCAATTCTGTTTTGAAGTTATTGAAGTGAAGGATAAATTCAGAGTGGGGGAAGAGAGGAATCTAGACTTTAATTGAAGGTGAAGCTGCCACGGGTGTTATTATCTATTATAAATAGCTGCTTCTTACCTATGATATATGATAAAAAAGAAATGGTACAGGTCTGAAAATTGGCTCAGTTAGGTAAAGGCAACTGCATCCAACCGACGGAATTCCCAAATTTTTTTAATTTTAGGGTATTTTCAACCACATTGTTTTATTTCTATTCCCCACGAGGAAAGCATAGACATCTGTTCAGGTTTTTATAAAACTGCATTTCTAAATAGGTAATAGGGAAAGATGAAAGGTTTAAGTTTATTTATCTGAAAGGCTAAAATCGAATTCATATCAAATTATAATAAAAATCCTTTTTTTAATAAGGAAAAGATAAATTTACAAGATTTACCATAATTATGATAATTGTTTAAGATGAGGTTTTTCGAACTGTCAGCGGAAAAAGATATACCGTATATACTCGTGTATATGCCGACTCCATGTATAGTACGACCCCTGATTTTTTGGTGAACAAACCTGATTCTTTCATATATCTCGTTTATAGTACGACCCCAGCTTTCCACCATGGTCGATATATTTCGTTTCGATGGCTCGGTTATGAGCGAGATATATCGAACAACCTTGATTTTCCACACAACCATAGAATAGACCGTAAATGTCGTAAATATTATTTCTTGCGAGTACACTAAAATTCGGATAAGTTAAGCATCTTACTCCTAAAACATTTAATAAAAAGTGATATGAATCATGATTGCACAAGATGAAATAAAATCGTTTCAATTCTTGTACGTCTGGATTACGTTACGCGTACCTAATGGTTCCACTCGCTCATCTATTTAATAGGTAGGGATAACGGATAAAAAGAAATTACTTTGTAATATTCCACAGTCTTTATTGTTTCTTCAATCACACACCGACCGGTTTCCACTATAAAATCATTTTAATGGTGTTATTAACCGACGTAACACCTTTAGAATGACTTTGTAGTGGAAACCGGTCGGTGTGTGATTGAAGAAACAATAAAGACTGTTGAATATTACAAAGTAATTTCTTTTTTCCAAGATGTCGAAATTCCATGAAGTTATGCCATCTACGATACTTTTAGTCCAACTCGTTCCAATCCATCCCTTGTAAAAAGACGAAAACAAAGATGTACATACATAAAATTCAAGAAAGGAAGTGCCCGTAAATCGTCACTTATATCAAGTATTTGTGAATTTGAAGCTGTATATATGAAAAAGATTCTACTCTTCACAAAGCAACATAACAACGATAAAGAACCTCACTGTTAAGGTTAGCCCACCATTAGAATGCGTGCGGGTGGCATAACTTCACCGAAAATGCCCGTGAAGATACATGAATTTTAAATCCTCAAATGCATTACTCGTGTATAGTACGATTCCCAATATTTGAAATAAAAATTTGGTCGTAAAAACTCGTACTATACACGAGTATATACGGTACATATTTGAAAACTATAATTTTTTCTTCAAAATGGTTCAGATGCATAGATCTAATTTTAATCTCAAAAACAATCAAATTCTGCACGTCGAAAAGTTGATGTTTACGTGTTATTTCTTGTTTTCAAAAGATATGGGAAAGACATTTTACAATGAATAATTCGAATGAACAAGTCATTTTCCTGACATTAAACAACATGTCCTATAATAAAGGGGAAAGTATGTACATAGAAAATACAAATTAATTTCATTTTACTCAAAGCTTAAACCCCCAAGCCCTGGGTGTCTCTATAAAAATTTACGTATACAATTTGCATGTTTTTATTGAACCCATTCAGTAAAGAGGATTCAAGAAAATGGATTCCAGAAAAAATTGGCATGGGTTTTTTTAGGTAAACTAATCCAGGGATGGTGAAGAATGAGTGTGACTCATCCTCCATACTGAATTGGTTAATATATTTTTTGCCTAAAACATTATATTTGTGTATTTTGTACATTATTTTGTTTGCAGTCTTCCAAGGCATACAAATATGTGGATTAAAAAATCATTGAACATCATAAACACGTTGGTAGGAAATTTGGAATACAATAATTACATTTTTCGAGCAGGGGGGCTTTAAATGGGGTTTGAGTTGTCTCACGGGCTGGGCCTACAATTTATTTGACAATGTACGGGCCAAGCCCAAATTTGTACAGGCTAGTAAATCAGGCACACGCAGAGCTCTAGGGAAGACCTCAGACCTAAACCATCACTTGAGAAAGTTCAAGTCTTATGACTCCACCCTCAGACCCCCACTCATATTTCAAAATGAAATAAACAGGGCCTTGTAAGAGCGCTCTGTACACCAAGGGTGGGGAACCTTTTCCACATGACAGGCCGCATAAGTAGTGGCAAACCCTTCAGGGGGCAGTATTGGAAATTGCCAATGCTTTGGCAGGCCTGATTAGGTTAAATTGAAGTTACGGAGAGATTACAAGCTTTCATATAAGTGGAAATCAATTCTAAATTGGAGTATTTAGGATTCACATTTAAGTATTAAATGCTTTATTATCATTATTTGGATTAAAAAATATGAGTTTGTGTGTTAAATTTTATGGATCTCTTTTTCATCACTGCTTCACGCACCACACAAAATGCTCTTGGGGGCCGCTAGCGGGCCTGAGGTTTCCCACCCATGCTATACACCAAGATCGCAACAGCTGTGGGAGGAGTAGGAACAGTGCCATATAAAAGTAGATATTGTTGTATTTGCGTTTTTTATTTATAGCAACTTTTCCAATACTTTTTTATACAAATAATAAAAATAAACAGGAATAAAAGATAAATTTTCTTTAAGAGGATAAGTACATCATCATATGTCAAAATTCCAGATATATATTGTTCACCAAATCATGCTTCATAGTATGTACTCAAAGAATTAAATAATTCAAAATGTAATCAAGTTCACTTTAATTCAATAGATGATACTAGGAAGACTTTCTTTCTAAAAAAATCAAGAATTAATGAAACAGGGATGTAACTAGGAGCGTGGTTGGCCCTACTGTAAAATTTTATATTTTACTAGCTGGAGTGCCCGTTGAATTTCAACGGATTTAGTGAATCTAAAACTTCGACCGTGTAACATGTTAAGCATCACAAGAATAAGATAGTACACAGTTATAACCGTCGAATAAAGCAAAAATGAAGAAAACCGCTCCACATTTTCCTATTTAGATGAATGAAGGAAGAAAATCTTGCGAAAATAACGTATAAACTCCCTCCCCCTCCCTCTCTTAAATGTAAGAAGGAACTATATAGTCTCAATTTCGCCCTCAATAAAGTCACTTGTCTGTCCTGTCACCCTCTCTCTCCCTCCCTTCTTCCCCTCCTCCTCTCTCTCTCCACCCCTTCCCGCTAATTCCCTCTCTCCATCTCCCCCTCCGTTACCATCCATCTCTCTCCCTCCCTATCTTGTATTAAAAGCATTCAAAGCAAACAACTTACAAACATTCTCCTTTATATATTAGATTAGAAGATAATTCAATTAAAAACAACAAATATTTGGTTTCCATGTAAACAAATTAAAATCGTACACAGAAATTGACAAACGATATTACGTTAAAATTTTTCCCATATAAATGCATTGAACTCTCAATTTCGGTGAAAATGGGAGTTGTCATGGTAGCTTATAACGGGTATTGTAATAAAACTGATAAAATCACATTTTTTATTTTCATGCTAATGCGATAAGGATTCGGATTCTGTCTTCAATAAAAATAAACTTTGTTCTTTTCTTCATAGAACCATTCAAGTCTCAAGTTCGTACCATGTGTCTAAGTAATTTTAAAATTCAAATGAAAAATAAGCTGCACCCATCCCTATGTTACTGAAATGAAAAAAGAAAATATTTTTTAAATCAGACAGGTCAATCAGGTCACCACCGTACTCGTTATTCCGGTTAAAATGATACCTTTCTCTTGATTCTACATGTTGTAGTTGCAGAACTATAAAATACATGCAAACACTTTATTTTATAGATATATAAGATTGAATTTAGTAATAAATTATGCTGTTTTTGCCCTGAAACAAAATTACCTTTCATTTGTATGACGTGCAATAGAAATTAGTCAAAATATTTTTCATATTACAGTGGAACCTCTCAATAACGAGCACCAGCGGGAAATTGAATTTCTGCCCACTATTGGGAGGTGCCCGTTAGTGGGAGAGAACCACCTCCCCCAAACAAGAACAAGCTGTTTCTAGCTTATGAATTAATTGAATAGCTTCTTTATAAGTTTTAGGAGCACCTTCTTACTCCGTAGTTCTGCTGTCAAACTCGTCCTCGTCGCATTCTTCGTCTTCTGTATTTTTTGCGCTAAGATCTATGATTTGTTTGATGTCGGTTTCATTACATGTCGTAACCATTACGTTGTCAAAACAAACTCTTCAGCGCTAATCACATCCTCAGACATTTCTGTAATAAGATGCTGCAGTTCCTCCTCGTATGTTTCAAGTTCTTCCGGCTGGTTAAGAGACAGTCACGGTTTTAGTAAGCTCTGAGTCCATTTTAGATAACAGATGTCTTAACCTTTTTTTCCTGTACAAGCATTTAAAAGTTTTTGTTCGTTCTCTCGTCATCCTCCAAAATCTTCCCTTTTTCTTCGAGTGTAAGCCACTTAACGTTTGTTTGCCATGTTAACATTCCCTTGGCCATAAACTAACTGCAAAAGGCTATTTGAAAGCAGGGTAATTTATACCTGGACCATGACTCATCTCAGGTGACTGACCAATATTGAGAGGGTCAAGGGTAAATGGAAAGTGGAAATCCCCTGCCCGCTATTCAGAGTGACCGTTAATGAGAGGTAAAATTACTTGTAGGGAATTTAGGGTATTCCGGGACCTGAAGAATCTGCCCTTTATCAAGAAGTGCCCGCTAGTGAGAGTGTCTGTTATTGGAGGTTCCACTGTATTATTGTTACTGTATTTAAAAAAATTGATTTGCCCTCTTAAATATTTTTGACTATCGTTCTGCCATTCTGGGAGACTAGTTACGTCCTTGCATTGAAATGCAACGAATCTGCTTCTACTTTACCGAACTGAGCAACATGAATTCATATTTCAGCATATGAATGGCATGGATAAAAATATAACAGACTAGTTGCAAATTTAATTTGGAGAAAAACATTCTTTTCGCTCTCATTGATACCCTTTATCCAACAACCTCTCAAACCCAGCATTCCTAAAATCACCTTCCTAAAATTGGCTTTTAAAAACTGTCCAAAAGCCACATTTTCTAGTTGTGACCAACTCAAAAAAATCGACCGTCTCTTACACCCCTGACAACCTCCCCTTCATCATCCTGTATTGTTACTGCATCCTTCTGCCAAATGCTTATCAATTTGGAAAAGCCACTTACTGTACTTGTCAAATTAAGTATGGTAAATGATAAAACCACCTTATTCTTTGTTTCTTTTTATTTCATATTTTTTATTAAATGTTGACTCTTAATTTTATGCAAGAAATGGTTTTAAGGCTTCCAAAACTAACCAGCTCAGCATAGGTTTCTGAAATCAGTGAAGTTGCAAAAATTGACAACTTCCTTGTTCCATGTATACTGGTTTTGAGAGGTTTTTCTGTGTGATATATTGCCATTTCCAAGGATAAGGTATTGTAGGTCTTAAAATGTTTTGTTTGGCTACAAATTACAGGAAAATTAGGATGAGGTAAGTATTTATTAAAAATTTTATTACTAAATGCAGTTTAAAATATTTTAATAATGACAAAGGGTTAATACATTTTTAACACCAAGTACACAAAGAATAAATTAAAATCAGTACTAAAATTGTCAACACATAACAAAAAGGATATGAAATCATGTGAGTATTTACCTTAGAATAAATCATTGGTTACCAGAGATATTATATATTAATAAGCAACATGCAAACATCAAATAAATTGAGCAGAACTACATACTTATTCCCAAAATCATTGAAGATGCATAATAACAAAAATCTATACTACTCAAGTGTCTTTGGTTCATAAACAACACGTTAAAGTATATAACTGTGGAAAATATTTTCTGTATAATACTTTTTGTGAGTATTGTGGTTGAATGAATGTTTTGATAAAAAAAGGCAATCATTACATATAATTATAATACATAATGCTTTTACTAGTGTCCTCCACCTATATTAATGTATGACTTTCCAGAAAATTAATGCACTATGAATGAAAATTATTAATACCTCATTTTTATTTGCTTTCAATGGTCCCAGCTAAATATGTATATAACGACATGTTCGTGCTATGTTCTGTAATCACTTGTAATTTTCACCAAAAAAAGATTAGCATGCATGCAGGTACATATGAATTAAATAAACCAGTTTGAGCTGTGTTGTTGAAAGAGTCATATTTTCTCCAAGATGCCCCAGTATTATTCACCTTAGCATACAAGCCCACGTCCTTCAAATTTGATGTAGTATTTTCTCACATAATTTGCAATTTCTTCATTAAGTCCAAGATACACTATGTCTGCTTCCAGTGCTTCTTTTCCACCTCGACCAAATATGTAGCCATTAAGACGTGCAGCTACATGAGAACGAATCATGGACTTTTGGTCTCCTTTAGATAGACCAATTTTTTCAATTAACCATGGATGTTGCTGGAGACGATATTTTTGATGATAACTGTTTAAAAAAATAAGACCAACACAAAAGAAAAATATCAACATCAAAATACTCTTATCTTAAAATGGTGAAATGAAATATACATAATAAATTATAAAACAATGCTGTCGTATAAAAATATTCGAGTAATTACTAGAGGAAACAATTTAGAAAAACGAACTTTTATCGAATACTACTATATAATAGCAAAGATATTTACCCTTCTGCTTCATAAAACTCGGAAGCAGGCACGATTTGAGTTAGAACAGCACCTTTTGCTTTTTTTTCCTCGAGGGTCTTCTCCGCAAGTTTCTTTTGGTCATCATCATGGTAATAAATAAAAGAAGAATACTGGAAAAAATTCATTTTTTAGTAAATAAAATATTTTAATTCATCAAATGAAAAAGAATGCCTAAATGATCTGAGACAACTAATAGTATTTTTTGTTTCTATTATCAATTTATCCTGCCAAACATTTACAATAACAGCCTAACCCGTGAACTAACGATGAAAATTTACAAAAGTATACATTGTCACTTATAGCCATGATGCTTACCTGACGTGTCATTCTTATTGATGGATCATGATTATTCCAAAACACGTCCAATAAGTCCTCATATTTTACAGCTGTAGGATCATAGTCTACATCAATGGATTCTGTATGGTCTCCTCTGTAATTAATGGCATAATTTTCAGTTAACCATCCTATTATTATTATTGGCAATCATTATTCACATTGAGTTTCACAAATTTAAATTGGTTACATACAAACATTTGTAGGATGGGCCTTCTTTCGTACCACCTGTATATCCTACCCGCGTTCTTATCACTCCTTTATGAGAGCCAAACAGAACATCAGGTTCCCAAAAACAGCCCATAGCAAAAGTGGCCTTTTTCGTCTCAACATCGACATCATGTAACAAAGTTCCCATAGCCTAATATAAAGAGGCAAATGAGAAAATGTATACATATACTAGAGACGTAGTTTGGTCTGTATAAAATTAATGACAAAATATAATAATAATACATAAGAAAGCAAAGTATAACGATAAGAGTTCTACATCTCACATTTCCTATAACGACACTTCTATTTGTTACAACCCAATTAAACAAACTGCCCCTTTTTAGTGCAGACAAAACGGAACCTAACATCTTTCCTCCAGAATGTTACGCAACTATTCTAATGCGCAGAATCAAAATATTTACCTAATAGTTCGAATCTACAACTTGCAATGTATTTTTAACGAAGCTGTTGCACAATCAAACAAATAACTTATGGTCAACGACCTGGCACGGCCCCCGCGGAACCCAACCCTTCTAATTTGCTGTAAACCACGGCACGATGGTTCAAACAGGAAGCTTTCGGCGGAATGAGATGCTCAGATGCCGTTATATCAGCCGCGAAACCTGAATTGATACAGAAATTATAGGATTTGATAAATGAAAACGAACAAATAAGAAGTACTTCCTTAAACTTGAAATTATGCAATGTATTACTGATTACCTACTATTCTATATTTTAAGGAATAAATCTTCTCATATGCTCCACATTGTGACGAGACAACGACAGGCAAGATTAAAGTACAAAACTAATGCGAACAATTGGAGAAATGACTTACTTTTAAGCACATTTTCAAGTAATAAAACTCAGATGTATTACATATTATTGAAACTTTAACAATAAATAGGGCAATTACATCATGAGACCACTCTATTTTTAAATGCTTGTTTATCCACGATGGTGTCCAGGCTCTCTTTGTCTCCGGTGCCGGTGCCTAAGACCATCCCGGCTCCTAATAAGTTCCCAGTACCTAACGCCGTACCGTTTCCTAATGCTGCTCCAGTCCACCATGCTGTTTCTAACAATAAATCTAAATCCAACGATAGGCCTATTACCCGAGGACAGACTGTTATTGTTAGGTCCAAAAAATTGTGACTAGGTACAAGTGATTTCTCCAATTCTATTTTACTGAATTGCGTTTATATAAATATGCAGTTCTTGAGGAATAAGGGCCTTAGCCTTGAGTTCCTACTTCAGCAACTAAAGGTTGATGTCTATACTTTCTGAACATTGGCTAAGAGCAAATGAAATATCTGTTTTCCATGTTAATGGTTTCAATTTAATAACATCTTTTTGTCGTCATCAATTTAAGTGTGGAGGAGTGGTCATCTATAGCAGACCCTCTGTAAATATGAAGTGCCTTAGTTTTAACAAGAGCATTGATAAAACTTTTGAATGCTCAATTGTATTAATCAACATTGATACCACTTGTTATGTTCGTTTATCTTTTTATCGCTCTCCTAGCAGTAATATTAATGATTTTTTATGTGCCTACATGATGCCATTACATTTGCATCAATGGTATGATATTGATTGGTGACATAAATATTGATTTATTGAATGAATCCCCTGAAAAGGCTGACCTCATAACAGGGATGTAACTAAGGGGGAGACCAGGAGGGGTTTTGCCCCCCCTCAAAACCTCTTGGTCCCCCCAGCCTCCACTGAATGTCATCAGCATGTTGCATGCAGTAGAGGTCTGCACAGGCCGAAATCTTCGGCCCAAGCCCAGTCCATTCATAATTGAGTCCAAGTTTTAGACTTCACCCCATTTTCGCACCCAGTCCGAGGCCTGAATTATTTTAAACGCACACAAACGTGGACATTTTGTACATTCTTCAGTAAACATATACCTTTCTAAAACATCTTTTTATGTTTAAAAATTTTCAAAGCATTTCAAATGTAAACGCACTTTTAAAAAAAAATTTCCTTGATTAAATCCATTCTGATATTTTAGGGATTTATAAAAAGTTTTAATAACACAAAATATATTTCAAACCACACAAGTGCACGAAGAATACAAATTATGTCAATTTCTATCAGTACGGAAGACCAATATCATCTGCTACCCAGAGCAAACTGACGACCAATGGCAGATACAAAAGGGAGGGTAATGGGATAAGGTGTAGGGGAAGGGAATAAAGCTTCGGATGTAAGACTCCCAAAGATCCCGCTATCTCCAAGGCAAACACAACCCTCTTGATGGTGATATAAGTAGTTGTTTAAGAGATGGTGGGTTGGTAGGAATTCGTGAGTGCTCGAGTGGCGGCCTGGGAGATGTGTTGCTTGTAAAGGAGAGAATGGAGAACTCCCCCTAAAAGAAATAGTGAAGAGGAAACACATTCTTTGCACAGTGGCACAAACATGAGGGGGGTCCACTGGGTCCTCAACTGGCCTGTAGCGGCCCGAATGGGAAAGGCGTCAGATAAATCGTCTATGCCCAAGCCCAGCCCGAGCCCATTACGTTTTAGCCTTACCTGGCCCATGAGCCGGGCCAGACTTTAGCCCATGGGCTGGTCCGGGCCCGTGTAGACCTCTAGCATACGGTATACCATCTGAGGTAACGCCAGAGTGTATAAGGATGTTTTTCCAATCTCAATTAGCATCTTATTATTTAAAATCTCTCAAGCCTGTATCAATGAAGAAGCATGCTTATAGCTTTCCACCCTTGTATTTGGAGCTTTTAGCCTTACCAAAAGAGTTAAAGGTACGGGGAAAAATCAGAAAATTTCCCTCTGCACCTAAAGCCTGTTTCACACGGTGCGTTTTTCCTTGCTGGCTAGCATGCGAGATTCCCTGCATGCTACTCTGCGGGCTACGCTGATGGGCGCCGTGCTTGGTCCGCTGATGGTTACCGTTTCACACGGTGCGTGAAACCAACGCAAGGAATCCTTCCATTTGGAGATAGGTCAGTGTTGTGCCGTGCAGAGGACTCTGAGAGCGGGCTGACTTGCGCGCCACACGGGTGAAAATGCAAGTTTTTACGACAGGGCGGTGGACTCTGTGTTGATCACGTGATGTAGCGCTCAGAGGTGATTGGCCGACACCGCCAGCCAGCAGGAAAACACGCAGGAAAAATAGCACAGGACCTAACCTCGAAAACCAGCAAGGTAGCAAGCAAGGCAGCCATCATCGAGCCGGATTTCCAGGAAGTTAGCACGCACAGCAGCCATCAGGGCTCCACGCAAGCAATCCATCAAGGAAAAAACGGGCTTAAGATGGGTTGAGCTACTTCCTGGGGTTCTGCCTTTCCACAAAAATGGTCTTGACGGGGGCCGACCATTCTACACTTCAGTAGCTGAACAACACTTATATGATATCTTTATTCAGAAAGTAGTAAGGGTAAAAGCAAGCGCCTACACCCACGTTCAAAACCGACGCTTCCCTCTCCAATCTTTTTCTGAGGAGAGTAAAAGATCTGATTCAAAAGTCTCGAATCTAACTCCACTTGTGGATGGACACTGGAATATTTTCCCATGAGGGCTTATGGGTGAAGGGCGAGATTCACGGAATATTCTGCAGTTCCGTCCCTTTAGCCATTCCCCATGAGCGTTGATGTCACATCTTTGACAATACATAATCCACCTTCTTTTAACTTCCGAAAAGGGCCAGGTTGTCTGGTGGTGCAAAGAGATTGGATAGCTAGTGGTCTAACAATAAGAAGGATCTTATTCAAGTGCACCAGATTCAACATTCACTTTTGTAAGGGTTAATACTTTTAAACCAAATTAGATATTAAAAATTGCTGCAAATGAACTCATTATGAAATATGTAATTTTTAGTGACATTTCCGAAAGAAGCTTAAATTTTATTATGAGTTCTAATATATTAATCTAAAGCAGATGATGACAGTAATTATCGTAAATTTCTGCAATTATGCTTAAAAGATACTGACGTTTTTGTAATTTGGATATTGCATTATCACGCCCAGGGGCGGCCCGAGGAATTTTGGCGCCCCAGGCGAGATAACACCCCAGTGCCCCCCTCCATAAATGTTTGTTGAGATATTTACAGAATATAAGTTAATTTGTTCAACGATCTGTAAAACTTACTGATAATGATTAAATAATAGGAATTTCATCATGATTCTAGCCTGTAATGCATAGATAGATGATCGGGATAGCGCCCCCAACAATTAGGTGCCCCGGGCAGCCGCCCGGCTCGCCCGTACCTCAGTCCGGCCCTGATCATGCCACATGGTAGTTATCTAAGCAATTTTCAATTTAAATCACCAGAAATAGAATGGGAAAATAAATTTTTTATTTTAATCCCAGAAAAAAACTGCATCATATTCTGGCCAGTGTGGTATATCAATTTATGTATTACTTTGTATTTTACACTCATAATTATGTTTGATTAGAGTTCAATGAAAAACGATCTGTTAATCTAAAAGTATTCAATACTTACGAAAAAGAGAATTCCGCTATTAAAATCTAGCAAGAAGTTTGCAATCTTTTGTTTATTTTGGAAATACAGGCGACTCCCGAGTTTCGTTGCGGATGCGTTCCTGAAAACGTGTTTGAATCTCGAATATTCGAATGTTGAACACCGTTTTTCCATATACAGGCGACTCCCAAGTTTTGTTGGGGATGCGTTCCTGAAAATGTGTTCAAAACTCGAATATTCGAATGTCGAACGCCGTTTTTCCATATACTTGCATGCAGGGCCTATCACAGGGGGGGCCAGGAGGGCCATTTGGCCCGGGCCTCACATTCACGGAGGGCCTCAAATTTAGACTTTTGATGTTTTTTCCAAATGAGGTTATACATACAGACACAGAGATACACTGACAGGATTGAAAGAAGAAGACGTTCATCACATAACTTAAAACTTGTGTCCCATTACCGGGCCACACCGCCTCTAGTGCACTATGTATTAACATAAACAGCGGCAAGCAGTACACTTCCTACTGGCTTAGCGCTTGGCAACACTGGCAACAGCATTGTCAGGGAGCAAAGGAGCTATCATGGGAGTCTAGTTGTTGTCACAACTGTAACTACGCTATGAGTCAGCCCGACTTGTATGTTGTTTGTTCTTCATTATTGGATAGGCACTGCAAATTTCATCACCCATTGAAATGTTGTGGTAGTTCATAATTTTTGGGTAGGGCTGCATTGTGTTCTTAACTCCGAAATGCCAAATATTGTTCAATAATTGTTGATGCTACGCCAGATTGTTCTAACAAAGAAGAAACTACTATTGTAATTCGGTATGTAAAGATTGTCGACAACAGCCTAACATTTTTAATGGAAGAAAGGTTTTTGTTTTTTGATAATTTCACTATAAATACTGGAAGGGAAATTGCTACTCGAGTTTTAACAATTCTAGAGGAGTTTAGGTTAGATTTTCAACTCTGCATTGGTCAAGCCTACAATAATGGATCTAACATGGCTGGCAAGTATAAGAGAGTACAATCAGTTCTCCTTGAGCATAACTCAAAATGCGTTTTCTCCAGCTGTGGAAACCACACATAATACCTTGTAGGTGTTGACTGTGCCAAATCATGCAAAGAGGCAATCACTTACTTTTGAACTATACAGCAAATGTACAACTTATTCAATAGCAGTCCACAAAGGTAAGAAATATTGAAGCAACATCTTTCAGTTTCAAAACTAGGTGTTCTGCACAGATTGATGGTGTACAACCAGTTGCATATCGTTTGGATGAAGTAAGAATGGCCTTAAGTGAACTTGAATCTCTCAATCTCACTGCACAGGCTTGAACTGAACTTAATTCTAACCAGAAATACATGTCCACATTTGAAAATGTGTTCTAATGTCATCTTTGTGGGTTAAGTACTACCAGACTAATCTGTTGATTGAAGCATGTAACGCTACACTTGATGTTGAGAGGGGTAACATTGAAAGTCTCATTGCTGACATTCAGCAGGTTCGTGAACAATGGGATGCAATCTTGAGTGAGGCCAAATTAGTAGCTCAGAATATTGGCATTTCATTTGAGTTTACCTGCAATCGCAAGATTCGTAATGAGTTTGATGTTGAACAACATTATAGAATTAATGTCTTCTTTGTTACTGTTGACTCCATTTTATCAGTTCTTAGAAGGCGGTTTGAATCACTTAATGTAATTTGTAACCTGTTTGGGTTCCTCTGGCAATTTAATAGCCTGAGTAGTGAAGATCTACGTACATCAGCAGAATAATTCCAAAGAAAGTACACCAAAGAAATATCAACAGATGTGTGATGAGGTCATTTTCCTCAAGCGAATACATTCCGTAAATTTAAACTGGATTGTAAGCCAAAGGAATTGCTTCAAGAAATATTCCAACTTGGACATGCTGGAGTGTTTCCTAATGTCACCGTTGCATTGAGGATTTTTCTCAGTCTACCTGTATCAGTAGCTTCAGGTGAATGGTCTTTCAATGCGCTGAAGCAGGTCAAGAATTACCACCGTTCGACTATGGGACAAGATCGTTTGAATGGCCCTGCCATGCTCAACATAAACTGTGACATTGCAAGCAAACTAAATTTTTCTACAATAATTGGTCAATTTACACAGAAAAAGGCTAGAAAAGCACTAGTTAAATAAAAAAGAACATTTATTACAAATTATTGCATTGTATTTTTTGTGTTAAAAGCATTAATTTGTTAAATGTAAACATTTAAAATATACCACAATTTTTGTAACCGTGTTTTGACATTTCTTCTTTTTTTAATATACCAGGGGCCTCAAAAAATGGAAGTGGCCCGGGCCTCTCTCGACCTCTGAGAGGGCATGCTTGCATGTTATAATCGGGGGATACATTCCCGCATCTCGGGAAAAAGTCTCCCCTCACGTTCTATAAAGATAAAATAACATTACTAATATGTTAATACAACAATATTAAATTATGAATAAAATATATAATAAATATTTTAAATGTATAACTTATTTTTTGCACTAAAAGGAAAAAATAAATTTTTGTTTCGGACTTCAAAGATAGATGTATGCAATATGCTGTACAGACAGCCCGGTCCCAATTGTGCGAGTCGTTTGTTACAAACGACTCACGCGAGCTGGATAACATACCTGCATACATCTATATATACATACAACTATTTATCGCAGTGAAATTAATATAGAAGTTATTAAAAAACTGCAAAATAACTTAAGAATAAAGAAACAATAAAATTAAAAATATTTTCATACCTTAAATCTTTTTCAACTGCGCTTACTGGACTTGGTTTATTAATTGAGAAGTTGGAAGATTTTAGTTGGAAGAAGAGGAGCTATTGGGTGGGGAACTGTTTATTGTTGTTATCAAATTACCTGAATTTATCATGTTCTAGAATTTTCTCCTTCTGTTTCACCTAAGTGCTAATAGTTGACACATTCCCAACGATTGTGTGATTTCAGTATGGCTTCCACCTTTCTCAACACGCTTTAAAATTTCTAATTTCAATTCATAACTATGAGTCTTATGCACTCTTTTATTTGATTCCCTGACATTAATACTATTACATTTCCTTTTAGATGCCATGTCAAGTGATAAATTTATAAATAAATTTAAATAAAAGATTAACAGAAAAAAGAGTGAAATCAGCACAAATTCAAACAATTAGAGCAGATATACATAACTACGTCTACACCAAAACTAAACCTCGTTTGGTTGGTCAGAACCAATTACTCCGCGAAATTTATTCCGCGTTAAGTAGTTCCCAATTCAATCGGCTGGATCGAAATCTCGAATTAATCGAATCTCAAACGATTGAAACTCGGGAGTTGCCTGTACTGGAAATTACCCTGGCCCCCCCTCAATTTTCATCGGCCCTCCTTGGCCCCTCCAAGAATAAAAGTCTAGTTACGTCCCTGCCTCATAAATCCACTATCAACATTTGGACTGAAGGTAATGAAAGATGAGCCTACCCAAATCTCACCCAAAACTCAATCACTTATCGACTGTCTAATTTCTGATTAACCTCCAAATATACCTGTGAAACCATTTTTACAAGCTTTTCTGACCATCTAGGCCAGGGGTTTGCAACCTTCGGCTTGTGAGTTGCATGCGGTTCTTTGAGGAAAGACCCGTGGCCCCGGATGCTCACTCTCTCGCTTAAAATGCATAAGATGACAATGACAATCTCAATTGATAATAATATAATCATTTTCAATAGAAGAATCCAGTATGGGCTGTTGAGTAAAAATTTAGTTTTCATCTATAGTTCTAAATTCATTTTCATTTGAATGTTTATTTATATTTTCATAGAATAAAAACTTATATAAGATATTCTTTTGTTTCTCAAGTTCTTTTTACAAATTATCTCCAAAACATCATTTTATGGGTATGTGTGCAACTTTTAAATAAATAGATGTCATTAAATATGGCTTGACGGTATTTAATATATACTAGCTGAGCCCGCGCAAAATTTGCGCGTTTAATTTTAAATTGATTCATAAAAAAATAATAATTTTGTAAAATAAGTTGATGTTAATAATTCATATTTTACTCTAGCAATGAATTTACACAGTATAGGATACTTAGATATTTGACTCCCAATGTAAGGTTTGCGTGTTAGAATCTCACTGAGGGAAAGGCAGTGTGCGCATATTAAAAAAAATGTTATCCGTAGGTAATCAGAAATCTGTATTTTATAAGTTATAGTAGAGAGTAAATTGATGCGGCACAGTAATTAAATTGAAATGATTAGTGATCGGAAGATTCTTATGCGACAGGCATAAACTGTAGTGATGTGAAATGAGGAAACAGAAGAATAGAACTGCTAAGACCGGGAGTCAAATTGGGTCTTAACACCTCAAAGAAAGCAAATATTGGGAAAAGAAAGATGTGAACTTTCTGTAATTTACAGGAAATGTCATCCATTTAATCAATCACAAAACATAACTCTTGTAAAAGTGACGCCACAAAAAATAATTATTTATCCACTTAAGCCAGGCGAAAGTATTAAAAAAGTAAGCGCTGAAACAATTGATTGTAGAATAATGCAGAGTATAAACTTACCGGGGTTCAGGTAGATTCCTCCTCACCAAAGCCTTTGTAATGAAATGGCAGAGTCTTACGCGTATTTCCACTGACAGGGTGATTCTTGGTCGCTTCAGTCACGAAAACAAAAACATTTGGTATTTCCAAAAGGTTGAATACTCAGATACAGTATTTTAAAAAATAAATATGCTTTTCTACCACAATCTACGATAAATGCATCCTAGTCACAGAAAATAATCTTACTGAATGTTCTCTAGTTAAATCATTATCTTAATGAATTCATCCATTGTTATATTTATAACAATAAAACTTTAATTAAAGCAAAAATGTAGCGTATAATGATCTTACTAACTTAAGGATTCTATTTTTACGTCAATATGAACGTTTAATCGATGGTAATTGAATCAGAGGCAACAATTAAGGTCGACTTGGCAACGTCCCGAAGGAGAACAAAAAATCGGCAAAATTTCGAAAACAATTGTGTATTTCCGAAAATTTCGACTGCATAGGGTATAAACATTGAAAGAATAAGATAAATTAGAGTTTTAGCCGTCGAATAAATCAAAAACGGAGAAAATAGGTCCAAATTTACGTATTTTAACAAATGAAGGAAAAAAACCTTGCACTGTGAAAACTCGACAATCCCGTGTAAACTTATGGGAACATATAATTATCTCCTGGAATCGAACCCGGGACTTTAGGAAATTGAGAATAGTTTTCTAGGGACCTCCTAGCCTGTAGAAACAAAACGCAGTTTACTGCAAATCTCTACGGCAAACGGTTTTTGAGATAGAGCAGGGGACGGACGGACAGACACTTCAGAAATTATATATAGGATTTTTTCATCTAGGCCTAAAAATAATAATTAAATTACATAGGGCTCTCTTTCAGCCCAACCTCATGTATATATCTAAGCGTATCTTCAACGACCCTTCTACTAAAATATTTCTTTACCATCTTTGACATGAATCTTGGGATGATGTTCATTATGCAAGTGATGTTGATTCTAAATGGAATGCTTTCATGAAAAGTTTTACCCTCTGCTTTAATGCAGCCTTTCCTGTCAAAAAGATTAAACAAAATATAACCATGCATAAAAGAAAGTTATACTCTCCTCATCTTGTAATCAAGTCTCAGTATGTTCGGTATTTATAATTTCGGTATAAATTTGTTGACTCTAACCTTTGTGGTGCATATTAATGTGCCCTAAAGGAGTTTAGAATGCACTTATTAGCTGAGAGAAAAGCTGCAAATATAAACTATATAAATAATTCCAAAAATATGATTAAAGCATCCTGGGATATTATCAAAATAAACTCCAATGCTGCATCCAGCAACCTAAGTCCTTCCATTGAATTCAATGGAATATCATTTTCTAATCCAACTCATATAGCTATGAATTTTTACAATCAATTTTTCAATATTAATGCTAAAGCACCATCTTCCCTGAAAACCCCTCCAGGAATACCAGTTCTGTTTTCACACATTCTGTTTTTAAAAATGTGAAGATAGAGAAGGAGAAAAATTCTGAAATTGACCGGGACTTGAACCCGGGTCTCCTTTCCACCCTTTCTTGATAGCTTAGTTAGTTAAAGCATGTACCTGGCAAGTGAGAGACCTGGGTTTGAGTCCTGGTCAAATTCAGAGTTTTTCTCCTTCTTTATCTTCACTTTTGTGTTCCGTCTTATGCACTCACACACATAAGTTAAAATTTCCATAATTTAACTTATGTTATCATTCTTTTTTTCTTCACTCCACTGATCCCTCTGAAATAATAGGTATCATTAAATCTTTCAAAAGCTCCTTTTCTTGTGGTATAGATGATATTCCTATGATTGTGTTAATACAAGCTCCTTCATCATTGCATCTATCTTATCTGATATAATTAATCCATCCTTCAGCTCTGGCCAATTCCTTATTAATTTAAAATTTTCTTGTGTATCTCCAGTACTCAAAAAAAGGTTCACCCTCTGAATCAGAGAACTATAGACCAATCTCTATTCTATCTGTATATAACAAAGTATTTGAAAAATTATTTTATTGTTGCATAATGCTTTTCCTTGACTCCTTCAATTTGTTAACTCCTAATCAACATGGCTTTAGGAAAGAGAAGCCCACATCTACTGCTGTCTTCAACCTCATTAACAGAATATACCAAGCTGTCAATAAAAACAGCATACTTTAGATATATTTTACAACCTCGGTAAACTTTTGACAGTATTGGCCACAAAATACTTTCTGCAAAACTTTGTATTTCTTTTCTAAGTAACTGCTATCAAATTGTGAGCTATTCCCAAAGAGCTAGAAATGGCTCTACCACTGCTTATTCTACACCCCTAAAAATTAATGGAGATATTTCTCAGGGATCAATTCTTGGGCCCATACTCTTCATAATTTTCATGAATGGCCTCCTCAAAAAATTTTCATATTGCATTCTGACCTTATATGCTGATAATATATCCTGCCTGGTAACTGCTGATAGTTTTCCACTTCTAGCTAAGGTTGCTTACAGATCAGTTAACCAAATGATGGAATGGTGCAATCTAAACAAACTTGCTATAAATATCAATTAAACCTCTTCCCTGCTATTTCACAATAAAAAAAGCTACCTCATATAGTAGCCCCCTTCATAAAATGAACAATAAATGCATTCTAGAACTTCATCTATCCGTTTTCTGGGGCTACTTATTAACAAGGAGTTAGATTGGCTAGATCACGTCAATGGAGTTGCTAAAAAAGTAGCCACTTGGGTATTTATGATAAGAAAATTGACTCCGATACTTCCTATTGAAATCTGATTATCCCTGTACTATGCAAAACTGCATTCATTCTTAAGCTATGGAATATTATTTTGGGGTGATTGCAGACTGGCTAGTAAAGTTTTATCTTTACAGAAACAAGCTGTCAAAGCTTTATATAGAGTATCTTTCTGTACACATGGTAAACCCTTGTTTTCATCTCTCAAAATTTTAACCCTACCATCCATTTACATTTTTAGTTGTGCAACTTTTGTTATATCAAACAATCAACTTTTTCCCACAAATGCAGAATACCATAGCCATTTCACCCATTCACTATTTCACATTCAGATTAATGACTACAATATTGCACTTCCTCAAAAAGGCCCTCAACACTCAGCTTCTGTAATTTATAATAAATTTCCTGAGGACAATACATCAGTTTTATCCCACAAAGTGTACAAAAGTCAAATTAAAAAGTTCCTTCTCAAGAAAACTTACTATAGTGTCTGTGGATACCTAGACGATATATGTGGTTTTGCTTTGCTTTGGATTTTTCTCTTTTATGCTATTGATCATTGTACAGTGGTGGACAAAAAAACTGCACCACTTTACGTGGTTTCCGCTGTGTAGATGTGGTTGCTGGAATGATGATGAATCGTAAAGAACTAATTACCTTTAACAAACTGAGGCCTGCTGTGCAAGAAATGTTGAGAAGGTAAGAGAGTATGTATAGCATTTATTGTGCTTTATTGGTGGTGTTTTTGGTATTGATATAATAAAAGAGCATCGCTCAAAGTCTTTGAAGCAAGGTAATGAAATATATGTTTTAAATTTGCATATAGTTAACATGATATTATTTTTTAAGAAAGCCCTACATAAAGATGTGATTTATCATATTTTTGCTTTCTCACATGTGAATTCAGCTTTGAGATTTGAACGAACATTTGAGTTTTGGGTGCACGTCTCGGAAAAAGTAGTTTTTCAATTCCATCTGTCTGCAGTCTGTTGTGAATGTATGTAGCTCCAGGGGCTAAATGCTTAAAGAAATCTTGTATTTATATAGTAATAGTAATAATAATTTATTTAACACAAACAGGTTTCCCCAATAACATGTGTTATAATTGATTTAAGACAAGTGCAAACAACCATGCCTTTGGCAGGATTCAAACCTGTGACACTTGCATAGGGAGCTAGACACACTAACCTCTTTACCAAGGCTGGCCGTTTGTTATACAGCAGGGCTATTCAATAAGCGGCCCACGGGCCACATTCGGCCCGCGAGACATCTTATACTGGCATGCCTATTTACACAATTATGATTTTTTTATTTGAGGTTTGAAAAAGTGGATTAAAAATATTATTTGACGTTATTGTATTATTTAATCCGACTGTACATTATTCTTAAATACGTATTATTAAAGCCTATCTTTATTTAATTGTTTCAAGTTATCGTCTTTTCAATTTTGAACTTAACGCTGAATCTACAGGCCGCCTGGCAGGCAACAATGTATCAAACTGTATCCCGCTCCCCTCTACTTGCTACCACTCATAACCAGCATTCGGGCACTGTCGCCTACTGGGGAAGTGAAGAGGGTTCAGGTGGGAGAAGTCTGTGACAGCGTTGCCGCATGTACCTCTCGAGATATACGTGCGGACAGCATAAGATTGCGGGTAATTTTAATCGTTGGGCATGCAGAGTCATTTTTTTTGTAAAATGAAATTATAAAGAAGCGACGTACGAGCTTCGGACAAAAACCATTTTAAAGAAAAATAAATGTAGTGTCTTATTCTTATCGTCAATATTTCCCTTCACTTCGAATTTCTTCAAATTTACCTTTTATCTGTATCTCACGACGCATCCCGTTCCGTGATGGGAAGGTTGCACGTGCAGTTTGTTTAGTCTAGCAAAGCGGCTATTGCTCGAGTAACCAGTCTTTCGCGGCAATTGGGGACACAGCACTTCGTGCCAACCATGCTTTCACTTCTAATATAAAAATAAAACTGCTTCAACAAAACTTTTTAACACGTTAGACCTTCTCAAACGAGTAACACTGCTTCATCTGCTTCAACCGGCTTCAACTGATTTGAATCAACAAAGCCGCAACGTCAATGAACCACGTAACGTGCCATCAAAGTACCCCTATTGGCTCAGTATCTTTTGGGGTACTTTTCATTGTCTCCTCAGACGGTCTCCACTCTGCTATGTAAGAGCCAGGACCCTGGTAACCAGGCCGCCATAATCAAACAACTGTGATAAAAACCTTCCTGTAACATTATTTATCCATAGTATAACTTCAAAATTTTCTTAAGTTTATAAAATGAATAGGTAACTGGATGCCAATCGTCATGTACTTGCGATTAAAGCCAAGAAAAAGCATCACAAAGGTGGAAAGCGTACTGGGAAGAATGAAGATCAGAGACCAGCTACGTCCAAGCCTTCCAACTCGAACAGGTTGAAACCACGCCACTCTTCATCGTATGAATCCATTTCAGACGGCGATGACTCCGATGATTATAGCTCCGATGAAGAAGAACAGGAAGATCCGAAGGATTATTGCAAGGGTGGTTATCATCCAGTGAAAATTGGAGACTTGTTTAAAAATCGGTATCATGTCACCTGAAAGCTAGGCTGGGGACATGGTCTCATGCAGTGGAGATGCAGAGGCCCCAGACAACTACAGTGCTGAGCTTAGCGCCTCATGTCAAAACGGTAATAAATGTGAAGATCCTGAAAAGCAGGCTTCAGGAGATGAGGAACAGTCAGAAAAATCAGTGAACCTCGGAGATCCTACTAAGGAGAGCAACAAATCTCGACCTGATGCAGCATTCGAACTTTGTTCGATTGATGTGAAAATTGCAGATTTAGGAAATGCATGTTATGTAGATCATCATTTTACGGAAGATATTCAGACTAGGCAATACCGTGCATTGGAAGTAATTTTAGGCTCCTCTTATGGCACAGCAGCTGACATATGGAGTACCACATACATGGCGTTTGAGTTATCTACTGGTGATTATTTATTTGAACCCTGTCCTGGCGATGGCTACTCACGTGATGATGATCACATTGCTCATATAATTGAACTTCTCGATGACATTCCTCGTCGCATTTCACTCTCTGGTAATAATTCTATGAGGTTTTTCAACAAGAAATGCAAACTAAGAAATATTCCGTTTCTGAAGACCTGGGGACTAGTAGATGATTGTTTGCACTTGTTTTAAATCTATTATAACACATGTTATTGGGGAAACCCGTTTGTGTTCAATATATTATTATTATTATTACTATATAAATACAAGATTTCTTTAAGCATTTAGCCCCTGGAGTTACATACATTCACAACAGACTACAGACAGATGGAATTGAAAAACTGCTTTTTCCGAGACGTGCACCCAAAACTCAAATGTTCGTTCAAATCTCAAAGCTGAATTCACATGTGAGAAAGCAAAAATATGATAAATCACATCTTTATGTAGGGCTTTCTTAAAAAATAATATCATGTTAACTATATGCAAATTTAAAACATATATTTCATTACCTTGCTTCAAAGACTTTGAGCGATGCTCTTTTATTATATCAATACCAAAAACACCACCAATAAAGCACAATAAATGCTATACATACACTCTTACCTTCTCAACATTTCTTGCACAGCAGGCCTCAGTTTGTTAAAGATAATTAGTTCTTTACGATTCATCATCATTCCAGCAACCACATCTAAACAGCGGAAAACCTCAGCAAGGCAACGGTATTGATTGGGCAGTCCAAGGGGAGATCCTTTGGATGGGGAAGTACATGGTATCTTAGACGGAGATAGCGGAACACGCAATGGAGATGTGAGGTGGGCATGGCATTGATATGCAGGAGCTGGAGAAGATGGTGGAGTCTTACAAGGACTCGCAAGCATATTCTTCTTTGGACTAGAAGGATAAAAGACAATATTTATCCATAAACAACAGAGCTCATTAAAAATAACAAATTGCCATTATGTATTAATTTTGCTAAACAAAATAATTGAAATTCATTCCTCATGCACAAGTTAATATTATACAAAAGAAGTAGGAATCTTTCTAAATGAATTTTAAATTAATATGTGCAGATTTGAAAATTTTATAAAGATAAAAATGAATCTGAATTATTTACAATGTTAATGCTGTAAAAAATATTTACCATTAAAAACAACTTATTTCCAGTGCTTATCATTTCTGTTGACTCCAAATAAACAGCAAAAATTATGTAATTTTTATAAAGAACGATGCAACCGTTACAATGAGAAGTCAAAATCTTGTACATTTCCACCAGTCTTAGGTGAAATTAACACTCACCTACTAACTACAGGAACTTCAAACTCAATTGACTGAAATTTCTGTAATGATGGTTTTGGAGCAGAATCTTTTTCTCTATCTGCTTCACGTATTTTAGCAGCACAGCTGGACACTCGTGCCAATGATTCTCTCAATTCTGCTAGCCTGGAGTTTCCCTTTAACCTTCCTCTTATTTCACCAAGAGAGAGTTCCTGTAAAATTTGAGGTTTTTTTCCTTTAAATGTGTTAATTTCAAATTAATATGATTTTTAAAAACCCTAAGGTTTAAAAATAGTTTTGTTTCCTTCTTCCCCAGCCCCTTCTTAGATATTACATGCATCTCTTATCCAAGATAGGAACCTCAAATTAATCTCAGTATTCAGTACAGATAATGATGGTATTTCAGATTATTAGACTAAATAAAAAAGTTTCAGAAACATTATAGACCAAAAATTCTCAAAGGAATAAATGACATCAAATTATAATATGATGCAGCTTTAGTTGAATATTTCAGTGCCAATGTTTCTCAGAAACATTATAGACCAAAAATTCTCAAAGGAATAAATGACATCAAATTATAATATGATGCAGCTTTAGTTGAATATTTCAGTGCCAATGTTTCTCAAGCCAGTGTGTTGATAGTGACACTTAATAAAAATTGTCACACAAAGAAACAAGTAAGATACACTTGATATAGCAAAAGTTGTTTTCTATAAAATTTTCAGGGTTCTGGATTACCTCCCTCTCTGGGGAGAGGACAAACTGCACTGTTGGAAAGTAGAACCATACTAGACCTTCTCACCCATGAAAACTTAACTCCTCTAACTTCAGTAGTTTGGCTACAATATCATTAAAGTTTTGAATTTTCCATCTTTGAATCTAACTAGCAGAAAATCTATGAATCATAGGAAAAAACCAATTGGTGGAAAATTTATGGATAGCTATTTTTTTTATTTTTCAAATATCTAGCAAGATTGAATGTTGAGGGATTGAGTTGTTATGTACAAGTGCATAAAGTTTAACAGAAGTCAAATTCAGAATTTTTCTCCTTCTCAAATTTCAAATATCTCTTAAAACAAAAAGTTGATAGTCCACAGGCTGACAGACAGAAGCAAGTTGGAATGTTGAGGGATTGAGTTGTTACGTATGACTGCATAATGTTTAACAGAAGTCTAATTCAGAATTTTTCTCCTTCTCAAATTTCAAATATCTCTTAAAACAAAAAGTTAATGGTCCACAGGCTGACAGACAGAATGAACACATAAGCATGATTTTCTTTTAACAAAACTTGCTAAAAAATACAAAATGAAATAGTGACGCTCAAGTAAATACAAATGAATTCAATTGATCTGTATGACTAGTATATGGTATAAGATTTTACAGAACTTATAATATTTTGAAACTTAAATTTAGCTGTTATGGAGCATAACAGCTACATTTGTCACTTGTAAAAACAAAAAAGAATAATTTCTGTGCTTTCTACTAACCTTACATTTTCAAATATTAAGTAATTCATTGTCCCACCAAACTTTACCATATGCCTAATGCAGTAAAATGATGAATAACCACTCTCCTTGAAGAAAGAGTTACAATTCTAACTTACAAAAAAACGAAAACAAGAGATATCAAACTAGTTAAAGTGAATTTTGTACTCCGTAGAACTATAAGAGTCAGAACACAGGCTGATATCACTAACCTTATGCGACATTTTCACAAAACTTCCTGAGACAGCAGAAGAGGCCCTCCCATCTTTCTCCTGACTCTCTGAATGCCTTCCTTTTGCTGATGCTGCATTTTCTGCCAGTGTCTTGAACAGAAGTTGTTTGGTGTCATTAACCTTGCAAGGTGATAAGTTGCCCTTCTTCTCAAACAAAACAGGTTTCTTTTTTGGAGATAAAGGCAGTGCTTCATGTTCATTGGCTTTGTCCTTTTCTTTTTGCTGCAAATGAATAAAAGTTTCATTTATACCTATCTAAAAGTACAAATGGGATGCCAAATAAAATGCAAAATGGTACGGTACCTCTTATTCAGGAAGAATTTTCACAAGATAAATTAAGAAAGGTCTTCACTAGTTTGAAAATTAAGAGCACTTATGTTCAATTACTTCAAAAACAAAAAGTATGAACCTAGACTTCATTACCTGGTAAGTCAAATCTTTCATGCACCAAGTTTTATGCTAAAAATCTTTAAAACTCCTAGATGGAACTATTATTATTTTATAAATTTCAAGAGAGACAAAAAAATTCTTAACTTGTAAATGAATAAAAACCTGTGCCTTCCACTTGCCAGGCAAATGCCTTAACAGGCAAGGCTATGAAGGCAATATGACCAACAATTCTCAAATTAGGGTATTTCCAGTGAAGAAGGGCTAAGTAGTAACAGCAAGTGGAAGACCTGGGTTTGATTCCCAATTAAACTCAGAATTTTTCTACTTCTTCTGCTTCTCCCTTTGAAATATATTTCTTCAAATGAAAAATCCACAAAACATCAGTAAATGAATTACACCTAATCATTAATCTTTCATAGTCTTATTAGCTGAAAATAATAAAAAACACAGTTGATTTGGCAAACCATTTCAATATCCGTGCCTTCTCAAATGGCTGGATCAGCATTCAGTGACAATCCTGAACTAATATATTGATTTTGGCCATAAAGTAAATTATCCTATAACATGTAGTTTAAAATTTTAGTGACATACAGCCTACAGCAGATTCCCAATCTTTTTTTGACACGTAGATGGTACATCAAATTTTCACGTGTAATTACAGAAGGACTGATATTCTTGATGGAGGGCAAATAATTTCTTCCAACTTTTCCTGCAAATTGATTGGTGTAACAAAAATGATTTGAGACTAGCTAATACTATTTGTTAATGAATATCATTAGCTAAAAGAGTCAATTGAAATTTAACACTGGAAATTTTGGGAACAGTTTAAGAATCTAACGACAAATTTGTGTGTCATGATACACATTGGGAATTGTTGACCTAGAGAGTAAAATGAAAATTATTACTCAAAAGTTATTTTCCCATTATAAAAACAAATCATTTCATATTACGTTATATTAAAATATAACTTTACCATTTCATAGGAGTTACTATGCACACTTTAAGGGTGCTTCTCACCTACAGATGAATAATGCAATGCAATGTCATAAATCAGATATAAACACAACTTTTGACTTGACTGTGATTATAATGATCAGGATAATTCAATCAGCCACAAAATCGCTATAAAAACAAGATGCACATGTTGGGCACAAAGGAACCATTGTGTGCAGTGATCTTATTATTTTAATGCTGTAAGCTTGAAATTTCATTATTTGAATCGACTACTTATAAAGATCTTTTCATGTTTACAAAACAACGTTACAGGCATTCACACAGGATATACAGTTCATAGTTTTTCAAGCATTAAAATATATTCCCAACATCCCAAAACACCTAGAAGCACTTAATATCAATGCAAAAACCACAATTCCAAGCAATATATTCCATCAATAACTTACAAATAACTGGGAGTATACTTTCAACTCATAAATATTCAATTATTTCCACCTAAAGGGACACCACACACTTTTGGGCTGGGATTTCCATACAATAGGACAAAACCTGTTTGAGATAGCACAGTCTATAAAAGGATATCCCATTTTATATATGTACTGCAAAAATTGGGGATCGTACTATACACGAGTAATGCATTTGAGATTTAAAATTCATGTATCTTCATGGGCATTTTCGGTGAAGTTATGCCACCCGCACGCATTCTAATGGTAGGCTAACATTAACAGTGAGGTCCTTTATCGTTGTTATGTTGCTTCGTGAAGAGTAGAATCTTTTTCATATATACAGCTTCAAATTCACTAATACTTGAGATAAGTGAAGATTTACGGGCACTTCCTTTCTTGAATTTTATGTACATATGTACATCTTTGTTTGCGTCTTTTTACAAGGGATGGATTGGAACGAGTTGGACTAAAAGTATCGTAGACGGCGTAACTTCATGGAATTTTGACATCTTGGAAAAAAGAAATTACTTTGTAATATTCAACAGTCTTTATTGTTTCTTCAATCACACACCGACCGGTTTCCACTACAAAGTCATTCTAAAGGTGTCACGTCGGTTAGTAACACCATTAAAATGATTTTATAGTGGAAACCGGTCGGTGTGTGATTGAAGAAACAATAAAGACTGTGGAATATTACAAAGTAATTTCTTTTTATCCGTTATCCCTACCTATTAAGTAGATGAGCGAGTGGAACCATTAGGTATGCGGAACGTAATCCAGACGTACTAGAATTGAAACGATTTTATTTCATCTTGTGCAATCATGAATCATATAACTTTTTATTAAATGTTTTAGGAGTAAGATACTTAACTTATCCGAATTTTAGTGTACTCGCAAGAAATACTATTTACAACATTTACGGTCTATTCTTTGGTGGTGTGGAAAATCAAGGTCGTTCGATATGTCTCGCTCGTAACCATCGAGCTACCAAAACGAAATATATCAACCCTGGTGGAGAGCTGGGGTCGTACTATAAACGAGATATATGAAAAAATCAGGATCCTTTTAATTTCTAAAACTTTATTAAAAAAGAAAATTACTTACTTGGTAATTTCAAGGGTGGGGCCAGAAAAACTTGAACTTGGGTAGAATAATCCTGCTGCTCCATCACTTGTGGTGTCTTGATTAAAGAGTTGCGCAATGACAGAAAAGTTAACATTGGGGAACTCACTTTGCAACTGTAATGCTGTTGTTAACCCAACAACCCCTGCACCAAGAACGCAAACATTTAGTGACCCACGCACCTCCATTATTAAGTGGAATATTTGTTTTCCAAGCACAGAAACTTTTCATGGGTTGATAATAAACGTGTCTTCCGAAAAACTACAAAAATCTTCTTAGCACCGGTACAGACAATGACTTAGCACGAAGAATAAAAAATTGTGAACTTTAAACGAGATCAACGACTTTATCTCAATCTTCTGTCACTTGAAGGTCAGGTGGTCCGCATATAGATTTCCAACTTCACTTCTGGCCTCACCATGAAATTTTGTCGGGGTAACTTAATATTTTAATTTCTTCAGCAATATCCAGGGCAAATCCGTTGCAAACGAAAAAAACTGAATGATATATACAGCAGCATACACCTTATTAAATTTCTTATAAGTCCTTTCCATTCATATTATAACTTTCAACAAACCCTGCAACACGATCTAACTATCGATATATTTAAAATTGTCTTCGGTATATCTGAGTTTGTATCACAATGGGATTCGAAACAAAGCCGAAGCTTTCATGATGTAATATGCAAATTCTCACCATAAAATCAACCAGTAATAAAGAAACATCCAAAAACCAACTGCAGGTTAAAGGATATAATTTGATGTACAACAAGTCAACAGCAATCGCCAGGGTAATATTATTTTAAATGATAAAAAATGTGTAAATAACCAATTTAACTGCCAAAAATTTTGCAACGGTATTTCTACTTGATTTACAAGAAATGCTTCCCTAAAAATTTAAAATATCAATAAATAAACATTAAAAACTGTCAAAAAATGATTTTCAATTGATTTAAAATAATTAATATACAAAACTCAGAATAAATTAAGTTTTTTGGATTAAATAATTACTTTTACTGCTTAAGCCACGGATGCTTCAGGCAATCAGCAGCAGTTGCTCTACGCACTGGATCATAATCAAGCATTGGCTTCAAGAATGACGCAAACTCACGAGCGTCCTTGGTACTCCATTTGTACTTTTCCTTAAGTACATCTACTAGTCCCCAGGTCTTCAGAAACGGAATATTTCTTAGTTCGCATTTCTTGTTGAAAAACCTCATAGAATTATTACCAGAGAGTGAAATGCGACGAGGAATGTCACCGAGAAGTTCAATTATATGAGCAATGTGATCGTCATCACGTGAGTAGCCATCGCCAGGACGGGGTTCAAATAAATAATCACCAGTAGATAACTCAAACGCCATGCATGCGGTACTCCATATGTCAGCTGCTGTGCCATAAGAGGAGCCTAAAATTACTTCCAATGCACGGTATTGCCTAGTCTGAATATCTTCCGTAAAATGATGATCCACATAACATGCATTTCCTAAATCTGCAATTTTCACATCAATCGAACAGAGTTCGAATGCTGGATCAGGTCGAGATTTGTTGCTCTCCTGAGTAGGATCTCCGAGGTTCACTGATTTTTCTGGCTGTTCCTCATCTCCTGAAGCCTGCTTTTCGGGATCTTCACATTTATTACCGTTTTGACATGAGGCACTAAGCTCAGCACTGTAGTTGTCTGGGGCCTCTGCATCTCCACTGCATGAGACCATTACCTTCACACACCCGTTCTGGCAAGGTTCTTCGTTACTTTCTGAATTATCTTTTTCATTATTAAATTTCTCTTTTGCATCAAGTTCACCGTTAGTGAAGTCTGTGCTATCATCTATCATTGGGATGTGAGCTCCACTTTCTGGATTTTTCTCACCTAGAGTTTGCTCTTCTACTTCTTCTATTTGCTGCATTTGTTTCTTCAACAATTCGTTTTGGCGTTTGGCTTTCTTTTTCAGTTTCTTCTTTTCGTTCCTAGACATTTTCGTACCTGAACCCTGGTCACGCAATTCTTTTGGAGCAGTGCTCACTAGTGAGGTAGGCAATTTACTACCTGCACTATGAAGTTCCGTTGCTTCGACTGCCAATTTACGAATGTAACTTTCGTCCACGCAACAAGCACATTTTCTGGCTTTATATCAGTGTGAATAATTCTACACTTTGCATGAAGGTAATCTAATCCCTCTAACACCTGCCTTATAATGGACTTCACATTTGAAATAGGAATACCCCTATAATTACTCCTGATGATCAATTTTAGTAAATTCTCTCCCAACACTTTGAATACCATGCATACATGTGTGCCATTAACTCCACTGATTTTGAAATCATTCAGTAACTGTACAATCTTGTGTCTTTTGGGATCGTTAACGTCACTTTCGTTCACCCGCCTGAGTAACTTAATCTCGTCCAATGCCGTCTCCGTAAAATGCGATTCACTTTTAACGACTTTTAATGCGACAAATCTTTTATCAACGAGGTCCCAACAAAGCCAAACAGTCGAAAAATGTCCCCAGCCTAGCTTTCGGGTGACATGATACCGATTTTTAAACAAGTCTCCAATTTTCACTGGATGATAACCACCCTTGCAATAATCCTTCGGATCTTCCTGTTCTTCTTCATCGGAGCTATAATCTTCGGAGTCATCGCCGTCTGAAATGGATTCATACGATGAAGAGTGGCGTGGTTTCAACCTGTTCGAGTTGGAAGGCTTGGACGTAGCTGGTCTCTGATCTTCATTCTTCCCAGTACGCTTTCCACCTTTGTGATGCTTTTTCTTGGCTTTAATCGCAAGTACATGACGATTGGCATCCAGTTACCTATTCATTTTATAAACTTAAGAAAATTTTGAAGTTATACTATGGATAAATAATGTTACATGAAGGTTTTTATCACAGTTGTTTGATTATGGCGGCCTGGTTACCAGGGTCCTGGCTCTTACATAGCAGAGTGGAGACCGTCTGAGGAGACAATGAAAAGTACCCCAAAAGATACTGAGCCAATAGGGGTACTTTGATGGCACGTTACGTGGTTCATTGACGTTGCGGCTTTGTTGATTCAAATCAGTTGAAGCCGGTTGAAGCAGATGAAGCAGTGTTACTTGTTCGAGAAGGTCTAACATGTTAAAAAGTTTTGTTGAAGCAGTTTTTTTTTAAACTAGACCAATGAGCCCGTTTAAAACGGCCCTTGAAAACAAACAATAATAAAACCAACGAACAAATGATAAAATTATAATATTTGAATAAGATTGGAAAGGGCTACAAATGAAAACAAAGGAATAGTTTTAAAAAATTAAGAGGAAAACAGTCTTATACCTCAATAATATTATTTTAGCTATTCAGTAGCTGTCTTATAATGACGTTCCTTGTAAATACTCTTTCGTTTAACAGTTATTGCCCTTGATTATCTTTATCCTTAACCCAAAATTTCAAATTATGTGTGCCACGTGTTCTAGTTATGGCTACATACAGCTGTCCCTGTGAAAAGCAATATTTAGTAAGTAATCACAATCAATCGTTCAATTCCACTAAACAGCAGTTAAGAACAATCTCAATAGATATCTCAATACACACGCAATCAGCGCATATACCTTATTTATTTAGATTCGTTGTTTGGTTGGTTACCCTATAATTGGATTGACGCGAATTAAAATTAAACAGCACGAAAAAAATTATTTTCATATCTGTTCTATGCAGATAATGCGAAGGCACAGCGCAAGCAACTGCCTTTAATATGCAGAAAGACTTCAATAAGACAACGAAGGCACGTTAAAACATCGTCGAATTATTTCAAACATTAGCATGTTTTAAAATACGTAATATACCGCATTTATCCATCCAATTTACGTAAATGAATATAGGTTTATATGAGCATATATGGCTTGAAACAACAATGCCCGTTTCCAAGGCGATCATTGATGAAAATGAACGATTTTTCTTACATCGACAAATTTAAACGTAAAATTTGCTAAAGTTTTACCTTTAGGTGAGAAAAGACGAACAAAATTAAACGATCCGTATATTCTCCTTTAAAATGGTCCTAATTTGAAGGTCGTAGGTTAATTCTTTCTAATTTTAATTTCCAAAAGAGTAAAACTCTGCACGTTGAAAATCAAATTTTAGCGTGTAAACTTATGGGCCGAGATATGAAATTCATATGGAATGTAAAACATCTCCTGCCGTCGAACCCGGGACTTTTTTGAACATTTTTTATAGCATTCGCTTTTTGAACGTATTCATAGCAGTCCTACCAAATTTGACTTGACTGGCTGAAGAAATGACCGAGATATGTTGAGATATTTATAACTAACTGATGAGGCCGACTAGACACACACCGACAAAGACATTAAGCGTTTCATTATAGTAGATTAGAAATGAAAGTATGGTTGGCCACGAAAGGCTGGTTACTCGAGTTAGGTAAGTTTTTTGACAAATATCAAACATTCTTTTAGCAAAATTAATACTTTTTTTACGAAAAATGTACGTATTTTTTCGAAATTTTCATCTTACAAGCCTAATATTGGAAAGAACATCAATAATCATGTGTTTCTGATAAATTACGTCTAAATTTAATTAGTTAAACGATTTCATTGTCTCAAAAGTATTCGTATACGTTGTTTGATTGTTGTGCGACATAATCATTACAGTATACAATGTATATTCATGTTCTATACAATTTACAACAATGTATGAAAGTAAAACTCAAAGTATGCAATAAATATGGGAAAGAACTTCAATATTCGTGTGTTTCTGATAAAGTTAATGAATTTTAATGATTTCATTGCCACAAAAGTATTCGTTTACATTGTCCGTTTCGATTGTTGTCCGACAATCTTTACAAACGTAAGTTCAACATTTTTAGATCCAATGTGATGGTTATAGTGTGGAGTAAACGAAATACTGAGTGAAATGTTTGAAATTTGCATGCCACAGTGAAGTATGGGGGTGGTTCTGTAATGGCTTGGAGTTGTATGTCAGCGAATGGGTTTAATATTTTGATGAGACATTCAAGTATGTAGACATTTAAAAAAAGAATTTGATATAGAGTGCTATTAAAATGGGTATTGCTAATACGTTTAAATTTTATGAAGACAATGACACAAAATATGTCTTTATATTTTATAAATGATCCAGGTTCCCTCATCTCACTTCCGACTCAAATCGGCGATTTGATGTTTGGGTAAAGCTGGTTGGGGATCCTAACCTACTCTCCACGGAGCAATCATTTATTGTTGTATATGGAGGCAGCGACTGTATACGATAAAAGGCCGACCCTGCCTTTGAATGTATGCACTTTTATAATACCAGTAATGTTTAGCATTTATTGTTTCTGCTTTATAAATTGTCATATTTGTGGCATATAGTCGTCTGCGTGGTATGAAACACAAATAATCTCGACCTTCAAAATATTTTTCTCTCATTGGGGTAAGGTCCTGTAGCCACGATTCCCTTTAAACTTAATTTAAATAGACCTAAAATATCCAATATAAATATCATAAAATTTCATAAACAAAGGTTGTGTAAGATAATGTTCAGTAACAAGAGATATCAATATTACTATTACTAATATGGAGCTAAAACCATGTTTAATAAACCTAAAGCAATGAAAAATAAGAGAAAATAAAGTAATTGTCTACTCAGTGACCTTCTATGAACAAAAAAAATTTGGGGTCAAATCTGACCCCACTCGACTGGATACGTAACAAATTAGCCTTGCCCATTTAAAGGTTAAAATATCGTAATGTTGGCAGCACCACATTACTCACTTTATTTAAGGACAACAAAAGTAAAGTGGAAGTTCTTGTAAACAGTGCTTTATTTCTAAAAAAAATAAGTTTCCGGAATGCATAGTTTTTTGCTGATAAAAAGGTGGATATTTTAAACATTATTTCATAAATGGTGGTTTGCATTTGAATGTGAAAAGCACACCAATCTAGTAATAAGTATTTTGAATTTGAAGTGTTTTCAAAATTTATAAATTTTTATTCTTACAAGTTTCTTGGTTTTATATTTTGCATGAAAACAACTTCCAGAACAGCATTCTAGTGCATTCCGGCAGAAAAAAGCACTGTTTTTCTACTAGGAACCTGGATTGGAATATAGCAGAAAAATGCTAAAATAAAAATTTATTTTTCTGTAAAAAGCAAATGCTGTATTCATTGAATAAGATGCAGTATTTACATTAATTAAGGTCTGTAGATCTACAGAAGAAGTTTGGATGGCTCAGCCATTACTTGAAATGAAAGTATTTTATGTCCTGGGGCTGTCATCATCCTTATATGTAAAATTTTACGCATTAATCTCCTCAGGATGCCTCACTCTCTCACAAAAACATTAAAATTATAATGAGCAATCAAGACTACCTTTTGTAGCTGAATCATGACACTTCTTTTGGTAAAGACCTAAAAGTCAGATAACTGCAAGTTTGATACAAGAATTTTTACACTAATTATAATATGATATGACAATGCCAGTTGAATTTTTTGGAAAAAGTTAATCAAGTTTTACCCTATCTCAGGTATTCAATACTTTATTAATGTCGTTAACTTAAAGATTTTCCCACTCTTTCATATTTCCCGATTCCACCTCTCTGTTATCCATAACTTACATTTAATGATCTTAGTGTGAATTCTATTGCTGTTAAAACAGAAGAGTTACATATTTGATTGCATTTCATCTCACATAATAACACTTCAAGAGAAATTTGAAAACTATTTCCCTGACGAATCTGACCCTCCCAAAGGTTACTTACGGGTTTTGGATCATGATAACCAGTTGTGACTTGAAGAGGAACAGTCACTAATTGATATAGCATCAAATGCCCAATGCAGAATTTAAAAAAATAACACTATACAACTCGAAAATTTTTGGATCAAGATTAGAAATGAATACCCTGTACTGACAACGAGTGAGAAGGCCCTGAAGATTCTCCTTCCATTTAGCTCTACGTACTTAAGTGAATCAGGATTTTCAGCTGTGGTTGCTACAAAAACAAAGAAAAGAAATTGTTTATTAAACCTGCAATCAACGTTAAGGTTATCTCTGACTTCTTTAGTTCCAAATATTAATGAACTTATGCAGGATATTCAACACCAAGGTTCTAATTATTATATTCATTTTTGTTCGTATAAAAATAAACGTTTTTTTGTATTTACAATTCTTCTGTATTAAGTATATATTTTAGAAATAAAACGCATTTTGTAATATGTTTATTATGATGTTGTTTGTAAAACTATTTTATATTTCACAAATTTTTCCTACAAATTTCAAAATGATTCAATTCCATAAAGTTATTAATTTTGCATATCTGTCAACAAGAAATAGAATAAATCCTTAATATAACAATAATAGGTGTGTGAAAGCGTAATATACAGGGTATCTATAAATTATCTTTACAATTTCAATCTATAATAAAAATTTTATTAAATGAGATAGAAACATGAAATTTCCTTTACCTGTTACAAAAATTCATAAAGTTTTACTGAACATTAAACACATTCAATATGGGCACCATTTGTTGGGTGTAAATTGTCCAAATGATAGTCTATCTCTCTCCAAGTACATTGCAATAATTCAACTTCAGCTGTAGCAAGAGCATCAGCAATTCTGTCCTTCAAATCATTAACGTTGACCATCGTACATACATATGTCATTGTCTATCGTAAATCATGGGTTGACAATGAGTCATTAATTTCTTTATTTACATTTTCTATTTTGAGTTAATGCTCAGCTAAGGCATATATATTGATGGTTTTTATTTTAATTTAGTATATCATTATAATTATTCGTAATTTTTTAACATGGGAAATCACACTAGTGTATGTGTATTTGCGTTAAAGTATACCTACTGTGGATAAAGTTGTCCTTTTAAGGCCTTCTAATGAAATGAAAAAAAGAGTACGATTTTCCCCAGTACACTTTGATACTCAATTTGGGAGACTATAATTTATCACAGCTTTTCTAGGACGGCTTTGAATTTTAGCTATATGTCCCTGCTTTTCTTTACGTTTATTTCTCGGATGCATTATAATTGAATGATTCATTAACATTTGAACTAGTATGTTTTAATCAGAATAAATATATATTAAAACTATTTTAAATTGGTCATTTGATGTGAGTTGAAACATTTCAATGGAGTCAAAACTTCTTATTCTATAATCCCTAACAAGTACTCAGTGAAACTCGTTAAATAATGGGATGATTAATAGATTCATTAGCTTAAAAATGTGATTCAATTAAGCAAGTAGATGATCGAACGATATCTGTACCGCTTATTAATAGCCCTTCCGAGAACAAATGCAACATTATTGATTTGTTTCCTGTAGCATGAATATCGCAGCTAGAGGAATTCTGGTGAATATATTGGTGATTTTGAAATAATTATGATATTATATCGACAAAAATCCAGGAAAATATTTTGATAAGAATTTCAAATTTTTATCACGATGGAAAAGCATGATAAATGTACGAATCGCAAATTAAGCGGTGAATTTTTCGTATTAAAACTCCATTGTAGCCGCTCCCATTTCTTAAATCAACGATAAAGCTTCTCTGTACACCTGATTTCCACCTATTTCTTCGACAAATACTTATATGGTGTTAAAGTTTCTTGTTCTATAACATGGTTAGCAGTACGTGTTTAGGTGTGGCAGGCGGATAATAACAGTGTACATGCAATTAACGATCCTACACGTTGTATTTCAACGTGTAAGGTTGTTAAATTTCACATCCACTGTCGCCATCACTTTATTTCCGAGCTTAAAATGAATATGCTGCTAAATAAAAAACGATTATATTCTTCGTAGAATTACACGAGTAATGAACTGACACGATGTTAGAATTTCTGTAGTTGCATTGGAATGATCAAATTATATACGGAGGAATGAAAATAAAAAGTCTCCCATGATGGGCTATTTCAAACTTTGCTTTACGTTAATAAAAAAAATTAAATCATTATAACAGCTTCATTAATCGACTGGTTCAGTTTATTTTTTTATTACTTCTTGATTAAATAAATTTAGCCGGCAAATTAAAGTATTTCATTGAACTTTGGCGTGATTTCCTGTTAGACTCAACGCGTATTGCGGATATAGACTTTATGTCATCGTAAACGTCGGTTACGCTAAGTTGCATCGCCTAGAAATCTCATTAAGCTCATTAGAGTGGAAAACTTGGCATTCTGTGGGTAATTTTCTGACCAACCGGGAAAGCTTTTCACCTCGCCGACCGTAATTCCATTCCTGGAGGTCGCTCTATCGTGATGCAGAAAGCTTTCTCTCATTATTATAATACTATTTCGCGTTTTAACTTAAACTTCTGGCGAAGTATAATTACGTAATGACGACATGAAAATCTCTAACGTTAAATATTTCCGAAATTTTGTAAGCAAATTCGTGAGGAGGTGAATTAAATTTGATGAGCAGGAGTGTCTGCAGTGGGGGTAATTTCCCATTCGCAATATTATAAACTAAGGAAAATTAAAATAAACATAAATATCAGTAAAGTCGAACTGGGAGTGCGGGGTCGGATGAAGTATTACCGCTACACATGCCTCAATCGTCCCCTGGAAAATTTTCTTTGGACCCTCATGTTTGCAGCAAAAGATTTCAGAAAAGCGACCTGAATGTCCGTTGAACTGAATTTATTTTCAATGCATTTTCTTTATTTACAGCTCCTTGTGTGCCACGAGAGGTTTTCTGTAATATAAAAATACTCTTTTCCCGTTTCAGGTGGAACTACACTAAAAATTTCAAAATATGCACTATGAAATCTCTATATTATTTCCTGCTAAGTGCTATCTGTGTCGCTAATTCTCTTGCCTAAACGTCCTATTGCTTTATTCTGTCCACTAGCTTCATATTTCCCGTCATAGTGAAATTATACGACCGTTTTGTGGTAAATGATGTGTTCTGGTCGTACCAAGAGGAGCTTGTTTCATCGTGGGAGATGGAAGATCTTTCATCGCTGGAAAGCTATCCGCGTCAAAGGATATGAGACTTCTTTTCTTAGATTTTTTTCAACGCCTTATCCTTTTCCAGCCCCAACTCATGTCGTAGTATACACAGCATCCGACCGACGCCAATGTTATTGGCGATATATAAATTTCGAATAATGTTTTTGAGAATTGTATTGAAAACCGAACTTCATGCAAAAAATTGAATTCCTATAGATGACAACCATTTTGCTACACTTCAATGAGGCTTGCGTCAAATAAAGCCTTCCTATTATCCGTTTTCACGTATAATTACCAACTCTACACAGCATTCTTCTCCTCTTTCTCCCTTCCTCCCCGTATTTTACATTTGTATTTGAGATTTATTTTAACCAAGCTTAACACCCGAGGACGACGGAAAAAAACATCGAAAAAGTTTTCGCAATAATAAGGAAATTTTCACGTTAGTTAGGTAATAATAATATTTCATTTTTATCCAAGGTCATAATTACAGCTAAATAGGATACGTCAGAATTAAAAATTTACATTATCATTCCTACACGAACTCTTATTTTCTTCTTAACTTGTACGGCGCTACATAGTTTTCATACTGGGTGCTCATTTCTCCATTTTAATAGAATTAATATGTGGGTGAAATAAATTTCCTCGTGTGCGATGTATTTTCCCCCCAAATGTTCGGTATATTTTTGGGACTCTCCATTCTAATTCGGTTGAACGCCCTCCTATGTGGTTCTTTTCAAAATGTTTCCGGATACCGCAAACTTAATTCACGGTGTGTTATGTTTCGATACCCATCTCGCGGACTATCTGCTGTTTTTTAATTACGTAACGTAAGAATTCGGGCATCGCGCATCTGAATTCCTCTACATTACTTCCGTGAATACGTTCACGACACGCTTTTTTATTTCTCTCTCAAATTCAGCTTCAACTTTCCCCTCTTTACGAACATGATTATTCCCGTGTCCGTGGTTCCGCCAAGCCACCGAAACTGCGGAAAGCGACACATACGGTTGGCGCAGCACGTATCACAAGCACTGTTACGATTTTATTCTCGCCCCATAAAGTGAGAAAATGTTGAATTCATGGCGGTTACTCGGAATTTCATGAAAGCAGACACCAGAAACAATTTAAATGCTACTTACATTCCATTAAAAAAAGCGTACCGTCAAGCAGAACGAGGAAGGTATTCGTCGGAAGGGTTAATAAACAGATCGCTTAATTAAGGCTCTTTTGTATAATTTTTACGTGTATAGATGAACTTACTTGCCACACAAAAATATATCACTGTATTTCTCAACCATCGCGTCACGTGAACTGTAAATGATTTGCCAACTCTGCTAACGGATAATTTCATGTTTCCGTGAATAAAAACAGGGTGCGGATAGTGTATACCGGTACTGTAATCCTATTGATAGTTATGGCAGAAAATATGCACCTAAACGACTTATTGTTAGTATTAATGAAGTTATCAAAAGTTTATAAAAGCTGCGTTAGCTGTTGGATTCAAATATTAAAAATTAATAAAATTGATATTTAGAAAATTTAAATAATTTTAATACGAGATGTACATTTCCATTGAAGCGCAACAAACATTTTCAGAAATACAATTAATTCTTATGCAAACCTACTACGCAGGGTAGGACAAACTATTAGACTCATTTTTTAGACCACCGTCTAAGCCAGGGGTCGGCAGCCTTTCAAAGTAAAAGCCCTTTTTTTGTTTTTTGCCGTTCCAAAAAACTTGAGAGCCACACAATAAAAATCCGTATGACCTTTTTTTTTTTAAAGAGATTCGAAAAATCTGTATGACTTTTTTTGTTTTTAGAGATTCGAGTGAGGATCCCCGATATACGATATAAGACGAAAGAAATTTTGGATCGAGAGGGAGGGTTTCCGAAAGACGAGGGTGGATTGCAATAAGCGTGTTTTCGTGACTGATAAACGTTAGGGAGTTTAACTAACTTCTAAGGAGCCACAAATATGTACTCAAGGAGCCACACGTGGCTCCGGAGTCGCAGGTTGCCGGCCCCTGATCTAGGCCCTCCATTACATATACAAGAACATGCTAACGGGATCTTTTTTCTGGACAAATAAAAATTACGTCGCATTAATATGGGCTCTATTTTTACGCAATATGGTACTTTGTGTGAGGTCTGTTCATCAGCACCGTCTCGTTTGGGTTTATTAAAAACTTCCAAGACGAATCGACGGTCAATCAATAAGATTCTTATCAAGGCCCATGAATATTCGTTTTTCCCTTTGTATCTCTCAAAATCTGAGTTATTTTTATTTTTCCACAGACTCATGTTTAGCGTCCTTTCAACTAACGATGTCTTAATGTCTGTCTTCGTCGTTCAGTGCACACAGATGACTTCAGCGTTTAGAGTCCGCGTTTCACGTCCACGAGTTAATAGACAAAATGCATTGGTCGAATAACCTCCTTTTCGAGTCATGGAGGACATTTGTTTCAAAAACATTTTGTTTGAACCTACTCCACACTATTTTCACCTTTCTAATAATCTGTCTGGCAAACTGGCTGTCTTTCGTGATTAGTTGACCTAAATATACATTACAGTAAAATCTCGATACAACGTATCTCTACGGCGCATGAATTTTTATACTTTATACTGAAAGTACGGTATATTGAATATACCCATAAGGAGTACAGTATTTTCTCTGGAAGCATCTCAGTGGGGGATCGGCATTCTCTCAGGTCCGGCGCAAACCGAAACTGGCGATAACGAGTGTAACAAGAGATATATTTCCTATAACTTAAGATTTTATCTCAATGCTCTCGTGAAAATAACAATAGGGATAACTGATCATCGATTCTAAATTAAAACCACAAAAATCTTTTTTCAGGACCTCTGAATTTCATACGTAGTACTGAAAAGTACGTTAAGTTGAAGTACGTTATTTTGAAATATTTATACAGTATTTGTATGGGAAAATTGACGGCGATTAAAAAAGTACGTTAATTTGAAATACACGTAATTGTGAAGTACGTTATAACGAGATTTCACTGTATTTCACATTTCTGGGCGAAGATCTTAGTATAATGCTGTTAATGACTGCCATTTCTTAAAATTGAAATATAGTTTCCCCTCATAATATAGGCAAACTTCCTACCAATACGTTTTTTTAAAGAACAATACAAATTTAATGGGAACGGAGAATGATCACGACAGTGGCAATGAATTCTCAACATCCTACACACGAATTTTATTTTGGGGATTACAAGTCCGAGAAATTAGTAATATCTACGTGAATTACTGGTACGTGTCAGACTATTTACATAAACAGATATTACAATTTGCTCTGTTTATTCACAAATTTATAAAACGTTTTAATTAAACGTAAAATTTTGGCCGTATTTTTTTTTATAGTCCATTTAGAACTTCTCCAGTGCAGAGATTATCGAAATACTGGCCGCGACCAAGTACTGAGAAGTACAAAGTGAGCACTCAAAAGCACAGCGAGCTGTAATATACCGAAAACGAGCGGGAGAGAAATGATCCTATTATATAAATGCCAATCTTTAGTTACATATTGCTTTGTATTGCGAGTTAATGAAAACTCAAGTCAGAGAATTTTTTCTTCGTGTTTTCTTCCTTTCCCCTGGGTCGCGAGACATGAAGTTTGTGAAACACCGCCTTAGCGGATTACTTCGGGAAGTATGCTCGAAGTTACTGACCTCCTCCCCCTTTCTTCCCCCGGATAGGCCGATTATAATTCTCAGAGTCATCGCCACCATGCACTTCTAGCAATTCAGATCGCTGGCAGTTGTTTTCAATGGAGCGTGGAAGCTAATATGAAAAATCCACGATTCGTCTCAGCCTTGGATTCGCCTTTTCCATACAAAACCGAATCGAACGATGCCGCATGATTGCGGAAGCGGGCATTTGGCGCAAGAGAACAAGCACCGCCCTCCCAAGGACCCAAGCGGCGGATCCTATCGTAATTTTGAAAAAATAAATAAAATCGAAGGCACTTTCAAGGCGCGACTGACGTATCTTCATCTGCGAAGGACGAAGCACGAGATAAAAATGTTCTTGTACTGGTAAATCGAGTTAAGAACGTAATTTCATGCATCTCCAGAATCTTGAAGTTGATTAATGCCTCTGTAAAAATGTTTATGGAAAAGAATTTTTTCTTTTAATGCGTGAATCAAAATACAGAAAGCGACATTCACACTTAAAGTTTACTATTTACGTATTTTCAATGATGCATTTATTTTAATATGTAGGGAACGTGCAGGTTTGAGATTTTTTATTTTATTTTTTTACGAACTTCTGGTTGTCTCTTCTCTACGCTTAATGGGAATCTAAGAGGTAGTACAATGAATAGCTGCTCGGTTTCAAAAGTTTAGGAAGAAAGGTGACTTTCAATCATTTTTTGGCTTATTATGCATTAGGTTTGAAAAAAATTTGAAAAATTCCACCGGGTTTCCCAAACAAATATATTTGAATATTTTGTCTCTACACATTTAACAGAGAGTTATTCTCCATCTGTTGGTTAAGTTTAACGCCCATTAGCTCCCTTGTGGTCTTTGGCGCTCACGGCGTCCACCGAACGCGCCCAAATTTGGTAATGTTTTGTAATTCCTTTCGAGCTGAAGGGCAACGAGACTATTTTTCTCCGAAATATCAAGGTTCGAGTCCAGATAAAATTTTCCTTCGTTTGCGGGATTTGCGTGAGAAGCAATTTTGGAGAATTATCAAATATTCGTTTCTGAATAAGTTCTTTAATTGCTAGGGTGAGGGAAATGCTTTTTATTTAACTCGCAAAAAATATTTGTGTCAACCAATGTAGGAAAATACAAAATGACACTTTCTTGAATTTCTATCTCCGAATCCATAAAATTTAATTATTTGGTCCCGCTGATTTTTATATCAAATGTTATACTTTCTTCGAAAAAATGTTATAATCGGTGCTTCACAAATCATGCAAGGATTTGTTATACATGAAGTATATTGGGTTTACCAGGGCAACGCTGGGTACTTCAGCTAGTACCATATCTGTTTTAAAATTTTTGTTTTTTACGTATATTATGTATAGTTTTGTTACTAACTAAATCTGCTGTATCGTCAAACCATCCGAAAATAGATTAAAGTTGATGCTTGGAAAAAATTGAAATGAAAAGTAATGCATTTTACTGTAAAATTATTCACAGATTTTCAATAAAATCATTCACTATAAAAATAACCTTATTTTTCTTGCTTACACGCCAAGCTTGAAATATCCGAAATTGATATACGAAATCGAGCTACTACGAGTATATACGGATTACTCTAGACTAAAAGTATACGCGGGAATTGCTTAATCATATGAGAAAATAATCACCTCATTTCAGACTGCTGTTATATCTATCCAACTTGCAAGCTCTCTCCGCCATGTCTATTGACATTATGTTACTTGACTAACCATTGAGTGCACCTCATAGCAGACGGAAAGGAGCAGTGTCAACATTCGCAAGTGTACCTCAGGAAATCGAAAGGAAACGAAGATCAATTCTCAATTCCGTACAAAGCGGTAGGATAAATATCGGCATTTCGCAAAGTTTTCTCTGCAAATCAGTCAGGTTGCATTCATTGATGCGCTAGAACCACGTGATGTTGTGCTTCAGAAGGATGTCGTAGAAACCTCGAGTTAACACTTTTATGATTCATAATTTACTTTTTATTCACCTATTTATCCTTTCATATGTTTATACCTACCTATATATTTATATTATTAAATCGATCGAAGACAAAAATATCCGCGTTGAAAAACTTTCATTTTTTTCTAGAAATCGCTAGGAAAATATTCCCTACGACTAATTGAGAATTCGGGTTTAAACGTGCGAGTTATGGAGGTTCAAATCCATACACGAGAAATCAAAAGCTGTAACAAAACCTGTCTTCTTTCATTTTTATTTATTATTATAATCAATGGTAAATAAATCTCTTTAAAATGTCCAACGTTATTCACCCGCGAATTGATTTGATATTGGATACAGTAAAAACTCCTAGTTACGCAGTCGATATATAGTTATTCTACAGCTTATTTGGAATTAATGCACTCAAACACAGAAGAGAATACACCGAATAAAGGAAAAACAAAACTGCGAAGATTTCAGTTATTACAATAGTGAAATATTTATCGAAAGTTTTCGAGTAAAAATGTAGATAAAGGTTGAGCTGAGAGAAACGGCATAACCACTTCAAGAAAAAATACTTAAAAATCAAAAGATTAAAAAATTATTTATCTCCGGTATCTCCAATAACCACAAGAGACTTATAAATAATTTAATATGCACATTTCGGCTAGAAATCAGCCGTATTCAGTGGTAATTCTCCGATACTAGATTTTTTAAATTTTCTTGACCTTGTTTTGGCTATTGGAGATATCTGAGGTAAGTACTTTTTTAATTTAATTTTTAAGTGCCTATTCATGTTTTTTTAACGATATAAGCGAGTTCGATAATTCTCTGTTGAATTAAGTATACCCACTACCAGTGCTGTAGCGTAGGGTATACGGTGGTATACGAGGTTTACCCTCTGCTTTTTTCGAGTGAATAGAGTATACCCTCTGCTTTGTCGAACAAATAGCGTATATCCACGCCTTATGAAAAATTACACAGATCGATTGAAAAAAACCGCTCATACGTTTTCTCCTGGCATCGAAACAACATTACTATCCTGCAATTTGCTCTAAAAACTGGGTAAGAACCCTCCCTCAAAGTTTTACCTTAGTATACAGCATACCCTCTGCTTTTTTTACGACTGCAGCACTGCCCACTACCATGTACTTCAGTTCAGGTTTGGAATGATTAAACCAACATATCTGATTAAATTCAGTTTGTTCCGTTCATTTTAGAGAGTTTCTGAGATAAATTCCCATTCAGTTATCTTCGGAATATCGACGATGTTTTAGCGCCATAATTTATAGCGCAAGGTTCTGTAACATTACGACGGAAAAATTAAAGGAAAGAGCAATAATAATTCGTTCCGTGGAAGATTTTATCCGAAGAGTTAACGAGTGCTTACGTATTTATTTCGGACGTTCCGAAGAGAATTCGAAAAGAAAAAGATGCAAACCGTGTCGCCGGCGAACGAATAAACGCATTCCGCGGCGTCACGTGACTTGTTTACGGTCCCCACCCCTCGTCCAAGGAAAGCTTCAAAAATTCCGAAAGCATCTCCTCCTCTTTTATCATCGCAATCCAGCGAGAGGAATAGAGTAGAGAGAGCGTAGAAGGACATCTCCGGGGAGTTAAGCGAAAAAAGACTATAGAGCGGACGAGAACTCTCACCACCTAGATCACGTGACCTGTGTGTTACAGAGAGAAGCGCGCGTTAACTCCTGACCTCGGGCGATCCCGTCCTCGGATCATACTTCTTAACGAGTTTTTTTTTGTTAAAAGAATCACGCTCATGATTTCACTTTTGCGTCAGCCTGGCCGTCAGCCCGTCATGCAACGATATCAATTGAATAAAAATACCAAGAAAAATGAATTTTTTAAAAGTACGTGGGTATGGCCACGTCATTTATCGATACGTACATTAGGGATCTTTGAGGTTTTCCGTCCGTATGTCCATCCGTCTTACCCACCCACCGACTTAAATCAAAATTATCACTAAAAAAAATAAGGTCTACAACAGCGGTTTCCAAACTTTACAAATCTGCGCCCCCCTTCAACTAAGAAAAATGTCCTTGCGCCCCCTTATATGTCATATATATGGCAAATTATACGACCTAGCCATTTGAGGGCTAGAATTCGTCGACTGCATATTGTAGATCTCAAGATTGTGACAGTTAAAACGACAGTAAATACAATGTGAAGTCTTTTTGCGCTCTACTGACCGGACCACAGCTCCCCCCTCCCAGGGGAGCGCTGGTCTACAACGACAAAAAGCTCGGATTAAACGGTGCAGCTATGTCATCCGTTGAATACGTACGTATGCAAAACGCACATAAATGGAGTCTATTTTTAGCGATAGTAAAGCTATTTTTTTTGCTGCAAAAAAATCAATGGAGAGCTGATATCGCGAATCTTCAAACTTGAGGGTTACGGAATAAGATTGACGGTTACAGATCTGAGTGGAGGCGGTGAAGGGGTGTCTGCAGAAAGGGTAGTTATAGAGGGAGGAGAGAGAGGGAGGAGAGAGAGGGAGGAGAGAGAGAGAGAGGAGAAAAGTCTGCATGTAGGAGGGGTTGTCGATAGGGATGGGCAGGAGTGAGCGTTAAGGAATGAGTTTAAGTTACTGTTTGGATAGATGTCTCAAAAATGGTCCATGCCATTCAATGTAACCATTTATATGGCTTTCCTATCGTAAAATTTTATTTTTATTATTTGCTTGTTAATTTGAGTTCATTTAGGATATATAGAGAAAAAGGTCTCCTGAAACAGCTTCCAAATACAGTTTCACATTGTTTCTAAAAGGAGCATGGCATTTATTCAGTTTATGTGGCCTTACCGTTACTCAGATTTTGCTGTAAAGTGACTGTGAAGCGTTTAAGAGGCAATCCAAGTCGTGAGAGAAAGTAAAGGCATTGAATATATCGAAGAAAATGTAGCCTTTAAATTTTGTGCATTTAAACTAACAAATTATCACCAATTGAAGGTCTATCACAATGATCATATCAGCTATTACAAACACGAGCCCGCAGGGCTATGCCATCGGCATGATTCGAACCCGCAACCCTATCATCGGGAGCCAGACACCCCTACACCGATTCTGCGAAATTTTTTTGCGGTCGATGACGTGTTTAATTTTCTACATGAGTCTAATGTTAATTATCATTTAACATAAAACGCGTCCAGTGGTGCATTTCGTCATTATCAATTCCGCTCCCGTGCGATTCCAGTTTGATCCCCATGTGATGGGGGTGACATGGCGAGGACGGGGAGGAGAAGTGGTCCTGTTGCGACGGGAGCGGATTACGGAGGGAGGAAGAGAGAGAGAGAGAGAGGAGTGTGAGAGAGAAAGAACGAGAGGAGTGGGAGGGAGAGAGAGAGGAGTGGGAGGTACAGACCTAGAGAGGAGTGAGAGGGGGAGAGAGAGAGAGGAGTGTGAGGGAGAGGGGAAGAGGAATGGATGGGAGGGAGAGAGAGGAATGGATAGAAGAGAGGAGTGGGAGGGAGAGGGGAAGAGGAATGGATGGGAGGGAGAGGAATGGATAGGGGAGAGGAATGGATAGGGGAGAGGAGTGGATGGGAGTGAGAGAGAGGGGAGTGGGAGGGAGAGGAGAAGAGGAATGGTTGGGAGGGACAGACAGACAAACGACTTTATTTAGGGTGAAATTGAGACTGTGAAGTCACTTCTTACATTTAAGAGAGAGGAATGGATAGAAGAGAGAAGAGTGGATAAGAGGGAGAGAGAGAGAGGGATGGGAGGGAGAGATGAATGGGAGGGAGAGAGAGAGGAGTGGGAGGGAGAGGGGAGAGTGGGAAGGAGAGGGGAGTGGGAGGGAGAGGAGAAGAGAAATGGATAGGAGAGAAGTGGATGGGAGGGAGAGAGAGGAATGGATGGGAGTGGCAGAGAAGGTGAGGAATGAGGGAGTGGGCGAGAGAGAGAGGATGTGTAGTAGGGATTTGAGGGGTGGGAGATGGCATTCGAGAAATATAGAGAGGAGGAGAGGGATGACCAAGAAGACTGGAGGGGAGGTATAAGACGCATGGGCAAAGGGACTGGAGGAGGGGAAGGTGATGGATGGTCAGAGGGGATATTACGAGAGGAGAGAAATGCATGATAGCGTATTGAAGAGGTATGGCTGGTGATTAAAGATGGAAAGGGGAAGGCGGGAGGGACAGGGAAGATGAGAGAGACTGAGAGGGAAAGTGATGGACGAGGAAGACGGGGAAACAATAGGAATGGCGAAATCTGGATGGAGAGAATGGGATGAATGACACAAAGAGAGAGAGAAACGAGCAGGGGTGAAAAAGGAGGTATTTACGAGAAGAAATAGCAGGAGATGGGACCGGGATAAAAAAAAGGTATCAGAAGGTAGGAGAAGATGGACGTGGACGAGAGGCATCGACAGGGAAACGATGGTTTGGTAACGCTCGGTTGCGGAGACGGGAGGTTTTTAACAGGAATCAAGAGTGGGTGTTTGGGGGGGGTGGGGGGAGAGGGGGAGAATGGTTTCAAAAGGGAAAGGGGAGTGAGGCAAGTGAAGGAACGATTGAGGAGAATATAAGGAGGTGGGGGTGTGGAGGCGGTAGGGAGGGGTGGCGGATGGAGGATGAAGGAAGGAGGAGGCGGGTCGGTAGGGTGGAGAGACGGGAGGGTATGAGATGTGGAGGGGCGGCAGCGGGCATAGGATGGAGAGATAGAGAGAGCGAGGGAGAGAGAGAGAGGTAGAGAGATAGAGGGAGGTAGCAGGTAGGAAGAAAGTGAGCCAGTCTGCCAGTGGGCCCCGTGAGAGGAAGTTGTGAGGTGTGGTGTCGAAAGGGGTGTCGCGGTGATCTCGCTAGGAATATTACGGCCTATCGGAGTGACACCGTGTCTGCTTTTTTTTTCTTCCCCACTGGTTTATGCGTATGCCCGCGCGGCTGGCGGATTCACTGCAGGGTATAGTAATAGAGACGTATAAAAAAGGCGGTGCTCCTTAGTCCTAAAGGAAGTTTTTTTTAAATAAACAAAAAAAAAAGACATAGCGATGGCATCTACGTCCAGAAGCTCCTCCTGCACAAGGAGACAAAGTGGTGTCACTGGCATCAGCGCGTGGCGTGTCTTCGCGACGCTTTTGGTGCTGGCGGCGCTGGCGTCGCCGGGACAACAGCAGCAGGGAAGGGGGCACAAAAGAGACACCGGTAAGTTTAAGTCAAGGGAAGCGTATATATATTTCTTTTTTGGCAATTGTTTTATTTTTCTGTTGACCCCCGTTCGGGTTAAATTCGACGAGTTAGGAGACGGAACTTACAGAATGCGCGAAGGAAATGTCCTTAATAGAAACACATATAAAGACTTACAAAAACTAAAACGTCACTGGCTTTCCCTTTCTATAGGACTCAAAATTTTTTATGTATAATTTCTGAAGTAGGTAATAGCAGTTATTCATGGGATAAAATTCTAAAAATCCATTAATATAAATTTTTGATAATGCGATTCTCACGTTAAGCTTATCACCTTAGACTGAAAAAAAACTTGGTGGCGTTGATCATAATGAAGCAAATTATTGCTTTTTTATGTAACAAGATAGTAAATGTAATCAAAGATGGATATTTGACAAGTTTATGAATCAAAGAAATAGTAAGAATAGTTTAAATAATTCTCTAGTACTCCAATACGACGAAAACTATTATAAATTCTTTTAGGTACCTAAATTTAAGCGACTTCATTTAAAATTTTAAATTCTACACTTTTACTTACTTATCTAGCTTACAGCTCACGATAAAGTACCACTACTCGTCATTTTTTCTCTATAACGTATGTTTTGATTTCATACATGAGGCTCAAAGTCATAGCTGAAGTTATTTAGGCGTATTTAGCACAGTTAATGAAATAGGTGCATAAGAAATCCGGAGACGAACATTTACTAGCATTCGGAGAGAAAGTCGCAGAAGGAAACTTTTAAATATCGGGTTCGACTTTTTGATTCGATCGTTGAAATTACCAACGAAGATATTTTTTACGAGCGCATCATTTTCGCCAACGATATTTGAAGCGAAAGGAATTAGTTCGCCTATTCTGCAACGATAACTTCTTTAAACTCAAATAGAGACACGCCGCTCGCATTGACTTCGATCTCAGCCTCCGCGAGTTGCAGACATCCGGATGTCGGTGAGGAAGAGAGCAACAAATCCCCCTCAGGCGCTGGCTCCAATCCTAGTGGGTCACATGCGGCGTATTTCATCTGAGTCGAGTGGCGCAAAGCGCCTCCTCATTAGACGCTAGAGCAAAGATTTCTACATCCTTTACTTCAAATCGCCCTACGACAGTGATGGCGAACCTATGGCACGCGTGCCATAAGTGGCACGCAAGACGATTTTGGTTGGCACGCCAACGAAAGGCGAAAACCACACAAAGCATTTATCGTACTGGTTTAACTCCGCAAAAACATTGGTTTTATTTAGTTAACTATTGTAAACGTTAGTTTTACGGTTACAATCTTATTTATTGATCTCGAATTTAATTTAGTTGGCACCCAAATAAAATCAAGGACTTTTAGCGGCACGCGAGGCGGAAAAGATTCCACAATTTCGGTAATATTGGCACGCGGACTATAGAAGGTTCGCCATCACTGCCCTACGAGATAACTCAAAAAGTTGAGAATCGCAAAAAAATGATGCCAAATGCACCTGATTAAGGTGCGTGGGTGATCATTTCGTATTTTTTATTGAAAACAGCAGGAATGTCCTTAATCTGGAAAAGTGGCGAAGAATATAACACTCGATAGAGTCTGAAATAAAATACGCGACTATCAGGAGAATTAGGAATCGCGGGAAATAATGCCAGAGGACGCAAAATGCACCTCAATGTACGCAACTATTTTGTATTTTATTAAAAATAGCAAGAGTGATGTTTAACTTGAAAATGCACTTATTCTTGAATTTCTCTTCAGCCATAAGATGACTTCGACAATTCTCTAGCGGAGCAAACAATATATGAATAATGATGCATTATAAAAATTACGCGCGCAAAAGTTGTAGGAGCTTTTATAAAGTCCTATGCCGATATGTTTGTTCTTTTTTCAGAAGTTAACTCATGGATGCCCGTGTTATCACAAAAAATTGGTCACGCATTATTTGCAATTTGTTTCTTTCTCCAAAAAGAATTTTGGGATTATATATACATATATAATTTTTTTAACCTTTGAATTCATGACTGGATTTTTATCAGCTGAAATTTGAATTTCTATTTCTTATTCCGATGGGCTCTGATTCAGTTCCAGTTGGGCGAAAACTTATAAGCATCTCTAACACACATAAGAACTGGAGTTTATAGGTCACTGCCGAACCGAAATTTTGGTGGACCTTCGGAGAAATCTCTGCCCCCGAAAAGTTGCAGAGCTCCTCAAAGCTTTCGCGTTATCCCTCCAGATGTCTACAGTGGAACAGTAACGGTTTTTCACCTCTATAGGGGGAAACCAGTCTTAGAACCTCCTCGCGATGTTTACGCTCACACCGGTATAAAACACTCCTTTTCGATAATGTTAGCAATTTGCTGTTGTTTTTGACATGGATTTTTTTATTGTAGCAGTCCGTAATCTACGAGCGATTATTTATTGGTAATCTGATTTTCTTATACAGCAATGGCTCATTTTTTGAGAATACATATTATAGGATAGCTTTATAATGCAGTTATCTCATCCTCTTCAGTATTCTATCGTTTCTGGCAGGTTCAACATTTCCTATCCTCTGCTGCATTTTTCGTTTGTTGGCAATTACCAATCTTAAGGTCGTATATGCTCCCTATTCTTTTTCCATTTCCTTTCTGCCTTTGATCTTCCTTCTAATTTAGCTCTTAATAAACATTCTCCTCATTCTTATACTCCATACAGTTAGCTTCCCTTTTTTATTTAGTTTACCAGTAGCTTTACCTCTTTTATTCTTCGTAATCATACCATAAAATAAAAGCAATGGTATAAACTTTTTTTGGCGAAGGTCCCTTACGTACCACATAAGATAGTGTTTAGATTTAGATACAACGTTGATTAGCACAAACTTCCGTCAACGTATCATCGTAGGGGCCAAACTAAATCCATATAAGATGAGCGAATGATTAGTCCTCTTATCGATTACATCCTCTAAGGACGTTGACGACGCAGTCGAATGTCTGGCGTCCACCGTCTCCAGGAATGTCTGGTGTAAAGACGGGGAAAACAAAGAAACCTCAGACTGCGAGGGACGGACGTCTGCTCTTTGGAAAGCAAGCGTTTGTCACTGACCCGGACTTACCTGTTGCGCGGCCTGCCCTCTGGCGTAGGACAAGGGGAACCGCTATTCGCGGATTATTTTCGTCCCTCGCATGAATTGGGTCTCCGCACCTGCACGCTACAATGCGGCTAACGGGTGAAAACGCTGCTCTCTTAATCTGATGCTCCTAATAACTGTCATAAAATTCGCGGAGGATGAGCGGATTCCGCACGATAACGTACGAAAAACCTAAATTCGCGCAACCACGCGGTGGTAAATTTTAAACTAATTTCGCAAGGAACAGGGAGATGATCTATGCCAAGGATAACGCCTCTTCCTTTTCGGTTTAAAAAAAAAAAGTACCGCTTTTTTCGCTGGGCCGGAGAAAGTTTTAGTATTCATTGAAGATGCGCCAGGGTAATAACAAGTCCCAATTTGTTGGTCATTTGCTAATATTCTCCGAATGGAATTTATTTATGGCCCCTCCGAATTTCGACAGTTCGGCAAACAATCCTTACAATGCTTTCCACCGACCCTTTGAAAAAGCACTTATCTAAGCCACACCTTCACAACTGCTGAATCATTGGCATTTCACTGAAAAGCAATGTTTTACGTCGGTGAAAAAAGATTAAGGTTTAAGAGGCCTCTTTTAACAAAGTCCCGTGAGATGCGTGGTAATCGGTGTTATACTTGGCGACAATAAGACCGACGTTATAAGTTTGATTACTGTTTATCTTCGGTAAATTATTTATTTATTTATTTTAAAATCGTCGTTACAATTTAGTTGTAGGTATGACTAGGTGGTAACAAGAACTAATTTAACCTAAATACTTCACATATATATATATACGTTATTTATAATACATCCACTAAATCTATAATACATATAAGAATAATTACAATTTGTACCTGTAGTGAGGATTTTTGTGGGATTATGTCTAATATCATACAGACAAAAAAATGAATACGTCATATTTCAGCTTCATTTATTAGAATTCACTATCAACGAATCAACACTGATTACTGCTGATTTGTAGCCGACGTGCACATCTAGTTTTCATATACTTTTTATGGACATTGGAGACCTCTATAACGTCAATTTAAAATAGTGTCCAACGACTGAATACGTGATAACTTGATTCGGAAAAAATTGTTTCAGGAGAAAATTCCAATTTCGTGCGCTTTAATTTACTTTCCAACAAGTTCTCACGCCGAATCCTTCGCATTCGTTTGTTTATTTGATCACACGAATGTAAGTGAATCACGTGATGCCAATGTTTGCAATTAGACCAGAAATATGGCCGCCGTTGAATTGACATTGACACGCAAATGGTAGTAAATTTCTAAAAAGTATTCTCACATCCGCCAACACAATGGCGTCCGTTACGCACGATGACTTTTACTAGAGAAAGGCTAAGAGGTTAAGTTTAGTAGCCTCGGGTGGTGAGTGGGAAGTGTTGGAGGGGAGTCGAACACTCCCTTGTTCCGTTGTGGGCGGAAAGAGGGAAAGTGAGCCGGAGAATGAGACGGGAGCGAGAGAGAGAGAAAGAGCTAAGGAGAGGGAGAGTGACGGAGGAGAGAGATAGAGAAAGATATATATAGAGAGAGAGAGAAAGATACAGGGAGTGAGTAAAAAGAGGAGAGAAATAAAGGGAAACTGACTTGAGGAAAAGTTCATATGAGAAAGACTCATAGAGAAAGGTAACGCAAAGAGGGGTAATATACCGGAAAAGAGAGAGAGAGAGATTAAATGACAAAATATTTAAAAAACAGAGGAAGTGTAAGGAACGGCTTAAGCATGGAGTCTGGAATTCAAATGGGATGAGGACAGCGAAGACAATTTTGAAACAGATGGCGGGCCGCATGCGATAATTTCAATATATGCTACGCAGGCCGCATGTCGTAATGATGAGTCCTAGTATTTTGTTGGAACTTTTTTTAAACGATGCCTTCCCCGAAAAGTCAAAGTCAAACGACTGAAAATGGCACGTATTTTTAAATAAAGAGAAAATAATCGTGACATTAATATTTACTCCTCATTGTTACATATCTCTTCGTAAATCCGAGGAGTAGAATCAAAGTGAGGAAATGGCGCCGGCGGCGGACCGTATGAGTTCCCAGAGTCACGTGTGTTGAGATTCCTGCGTCAAGAGGAAGAGACGTAGAAACAGATGGAGAGTATGCGAAAAGGAGAATAGAAAGAGGAAAGATAGGGAGAAAGAAGAGAGAGCAAAGGTGGGCGAGAGAGAAATGAAAGGGAATGGAGAAAACGAGGACAGAGAGCAAGAGTAAGATACGGAGGTGCTAGAAGGTAGGAAAAGGAAGGAAAAAATGAGAGAAATTAGGCGCGGAGAAACGAAATGCGCGAAGGAGAAAGTGGAAGACGGAGGCGGAAGGGGAAGGAGGACGGAAAATTTTAGGGAAAAAATAACGGCGCGTAAACGGTAATGGGAAGCATGTGTGCGGGAATAATGCGACGGAGATTTGTGGAGGATGGAAAAATTAGCAGATTGGAGACTCGTTATAGGTCCGACTGGTCGGTCCGTTGACACCACGGCATGTGAGAGCGACACGTCATACCGGTCCGGATCTCGTAGCCATCCAACCGAAAGAAATCAAGAAACTTGCGTCGAACGGTAACGTGGCAATAAGTTCTATAAGACCTGAAGCGATTTCGTTAAAAGTCGACCCACATGCCATTAAGAACTAAAGGAAACTTCGAAAAGGACGATATGAAATGCTGCGCCTGGCATTAAAGTCGCAGGCACGTTTCTTTGAAGTTTTGAGAAGATAGTTTTCGCAAAAAATAATTTCGTTTTATATTAATTATGTACTGACATCAACTGTTTTAATTCAGATTTCAATCTGTTATGTTAATACGGTTCTATTTTTACTTATAACTACTCTAATGTTGAAAAAAATTACCGTTTTTATGCCTGTGTCGGTAAAAGACCTTGATTATTTAATAGTGGACAGAAGTATTAAATTTGTAATGTTATATTATTTAGAAATATGCAATAATGTTAACATCATTAATTTAAATAAGGCGATAACATTTTATAGATATTTTGATTTTAAGAGGGCAGAGAATTCGTTGTTTAAGAAAAGTTTTGAAACAATCTCTCAAAACGGCCTTTCAAAATGCAAACGCCTTGAGATGAATTCAGCCGATAATAAAGATAGGTCAAAAACCGTGATGCGTCTTACATTTTTTTAAATTTTCCTAACCGGCGCATTGCTATTAAAAAGAATCGGGTTCTAACCATAACGTTGATCTCGAAGATTTTATTATTGATTTAACTGGGTCGGCGATCATCACTCCCATAGCGCACGCCACACTTTTTGGTTATCTGGATGTAATCGAGACGTAAACGATTTTTGAGATGGATAGTTAAGCCTGCTTGAATACCTTTGAAAGGAACGTACATTAACGAATCAATTAAGTTATCGCGAGGATGTAGCGATCTAATTCGTCTCGAGCTTTCGAAAGTAAATTCTTCGAAAAGATAATCAGGCGATCGCCCGACCGGAATTTTTTCGGCGTTCCATTCCTTGCGGTCTCCAGCGATCGCAACGATCGGCCCACGGCGCTGCCGTGCCACAAATGTCGTCACGAGCGACGCTCCTTGGTTCACTCTCAGTCTTCCACGGTTTCTTCCTCTTTCTCGGTGAGTGAAATATTTCTCCGGAGGGAGCGGTAAAAATTTTCCTCGAAAAAAATGTGAAATACGACCAATACAATAGCCGTCGTTTTCCTTCCGCCGCAAACACTTTCTTCACTTTTGAGGTTAGCGCCGGAGTTACAGGTTATTTTACGAACACCAAGCCGAAGGGTATCTTCTCTCTCTAAAAAAAAGAGAGACGTGCGACGAGAAACCTACCTTATACCTTCAAAACAAATCTTAACAGGTCGATGAAAGCGATACAGCGCCTTCTGGGTAAGAGACGTTCGCGCAAGAATTAGGTAACTTACGCGGTATCGTTTATTACGCACTGACTCGCAACGTAGAAATGAGGCGGATGGGATTCGTAAAAAGAGAAAAGGGAGGATGAGATGAGATTTCTTTCAATTCGGCACCAAATGAGGCAATGATTTCTTTCCTTTGAAGCCACCGTTAAAAAGTATGGCCGGGAAAAATATTATTTTAACGGATTATATTTTTTATGCTTTAGTAATCGTTACAAAACGATTTTCAATGCTTAAAAAACTCATCTATCAGCTTCCGTCATGAATTTGAATGGAAGAAGTAATTAATCGCCCATAAACCGGTGGCACATCTTCATTGCGAACGATCCCAAAGGTTTTGACATCGCTTAAAAAAGGACGGGCAACATTTTCAGCATGCTTCAGCATAAAATTGGAATAAATCTTAATCGACAGTTTTCTATTTTCGAAAGAGATTTAAAGATAATAAATGCTGCGATCAGAAAAATGTATTCAGTTTTCAAGCCTACCTCTCCACAGAATTGAAAGGAGAAAAGAAGGTACTCGAGCGATAAGAACGCAATCGAATAGTGACGAGATTTAATCACTTTACTACGTTCCGCGTAATGAACAACATTCATGGGGTAAATTATGAGAACTTAGCCGAAACAAGAGGGAAAGGGACGAGTTTCTTTTTCGCGAGGTAAAGGGGTCATAAGAAGAATTGGGTGGAAAAAAGAGATTTTTTTAAGTGAGTTAAATCAGTCCTCCGAGCTCCGTGTAATATATGCCGCGTGTTAGCATTAATGAGATAGGAAAAAAAGTGAGAGCGTTTGTGGCGCTGAATCATTTTCTATCTTCTTGAATATCATCATCGTTACCATTAGCCGGTCTCTATCTATTACCGGATGAAGGCCTCTCTCAGGGATCCTTCCAGTTTTCCAAGTCACCCCTCTCCCTCCCTCGACTTGGCCATTAGAATTTCACAATCATTCGATCTTTCCCGTCTTTAATTCATATTTTCAGCCTCTCGATGTCTCTCTGGGACAACTCTGTTGCCTCAGAAGTCCGGCGTTGATCATTTATTTTTTCCAATGCTCATTTATAAGTGCTCGTTCAATGTGTTTCTCTATACGTACATGTATACAAATATACATACGCAAATGTGAACGCGTTTACACGTAAGCATTTCGAAGGGAGAGAAAGAGATTTGGAGTGATACGATACATTCGGATGTCCTAGGTAACACGGTTGGTTAGATGGATTCACTTATGTAATCCTTGCGAACATAATAGAAAGAGAGGGAGAGAGGTCAGATGAAAGGGATAAGGTCACTGAAGTATACATGTCGGATGGGATAAAGGAAGAACAAGCATTTTTCATCGGTCTCAAAAAATAAAACATGGAAAGTGCCATCTATATTGCCGGCTTTAGTCCGTTTCATACAAAACCAGGTGTATTCTCTTGCTCGAGGATGGGATATTTCGTGGTGTTGAAAAGGAGCGAGGAAGGGTCGGAGAGAAAGATATATGGAGGAGAGCTAGGGAGACCGCGGTGCATGATGGAATGCCCGAAGGTGCGGCGTCAAATAGCACGATATTCCAGCGACGGTTGCATAAGAGTCAACCCGGAAAACCATTTCAGGAGACATAGACGGAGATGGATGGAGGGAAGCCGACGAAGGGATTAATGGAACTATGGAGATAAAGATGTCGTGGAGGGTAAAGAGATCGGACGGGTTAAAAAGATATCGGTCGCGATAAAGAAGCGGATAGGAGAAGAGCGAAAGATAAGAAGATAGGCGGAAAGGCGAGAGCAGATATACTACGTGGAGAAACAACGAAAGAAAGACGAAGAGACGAAAAGAAGAGGGTGGAAAATGTGGGAGATGAGGAAAATGGGAGAAAGGGGAGATAAAAAAATGAAGCGCGAAAGGATGAGCGCAGAGATGGTGAGATTTTGCACATTGCAATACAGATAAGAGGAACAGAAAAAGATGGAGGAGATAAAACGGAGGGAAGCAAATGGAGAAGGCTTGAGGGTGAAAGGTACAATTGGGACAATACGTGGAGAAAATTGGTCGGAGCTGTCTTTAAAACATGTGATACCATTTTCATCCGATAGAAAACAGAATTTTTGACAATAAAAAATAAATTTCCGTGTTATTCATTCAAGAATTACGTCAATTTGTGATTATATGAGTTACAAAGCGATGCATTCTTACTTTCTGGTAAGTATAGATTTTTTCAACTATACTTTGTAATATCTGTTGCTTCCGAAGTCTGAAACTTATTGAAAACATACTGTATTCTCCTACGTAAATGTGTCTTTTCAGGATACTACATATCTGACTCTAGGTGTATCCTGAGTAAATTTAAACTATTGTTTATTCGAATTTGAAGAGTCTTCAAGACGCGATATGATTCCCAATTATAAACTTTCTTGTTTCGTTTATCGGGAATTATCAGGGTGATACCTAACTTTATCGCAATGCTATACCAGCCAGAATCCATTCCTGTAAATAATATTCCTGTCTATACTCCCCTTGTTCGTCGAGAGTAAACATGTAATATTTAGTTTCAACATTTTTCGTTCCGTTATTTTCAATAGAAAAGTTTTTTTATCAAACAGGAAAGATAACGTCGGGAGACCCGGCAAACCTTTAAAAGTTTTGACAAGCGAGACACGATCAGGGCAGAAATTCTCCCCGGACTTCATTTCTCGGAATAATTTTTTATTTTTTTACGATGCGGGACAACTCTCCCCTCCCCCACCCTCTCTACTCCTTCCTCGCCCCTCCGATTCACCAGGCGCACCCAAGACTCGCCACCCAGGCGACTCCAAGTGGCAAACTCGTCGTTCTTTTCGCGGGCCGATTATATTCGTCCACGCGCGTCTGTGTGCGGCGCGAGTACGTGGCGCTCCGTAAGACTTCGGGAAAAGGTGCCGTAAGAAACAAGCAAAGGGTGCGGGTTAGCGGGGGTGTGGGAGGAAAAACCGGGGGAGTCGAAGAGAGGTGGGAGGAGACCTGTCGCTCTCGGGAAAAGGGAGTGGATGTTGGTGAGAGGGAGGTGCGGGAATGGGTGGGAAGGGAAAGTAGTCAGGGACCTGATCTGCAGTAATACCAACACGACGGGTACCGCCTGTTAAGAAATAAGACGTTTTTTTTAAAGGCGGAGTTTCGTTGCAAAATGACGGATTATTCGGTATCGGAAGTTCTTTTTTTCTTGTTTCTTGAAATTCGACGTTATATTTAAAAAAAAAAACTAATGAACTAATGAAAAAGGACGAAATTTTACGATATGATAATGAGGCCAAGTGTCGAAACCCGGATAATGTTGTAAGAATGAATAAATAGTGGCACGTAAATTTTTACCTTTTTTTATTAGTTTTTTATGATGAAATACCACAAAGATAACGCCAAGACCGTCGATTATAAAAAAAACAAGCGTTTTACATTTTTATTATCTGAGAAAATCTTCACAAAGTTGGGTCTAGTATAGTTCACACGTACCACATCACGATTTTTCACATACTCAAGTCTTACAATTAGTTTTCGTATTACATATTTGTTTTATTGAGTGAGGGTACATTAGATTCTTGGGAAATAAAAAATCAACATCTCAGATTGATTTTTATCGGTTTTATCTATCGCGCGTAGATAACGACTATAAGTACTTAAATGTGGTCAAACAGAGAGTTCAAACATCAATGAAATCAACAGAAGAGTCCAATACGGAAATTCCAATGAAAACATTAATTTAAACATGTGGACATGGATTAAAATATCTTCTTCGAAAATCTGAACTCGTTACAATTATCCGGGTATTACTGCATTTCGATTTTATTGCAATACTTTTTATCAGGAGGTTTCCTAATTCTACTTAGTAACCAACTGTAGATATGTTGATTTAAACCTAGCATAAAAACATTTCACATTTTATCCATTAACGACTCAACAGTGGTCTAAAATTTGTAAACTAATGAAGACAGGAGAGAAAAGTCTGCAGACACGAAAGAGGTTAATTCGAACCGAAAGTAAGTTACGTCCTTCCAAAGGATGAAACCGCGGTTGCTATTACGCCTCTTGGAGTGCATACTCTTCGATCGAATACAATCTAATAGACAGCACGAATGCCATTAATGCGATGTGATTCCGCAACCCAGCCGTAATTATTGCCTCCTCGATGGATTATGCACGGCAGAAATTCCATCTCCATACCTTTCTTCGAATCAATAAAGATTTTTTCCTCTCAGCGATCGACACGAGTCAGTCTTTCTCGAGCTAACATTCCCTCCGTCCCGCCGTCTAAAATAATACACCGCCGTTGCCCCTGGTAACCGAAGAGTTCGCTTTCCCGAGGCGAGATTCTCCCCCATCCTTCTTCCAGCAGACGATTCGCTATCGCATCCGAAGCGAAATTTATAGTCGACCCGCTCGCTAGGAGACAGGGATTCGCGACCCCTTAATCCGTGCTTGAATAAATTGCTAGCGTTCGCCCTCTCGTCTCCTCCTTCCCCTCTCACCACCCACCTCAAGAGCGTGCCGAAATATGGGCCCTCAGGGGGTTGGAGCATGGTCCTTTTATTCGAGCCCTTACTTTTACTCCTCTCTCTTTCTCTCTCTCTCGCCCCTATAACCCGACAAAAACGGTTTCTACTCCGCGGAAATAATATTTAATAACGGCGATGGAGATGTACGTTGGATGACTTTCGGAGTGATTCATGCGAGTATGAATAAAAAAAAGGACGGGAAAAATTGGGGCCACGGTTGAGAAACCTGTCTAAATTTCGAGTTTTTCTCCTTTTCGGTGCATTCCGCGCGCTTTAAGAGATTTATACGAAAGTTAATCTTTTTTAAAGGGTTTTATACGAAAGTTAATCTTTTTTAATGGCACGTGGCCCTATAGATTACGTAATTTACGGCCGAGGAGGAATTATTTCTATTATTATATTAAATTTGTTCGAGAATTTGAAATATTTGGTATTTATGAGGATTAAATTTTCGACCTTTGAATATTTTATCGCTGTTGTCACGTTTTCCATCATAAGAGACTCGATTAATTAATGCCACGAAAATAAACTACTTAGATTTGAAGTTTTATTTAGAAATTTCATCACGCTCAACCGTAATGGAGTGACTTGAATGGTGCAAATCTTGCGAAATAAAGCCAAGACACGCGACGAACATTTATAGCCCGCTTCAATAAGCCATGTTTCGTAAGGAGGCTTCCAATGAATCCAGACAAAGGCATTTATTTTTATCAATTTCCAAACTTAAATCCGCAGCAAGACGGTACACAGATGCCTCATTAGGCGCCTTTCACCGAAATCCTAGACTCCGCCTCTCCAACCTCTCCTCCTTTATTTATTCCGCTCGAGATTTACTGCCTCCCAGCGTTCCGTAGGGAGCGGCGAAGGAAGCCGTGTCGCCGTCTGCCTTAGCATCCTTCGCTATTCGAGTTCACTGGGACGACCTCTCCTGTCGACAAACTGAGTTATTGGTCGCTACATCCCTTAGTATTAGGGTAGGGAATCCCTTAAGTCTCCTCCCTAGACCGAGATAAAAGAGAAATCTGTCGAATTAGCGAGGAAAAGTAAGGTGGTGAGAATGACTCCATGCAAGAGATGCAAACGACGAAAGCTGACTAATTGTCGGGAGATGAAAAGGACTGCTTTGGAAATCGACGTTGTTTGAAAGGTGATGAAACTCAGTTTGTCAGATCTACAGGCAAAATCCCATTTATACTAAATAGGTCGGGCAAATTAAATTCAGTATAAAATGGATTTTCCGGAGGAAGTTAAATCGGCTATTTACCCGATGAGTTTGATTTAAAATTAACTTTAAAAGTTCATCAATTCAATTTAAAGAAATTGAACTGGTCGACTTGAAGACCCTCATATCGCTTTGAAGCTCAGAAGATCAGTACTTAAAGAATTCCTTGTTTCAACGATAAACGCTCATTTTTTAATAATTTCGCTTTATAACAAAGAAATAGATGTTAATTTCTGCTTCAAATAACTAGGGCGCGATTTTCAGAGACGCACCACCGAACTTTTTTTTCAGCACTTCCCTGTTATTCACTTTCGTTTTGTAGAAACGGTAATTCCGTTTAAACGGTATCCTGTAAGAACAGGATATTATTGTATAATGCAATGTAGTTACACCCCTTAAAACGTGACTTCATTAAATTACCCGTGTTCGCACTTACGTTCATACTAAACGAGAATAGTGATGTAAAAATTCATGCTCCTGCCCGTACACTCACGTTTATGACTTTCTGACGCATTTGTATTTATCATTTTCATGTTTGCCGGTAATACACAATACAGGCAAAATTCTTAATTACATACACCGCTCGGAGATTGACGAGATGTTCGCGGAGCGCATCCATTAACCTTAGCAAGATTATGGGATCGAGAATCCCTTCACGATACTCATATCCTTGAGAGAAGAAGAAAAGAGAGGGAGCAGAATACAGAAAGGCAATCCACTTTTCATTGAGCGCTGTTGTCATTTTAAGAATCATTTCTTTCCTCTATCCATTTTCCGATCTCTTTCGTAGCCCTCCTTCCTACATCTCTCATTCTCTTCATTCATCTTTATTACACTTGCTTCTTTCCTCATTTTTTTTTACTCTAACGAGCAGCGTAGTACGAGGTGCTATCAAAAAGTTCCCGGACTGGTCGCGTGGAGCGCCAACCGGCCGTAGTACGGACTTGGGCCGCTAGGTTGCGCTAAAAAGTTTCATTGTGAAGCAGTGAGCAGAGTGTCACATTGATGCAAGCGTTTTTTTTTATACTTTTACACTCTGTTTATACTATTTACTGTTTAAGATCCATTAGATTTGTTAAACCCCAAAAAAACTATAAGGTACCTATATAAACAAAACAGGAGATCCTAGACATAGAAAGGATTTGCTAAGTATAATAGCTGCTTTCCCGGTAACAAATTAACAAAACTTTCTGACTATATTATTTCACCTACATTGGTCTATTCTCCAATTAATGCTACCTTTTTCTATATTTCAGTGATGGGAGGTTTAGGTCAATGACTTTCATTTTCATTGAATGTCGTGAATAATAATCGGAAAACCTTGGCAGTAATGTTCTTTTTGTTTTGAGGAAACGAAAGTAGCGTAGAATTTTAGACCTTTAATGCATACTATGTAATTACGTGGGAGATCTTAATGAGGGGAAGGAATCAATCGTTTGGATACATTTAGCATTCCATCTACATATTTCTCAAAGAGTTAATCGTGTGTTTAATCTCATACGCAGGTGATGTCGAAAATGGCTAAATTACACTTAAAAATATGCGAGAGATAGCGCTGAAAACGAAGGAATATTTATAATACTAACAGGAAATTATTCACATTACCTATAAAATTGAAATACTTGATGATAAAAAAGAAGCGAAAATGTGATACTTATTTAAAGTAAATGCTTAAAATTTTTATAATAAAGTGTTTCATAAGCGATAGGAAAGAACCATGTGTTGCTTGGATGCAGTCTACGTCGCATGGCATCCTTTTGTCGTCATGTAACCTTGGATATCAGCTTAGTTTTCTTTATATCTCTACGTCACGGTGTACAATGACCAATTTAGCTCACAAGCGCTACTGTGGTGTGCAAGGGCATTCAGCTACGCGACAGTATCTTATTGTTGCTTTTGAGATCTGAAGCTCGGAATTATGAGACGAAAGCCTTGCAATACCTAAAGATTTTATTCGCTCGTATTTACTTGCTTCTCTAAAAAATCCTCTTTTAAAAATAGAACCATCACATTTACCTAAATTCGATTAAAATTTCCATTCGTTGTCAGATGTTAATACAAAATAAACAAGGCATGTACTCTAGGTTGCCGATGACAAACATGAGGCAGAGTAAAGGATTTGTTTTCGGGATTTATTTGATGCTCGCTTGCTCGGATTATGGCGGTTTTCTCTCAGTAAGAGTACGATATAAAAAACTCGTTTCTTCAGTATACTAACTTTAACATTATTTACGGGTCTATACCATAAGCAGAGCACCTAAAATCCAAAATACATATGACCATAATCATTTTTGTTGTCATTCCATGAATCAAGATCGTTTTATGTGTGAGGAAATTCTGTATCGATAGTTACGGATTGTATTTTTAGTTTCAACACCTCTTGCCTACTCCCCATAATTACCATACAGGTATGTAATTGCTTTGAGATCTTCCAATAGTTACAAATCGCTGCGATTCTGTCACCGTTTGGAATCTCCGCCATCATAATATCGCTCTTCTATGTAACGCATAGGCAAAGAAAGTAATCTGATTCAGCCTAGTCTACGACGTGAGATTTGTGTTTGAAACGCTTGTTTACAATGCATCAGAGGCGCCAGAGAAGTCATATAAACGAGGAGATGGCGCAAGCGATGAGCGAATGAGAGGCGATAGAAAATGTGCAGAGAGAAAAAAAAGAGAAAGGATGTGTACCCAGACCAAGGGAAGAGAGGAAGGAATAGACAGGGTGGAAGATATAAGACGAAATAAAATAGCCGGAGATACATCGAAAAGAGAGAAAGAAGAATAGCAAGGAGACACGAAACCGAATTACAAGGAACCTTCCAAGCCTGAGTATTCTTCAAATTCAATTTCGGCTTTCAATCTCTCCGTCTCTATTGTTATGTTCAACGGCCGTCATGCTTCCAATTAAAGTGAGGGATGAAAGTAGGTCACATTCTTAATTACGAAGCTCTAACGATCGAAGGGTTAGATGAATTTCGGTCGAACAAAGTGAAAAAGTGGAAAGACAATCGCAAATTAAAGTAGAGACGATCAGATAGTCTCGAGGATGTGGAGGCGTTTAAATACATCCGATGCACTCGAAATAAAGATTCTTCTTTTTCATTTATCATTGGCTCCTAAATAGCGCTCAAGGCAAATTAGAATGAGCTCGTTAACAGCAGCAATGACGAGTCCGTGGCAGGCTCAAATCCGCAATATTAATGTTGAGACGAAGGCTTACTCCGACAAAACCTACCCACAAAATCAATTCGCTCACAAATTGTAGCCCGAGCTTCATGGAAAAGGACATTTTTTCCGAAAAATGTGTTATAAAAATAAAGAAGCGAAAAATAAATTAAGATTCGACGGTTGCTTAATAACGGTGCGCAAAACATATCTTTGATAAATTATCTGAATGTCATAAGGGCATTTTAAATGTTCGAATACATCTATAAATAAGGGATGGGTTTCATTTTTTATAATTCATATTTCACGAAAAATTTACACACTCTGAATAACAAAAAAAAAACGAAAATTAGGAGCTAACTGTGATGAAAAGATAAAAAGAAGTTGGCTCATTCGCGGGCATTAGGTTTATGCTGAATTGTTCTATAAACGCACTTCTACATCTAATAACTACTACGAATGTTGAAGTTTTTACAAAGAGAAACAAAAAAAAAGAAACCTCTCAGCTAACATTTTTCCCACGTGGCGAAAAACATCATCATCGAAGGATTTGAGGAATATAACGCGACTTACCCTTTCCCGATTTAAACATGACTAATCCGCGGGGGCGGGATCCCGTTCATAGGGAATAATGCCACCGGTCCCTTAGATTCGTGTTTGACCCGCTCCCCCAAGGTGATCAAGTGGTGGCCTGCAAGGACGTAGGTGGCCCGTCCCGTCTCGCCATTTCGGCGCATGTCATTAAACGGCATTTTGCGTTTTTATCGCGCCTGCAAAAAAGGAATGAAGGCGCGGCTGTTGGGGGAAAAAAATCGAATTCGCGCGACGCAGCGCGAGAGAGAGAAAAAAAAGGAATTCCGCGAAATAAATGGACGTCGTCACACGCTAGCCACTGGCCGACCCCAAAAAACACGCGAAAAATCCTTCCTTTTGCATTGTCCGGCTATAACAGTTGCACTTCGCGTTTCAATCGTCCCGGGGATGAAAAGTTACGATCTCGTCCTTAGCCTCGTTCATTATCGAACGCGGAAAGGAAATCATCGTGCCTAACGGATTAATTGTGGCTATGCGGCGTGTGATAAAGGGGGAGAAAAGCTTTCCGCATGGCTTGTGGCCATTTTCTTTTGCGGGCTGAGATGAAAAAAAAATAGAGATGAGATGCAAATGTACGGCATGTGAATAGGAAAGGAATAACATACGCAAATTTCTTATTACAAAGCTGGTTTCAAAATAACGAATAATTACTAAATAATTTATAAGGTGTGAAACTGGGAAATGATAAATGAAAAGTAAAAAACTCTGCTATTGATGGATAACCGACCAGTTCTGTATTACTTATAAGTATTGTATCATAAATCAATAAGGCGTCTAAAAAGTAGTATTACAGGCTGATATCAACCATTAATATGATTTTGTAAGCGTGCAATTATAACGTGATCTTTATCGTATTTTATTTTTGAGATGTAAAGTATTTCGAACCATAAATATGCATGATGGAAAGCTCACTCGCATGGATGGCAAATATCAACATGAAATGAAATATCATTTCGATCTCCGGCAATCTATGAATATGAATTTCACATAGGAAAAACTATGGATGTAGTTAACTCGAAAAAAAGCATGTAAAATCATAATTACGAATGTTTGAAAATAAAGTATTTTAATATTTTTTCTTACTAGATAAATCTTCAACCAAAAAAACAGAAACATCTTTGTGAAGTTAGTCAAAGTCAGTCGGTCACGCCTCAAATCTCGCCAAGTGCAACGGAAAACATTAAGCCATATTTAACAAATGAAATGAAATTTTTATCCGTCGAGTGAAAGTCACTCAACGGATGATATGATTTGTTAGGCCATTCCTCATCAAGGGTACGATAAAAAGACCGATATTAAGAAACGCAAACCTGCGGATTGGTGCAATAAAGTCGACAAACAAGAGAATTTGATAAAATGTTTCAGAAACCAAAGAGGGGTGCTAATGCTCGATGACTTTTCTGCGGAAAAACATTATACATTGCTGAATTTCTTGGAGCGTCAATTTATGCAATTAAATGGTTGTCTTTGAAGACTGAAAAAAGCCGTTTTCAGCACGCAAACAAAGAGAATATCTATTTAGCAATTTGTTAACGGTATGATTTAATTTGATAGAGAATTCTTGAGCTTTTTTTATGATTAAATGAAATTGACACAACAGGTATCTCCAATAGCCATAAAAAGAAATGCGCATTATGACTACATAACAGTCGCCATCAGTGGTGCTCATCAATAGTAGGTTCTAAAAAAACCTAATAAAAACATCTATAAATGAATATCACTGATGACGGATGTTTTTTGAGCGTATAGTTTTCATTATCTATTCGAAATGCCTCGTGTCAGTGATTTCTCAAAGCGGGATTTCTTTTGAGGTTATTAAAATATTTAATGAAAAAAGAATTAGTGAAATGTGTTTCGAAGACTGCGAAAGGCAAGTAAACGATAAATGTCATGCTTATTTGCTTTTGGATCCGTTTGCATTGGCGACACAATTTTGGTCGTCGAACTCTTGCATAACCATCAACATATGCAAAATTCGCTTATTTCAATTCACCAAAAATTTTATAAAATTAAACAAATACCGTAACATTTAGCACGAAATCATAAAGTAATAATGAGAGTGCGAACAACAAGAAACAAGGGAACAAGATTCCGCGTTCGTTTCGCAGGAGAACGCACGCTCGTGACCATGGAGGTGAGCTCGATTCCTCAAGAGCGAGGGATACGAATATCGAACGCGCGTTGAAGTCTCTTCGCGACACCGCGCTCCCCCGATGTAATGCTCACTCGGATAGCGGTCTCCGCTCTTCTTTTGTTGATCCTTTTATCCGCCCCCCTTTACACTCTGCAGAATCACATCGGCACGCTAGTCGTTTCGTTGCGTCAACTGATGTCGGATGCGAGTCTCCTCCGAGGAGTCCTTGCAGGGCTGAAATGTGGGGAGGAGGAGGGAGTATGGGGTTTTTATAAGCGTATGGAAGTGTGAGTGAGAAGACGGGTTGAATGAGAAGATGAAGGGCCCAATCGATGAGCCTTCTCCTGAGCTCCAACGCGCTCCCAAAACGAGTCGAAAAGGTTAAACGGTGACAGTGGAATTGCTGAAAAGTCCTGCCTCACCACCTGTCGGATTCGCTCACGTTCTAAAATTTTCCCAGCCGTGACTCAAGCTGAAAGTCTGTAAATGTTTACCCTAAAGGAATGAATTGCTTTCCAGTACAAGAAGAAATCGAAAATGCTCTCGGCGGAGCAGTAATAAACGGCAGTGAAATGTTTTAAGTGGATCCCCGAGGAATTTCTTTTTAATTTTATTTTCTGACCTATACAAGAATTATTTTACAGTAACAGTTTCAAATAACATTATATACTGTAGTACCTTGAGAAAAGCGGGAAAAGGCTGAGTTGAGCAATACTGTGATTGTGACTGTATGGAAAACAATAATCTTTTCTTATAAACTACGAGCTTTCTCGCGTTATTGACGTAGGTAAGAGGGGGTGCTCGCTAGATACAGAACCGCGTACAATTATATATTATACGTATTGGTAAATGATTCGCATTTATTTAACCGAGTATAATTTAATCCGCGCTGGGGAAATGCGCGTTAGACAAGCGTTTACTGTACTACTTACCAGCAAGCAGGAGCGGCGCCAGGGGTGAGCCGCAGAGGCGACGGCTTCAGGCGGCATTTTTCACTTTTTTCCTTTCTTATTATTTTGAGGGCGGCGATCATTTCGCTCGCCTCAGACGTCATTCTTCAGCGCCCTGCCGGCAAGAATATAATTTTAAAAAATTATATATAAATTTGTTTTCTTCCCACACAACAAAAAAATGGCGCTAAATGTTCAGCAATCATTTTATTAATTTTACCACGTTATGCAATTTGCATGGTCAAAATAGTACTTTTGTGGTTTGGTATCGCCGACAATCGGTTAAAATCGCATTGTTTAGAGAAAAAACTTTGTTTTAATAAGGCAGTGTGCTAGGCTATAAAATGTAGTTTTTTATTGTCATAAGATCGTTTTAATAAAAGCGCATACAAATTTCATAAATTATTTATAAAGAAATAGACATGAGAATGATAGGAGAAAATTCTGAAGGGTTAAAAAATCTTGACCTAAAAAGAGTGCGGATCTTCGCAATTTTCCTGCCACGAAAATAACTCCAAGATTGATGGTTGGGAATTGGCACCATGATATCGCTGCTGCCTGTAGAGGATAAAGAAGGCAAGAAGCTATAATGATCGCCTGTTACCTTGCTGATGTATCTATATACTCCGTGCCGTGGGATGGGTCGAGAGTTAAACGGGTAGGAGAAGAAAGGTTTATGGTTTGGTGCGATCACTGCGGGCATGCAAAGTGAACACATTACGGTAAACAAGGCAAAGCCTCTCGTGAAAAACGTGACTTAATTGCGACCGTGCTGAATAACCTCATGCGCAAAAAAGATAGATGCTCGCATAATTCATACTTTGGAAAGATACCCCGTCGATTTTACACGCAGGCAGAAACGATTTAAATGAAATAGCGTCGAACCGGTATGAATAAAAAAGATCTGCAGGATGAGCTTTCCTTGCGATCCAAATTTATTTGGTTTGATTTAAAAAATATGCAGCTTTTGCGTGAATGAACTTTGCGGTTATAGCATCAAAACAGTAACATTTTCGCTTGAAAAATAAAACAAGTGAGGAAAGATTCACACTGTGTGCGCGCATAGATGCAAAGCAGACGCGTTCTTTACGAATCATCTAATCATGTTAAATAATTAATTCTACAACTTTTATCAGGAGCTTTTTTGTATGAATTAATATTTTCTAAGTGATATGACGGAACGTATTTTGCTCATAAAAAGGTAACTCTCTAGTTTGAGTTCCTTGAACCATTTATATCATTTTCTTATTGCTATTTGCCTAAAAAGTCCCACAATAGTAAACATTATGAAAATCCACTCAATACCTCCGAAGGTGAAACACGCGGACAGACGGATACGGTCTGACAATAAAGCGTTAATTTTTTTGCTATATGTAAAGAACGCCTAAAAATGAAGACAATTATTAATAATCCAAAGGTCGATTTAATTTTTTCGAGTCTTAAGCTTAAAGCCATAAATGAAATTCAATAATGTGTAACTCGTGCATGAATTATCGACTTCGGCTTATAATTTTATTCCAATAGATTATCCAGGTAACTCCCGTAAACATTAAATGGCCGAGTAACGAAGATGCCATTCATCATCGATAATTTACCAATCGCTGATTTTTTCGAAATTCAAAACAAAAAATTTCTACGTCGTGGGCACGAAATATAATTAATTTTCTCGAAACGGGTCAATCAACGATTTATGGAACACTTTCATCCACATGCCATTCAAGATGGATAAGCTTTCTTAAATTTCTACTAGATTCACAACTCATCTCGAATAAATTGGCAGTTGCATTCGTGCAAAAGATAACGAAATGCATCCCGTCTTAATATTTGACAATGGGATTTAAAATATACGGAAAACGATAGGTACAGAGTGCCAACTCTCCCTTTTAAATGCGTCGGAAGGCGTTTACGGCGATGAATATCGCCTTGCCTACCGTTTCTTAAAAGGTTTTAGCCCATCATTTTGCACAGCGCGCAGTGACGCGGCGAAACTTTTCCTTCTCTATTCCGCATTAAATATTCAATCGAGCATTCTCACGTCTCGAAAATTAGCCGCGAATCATCGGAGCCTGAGGCCTATTCGTGACGGTGGACACGTAACTTGCGAGTGATTTACACGTGGGCGTGAACGGTGTCTTCCATTTCCCTTAATCCCGAATCGTAAATTCACAGTGCCTTATAGACAGCATCCTCAGTCGAAGGACTTTCGGGTCCACGGTGGAAGGACCACGTCTTAAAGGAAGATGCCCGAGGGTGAGTCTTCACGTCCATCACGTTATGAACATGCGCGAGTCTTCGTCTCTCTGCAAAGGGCAAGGACGCTCGTTAGAGAGGGGTTCGGGAAGGGGGAGAAAAAGAGGGTGGAGGAAGTCTGGGCTCTGCCTCCCTCTCTCTCCCTCTCTCTATATATCTTTCTCCCTACCCCCACATACGAGAGCATTACGAGGTCAAGCAGTCGCCGAACTGACCTCCTTGCACAATCCTCTGTTCAAACGTGTTCTTTCTCCTCTCCTCCGACTCGTAGCGTGCGTACCTCCATGACTTGCGTGGACGTACGAAACCAAAGTGCTGATGGTATGGTGGGAAAATATTCCCAAATATTCAATTCATCGAAGAAGACGCAGGAATTCCCCAAACCTAACCTTTAGAGCTCTTATCGTCTTCTAGGGTGTTTATCTCTCTCTAACATCTGTTATTCACCCTCTTTCGTAACATCTCCATTCGTCTTCTATCACCTTTCCTGTCCTACAAACTTATCTAACTCCAAAATACTTCCTATCATTTCTCCATTCTTTGCCATCAACTCCATTTCCTTTTATAATTTTTAGTATGCCCTTTTCTAGACTTAAATTTTCCGTTTAAAAATGAAAATTCGTTTTTAAAAAACCTCACATATTTCATGATAAACAACTGCTGTTTTGAAACTCTTTTGACAAACATTGTGTCAAATTCATACCAACTTTAATCGGATCGTTATATAATTTCCCTAATGGGCTAGTTTGTTACAAAAGAGAAAGTTATTAATTTAAAAATACACAGAGATATGTGCCCATTCAGACACACCGTCAAAACCGCAGTTTTGGTCACATTTTCTCGTAACAAGTAAAACATTGTCAAAGAAAGAATTCTACTAAATATTCTGCGTATGTAACACTCATTTCTCCTGTGATGACGGCCTCAACTTTGTGCTGTTAGGAAAATGGCTTTCATAAAGCGTCTATTGCCTTTTATTGCGTACAAGAACACGACGACTCTTCTAAGAATATTCTCTTATCTTAATGCGAGAGGAAGTTTTTCTTACAGTGTATTGAGAGTCATAAAATTTAATAAAAGACCACACTAGAACATCTTCGTTCTTTTCCTCGACCTTCTACTCGCCTCCCACCTTATTTTTCCTCCTTTACATTTTTCCCTACTCTCTCTCTCTCTTTCATCCTCACACTCCTCCTTAATTCCACCCTCCTCTGTTTTTTTCTGGTTTTCCTCCTCTCCTCGGACATTCCCAACCCCTCGTTCAATCTTCATCCTTGAATAAGATTCCCCGTTCGGACCGAAAAGAGTTTAAATTTGCAGGAAATCGAGCAAATAATATCCCCGAATCCTTTCCAGATGCAGGTATAATGTGTTTATAATCACCGGGGTTTATGGGCGTGTGTCATCTGAGATAGAATAATAATCAACGCGTGTTAGATGCAATTTGTTATGAAGAAAATACATCTCTTCGCAATGTAATTAAATATGAAGACGGGCTTTGAGATGTGGCCTTGCTGCGCCGAGGCAAAGCAACTACGAACGTCTTTCGACGCGGTATGCTCGTGAAGATTAATTTATCTTTCTCTCAGGAAAGCTATTCATCAGAAATTTTCGACGCCCACCATTAATTGTGAACTAGATCCGGTAAATATGGAAATAATTACAGTTATGGAATATTTAAAAGTGATATGACCGAAAAATCGTGTTAATTTTTACTCTCAGACATAAAATGAATGAGTGCAAGCAAAACTGTCACTAAGAATATCCATGTATTTTGGGAGCTGTTCAGAAATACCCTCTTAAATACTTTGAATAAAGCAACGAACTAATATAAAGATAGGCGGAAAAATATAATATTAACGAAACGAGATTTTACAAGAATAAAATTTATAACGAAGTTTACGTTTAAAAAAAACTTTAATAAATGAATAAATTTTTTTGTAGAAATGCATTCTCCGAAAACTGCGAAAAACGCCTAAATAAGAAAAAATATATACGGAGAGGAAGTACAGGAATGCGTTCTGGTGATATTTAAACACCAATAAAGTTCTGTAGGCACTGATAATTAAACTCGACAAACTCGGAGCCATTAATCTTACCATATCGTCTCATCAGAAGCCGAAATGCTAATGCCCAATATAAAAGGAGTCAACTTTAGGTGACTGCAACTTTCTCTCAACGGTCAAAATTCGATTCCTGGTTTGAAATGAGATCTCGAACGAGGGGTAGGGGAAAACAAGCGACGAGAGGTGACAGCGAAAGCAGTTCGGCAGAAAAAAAAGTAAGCGTAAAAAATCACATTAGGAACGGAGACGGTGAGCCAAAATCCAATCAAGGCCGGAGGCAGATGAAATGAGCGGCGTTCGGCAGCTGTCGTATATCATCGACACCGCAGCCAACCTGTAATGCCAAGAGCGTTAAAGCGGGGAAGTCGGAAGCGCGTTGACCGATAAAACCTCAAGAGACGGCAATGGGGGTTGGCGGCGAGATTCCATTGAGGAATGCATATATGGACCGCAAAAGGTACCTCCTAGTTTCTCGTTCGTCCATATCTTCGATTTGTGCACAAGATTGATGGCGGAAAACAGTTCCGGTTTAACATCGACGTTTTGTGAATATTAGTCGCTTCGCTTCAATAATTTTAACGTGAGATCGAACACCGTATTCCGAAACTGAATTCTCGAAGTGGTTATAGAGGCAATGCAACTTATGATAAATGCATTTCTTAATTTCATTAAATGTATAAGAAGATAAGAAGTGCATTTCGAATACAAAGCGGCAGCCCTCGATGTAACTCGGCGATCGTCGAAATCGTTAGAATTAACGGTCGTTGCATTGCCGCTGATGACGGCTACATTGCATTCGAATGCGCACCTTGTCTTATCAATTTTATGATTATTATAAATATATTGTCATTGGTATACTGAAACTAAATCGGTTGAATTAATTTGAATTGAATATTTCACGAAAAAGGTACAGTTGTGCCTCTCGTAATATTATTGAAATATTTTAATATTTGTCAGACAGATTCACCGAGCTATTACTTTACACAAATGTTCCTTAACTATTTCAATTTACGCCAGCAATAAATTATATGCGAAGACGACCGCTAGTTTTCCCTCGTAGTATTTGCGTAATTATTTATCCGGTCACGAATAAGCATATGTATACCTATTGAATTACCACAATATGACTTAATCCAAGAAATCACAGTCATACAAGGGGGATTTAAACCATTTAAGGATATTCAAAGAGCGGAGAGTAGCCCTGCCTTTAAGCGATTCACTACTTAATGTTACATCCATACACGTGTCTATAAAGGTTCTTCGCTCTCTCAATTGGGAATTCTCCTTTTAACAATGGTACGCCCGTAAACGCAGGCGTAGTACCTCAATCGTGTTGTGACGTGACATACATAAAATACTATCCTCTCGCTATCCTCTCTTCACTTCTTCGACTCATGCCGCAAGCTGTGAAGATCCCACGCTCGTTCGAATGTTTGAAGGGTGCGGCGGATGAGAAAAGAGAAAGGAAAATCGGCACTCAACAGCGGAAGAGAGCGAGGAAGAGGAAGAAGACAAGCGGTGTCAGATAACGTCGTCTCTATCTCACGTAGGAATCATGCGACTAACGTGAGAACCGTTTAGTATCTGTGGAGATTTCAACACCCGTAGAGCACAAATTCGAGATTTTGCGGTCAAAGGAGGTTTTAATGCCCATAATTTTCCTCCCCCGATGAATGTGGTGCGGAAAGCTATTATAAAGGAATTATTAATCAACACGTGATATTATCTCCTTTAATTTCGTAGAAAGAATGGGCATTTCATTTTAGAAATGGTGCCCAATTAAAGCTCTTCGAGGAAGGTGTTGAGAAATAAATTGTGAGAAATAAAGGATGATTATTTAAAATAAAATTGTCAAATGGATTTTCATACATTACACAAATACCATTTTATTCAAATCACCACATTTCGTAACGTTTATATTCATGGTTAAGAAATACGATAAGAAAGTTTAATGTTGATTTATCATCAAGTCAATATATTTATAGAACGAATATGGATTATATTATAAGAAACACATATTGACGAACAGCCGACTGCTAATTCAGCTGATGAGCGAATGCCGAAGAAACGAAACAGTCGATGAGAAATATATGCTGGATCAGTCGGGCCAATGGTTAGAAAGGTATTTTAAAGAGGCACGTAGGCAGCATTACGACAATGCTGACATTGAAGTCCAGGAGCGCCTCATCCTAGATTCAATGGAACGCGTCCAGAAAGCGAGTTCAATGATGGCAAACGTGTTCTCGGAAAAATAATGCGTTGGGCATTTTCCCACGCGTGATCCTCTAATGAAACTTTCATTTAAATTTCTCTGCCAATCAGTAAACATTTTTCTAATCCCTTTCGTGTTTATTCTTTACGATAATCTGAGTCGTCGTCGTATCATTGCCTTGTATTCTAGTTAATAAAAGTTTGAGAGTAAAAGTAATCGCTTTATTCCAAATTCCTTTCAAGTGACGATATTCACTTTACATTCGCATTCTCTGCACGAAAGTTTATTATCATTGCTATTAACAGCTTTCTTTCTTTCGGTCTGCGCTTGGTATATTCCCATCCAAAATTCTAGCTAACAGTGACAGTTAATTAGACGCAATTTATCTATAAATCGTACTTTTTAATCAGCGCCAACAATTCTTTTTTATTACCCAGAAGAGCATTAAAACTGGTGTAAGAATTCTGTGTAAGTTGTATTCATAATCCCCCAAACAATCTGTTGTCCAATTTTATTTTAAAAAACCTCATTTAATTTAATTCCATTACGAATTTCTATCTCACTCATCGACTTAATTGGTCATTGAAATGGAGCTTAATGATCGCAAAAAACCTCATAGCTGAAAAGAAAAGAATAAGAGTATTGCGTCGAGAGGTCCTCATTAATTTTTATCTTCTTTACGAATCGAGCAGAAATTCCGAATGTCATTCCGTTAGATGCAAAAAAAAGATAGCTGGACGCGGATCGAACGATTCGTATGAAAAAATAAGGATCGGAGAGGAGCGATTTTCGGAATACATTATCCACAGCCTTCGCGTTCGCCGAATTTGAATACAAAATAAGCACTCTCCCGATGATTTGCGGCACACAAATATGTACGATTTCCATGCCATCCAGATGGAAGGAAAGTATCGATGAAGCAGGAAATGAATTAATACGGATCACGGGATCTCATCGCTCTGGTCTTCTGTTGGCCTTGTCCCACACCCTAGCCGCTGAGCGACGGAATCTCGCTTCCATTGAGGGACGACCCTCTCTCCCCCCTCCCCTTTCCACCCCCTCTTTACGCGCCCTTTTGCTCCTCGAACCACTCCTCCTTTCTTCCTCTCTTCCCAGCTGGCCTTCGACCCGAGAAGCTAGTACTTATCGGGACCTTTACGGGATAGAAATTCCACGCTCACTCACTCGTCCTTTAACGTACTTCTGAACAACCACTACCTAAAACTATCGTTCAATTACTGTAATAAAATGCATACGTGCGCCTATGTGTTGTGTGTTTCTAGCAGAAAGTTTCACCGACTGGTTGTCGGTGGCTATGGATATGCTAAGTGAGACAGAGCGTTACGAAAGTAACAAGCATAACCTACGAAGAGTTTGTATTTTTTTAAATGTGATAATTCAGTGAGATATAACGTAACTGCATATGGGTTTCTCAGGAAAAAATTTTTACAACAAACAAATGTTACGTAATTTTCAGAATATTGGGTGATGACACCGAGCGACGAAATTATGGCTTTTTCGTGAATATTTTACATTGATGTTAATTATTGACAAAAAAAAGATTTAATGAAGGAGGGAAGTTTAGTCTATCCTTTGATGCAAACCTTTTTGTAATTTTACATCCTTATTACTGCGAATTTATGCGTTTGTTTTAAATGAAATTTTATTTGTAATTATTATACATACTAGCTTTCCAGCTTTCGTTCCGTCCTCTTTCTTGAATCCATTTTCTTTTTCATCTCTTCTCAATTTGCCTTCCTCTTCCTCTCTCTCTCTCTTTCTTTCCTCTCATATAGTTCTCTCACTGGTCTCCATTAATTTTTCTCTCGTTATTTTTTAACCCCTTATCTTCTTTCACCCAAAAGAAAATCATTACTCCGTAACATATATTACTGGGCATTATTACGTGCAACTCCCGCACCGGGGTTTATTATCACGTTTCCTTCGTTGACGAATATGCATCGGAAAGAAAAAGTTCAGTCCAATCCTCAATATTAAGAGACGAAGCCGGAATCGTCAATACTTTTAATATAGCTCCATTTAAACGCATAGGAATGACTAAAAAACATCGAACTATCAAAATTCGCGTTACATGTTTGAAATACTGCGCTTTGCTTGTGCATCTACTGAAGGGTGCGCTTCTTCATGGTTAATTCTTAGAAGAATGAGAAATATATATTTTTTTAACAAACACAAAATACCTCCTGAAAATATTTCATATCCATATTTTTATCCCATGTTAGTCGCCTTGATTGAAACCTCTCTTTCCCAATTTTATACATCAACTCCTTATTAATCCACTTCTTCGTCCTAATTATTTTTTTAATGTCCCTATCCACACGCTATAAACCTAGAAATCTTCTACTTTAGGCACCACCTCTTTTGGATGCGCGTCAATTAGCCAATTCCCGAGATACGCATTTCACAAACGACGCGAACGAGACCATTCCAAGGTTATTTTTTCTCCAGAAATTTCTCACAATCTTTCACTCCCATCTTCTCTTCCCTTGATCTAAATTATACTCCCTTATAATGCCACCACCGGTGTCGGTCGGAGAAAGAGAGCAAACCAACCGCCTCCTTAAAAAGAAAAAAAAGCTTTGAAATCACTTCGACGACATGGCGAGGGGTAATATACTGGCTTAGACAGCCTTAAGAGCTTGGATACCTTAGAAACAATGACTGTGTAGGGAAGGGGATTGAAAAGATGATACTTCTTAAGGTCAGCAGTGGAGGAGGAGGGGGGGAGGAGAGGAAGAGGGAGAGAGATCGCCGGAGGGAGGAGGAGGGGCGGGAGAAGGGTGGGAGGAGGAGATTACGCAGCGCGGCGGCGGAAAGTGAAAGGAAGAGGATTATTTCTTGCTCCTCCTCCTCCGCCAACCCACTCCACCTCTTGCCAACCCTTGGGGTTTTACGGAAAGTGGAGGGGAGGAGGAGGTGGTCTGGTGCGGAGGAGGATGGGTGCAGTAGAAAGAGGGTCTTGTGGGGAGGGGGGCGGTGAGGAAGGGGGAGGGGAGTGGATGGTAGCGAGTGCGTGGGACGGACCGCTGCCGCTGCAGATGACCTTCGCCGCGACCACACACAAACACACACACTCTTATACACACACACACGTGTAACGGGTGAAACGGTACTTCTACCATCTTCCTCATCTCCATCCTCGGCGCGCAACACTTTTAACAGTTCTTTCCATCCTCCGTTCTTTCCTCGCCCCGTCATCTTTTTTTTTCACGCGATTCACTCCGTCCTTTTTCCTTTTATACTCTCCTCGTTTTCCCCTCGGGAGAGACGGTAATTTTTACCTTTTGAGCTACGCGTACTAGCTATTTAAATGTTGGTTTGGATTTTTTTAAAGGATATTTTTCGCTCTCTCCGGCCGCTACGGAATCTCGATGACGTGTTTCACGGTGGATTTTAAAAACGGAAAACCGGTCACGTCCCCGACGGTTTTTTATTTCGAAAAATAAAAATGAAATTAAAAAGTTGTAGAATCTTCTACGGGCGAAAACATCTTAATAGTTTTCAGCATTGGTTTCTACGCTGGGTTGCCGCGGCTGATTTTTGGTGGTCCCGCGAAAAAACTGTTTCTTAAAAAAAAAATCAAAGATTTGGATGCGTTGATTGATAAATACGGAACTAATTTATCCTTTAAAAATTGATTATGGTTCAATACCAACAAATGGATGCACTCTAAAGCTGTGATACTCGCATATAAAAATATTTAAAAAATACCTTGTTTCAAGGTTGAGGTGCGGCGAAATTCTGTTTATCTTTGAAAGGGTGCCGCACACACAAAAAAATTGGTTACAACCGTTAAAGTATCCCGTCCAGTGATAGAACAGATATTTAAGAATCGATAAATTTAAGACACGACACTTGAATCGACGGGATTGGATCGTAAATTCAGCAGAGAAAAAAACTGGTAGAGTTCGCTTTAGGTAGATCTCTATCTGTTAAATCATGTTCGTTACATATTAAAACCATTTTATACTAGAATATGGTAGACTAAGGAATAAATCTTTTCCACGTCTCTATTTGCGGATTTAGAATTTATGCGTTCAAATCCCATGTCGAGCGAATTTTATTTTCAAATTAAAGCCGCCGACGATTTGCTTTTAATAAAATTGAGAAAGTCGATTAGAATTCCAACGATACTTCAAAATGCACGCGTATCTGTTCCTATTCGTCCTATCAGTTTTTATATAAGTTCTATTGATTTTTTATAGAGTGCAAACATATACCGCATTCCTGTGAAGATATTAGAGAAAATGGAACACATATATTCCTGACTGCCGCCGCATCGTATACCTTTATTCTATTTAAATTCTTTCAGAACAAAATAAAAATCAGAAAAAGAGTATATTTATTTATTACCTTACCGTAATTCAATCGGAAAGTTGAAAAAAACGAGATAACTCCATATTCCCGACATTCGCAACTGTATCGAACTATAACCTCGATATTATATCGAAAGGGACTATCGATTCGGATACGCTCTACAAACACCATCGCTCCGCATTCCTATATACAGTAATTCCGCACTCGCCAGTTTTTCTAAAAAAAAATCTTAAGCCGTGCGAAAAATAAAGAAAACGCTTCCTTCCTCCCTCTCGCTTTCACTTCGATCGGACATTCCCTTCTCTATCTTACGATACCAACCAATCAGCGCCCGTCCGCAAACTTTCCATCCGTCACATCCTCTCCCCCGACCCCAACCTCCACCCTCTCTCGCATTCCCTCAAACCACGTCGTCGTACATTATCCGTCGGACTCATCAGTTCCTTTTCGCAACTTTTGATTTCCACATCCTCGAATTTTTTTATTAAGATAAAATAATCTCGAACGCCTTACCGGTTGCTACACGACTACTCCCGAGATGGGAGAAGGCCGCCACTTCCGCCCTTTAGTCTAGATAGGACAAGAGAGGGAAACGTGTAGAGAAATGCCGGAAATAGATACGCGGCGGAATCCATTTATTAGAGAAATACTTGTTATTGGTAACCACATTGTTGGCGACGGGCGAAAAATCTCTCTTTTGCTTTCACTTTTAAAATAAAAAATGATCTAATTCTGTTCGAATGATAAAAAAATGGCGTTATCGCTGGTGGATCGGTGCGCAGATTGTACGGTTTTACGCACGTTTCATGGGTTTATAACGTTAATATTCTCGATGCGAAATATTTCTGCCGTGTAACTTCGATTATTGCGCACGTCACTGGGGCCTACAGAGGAAAATTTCGCCAACTATTTTCTTTTTAAGGGCAAGAGGGAAAATCATTAGAAAAGAATAAAAGACTTTCACGACTAAGCATTAGCCGTTAACTCTTATGTATCCTTGAACAAACGGCATTCAAGTCATGATTAAGAAGGGATTACGGATCTGTTGAAATATATAATGAGTTTAGGCGTGGATGACAAAGCAGCGAAAGACCGTCAGCAAAATTTGGTGTTGATTGTAAAAGAAAAAGGGCAACGAGAGAATAAGACGGTAAACACAGGAAGATTTCTTGATGAAATAATAAACATCCTTTTGATTGATGTAAGTATGACGCAAACACGGTATAAGCTGGATGACTGGCGCATTAGGGATTTTTTTAGAAAACGAACGCTTCTCATTAAACGATGGCATTAGATGTATGTTAATGAGGAAAATAAAGCGACAAAAATTTTCTCAGCTGAATTTGAACAGTTCCCCCGGATGTTTAATGCCATAAGTCATCAAGCTCTTTTACAGCTGTAGTTTTCGTAATAACGATTTGTACGTTTATAATCGGAAATAATCATGGCTAAGAAAAAATAATAAACTCAATAAACCATGTCCGTAAATTCTTGGCTAATGTAAAATATATCATACTAGACAAGGAAGACGCGGCTTACGTCACAAAAGATCCTAACCTTATATGTAATTTTAGATGTAATCAAGGGGTCGTTAACATAAAACTTCATATTGAGCTAATAAGCATAAAATAATTTAATACCTATTTTAATGACCTCTGCTTATCGATGTACTTGGCGAAAATTTATAAAAACTTTCGTCCGTAACGAAGACCAAACGTTCTCTAAAATCAAGAGCAAAAGTTTGATGTAAATTACTTGAACAAACATAAATTTTTATTTTGCCTAAATTATTTCTTGAAAACGGAAGACTGAAATTCGAAAAACGCAACACAAATTTTATTTAACCCCCATTGCCTCCAGTAAGTTGAAATAATTATTCGCAAAATAAAACACATTCAAAGATGTTTTGGTAGCACATTAGAACAGAAATATAACTATATAAATATATATGGCTTCGTTTCTGCCGAAGGCTCTATTAGGAAATTGTGAGAGGTGTAAAATTCCTAGTTCTATCGTAAGTTGAAATAATTATTCGCAAAATAAAACACATTCAAAGATGTTTTGGTAGCACATTAGAACAGAAATATAACTATATAAATATATATGGCTTCGTTTCTGCCGAAGGCTCTATTAGGAAATTGTGAGAGGTGTAAAATTCCTAGTTCTATCGTAAGTTGAAATAATTATTCGCAAAATAAAACACATTCAAAGATGTTTTGGTAGCACATTAGAACAGAAATATAACTATATAAATATATATGGCTTCGTTTCTGCCAAAGGCTCTATTAGGAAATTGTGAGAGGTGTAAAATTCCTAGTTCTATCGTTCATACGAATCCGTTTCCACTGTTGTCTCCGTGTGTCACACGCCTTAACCTTTCCTCTCCGATGACCTCGATCTAGTAAAATATGAGTTGACGCTCAAGTGAGAATGATGCTCAAAGCGCCAGCGGGAAAAACCGTTTCCTAAGTCTTCCTTCGTCGTGAAGGGAATAGCGAGATAGAGAAAGCAAAATACTGAGAATGTAATAGGCGTGAGAATGGAGTCAGAGAGAAAGGCAGGGAGGTATATTATATCAAAGAAAATTAACAGATGAGAGAAAAGGCATGAGAGATATGAATGACATCGCGATGAGGGAAGAAAGGCAAGAAAACATAAGAGTAGGTTAACCCAGAGAAGGTTAAGAAAACATTGAGAGAGAGAAAGAGAGAAAGTTCGATAAAGAACTATCGAACTCACCTTATGGCTGAAATAAAACTGAAAAACTATAGTTCTCCAAAAGGAGGCAAAATGTTAGGAGACCCAGATGTTCATCTGGACTACAGACAAACCATCATCATCGGTTATTCGCAGATAGCGTACTCTAAAAAAATCAACAAATGGTCGGAAATTGCCATTTTCTACTTCAAAGATGAATTTTTGTGGGATATTGATCGTCTAAATCTCGTCTGAAATCTTCAACGTTGTTTGGATGTGGTGTCGAGCACTGAAAAGACGCCGTCTACGCGTATTACTCACGTCATTGGGAAATATTAAAATTTTTCCTAGCATTCCTTTTTGAAATAAAGAGATGTAAAGGGTGACTATGAGAGGAGAATATACCGCCGGTGAATCACCTATGATGACGGATGCTTTGCAGCGTGACTCCGTATTAAAAAAATACATTTTCCTTGCTCTCGGAGGGAAATCGTTCTTCAAGGGATAGAGAGGGGAGAACAAAGCAATAGAGATAGGGAATTGGGGTGATAACAGGGAGAGAGGGCGAGGAAAAGAAGACGGAGTAAAATGGAAAGATAGAGAAAGCGGAAGATAGAGAAAGATGAAGGCGGAAGATGAGAAAAAGCAAGAAAAAAAGATGAAGGAAGAAAGAGAAAATAAAAGGAAGTATGGGACTGAGGGAAGTGCAAGGGATAAAGCGGTCGGAAAGAGGAAAGGAATAGAGAGATATAGGAAAAAAGGCAAAATAGCAATCGGGAAAAGGAGAGGAAAATTGAGAAAAAAGTACCGAAGTGACAAAAATGAGAGAGAGAGAGAGAGAGATAGAATTCAGCTGGATGTCTTAGAACGAGTGGGAGAGGATGAGAAAGCGGGTTTTGAAAGAGGTAAAACGGGAGTTTAGAAGATCCAGTGGCAAAGAAGAGACTTAACGACCGCCCCTTTGGACGGCGAGAAACGCTGCACGAATGAGGAGGCGGAATTGATAAGAAAAAGCTCTCTCACTTCTTGTTCTTCTCCTCCTGGAGGTCGGGGGAGTGTGGGCAACGGGAAAAAAAGAAAAGAGGGGAGGCGGAGGGTGGAAAGAGGTAAGGAAAGGTCAGAGGAGCACGTATGCCCACCTATCTCTCTCAAGAGTCGCGAGTAGCGTGAGAGGAGGCGAAGAGGAAATAAAAAAAGGAGGACGATCCGCGGGGCGCGAGAGGAGGAGAAAACCGTCGTCGGAGGCCACGGGAGGGCCCAAAAAGGGAGAGTGGGAGGGTCCGAGAGGAAGGGAGGAAATATTTACGGCATTTATTCGTGCGGCTCTCGGCGTGCTTGTTGAAATGGTAATACGGTAGCGAAGGGATGGCGTCATACGACGTCATTTTATCGACGTCTCATCCGTTCTTGAAATTATTTGGCCTATTTTTTTTTACCTAAACGGTCTAAAATAGAAACGCGACACAATTATAATCTAAATTTAGAATGCTCTACTCCTATTCCTTTAAAACTATCAGCGTTAAAATAATCTATTTAGTGCATACGTCCCTACGATGTATCGTCGCCTAAACGAATGTTCTAAAAGAGAAAGTTTGCTAATTTTTAACGTGGGAGATAAAATTGAATTCTAGAATACTTCCAGAGAGATCGTATGCTTTATTCTATTTTCCTGTTGAGCTTCTACATATCTTTAATGATTACCACCAAGAAGCATTTTCTTGCCGATAATCAAAACTCGTGTTTACAGCGCTGTTGTAGCAATATTATGGCACCCGTCGTAAGAATTTTTAAGGCGGGTAGCGATAAAAACCAAAATTTACCGACCCCGAGTCATATTATGGAGGCATTATTCGATTTTTCCCCATCCGAGATCCCAAAAAAAACACAACTGGACCAAAAATAAACTTGATACCCTTAATTCTTTCATTAAAATACTCGCCGTCCTATATTATGAGGAAACTACATCGGCGCCTCCTCCGGCGAAATTTTGAACATAAACAACCAATACATCTTCGGTATGACATTTTAAAACGGAAGATAAATTAATTTGCGAGGAAAATGGGTCAATAACTTGCATTGGGGTTTCGCGCTCTTTGGTTTGACCTCCTAATCTGACAGGACTTCCAGAGGCGCACGACTCGAGAGCGGCGAAATTGCCGAGAGAGTGATCTAAGCCGGTGCTCCTCTCAACCTGCGGTACGCGGATCGTAACCGGATCGCGACAACACCTCCATTGCATAAGGACGAGCGAATCGTTTTGTAACTACAGCGTGACTGTTTACAATTCGACCGTCCCTTATTTTCCGTTAAAGATCCGACCGTTTATCGATTTCTAATTAGTCTTTTATCCTTTCTGATATCCTAGAAAAGGTACTACTTATTAAACGTAGGGAAAAATTGCGATTAAGTGGGACTAATCTAGCCTTTGAAGTTATAGTGTGTAAGCCATCCCCGAAATTCTATTCTGATATTTGTATAACCATATGGTAATATATGGCCACTAGATCTTATGTGCACAATCCTTAAGGATGAAAATTATTTTGAGTTAAATATAGGTACCATGTTTACAGCATTACAGCATTTCAATCGATTTTGTAAGCTCGCCAGAGCGTTTTCGAATTCTTTCGCGGTCAGCTATGTAAAAAAATTGTTCATTTCGGCTGAGAGGCTTATCAATATCTTATCAATCAAGTTATTGTTTTTTATTAAATAATTCAAGGCGCAAGTACTCAGAGATTTGCGGAAGTTGTTTTTAAACTCAATTACAAGTTTCAATGTTTAAAGAAGGTCGAAGATCTATTACCATTTTCCTTCGCATCTCAAAAAAATGGAATTATTTCATATTTAGATAAGCCATTTTCAGCCATTTATTATCCGCAATTTATGATATTTATGAAGTTCTTCGTTCAAAGTACGCCTTACTATTCCAGGGCCGGGTTCTTCAAGGATTGAGAACCGCTAGATCTAAGAAACATCGCTGACGTTTCCGTTACAAAAGGTGAACCGCTCTCTTTTTCTTCATAGATCGCCCATTTAATATCGAGACTTTGAAAAAAAAAAGACTTAACCGGAGCGCTCGAGCTTTACAGTCAGAAAGCGTTTATGTGAATAAGTTTCTGAACAGTGGCGATGAATTTATAGGGGAAAACCACACTGGGCATTTACGGTTTGCTGGCTACGAAAGAATTTCGCACTTCGGTTTGCTCCGCGAAAACGGTCAAGTGCTGAAAATCGGCGAGCTTTTCGCGTGGAAATAATGAGGGAAGAATTGTCTGGCTCCTACGTCTTCTGTCCCAATTAAATTAATTATTTCTGTTCGTTAGAATTATTTGTGAGAGAAAGTGAAAACAAATCATAATCGAAAATTTTGGGGATACTATTCGACGCCCAGGAGAGAAGTAGGCGGATTCATGGTTTATTTCCTTTCAATACTCACCTTGAGTAATATATTTTGTACAATACGTATTGTATGTGTGTATATAGTTAAAAAATAAGTTTTCACGTAAAACCACAGGGATTAACCATTTGGAATAGTTTTAAAAAAGTTTCTCCGATAACAATAAAAAGATTGGGTGAACAAGTAGCGCATTTCGTCTAAAAAGCAGTCGTCATTATTTGCGGTTCGCTATTAAGAAACGTAGTTTAAATTCTGATTTACTCATAAGGTCATCTAAAAACATCTTCCTTGCTTGTGATCAAAATTTATATCCTAACCATCAATTTGTTGTATTAAGCAGATATTTGAGATGGCATGGGAGTATGACGAGTATTTCCTTTATTCATTGCTTTGATTTCGCTCGAAACTAATAATCCTTATCTTATAATACATTAGCATTTACGGTTCAAACAACTATATACGTCTTCTAAAGGTGTCTCCATCCGGCATATAAATCGTTACAAAACTCAAACGATATACATCTTCTTCCATCCCATTTTCTCGAAGCGACTATTCAATGGAACAGAAACCTTTTATCAATTAACTCTGAAGATGAATCGTCACAGAGGAAGAATAGTTTCCACCACAATGGTGCGTGTCGGATGCGGAGAGAATGCGAAGGCTTCGGGGGGGCGGGAGGGGGAGTTCTTCTCTATTTCTTTTTTGCTCCCTTCTCATAACGTCCACTCAACGGATGAGCGAGCGACTTTCCCATTCTTCTAAGAACGGCGTCGCGTCCTTGCGGGGAAGGACCGTAGGTGTACAGAAGCGGATCCGAATATAGTGACGTGAGTCAGAACCTCCCGAAACCTTTACCGAAAAACACCTCCGGTAGGTAATTGGGAATGCCAGGGTGAGATGGAGGCGGGAATGCGAGAGAGAGATAGAGAGAGGAGACTTATGGAAAAGTTTCGTGGGAGAAAGGAAAGAGGGGAAGGAGAGCTTCGTTCTACAGGCCTAGGAGCGAGTTAGTAATTGCGTCACGTTCTTTCCATGCGAATACATGCCGAAGAAAATAAGATCGTAACGGGGAGGTCCGTGATGGCCGTTGTTGTAGCGAGAGGCATCGTCACGATTTCACGGATGGCGTGGCGTTGCATTTCCCTCCCCCTTTAGGAGTAATAATCCTTCGGAAAAATTATCAAGGTGGTTACGTTCGGATGTAGTCTTTTATGAAGCGCCGCGACGGGGATATATTGGAGGGATCCGTTTCGTTCGAGGTTAAAGCGAGTGAGGGGGAAAAAAGGTTAGATTTGCTTGCTTTATTCTTCTTCTTCTTTTTTAGTTCGTCCGCGATGTTCCGGAGGAACTTGATGAAAGGTTTTTTGATTAAAGGCCTCCCTGTTTTTTTGTGCCCTGAGATAAAAATTGATTTTTGCAATTACGTCTCGTGCGTGACACCGCGCACGCTACGAAGGACGATTTGAAGTCGAGGATTATAATCACCAAACTTACTTCTCATCGTAACCGCGAACCTCTTTTTTAAAAAAAAATATGCATGACGAAACACGGTATTTTTCAATGCGTTTCCTTTGAAATTATCATTAAGGTAATCTTTTAGCAATATGAAAATGGAGGAAATGTTCGGAGATCCGAAATGCAAGAAGCGAAAAATAACGCGCAGTAGAAATGAGAAAATCAGGATATTATGGCACGCTAGACGATATCACCAAACTCTTTATATATACATGATTCCAAAGTAAAAAATGTCCTCTTCGATACTTTTTCTTCGACACCACTTTTGTCTTTCATCTATCTCCGTTCCTAGCTCACTAATTTCTCTCTTCTAATCGTATTCTTTCGCTTTCTCCTTTCTTCAGTCATTCCTCTATATTCTTTTCTATCCTTTCATCTTTCCTACCATATACCGCTTTTACTTGTATTCGAATTCTTTATTTCATTTTTACTTTCCCTTACTCCAATGCATTATTATTCTCAAACCCCCTTCAACTTTTCCTTTCGCATTTTGTGGCATTATGTACCATGTTCTCTATCTCCCTCTAGCCATCTCTGTTTGCCTTTTTCGTCCTCCTATGTTGCCATCTCACAGGGTTTCATCCGAAACCTCCAGGTTTACGATACGGTCCTAGGGTTTCACTTAGGAAATCTTCATTTAAAAACTTATCAGATGCCCATGCAAAGAGTTATTGTAGATGCTGGACAACATACAGATGAATGGACGTAATTCAAGAGGAAATACAGTCAAATTACAACTCTCCTCTATACAATGAATTGTGAATCTCGTTGCTCTAACTTCGTAAAATTTACAAGCTACCCGGAAATAGAATATTTTCCGAAACAAACAAAAAAAAACTAACGGAAGATTAAATGAGTCGTTTTATTTTTATAACGAACGACATTTATGTAATATTTAATAACTTAAAGTTTGTTTTACAAAGTTTGTGAAGTGTATGTGTCAGTATACATATTACGAATAACGATTTTCATATATTTTTTCTTTTCAAAACCTTCGGATTGTAATTTAGTTCGAGGTGGCAACCATGTATGTTCTCCCCTTGTTTTCCTCCTTCACTAAACCATTACCTTTACCCCAGCGTGTCCTCGAATCCAAAGCCCTTACCTGTTACAATTAATATCGGGCATATTTCACCCCTCAACCTATCCCTACCGTTGTCGTGGCGCATTCCGCTCCCTAACAACGGGGCGATGGACATAATTGGCAATGTGCGCCAGGCGAGGAAAACGGCGGAGTAAAATATGGCCATGAATGCCGGTTGTTAGGTTCGCTTACACTATAAATGTAGAACGGGGTTTTGTAATCGTCGTGAGAGAAGGTGGCTAGACGTGGAAGAAATTCAGGCTACGGGTTTCGCTCCGAAGCCATTATTTATCGTAACACCTAACTCCTCGAGAAAGGAAACAAATGTAGCCAAAGGTTGATACTGTCAGATTTATTCCGTCGGGATCACGCATTCGACATCACAAAAAATTAATATAAAAAAACGCCTCTTTCGTGTAAACTGATTAACATTTCCCGCTCGATATTCCCTATGTCCTAGAATGTACTAGGATTTTATCCAACGACTCCCTACTCTTCGAAAAAGAATAAAGGACATAAAAAAATTTCCGGTAACACATATCTTTCGAGTGGAAAGGTATTAATCTGTCGCTTTTCTGGAATAATAACGAAAGCTTTTATATATATATATATATATATATATATATAAAACTAGGAATTCTCTCAAGAACGAGGAATTCGCTTAAAACTGCTCCTTCAGTTCAATTCCAAGATTGGGAATGGAATTCCAGGGCGAGAGGGAGCTGACGGTTGGCTGTCTCGTTGCCATGGGGAACCGCAGCGTTTCCAATAGAAGTTGAGGAAGTGGAAAATCGGAGCGTTTGAGAAAGAGAGAGAGAGAGAGAAAATCACTTCAATTGGATTGTGCGACACGTTGTTCTCCTTTGCTGGGTGGGTAGAGTTGGAAAAGGGAGCGGAGTGGAAAACGGGGAGGGAAAAAGGGGTACTTTGGGGCGTTTGGAGATACGTGAGAAAATCTACAGAATTCGGAGGATCCATTCTAGATAATTTCTCAGAACGATCTCTATGGAAATTGGAACTAAGAAATTCGCGTGTATACGGAGAAAAAAAATTCGACGTCTATAATACACTTATTACGTGGATTGTTATCGTCATGTTACTACCATCTGTCCTTAAATAGCTACGCTCGAAAACTACTAGGATAATCATTGATGTATCATTTTACAACCATAACTAATGAGCTCGATAAGAAAAGAGTTATATTTAACACCTTTTCGGCCATATTCTTACATAAAGTAGACATAAAGATATATTGTGTGCCGAGCACACGCAAATAATGTACCATCATATTTATATTTATTTATTTACGTGCCATTATATTTATTATTTATATTTATAACCTTTTCGGCCATATTCTTACATAAGGTAGACATAAATATTTATTGTGTGCCGAGCACACGCAAATAGAGTGTCATTCATTTTTCGTCAATGGTCTTTCCACGGATTACTTTTCGCAGTTTATTCTCTTTAACTAGGAAGAATTGTTTCCGGCTCTTAGATATTTTGCTATATTATCCTGGAATGTACACCATTCCTTCGACTAGTTGTTTCTTCGTTAGAAGAATGAGCACTTGAAAAAATAAATACTTAAGCGACCGTTATGGCAATTGGAAATACCTAAGATAAGTACTCAGTTTTCAAGTTCTCGTTCATTCATTTGTTTTCAACCATAAGACGGGCTCGATAATTCTCTACTGAATTCATAGGAATTGGCAAACAAAATAGACGAATTAAGCTAAATTGTGCCGAAATACGTAAATATAACCACTCGAAAATAATACATAATGTTTAGGTGTCTGCAAGTAGGCAGGAAGAATCCTTATTTTTTTATCGGAGAAAATGAGTCAGCAGATGATAACGCACTCCACGACGTAGGATATATTTTTTATTATAATTACCACTGAATTATTGGGAATATAATAATCAATTAGAGTATTTTAAAAGAATTGGCCCAGTAGCTATGAAATATGTTAAAATTCAATTTAAGAAAGTTTACGCGAGAATAAAATATAGTCATTATTTTACCAATCATTAGAAACCAATAATATATTTATTGCCAAAAACCAGGAATGATACCTATTTTAAAAATTTTTATTTATAGCCATGTACACGAAAAAGAAAACATTTACATTAAACCATAATACGAAAAAAATAGGACTGACATATGAAATGACAAATACGAAGGGAAGCGAAAATACAGAAAAAAATAAGAGAAGAAAGTACATTTAAAAATATTTAATTGAAAATTTGCAGGAGGAAAACTTCCCCATAACTATTTAGCATCGTCATACTAAAACCACGCAGGCTGAAAACACACACGGACAGATGACGCTCAAGTGGATATTATTAGCATAAAATTGTCCGCATGGAAATTGTTTTGATGTCGCGGTACCTATTCCACAAAATATAACTTGCCTAATAAATTTAGGTTTTAAGGTGAGAAGGAGAAAGTCGAGAATGAATGGGCGCGTTATAAAAATTTCTCCTTTGAACAAACACCCGGCTGGTACGGACGTGTGAAAAACATGAGCAAACGCGCGAACAAACGCAAATATCGAAGATTTAACGGTAGAAATCCATCTGTAAAAATAAAACCCGCCGACAGACAACCCGGTGATAATCACACGATAAAAAGGTGGACAAATATAAACATCGAGCGCACAAACAAAAGAAACGTGAACTTTGTGTCACGGGTAAACAGTCGTTTCACAAGACACGAGCTTTAACGAGGTAAACGAGCTTGAAAGAGATGTTCTTATCTGAAATGTACTTACTAGTAAGAAAATAAGAACTTGATGGACTCAGAGGGTAGATAAGGCGAATTTGCCGATAAAATATGCAGCAAATATTCGCTATAACTAGCTTTAATAATAATGATTTATTAACGTACAAATTTTTATTGCTTAACCTACCTAGTGACTTTAAGCAATAAATAACACGAGCAAATACTTTAGCGAATAAACGGAATGCTAAAAACAAAAAGTATCCATTCTCTAAAATCACCGATTTCTTCTTGAAACGTGTGTTTATTTTTGTCGTTATTTTCGCGGGAGACTCTAAGTATCCTCAAGCAGGGGGATACAATATTTTAGTGGCATTCGTAGTTTTTGAGCGATTCGGCAGGTATGACAAATTTATTTAAGAGATAACGTGTTATTATAAATGGGTAAATAAAGTCTTTAGGATTGTTTAGCGTTAAAACTTCATCGTATGCCATAATATTAATTAACAAATATAAAATTTCATATATAATTTCCTGTATTAAATATCACAGATTATCACGTGAGAGTTAAGCTGTCGATAGGTTGCCATAGGGAAACTAGGATACATACCTACGTATTGAAGAAAATAGAGATTATTTGTTTTGCGGGTTGTATAAGATTAAGGATACTGACTTAAACGGTCTCTCGTGCATTCGTTTATATTATGATGGATATCAATCACGACAAAAAGTTGTTTCAAAAGAAAACTTACTTTAATCAGCAATAACATTCGTTCCTAAGTTGCCATGTTATTTTAAGCGATCGTCAAATTTAATATAGCGGTTTTTTTATCTATCATTATTATATAGATACTTGCACCTCGTTGCATTTTCGAGCGAACAACAATAAATACGGTATCGATCTGCTTGTAATCAGGTCCCTGAGGCTCATTTGCTTGGGCGCGCAACGAATCAGGAAACTGGAGCGGAAAACGCGAAAGGAAAATGTTTTTTTTTCCTCCCTCCCTCTCTCCCTCGATAACATGTCCAACTTGAGGAGATTCCATTCCAAATCGCATCGGAATGCAGGGAAATTCATGAATAGTAGGGGGCGGTGAAGGGGATCGGGAGGAAGGGGAGGGGGAGAGGGACGGCGATTTTGAGCTTTCACTCGCATGCCTCCTCCCTACTCTCCTCACCCTCTCTCCTCTTCCCACTCCCTCCTCCCCCTCCCCCTCCCCCTCAATCCCTCCTCCCTCTCCCCCTCAATCCCTCCTCCCTCCCACTCAGTATGTCGCGTCTCTCATTTATTTCCTCTCATCCTTTCATCTAATCCTCCTATGTCTACGCATTCTTCTTCTTTTCGCTAACACTCACGACACTTAAAAAAAGAATCTCTGCAGATGATCGCACCTTTTTGGGCGCGTTTCGCTTCCAGCGTGAGCGCCTATTATCGTCGGTCTGCTCTTTTGTCCGTCCGTCCGTCTGTCCGTCCGTCCGTCCGTCTGTCCGTCCGTCCGTCCGTCTGTCCGTCCGTCCGCATGTTCGTTCTCGGCTTCTACAGAGCGGATTTTCATGAAATTTGATATTAATGACTTACAATCAAACATAATAAGAAAATCGCACAAATGAATCACGTACGCCAATCAGGTGTATCACTTTACTGGTGACAAAAAATGAAATTTTCGTCATATCTCGTAAAGTATTGCTCATATCAAAATATTTTTCAAATAAAAGTTGTAGAACAGGTAAAGAAGAGTATTTCCTTTCCTATACATTTTTATCGTAGGAGTAGCCGTTATCGAGAAAAATCAAACTAAAATGTCTTAATTCTAGTTAAACAGAAATTTTCTTGCATGGTTACTTCTTCATTGTTGCTAACATAAACAATCTCACAAAAATACGTTTAATTTCCTTACGTGTGCATGTAATATTATTAAATAGGAAGGAAATGGATTATTTATGATGGAGTAAAGAATTTTAAAACACTATTTCCCTTACGTACAGGTATATAATTTCTTTCTAATACTCCATTGCACGAAACGCACCCATTTGTGATACGTTGTACGCTTTCCTAACTTGTTTTTTAAATCGCATAAACTACTCTCACTCGCGGGGAAAATGAATCACGGCGCCTCTTCCTTTCCTAAAACCTAATCAACGCGCTTTTCCCTATGCTCCAAGTTAACAACCGACGATCGACGAACTATTTTTGTCCTCTTTAAAAAAAATTCGAATCGTAAATTATAACGCGCGGCCTATATAATTGGAAGATAAAACACTCTCCTAATTGGCACAATTATGATTTATCGATTGCTGTCAGCTGGAGAACAAGTGAGGAGGGCGGAAATCGATCGTAAAAATGGTACGTCGAAACTAAATTCAAGCTGTTTTGTTTATTTTGCGAGACGAAAGTTCTGCTGCAATGGTTAACTTTTTTTCATCGAATAAAATATACGATCGTAATTGCGTTTTATTGAATCTTTCTAGAACACTCTGAAGTAATTCATGCACCGCCACGCGCTCGAAGTTTATTTTTTTCCTATCCAAAATGGAACAGGAAGACGATTCGAAGTCGGATGAATCGCTCCAGGTAACACGCGTTGCTTAAAATAAGCCACGACCAATCTGCAAGGCAGAGATTAAGAATCTAATTTCGAGCACAATGCAAAGATGTTATTTAAGAAAGCGAGACGGAGGTTTGAATGGATTTATTTTCTTCGGATTACTTTAAGTAATGTTAATTTTTTCGTCCATGTGGGAAGCCGATACGGTTCAAGCGGAATGGAAACTCAATTCGATCGGATTAGAATAAAAATATTTCGCTCATCTGCACTCACTGCCACGGAACACGGAAGAAAACCGCTTTCGAAAGGCCGCATCAGTGGTTCAGAAGATGAGACTGGATTTTATGGAACTCATTATGATGTAATCTTTGGTGCAGTAACCCAAATAATGTATTTTAATCATTTTAAGATAACTATTTAGAAGACTTCCGTATTGGAAAACAAACGAAAAAAATATTCGGGTTTAATACGCTTATCAGTTAGGGTTTGATTATTTAACGAACACATTTTTCACACTCTGGAAAATGTTGAATCTTTGGCTCAATTCAAAAAATATATTAACTGATTTCTATTGCTGAAATAAAACTTTAAATAGAACCCCGAATGTGTGTAAAAGGGAAAAAATATATTCGACTATACGAACCAAGTATAGTCTGGTGCAGGGGTACCCAACCTTTTCGACGTGGCGAGCACCAAGTTGTGCCCTAGAATATCGAAAGAGCACCACTACACTTCCGCAAGAGTAGTAATGATAATAAATAAAATCAAATCAACATCAAAGTTATCTTAATGATCTTGAATACGTTTATAAATAAATCAACCGAGATTATTAAATTACTGATCCTAAGAAATGGGATATTAACCTCCGTAGAAGAGCACAGTCAGGCTGTCAAAGAGCACAGCGGTGCTCTCGAGCACCAGGTTGGGAACCCATGGTCTAGTGTCTATAAATCAAAATTTCAACTCCACGAAGAGGATTTTTGTTTCCTGTTCCTTTAATTGAAATTATACAAACCGAGCTATTATTATCTCCCCTTGTTTTGAGTCATATTGGTTCAATTATGCATGTTGTCTGTTTTATCATATTGAAAGCCCTGTTTCTGCGTTTTTCGCAATTTTTGTAGGTTGATCGCTTGGGATTTTCGTCGTTCAGTAAATTAAATATTTCGCCTCAAGCACAAAAATGTTTACAAATAAAAATGCACTCGTAAGTAAAGGAAACTAGATCTCACGGTTCATAAAAACCGCATTCGCACGTTTTGTCGGTATCCGCCTTACTTAAAATAATTACCGATCCTTAATTACCTCTCTCTCTCTCTTTTGACCTCCGTCAAACTTCCTTAATCCAGTATTCTTAGATCGTTGACACCTGAAGAAACGGAAATATCTCTCTCATTCTCTCCATCATTCTCTCTCTCTCTCTCTCTTTTTCTCCCTTTTGGTTTCCGCAACAACGTTTAGCGATTCATCTATCGTTCGTAGGTTTCCCACGCGGTCGACCGCCATGATCACTTTGAAAGTATAGAGAAAAAAACCACACTCGATCGGGTTAAAAGGATTGGCGGCTATGGAGGATAAAAGGCGAACATTTACGAAGATAATGAAGCAAGAATTAGGATTGATTACGTTTATGGAGCCGCCCGGAGAGATTTTTTTTACAAATACAGGCCAAATAAAAGGGACAATTAGCCTTAAGAGAAAGTAGACAGTAGGCAGAGAGAGATGTTTCCTTCCTTTCTACTTCGTTAACTTTATTTACCTTTCTAGATTGAGAAGATTACACAAACCACAGCGTGTTTTTTTTTGCAGTTATAGAAATATATATCATGCTCGATTTGAGCTTTAGGTGTATTACCGTCAATAAATACGTACCAACATGCACACGGATATATTTTTCTCATAAAAGACATACTTCGTAAAGAAAATAACATTAGAGAGTTTACGTAGATGTTTGCGCAGTATATATATTACTTGTTACTTTATCATATAAAGAATATTCAAAAAGATCGCACTACGGTTGGTATCTAATTAATAAATCAGGTAGCTCCGACAACTATAAAAAGGTTAGAAGAAATAATTTGCTCATAAAGAATACTTCATCAGCGGTAAAACTGCTGATTTTGATTTATACTTAACATGCGCAATGAAATCGATCAAAAATTGCTGAAATTATTTCTTCGTAGCTGAAATATATGAATATTTTCTTTTCAGTATTTGTATGCATAGAGGTAAAACTATGTTGTTCATTGATTTCTTTCGTATCTTAACTGGCATATACATTTCAATACCTGTACTACGTATCATTTTCTCTGTTAGAAATACGAAATTGCTTAGTAAATCCGTAGATAGATATGTTTTACCACTAGAAAACTGGTTAAATATGAAATAGATAGTTTTCATTAAACTCGATGGGTCATATGATTACCCAAAGGAAGAATTCACATGACGCATTAAAATCCAAGAAATCATTTATTTAAGGCTTAGATTGCCACACGAATTGTCATAGACTTTTGAAAATAGGTATTATTATGGGTATTCTTTTTTATGATCTGCAAATAAATTATTTATGGCCCTTTGAAACCCAAAGAAAAAACTGGAATTCATGTCGCTTATAAAATATTTCAACTCGTCTAATGTTTGTAACTAAATTTGGTTTCAAGCCGAAGACAAGTTATTTTTTAATCCTGGGATGGGCTTTATTTAATTTTTTTAATGCCGCCTTGGATGTTTGAGAATTAAAAGTTTTCCGGCTTGTCGAAAGACTAAACTAAATAAAAGTCCCCTAAATATTTTCTAAAATGGAAAACGACTTGAAATCGCTTGGATTTCGACACATATACATTCGACATAAATTCCTTCGGGCCTATCACTTTCTTCCGCTTTGAATGGCAGCTAGCACAAACATAAAATCTTTTAACAAACGATTTCTCTGTTTTTCTTTTGAGACGCAGTCGACGAACGGACTTCTATAAGTTTATCCGACGCCGCTAAAGTAGGAATGGCGGAGAAAGTTCTTCGGTCATCTGGAAAGTTGTGTTTACGGCGGACGCGAAGAAGGAAGCGAAGGAAACGCGTCAGTGTGTCTGAAAAAGCGCGCAGCGGAGAGAAAACGCGCGAAATGTCGCGAATTTGGGTTCGGAATGAGGAAAACAGAGGTCGAATAAGGCCTTCCGCGACGGACGCCAAAGGAATAGAATCGAGAGGTTCTTCGAAGGAATACCTATCTTTGTCGAAGATAAGACATGACACGTAACAATTTTCCGTGCGTTACTTAACCCTTTTCCGGAAGAGTCGATCCTCCATTATAATAAAAGAAAGTTTTTCAGCCCGCGCAGAATATGACGTAACAGGAAAAAAAACGTTTTCTTTCGCGTATTCCTTAAACTTTGTTGGCTCTATTCAGGAACAGAATTGAAAGAAAGGAAGCGTGATATTTAGCTCTATAATATATCAAAATTTTAATCAACGGTTCAATCTTGTGTCTTTTCTAGAATGACGTTTGTGGTACCACTACACTTTTTGGAAGGTTAATATCTCTGCCTACTTTTTAATAGTATTTAAACAAGGCTGTTTTTTATTCGAAAGTGATTCAAATTCAGACAAAACAGAGGACAAGGAAATCGCGCTTATCGTATCAAATCCATATAGAATGTTTTATAAGCGTATTTATTGTGTTACTACATAATAAAATATAGAAAAACCTTTAATTAACACAATTGATACTAATTAAAACAAAACGCAATCAGTAACTTCTCATTTTAATATTACTTACTTAGAATTTATGTTGAAGAGGATTTAAAAGAATAAAAATACCCGTGAGGCACATTTGCCGCGATAAATGCCACATTAACCTCTTGAACAGTTTATCGTCTGTGAAATGTACACTCACGGCGAAAACCATCGTAGAAGTATGATATTCCGCAACAATGTTTCCAAATTAACACTTTTAATGGGAAACAAACACATAAATTTTAATCGATAGCAATGACATCTACTTTATTTTGTGATTTTTTTTACTTTTCTTTACGACGCGCTTTTATGGTTACGTAGGTATGGCTTTATTTGAGCGGAAACTATTAGTTACGTCATGGTCGGAACCTGACAAATAATTCCAGCGAATCATCAACTATAAGAACGTAAGGAATGCACTTTCGGCAACGCACTTGGTAAGACGTTATAGTAAAGAGCACTTTTCCCTACGTCACTCAAAACGAAGAAGCGTTCCTTTGGAAATTCCTCCGGAGCCTCTTCAATTGTTTCGGCCAAAGCTCTCACGCTCCCAACAATGGTTGCGAAGGGGTGAAAAGTCGATGAAACGGATAGGTTCCCCCGCCGTTCGTTCATTGAGGGTTAGGGTAAATTATTGCCTGGAGTCGATCGTTCGAACGCAGAACGAGACAAAGAAAGTGGACGAGAGAGAAATTGCGAGGAGAGGTTAAGGTCGTTATTCGTTTGCTAACAAGCGTTCGTTAATTTTTTTAGTAGTGTCTTCCGTGCTAATTAAATACCTCACCTCGTAAGGTACTTCATCCGTGGAAGCCAACTCACAAGGATGGCGCTTTTTTAAATTATCATTGTCAAGTGACGACAATAAATAACCCCGTACTGCCCATTTTTTACAGTTGAATTAATTTACTTCAGTAAAAAAAGTGCTTGAATGTTATTAAATAATTAATAATTTATTTAATTTTAAATTTATAAAATATAGTATGTAACTTCCAGACCACGTTGGGCACAAGGAAAGGAAAATAAAACAAATTAATGGATATATGGAAGGTTACCCTGAAGTTATGCTGAGAAGTTAAGAGTTGTCTTTTTGTCTTCTCTTTAAGTTTAATTACGGCAGGCCGTGTTAATGAATGCTATTGATTGCGAATCATTAAGAGTAGGTAGTATTCGAGAAATTGTCCTATGATATTGCTAAAAAATGATTGGCCAAATAATATGTTCCCAGGCGATAGTTACAACATTTCGCGCTGCGGAAGCCTAACTAATGTTAGTGCTATCCTCCCCTTATTAAAACTTGCCGTTCATTTAATGTAATTTAGTATTTGTTACTTATGAAAATTTACATTGGACGATATTCAACGTTTCATTATAAATTATTCTGCAATTTTTAATTGCTTTTAACCCTCTCTCATGCTAATAGACTATTTGAATGTTATAAATTTGAGATTATAGACGTTTTCATCTCGGAACCCTAGATTTATCAGCATTTTCCTCAAACAAAATGCCTTTATTTATTTATTTTTTACTTTTCAGTGTATTATACATGTATTTAATGTTTCTTAGCTGCTTTATTGATTCAGTATACACAGAAATAGCCGCGAGATAACCGTAAGAAAATAAGGAAAATCGCTATGCAGTGCGGCCAAATTAATTAAGGGATATAATGCGGCAAAAATTATTTCAAATACTGCACTCGTGAATTCCTCCGGAAAGAATTTCTACATGCTTAATGGACACACCTGGATCTCCAAAGTAACTGAGAGTCCATGGTTCGGTGGGAACGAGAGGCCGCGTCTATGCACGGACACACACCACGCACGCACACATACAAATGCGCAGTCTGAGAGAAAGAGAGAGAGAGATATATACATATAGCGACATAGGGAGGGAGAGAGAGAGCGTAAAAGAAGAGAAAGCTTCAAGGTTTGGTATTTGGATATATCACAAAAAGGCGGGAAAAAAACGATCATCCATCTTGACACACTTCCAGAGGCTTCATCAAAAGTTTATCTTCTCCTCCGAGCGTCGCGCCCCAAAAATAAACCAAGAAGAAAGGCGCGTAAACAGACTTAGACAGCGGTAATTATCGCGTAACTTATTCTTCTTTGAAAAAAAAGGGTTCGTTGAGTAAACGCGGCAAAGCATTGAGGTAAGGGCTGAGAAAACTCTTTGAGTGCATTACGCCAACGGTAAAAGGGAGATTATTCCGCGTTACGATACGCCTCTAATCATTTAAAAAATATGAATTATGAGCCTTATGGAAACAGGAGAAAAAATCTGCCATGACCGGGAATCGAACCCGGGCCTTCCACTTGCCGGGCGGATATTCGACCACTAAACCGCCCGGCAAGTGGAAGGCCCGGGTTCGATTCCCGGTCATGGCAGATTTTTTCTCCTGTTTCCTTATGCTCATCATAACAGCTTATGCCTGCTTGCATAGTGATCTTCAGATCTTTCTTTCTATGAATATGAGCCTTATGGTTAAACAAAAAAAAACTAAACTAAACCAATGTGTGAGTATTTTCCTTTTTTAAATATTTTTATGGTTAATAGAAGGTTTACACATTCATCATCAGGTCTCTGCTCGTTAAGACAATTTAAATGTTTACGATAAGAACGGAAATACATATAATGTAACGCGTGTCCTTTGAGAGGGTTAAGGGATGAATTTTTCTAGCGGCGCTACCTATACAGCAGTCATCCACGCTTTTATTATGCTCGAAACCTTACATGGGGAGAAAAGGTATCTGCCGACGCTAACCGGATAACTAGACTTTGCTGGCAAGCGAATATATGTTATTGTGCCTTTCTTCGACGCAATTTTTATTGCGCCGGGGATTGTAAAAGTTGCGTCATACACGGCAGAAGATAAACAGTAGGAATGCTCGTGTCGAGAGCTGTAAATATCAGGGAAAGAGAAAGAAGGTGAGCTGCGTGAGAGTTGCGCAAAAGTGCGAAAATGATCTCCCGCTCGTTAACTCACGCATCGAGTGGAAAGCATGCGTACTGGCGAGGTAAAAAATTAACAAGGTAATTACCATTAATGTTTTTTTTAAAACGACTTAAGGATTTCCAGTGCCTTTTCGTGCATTCTGTATCTATTATATATTAATACCGGTGAAATGAATGATCGATATTGCGATCGACATGAAAATATACGCCGACAAAATGGCGATTTAAAAAATATATAATGAGATAACCTGTATAATCCCTAATAACGAAGAAAATAATAACTTTGCTAACAAAGTTATTATTTTCTTCGTTATTATGAGTATCAATTACCACATAGTTGAGCCAAATTCCTTGGATTTTATTGTATAATCCCTCATTGTCCGAATTGTTACGAGGTGATTACTGCGTAATTTTAGTCGTAGTTACATTCCAAATCTTAAGCGCAACGATTTTATTTTGAGAATAAAGTTAAGCGTTGAAGCTTTTGACGTGATATTTGGATTTTTTTGTAAGAAAATTAATGAAAGAATTCGAGAGTCGGAGTAAGCTAGGAGAAAATTAATAAACGTTACCAGAGATCGATAGGCCATAGGGATTTCTTAAGAGAAGATAGGAAAGGGAAAGGAGGCGCGGAAAGACCAAGAGAGATTATAGCCAGCTACGGGAAAATGTAGAGAAGGTCATGGTGGGTTGGACAACATCACGCGTTACCAAATGGAAACGACCTGAAAGATAGAGGATAGGATTCAGAACTGAAAATTTGCCTGAGAACTCTCATATAAATTCTCCTCGTGTTAAATATCCATGAAAATGGAGAGGAATGTACCAAATTTGGAAATTTTTACGACAGTTAGTTTGTATGAAAGTTCGAGGTTGTCATCCTCGTTAAATCGAACAGGAAAATCTCAGGATTATCGCAACGGAAGTTATTTACATTTAACGTGTAACATTTTTAGAAAAGTCTCAGCCATTTCTAAAGATGTTTTGGCTGCATTTCAAAGGACAAAATAAACAAATGAGGTACTTTTCCTTATTGTGGACGCATTAAATAAATTGCTCCTGTGATTTTTCGAAAAATATAGGGGCATTTAATTTGTTATACATTTCAAAATGCGACAAAATCAATGCGTTGAGAAACTTTCAAAGACGTCTAAAGAAAAGAACTGACACATTTCCGCACGTCATTTCCTTACAATCTCATAAATTAATATTTTAAAACCGTAAGATACATGTTCCTAATATTCTGTATTTGTTAAAATCCCGTAATAATCAACAAACCGTTCATTTGTTTCCAGTGGTCCATTTTATGCTATGCCATTTTAAAGGTGCATTTGTTTTTGTTTTATTTCCTGTCGATACATTATATGTTAGACACAGGTTTTATGTAAAAGTCATCTTATTAATGAATATTGACCTCATTAAACCCACATATACACCCACATATTGATGTTTTGCATGATGATGAAGCAGACTGTTTTCTGTGTAATATCAAATGGAAAGGAACATCAGCAATATACTTTAATTATTTGCGCATTCCACGCTCATTCAATTAACTTTAGGTGAAGTTTAAGCAACATTGGTAAACTCCTCTATTTCCACATTCATAGCTTTCAGCTGCACCCACACAAGCCCCATTTTCCTTCTCTCTCTCTTTGTATATCAATATTTCCTTACCCTCATTCCTCTCCTCCATTATTTTCTCAATTTCTATTCCGCTCTTCCTTACTCCCACGCAGTCATTTCGTTGAATATACTCTTTGCGATTCATTCGAAATTCAAAGGGCCGAGTCGGTGGCTTAACAAAAAAATTTTTTTTAAACGAGGACGAGCGGTATGACCAACGCAGGCCGAAAGAGACTCTACGCTATTCATTCGAAATTCAAAAGGCCGAGTCGGTTTCTTCACAAAATTCTTTTTAAAAGGACGAGGGATATGAGTAAAGCACGCCTTTTTTTTCGTTTTAGCGGCGGGTGCGAAATTGAATAAAAGACGGGAAAGGTAGAAACGTCTAGACGAAGCGAAGTGAAAGAGATTATCACTCGAACGATAAAAGAAGAGAACTTCTGGAGAACGTTTTATTTTTCGAGTAAAATTTCGAAAGTGACCGCGGAATATAATTTTAGCGGAAATGTTTTTTTTTTAAAGTCACAAATTTGAAAGTTTTCGTCGCGCACTCTAATTTGCGGAGACTCCGCGAATCACGCTTTAAAATTTAGGTTCCTGAAAACGTGGAAAGCAAATGCAAATGAATTTTGCGCGGGGACTGGAAACTTGGAAAGTTTAGAGGACGCGAAAATAACCTTGATCGTGTCGAATAGAGTGAAACAAACCGTGACGTTTTAATCGGGAGGCGACTTCAACGGCGCGGAAACGCGGCTTTTGGACAAAGAGAAGGAAAGCGGATACATTAACATTCAATTTCACGCATAGATATTTTCAAATCAAATGCTCGTTAGCAAGAAATGTTAACGCTTATTTATGGAATGTATGTTTTTTTTAGATTCACATACGCATTTGAATTAATGTCTGTAATTAAAATTAATAACAGCACAGCCGTTTATTTTTAATCAATATTATTTCCCTGTAAGCTTCTAGAATTATTTCCTATAGAATAAGCTAACACTAAAAGTCAAAGAATCAAAATATTTTCGCAAGAATTACAAAATACAATTCATAACACTCACCGAGTTAGGCGCAACTTCGTGATCCACATTTGCCGGTTGGGTAGGCAGCGTGCCTGCCTTCTTAACCCAAAGGTCGCGAGTTCGCATCCCGCTTCGGGCGTGGATGTTGTGATTCGTCTTGGGTTTTCTCCTACCTGCAGACAAGCCTTTGGCTTTGCGGGGAAGGCATCACTAAAAAAATGTAAGAAAATTTTTTTTAATGCATGTGGATCCTAATACTTTTTTCCTTATTTCATTGCAAATTCTGTCAACTTTCAATATAGGAGATTTTCAAATATTGGAACATATCTTTATAAAAGTTGTATGTCATAAGGTAAGGTGTGCGGCTTAGCATTCAACTTTTTTTCTTTGCCTTTCGACAAGATTGCATCTCCATGCGTATTCATATTTAGGCACACATAAATTAATACATATAATTATACAAATAGGCGCGTAAATATCCATATATTATACTGTCGTGCGGTGTTTTCTGAAGTAGTTCTTTTTTAAAGGCCGAATGACGTCTAGAACGTGAAAAAAATAAACTCGTAAGATATAATATAACCATTTGATCACATTTGCCTTTATATCTAAATTTCTTTGCTCAAAATTTACAGTAGTATTATATACTTCACTCATAATTTTGAAGCAAACGTCATCCTCTACTTAAAGCACGGAAATATACAACCGAGTGGCTGAGTCGAAACCAAGGTGCATGCAAAATCTCGCAGCATGACGTTAAGGGGTATCCCAAGCCTCCCAAAACACCGTAAAAAAAACACAAGCAGCGATACGAGCGAGATGGAGAAAGTTAAAAACCTACGGATTACGTGGACGTGGCGGAAGATAAGAGCCAAAAATTAGATTCTTCATCCCACCGACTGTTTCTCGAAGGGGGTAATTTCGTGGATGCCTCTATTACGCCATCTCAGAAAACGAAAAGGGATAACAGTAGATTTTTCAATTTCAAATTTTCTCACGAGGAAGAGACGAAAAGTCATTGGGAGGAGGGAGGAGGAAAACCTCGAGCATTATACCTCACCGCCGAATATTTTCCTAAAACGGTGCGATCTTTTCTTTTCGCTTTAATCTCGCCCCGAGTGGAAACCGAAGTATCTTTTAAGGGGGTGGGAGATTGCGAGATTGAAAGAGACCCGACCAACCTTTGACCGGAACGAGGCCATCGAAGCCTTTGGAACGCGGTGGACAAGATTCCGCAGCGACTTCGCAACTCGTAGTTGACTTATGGCGCTGGAATCTGTCCCCTCTCTGGGATTTATTTCCTATTTTTCATGATAATTAATAGTATTAGAAGAACGTTGACTTTCGCACTATAATCAAACATATATGAGTCTGTGTTGATGAAAAAATACGTTGTCGATATGAAGCGCACATCGTTTATTTTAAAGTTTCTAAAGTTCGTAATCAATGCGCGACGTACACAGCTTTGGGATGCCGGATTTTATAGCAGCGGTTTGTAAAATTCGGTATGGATGTTTTAAGTTTAATCCTATATACCAGTGGTCCTCAACCTTTTTTGGAGCCGCGGACCCCCTGCATCAACTTTTCCGGAGCCGCGGACCCCCATCCCATCAAAAATTCAATAATGTTGTTTAAATGGAGTAAAAGCATAAGTTTCTTTTACATTTTACAGATTGTACATAATCTACAGGACATCACACTTTGCTGAAAGGTGGTCCCACTCCCCCCCCCCCCCCCCCTGAAACCCTAAAATTCCCCCCAGGGGGGGAATTCCCCCCTTGTTGAGAACCCCTGCTATATACAGTAGGTCCTCGACTTAAGAACATCCGACTTAAAGAACCAAGGATGGTTGTGTCCTCAAACTCGCGATGATCCGAAAGTTACACGCGTCTTCATGTCATTGTCGTCGAACGTAATAAAATATGCAGTTATGGTTTCGGAATTTATGAAATTTATGAATATTCGCGGGGAATCGCGCCACTATATATATATATATATATATAGGAAGGCGAACTGGATTGGGCATTATCTGAGGAGAGAGTGCATGATTAAAGAAGTGCTAGAAGGAAAACTGGATGAAAAAGAGAAAGAGGTAGGAAAAGGTTTCAGCTAGTAGACGACTTGAAAGGGAAAGAGAGCTATCAAGACATGAAGAAAACTGCGGAAAATATGAGTATATGGAGAACCAAGTTTAACCTAGAATAATCACGGACCTGTCAACGAACAGACTACCTATGATGATGATATATATATATCTTATTAATAAAAATATACTCAAGTGAAATCGAACAGATACGCTTGAAATCACACGGCGTTAGACCGCCGAAAATTATCAGACCATTCAACGAAGATGAATAGCGACGAGAACAACCCAACGGAACGAATTCTCTCTCTCTCTAGAAAAAACAATAATATCTGGCATCATTAGAAACTTCTCCGTATCATTAAAGATAATATTATTAATTAATCACACGAACATCACCATGTTTCACGCTTGATGGACAGTACGAGACGAAAGAGAGGACAAAAAACAGAGGAATGAGAGAGAGAGAGAGAGAGAGAGAGAGAGAGAGAAACAACACAAGAAAGAGAATGAAGATGGAACATAGTCGGAGAGAGCGTGTGAAAGTGAGGAGAAAGACGGAGTATGCAGATAGAGGCGGATCAAGAGGAAAAGATGCTGCCAGTGAGGCCGAAGAGACTCCTAGTGTATGACCCACTTGAAGGAGTTACCTCCTCAGACCTGTACCAGATCCTCCTCTTTCTCCCTCTCTCTCTCTCCTCAACACCCTCTTTCCCTCCACGCTTTCTCTCAATCCTCACTTTCTCCCCCTCTCCCTCTGTCCCTCTATCTCCACCTTTCCCCATCCCTCAATCTTCTTACACCCTTTTCTGACTCTCTCTCTCTCTCTGCGTCTCCCTTCCTCCCCTCTCTACATTCCCGAAATCCTTTTTAGCGTGTATACTCGAACTTTTTTCTTAGCGTCTCTCCCGATCCCTTCCCAAAATTAATGCGCCAACCTCTGACCCGGTTTCCCACAAAAATTCCTCGCATACATTACCCATAGTGGAGATGAAGAGCAGATTACGTCAACGATTACGTTCGCCTCTCCCCCGGACGGAGAATAAAGGGTGACCTAACCTTTTAATCTAAAAGGCTCCCTTCTCCTATTTCGCAAGGATATTTTGAAGAATCTTGATGTTTTTACAGCACTGTGTGAATCACTCGAGCCTAATCCCGCGTAAAATAAACTTCAAATTAATGCAGATTCGAAACCTGATTTTCGTTTCGCGAAGATCCACGACTTCGGTAGCGGCTGAAGAGCTTTTAATCAATTAAAACGTTGCGAAATGTCCCATTAGCTACGGCAATAAAGAAACTGCCGCCCTCGCCGGGGTTGATTTTTCAATGATTTATGCGCGCAAAAATATCCCTCTCCGTAAGAAAAGCTTAAGAGAAGCATAATAAAATATAGGTAAAAACAACAAAACAAGTATAGAAAATATAAATTGAGCAGTAGCATCAAACTTATTTTTTTTATCTTAATAGATATTTACTTTTTAATACTGAACCGATCGAAAATATATATAGTGTACACTTTTTGGCTTGGTTCTTTTTGTATTATAATGATCGATTAAATATACGAAAAATATATCAGTATGTGTCATTTAAGACAATTATTTCATAAATAGTCACTGCCTTAAATCCAACGTCCTGCTAAGATTTACTTACAAGACAGTTGAAACATAAAAATCACAGATATGAAATTGAACCAATGAATGGCAATTATGAAGTGAAGCTAACGAAGATTATGAGCTGGAAATCGATATTATTTTCATATAATAATCATAATATTATGATCTAATCTGCATCATCTAAAATTTTCTAAAAGCTATCAATTCGAAGGTACTAGTCGACTAATTTGACAAAAGTTGTCCATTCCAGAATTGGGAAATACAAGCATTCCTAACAGGTGTCAAACATATATTTGCTCTGAACCATAACATGTTTTTATAGATGGGTAACACAGTAAACATAAGTGGCGGCAAAAATAATTACATCTCGAAATCCACTCTCGAGCGAGTCTCTCATTCTTCTTTTCTCTCCCGTCTATTCCTCCCTCCTTTCCTCTCCTCCTCTCCCTCCATTTTCTCCTTCCATGACTACCCCCACCTACTCTCTCAGAATCCTCTTACCCGGTGCAATTCATGGCCACTAGTTACCCGGCAACTTCTTCAAAAACAAAATATTTTTATTTTACACGTTGCAGCCACTCCTGCTCCCCTGGATTCCAGAGGTGTTTTCATTTTCGCTTTTTGTCGAATTACCGTAGAAGTGAGAAGGTATGATAAATTGGTTTTCGACCAAGCAGCAGGTTCGCCAAATCGTCGATAACATCACTGCGATTTATAGTTACGTTATTGGCTACCGCTATGTTAGTTTCTTATCGGATCGCAGAGATGTAGTTCGGCTTTCCATGTCGCATAAGCCAGAGGTAGGATTCTTTAAGCATTTTTAAAAAAAAACATTTATCTTATGTTCATTATTCTGCATTCCATTTTGAACAATGGTAATATCTACCGATACAGTTCAGAGTTGTATATTCAAGGTTACTGGTTATTTTTCATAAAATTCCGTTATTAAAAATGTGTTATTAATGATATTTTAAAATTTTTCCTATATTTTAAATTTAAAACAAATTATAATTTTACATGATGTAGCTATACGAATTTAAAAGAAATTATCCCATTAATTCTTACAGTTCTAGAACGTCTCCAACCAAAATTAATATTTCTTGACATTGTTTTATCTGTAATGCAATATATATATATATATATATACACACACACACAACAAAATATGATAAACGCTATTAAACATATAAGTGATTTACAACATATTTTAAGTAAACCTTACACGATGGAGACATGATCGTCACCAATCTAACGGAACACCATTTACGCATAAAGGTAATAAGAAGGTTTTCTTAGATAATTCACATAAGACTAAACTAGTAGATTAAATATGTCTCATGCAAATTTACAGTACTTACGGAATTTAAATGTGTTAATAAGCCTTTGAGGATTACCCTTCGAGTATAGTTACAGTCAATATGCAGTGCAGTCTCAACCTCCAAATCTATAGTAAAGTTTAAACGATCGGTAAAAACAGTTCAATAAATAAACTCAATTGTTTTATGATAAACGAATATTTTCATAGACATTCGGGTTGCAAAACGTATCCAGTTCTTCATCACAGGGCTCCAAAAGGGAAGTTTCTTTTAAAAAATAACTAGGTCTGGTACAACACACTTTTACGCGCATGCGCCATTTCGGTGCATACCTATTTGAGTGCCACTCACCACCTTTATGGCAAGAGTATTAATCCAACATTAAATTATAGCCGCCTCCCATTTCTGGTGCCCAATCTCCATACGCCCAACACAGCCCAGCCCTCTATCTTGAGGACATAACAGATCCCTGCGAAATGGCTGACCTATACTCAACTCCCTCCCTCCCTCTCTCTCTCTCTTCTCCACTTTTCTCCTCACACCTTCACTCCTTCCCTTTCTACCTCCCTCTCTCCTCCTCCATTCTGTCTCCTCCAACTTTCATCTCTTTCTCTCGCCCTTCCCTCCTTTCACCTCCCTGCTGCCTCTGCCGAAACATCTCCAACATCGTCATACCCTTCCCACGGATAATATCCATCCGCACTGGGTCACCGTCTGTCCCCCTGAGGCCAGTTTCGAGAACTTTTTCACAAAACAGGTCCCGCGCTATCATGAATACATTCGCTTTTTTTTACGCCCATGCCCCCCCCCCCAATACCATCCCGCCGCACCTTCTCCAGCCTTGGGCGAATCGTTAAAAATCCATCTCCCCCCCCTCCTCTCTCTTTCTCCCTCCCCCTCTCCTCCCCCCTCTCCCTCCCCCACTCCGTCTGCTTCATAACATTTTTACACTGTCGCAACTCTCCCGCATCTTCCTCTTCCTCGCTCGCTTCCGTCTCTCTGGCGACCCATTGACACGGAAACGGCATCAAGAGTCCCACAAGGTCTCTTTCTCTCTCCCCTCTCCTCCCATTTTACGGTGGATCGCTAGTCGAATAAATTCCGCTCCTTCCTCCTTTCTCTCATCATCTTTAAAATTTTCTGCCCAAAATGACTTCATGGAATCGGATAGAATTTCGTGGCGATTTGCTCGAGGAATTAACAGCCCGGGACGAAGAGTTTTCAATGTACATTGACTTTTCATTTTATCCCTACGTATACATAATACCACTTTTCGAAGGATTTATCGTGAAAATGAATACATACATAGTTTGTGCATTAAATACACCTTAAAATCCAGAGTCACAGCGTTTTCTTAAATAAAAACCGAACTATTTTTTCTGCATCACCAATTTAAAGAACTGTATGAACCATACAATTAAAGTAAATTATACTATGGTTCAATCTAGCTCAGAACCGGATTTGTCCAACCAGTGGCAAAGTTAGGGAGTGGCAAATGGGCATTTGCCTCCCCAAGATCAGAGATAATCTTTAAAAAAGCATAGAATATGCGAACGTCAGATGGAAATAAATTGAATGCGAGGGGTTCAAATTAGAATCAGTACCTCCACTCATTAGCTTCTGTCATTACACGAAGGTTCTTGCAGATAAATCAACAAACAAGTGATCAGATAATAAAGTGTTAAAGTATTTTCCACTCCTCCAAACTAAATTTCTGGCTGAGCCACTGTGTCCGACACATTATTAAGACATACCGGACGTGGACGAGAAACGCGTCTTAATTAATGGATTGCATGTTGCTCAATATACTTCACGGTAAAAAGCTATTTAAAAGAACCTATAATGATACAAATAGCTATAAAAATTTTTGATTGAGTCATTTTTTCTCTGTCCTACCTTTTGACAAGCAGATTCAGTTTTTTTTAATTTTGTTGTTTGACCCGAGAGGAGTAGAAAAACCACGGATTAAGTCCAATTAATTTCGCATAGGACATTCTTATGTTCGTGATTTTCTTTATTGCATCCATAACTTGACAAGCGAATCAGACGATTTTACGTCATGGAACATAGCGTGTAGGCGATATTCAAACACTCTACAACGAGACTCTAGTTTCGATAAATTCTTGGAAAACGAAACTAGAGGCACATTCCTATAATGCACTCATATTTTCAATATTTAAGTTACAGTGAGTGTAACCAGAGCCTTTTTAATCAAAATTGATTATGCATTAATATGCAGTTGATTCATAGCATACTTCATGAGAAAATAGGTTACTTCCTATAATTGCGTTTAGACGATTATAAAATAAAACCTTCCGTAAAATTGCACCTGAAATGAATTTATTGATGATATTAGCTAGATTTCGCAATGAATCGCCACAAGTATGCAGTATACATCGCAAATGAAGCATTTTAATAGGAATTTTCAAAGGTTTTGTGTTGTTTTACTTGCGATTAAACTTATCCGTATCAATCACGATACATTTTACAATTAAAATTTACTTTAATATGAGACAAGAGAAATTGTGCCGATGGGCTTATGGATGGTTTTATGAATATCCTACTGGTTACATCACAATAGTTGAGCATGCTTCATAAAGGAGGAAGTTCAATGCCCAACTTCCACTTGTTTACCATTAAAATATAACATCAGCATTGGTGTGTAAGATAGCTATAAACCACCTGAATTATTTGTACTGTATTTGGAAAATTAACCATTTTTATAAACACGACACCTCCGATTATAACTGGTGAGAATTACACTAGGATAGCCATTTCTTGTTGTTTGTACCAGCTTATTCTTTAGAAACAAAAATCAAAGATCACGGCGAAATTTATTTTGGTGATGAAATTTGAAGAAACTCCCTTCAAGGTACGTAAATGATTTACTTTAATACAAACCTGCTTAGTAACAGTTAACAATATGTAGAAGTATTTAGTGTATTCTAAAAAAAAACTATTTCTAACACCTATATCATTTCAATTAATTGGTTTTGATTACGCAAACTCTTGGGCGTAAAACTGGAAACCCTCTTATCAAGTAGCCTCAATTTTTAATTACTAACAAATGAATACGTGTACTGGATAATTTGCAGTACATACTTTATTTTGATCTAACAAAAAATAGTTTGGAACTAAATCAAACATGACTATCGGCGAAGAATTTTTCAAACCAAGGGGGATACAATAGGATAGGCGCATAATTCTGATTAGATAATTGACAGGCGAGAAAACCAAACGCAAAATCGAGATTTCCTGCCGTTGTTTTATTTACGTTCGTTCCAAGACCAAGTGAACTCACGAGGAACATCAAGCGGAAAATCGACCATAACCGAATTATCTTTCATTAATTGGAACGCCTCGACTTCTACGAAGAGCGGAGTGGAAATACCAGTCTCCTCTTCATAAAACACGTCGTATATCCAAGCAAAAACTCACGATTCTGAAGAAATGGGGGATTTAAAAACGAGCGGAAGATGAAGAGGACGAGAATAAAGAAGAAGAGGAGGAAGCTTTGAGGGCCGACGAGAGAAAGCTGCTCACCAGGGTGCTTTGGAATCGAGTTTGGAGGGGAGAAGAGTTAAGAGATGGAGTGGGTGGGTGGGTGGGAAGGGGATGTGAGGGGGGAATGGCAAAGGTAAAGATGAGCAGGAATGGATGAGTGATGATAGTGGCCAAGGAGAGAGCGAATGGGGTTGGTGAGGAGATTGAAAAGAGGGGGGAACAATTTAAGGAAAGGGGGAGTGAAATGGGGAAGAAGAAAGGAATGCAGAAAGAGAAGAAGACTGGGAAGTTGAATAGGGGTAAAAAGGGTCGGGGTGGGGTGGAGGGGGTGGAGGGGGGAGGTAAGGTGGGTCGGGGTGGGGGGAGGGGAGGTAAGGAGGGGTTTGCCGAAAAGGAATAAAAAGAGGGAGAGATGAGGAGGAGGGGAGATGAAGGAGGTGAACGGGAGGCGCGGAGGAAGGCAACTCTTGGACCAGACGGCGACCTGCATACCGCGGCGAAATGCCTCTTCGAATCCGGACAAATGAGGGAGTGGGTCTCGCAGCATTCAAATCGCGTTTTATTAACCTCCACGGACGATAAATTGGACGGAACTCGCACCCCGTAGATCACGGTCACCATTTATATTGCATAATCGATTAAAAGAAAAAGAAATCACCGTGTCATATTTTCGCATCATCTAACTACGCTGTTAAAAAATCATTTTTTGAATAGATTTAAACGTGTTAAGAAATAAAACAAATTAAAAATTGATTTTTATGATCGTAAGTTCGATACCGGAGACTTTTGTGACATTCGCGGCTAATCGTGCTACCTAAATTATCAATCAGATCTGCATTATTACATTATTAATATTAGACATACGCTGTATGTATTCAATTCAAATTTTAGGATACGATCATTGACAATGCACATGATGTGTATTCATTTTTAAGTTAAAAATAAAACAATTTGAGTGCAAAACCCACGACAGTATAAAATGAAAACTCCGACCAAAGTACATACTTGCAACACGGCATACCATAAGGCTTACGTAAATCTTTGCATTATATCATTGCTTCAAAATGTCTTCCACGAAAGTTTCATCTTCTTTTCTATCTCGAAAGATTCATTGCGGTTAAAGATAAAGCCGCAGAACGCAGCTCGCCATCCAAGTATGGCCGAGCGAATCCTCTCATTCCTCGAAAGTTTAAGGAAACTACGGTGGTTTTTGGAAGGAGATACTGTTGTTTGCAGATCCCAAAAAAATAAAACAAGCTGATTTCTCTTTTTCATGCGCATCTTCACTTTCTCTATCTCTCCATCTCTCTCTCTCTCTCTCTCGCTTAAACAAGAACTTGCTCTCAACTCGCTTCGCATCGTCCCTCTTAATTTAAAAAGTCGACGGCGAAAAGCGCCGTTACGACGAGCGGAGTAAATGCGAACCACACAGTAACTTCTTTCATCCGAGAGGAGACGAAATATCAAAAGAATATGTGCCAATGGGCCCTTAATTTGATAATCGTTTATTCAACGATGCGATTTCTATTCCTTAAGATGAAAATAGGGATATACAGATTGTTGCGATGCATTTATTAAATGTATGAAGACTTCATGATGTTACGGAATGAAAATATGTCGAAGCTTTACTTGTGTAACGATTACGTCGACTTTTTGCAATAATTATAGACAATGCTTCGGTAAATGGATCTTTACAACTTAGCTTTAAAATTACGAGTTGCTCCGCACGTAAATAATTACTTGAGAGATTTTAGTCTATTCTACGACTAATAAGGCACAGGCATCATTCCGATAAACGTCTGATCTAATTGAAAAATACTTGTAATCATCGGCGCATTTCTACCAATGACCGAAAAGAAACCTGTACAGGGAATGACGGTATATACAGTCCATTTTCAATCATTTTCTGTCGACTCTCCATCAAACTTAATTCGGATCGACATCCAATGTCTTAACGATTATATCCAACTTCAGCGATGCATAAATGTCACCAAATTCCAGTTTCAATCATAGAAAAAGAAATTTTGAAAGCTTCATCAAAGACATGCCAAATCGTATTCGTACCATAATCCATATTCTTTTCAATGGCCAGAGAAACGAACTACCAGAAAAACGACTCAAACGATACAAAATTGACAGTTTGATAGTTATATGAAATGTTTTGTGTAATGTTAGTGACTTAAGACTTGTTGATATGCTGCTATGTATGACAATGTGAAACTTCGTTTTTCATTGAACCATTATTTTTGGGCTGAAGTTACTTAATGTGCGAGCACGAAGTTCACGCTATGTTCACCAAGTAAAAAAAAGGTTTTTTTATTAGAATCGAACCAACAGTACGATTTTTGGGTGGGCTTTGAGATTTAAAAAAAAAAGGAATTGAAATTGAAGAGGATTCTAATTTAGATGAGTCGGAGAGGACGAAGTTTCACATTCTATGTAGAAAAAAAAAGATTTGCAAAGGATGTAGACTACAGCATCATCCTCCCACCCGCCCTCCCAATCCTCTTCCATTCCGATTCCAATCCTCCTCCATCCAAAAACACTGCTTTCTTCCGTAAAAAATCTTGCCTTCGCTTTCTTTTATCACCAAAATCATTTTTTTTTCGCTTTGAAACAAACGCAAATCTAACCTACACCCGATGAAACAAAAAAATTAAAATCTCATCCCAACGATTAAAAAAAATTCCTACTTCCTCCTTCAAATGATCTAACTTCCTCCAAAAAAAAATTATCACTCATTTCTCGCGCTTCCCGCGCCTCCACGCTACCATCCCACGAAAAAAAAACAAACTAAAAACGAATTTATCTCGTTGCATCTCTCCATGTCTTACTTGCTCCACGCAAATCCTCCTTCGAATCATCCTTCTCTTTTCCTGCCACGCGGTCGTTTATCTAAACATCTCCATCTAACATCTAATCTAACCCGAAAATATTTTGATTATTTTCGAAACAAAAAAATATAACGTATCGTTAAAAAAACCACAACGACGCTATGCATAAATCATTATCATCTTAATTATCTATCATCTCACGATGAAAAACTCTCCCACAACAAACCACACACACACACGTTTTACATTACCGCACCTACTCTATGTCGCTTCTCGTCTCTCCGTCTTCTTTACCCCTCCCTCCCCACTCCCTTCGCCCATCTCCCCGTGCTCTCACCCCCTCCCCCTCCCTCCCTTCGCACAAACAGGTGAGATTGAGAGGCAAAACCGCATTACGGAACAGATATTGGCCCAGTTCCTCCACCGGAGGCTATTCCCACATGCGGCGCCACTGCCGACGCGCCAAGGGCAACACCAGAACGCCCTCCGAAGACCGTGGCCTGTTGCGGCCCCAGCCGAAGGATGGGAGGTGGATTTGGCGGGAAGAGGAGGTGGTGGTGTTGGTACCACTGGAAGAGGAGGAGACGGGGGAAGAAGAGAGGAAGACGCGACCTGGGAGGACGAATACTACGACGCCGGAGAGGAGGAGGAGGAAGAAGCGGGAAGGGAAGAGGGAGGAGGGGGAGGGGAAGAGGGAGGAGGGGGTGGTGGGGAGGAGGGAGGAGGGGGTGGTGGGGAAGAGGGTGGAGGGGGAGAGGTAGGAGGGGGTGGAGAGGGAGGAGGGGGTGGAGTGGGAGCGGGAGGAGGGGTTGTAGGGGAAGAGGGAGGAGGGATTGTAGGGGAAGAGGGTGGGGTTAGAGGAGGGGAAGAGGGGGGAGGAATAATAGGAGGACACGATGGAGGAAGAAGTGAAGAGGTCGCTGGGAGGAGGGTAGAAGGGTTGGGTGGGATAGGGGTGGAGGTGGCAGAAGAGGAGGGGGCTCCAAGGTTCTACAACCTGCTAGGGGATGGATTCGGAAGGGTGAGCGGAAGAGGGAGCGGGAGGAGGGGAGGGGATGAAGCCCTGGACACCGAAGAGACGGAGAACGTCTCTTCAGAAGTCTATGCCAAAGGTGCTTTTCTAACCCGATGTGGCATGATTTGAGGTGTTTTTGTGGGAAGGATAGAGAAAAAATGTGTGCTTTTTTTGCAAGTGGTTTTTTTTTTGCTTGGTGTCCGTGGCTGTCTTCGTGTTACACTAGTTGGTATCACAGGATTGGTGGATGTTATAGAGATAAAAGCGAGCCGTATTCGAAAAAAATTTCATATACGGTTCGCTTTGGCCGAAATTTCGATTAGCTTTTCAAGAATTACGTTACCGCTGAATAACGAGTAGGATATATACGTGACGTTGAGCTAGTAATAGAAAGATAAAAAGTACATGATGATAGAAAGAGCCAAGAACTCCATGGAGGGATATTACGAACTGATTACTAGTTGACGAAATATTAGTTTTTTTTGATGATGATATACGAACTTTTCTTATGTCATATTCTGTTGTCAGGTACGATCGCGACTGATAATACCAGGAAGAGGCCGTAACAAGGTTTTCCGATAGTCGCTCGTGTCCCAATTTTCTGGAAAGCCTTAAGATCATATCAAAATGTCCCCTTGAAAAGCGTGATTCCTCTTAAAGTAACACAACCATTATTAATATCGACATTGTAGTAATCACACGGATAATTAACATAAAATATCGATGAGTAGAACTTGCGCAAAAATTTCGCCCCGTCACAGCTCAAAGAAGGTGCCCACGTTTTTTAAAGGCGAAAAGAAAACACGATCGTGACGTTTGCATCGGGAATAAACCGACGAAAGATGGACGGGGGTTGTCGAAAAGACGTTGAACTGGTTTTTATCGAGGCTTTCGGTCTAATTAAATAGCAGCAAGTTCCCTCCGGAACAACACACACACATACATAGACACGAAGAGAATTTTTCACGTATCTCGCTTTCTGACGTGTCATATTCCCTTCAGCCATTAAAATTGTTTGTGTCTTTGGGTCGGCAGACAGGGCGTGGCAGAAAGAGCTTGAAAGAACTACCGCGGGAATTATTACGCAATCCGCTCTGTTTAATTGGGCGAAGAGTTGTTATGAACGCGTGGTTTGAGGGATGTCGCGTCAAAGAGATCTAACGAGGCCTTGTTTCCAGTGGAGATAATCGCGGTTTACATATTCCGGCGAAAATATCAACTTCGCATTTTCGACTAGGAAAATTTGAGGGATATTTATGACGAATTGTGGTGGATGGACTCTTTTGACGAGAAGTTCAAATAGTAATAAAAAAATGTCTAGAACTGTGTGACGAAAAGACTTCATTGTACTTGATAAAACATATATTCATTCACGCCCGAGGGATTTAAGTGCGTTGCCGTGACATATGAAGCCAAACAGATGTTTTTATTGCGAAATTTAGCATAACTGTCACAATAGTTGGGTTATCGAATAGCTTTTCATAGATAATATTGCCTAAATAGTCTTTCATAGCTTTATGATTTTAAATGAGCGTAAAATACGTTCCAGGAAGTTGATATAGTTAGCCAGTTTGGGGTGAAGCAAGGATATGTTCAGAAATTCATTAAAATGGGAATTCGAAGATTGATACATTTTGTGGATAAAGCTACTTATCTCATACATGCCACAGAAAATGCACGAAAAATGAAAAATGCTATTATCCTATTTAAATAATACAAAATTCATTTAATATTCCTATCGAAGTTAGGACTAGCTCCAACTAGTATGCAACAACTTAAGCAAAATTCAAAGCTATCGATGAATAAACCGAAAAAAATGACGTTGCTAAAGCCTGAATTCATAGTGCGTAAACAGAGTAAGAGAAGAGTCCAGTAATGAAATACAAGCTGAACGAGGTTAATCAACAGACTCAAGAAGGTTATATAGGCTTAGGCCTTCATTATAGGCAATACTTTAGGACTTCCATTCCACATTGGAATAGCATATGAGCGGCTAAAACAGATGTTCTCACATAACCTTAATCTAGCCCTAAAAACAAGGCTCGTTGTAGGGAATGGGTATTAACACAAATACATTCTACTGACGATTATTAGACGAGCCTTACAAAATTCCTTCGCTATTTGTAATATACATGTTTTTCTAATGTTGTGAACGCTGCAGATGACATATGTTAACATAAACTAGCCTGCCTTAGGTCATTAAGCGGGTCCATATGTCAAGAAAATGTCTTAACGCGTAAATATTTTCGAAGAAGAGGGAAAAAATATTTAGGCACTTATCCGGATATATACGTACTTTGCGTGAAAGCCATAACTAGTATTATAAGCAGGTGTTCAACTTGATCAAAAAGTGCTTCCGTTTCCAAAAATTGTAAATAGCAGAGATATAAGGACATAACTGAATATCATTATCTTTATTTATTAAGAACAGTTAGGCTCTTTTATAAGGCGCAGAAATTTTTCAGATGCAATCAATGGCGCAATGAAATAAACACAGAACTCAAGAAGCCGAGCGATGATGCAAATACTCTTGAAGCAATAATCAATTATTTACTGTACTTATTCTAATGGCGATACTAAATTATCTGCTGGTGGGCAGTCAACTAATTATAACCTACTAATTAATCATTTGTAAATAAAGATTGACTAAAAATATTGGTTAATGGAGCTAATGTAGCCTTAAAAGTTGTCACCTCTAAATGCAATAATTTTACTTTAAAATGTTTTAAATTAATACGCATTTGTGAATAAATGAAGAAACTTCAGAAAAATAATCTTTCCCGAATACAGAGTGCGATAACTGGATTTCCAAAACCAGGGTTCGCCGATCAAGTAAAGTTGTATTATTATATTGTAATAATATATCATGGTAATTAGTGAAGTACCTTCGAAGACTTTCATAAAATTATCCTAACAACAAAAAACACTTAATTTTTCCTTTTATCGTAAATACGTCAACATGAAACGCAATTCCTTTTACATATGTATCCGTTTATCGTATTGTTTGGCCTGATTCGGCAATTTACACCACATCCAAAAGGAAACTCCCGCTGACGTCCGTTGTTTACCATCGACAAAATATTCGGGAATTTCCTATTGCTTAGTATGTTTTGAGTGAGAGCGTGTTAGCGACCTTAATGAGATCTCTCCAAGACCTATATTTTCAGTGTACGTTTACTTCGGAACGTTGCGTATGGGACGCAAACAAATGAATAATCCGTAAATTTTCTTTAATCAAGCAGACAACAAAATTTACAAAACGATCTTGTTATTTCTATAAAATTATTTATAAATAAGCAGTACTTAGTGATTTGTAAATTAATTATCTCTTATGTCAGTAAAAGGTTGGAAAAATCAGATTCGTATTTCGGCTACAACTGCATTATCAGTACTGATTTACTGATATTAATTTTTTACTACCGATGGATCATCACTGAGTATGCCTGCTTTATAAACAGTACCAATAATGTTTTCCCAACCGTTTCATGGATATTGAACCTATTTAATGTATTGATTGTATGCCAACCATATAGCTTGCATAATAATTCTTTCTTGAATTGATTCGTAATTATTATACATTGTCCTTGGTGCCACTAAATTGAATACTGAATCACATTTTTCGAAAAATAACCGATAATTAATATTTACGATACTTTCGCAGAATCTGAATAAATATACTGATACGTGAATGGTCTTGGTCCGGTAGACTTGTTAATACTTCAAACACGATTATTATAAAACAAAACACATAAAAGGGGCGAGGCTCATGGAAAAGTTTCACGGTTATGTTCAATTATCACCGTAGGGAATGATTAGGACGAAAGATTTCAATATAAATTAAGGCAAAGGGCAAATAATTCCTAAGTTCTAGGTTCGATGATATTCCGACAATAATATGTGTGAAAAAAATTGCGATTTTTAAGAATGTCCTTGTTAATTTAGCAAAGAAACAATGCAACAGAAAATTATAGAATATATTTTATCGTGGAAGCTGTTGTTCAGATTTGCGTTATGGGAGTAGGAGGAATTATTCGACTTTGTTCCATCACCAATTTTGAAGAAAACCCGTGGCTATTATTGCACTATCAAGACGTTTAGTAAAAGACTAACCTTTACTTTAATGCTCCATCATTATTTATCTTAAGAGGAAACGTTTTTCGGGAAACCAGTACTTTAGCCATATCATTTCTTTCTCCACAATAATCACCAGATTTCTTTCCCTTGCGTTCATGACTCCTGCCTCTCTGCGTTTTCCTTTCCCTCCCTCCATTAGCCTTTAAAACTCCCCGAAACACGCCAAAACGACATTTTCGCATGACTCGATGGTATCTTTTAATGTGTGTGTACCACGTGACCCAGCGGAGAAATGGAGAAATTGCGTCTGAACGAATGCCGCTTCTTGCGTTATTATTGAAATGCCTCGCAATTATCAATCTTTTTGCGGGTGAAGGCAAAGGAAATAATGTTTCTTTGCAGGGTTTACAACGAACGTCGAAATAACTCGCCGCTACAAACGGTTATAGGGGGTGAACGACCTAAAAATGCCGAAACGAAACGAGTTTTAAAATCATGAATTTTCCTAATATCCTTCGCTTGTTTCAATTGCGCATTTATGACGTAATTAACAATAAGTCATGTTCTTTCAGCTTCCCAGAAAAATGAAAGAAGCTTGAGATAATGACTACAGGCAAATTTTCGGGTGACCTAGACTAATTGTAAGCTCTACCAACTCATATCTTTGAAAACATACGTTATTTGATTTTAGGTTTCGATTACGGGCGAGATCTTTGGCAAATGTTTTCTTTTGGGAGAATTTTGAAAAATGGAGGATCCATCTATTTTCGACAGTAGAAAGAGCATATGCTATTGACCGTGCCCAACACCAGAAACACGATTGATATGAAAGGAAATCCATGTCAGAAGTTTAAAAGTCGAGAAAAAATGTCGAAGCGATCGACACCCGAGTGCGAGACTCAAGACTTGCGTACAAAGAGTGGACCATACATATATTACCATCTGCATTTATCATTATCTTTATTGTTATCATTATATTATCCCCCTTTCTGGCCGATTATGCTACCAATCTTCCATTCTCCTTCCTCCTATTTCCCTTTATTTTCCCTTATGTCTCATCAGCCTTTTATCACTCGCCCCTCTTTCTGTCATTCACTTTTCTTTCTGATTATTTCTTCTTTCCCACACTCCATCTTATCTTCTTCTTCTTTTTCTTTGCAATTACTTTCCCTCTTTCTTTCTTTTCTTTCGCGACGTCTACCTATTCACCTATTTTCTTTGAATACTCCTCCATTTTCTCTTTTATCTCTATCCTTTCTCCGCTCCTGTCTTTCCCCATCTCTCTTCCCACTCACATCCGACGTTTCTCTTTCTTTTGTATTTCCCGGTATGTCTTTTTCCCTCCATTCTTTTTCCTTTTTAGACATTCTTTACCAGCAAAGCGATAATAACGGGACGTCATATGGGCATGTCTCGTCTGTCCGTCCATTCGTCCGTATGCCGCTCGACCGGTTAAGATTAAATTACGTAGGAATCCTTGTTAACATTTATCGCCGTATTATGATTTTGAACTACGAACTTTGGTTAGAACTTCCACTTTGCATACGAATTTAAATTAAACTCGTATCTTGTTGAATGGCATCCGTCAGGCAACAGTTAAATACCATATTTTTCTCTCCATAGCTCTTATATGATCCGTAAGGTATGGATTAAAAAAAATTATTCGGATAGAGAACGGCGTTTGCCACAAAAACGTTTGGGAAACCACATAATCACGACTTATATATTCGGAGATGAAAATTCGAGAACATCCCAAGCATAACATCACATATTTTGTTTACATCGTTCCCTACGACGATTCTATCGGCAAACAGCATTGTTTTTTTATCACATTTTTCTCTCCCAAGCTGTTACAATAATAATAAACAACACCTTTTGAATTTATGTTCATTCCATTTATGGAGCATAATTTTCCTTCTCGTTTGAACATTTTTACTCCAGTCGCTTCATTTATCTCGTCCTCCTTCGCTTTTTCTCATTCTCTGTCTCTCTCTCTTTTCCCAAACCGTCATCTTCCTCTCATGACATACCTTCTGAGGTCTGACCGTGGAAATCTCCGTTTCAACTGCCGACGGCGACGTAACAATAGGGGGCGTGCTGTACCCGTGGATGTATAGAGAATGGGAAGGGAGAGTAGAAGTAGAAAGGGGGAGGGGTCGTAGTGGTGGTTTGGATAGTTCCCCTTCCCACTCTAAAACCCCCTGCGGTCTGGCAGTTGCGGGGGTGGGACTGAAGTCGGAGGCCGCGGTGAGGACTGGAAGCCACCGATACTAGCGGAGACCTAAGAAGGCAACACCCGCGACCAAGGTCCCCCACAGCGGGGTCATCGGCGATGGAATTATGCGCTAGTGCATGTGTGCGTGTGTGCACTTGCGTACGCATGTGTTTTTATCTGCGTGTTTGCACGTGTTTGTGATCAAAGTGCACCAGAGCACTTTATCTGTATGGGTTAGTGTGCATGTGGTGTTCACTCAGGCTTATGTGTTACCGTTTCTGTGTGGGCTTTGTAGAAGTGCATGACATGTAACGGTAAATTCCATTTCGATCGAACATAAATGAAGGAAAGCGATGACGTATGAGATCTGTGCATTTATCCGAAGGAAAGTTAAATTATGCGTTGCATTTAAAGCAAAGATTCAAAATTACTTTTCATGGGCTATAGATATCGTACCCGCGGTGTAGGATAGAGCAGTTTTCACTTTGAATGCAAGAGTAGCAAGCGTTATAGGTTAATCTAATTCAGAAATATTTTACTGCATAGTTTTTATCAAAATAATGATTTTTCCTAATACAGTTACGGTATTTTATTTTCCTGGCGTTATTACTTTACAGTTCCTTGAACATCCACAAGGCTTACTGGAAATACTGCCGAACTTAGCGGGTCCGTGGAAGTCTGATCATTCGCAAGTGAAAATATAGCACTGCAACTTCGAATTTTATACGATAATTTAAAAAAAATTTTTAAGTTTGACGAACTATTAAAATATCGTACGGTGTACACATTATTTGAGTCGAACGAAAATTCACATTTCTTGGTTAAATGCATTTTTCCTGTCCACACCGAAAGGAGGACCCACTACGATACTGAATACATAATTATTTACCGTCCATCTCTTCTTTGTAACATCTAAAAATTTTCAAATCCTATTTATTTTCCGGTTTATTCTTATCCTTCCTAGATGAGCATCGCCTTATATGACGCAGTCATAAAGTTTAGTGCAATCTTTATAGGTTGTATAGTAATCCGATGCATGGCCATTTTATTACTCGCTTTTATTTTTTTTTCCAAAGGAAAGTGAGGCTTTCGTTTTTCACTCATCCATTCTTCATTACGCTCACTTTCACAATTTTACTACCCAGCTATCACTGCCCCATTATTGTTTGGAACATTCGAAATTTCTGATTGGATTTTGCGCTCAGCTTACATGCCACTGCTAGTCCATGACTAAAACTATAAATTATTCAACTTATCTTATGTATGTAAATATGGCTTAATCAAGGCAATTCTCACAACATACGACGATCTATGAATTAACACTAAAGTTGGATATATTTTACCTGAAGCGCGTGAATAGTTTTGGCTGAATGTTTTATCTAATTTTCTTAATATTGTATTATTTTTTTAAAAAACAGAACTTGGCCATAATTTACTATTGATTTTATTTACGAAACTCATTACGTTACACTCGAAAATCCAAAAATTCTCGAAAAATTTTCCACTGCCAATATGGTTGCTCTTTAAGACTGATATCGTCGTACTGAGGCGATAGGAATCGTGGTGTCACTGTATAGAAACGTGCGTGAGTCCGACCTCAACCGACCTACCGCAATGTAACCCTCGCAAAGACAGGTCCGTTTGTTGGTTGGCCCTGTGATCGAGGGATTCGATGATCTCTCCGGATCGCCCGTGAACATCTCGGGTTTCTAAGATCCCTGAGGTCACGCTCGTCCTCGTTTCGAAATCAAAAGGCGGACAGATTTACGATATACGAGACTCGAGGAATTTTCTTCTTTCATTAAATTCCGAACCAAAAGCACAAATTCGGACTTTATTAGCGTTATCATAACTCCGCAATTCCTTTTGAAGGGAATTAGATGGATCAAATAATAGTTTTTATCAAGCTGACGTTGCAAGTGACTCGTGCAGCCATAAAATGACTGAATCGTTGAATTTTTACCAATATTTCCGTCTGTATTGCGCCATCTATGTGCTGAAACGGTCAAACAGAATATGAATAGATCTTATACTTATGTAGTGTAATATGACCGGGAATAGAAACCTCGTCGAAATGAACATATTTCGCAGCAAAGGAGGGTATCCTTGTATATATTCACATAATATATACATATATATATACATATATATATACCATTTCATTAAAAATGGTTGAAATTATTTTAATTAAAATTCATCCATTCATAGAAATTATTGTCATAAACAATGTTACACGAGATATCAATTATCCAGTGATATCGTTTTATGGAATTAAAGGATATTGATATCAGAAAGTTTGTGTAACACTTCTTGCGCTGATTTTTTTACTACAGTGTTTGACTGCATCACTTATTCTGCTTCGTCTGTTTAGTAATTAAAATGGTCCTTTCACGATGTCAAACAATTAAAGAGCAAATATTGACGAATTTATTGTTTTTCTAATAAATCTATAGAAAATCCCAATAATCATCATTTTTGTATTCCTACCTTATTTCAATGCCTTATTTAATATTTTCTCTGAACAAATCAATTTGAGGTGGAACCTAATGAACTATTTTACGGCCTGAGCATTGAGTAAGATGATTTCACAGAAATGTAGCCATGACGTAGCACCTGCTGTAAGTAAGAATTTGCAGGTACATACCTAAAGTAAATAAATTACCCACCTGAATCGATTACATAGAACTGTTTTTAGAACCTTATAGAAACAGTTATGAATCGCTCAGAACAGAGGAAATAAAACAATTATTCTTGGGAAATATAAGATAATGTTCTGTCTTTAAATCAGGAAATAAATTAAAGATATGATATTCGTTAATGATATCACTTTAAGCTAACATACCAATCACACAAGAATATCTCCAAAACAAAATGTCCCGGGTTCTGAACTAGGGGAGGGCATGGCAGTATTTTTTGCTAAGATTAACATCGTTGCTATTACCGGTTTAATAAATGAACTAATTATAAAATAATAAATGAAATATATAACATTTTTTAAAGCTCTATACATGTGCGAATAGCAACCAAAGAAAATAAGAATTCTTTTAGTCGATAGCCGGAAAGACAAACAACACCTGTTGAATTTGGAATTATTGAAAATTATACTTATTCAGATTGAATTTCTTAATCCGTCGATAAAAACGTCTTCCGTATTTTTTTCAATCCAACGCGGCGCGCGCGCGCGTAGATAACATATTTTCGAAAGGAGCGGGTCCGCAAAGGCAGGCGACGGGTGCCCGACATTAGCTGTGACCTTGGGGAGAAGCCGTGGGCGGGATTGGGAGGGGTTTTCGCTTCGGGGATGGCGGGTGGGTGCAAGGAGGGTGCGAGGCCGTTTGGGAGTGGTGTTGAGGTGCCGTAGGCGACCTCGTGACCTCCGCGAAAAACACCAAGGATAGATGCGCCGCCGGATGTCTAGCCAACTTTAAGGGAGGATGAGGAAATAGTTCTGGAACCGCCCAGCCCCATTTTTCCGACTTCCTCTTACGTCCTCCCCCCACCTTGAAAAACAGCCTCCAAACAAATCATCCAAATCTGAAAAAGAAATTCCATCGATTTGCCTCTGACAATAAGATATTTTATTTCTGACGCACACGGAATATGGCGCAACCATTGATGTAATTAATTAATTACTTTTACCTCCATCGTCACGAGTAGGCTAAAATCTAGGTTGGAAGCAACTTTTAAACTGAATGCATTCATCACATAAATTATACATAATAGCGTAGTTATTATTTTAATATCAGTACTACGAATTGATTTTTAAAGAGTTACAGTTTTCTAGGTTCGAGTTAGGCCTTGAGTTACTGGAGATGGAAGGTAAGGAGAGCGGGAAGAGTAATATGAAATATAAAGGAAGAAAAAAGAAGAGGCGAGGGGGATAGAAAGAGAGAAAATGACTAGAACGATAACATCGTATCCTAACCGAGCTGAGATTATAAAAAAAAAAAAAAACCGCGAGCGCTTACATCAGACGGTCGTTTCTGATAGGACAAAAAAATAAGATAAAACCAACAAGGTACGAGTTTTGAAAAATAGCCGACAAATATCTTTCTCGGCCTTCCTTACGGCATGCGACGAACATGACGGCGAAAAACACGAGCAAACGTGAATTTTTGGCTGATGAGTTTTAAGATTCCGCAACTGGAAAAACGGCCCAAGAAGGGGGGGGGCGGCAGGAGAGGGAGGGAGTGGGGGAAGAGAAAAAGAGGCGGTGGGAGGTGGGGGTTATGGAATAAAAGGTGTATGAGGAGGGGGAGTTGGGCACTAAGGGCGTGGTCCATTCATTGCATCAACGGAAAGACTTGTTGCCGAGACAGTCGCCCTCCATTTATTTTAGTCGTGTCTCTTGAACCGTTTCACCTTCAGAGTAGCGCATGCTTGCTAAGTCAGACCGCCATTTAAATTGGTTCAACGTCGAAAAATGGAGTACCGTAAGTTTTGTTCGATTAAAATATGTTCGAAACTTGAATCATTTTGATGTTTCAGATACTACTATAAGTGAACCATCGCTGGTCAGTGGTTATTTTTATGCCTAAAACGCGCATCTCTTTTACCCAACATTTTTGTGGCTATTGAAGTAAATTTAAAATTTGGATTAAGCCATAAGGTGAGCTCGACAGTTTTTTCTCGAAACCATAATTAGTCATTTTTGGAGATCCTGGAAAATTAATTTGAAACGAACCTCGCATTCATTTTGCACAATCCCGCAGAAATAACGGTCCTGTATTCACCGGATAGCATATGCAAGAATGAGAATTAATAACTCTAATCATTCGCTACTTAATGAATAACTATGAAATCTGCTATAGGTCATCGTCTAGGTCCGTACTAGATTTCCTTCACATTTATAAATGGATAGCATAATTCCTTACGCCTGAGTATATTAATGAGCAACGATTATATTGGATTGAGGAGTTTGACGATTCCAGAATGCAACTAGATATTACTCACATGTTTATCTAATTCATTTCCTATTTGTTTCGTAACGAAGCATGACTCTTTATCGCAACATGACTGGATTTGGTTTACCAAAATTCTTGTACAACCTGTACCTGTATATAGTCTACAAATAAATTTTTGAATGAAACAAATGTCTTTATTGTGTTTTACAACATTTCACAACCAGCATGGCCATTTTCTTAATAACAACCCACTAACCAATCTAAATACAGATGCAAAAAATACCTCTAAATAAACGCATGTTATCAACAACTTGTCCTGTTGGACAAAAGTGATCGTAAATCGAAATATACGGTTTGTAAAAAAGAAAAAAAATCACGTTTATTTTTTAGGATAACGTTAATCGCGAATAATCCCCGCTTGATCTTCTACACTTTCATGCACGCTCTCTCCCGCAGATTATAACTTTCTCGTCACACAATGGTTCCCTTTCGTCCCGTTTCTGCGGCCCCTACGCACTTCTGACCACTCTCTCTGCATCTCGCAGTGTTGCCAACCTACGTCTTTCGCCCGCTGCATGTACACTTCCCCTTTTCAACCATCTCCGCCCTCACCCTCCTCTCCCTCACACCTCCTTATCCCCGCCTATCACGAGATCATTAATTCGAATTCGACGACCAAAAAGTCTAAAGATTAACGCCCGCCTCTCGAAAGACGGAAAGTTATGCGCAACACATTTTTTCGCAAAACCAAAAAGACTTATGATAAAGTTCAGAATCTATTTTCGATTATTTTTGTGGGCGTGTTAGATGCCTTAAAATTTAAAAAAATATATAAGGTCGCGAGTTAAGATTTGTGACGCTTTCGAAAATCACGCGAGGCAGCCACGCGATTGATCCCAATAAATTTTGCATTCGCACTTTTTAAAAACGTTTTTAATTATAGTCTTCTTGTCGGATTAATGATTCAAATTTCAAGCTGCGCATGCGCAGTTACAAAAATGCCTCTCCTAAGAGATGCTGGATTTTCTCGAAATACGAGTACCCGTTACTATAAAAAAAACTACAAAAAAACGACTATTATTATAGGTGTTATCTCTAACAAAAGTTAATTATAAAAATTCCTTTTTTACTGCCACTTGTTACATTCTTGTAAGATTACTTCCCCCATTCTCGTTTCTCCACTGCCCCTTCCTTGCAATAACCTTGAATCCTCCCCTCCTAACTACATTTCTTCTCCCCCGCCATTTTCACGTATTGTTGTTCACTATAACTCTTCCTGCATGGGATACCAGCTAGGGTGGGCCGATCCCGCCGCTTGATAACTCAGTTAGTATCGAGTCTGGGCGGGGTCTCCTCCATTCACGCCTTCAAACCTTCGGGGCTTAATACCATGTAAGTCTCGTACGAAAAAGAAAATCGAACGGATAACAGCGGATGTTGTAAGGCAAAAATTTTTTAAAAATTAAATTAAAAAAATAAATAAATAAATAAAGATATATATATATATATATATATATATATATATATATATATATATATATATATATATATATATATAATATCGGTAAGGGACCCGAAAGAATGGGAGTAGTCGAAAGATTGCGAGATGACCTCCGCCCCTTTGGGATCTTGGAAGGAGAAACAGGATACGGGGTTTCGTTAGTCTTTTTTTTAAAAAATCTTTTCGCTCGAAGAAACGAAAGAAACAAAGTCCAACGCGTGAAACGATCGCATAAATCAGGGACCAAGAGTGCGATATTTTTTTCGCATATATTTTCCTGTCCGCGGGCACGTCGACGTTTGATTAAAAGGTTGACGGGGTTAGTCGACGTGAAATAAAAACCTCGGCGTGGAACGCGCGTAAAAATCCCGAAACTAAACTAACAAAAAAGGACGTATTAAAAATCGCGATTCATGCGACGAAGATTCGCAAAAAAAAACGATAAAAATTTCTCGCGGGTTCCGAAAAAACGACTTTTTTTTTAAAGGTAAAATTGAAACGATTTAAAGTGGTCTCGCTACTAAATTCTCGAGTGATTTCAAAAGCGTTCTCGAGCGGATGTGCCGCTAAAAACGACCGGCAGCGGTAATTTTAGCCGCTTGCGGGAAAGTGCCCTATATCTCGTCTCGCCGCAATAAATTAAAACTTTCGCGTTTTTTTTGGCGAATCGCTCCACGATATCGAACTTGCATTCCGCAGACACCTCGACCGCTCGCGACGGCTCCTGGTCGCATCCAACCTGACATAAGTTGTTCACCTCGAGGATAATTAAACGTTTTTTTTGAGAGATGATTTACGGGCATACAAATTCTGATTAATTAATAGCTCTGAAGCTTTTTATCCTCTAAAGATGATGAAAATTCACTGAATTTCTCAGGATTAATTAGGAAAAAAATAATTTTTAAGAATCTCTGATACGAATGAATTTTAACGAGTTCAGTTAACACACAAATACAGTTAATATAAACTAAAGACGATTTAAAAGAATCTAAAATATCATAAAATTCTTATTTATGGTATTGAACTACATGGTTGAAATAAATAAAAATCCTATCCTATATTAGGAAAGAGAGTGATAGTTTGTGATAAGACAAATAATCAAAAGGAAGGTTTCACTATTATTTTACGCAATCGATTGGTTTTCATTTATATTCTCCTATCTTCGTCGAATTTTGCTAAAATTACTGTAAAACTTATGACGAATTAATTGTTGTGACGCTTTTCCTTCTCTAGACTGAGGGAAAAATCACTGAATTTCTCAGAATTAATTATGACCTGTTTTACGAATGAATTTTAACGAGTGAAAAATAGCACAAAAGTGTAGTTAAAACAGCGTACATAAACACTGTCAATAACTTAAAGACGCTACAAAAGAATCTAAAAATGTGACAGGGTCCTTATTTCTGGTATTTAACTACATGGTTGAAATAAATAAATATTCAATCCAATATCAGGAAAGATAGTGATTGCTTGTGATGAGACAAATAATCAAAAGGCAGGTTTCACTAACATTTTACGCAATCTATTGGTTTACATTTTTATTCTCCTATCTCGGTTGCATTATGTTAAATTTACGATACACGTGAGAAAGATAGTTTCTTTCGTCTTAATAAAGGACAATAGATATTCTCAGGAATTATGCCAGAATTCATATTGGTTATGTGACTGCATTATTCAAATTTACTTTTCTTCGAGAGTAGTTTATAATTTGACGTGAAAGCTCGATTAATCGTGCTATTATTAAATTATAAAGCCAGCTACGCGAAATATGCTGACTATTATTGATGTGAAATCTCCTCTCGAAATGTAAATATGTATGGTAATGTTGAAGTAATGTTTAATTTATGTAGCTGCACTGAGAAACTAAACGTCTTTCAAATGCTACTTAAATATGAACTTTAAATGAAAACAGTTACCCTGGAATTTTCGCTTCTTACTCGAGAAGATTTTATTAAGAATAAAAACTAAGAGCTACTGCAATTTTTATGAAGGGATATGTGTTGATGAAGAGTTTCATCGACTTTGATATTTAAATGCGATGATTATTATAAGTTGGAACATCACATAACAATAAAAAATCCGTCTTCATTTAAAAATAAATTTTCTAATATCGGTTATAATCATAATAATAATCTTAAAATGTCAGACTTTAAAATAATAACAATATTTAACAAGGTTTTGTGGTGTGCAATATTTCTAAAATATTATGACATAAATATTTGCTGTATAAAATATATATCTAAGTGCATAGTTTTCGCAGCGCTGGTGTTTTCATATTTTCTTAAATTTCTCATATTTATTTTATTCTAAATAAATGTCCTGTTTTATTTCTTTAAACAATGATACATTAATTTTTAAAAAATACATAATGTGATTGCTAAAGTAATTTTTTATCTCTTTTTCCAGGTGAGTTGATGTCAAACATTCAAAGCGGAATAAAGGAAGTCTAAAAGGTCCGCTCTCTTGAACTATACCTGTTGACTGATGTAGTAGTAAGTACCTTGGTTAATCGAAGCGGAACGGGTCACCGTTGTAGCGCATCAATCATTCTCTGCCAAATGCTCGGAGCGGAAGGAACGATGCTGGAACAGGGACACACAACACACTCGTGCCGTTCTCCAGGAAGGGCAGCGTGCTACCGAAGCTACATATCATATCGGATCAGTTCACATTCAAATAGTGAAATGGAATTGTTCGAATTTAAATCGGTCCAGTTAATACTATACTCCTTTAATGAATTTTGACAATCGCAGACACAGCTTTACGGTAATTGCTTAGCAAATATTTCGAGTACACCTGAGATTACATTTATATGATTCTGCGATGGCCGATGTAGGTGAATAATGTCGACATACTTAGTCATCTAGACTTCACCATTTTAGTACACGAAATTGCTTCATTTTCTTTTTCAAAGTACAAAGTAGCGGTCTTATTGTTAGCTCATCGATTGTACCTAATTATCTTCTATAGCCGTAAAGCGGTTTAGCAAATCACATGCACATTTCCCATTAGAATAAATTATTGGGGAATTAACATTTGAAGATTAGTTTGTATTTGAAATGTTCATGTGTACCACTCAGATGTTGCATAGCCATACTACAAATTGATACCTTGGTAGAGGGTTAGCTATCGTGTCTATCCCCCCAATTCTAGGATCGCGGGTTCGAATGCTTCCAAGGGCATGGTCGGATGTGAATGTCAGAGACAACTTATTATTATACCATGCATTCTTTTATTTTCTCAATAAGTGAGATTTTCTTTTGTTCTCTAGCATTTTCAGTTGTATTAGGTATGATGATTTCACTATGTTTATTTTTGAAAACTGATATAAACGCTTGTTTTTTTAAATTCCTTTATACTTAACAACTTCGTACAATTAATTAACTAGTCATTCAATTTTTCTGATTAAATTTCCAAAAAGTCTCTTCGTAGTTTTGATGCGGCTTATGTTTTTAAAAGAGAAATTCTACCCTATGTTAATCATTAAATGGAAAAGCCGACCAATCAGGTGCCTCCTCCCTTTTAATGGAAATGCCAGTCCCAGCCACAATGGGCGTGGATAACGTCTTACGTCACCGCTTTCGCTGCCAATTAAGATCCGCCGATCCTTATCAGTGTCGGAACCGAAGAAAAGGAACGATTCGTCCAGATGCCTTCCAAGGACTCGTTACGGACGTTTCCTTGCGAAGTGGATTCACTCTCAGAGTCGTTCTCGAGATGCGAGAATTTCTTCGCTCGAGGAGATAACGTTTAATTTCCGAGTTCCGACCGTTTCACGGAGCGTAAAAAAAAAAAAAGGGCGCGTGACTGCAACGTGCACGCGAGCGCGAATTCGCCGAAAGTTACAAGTCGATGGCGGGAAACAGCGGTCGGCCGTGACCCGCATGCTCGTCTAGGATTTGATTCTAAGACGACGAAAAGTCGGAGATATATAATTTGTTTCTCGAAGGTATTTATTAAAAGGAAAATCGGTTTCGACGTTTTTTAAGACATAAGGGGCTAGATATATATGTATATATATATATATATATATATATATATATATATATATATATATATATATTCTTTAATCGAATTTCCGGATCGAAACACTTCCGCGTTTCGCCAAGGATGTTTTAGGACACGATAAATAATGGAATTATCAAAAATTCCATTTTTTTCAAGTGTGCTGATTAAAATGTTTCTATATTAGTCTGCTTTACAGCAAGGATGGAGTCAAATGAAATGCTAGACATTTTTAGATAAATTATACAATATTTGATTTTTTGAGTGGCGTTAATCAATTCGAAAAAAATAATTGAAAGATCAAGGATAAAATAGGAAGGATATTAAGAAATCCGAAAAATATTTAAAACCTTTTTAAGTAAGCCACTATGATAATTCTTAATTTACTTATTACCGGTAACACTTATTGCTTTTATAAATTATAGAATAAATAGACGAGCGTTTTGCCGTACACTGAATATGTCATCTATTGGAACATTTCAACGTGATCGAAGATTTGTGCCACGATTTTGATACGATTGGAGAGCGGTAACCCTGAGAATACTAAAAGGGACAGCAGGCGATTCAGTGAGATGGAAAGAAGAGAGAGGGAGAAGAAACTGAGGAAAGGTAACGAGAGGGTTAAGGAGGTGACTAAGAGGGGTGGATGGAGGTGATGGAGGGTGACGCCATCCTATTCATCATGGAGCAATTAAGCAACTAAACATCGTGCGAAACCCGATTAACACATTAATCCGCGTTGTCCTTAATTAGCTTGCACAGTGAAAGATCGAAATCCACAAAGTAATTCCACGAAAAGGATACTTTGATTTAGACGCGGAAAAGATAAGTGCTCGTTGTATCGAAGAGTTTCTTTTTAAGAACCTCGATTCGGTTAAGATGTTGTGGCGGCGTGTCCATGCAACGTCATGGACAACCAAAGGGTTTCATGTGAACTATTTTTTTCAGTCTTGGCGATGTAGGAACTTTGCGTCGCTTCTTTTTAGCCATTTTAACAGCGATAAAAATCAGGTCTTAATCTGTCGTATAACATGTCTTACAAGGGCGCTTGAAATGGCGGTTTTTCAACGGAGGATTGTCGCACGACACGGTTTCCCATTACGTCCTTTATTTTTATGCATAAAGCACGCTCCGTACGACCAGCTCAGGAGGACTACACGTTTTTTTTAGCGTTCAAGATGTTGTTTTTCCCTATAAACATACGGCGACATATAGGCGTGTTTACGGAGCGTCGACGCTTTGTCCGACGACACTTTTCGAAAGCATCTCATTGGTTACATCTAGACGCGTGACTGAGATTTAACGCCGGGAAAAGGGTTGTGTTGGACAGCTGAGGAGCGAGTGCGAAGGAAAGGGAAGAAAGAGAGGGAGGAAAGTGCGGTGCGGAGTTGGGAGCCATGGAGAGATAAGGAAAGCGGAGAGTAGAGTCGTAACGGATTGGACAGACGTAAAGTTTGGTTGGAATCGTGTTAAGACAGGTAAAAGATTGGCGGAAGAAGAGATGTGGGTGGACAAAATGTTTTTTTAAGATTAAGTCGCATCCCTAAAACTTGAAACTTCGATAAATCGAAGGTGAACTTTTGGAAAATATATCGATTCGGTAACTTCAGAGATTATTATAGTTGGTATTTATACCTTCCTCTGAAGTACAAATTGCATTAATTCGATCGCACATACATACTCCTCCATATGTGAATCCTTTGCTGTGGTATTCCCTTTTTGCTACTTAACCACGCAAGAATATTATAGCAGTTAAAAAATGTTTTGTAACAGTTTATCCACCGTTTAGTAATATATGTCAAACACGTATACTATTAAAATGTTTACAAATTTTATAAATAATCGTAGTCGGAGTACGACTTTCAGAAGCGACGTATACTATTAAAATGTTTACAAATTTTATAAATAATCGTAGTCGGAGTACGACTTTCAGAAGCGACAGCAGTTGAAAAATCAAAGGAATATCTGATTGGCCACGAGATAATGCTTATTCTTGCAACGAGCGCGAAAATTAAGATCCTTCTAGGGCAATTCCAGCCTTCCGAGTAGTGACGTACGAAGTGATGCTGTAAATATATTTGTCCTATGGATTGAGATATGGGTAATGAGGAAAAATAAATAGACAGGAAAGATCCAAGAGAAGGATAAAGGAATTGATTATTCGGTCATTAATAACAACTGAACTTTTTCTTATTTTGACCAATGATCAGGTGGCATTTGGTACATGAAGTTTAGAAAAGGTTAATAGAGTAAGGTCGAGCGAGTGAGACATTTTCTCCATTATTTCTCTCTGAACAGGTGCTTAATAACCTGCTTTTCTGCGCCATGAACGGATAATTATTTTAAAATTTTTATCTACGAGCAAATATCTTTCATTCATCCCTCAAATGAATTGACCTTATGGCTGGAATCCGGTTGATAATTAAGATAACTCCGATAGCCAAAGAACGCTTGGTAAAAACACATGCGTATTTCAGACTACAAAGAAGTCGTCCTCGTCGGTAACTCACTGATCGATGTTTAAAAAAAAAAAGATCACGTGACATTTATGCTCTTAATGTGTTCTTAAATTTGAGGCGGAACCTAGAGTGGCAATTGCGAGGTGTTAGCATTCAATAAATGAGGCAGTTAAAATCCAAGTCTTGAATAATAAATGACAGAAGCCGTCATACCTGATGAGAGCCTCGGACAGGTATAATAATAAAGTAAATCTCTGGCAACAGAAAAGTCGATCACGTTTACAAAAGCGGCGACTATCATCAATATCGAGTGACGTAACATGTTTTTTTTTCGCTACATCCAAAAGATATGACACATCTCTGCCACGCTTTGCTCAATCAATGCAACGAATGTTTTTTTTTTCTGAGAGGAGGGATGCGGGGGCGGGGTTTCTCGTGAGCCCTCGTGGGCATGACGTTCGGATCACCATCGCTTTTATTATTAATTAACGACCCCGTCGCGAAGGAATTGGGTCAGTCGCAGAGAAAAGCCGTCCGTTCTCCCAAATTCGGCGACGGAAAGCACCCCACGCTCTTTTTTGAGTGTGCAGTGATCTCGTTCATCCCCTCCTCTTTCGGTAGCACAATGGGCTACTCGATTATCCCCTTCCTGACAGGAGATGGAAGGGAAAGTATTTCGTCGTTTTTCGAAGGTGTCTTATACGCTTAGTCGACGATGACAAGACGGTAAACGGGGTTACCTTGAAGATTTGCGAGGGATAATCGAATTTCACGACAGATTTTGGTGTCTTACTCCCGATTTATGGTAACGATATTGAAACGGAAACCAGAATTTATAAGATTTTGAATATCTTCAGGATGATGCGAGTACGGAGGAACAGGTGCATTAAACAAACCACTTTAAATAATCGAAAATTTGCATTATTTACGCAGAGAAAAATTAAAACGACAACAGTATAGTGGAAGCAGTAAAAAGCTTCAATTTTATTTTATGTGCCCGTTCCCCTATATCATAGAATTCCACAAAGTATTCGTCTCTTCAGTGAATTATAAAATGTCGTTAGAGGACTAGGACTAAATAATCATTCCTTTCGGTACATTAGAGAAAATATTTGCCTAAATTACGACAATAGGTACATATAAGAATGTTATGCAGTGCTCGACTTCAAAATTCTACCACGAATTTCTTTCATTTAATCAAAGTAACTTCTGTAGTTATGGAAAGAATCACTAAAAAGATGGTTGTTTCAGCTTGAAGGATAGAGAGCTCGGTATAAATTCGAAAAAGAAGACAAATAAGCTATAATATGAGCTTCATGGTTAATTTTTTAATTAAATCCATTTGATTTCTCCTATAAAGCAAATTCTAAAGAAAGTGTAACACATTAAAGGGATTTTCGTAAAAAAATTACCTACTGTTACAATTCTCAACTTCTTGACATTTTCAATTCAGGATAATATTCTATTGTTTATAAAATGGAGATTTTATATTCCCAAGTTTCAGGCATAAAATGACGAAATAACTGACCCAAAATATAATTTGAAATTGAATTTAAAATAGCAATGGTGAAGATTGAGAAGGAGAAAGTTCACATTTGAGATTATCCATATGCCTTTACGCATAAAAATTACACTTCTTGACTTTCCCCAGCATTACAATAAAAATTGTTTTAAATCTCGAAACGGCAGTAAGAACGCAAAATTAAAATGCCGGATATACGATATTATGTGCGTAAAAATTATACGGAAATCGTCGCGAAAAATTATCACGTGACAAAAATATTCGAAATTCGATTTTAGCGCTTCTCAGAGAAACTCATTTATCGGCTCGATGACCCTACCTTCCGGTAGAGAGTGAGAGAGAGAGAGAAATGTCTCGGCTAACACACTCTCCCCCAAACCCACAAACCAAATCTCCAATTTTCCCTCCCTTCGCAACCGCGTACGCTGACCGCACGCCTTTATCGATTTTTATTTGTATTCGGACTCTTTAAGAGTTCAATTCCTCGGGTTATTCGTACATGTGAATGACATAACAGTTAAAACTGAAACCGCGAAAGCACGATGATGGCAGAATTAGGTTAGCAACCGCAAACGAAAAAATCCTCTAAAACTGGAGTCCTCTTCCATAAAATTATGTAGAAATGGCAGATACGTCTACTGACATTAAAAATCCATAATAATCCATTAGAATAAAAAAACATTAGAATCTCCGAATAAAAATATCCATTGATAAGTTGTTTTTAAATTAAAAAAAATACCTCTGACAAAACAATTTTGTGAAATTTAATTTTATCAATTAGACCTATAATCCCATTCCAGCTCCGGAATTTTTAATAATCAACTCATTAAAAAATGGATTAACTAATGTGAAATTTCTTATGGAATATTAACAAGCAAAAAATCCTTAACAGGTGAAGCGATGTGAAGTGGATATAGGCATGTGTCATCGATACAAACGAATAACATCGACTAATATCCCTACGTAAAATTTTTGTAAATTATGAAAGTGAACCTCTGTAATCAGGCAGACGATTCGGCCAACCTATTTCCACAAAAAAAAGGAAAATTGCCTTAACCAAACCACACTCACGACCTTGTATTCTAACCTTGGAACACCACGCTTGACGATAGAGAACTAAAAATAAGGAAAAAAACAAGACAGTTCCTCGGCATTCCTCGATTGTGTTTCGGTTCTATCCTTTCTGCTAAAAAAAATTCTCGAAACATTTATTGTAATACGAACTTAAGAATGGAAACCTTTAAGAATGAAGCGATTAATGACGCTCCAGTCGTCGTATAAATTGAATTGTACACGTTTGCACCGTCCTTGACAGAGGAATGGGGTCACAAAAAGGAAGGAATTAGTACATATATGGATAAGATTATATCAAGAATTTTATCGTTACTAGAATAAGGAAATTGATAAAAAAAGGAAACTTCATGTGAGGAGATACTGATAACCACAAGAGTAAATTGTAGGAGAAAAGCTGTAACTATAAGGAGGTGGAGGAACTAAACACAATATGAAGAAGAAACGTATATAAATAATTCGATTGAAAGGTTTGGAGAGAATGCAAAAAAAACAGCTCGTAATTTGATGGACTATCTCTCTTCAACGACCATAAAAGACCGAACATAATACCTGTCAGTCAACACTGATGACGGCCTCTTTGTAGCCGAAATGCGAACTCTGGTTTCACCAACATTTTACATGGCTATTGGAGATAGAGCCTGTAAATTCGATTCCAGCAACAAGGCAAGATAGATGATTTTCTTTTGAGTTGGCTAGAGGATAAAACGTCGAATGCCGAGTGGTGGACAGAATACCAGCGATTTGCATGAAAAAGAGACGATGGTATAATGGCGATGACGGGTTATTAAGAAATGTTGGGACTGCTGAGAGAGATCTCGGGATGAGCGATGTTACATAAGTGAAAGAGAAGAAGACGAAGAAGGATGGCAACACCGGGAAATACACTTAGCCAAGGAGCGTAAAACAGAGTTGAGTGGCATTGATTAACTTACGACCAGTCTCGTGCCGAAAGAAAGGGAATGAAAAGTTACAAGATGCAGTTGATGGAAGCAAGGCGCATGCTAACCCTGAAATTGCGACGATAAAGATGTTCGTGCCTCGTAATCTGCGGGATCTCCACATGCTGGAGCTGTGATTGATTTACGAAAATAAAGTCTGTTGTTAATGTCGTATGCATGTCAATATATTTCGTAGGATATGAGTAAATTGCGCTGCAAACGACATTTATTTCTTTTTCAGATGAACATTTTTTAATTCTATGATGGAGTAATGCTAAAATATTTCTCTTTAACCCCTCCTGTAATTTCTTACCAATATGAGCGCACTTACTGTAATTAAATGCTTTATCTTTACCTAGTTTTATTTTGATTTACCTACCAAAAGATTGTCTTCTATTTAGCAAAATCTGCTACAATAACTAGAGTTAAATTGGGATTCCTCAGTAAATTTCTTTTTCGTGCTGTTTTTGGTCTTTCTCTACTAGGTACTATATAAATCTAATTTTGACTTAATTTTCACTCATATGGTGCTTAAGAATCTCTAGATAACTTACAATTTAACTTTAATCCGGTGCTTCGACGCATAGGCCATTTCCAATGCGGCCCACCAAAGGATTCATTACCTCCAATGCGGCCCACCATGCAGAAAAGACTGCCCATCCCTGAGTTAAACCATCAATCTTCTTTTTTTTGGTACTCACAGACACAAAACCTTAAAGATTGCAGTTACATGAAGACGTATTGAATTTTTCCACTATCTGTAGTTTTCATAATCATTATTCCGCTGCTACTATACGATATGGGTCTCAAACTCACATATGCGCCTGGGCCACATGGAGGCACTGCTCCAAATCCGCGGGAAGCATTCCATATTACCGACTTTCCCACCCCTCAAGTCGCTTCATCTTCTCATTTCAGTAAAGGGGAAGATCCTTAGATGCATTTTTAAAGCCATACCTTACGAAATTACTAGATTTGGTGACGAAACAGAGGAGGAATATATGGAGAGAAACATTAAAATTTGGACCAAATTTACTTCGCGGACCGTATGAATGCTCCATTCGGGCTGCGATTTTGAGACCTTTGGTCCGCGAATACTCTGTCGCCTTGAAAGGTTGAGGAAACCATACGTGCGATTCAGATGCAAAGTAGCCGTCCACAACGGCGGTACACCGATCGTTGATTCTAAAATAAATAACCATTGAGGTCGGATGATTTGAAGTTAAAAATGCATATTTGGTTTACTCAAACATTTATGACTACAGAAGTAGCCTAGTTTATCGCATTCAAGCTACGCGGTAAGCTTGACAACACTTTTTCAACTCTGAATATAGCTCAAACGTTAAAGACCATGGAATCATGTCCATTTTCAAGTGGATTCCTATCTATGGTGTCAAATGACTGTAAAAGGGGCATTTACCTTTGTTAACACGCACATATTTTCACTATATCAGTACGCGAGTGGAAAAGAATCAGTCCAGAGGGGAAGATCAATTTGGCATAACCAACGAGGTCTGAGCGAGGCAATTTTATTTAAAGTCTCGACCCACGGAATCTGAACCCGGACGAAATCTTTCCTCACTCGAACGTAGGAGGCTGTACCTGTCGCTTATCGTCGAAACGATCATGGTAGTGGTATGGGCAGCTCTCACCCGTAGAACAATACACCTCCTCCTCCTCTCCGCGAGTTGGCCGTGTGCCTCGCGAGGCGATGATAATCTCGTCGACAGATCGGAAAGCACCTGGACGCCATCGGAACAGTCCATGAAGTTGGAAAGTGTTAAGTCTGGGGAACCTTCGACTGCTTCACTGGAAAGTGCCCGCCCGATTTGAAAGGACTTTATTCTCGTATATAATAGATGCCACTTCGTTTACGCCGAATTATCGACAATTATCGCAAATGCGCTTTTGTAGATAAAGTAGTTTGAGTGTGATCGGATACCTTAAACGCTTGAAAATACGAACTAAATTTAGGGAAGTGCCAAAAGGAATTTCGGACCATCTAACGGGCGTGACTGTGGGTGTGATTGCTTAAGACTTCGTTGCGCGATGAATTCGAAAATCCACGCATTCGGAGAATAGGGCAACATGCGTTGTAAATATATGGCGATCATCACGTATGATTTACTCCTTAATAGAAAATGTTTTTCTATTACGAAGAATATGGAAAGTATCATCGATTATACTCTGATTTTATATCTAAAAGACTATTTTATTAATTCCCACGTATAAATGGGATCATTTGGTAGATACAGCGATTTAACGCCAAGGATTTGGCAAGAATTGAAATCTCACTGGACAGCAAGGGTCCAAACACTTATGAAATTGTCACGGATTTCTTCTCATAGTTGTCATTTATTTGTGTTAAATATACATAAGTGGAATTCTGTAGTATCGTAGATGAGATTAATTTTAAGACATTTCACTTACTTCGTTATCACATATTTTGATTTCGTTTAAGACCCAGTTTCAACATTCTCAACTACTCTGGTTGACATGAAATACCTTCTTCATCTCCAGGCTATCATCTCCTTTAATATAATTTAAGGAATACATGTTCGCTAATTTCAATGAAAATATATTTTTAAAAAATGAATGGCAGAGCTAACCTTATGGCTTGTATCCAAAGACAGTTATAAGTAATTTATAAAATGCTTGAGTGAACCAGATGCGCATTTCAAATGCAAACCAGACAAACTAACCATCCTCTTTTACGAGAACTGAAGAAAGATTCCGTTCTTTCCACCTATATTCCTAAAACTCCCTTAAAATTCAGAGTAAATTTTTTTTAAATTGTCTACTATTACGCTTTTGGTCGCATTCATACCGAAAATATCTCATCACTCAAAATAACATTTTACACCGGCGAACTTTAGCGAGACGATGTAGTCGACATACCGTGCCGCACCTCCAAAAAAGAAGGTGCGACGCAGAGGAAGTGTCCACGTAAGCGCGGTCGTACGTAAAATGAAGGGGGACCAAAGCATACCGGTGTTCCGGACCCAACCCTTCTTCGGTCTCTCTCTTCCTCCTACGAGTTACCTCTGACCTCTCGAATTCGTAGGGCTAAAGGATGGCGAGAGAGAGAGAAGGGGAGAAAGGGATGGGTAGAGGATATAGGGGGAGGGGGGAGAGAAAAGAGCAGATAGAGAGAGAGAGAGAGAAAGAACGAGGAGAGTAGGAAGAGAAACAGAGGAGGATATAGAGGAAAGAAAAGGGAGTGCGAACAGGGGGAGAAAGAGAGGGAGGAAAAGGGTGTGAGGGTGTTTTTTTCGGTGCGGGAATTTTTTAGCGATGGTGTAACTGAGAGAGAGAGAGAGACAGAGAGAGAGGAAGAGTGAGTTGTAATGTAGGTGGAGTGGAGGAATGTGGGGGGGTGGAAAGGAGACCGTGTGGAGAGCGATCTCATTGGCCGATGCTCGCTTTAGTCCCCCGGGGCAGTCACGAACACCCGAAAATTGACCTTCGGAGAGTGTGCCCGGACGGTACACGAGCAAAGAACCTCCCACAACTCCAGTTTTTTTTAACCACTCTCTCCCTCCTTTTTTCTCCTTCTCTCCCGTTTGTATCTGCGTCTCATTTTCCCTTTCTTGAAGTACTATAAATGTCATCCCTAACGAAGAGGGTTTTCTTTCTCTCTTCATCTATCATCCTCTGTTTCCTCACCTACTTTTATCCTGTACTTTCTCTCTTTCCTAATAGTTCGGATTATTTACATTCTGTAAATAAAAGCGTAAATACCAACTTCTGGCGTGAAATGTCATTGGCACGGTTACGAGAGTGAAGGTTGGAGGGAGTATTTACTCGGATAATAATGAGCTCTAGGTTAACAGATGTTCAAGCTCGATTGTACTCTTACGGTGAATGATATCCATAGCGCAGCTGGCTCAAAGCGTGGGCTATTTGAGGATAAAGCCGTATTACCGATAAATAAATTTTTTTTATAAGGTAAAAATTAGAGTTTGAAAAAGGAAACGTTTGAAGAAATAAAATAATATGAAATTTAGATAAGTAAAACAACTCTGGATGAGATTAAACTTAATCGTCGCCTTATGTTGTTAGAATTACCAACTCAAAAATAATTAAATTGGCTGATGCTATAGTGAGAAGTAGCTGCTCATCTAAGGTCTAGTCAGCTTTAATAGGAAAACAGGAAGATCAAGGCAATAAAAACTTTCGTAAAAACAAATAATCTATCAAACAAGAGAATGGGTTTAGATTTTTAAAAAAATTTCCAAATTTTAGGTACATATGCTTCATTCTATTTGTTACCAAACAAACTGAAAATATATTACACAGATTGTATTTATTGTTTATTATACAAAAAAAAAGATGACTTCAGATCTTAGATAATTTTTTTAATGCTTTACTAGAAAAATTTGTCGGGAAATACACTTCGATAGTACTTCCACCAATTAAAACTATAGTCAATAAAATCAAGGTCCTTAGACCTACTCACCTACTGCTATCTCTTAAAACGGAAGGTCATTTGTCGGAATCGCCAATCAAAGCAAAGCGTCCTTCCAGGAAAAAATCGCGGGACACCCGAAAAATTCCTTCAGATCACTTTATTGCGTTCCACGACGAAAGAATTTAACCTCTAACAGGTAATGCATGTTGGATGTCGAAGAAAAAATATGGATGTATGTTGAGCTAGAACCAGTACCTATAGTTCTTGCATTTAAGTGCTGTAAAATGGCAGCTTCCGTAGGTGATACTAAAAGATAAATAACCGACGTTGCATCATTAAACGAAACAAAAACATGTAAAATACACATCATTTTTAGTTTTGAGTGAGTTGTTTTGCAATATGATAGCATACTTTTCCGCTTTCCTTATTTATATTACTAGAATATGGGAGCATATGGGAACCGTACGAGAAAGAATCAATCTCAGAGTTAGAAAGAGTGCAGCGAAAAACCGCCAGATTCGTCAAAAATTGTTACGATGGAAACAAAAGTGTTACAGGCTTGATACAGGACTTAGGATGGGAATCACTAACTGAGCGCCGATCACGCTCTAGGTTGAAACTTCTTGAAAGATTTAGAACGCATATTTTCTCCAGCGACGTCGAAGAAATAATAAGAGCGCCAACTTATATTGGTAGAATGGACCATTTTCGTAAAGTTAGTAAGACTGTAAGACTGAGAGGTACAAAGGCTTGTTTTTCCCTAGAACGATAGCTGAGCAGAACAGAAGTTACGATAAGAAATCAGCCGACGTAGAGTGATATTATTCATTATTATGCGCTTTCCCTTGGTGCTATTGCACCCCCTGCCACACACCATTGCGGTGGCCTGCAGGGTGAACTGCAGATATAGATACAGAATATTCTTAAAGCAACAAATTCCTTTTCACGGAATAAAGTTCACGCATTTAGTTATAAATTCAACCAGGAAGAATTACTTTTTTATGAAAAAAGCGAAGGAATTTGATACGGTTATGGAAACTATTACATTTTAAATCTTAAAAAATTAATATAGATATACCATAAAAAAATTGAAAATTTCAAGAAAAGTGCTTTTTATTAAAATTACGTCAATGGTAGGTAGCATAACGTAAACTCCCAAATGTTAACATATAGACTCATTATTTCTTCCGCAACGCCTTCTACCGATGTATCCTTCGATCATAAACGCTAGCATTATCATCCGATAAGGGTCAAGTGACTATTTGTCGAAGACACCGACATTATTTATTGATTTTTCTCGTAATTTTCCAACCTTTTCTTTTTTAAAAAAAATACCGTATTCGTAATTCTGACAAAAACACGAAAATACAATCGCTGCCCTTTTATTCAAGAACTAATCAAAGTATGACTAATCCCGAGAGCCAATCCACTCGTGGTCGTTACCAATCCCTCACCCATCCGTTTGAGGAAAGCGCGGGTCACGCTTCCAATCGAGACGTGGATGCCGGAGCAAATACCACACTCGCTTTACCATTCCAGCTTTTCGAGAGCAAAAACTCTTACGATATATCATTATAGCGCATTAGCTCCCGTATACGACGGACGAGGATGCATGCCTTTGCTATGTTTGATGGCATTTTCCTTAATGAAAACAGAAATAAAATAGAAAGGTCAACTGGGAGAAAGGACGCCTGAATCCGGACAAAGGATTTTTTTGTTTAACGGCCCGAAAAAAAAACAATCCACGTCATTCATCTGTTCGTATAAAAAAAAGCAATTCTTCCGAGTGTTAACACTTCGCCCGACGGGACCACTGGACCGAAGAGGCAATCCATCGTGAGGAACGAGGATTGAGAAACGATTCACTTTCGAATTCTGAATACGAAAATGTTTATCACTGAAAAACACGAGTTGGGGATCTACAAACTTTCCGTTACGGAGGAAGGTTTTTAAAACTAATCTTCTCGAATGGAATTTTTTTGGAGGCTGAACAGTTCGGAGAATTTTTAATATAACGCAGAACTTAATCAGCCACGCATTACATGGAATTTTAAATTTATAAAAATAACGAAAAAGAATACAAAAATTGTAAAAACTCGTATTTGATCGGGATAGCCTGAAATTCTGACGTCAGTCAATATTTAAAAAATCGGCACAACATACATTGTACAAATATGAGATATTTGCTATTATCGAAGACGTAAACTCAAGTAACTGTACGAAATTTGATCAAAATCGTTAGAGCCGTTTTTTTTTGAGAAAATCGGATTGTTGTTAAAAATGCGTAGAATAAACTTCCCTTAATTACTGAGCAGTCTCAACCATTTATTCATAACTTCTTCTCAGTATGATAAAATGCCTACGCACGAGATTTCATTCATTTTCGCTCTACAGTTTAGGCTCTAGAGCCAGTAACAGAGACGGAATTGCGAAAACCACTTTTTCGGACTCGGCGACACCTAAAACGTATATTACCGTAAAAATCTCGAGGTCGAATTTTTTCGCGATTACAATACATTCTCAATATACTTCGCATATGAGAAAGTAAAAATGAACTATGGAACTCGGCTTACGGTTCTTATCCAATTAAACACGAAGTTAATTCCTGTATTCGAAATAGCTTATGAAAAAGCCAAATGCGCCTTTCGACTACATATCAGCTCTGCTCAATCGATAGATAGTTCGAGTTTTCCATATTTTTTGTAGCCGTTGGAGTTGTTTTCGCCACTTATCTCATCCAAACTTTCAAACATGCGATAACATTTTTTAAATATTCATAAAAAGCAGCGACCTTTTAAGAAAAAAAATTAGATCAATTATCTATTTACTATTATTCGCAAAATCGTCGTCGAGGTGAAATCACATTAATACCAATTCTTGTATTGCTATCCCAGGTTGCCTATAGTAGCAATTTAATCACGATCACATATATAACTCCTGAAAATATCTCCATGAATCTTGCAAAAGCAACGATGAAAGATTTTTTTTTCGCCATTCCGCACAAATACTTGTTTTACTAAATGTTCCTCGCTATTATCTAAGATAAATGAACAAACGCACATTCGTTTGAAATATTTCGTAACTCTTAAACAGGCAAAACTCTTGCGTCGTATGTGGGGATAAAAAAATTTCGCGAAAAAATCGACGCATTTTCCCGTTTCGTTTTACTCATAATTCATTTTTTTTAACGGCGGATTTCCGTGAGAGGGCACCTTAAGGACGAATTAATCCGGGTCTTTAACTAAAAAAAGATGGCGGGTAAATGCCAAATTCGTGAGACGACAGCGAAAAACTCGAAAGCGTATCTCAAAACTCTCGATCTACGGAAAGCAAAAGTCGGCACGAAGGCGTGCGGCTCGTGCAGCCCATTGTGTTGACTTAAAACGTGTAAAAAGTGAGATTATCAAATCCTGTCACGCCGCTCTCACCGGGAGTTTTTATAAATATTTACTAAGCCAAGCAATCTTTAGGAAAAGACTTGGTAATAAGCGAGTGAATGAATGTGATTTTCATTCACGCATACGCCTAAATATTTTTACAACTCATTCCATTCGTAAACGCACGTTACTTAGATGGACGGTCATAACAATTGAATTCTTGATGAAGATTCTAATTGCACGTCTCTATAAGATGTTTTACTTTTGGCAGTAACGTCTCGAATGCTTTCCCAAATTTATTCTAATCTTCATTTATGCGTAAGACTAAATCTTTTTCGCGCCGCAAAAAATGTTATTGTTGACGTATAAGGAATATAAGTTTATAAATATCAGTTACGTAGAATAAGAAAAAGATCTCAAAAACATTGTAATCTTATTATTTAACTGAGATCTAAATTTGAAATGTTGAACTGAAAATTATGAGAAAAAAATAGTATATAAATCAGATCGCCATATACATCTAAACTTTAAAAATTATTATAAAAACTATTATTAATGACAATTATATATAACATTCATCCAAAATTGTTGGCTATTGAAACTATTTTAATACAGTACATTCCTATGAAATATTTCATGTAGTTTTATTAGTGGTATTTCAAATTTTTCCATTGAATTTGAATGTACATACAATACTACGATGCAGGACGTTCCACACCAATAATTATAATAAAAATGTGCGTGACGATCAATATAAAGTTTGCTTGGGGTAATTATTTAAAACATCTTCCCTCCAATTAGTTTAGGGCTTAACGTGGCGCAAGAATTTTAATTAATAATATTGCTCGTTAATCTCTGAATCTATCTGCATGCTCACATTATTTTGTTATTGCACGTGGGTAAATTTTTTAAGATTCAAGTTACGTCATCAACTTAGAATTCAGATTCTTGTTTCGCACGAATCTCGGCATTAAAACTCACTCTACCTCGCAAATATTTCGTTTTAAGAACCGCGGCGACGATTTCAGGAATAATCTTGGGGCGTTTCCTAGCTCGGAATCGGAACATCCACCCTGGGTACCTACTTCGCGTGACACCCACCGCCGGGCCGTCCGAAAACCGCAAATGTGTTTCGGCACATCTTCTCCGACCCCTTTCGACCCTCACGCGATCTTCCTCCGCCTCTCCATCCTCCTCTCGACCCAATCTAACCCTGCCCAAACCTACGTTGACCGCAAACATCGGGTCCGTGAACTTTGAAGGTCAAAAAGGGGCAGTGACCGTTGTAATGGCACCCACGCCACGAATGCCATCGCCTCCGATATGAGAATAATCGACTTGACAAGAAACGACTTAGGGTATGCAGATGTTCCTCTCTTCTTCTTTCCTTTCAGACGAGCGAGGGAGCGCCGCTCTCGCTCTAAAATCGCCGCCATTAAAATTCCACCCTCCTTACCTCACCTTCTCATTTAAATATTTTTTTTTACCGCACTGGACTATCCATATCTGTATATTTTTTCGCGATTTATGTGTCTTCTTCAGGGGGAGGGGTGAAAAAATGCCACCTCGCCAAAAGAATAGGTTTCGGCCCTCGACGAATGTTTTATGTAATGAATTATACGCACATTATGAGTTATACGTATACGCTGTGTGAGCAGGGTCCACGAACTTTTAGAGGGTTTTGGATCGCCCGAGTTATGAGCCCGTAAGCTTGACATAACGACACGAGTAGGGTTGCCAACCTCCGGATTTCGGGCCGGAGATCTACGGGTCATCGCCATAATCTCCGGTCTCCGGGTGAGTAGCACAAATCTCCGGTTCAATTTCGATCGCAGCGGAAAGCCCTTTTATGGCTTTTTTGCGTTTTTTTATAAATGATTCGAATTAAGATAGTTTGCACTTTATTTTCCATTGTATTTTGTTTTATACAAAAAACTTAAATTGATGATGCCCTTACAATTTCGTTAATTAGCGATATTTAAAAAATAAACGATTTTTAATCATATGTCCTAAAATCACGAGTGCCTTTCAGGATATTTAATATATTTATCATTACATTTAACTCCTCTTGGGTTTCTTCTAAAGTATCCAGGTTTCAAGCAAACTCCGGTTCATGAAAATCTCAAAGTAGGCAACCCGTAACAACATCTCTGATTCATGACGATATAAAAGTTGGCAGTGTCGCGTTTAGCACATTTTGGGCCCTAGGCAAATCAGATTTCTGGGGCCCTTGATGGAAAATTAAAACATTATTTCAGAATGAAAGAAAATCACATATTTATTTATCATATAATACTGTAAATAGAGGATATTTTGATATTTAATATTTTTAAAGAACCATCAACAAAAACTAAATCTTTAAAATTACTAGGCACTTGACTAGTTTGCCTTATGGTAAACGCGGCACTGAAAGTTGGCAACCCTAGACAAGAGATTTAGGGAGAACGAGGATTTCTTGAATATATTATCCCAGGGCAGATAACAATCGCCCCAGCATCCATTTATAAACTACAGCAGAACTCGGTTACAGCGGCCTCGGTTAATAAGACAACTCGGATATAACAGCATATTCTTCAGGTCCCATCCCCGTTTCTACAATATTGCACTATATTCACCTCGGTCATAACGTATTAACACACTCGGTTATAGCGGCAATGGAAGTTAATAAGTAACAAATATTTATATGCGTACACACAGGGTCGGTGTAACACATTTTTGTATGTGTGGGCGAGAAGAAGAGAACTGATACCGTACAAATGACATTAAATGATTCAGGTTTTATTATTAATTTTTGCTGATCGCCAATACATTGAAGGACTAAAGATAGCCTCTTGACCTCCCGGGTGGGGAGAGATCGAACAGCGGAAACTCTTTACTCAGTGTAGTTCGCACGCCGGTTTTCTAAAACCAAGTTCGTAGACGTCAATTTTAATGAAACAATACTAACAGAATGGTTAGCCGAGATGAGTTTTAAATGTTATGAAGATATCAATTCATATTCAGAAATCGACCATGATGTTATAACAACACAGAAGCTCAAGTGGACCTAGACATCGTGAGGGAGGTCATGGAAGGGCAGAATGGAAAGTATAGCGAAGAAGAAGATGAAGAAATGGTAGAGGATCGAGACGAACCAGTTCCCACCGTAAATGAAGTTGTGCAAGCAATAAAAGTGATATCACGGTTTCATGAATCGAAGGAGACTAATAAAAAGACATTTAGATTATTCACTGCATTGAGGAGGACCTCGAAATACATTTCAAGTTGGCACATACGGCACAGAAAAAAATATCAGGTTATTTTACTAATCATTAAAAATATTTTTATTATGTTTAATGTGCTTATTATATCATAATATACTGTACCATGTATTATGTCATAATATAACGTTTAAGGTACTTATTAGATTATAATATAAAAATGTAGAATTTGGAAACTAATTGTATGTCCAATGCACCTCAATTATAACGACACTCGGTTATAAAGACAATAAATTTCCAGTCCCTTGAATGCCGTTATAACCGAGTTCTACTGTATTTCCAAACAAATGTGAGAAAATAATCAACGCGCGAAATTAAAAAACGGCGATTCCAAAATAACATTTTCGTTGATTCGCGCGCGTTCGTTGAATGGGAGTAGAATATATCTCGCACATCTCCTTCCTCTACATTTTGTCCTTATATCGTACCAAGTCTGGTTCCTCCCTTTTTTCACTTTCTCCCACGCATCCGTGTATAACTTTTTTTACCCGTCTCTTAGATACCCTCTTCCCTCACTCTCTCTCTCTCTCTCTGTCGGAAGAAGCATATTAATTCGATGGCATCCCTAGTTTTAATGTCGCTGCAGCTTTCACACTCGAATCTGGTCCTACGAAAAAGCAGCCGGGGGCGTGGGAAATTCAGTTTTTTCTCGCCGTCTTTTATGCCATGCCAAAAAGGTGAAATGTAAACGAAGGGGGATTTCTCTTCCACGGACACAATTTCTGCTTGCCATTTACGTGGTTAATTGGAGATGTTCAAGCGTAATTAGCACACCATGTCTTTCGACAGGAAATTATCGAGTTCGTCTTATGGCTGAAAAAAATTCATGAAGAAGAACTTTAAAAAATACTTGCCTCAGGTATCTCCAGACTCGTTATGGCTATTGGAGATACCTGAGGCAATATTTTGTTCTTGCTCTTGAACTCTATTTCATCTTCATTCTTGATAAACTGACGAAGATTGGTGTTTATTAATAGTACGATAGATGACAAAAAATATTCACGATCATTTCAAGCGAATTTAATGTACGTTCAGAATGTAAATATTTTTAATGGAGGAATGTAAGATGCATCTATGAGAGAAATGATTCATTAATGCATCCTTGAATCAAGCAAAGAAGTATTTATATTGTCACAAACAACAAGTTAGAGATTCTATGCGTCAGGCTGTCAGCATTATAATAATTTAGTTTACGATCTAGTGGCAAGATGGCAGGCATTCGGACTCATTAAGATGGAGTATTATTCCTCTATAATATTCAATTTCATTTCCTTTAAAGGTTTTTCTGTATTTAAGATGTCGAGGTCTTCGCCTGATTGACGTTAATAGTGGTAATTCGTATTATTTGTGAAGCTGAAAGCAAAAATTCCCAGGCCATGGGAAGCGTTTTGCAAACTGAATCCCTCTTCGTCATACATTTAGAGAAAGTTAATTATTACAAACTAAAGAACAAAAGAATTTTCCCTTTTAAAGTCATCTATTACAATATATTAATTGGCGGCAGGCTTGCCAACACTTCTGGATTCTCCGGGAATCTCCCTATTTTTCCCAACTATCGGATTGAGGCATTTTCCTCTCGTTTTCGGTTAAATAAAAACAGTTAATCCAATTTGGCTGTATACAATACGTAGTGATTATTGGCAGACCTAGAATTAAATAAAGAATAACTAAAAACAGAGAAAAACCGAAGATTCATATAGAGATAATGAAACAACAATTTTAAAAAATTTGTAACTTTAAACATTTTTGGCATTTTCAGAATTTTTCGATTTTTTTGGAATTTTTGTAATTCTTGAAATTTTGACATTTTTAAATCTTTGGAATTTTCTTCTTAAAAAACGAACAATAAAAAATGCTCACCTTCCATCGTGTCACGTTAAGATCTCGTGTGTCACATAATCTGATTGCATCCGGGGATTTTTATTTTTCAAATACTATATAAATATATATATATATATTTCGAGGTCTTACATAAGAGGCAGTTACATATTCGGAGTTAGAAGTCGTGCAGCAGTTTTTCTAAACCAGTGGGGAGTTTCTGAGAACGTGACTTATATTTCTTTTCGAGACGTCTGTCGTTGCGTGTATCACTCGGAGGTTGCGCAACGTCAGGAGGCGTTTCCAAGGATAAATTATCCGGCGACGCGGACACTTCACAAATATACTCTCGAAATTTTTAAAATATCTCCGATATGCTAAACCTGAGAATGAAAGGCAACATATTGTCTTGAAAAGGACAGCATACGTACAAGATTAAAAGTTTCGCCCATGTAGAATGTCTCGTGCTTTTTAAGGTCATTTGTAAATCCAAACTGTTTTAGAAAAAACAAAAGATATTTTGTAGATTAAATTGAAAGTGTCGCACAAAATTTATAAGGAAAGTAATTTGCTTTCTCAACCTTTTCCTGTATTTCGAAAGTATCTCAAGAATCTACTGACACTCATTTTCCTTCAAAAGAATACGTATAAATATTTATAATTCGTTAATATAAAAATGCTAACTCATAGATATGTATCCATATTTGCATCTCGTATTATAACAATTTAAATTGTAGCTCTAGGTGCAATTACCTTGGGTGCAATGACCATTAATGGTCCCACGATCATATAGTAAATTTTTACGACTGGATTCGAGACAATGACAAGAAAATTCACTTGAACATGGCAGAGAAATCCAAATCATACACTACATAATCCTTAAAATACTATATTTTTATTCTCAAGAATTGTTTTCTGAGTAAAGTTTAAAAACTAAATAAACTATGCTAAAAGGTTACAAACTGACTTCATACGCTCAAAACTGTTATAACTCTGTTACAAGTATATTTAACAACATTATTTGTTTCCACGGCTTACTTAGAAGTTGACTTTATATGTAGGTACCGTTTGCCTTCCTAAAAGCTCACTCCAATTCAGCATTTCATTTCATATGTATTCTTTCACGAGTTATTCAGCCATCTACTTCAGAATGGATTACAAACACGACCAAGCCCTGTTTTTTTCTCTGTATTGATGTCCTGAGAGTGACAATGAGGCGTTACACCCTTCGGCACGATACGTTTCGACTCGGCAATTTTTTTGCGCCCTCTTTGGACAAAAACGCATCGACCAACTGCAATGACACTTCGGCAATACGATTAATAGAGAAACGGATAGGTCAAGGGCAAGGACGAAATTGTTGGCATGGTAACGGAACTGCGAGTTGGAAATATAAACGCAGCAATTTAATTGATAGCTGCCTTTTTCAAATCGCCGTCACCTTGGATAACGATAAACTGACCTTGGTCGCGTTTCTTCGCCGGAGTCATTTCGAATCAAATCGAATTCTCGCCTCGTTCCGAAAGAGTCGTAAAAAGTCGCAAAGTTGAGAGCAGATAAAACAGAATGGACATACAGATAAACAATATAATTGAAAATCGATCTTAAATTGAACGAACTTGTACATTTGCGATAAATCTCATTTAACGGAGAATTAAATGCTCGCAAGAAGGTTCATTTTCGCAATGATAGTTGGAAAACGAGTAAAAGAGTTAATTCACGGAGTCTCGTATGAAGTTATCAACTGTTAGGCTAAAAATTACAAATAAACGTACTTTTCGATATTTTTACGCGACTTATAAGAAAAATAGGCGCAAAAATAATCGCCGGACCCATGTTTTTGGCAGCTACAAGTTTTCCATTATTCTATTTTAGTGTTTTTAAAAGGTTTCCCGTGTCCAAAACGGGCGACGCTTATCACCTAGAACTAATTTGTCCATGTAGGATAGGACCGTCCTGTGCTTCGTTTTTTTATACGAATTACGAATATAATGTGTTAAAAATTGCGGTATTGTTCACAAAGTCCTAATAGGAAAGATATAAACGATGAAATCTATATTTTAGTTTCACTTTACAGCGAAAAAATCAATCGCTTAACGATTCTAGCATTTTTCGATTTCATTCCGCGAGAAACTGCGCACCTGACCATTTATCCGGTATGTATTTTTTTTTGCAGATATTGCAAATATTTAGGCATTCGATCGACTTTCTCCTATTGGCGCGTTTTTCGGGAAAGAACGGAAGAGGCCGTCCCTATTATTACGGTCCTTCTCGGTCCTTAAAACCCTCTCTCTCCCTTCCAGAATGAGGAGAAACGCTTTTTTTCCCGCCCGAATCGTAACGATTAACCCGCCAATCAGATGTCCGGAAGGTAAGAGGTTTTGTCGGTCAGATCGGTTTCTTACGGATCGACAAACGGGAGAGAAACCTAACAAAGGAAAAAGTGTGACAGATAAAGGAAAAAGAGATCAGAAATCTGTTGCTGGCGAAGACGATAGCGCTCTCCTAAATTTCATTCGGTTCGACCACAAATAAAAAAAACAGAAAATGGTGCTAGCGAGCATCCTCACCTATCTGGTCGCGTAAACAATTAATATTTCGTAAATTGATGGAATGGATGATCCGAAGTTCCTCACGCGACAGGAATGAGCTGGATGGATGGGAAATGTGGAAACAGGTGAAAAAATCTGCTATGACCGGGAATCGAATCCGGGTCTTCTACTATTTTTAACATAGGCATTCTCACCATTTGAGAAGGTTTAATACGAATTGTCTCTTTGAGGACATCCGTTGGAGCTCGTTGAAACTAGCATTCCTAGCCTAGTCCCAACCGAAAAAAATATTCCCGTTCTGAAACGGGAATTTGCCTGCTACGGTAGTTCAGTGGTAGATATCCACCCGGCAAGTGGAAGACCAGGGTTCGATTCCTGGTAATGGCAGATCTTTTCACCTGTTTCCACATTTCCAAATTAATATTACGACTAAAATTAGTCAACCGCAAGTGGAGTTTAACTCTCGTCATTTTTCCGTTATTGCCAATGATTTCCAATATGGCTTCATTAATATAAAGCTTTGTTATTACCAAACTTGTAGGCAATATGACTGTTTTATTTTTGTTGGAAACATTTTTTCAGAGAACGGACTGTATTAGGGATATAATATGTCGATCGTCCGTCTGAATTTATAATCGCTACTATATTGAATGCCGCAAGCTGATAGCTTTGTTACCGTTGCTATGAAAAAGCGTATTGCTTTAACTTACATAACTTATTGAAAACACAATGGGTCGATTAAAATCTAGCACCCACAGCGAAATCATAACCCCTTTAGAATATATCAAACAACAGACGAAAAGGAAATTCAAACTGTTTTGCCTTTTGAACTAAAAATATCATAGTTTCCCATCTAAAGCTCTTCGCTGTGAAAGACAGCCGCTTCCAACGTCTTATCAATTCATCACCAACATCTCACCCGCCATCCGACGGTATCTGTCCCATCTTCTGATCTTCCGCCAAGGCCACGCCGCACAAGCGGAACTCAAAGTGACATTAACTCTCAGTTTGTGGAAGTCAAGCGACTAATTAATGCCAAAGCCTATTAATAACAACGCCCGTTCTTTACCCTCGTACTTCTTCCTCTAACGGTCTCAACGCTCTAAAATCACGACAGCATGATGGAATGATCACGGTTAATTTATAGCCGAAATGCTCATCTAGATTTTATAACTTTTTTGGCTGTTGAAGATACCTATTCTGTCAGTTTCATTTTAACCATAATTCAAGTTTGATAATTTTGTATTGAATTGAGTCGTACGATCGTTTTAAATTATTTATTGAAATGAATCTCAGCAAAATACAGAGGTTCATTACTGAGAAGAGTCTCGCCATACGTTTATAAATTTTATATTTGGCCATCTCGTTGTTTGAAATTAAGACCAGTTTTAGGTGGAGGAGGAAGACCTTCTAGTATTGAATTTCGCTCGATAAAGACGCATATTTATCTACCCCAGTGTTTCTCAGCCTTTTCTGTTTGCGTCACCAAATTTCCTGATCCATTTTCTTGAAGTGACCTTTAAAGATAAATTTGGTTTCCCTTATTGGATACATAAAAATTCGCATATATAAAGAAGCACCAGCACGAAATCGCCCGGTTTCGTTGATTTTTCTAAGCCATAGCTTGATATATACTGTTAATTCATTTATCATATATTATATATTCCTCTCGCTCCTTAATAACCCTCCCGTGATTCGGTTGAGAACTCCTGATGTACCTCTTTATGTTACACTATTTCCATTCCATTGCCTTATAGCCATAACCACTTTTCTCCAAAACCAATCTCTCTCTCCCTTCCCACATCCATTTTATCCAAGATTTCCGTGGAAGGATTTAACGGAAGATGCTCTGGGCAGCCTCCATAAAAGAATAGGAAATTTCTTTTGAAAAATTCGTTTAAAGAAAAATGAGCGAATTTCCCATAAAATGTGTGAGACGCATCATCTAACGCCAACGTTTTGGGACGTCATCATTTTAGTTTATTTTTTTAAAAAGAAAGCACAGTAATAGTTGCGTTGCCGTCTTAGCAACCTGGATGCGAGGAACCTATAAGAATATGACTGCCGACCAGGGCTACCAAAGTTTATAATATCTGTGATCTCTTTTCCTTTCCAATCCTCGGGCTGAGCGGCGATTGGAAAATGGAGAGAGAGAGAAAGAGTGGGTGGTTGGGTTGAATGCATCGCCCGTCCACGTTTTCACTCGCTCGATCTCTTTACGTAGACAGTGAGCGAAACGCTCGCGATTTCGTTCGTGCAAAAAGAAAGGCTACACAAATATACAAACGCGGCGGCGGACATACTAGAACTAGGTTTGATTTATGGACAGTTTTTTTTTTAAACCGGCGGATTTCAAGCGTCGGTACGCTTAAGGAACAACCCGCAGTTCGCGTGCCGGTTGGTACGAAAGTACAAAAACATACAGGTTATCACTTTTCACCGGACTACTTTCGCATTCTTTCGTAGACGAGGAGTTAATCTTGTATCAATTAGTACCTTTGCCTGGAGGTGTCGGATATTGAAAGAGATTTTCAGCTGAAAAACGCCCGAATAAATGCGTGAAAGGAGTGCAAACAAGCGGCACGAATTTTTGTTACCAAGCAACCACCAACTAGTTTAATGTAAGAGGCAAGCGTCGAACCTAACCGTAACGCAGAGTTTATGGCGTTCCTGAAACAATTCACCGTACAGAATATAGATGCGTTAGACGGAAAGTTTCAAGATGACCTCTATAATAATCGATATGACTTGCGTATGAGGAACTCGGGAAGGCAGCGTAAACCTGATATTTAAACCCTTTGCTTTACGTCAAAGTAAGGAAGACTTAGTAAATCCAACTTTGAGGGAGAAAGATTGAATTCAAACCAGATTGACCCCTTGTAAGGATATGTCGAGCCCATTCGAGAAGGATAGCAGATATAGGTTAATGTAAATTAAAATTATAATATCTCCTTTGAATTCTTGAGTTTTTTTTTTTTAATGTTGTACAGGAAGAGCAGAGCTATGCGGATTCTTGTGACATTAATATGTAAAATCCTTTGAACGGCATTTACAGGACAATGAATCTTGCTTATTCGAATGGGAAATCACCTTACAAGGCTATTCTCGACTTTTTATTTTAGGTGATCCCGGAACTACTTTTATTTTCCCTTTCAAGTATTCCCTCAGCTATCTACGGAATATCTGGTTTCTAGTCAAATTTACTGTCCTCCGTGTTCGTTTACATACAAACTGCGTTATTAAAAATCCTGAATAGAGTATATTAACTTACTGATGAATAGTTACTTTTGGTGATGCTCTCACTCCAGAACTATCTCTATTTTCCCATTTCAGTATCTCCCGAGCTATCGCTCGAACTATCTGGTTTTCAGTGAAATTTATTATCCTCGCCGATCACTTGCATTCAAACTGTCATAGATTCCCAAGTTTATTCAATTGACTGACTAATTTCGAAACAGAAAGTTTTAAACGTGCATTAATCTAGTAAGCTACGACTTCCAGAGGTGGAAAAATTACTCACCAAACGTTTTAATCTAAGTATTTGCTAAGAGTGCCAGCTAGCGAGAAGAATACAAAATGGACGAGGAAAAGTGTGTAAACGCATTCCGAAGACCACCAATAGGAGGCAAGCGCGGGAATTGCTAGAGTGGGCGGGAGAGAGGAAGGACGAATAAATTGCGAAGCAAAAAAGAACTCATTCGCCGTTTTGTAATCCAGCATTCCAAAACCTGGAGTCACTCCGCCCACGAATAGTAAAATAAAGTTGAAAGGTGTTATGCAATGTGTTGCATCGAAGAGTACCAATTTAGATTTCAAGAGTGATGTTGACTTTCTATTTATATGCTGCAGTTTGTGTGATATGAATATATGCACACGAGTTTCTGTATACAAACTGTTTGGAAATATTTTTGCTTGCTCGGTACAGAAATATCTGAAACAGTGACGATTCATAGCTAATTTTAACGTTTCAGTATTCGCGACTCTTTATTCGTGAATAGCTATATTAATTACATTAATTACGCAACTGGGACAATTGGAGTGATTAATTAAGATTATTTTTCAACTATTTTTCAATTGTTTTGATATAATTAAAGTAATGGTGATTTTAGCCATGTGGGACTGCTAAATACCTCGTTACGTAATTTACTATGACGGACGTCGAACGAGATTGTGCAGCATGTTACCGGTGAAATATCCAGGGAATTACAACAAATATGAACGAAAGTTAAATTATCCAACGTGTTATTGGTTAACAGACCCACAAGATCACTTTTAAATCGCAAAACCCTACTAGATCCAGATATCCTTGAAAGCTAGACTTTTAATAGCCTAATCGAGATATCCTTTCAAAATTGCGATTCCTTCACAAATCAGAGCAAAATACACGAAGTATCCAACACTTCGAAATCGACGATTTGCCAAAAAAAAACATCCCTCGTAAAACGAATATTTGGAGGAAAAAATTGATGAACGCTAAAGGGACACGAAAGTGCAGACTTGTTAAGAGACGAGCGCTAAAAATGATCGAAATTTTGACAAAAGATTTCATTCCGATTTCGATGAGTCTATAAAAAAAATCACCGCGGACGTGTTGGGACACACATGCGTTCGATTTATATCGGTCGAAAACGACAAATGAGTGGGCGGGCAATCGACATAAAGGGGTTTCAAAGGAGAGACGAGGAATGAGTGCGTCATGGCAGAGTGGAACCGGGTCACTAAGATCCAAAGCCAACCTAGATAGATATCAAGGTCGTCGGTGAGAGAAAAAGAGAGAGGGAGGGGTGGGAAAAGAAAGAGGATTGAGAGGGAGGAGAATTATTGGACTAAAAATATAAGGATGGGAAGAAAAACTCAAAAATACGGGAGGAAATATAGAGTAGAAGAATAGGAAGAGCAAGTTGAAACATACAGGGAGATTGGGAAAGGGAATGAAAGAAATAAAAATACAGATTGAGAGAGAAAAGGAGAAGAAGAATTGAAGAATGAGGGGAAAATAAGGAGTGAATTTGAATGCTAAGATTTAATGATACTAAAAATAAGGAAACGCGAGTTGGAGATGAAAAAGAGGAAAGTGAAAAAACAAAAAGTTTTTAAATATTTTAAATATATAAAAGGGAAAACTCCGGTCATCCGTGTGCCAACCAGGAAACTGAGCGCTGTGAAATGAGCCAATTATTATCAATAACATATATTCAGAGCTTTGTTCTCATGTGCGGATTTTCTATCGCTTTTGTAAGTTTAATCAATTATCATTGGTTCATCAAAAGCACCCTAATGCCAAATACTGTCTCAGTTATTATGGTTGCTATTTTTTTTGGTATGATTGCATTAATCTCAATAGTCAATAAAATTCTAACTTTTTCAACTTAGATATCGTCTTCGTTCGAGTGACCACCCCATGCGACCTTTTCAACGTAAATAAATTTCACGATATTCAACGGATATTTCAACGAAACGTACCTCTAAAATCTCATTCATCCTCTTACCCGCGTTTTTCGTTTCGACACGGATTTAGTCGTACCGAAAAAAGGAAGGAGAAATATACGGGAACTGAATTATATGCGTTAGTAGAAAGAAGTGGGAGATAGACTCTAACATGATGATAAATTAAAAAAGATCAAGTTACAGAAAACTCCGAAAAAGGGTATAAATTAAGAAACCCATAGAGATGAGAGTGAAAGAGATTCAGGATGAAGAGAAGCTTTGAAGAAAATTTCGATTCGCTGTACCCACCAATTATAGTAATTCACCCTGCAACGATTTCGACTCCAATCCCTTTCCAAACCAAGGTCCTTGGTATCCTCCCATTTTTTATGGGTCCGGTCCATAAAACGGCGGAGAAAAAACCTGAGAGGCGGTCTAATTTTGAAAGCCTCACGCTTTTTACATCCTACGTTTGAAGGTCGAAGCTAAAATTGCAATATCTCCGTTATATTTTTTGATTAATAAGATAATCTAAATTTAGGTAATTAGCTTACTAGAGTTTAAAATATATAACCTTCTGGTCTCATCAGGTGCTTCTTGGAGCGCTATCTATAAATAGTATGTATGTAACTCTGTCACGCTGTCTTCGATAAGGGAAACAGTATTGTTGCTGTCGTCATGGAATTATGTACACCGTTTTGGAGTTACATATAGGAGTGCATTGTCTTAAGTTACATTACGTCAATATTAATACACTAAATATTCGGCGAAGAATGCTGTTTTTTGAGTTGTGCATATCAAAGTTGCCATAATTATTTTATTTTGTTATATCTAAGACGCTCGTCATCAGTTTACTTTTTTGTTCAAGTTGCGACGTAAGAAATAATTTAAGTATTTTCATAGGAACTTAAAAAATATATATTTTCAAATGGTCACATTAAAATTTTTATTTTATAATAAATTTATTATTTTGTGGTGATGGAAATATAAATGGTAATTCCGATTTTCAATTTCTGTACACAATTCAGTTTTTCTTACAAAGGGACAAATAAGTTTTTCATTTCATTTTCAACCGCTTTTTTCTGTTGCGTTTAGTTGTTCAAAAGGATCTGGAAAATTATGAAAGTACCTTGAATCAACTTTTAAAATCATCAAATTATAATAATAACGAAACAATTCGCATTTGTTTTGTAAGATACATTAAATGTTGACAATGAACCATGAATTTATTCGTTTCTATTTTTAATCGGCACTTAGGTCTAAATATGGAACTTTTTAAATTTAATTCTTTTATTTATTCCGTGCCAAACCGTAATTTTTGATGGGCATTTACGCCAGTTCTTTTTACAATGCTGTGTTCAAATTTTTATTGCAAACAGATGCATAGAAGAGGGACTTTTGAGTGTTTTCCTTAGTTGAGATGGAATTAAGGAAATGGATGAAGTCAATTTTATATTAAATCGGGGAGGAAATTGCTTAGTTTCACGAAAAAAATGTCACGTCATTCTTTTAATTAATTAATCTAAAATTTAAAATATTGACTTTAAAATAAATTTGTTGGAATTTTCTTTTATTTTAATAAGATAAACATGGAAATGTTTCATTTGAGATTCTAAATGTCTGTATATTAGATTGAGTGCGTATGACCATGATGCCGTTTCAGAAATATTTGCGATATTCGCCGAACGCCGACGCAGTCGTTCAAAAGAAAGGAACGCATATTTTTTCATCTACATTTTCGTGACGCAATTGTTTTGTAACCCTTAGAATGGTGGCGGTCTTACTTTCGAGTTATGACCTACATTCATCGGATATGAATGGGACTAAGCTATCAAAGCAACGGTGGAAAGGGAATTCAGTTGCGTATTTAGGTGGCCCTGAAGAAGCTATTATTAAGATCGTGTGCTGTGATAAGGTGGCGCTAAACTGTGTGATACGCCCAAGTAACGACGGTCCTATCACGGCAGAAATGCAATCACTAGTAAGTAACCGTTTCGTACCGAACAACACGCCACCTAAGATTTTCTTGCGCTTTTTAACGAGCATTCATAATAGGACAGATAATAGAATGATAATATTTAACTCGCATGAGAAAAACTCAAATATAGTTGATAACGTTCCTATCCAATCTGAAGTAGCTCAAATGCAGCGTGTTTTATGTTTCCTGCATACAAGTGCATAAAATGCTAGGTCATAAACGACCACACCCAAGACAGCATAGCTATACATTGAAAAGTAGGTATTTCCGACGTTACTATTTTAAAACGCTTTCATTTATTCAATCGTTTTATATGTTTCATATTTATTTAGTTAACATGTGGGATTGATTCGTCAAGGTTTCCGAAGCATAATTATACCAATTCAACTACTATGCATGGATTTGTATTTTGGACTCGAATGTAGTATAGCCGCAAGAGTTATGATGACAGCTTATAATTTAATTCAACAATTATTCCCGTGTCAAAAATAAAAAATAAGGCTAATTCAACAACTATAGTATTTCCTTGCTTTATAGCGTGAGAAAACTTTAGCACATCTGCGATTTTTAAGTTGTTTTATAACGCCCAGTCTTTTCGCATTCCGAGTTCCAAGTCGTAGGCGTTAATGGCAGCTAGGCTAAACATTATTGTTATTATCTTGAATTTAATTACTTTCGTGGGTCCACGTAAATACATAACACGATTATATATATATATATATATATATATATATAAAGAGAGAGAGAGAGAGAGAGAGAGAGAAGGCAAATTGTCTGCGAAAATCGTCGGCGCCGATGTTGGTCAACGCTCTGGCAACTCCTAATCTCGATTTTTACTAGGCATCCGAAGTGTCTTTATGATTTTGAAAACCCGTTTTTACGGCGCTGCCTTTATTTAGTCATAGGATGTTAAATCGGCGAAACATAAGGCTTCGTCGGCTAAAAAGAGAGATGAGAAGCAATAAAACCAAAGGAATTTTTTTCTAGAAAGGATCGTCCGAGAAATAATTCGGAGACGAATCAGATGTTATTACCTGAACTCGAAGTTTTTGTAATTGAATCGTCCAACTTGTTCCATACAGATGATATACAGAACTCTTGTAGCAACGAAATCTTTCTATAAAATGTGTGTGTGTTTCATTGAACTTTAATATTCGCTAATAAAAAATATTATTATGTGATTTCAGTGAAAGTTATTAAGTTTTATTGGCTAAAATGACGCACTAAACTTTTATTACTATAGAATTAACGATTGTTAAACGGACGTTGCTGGCAAATACCTTGTAAACGAAATACATCTGCCTCAGTCTTACGCATATCCTATAGTGATTACGGGATTTCCTGCGTCATTTTAAGTTACGTCAAAATCTCGCAACACTCAGAATTTTGCACATATTTTGAAAGTTAAAAAAAAAATCTCCAAGGTCTCGATCAAAAATGCGTTACGCATCGAAAACTCCGCTCACTTCCCGCCAAAAAATAAAATAGAAAAGATAGCCCTTATTAAAGGTGAAAGCTACTTTAAGTGAATCCTTTTGTTTCTCCCTCTCATCCTCCATAAGCCGAAGGGAGCATCTGTTTACAAGGTCACGCCTTAGAGACACGCCGAAACAAATGGACGTCAATTTCTGTAACGCAAGAGCATGTAACGCTTCGCTTTCGCTGCCTTTCGCTTTCAGGAAAGGAATTCTCCAATTTTCCTGGCCCTCTTCAATAATTGGAGTCGATTTTGGCATTAAATGAGATTACGCAATCCTGCCTTACATTCAACCCTTGGTCATATACAGCCATCCCACGCATTCCGTTAAAATGAGTCGTTAATCGTATTAACGACTCATTTTAAATGAGAATCCCATTGGAATATTGCCGCAGTGTGCTAACGTGAACGAAGGACCTCGGATCAAATATTTTGATGCAAAAGCAACTGCGCGTTTACAGGATATTTTCTGAAACGTGGTTAATAAATTTGAGAACATAAAAATATAATAAAGTAGACGATTCACGAGCCGTACAGCAGAAATGGCGGAAAGCGAGGAAACGGTTTTAATCCGAAGGAACGCAGACCAGTGAAACGAACGACCGACGCGTCAAGCGTTGTTTTAATTTGTTTATGGCACGACGCAAGGCGGTAATACTGTCGTCAAGGTGATTAATTCAAATTACGCGCGAAGAATGAAGCCAAGAGTCGTAACCGCAAATTACACGCGTCGTAAGTAGGAAGAGGGTAAAAATGTGTTATATGGTCCCGAAACTTCTTCGTGCTAAATGTGAATCCATTCGATTTAGATTAGTTTAACGGGAATTTGTTTTGAATATGAGTTTAATGAATATATTTTATAAGGAATGTATGTTTGGTTTTAATAACAAATTAAGAAAATCAGTTGAATAACTCGATAAAAAATAAACTTAAGAGGGCTGAAATTCCCGGAGATTAAAAATGGGTGAGGTATAGAGCGTTAAAGAAAGAGAGAGAGAGACAACCAGAAATAGGATTTTAGTAATATAGATAAAAAATATAAATAACATGAATACTGTGTTCGATTTATTTGCATGAAATTCATATCTTCGGTCATTTCGAGCAAGTTTTCATCTTATTTTCGATCTTTAAGTCTTTATGCACGGAAATTACCGAGGACAACAATACCGGTAACCATGGAATCTTATTATTGAAATGTTAAAATATTTACCAAAACTCGAGTATAAATTAAAAATATGAGCGAATTCGAATGAGATTGAGTATTCGACGGTAAGAATCTTAATTCATAATGGCGTGTTTTAGCGCAAATTTCGTGACGATACCTTAATTTTAAGATATTTTAAAGAGTAAAAGAATGAAAGCCTTCAAACTAAAAAGGTGGTTTTTGCGTGTTATCTTATGGAAAAGGACATTCATCCTCTGGAGTCGAACCCGAGACCTTTTTCGAATTTTTTTAATCATAACGTAAAGATTCATCAACACTGAAATCCTGAGAAATTTCAGGCTTCTAAATTTTTTTCTAATCGAGTTATTCATAAAATTAGAGCGTTACGCATCATGATGACCATTACGATTTTATAATATAGAGAGATATATTAACGAGAAAGTGAGTTACTAAAGATCTAGTATGATTTATATAGTGGGAAGTTTATTAGGTAAAAACTAAAACCTATAAGTTACGGAAGAAAAAATCTCACTAAAGGAAAACACCCAAGGAAAGATGGTAACAAAGGAGGAAGATTTTTCCGCGCGAAGTGTTTAAGAGGAGATGGCATCGACTGCTTAAACGAAAGCCGCGATAACTAAACTGCTTTAAGACGTTCCTCGGGCGGATTAACCTTAAATAACGATCCCTCCCACAGCGAGGCTTTATCTACGCTCCTTAATCTACAAACGTCCGCGATTACGGATCCTCGCAGAATGGAGGAGAGGATTACCACATTTCCGGATCTGGGTCGGGAAGCTTCGTTCGGATTTCGGACGGATTGAGAAATATCCGGAATTCCTCAACTTAGGATATATTTACGATTTGCTTTCATGCCCTTCGTATATTCGTTAGTATTATTGGAAAAGGTTTAAGGTTATTTAAGTACGTGGACGTTATTGAACACTTTATATTATCGACGAGGACTGATAAAATTTAGTAAGTATCGTAATAAATTTTTTAACGTTGCACTTTTTTTAGTTGGGGAGTTTTTATTTTTCAGTTTTAATTGCAAGAGTCAGCTATTGTTATTCAGTGAATTTAGAATTGTGTCTAGTTTCGATCACAATTAATCTGAACAAAGGGGTATGAAAAACAGTTATAACACACAAGAATTTGAAATTACGACCGCCTGTTAACAATTACGACATTTTGTGCATTTATTTTATAGGAACTCATAAAAAGTAATGACTCAATTAGCTTTCCGATTCATTTCAATAAATCCCACGTAAATAGTGACCCCTTTTGGCAAGAAACTTTTAAAGTTCTTTGCGAAGCGTCCTCGGAAACTTCTGGCTCAATACACAGAAGAGATAATTCTCTGCGAAACTGATATTCACCGCATCCGTTTTGGGAGATGCATATTCCAAGGAGCATTATATTAAGGTTCTTCCTTTAATTATTTTAATTGAATATAAATAGAAAGTCTATTTTCTATCTTTACTATCTATAAGGGCGTCACTTCCTCACGCAGACCTTAATGTTGGGAAAAGCCAGCTCCGCCTTCAAGCGCCCCGTTTCCTCCTAAATTCTCTCCTAAAGTTTTCATTCTCGCCTTCTTTACCTTCGCATACGTTATGTTAATCCTTCGCCTCGGTTTCCATTCTTTCGTAATGAAAAACCGACAGACCCCCTATCCCTCTTCCTGGGGTTTCCAAATACGCTTTCACCCGCCACCTGCTGGGCTCCGCGCATTTCTATTATCCATCGCGGTGTTAGAGAGAATAGCTGATTCTGTTTTTTTTCGAAAGCTCACGAACTAAGTTTAAGATTCACGAGAGCGAAGGAGGTGATTGTTCTGATGAAGTGATTTTTTTTCGAGGGGAGAAATTTGGTTTGGTTGGGATCATCGATGACGGATATACCAATCGCACACGCAAACAGTAGCACGTCTGTAAATCAGACCACAAAGGAAGGCAAAAAAACATTCGAGTTGCAGAAAAATTAGGCTTGTACAACTTCGTTTAAACTTATAGCAACGTTAAAAAGATGTGATCTCGGAGTAGTAAAATCAAGTTATTTAAATTCGACTTAAAGAAATTAGACTTAATATTTTAGGTTCTATACGCCTAATACCGCTCTCAATCTCTGAGCAAGCATATACATATTTTCCTTGAATATTTCCAATTCCACTCGTACACTCGCTTTTTCCCTCAATTAATTACGTTCTTTGTGTACAGATAACCTAAGAAAAAAAGGGTATGATAACAATTGGTCAGAAAGGGATTGAAGGAGATTTCAACCAAACGGTGGACACCAAGTTTTTTTATATTCTGCGAAGGATGGAATATCATTCGATATTCGTTATTTTGGAAAAAGAACATGGGTACCGAGATAATTTATTTTCTGGTTATATAATCGTTTAATTCTGAAGTTATGTTAAGGACATATGGATTATAATCTCTAATATGTACTATCTAAGATTGACTGTCAGTATTCCAGAAAAAATAATACGATAAGAGATTTATATTCTAACCCCATACAATTAAAATCTTTAGATAAAGAATATAACAAATAAGATATTATCTTAAAAATACATTTAATTTTAAAATTATGTTAAAGGTATATGGATCATTATCTCACGAATTCTACATGGTGGTTAATTTATTATTAATCAAAAAATTTATAGGAGACCCTTAAATCTTAGGTGCCGAATTTCTCGAAAACGGTGAAACGATATATTGTCTCATTAAAGTTTATAGTATTAAGCAACGCCGCTACAAACGAGTTTTGCTCCGATAGAAACCCGAACCGAAAAATTAAACAGGTCAGACCGAACGAAAACGCTTGTAACGGTTAACTTAAACGTTTTTTGTCGATTGCGGCAAAGGTATCATGTGATTACTGGCTCATTAATTACAAAGAGAGCGCCACTGCCTCTTTAAGAAACCGAAATACACGTACCGTTAAACATAAACCAAATGGTTGATAAAGCGAAGTCATTAAATACGAAACTTATATGAAATTTACAACTTCAGTTATGAAAGTAAAAAATGAATAGATATATCATCCCCTAAAAAGAATACGCGGACAAAAAAAAGCCCAAGCCAATTTCTAAAACCTGTTTAACTCTTCCTTTTATGTGATCTGTTCATCTCTAAGCTTTAAAGGACTTTATAGAACAACTATGCATCTATATCCGCACTAAATCCCTTAAAACAAGAGAATCGTATGGGCTAAGGAGGTGTACCAAATTAAATTATTTTGACTTTTTTTAGCTCTCTAAAAAATGAATCCTTATTATCCTTTATAACGGCATCTATTTCTTATGTTGCCAATCTAATATCGTCATTTCGATTATTAATATAGTCTTATTTGTTAATTATTCTCGTTTATAACAATTAAAAAAGTTTTTGCAGCGTTAAAGTGATTAATCTCCGAATCCTATAACTTACTTTTCACTAATGAGGTGATATTTTCAGATTATTTGTGCTAATAAATGAATTAAACCCAATTAATGAAACATTACAATGCAAATAATATAAAGTTTATGCTTTCAATAATTCAGCGTGACTATAAAATATAACAGAAGCTTCAGCGATTACATAAATGTGTTCAAAAGGATACCTCAACGAAAATGATTGAAAACAACTTCTCCAGTATATGCATGTTGAATCATTGTCCAATGCAACTTATCAAATGCTAGTGTCTATGTTTTCGTGTGCACGCATAACAAGAAAGAGGGGAGTTTTTTCCACCCTCCTCGGATCGAGCTGCGGTAATGACAGTGCAACCGTTGCGGTGCATTGGTTTGCTCTTGCGGTGTGGAGCTTCCGCAAGATGCTCCGAGAGAAGACTTCCGTGGCGAATGGGTTGACACGCATCTCAGGAGGGAATAAAAAAAGGAAAGACAGAAGGCGAAGGGGATACAAAGGCGCCACGGAATTAATGAATGAAATGGACGGACGAATGGGGCTCGCGTAGCTCTCTGGAAGGAGCGGGAAATCATTACGCGAGAGACGGAAAAAATACGACGTGACGTCTTGAAGTTTTATTTTTCTTTCGGTGTTTCCGAATAACTTCGAAGAGATGCACTGTCTCGTACATAATTAGCGCTGTTTACCTGCGATCCTTTTCTCTCTTATTCTCACCAATCTCTTGTTCTCTGTCCTTCTTTCTTATTTCTTTTGCGCTTCCTTTTTTCTTCTCTTTTTCTAGCATTATATCACTCCTCACCTTCTAACATTTCCATTTAAATATCATTTACTTCACTCAAGTTACATATATGCATATACATACATATAATATAAATGCTTAAAGAAAAGGTAAGGTAATAATAAAGGTGGCAACAAGATGTTGGAGGGAGCCCAGTGGACACTTACCTATATTGGAGGCCTCTGCCCGAAAGTTTCAAATTTGTGTTTTTTTTCGTGTCCTCAGTACCTATAGCTGCTCTCCCATTTAGGTAAGTGTCCACTGGGCTCCCTCCAACACCTTGTTGCCACCTTTATATATATATATGCATCGACAGGTATGAAACGATGAAGCCTAAACTTTTTGAACCCAGGGTCATTTATCAAGGATGGAGAACACATTTCTGTAGGTATATACAAGTTATTGACTGCTGTTATGCTTCATATGTGGCGGCCTAATCCCTTTTCGCTAGATGCATAAATGCATTTATAATATATGTACCTCACTGAAAATCGCATTTCGGTGTATTTAGCGCAGAAGACCCAATCAAAAGTAGAGCGAACGTGCTTTGACTAAAACCACCCCACTGATTTTCTTCGCCTATTTAGAAATAAAAAATACCTAAAAAAAAATCTTCCAATTCAGCATCCACTTATGTATCCCTTCAGATTTCATCTCGAATCCTCTTCACTCTGCCCTTCGAATCCCACACTGATTAATACTCCCACCACGTAAGCCCATTCATGTACCTACCTAGAACCCCGTTCCTCTTCCCGCTAATCTCCTCGTTCCTTATGACCCCTGCCGTTTCGTTATCTTCCTCCCACCCATTACATTCCTCTCTCTCTCTCACTTCTCCGCTCGTTCCCGTCTCTCTTCACCCCTCCATTCTCCCTCATTACGGACCAGCGTATGGCCTCAATACCTCACGCATCTCGCGTTGCACTTCCAACGGGTTTTTGCGCCTCTTTTCTGCCCTCTCATAGCATCCCCGTACTCTCCGATAAGAGAGACCTTTCTTGCAACGATTGCCCATACTCCCTATTTTTCTCTCTCTCTGATTTTCCTTCCTTCCCTTCCTCATTCTATCTACGTATCGTTCCGTATTTCCTAAATGCCATATTTCTTTTTATCCTTGCAACAAAAATTACCCTATTTTGAAACAGGAGAGGTAGTCTGCCTAGATTGTTCATTGGTAGATCTTCTATCCGGAAAGTGGAAAGGCCCGGATCCGATTCCCGGTTAAGGCATATTTTTTCCTATGTTCTGTAAGCTCGTAAAGTTCAGATCTACGCTTTCCGTCCTGTTTGAGGGGCAATTTCGCCTTTTGAGATATTATTAGTTTTTGTTTGGGATTCTAATCTTGGGGGACATCTTTTAAGGAGGCTCTTACTAGTTCTGCTAAGCCTACCTTATTGTAAAACGTGATAATTAATTAAGTAATCTGACTTCATGTTTTGGTGATAAAATATCAGCCCAACAAGAGAAAGACCTGGCTTAGATTCCCGTTAAAGGCGAAATGTTTCGTCATCGTTCCATCAACTATTTATTCTTACTCTAAATTTCTCTAAAATTGTCTTGATCTTCATTCCTCTCTTATTTAAAAGGATGACATAACACGAGACAAAGAGTTTTTCCATTACAGTTAAATTTATTCAATTTATACGACATAAAGCATTACTAGACACATAAAGAGCTATCTAAAAGTATCACTCGGAGGGAAAAACATATCGGCGTCACGATATAAAGAGATAAACACAAATACTAATTATAATCAAGAAAAAAATTTAGTTCGAGATCCTTGCGCGGCACATTTAGCCGCAAGCGGTTTTGGTTTCAACCGGCAACGAAAGTGACTGCACCGGCGACATCTGCCCGAGGAACATTCTTACGTGGAAACGCTTTCGGCAAAAAAAAGCATCTAGCAAAGAAGCCGGAAATCAGTACCGTGTGCCGTAGATTATCGAGATTTGTAGAGGAAATCAGATCATGGCTCCGGAGAGATCGGGAACTTGCTTCTTTTCGAAAAATCGGCGGAGAGAAGAAAATGGAGATGGAGGGAGAGAGATCCTTCCTCCCTCCATCTCTCTCTTTTTCTCCTTTGCAGCGGAGAGGGTTAATATAGATCGATGGGGAGTGGGAATCGGGGAAATAAAGAGGATAAGAGTGAAACAAATTGCATCCGCGATCAATAAAGCAGTGATAGGACGAAGAAATCAGCTACAGAAACTTTGTGGAACGGACACATACCGAAGGATTCCACTTCATCCATAGAGTAACGCTGAGCAGACGGAAGAGATTCGCTTCGTTCGGATTTAATCTTCCAAATCGTGGCCGTAAATTCGACAGAGAAAGCGTAAATTACGCGGAATTAAAAACTTGTGATAAAAAAGTGAAATAACCTATAGACACTGGTTTACTGATATAAAAATACTTGGTCGTTAAACTTTCTATTTTTGCCATCATAATTCGATCTTTTAATACTGACAAATTTTTAAAATCGTGCTCAGTTTTTTCAATAATTTTAGTTGATAATCCTTATTTTGTCCATTTTCAAAGAAAGGCATAACTAAAACCTAAGAAAAATGAATTTATTTCACACAATTTTGTAAATATTTTCCAGATTCACATAATACTCGAGTAAATTATGCCTTCATCATTTTTTCTAAACTATAACTTTCACAGAATTTCTTAATAATAATTAGTCTGATAATTTATACGAGAAAAATACTCATTTGTACTTCTAATCATGGGAAATAATTTTAAACTAAGAAATGAAAGCGGTATCCGCACACAAAATAAATCATCGAAAGGTCTAAAAGAAATCCTTCATAAATTATCGTTAACCAACCAATAATATCATTTCAATCCTCCTAGGAAATCAGTGTAAAGAAATAAAAATGGCTTCTTATAAAGCGAATTGCAAAATTTCCTACCGTTGTATCCTTGTTATCTTATATCAAAGTAAATTACAGTATCAAAGAAAAGAGAGACGAGGGTCGATGAAAAATAAAGCTCGTAGAGAAACCCGCATTAGTAAGACAGAGTTTTCGAGTAGGTAGGCGGTTACATCTAGAGGAAAGCAGTCGATGCTACGGATTAGTAGGTGGATGGAGAAATGCAGCGAATTTCAGATTAACTGGAGCAGTGGCTTGAGAGAGTGTAGGAGGGAGAAGGAGGGGAGGGGGGTGTTTTAGTGATGGGGATTGGATAGGTGAGCGTAGTAAGCAAAAGAAGGTTGAGAGAGGTTGCTTGAGAAGTAGAGAAAGAAAGAGTTAGTTAAACATGCACGAGGGAGGGGTGAGGTAAGGTAAGGTGAAAGGAGATGAGAGAGAGAGGAGGGGAGGGAAGAGGTGAAGGGAAAGGAGCTTAGTAAAGGGAGAATATTAAAGAGAAAGGAATCGGAGAAAGAGAGAGGTGATAGGGGAGGGGGATGTGAGGTGAGAATGGTGAATGAGAAGACTTCCTGTAATTACGACATTCATCCTCTCCCTTATCCACAACAATCTGATAATTGTCTTGGTGCACTTAAAAGCGATGATTTTCTTTTGAGTTCAATATGTAAAGATGTCGCGTTTATCCCTAATCCTGCGATATTTTCTTTAAATAATTTCTACCTCGTTAAAAACAATTAATTTAAAAACTGATTCTTAGATGAAATTTAACTTATAAATAAAATATGACCAAATAAAAATTTAATGGCAATGCCTAAATCACAAAAGAGAAAATTTAGAGAAATAATTACTTGATAACTTTATATCCTCAAACTGTTTGTTAAGTTCCTCGTCCATCCTAAGCCATTCTACTGCCTCATAACGAAGACTTTCGGGTTGGAACTAATGTAATCCATAGTATCTTCTAGTACTTTATCAATGAAAAATACAGTAGGTAAGCAAAACTTTCACCCAACGTACGATGTAACAGAATATGCAACCATGGAACAAATTTTTGATCGTCAATTAAATTTCTTTTCTACAGTTTTAGGTCTACACAAATATTTCTTGAATAAATTTCATTTAAACAATTTCATACTATTTTCTAGATATACTCTCAAATGCGTCCATCGAAGTTAACGAATTATCAGTTAAAAAATTAAGTTTTATGGATCTCATTTGATTAATATCCTATCTTCGACACGTTCCACGATGTTACACTACGATGTTGCCACTAACGAAAGCACGACTCGTGAGAACGCGTGCGTAAATACGGTAAAACTAATAGAGGTGGAGATATTCATTCACTAAGAATAATTTATTTATAGGCTCTTTCTCTCTCTCTCTTGGACACGGAAATTACGACACGCTTTCTCACACTAATTGGTCAGTCTTTTGTTCCCTCGATCCCAAATTTTCTCAATTTTCACCTCGTCCGTCCTCAGATAAGGCACGAAGCTCACCGGTCGTGAGCACGACGTACGTTGTGATTCCCTTCTCTGCTCCGAATAAAAAAAGGGGCAGCATCCGGTACTTTCCTTTTTCCCCCTCACACCTTAGACACTCAGGACCTGTGGAGCATTGACCAGGTCAGCGAGCGATTAACAGAACTCTACTTCAGTTCTTTCTCTTTCTTTCTCTCTCTCTCTTTTAGGAAGGCATCAATCAACGTTGTTATCTCCCTCTCTCTCTCTTTTTATTCTTCCCCAAGCTACGTTCACGTTACTACGGAAGAATCTTTAAGACTTTTTAAAGAAAAGGTGAGGAACCTTAACGGTGCATTAACCGGAAGAAATCCGTTCGTGAAGCAAAAGAAAATTCGAAGCAATTATCCTGTCTTACGTTCTCCCGGCTTGGTAACGGAAAGAACAATCTCAGCCGGTCGATTATTAACTTGATTGGCGTACGAATGACGTAACGTCTAAGGCGAAATGCTTTTAGGTGAAGTGCTATGAATACTTTAAATTTTACCGTAGGGGAACTTCCTTGTAGCGTAAAAGACGGCGTTCGCCTTGCATTCCATTGCAATATCCAGCTCTAAATTCATGTTTTCTCTTCTATAACATATTTTAAATATCAAAACGCGATTACATGTTTATTTAATAAACCAGGAAAATTTAATTTAATGCCTAGAGAGAAATTGGAATGAGAGATAAAAGCATCGATGTCTATGTAACCATACATACGCATGTTTTTGCATATATTTTTGTGCGCTTGTGTTTCTATAACTATGAGACTCTTGCGGAATGAAGCCATTTATTTATATTATTTAAACAGATTAAAATCTTCTCCAACAGTAAAAAAGAATAGCACAAGCGTCTTTTAATCTCCTAGGTCCCTTACCTCAAAATAGTCCGCCTTGATTAAGCACTCAGCGCCTTCCTTTCACATTGACGTCCATAAATCTTGCTAGCATCATCATCAGCGTCTTAACTTTTTTGATCAACAGCTGGACGAAGGCATCTCGAAAGTTCTTCCGATTTTCTCAGCTACACTCTTCTCTCTTCATATGTTGGTCGGACGTATATCTGAAATTATCAGGCTCGCATTTGTTCCAAGTTTTTCATTCAGCTACAAGGAGATTTTTTTAGCCAAAAATGTATTCTTTTAATTCCACAAAAATTTATTAAAATATTCCATTAAATCCATCTCACCGTCAAGCTAAAGAATGTCAGACCCAAAATAAATACAAGTTCCCCTTTGCTTGGACTTCGTGCGTCGTCTAATAAAAATCACTAATTTCATCGCGCACGCAAATGCTTTTATCCACATATTAAAAATGGTATTAGTGGCTCCAGCAAAAATGTTATCAATATCTCCTATCTCGTAAGGTTCCATTGCGTGTAGGTAAACCAAAAGTCTAATTTAACGCACGAAGGATAAAACTGCAATGCGAAAGGTGCCCTGGAGGGTTGCCGGAGAAAGCAGCTCGAGAATTCACGGCGAAATGCATAATACGCGTAGGGTTGGTCCATTAAACGAATGGGTTTGGATAGGAAGAGGGTGAAAGTGGCGAGGTGACCGAGTGGACGAAAGTGAAAACTCTTGAGGATATGTGTATGTGTGTCTCTCACTCGCTCACGAGAAAAATAATGCCAGTAAAGCGAAGTGGCGAATTACGACCTCCAACGTAAAAGAGAGAGGAGAGGAGAGACTGTGAGAAATAAAATATTAATGGTACCTGAGAAGATGAAGGTACCATACGTCATCCAATATTTTCGGAGAGATAACCAAAAGGTTGTTCGAACCACTCATCCATATAAAATATTTCCTGAGTCTCAAAAGCGAAAGGCCTTTTGGGGAATCGTAATTTATTTTATTTTTTAATCATTTGGTTTAACTTCGTGTCTAGACTTTTTTCTACGTAAATTGTGTTAAATGTGACCCATAGAGTACTTTTTTGATTTCCTGATCAATTCCGTATAAGTACTATTCTAATTTGTAAAATTGTCGCTACCTTTTGAACAAAATTACCACCGAACTATGTAAAATCTGTTTATATTACATAGATAACGATAAAAATATTTAAAATCGCGTATCGTTATGTCCAGATTTTGTCCCCTCAGAAACTGGTCACGCTATATCTCTCTGAGTCACGAGTAGACTCCGAATTTTATTCAAAGTTCGTATAAAACGTTGACCAAAACCCAAGCATAATTTCTTTATGGATCTTGGCCCTATAAAGGTTTCCTCAAAAGAGCTATGATACAAACTATGTGGAAAAAACGGTACATTTCACTAAAATTAAATTTCGCCGTGTTTCCCAGCTGTCCTGATGTTTAGGGAACTTTGCACCGTGAAAGTAAATATCGGTCACATATCTACTTTTCGTAGTTTCTCTTTCGCCTTTTAACATTCATGAAAGAAAAAAATGTTTCTTGTCTATTTATAGTAAATATTTTTCCTCCCTCTTCCTTACAGACTGTGCCAACTGCGTGGACGAATCGTCCGGCTACGGCAGTTCCATCGGATCAAGCGCTCTGAACAGATGGACGATGCCATTGCTCAAATTGGGCGAGAAGCGATATTACCTCGGGATATTCTTCAAGGTGAGTGGCTCCCATGTAAAAAAAAATCGCGAATACGCACACGAATTGGGCGAGTGAGTGGAGGTGACTAAGGAGGCCAGTGTTTACGTCGAGAAAGGGACGGGTGCTACTCAAATTAGCTTCATCCCACTATTCGTGACTCCCATTCCTCTTCCAAATGCCTCGCTCCGAGAATCCCCTCCCGCGATCCGAATTCTCACCTAAACCTCCGCCGCAATACGCCCGGCGCCACACCTAACCCATTCATTCCCTGCCACCCATTAATCTTTTACTCCATCGCTCGTTCCATTCGGGAATTACGGGGATGAGGGTCACGAAACAAAACCTAAAAAAAAAATGCCCGCCTGTATACATATGCTGCGGTTAGTGCAAGCATATTACGTAAAGTAAACCTCATGAATTTTAAGCATATTTCGCAGAATTTTTTAAATAAGAAATGAAATCATTCAATTGAGTTTTATAAAATATTTGAAAGGACTTAGCCTTATTTTCTAGAATCTGTAAATTCATTAAAGTGATGTTATTCATTTAACGTACCTGTACAATTTATAAAGAAATATTTAAATCTCGCTTTATGAGAAACTATTATTGTATTATAATTTTTACACAAGTATTAAATTGTTGAATGTAACATAACTATATAAAAATTCAAATTAAATATTCAAATAATTTTAGTGCTTCCTTGAAGGTTCTTTCACAGCATGTATTTATTGCACCTACATGTTTTATGGCATGGATTCTAAATGTTTCCTCCAAATATGTTCCCTCCAATTATGTTCCCTCCACAAATATCCCATTTCAAAGTAATCAATCGAATGGAAAGAGGATTCATCACCTTAAGATGCTTTATAAGTTACCTGATTTTTATCACCATGACGCACGCCATATATCTCTCATTCGCCTCGGCAACCAAACGGACTATCTGACGGTGGACTCTTCTTGCGTCGATTGGCCAAGAGGTAACTGATACCAACTTTTTTTAAAATCCTTCCTTCAAAATCCTGAATTCCCAATTTCTTCAAAAACAACTTCGGCCTTAAAGATTACCCGCACCGGGTTGAATCGATGAACTGAAAGATATTTTACTTATTTTTGTCAAATTCTATGATGAAATCGGTAATTTTCGTTTTTGACTTCTGCTTATATCGCTTTTTCTCCGACACCTTTTCAATTGTTTTTTCCTTATTTGTGTTACTATTTTAACTAAATAAACTGAATAAATACTCAGTTAAACCATCAATTTCTTTGCTATCCATTCGAAATTCGTAATCATAACTTGATACATTACGAAGACGACTCAGTATTTTTACTGTCGAAATACGACCACTCGACAATAAATTCACGGGCTTTAATACTTAGGTGCGCGTGTATGTATGTATTATTTCATACCGTTGTAGGTTATTTCTAAATTAAATTAATAATAAAGCGGAATTAACCAAAAATATTTCTAAATAAATACTTAAGCATCACCATTGGATATGTATTTAATAAACTTATCGATATTTCCCATTTGCTACTTTAAAACATTTCGTAAACTCATTATAGTCAAATTAAATTATATATTTATAGCAGTTATTTTGGCCCTGGAATATAAAAATTCTATTTTTTAGAATCTATACGAATGGAATAATTTATATTGTACAATAATAACAACGATAACAATTGTATGAAATTTAAACATTTTTCTCAAAATATGTATGTACATCGAATATATACGTTTCGCATATTATCTTTAGTTTAAATGTTTCTTTAAAAATTTCAGTAAAATTCGACATATAAAGAAAGATTGCTTTATGGTGCACCCGTGTTAATTTATTAGATTTGATTGTGCCTCTCCGAGAAAAGTAACTTGATTATCAAAACATTCACACACATAGAGTCAATTTTAAGATTTGAGGTTTTGTCGGGAATTTCATTTTTTGCCATTTCGTCGTTGGAATGCTATCGTAACATCCATATGAATATATCCAACGACGTAAACATATCTTATAAGAGAAATATACGCGATAACTTTTCGCGCGCTGCTTCTTCCGTATAATTCGATATTTAGAAAAATGTACTTCTGTCGTGTTACGGGGCGTGACGTCGGGTGAATTGCGGACAGAAAATACACATCACTACCTCTCGTCCATCGCACTCTGCGACGATATCGTACAATTTCAAAAATTTATTTTTTTCTGCGCGGTAGCAAAACTTGATTTTGAGATTACTGTGGGAAAAACCTTAAATGCAATCGCATCGAGCAAGATGTACAGACTGACCATATAAATTTGTCCTTCCAACCGTCTCTGTAAGACACATTTAAACGTTTATGGGGTTACCTTCTCGCGTCACGACGCCATACATAGATTTCCTCTCGTTTTTTCTATCTTTTGTGAACGGGATGCTGCGACTTCTCGGAAGAAAAGTAAAACAAAAGAAGTCTTAAAAGGTCTGCGCACCGAGATCTCGTTTTCTTGGCCGATGAAAAAGAGCGCTCTCCAACGGACAAGCGTAATAAGGCGATTCGTAATCCTCAAACCACAAAGTTTTCATTTTTAAAATTTATTTTGACAGCGAGAAATTTAATAAATGAAATCGCTCCAACGCTCCATGAATGGATGACGTCGTTAAAGTTCTGTTTGGGAAGTCGTTCGATAGACGAGGACTTTCTTTTCGAATATCATATTAAATGCCGTTTCTCACATTTAATTTCCATGGGAGGGAAAAAATTGAAAGAGTCGTATTTAACGATTCGCTATCGCATTCGTATTTCTCAACTTGCGTCGACAAATGTAATCCACATTTTAATTCGTGGAACTGGTTCGCGTGCAAAAATGTCAAAAATGTGTCGTATTCTTTGTGCACGTGGGAAATTGTAGCGATATCTAACGTTACCTTTCGCGAAATTGCGAAATAAAAACAGAACTTTCCAAAATATTTATTCCTTATTTCCTGCGTCCATTTCTTACTGTACACAAAGTACATAGATTCGTTTATTATCAGGGCGAAATTGAGACCATTTAGCCTACAGGATATACGACTGATTTTTTCCCTGACTGAAAGCCAGATCGTGTTTATTTAACGAACAATATGCGATGAGAAATAAATAAAGAGTAAACAGGAAAGAGGGAGACAGGAACGATAACTCAAAAATAAATTTCTCTGACGCTTGTTCTTAAGCGAATACATTTAAACTGAACTGAAGCAAAAATGCGAGTAATCATCACTAAGCACTGTCCGTTTGGAATGCGAATCAATAGGCGTTTCATTCAATTAAAGGCCTGACAGCGGATGATTATGAGAACGCAAATCAAATCAATTACTTGCCTACTAAGCTTAGATTATTACGAATTCGTGGTGGACTTCATCAGACCGTACTAGGAATCAATGGAAGAAAAACCCCAACTAGCCGAACTTGATTAAATGCACGGTAAAATTAATATTTCACGGACGTATATCCAATTATCCAGCCATTGGATTAAACGATCGCTTTCTTTATTCGAATTAAAAAGTTTCAATATATCTTATTCGAGATCAAAGACCCAGGTTCGACTCCAGAAGATAATTTACATTTCCCATAAGGTAACACGTAAAAAGGGACATTTCGACGTGCAGGCTTTCATTCTTTTTTAGATTAAAATGACAAAGAATTGACCTACAATCTTCTGATATAAACCATTTTGAAGAAAACATTATAAAGTTTCTTATTCTGTTCATCGTTTTCCGCCTACTGTTCGACATTTCTCAATCTAAACATTTAATTCACACATTTTGAGGAAATCTTGCCATTTTAAGGGGATGTTGCCTTGCCTACCAATTCCATTGTTAGACCTCTATATCATATTGTTAATTCAATCCTTATGGGTATAAACGTACTTTGAATGCTTTTAATACGAAAGAGGGGAGGGGGAGATCGAGGTAGAGGGGGGAGCGAGATGGAGGGGGAGAGAGGGAAGTAGAGGGGTGAGGGGGAAATAGGGGGAGGGAGAGAGAGGGTGGGGGGGAGAGAGAGGGTGTGAGAAGGAGAGAGAGGGTGTGAGAAGGAGAGAGAGGGTGTGAGAGAGAGAGAAGATGTGAGAGAGAGAGGGTGTGAGAGGGAGAGAGGGTGTGAGAGGGAGAGAGGGTGTGAAAGGGGGAGAGAGAGGGAGGGAAAGAGAGGCAACTATTTCAAGTTTACCTAAAGATAGCCCGTCAACAACAGAATATTCACTAGAAATGATGTATATGACAAAATATTTCATATGTGAAAGTGGTATATCAATAATTTTAAATTAAAATAATAATAATCTATCTATCTATAATTCTCCCGTTGATATTTCAACGGGCATTACACTAGTATGTATTATAATACATGCGAAGACAATTATAACAAAGACGGTTTCACGTGACCATGCCGATGGTAGGATTCAAACCCATGAATCTGGAACTGAGAGTTAGACAAGCTAACAACCCCTCTACCAAACGCATTTACTTATTTTCGGATAAAAATGTACCGTAATTTTCAATCTTATATATTCATAAAAACGACTCACACAAATAAGAGTGAGGTACGCAAATTTACGTTCAGAATTATATGCGACGTCTCACGCTAGGCTTAAAGTCTTAATTTTCACATAGTCGTTAATGCGAGAAGTTTAATGATCTAGTACTTTTATACATACTCTGTGAAGTAGAAAATGTGATCATGTTATCCTTTTAACTCCAAATTCCAAAACGCAGAGGTAAGTTTTATTGTGTATCTTAAAATAAAAACATGTGCAATGTAAATATGGCTTTGTGTCCTAAATGTATGTCTTGAATGTGAAACGCTTTGGGAGAAGGTGGTGGAGAAAACAAGTTGGTTGGATAAGAGCGGTCGAGTCTATTGAGACAGGCGTGCAAGCTCAGAGAAACAGCATGTAATTCCCATTTAATCTTAAATTATGCTCCATTATTCTGTCTTGCTCTCTCTCTCTCCTTACTCTTCTCATCCTCCCCCACCCACCTTCTCACCCATCTCCATCCCCCTTCTCCCTCTCTTCACTCCTTCATCGCCCTCTCTCTCTAAAACCTTTTCAGCTTCTCCCCCTCTATCTGAGCATCTACACTATCTTTTTCTCTTCCTCTCTCCTCCTATACATCTCTCACCCTTTTCCTCTCCCCCCCTCTCTCTCTCTCTTCCTCTCTCACTCTCTTCCTCTCTCACTCTCTTCCTCCCTCCATTCTCTCTCAATCTCCACATATGGTCTCTTTTATTTTATTTTTCTTCCGTCCCGCTCCCTCTTGCCTCCCTCCATTCTTCGGTCCAATCATACTCCTATTTCTTTTTCAATTCGTTTCGCCTACCTTATTTCCTTCATTATCCCCCCTCCTACATTCTTCTCCACAACTCATTTATCCACCAATCTTATCCCATCAGCAGACACGGTAATACTATAAAATATGCGTTTGAAGGACATCAAGAATATTATCGAAAAAATATCACCACTGAAAACCCTACCATTTAATTTCTATACTTGGATCCTGAGTATCTAATTTCTCAACAAATAAAAAAAGCCAAACCGTTGCCCCGCAATAACAGCTACTGGCAAGGATCACGAAATGTTTTTTTTTAGTTCACGCGTAACATAATTACCCTTTCGTCGCGACCAGACGTGACATCCCCATGCTAAATTACATCTAAATCATAAGAATAATCGGGTTTCACTCTCCTCCCAACCATGCTTACAGAGTCATAGGCACTTTCACAAAACCGCCTATAGCCACAGGCTTGCTTCTACTTTCCCTCCGTTTTGATATTTCCCCTTGCCGCACATAAGATGATCAAACGATGCGTACAAAATAAACGTTTTCCTTTCAATTACTCTTTGCGAAAGATATCCTCTTTATAACAACCGCATCGTTTTCAATTGAATTGAATTGGGACCCCGTGACTTCAAACAACGACCAGCGCTAGTAGGCTTCTCAGTCAAAATAATAAAGCAAGTGAGGAGACATTAGCATACTCGTTACGAGAAGCACCAATGGAGCCAACGGCTTTGCGTCCCTTCCGAAGGACGGAAAGTCGATTCGCGTACTTTCCTCTAAACACGCAAATAGGGGGCCGCAAGGTCTCTCGAAAAAATACTACTTTCGCAGGATTCGTACCCGGTTCGCACCGGGTACGCTCAGCAGGCCAACGCCCTCGCCACTAGGCCACCACACCCCTCCCCCGCATCGTTTTGTAAATAACGTCTGGGACGCATGAAATAATTAACCTCGCCATTTAACATCGTTGGGCAATAAAACATTGAGAGAGACAAAAGGGTGCGCGTGTGTTTGTGACTTTGCAATCCTCGTACCTAAAGACTCTTTAAAAAAAAACCTTTTATTAAAAAAATCTCTCGCCATTTCCCTCCATCCATGTACATTCCTTATCCCATGTGCAAACACGGTTCACCCCGTGCAAACACACGACGCCTCCCAACATGTTCATACATAATAATACAAAGCCCCCCACACGTCATCCAGCGCCTCTCCTCCTCATTTCCCCGATCTTTGCTTTTGCAGGCCAACTGGTACAGGGCGAACCGATTCTGTCGCTTTCACGGAATGCATCTAGCTAGCATCTCATCCGCGGAGGAAAACCAACTCCTAGAGGACCACGTTAAGGCGCAAGGTAGCATTCCTGCATGGCAAGCACGAAAAAAAAATCAAATCTATATACTTCCTTTCTATCTCTCTCTCTTTTTATCATTATCTCTTTTCTCCCTCCTTGGTCATGGAAACCTTATTTCCCCCTAAAACTAAAACCATCTTAACTTCTCTCACTCTTTCTCACTCATATACTACTTATATATCCATTTGCATGTGAAACGCAAGTATCTATTTTGATTGTTTGTCTGTTTGTTTGTCTGTCTCCCGTCCCGCGTGCGCAATCCTTGAAACGCGAGGAAAATTACTATGAGGAAAGGACGCGTGAGGTGATACCAGACGTGGACCGAGCGGTGATACCCTACGACGTCTCCTTCCCTTTCCATTTTTAGAGAGAGAGATATATTAACAGATTAGAAAAGGAGAGTGGAAGGAAGGGATAAGGGATGTTCTCCTCGGAATCTCCTCTCTCATTCTCTTACGTACCATTCGCCTTCATACTTCGGGTCCGAAAGTAAAGGGTTGTTTTTTTTTTACTTTTTCTTCCTTCCACGCACTTACTTTCCCTTTTTAACACTCATTCCCTTCAGATTTTTTTTACAGTGACTTATGGATTTTTGAATTTTTTGAAGGAACGTTAACGTTTTAATTCTTACGCTATTCTTAACCACTTTACGCAACTTAAGGTTGGTGTGCAGTAGTGATATAAATATCTAACCACTAATTTATTGCGCGACTGGCAATCCAGGGGCGAAGTGAATAACTAACATTTGTTAGGGTCAATTTATTTGATATTACGGTCTACCGCGAATTAATAATATATTAAATTGTTGGAGAAAGTTTTCTCGGGTTTCCAGCCGGGTGGTGTGGAATAATGCTTCCGACGTTTCGGCAACACTCTCTGCTGCCATCTTCATCTTGAAGATGGCAGCAGAGAGAGTTGCCGAAACGTCGGAAGCATTATTCCGCACCACCCGGCTGGAAACCCGAGAAAACTTTCTCCATATCATTCGCCGGGAAAGACAAATCCTTTATTAAATTGTTTATTATTTTATTTGATACACCTCTCGGGACAAGGATTATTTTCGTTATAACTCAAGATATCTTAATTGAAATTGCGTACAAACCATATATGCAACTTAAGCAAGGAAACAGTAATATTGACCTCCCACATAATAACAAAGTAAAAATAGATACGATATTTTACTGCTACAAGAGAATTCAACGCACAAAGTATACCACAGAAATAGTCCACAAGAGATATAAAAATATTCATCACTTTTGATTTCTGGATTTTTTGCTAAATAATGATCTAAATTTATGGTTAATTAGAGAATTGTGACAATTTTTCGGAGTCAAACATCCTGCCATAATTATATTGTTCTGTTAACGATGGAAAATGAAAATTATCTATCAAATGACCAGCTATATAAAATTTGGTCGAGAGAAGATTCCGTCGAAAAACAATGAAAGAATATGAGGTTTTGTAAACGGTTGGAATGCTAGAATATGAAAAAAGTCTATTGTGTTTGGAATGCCGAGGTTACCACACCCCTTTCAATAACGAAGTCGTCGTTAAAATATTAATAATTCAATTGTGGAATAAACATAAACATCAACAGGGATGAAATAAATAGTAACAAAAACCATTGGTTAAGTACTAAAAAGCACATAGAATACCGATGATTTATTGCAATACGGAATTTATAAAGAATCTATATAGAATCCCATGTAAAGTACATAATTCTATCAATCTATTGTACGATAATTCAGTGAACATAAAGATTATTCTGAGGAGAGTATCATTTCTTAACTTAAAAAGTTAAAGCTAATAAATCAATTCATTTCAGATTCCGTGACTTGAAAAAAAGAGGATCGTTCCCTATCGTTTCTACAACGTGAATTCTTTTATTACTCAATCTGCATTGCTAAAATTACCGTTAAAAAATAAGTAATTGTTATTTCGTGAGGGTAAATGGACAGGAAGATATAAAAGGTAAGATAACTAGGAAAGTCGAACTACGCCTTATGGAATATGGGAGGAGAGACAGCGGAGAGGTAAATGGGACACGTACATGTTTTATAGCGAGTTACGTTGTGACGACGCAACGCCAATCGTGGGCGTACTCCGGAACCTAAAAGCGCCATTTAGGCGTGACGATTGGAATTGCTTGCGGCGACACTCGAATTAATCATTATCAACTCGAGCAGTCACGGCCGAGACATTAAAGGACACTAATTTTAAAAAAATAGGGAATCCGCGGCGCTTGAAACGCGGGGAAGGAAACGAAGAAACTAGTGAAGCGTTTTGAAGGTCGCGTCCCTCACTCGAGGGCACGTTGAAAGTTTAAGGGGATCTGAAGTTACGGTTAGTAAGAGAAACACCCGTGATGGCATTGTCCGCGCTAATTTATCCCAACGAGAGGATAAATGCGCGTAGGTTGGAACTTTATTTTTAAACAAAGGAAGAGGGAGAAGAGCGCTAAAAATTACGTTAAGTTATTTTTAATCTATATATTGTAAGTTTTTAAGTGGGCTAAAAGGTTGCCGAGTCGCAATCTTGGATAGAATATGATACCCTGAAAATTTAGCTGCTCTAGATTCGTTATTTCAGCTGTCGACGTATCCAAAGGCGAACATCAGGATAAATCGAAAACACAACCGTCTTCCTTAAATTTTTAAAAAAATCGCTAATAATATACACACAAATGCAGTTTACGGAATCTCAACAGAATAAAATAATTTTAAAATTTTAAAAATTAATTGTAGAGCTCATCTTATTGCCTTAACCAAATACGCGACCTATTCCATCACAAAAGACCTGGCAAAATTGAAAAAAGATCGTACAGTGGAATTCAAGATGTAACCGCGCTAACTTCTCGCTTTGTTGAAAGTTCGATCGATAAAATGTTCGACTGATCAAAAGTTCGATCGATCAAAAGTTCAATCGATCAAAAGTTCGATCGATCAAAAGTTCGATTGATCGAAAGTTCGACTGATGGAAAGTTTGATTAATCTAAAATACGATAAATCGAAGCACTTGCTACCATTCCTTTCCATTCATTAACGGCAATTTCTTAAGGAATTTAATTACTAAACAATGCTTCACGTTTCATTTATCTTATCCGACTTCGCGGGAAATCAGACGCCGCTAAGAACCGGGTAGGAATAGGTTCTATGCAAAGCACGGGATGGGTTTTATCCCAGTCTCGATGAATAAGGGCGGAAGCACCTGAATTCGCCCTAAGGACATAGCTAGCTTTCCATTAAAGGGGATATACAAGAGGCACGGGTAGCTTTCACCTCACGTGTCACAGCGTCCTTAATGTATTAATCATGCCCGTGTCTTTAAAAGACCGCTTAAAGAGTGATCTAGAACTCTCGCCGATTGAGTTTAAAAAAAAGACCAACGACAACGTGAAAAAATTAATTACCTAAGCGGAAAGCATTAAAAAAGTCTGCGTGCATGGGTGTCAAATACGACATGTCTTAGGGTTAGAAAATCGACGTCTTGAAATGCTTAATTAATGGAGCGGTCGCCTTAATTTATAAAGTGGTCTCTCTTGCGGAACATTTTAACGAGTTCCTTTATCGAAAGATATTCTTTCTACGAATTATGAATCTAGCAAAATTTTTTTTTAGAAGGCTAGTTTCATACGATAAACGAGGAGGATCTTTTGCACGTAACGGAAACATTCACCAAATGATATCCGAATATATAAAAAAGATCTTTCAAACGCAGGTAACCGAGACCAAGCGTGGCCATTGTACATACGTATATATTTCAGCTTAGCAATGACGTGATATATTTTCACCCTGAACGCTACCGAGGTGTAACATTATTTGGTGAAATTGGCCGCCGCCATAAAGAAAGCTGGATTCGAGTTGAATCCCTTAGATAACCACTCAATAAGCTCAGCAAATTGCTGGTAGATAAGAGAGGAAAGAAAAAAAGAAGAATGTGAATAGGAATTGACATCAGAAGGTAGGAAAAGTAATAAAATAAGGAACAAGTGGATAGGAAACTGGTAAGAAAAGCGCTTGGAAGGAATTACGACGCAATGAAAATGATTTTACGGAGAGACGATGAAAAAGAAAGTTTATTCAGTCGATCCTACGTTATCGTGACATTCTGTGCGAATACAGTAGACACTCAACAATCGTGAGGATTACGTTCTTGAAAATCACCGCCAATGTAAATTCCGCAGTTGTTAAAACTCCACTGCTGACATATTGAAAGCATAACTTACGCGTGACGCCGCAGGTTAAATCTGCGAACAGTCAATTTCACATGCCACGAGCGTCAAATCGGCGTTCAAAAATAAAAATAAAAACCGCGAACTTAAGAGGATTTATGTATACTTTACAAAATGGGTTATTGGACCAGTAGTGCATTTTAACATTTAGCCTTACGTCCTAGTTGCTAGGCGGTACATTCAATACTCGAAATAACTATAATATATCGATATTCCAAAAATTGGCGCTGACTTATGAAACTCATATTATGTGTTTCTAAAGGAAATTAATAAATTTTATTAATATTCCGGAAAAATACACATATCGCATAAAATATGGGGATCCTGAACGTTCGGCCTGAAGCTCCCACGCAAATCCTGCTCTGGCCAAGGAACGAAATAAAACGTGCTTCTGCGGTGCAAGCTGAAAAGCAACAGAAGAGATTAAAAAAGAACCAATTTGTCGAGTTCCAGAACCGGAAGAATAGAGCTACTTAAAAGTTAAAAAGTTTTACAAGTCTACGGAACAAATAACAGTAGTACATGTTGAAATTTCACCAAAGGTCGAGGAAGGCAAAATGAAAAGCAAAACTAAAGACAAGGAACGGTGGTAAGAAGTACACTTTTTAACGAATGTTCCAAATGTTTTATTTACATTTCCGTTTTTCGGCAATCCTTTGATCGAAAAGGAGAAGCTTGACTGAACCGGTTTTACGTTTAAGGACTTTTTCCCATTTCCACCTAATTAACAGTAGGAATTGCGGTCGTTAATTACACCAATGAGTCAATTCGTTGTTTATAATTCCAAAAGGATAAAATTATAAAGGCAAAATTAATTACTTCGCAAAATCCCAAACAATAAAATTTAACGTATGAAGCACCTTTTAATTTTGTATTCTAATCGTGAATAAATTAACGATATTTATTTCTTCTCCGAAAATTTAATGGGAAATGCCCTTTTTCCTAGAAAATATGCAGTTTGATGACTTTTTCTATGGCTAAATTTAAATTTTTAGAAGCTTTAGAGTTTGTAAAAGGCCTGACATGAGTAATAGTAATGATGCAAAACAATTTCGCTTCGTAATCGCGAGAAGGAAATTTACCGAAATATATATCGACAGAACAAATAAAACTTCCTTCGATATCATAAAAAAAAACTTTAAAGGTATCTAGTATTTTTTTAAATTTAAAATGTGACTCACACTCTGGCCTTAGAAAATTCTAGATCAAAGTCAAGCGAAACCTTTCCATTTTCTCCTCCCCCAGTCACAAATTTGCGTGCCCTTGATCCAAATGACCTGACTTAAGAGTGTCCGTGACCTCAGTTCGACGACCTCGTTCCCTGAGCAACCACATATCATCCTGTTTTTTTTTTTTTACGCGTCCATCGACCGCGCTCTCACGCGGCGTCCACACCGGCTGCCTTGTCCCTCAAACGCCCCCTTTCCATTCCCCACACCTAAACCCGAACGAACCCAGAACCCCTAACCACCCGAATCACCTGACCTTCGACGACTTTAAAATAAAAATAAAAACCAGGGGCGTAACTCTGTACTCTACCTCTTTCCTTTCCACCCTTCGGTCGCCTCCCCGAAAAAAAAAATTACGACTTCCACTTCCTTCCATTTCAATCATTTTCGGACGCTACCGCCATAACACGCACCTCTGACCGCTCTCTCGGATAAATAATGTCTTGTCTCCCCCCGGAGCGGTCTTCATGCAGACAGAGGAACAAGCCCACTCCGGTACTCTTGACCAAGGTTTTATTATTTCATTCAGACCCAGGCCAATTTTTTTTTCTCGTTCGGCACGAGGTTCACAAATGGAAACAAAAAGTTTGACTAAATAAACTTAAGCCGTGTCGTTTGAAATATGCACTGAATGCGTAGGAATGAAATTATAGCGAGTACCTATGTAAAAACTTGGTCTTGAAATTTATTTTCGTTTAGAAACTGATCGATGAAACTCTTTAAGTTCTTTTTGGGCGTTCCTTTTGCGAGATAAACGTGACGCACACTTAAACGTTTTTGTTTTATTTATTTTACTTAAAAATGTGATTTCGATCGGAGTTTCCGGGGATATACGTTATTATAGAATATTTATTACCACAATTGCGTGCCGGAAGAAGCTTTCTGTTTGAAGCCTGGATTTATATTTTTATTAAAGACAAAGTTAAAAAATTTGGTTGAAGCTTTCGCGGTTGCTTGTCATGCTGAGGTTATATATGTTTATCTGGGGAAAAACATATATAACCTCAAAGTTAAAAAATTTTAATTTCTTATATCCATCTTATTTCTACCTTACCGTTCAGCGAATTTTAAGTAACCGAAATTTCAAAGAACGGAATACAATGTATTTCGGGTGGCTTATTTTAATTTATATTTATATACCGGTCAAAAACGAATAAACCAGGTATATAAAGGTATTCTTATATGCTTACGAAATACATATAAAATCATTGTTATAAATGCCTATAAACTCCCATTAAATGTAGGTATATCTCCTTGGTAAGCTCAAATCGGGGTAATAATTCTAAAGCATCGTAGCCTTTCATATTTTTGGATTCAGGGTTACCGATGGGTTATTAATCGCAATCAGGACTTTTGTCAATTAATCGAAACAGGATGGATGACGAATAACATTGTAATTGCTAAAATAAATGAGTACTTGAATGACAATAATTGCGTGGTTCTTCAAACAAATTTCAAGTAGTGGAAATATCGAGATTGGCCTTATCTTATGCAATCCCAAAATAATTTTTTGCTGAGAAAGTCGTCAGCAAAAACACGTCAGAGATCCAGTATGAAAGCTATACTCAAAATATAAGTTATTAAAACGTCTTCCTGTATTTCACTCGCTTCGAGGTGCGGAGAGGAATTGACGCAACTTTTTTTCCGAACGAGCCGAAGCTGTACAAATAAGCGACGCTCAGACACGAGTCCTAGCATTGAAAAAACAAATGTTTTTCCGTCAGTCGAAATGTTGTATCCGGATTCCTCTCCCCGCGCCGGGTGGGCCACTTGGACAAATTGAGGACATTGCGTCCTGCGCGCGCGTAATTCTCGTCGCTATGAAGCGGGAAAGAGAGTTTCTTAGAGATTTAGGTCGGGAGGACACGCGATTAGTCGCCCGGGCCGCTTCGGTGGAGGTTAATATTTGATTGTGTCCGTCCGTGTCGTATGTCTACGTAAAGGTTATTTTTGAAATATTTGAGGATTTGAAATTATCCTTTCTTTTTAGAGAGCGCAAAAGTTAAGGATTACTCAGAAATCCGTTGGCAGCTTCTTCGTCCGTTAAAACGGACTTTAGCTGTAAGATACCAAGAAGTGGTTGAAACAAGCAAGTAAGTAAGTTTAGGATCTGAAAAACTTCACTGTGCCTCAATTGATATCTATTTGTTGCGTCAAGCATCGAGTGAAATAGATCACTGTGCTGTAGAGAGACTTCTGAATATCTAATGCGCTTTCGTTCAATTTTGTAATTCGGCTACGCTGAAAAACAAATTCAAATGAGACATTCCTGGAATAGACAGCATAATCATTAGAATAGAATTCACGCGGAAAATTAAATAATTTTTGTCGCTTGCGAAATATTTAGCTCAAACAGGCTTATAAATAAATCTCAATCCAAAAACGTATACGGTCCGCGATTTTTCTTTCATTCGAAACATATTGTATATAAAATTTAAAGAGGTCATAAAGAAAACAACGTGAATATGTGAAAGTATTGAGAAAGCTTTTCCCGGGAATAACACATTTATTCAGGTCACTCACCTTAAAGTGCGAATTGTATTATGGATATTTGGTTTTATTTTGATATTTGATAACTCAAAAACTGATTAATTACATCTATGTCGTTTCAATATTCACGAAATCGTAATTACCTACACACGCGCGCGCACACACACATATATATAGGGCAACTAGGTGCTGAAGGAAACCCACTGAGCACTTACCGGAAGGAGAGCCGCTGCGGTGTTGGAGAAACACATTTGTAGTTGTGTCTCTCTTGTGCTGACGAAGGGATCATCCCGAAAGCTACAATAACTTCTACAAATGTGTCTCTACAACACCCAAGCGGCTCTCCTTCCGATAAGTGCTCACTGGGTTTCCTTCAAAATCTAGTTGCCCTAAATATCCTCATTTACCTTTCCTCTTCCGTAGTATATGTGTGTATACACACACACACACACACACACACACACACACTTGCGGAAGAGGAAAGGTAAATAAGGATATTTAGGGCAACTAGGTGTTGAAGGAACACCTATCTTCCCTAAAACACACATACACACACATATATATATGTTAATTTTCTATTTAAAGTAACACTTTAATTATTGATTGACTCGAGTTACTTGAACACAATCTGAAAAATGCTGCATTAGACTTCGCTAATGGGAAATATTCTCCTTTGTGTATTATAACTATAATAAACAATCTCATTGTATAGGTACATGAAAATTTTTTATGGACATTTAAAAACTCATGGTCCGGCTTCCAATGGATTACAAAAACAATCATTCTTCTAAATATATATTTGAGTATAATTTAAAGGTAATTTATTTTCAATACGGCATCATTAATATTTAACAAAAATATATCAATTAAAGTCTTTCAATTAATAAATGTCGCGTTTTTAACTCCTGGAAAATAATAATTTTATTCGCGTAAACAAAGAAAAGGGGATGATTAAAGATGAATGCGTCAATTTGAAATAAAACCGCCTCCGTAAAACTTAGCCACAAATCGCTTCCTCCAATTTCTGCCTACCGCTAATCGTTTCGCAGAATTCTGCGTTCGCCTCGGGGCAAAACATTCTGTTTAAGTCTATTCGCTTTTTTTTTCCTCCTTTCGTCGCTTTTTTTTCGTTTCGCGCGGCAATTTTGGAAGACTTAATAATCTACGCCCTTGAAACGACATATTGAACTCGAGTCGGTTATAACGACCTTAAGTAATAGCAGTGCATATAGCTATACAAGTAATTTTTTCCTCTTGTTCGGGAAGCGTGAGAAAGTGAAAGGATTGTATCTTCATGTAACCGGGATGCGTTATTTTAAAGAGGTCATTTTTCCATGCCGAAGGCTTACACAAACACTTATAAATATGCATATAAATATTAATAAAAAGAGATCGTTGCGAAGAGTCATATAGTGTGCCATTTTCCTGCGCGTTTAAAGTAATTAATAATTTAAGAATCTTTGACGCTAATACGCGACTTAAGGAAACGTTTAGAATTTTTTCCGATTTTTATCCTTTTAAGGGAAAAAAGCGAAATTTATTTTTGAAGCTGTATTTTGTATAAAATATACGAAAATATAAGGTTCACCGACATATCTGTCTCGTTTAACGGACGCGTTTGTTTATTTTTATTTATTTATAAACCCAAGGTGGTCTTTCAATAGGAAGAATTCGTCTCGTGGCGGAGAAAGGTGAAGAGATCATTTTGAAATTCCTTCGTAATAATTATTGGTTACGCATGATATTCCTCCTCCTCTCCTCACTGTAAACCCGATATAATTTGACGCAGCAATTAGGCACTTCGCTTCTCGAAAGTACGCGCCTCTTTATTAACTCTCCCACATGCGACGATTAGGGCCCATCGATCCAATCACATATAAACGAACTGCGATCTCTCTGATTTAATAGACTTCGAGGGTTTTAACTTTCATATATATAGGAAAATGAACGCATTCTATTATTTCGCACCATCGCTCCCAAATCTATTTCTAAATTATTTGGGAGTTTTCTCCCCGAGATAAGAATTGCGTGCAACGTTTCGAGACATGACTCGTAAAATACCTCCGCGATTTATAAAACTTTGACCTTGATTCGCGAATTTATCATTTCCAGTTTCGTTCGACCTACGGAATTACCCTATGATACACTTCCACGTGTCAATGAGTCAGTCCCAACATAAAATTCTTGCAACACTTCGGTTATGAATCTAGGACATTTTAAAAGATTTGCTAACCCTTAAAAGAGTTAAAGAGTATCTGGAGCATCGGTCTTAAACCATTTTTTTCTGAAGTATCTATTCGAACATTTTTTTAAACAGTCAACCAACCCCTAGTACGATGAAATGGAAAATATTTGTGATGAAATACATAAAGAGAAAAATATATACAAATAGTGAGCTACGTAAGTTCCTCGGTAACGCTCATATGCACCATCGGCTGTATATTATCCAGGGGCGCATAATGTCCTGTATAAATAATGAGCTGTATATAATACCGTCACGTTCAGGGAAATGGCTAATTTTCGAGGGGGAGGGGGTGAAAGGGAGAATGGGGAGTGTTTTTAATTTTAATTTAATATTTAATAAAAGCATACCTACCCGTGATTTTTGACTTTGAAGAGGTACCCGAAAATGTTGAAATAATTTTTCCATCACTTCACCTTTTCGTCTGTAAAAAACATGCTTACGACGTTTCATTACGTTATCAGTAATTGTACCTTTTCAGCCTTCGATTCAGAACGCATGCATGAAAGTAAAAGTGAGAGGAAAAATTATTACGCTTCATATGCTCGCGTGCTCCTGAAAAAACTTTCAACGTACCACAAAGGCGTAGGTGTAACTCCGAATGAAAAATATACATTGGATCACTTCATCTAAAAACCGACGAGAAAAATCTACCAGATTAATTTATTCCACGTGAAATTCTCCCAAGGTTACAATTCTCCCAAGGGGGATTTTGATTTCGTTTCCTTGAACTACGGCTTTAGCGTAAAAACTGTTCGATGCGAAATTTACGAATAAATCAGGATATATACTTATTATACTCTATTAGGTAGGGAATGGATTTTATCAAAAAGTCAATTTGTTTAATTGCAAGACAAACATTTAATAAAAAGGCAAGAAATTTTACCATTTCCCATCGGTAATTTTTTATACTGGATACTTCGGCAATGTCGAGAGAGTTTTTTCGATACTGAAATCTTTGAAAAGTGATCTCTTTCAAACCTTAACGATTCCATACACAACATAAAAAGAAATTCATAAATTAAACTATCAAATATACTTCCTTCCGGTAAAAAATGATCTCTTCTTTCGCAAGAAATCTATTTATAATTTTTCAAGGAGAATAAAAAATATTTAATTAAATTTTATATTTAAATTTCACTTTCTTGACGCGAATATTCAAACTGTAGTTTCACAAGGCCACTGGAATAATAATCACATTCACATACGCCGAACTACAGAACTAGGGGGGAAGAAAGATTGATTTCAATCTAATAATTTCGAACGAATCAAAAGAGCCATACAGCGATTTATGCTAAGGATAGCCAGCGATAGAAGGGAATACAAAAACACCAGTAAAGAGTCCTTCGGTTTATTACCTTACTGAAAGTGTGAAGATAATGAAACAAAAAAACCGGTTATGTCGCCAAATATCTGCATTTAGAATTTTACAGATCTAGTGGACGAAATATTCTATAGTATGTGTATAGAAAGTGGGGAATGGGCCAATTCAGTCAGACCCATTTGGCGCAGGACAATTCGGCGCACACACACACACATCTCAGGAACGTACGTGGGAATAAAACTTCAATTTCCTACAAACAATTTTCGTTTACAAACCGATTTCGTCCAGAATTGTTTTTTCAGCATTAAAATTTGACAGTTTTTTACTATATTTTCCACGAGGAAAACTAAACTAAAAAAATTAAACCTATTTTTGAAATGGAAAATCTAAAAGACTGATGTGTGCGCCGAAGTGACCCTGCGCCGAACTGTTCTAATGCCATAGTAAAAGATCCCAAATGGTGGAGAAGAGAATGCGGTCAGTCGAAATACGAAAATACACGCATTTAACTTGGAAAGAACATGACATAGATATGTACTAGTTATTTATTCACGGAAAGAACTTATCTCAGCGGAGAAGTGAAAAAGAACGACGAGTAACACAGCAAGATATTAAACAGTTTTTAAAATTTGAACCGACTTATTCTCTGATATATATTAATTGCGAAATTAATTTACAGTCGCCAGTTTCATTCCGCACACTTAGTTTTCGACATTAATTTGTATAAATGGCTTTATAAAGGGTTAAAAGAATATGCACGTAGACCTGAACAATAAAGTAAGCCCGGATAGGGACAGGTGAAATCCGGTTCATGATCTCGTGCTGAGAAGAACGCGTTCTCATCGTGAGGTGAGGATTGGTTTGGAGCGGTGGACTCCTTTAGAAAACATGATTTCGCACATTAGTTATCGGTATGATCGAATTTCGGCTGCTTTTAACACCTATGTGCCAATAAACCAGAGACAAATGAAATCTTATGATAAGATTTAAATACCGCGACAAGTTTTGTAGCTTTGGACCCATGACAATAGCAGCGAATTAATCTTTATGGTTTTATGCACGCTATACTAATTTCAGATGCATGACGACCCTAGGGAGAAGTTTACGGTTGCTTGAAACGAGGTAGTAAGTTCCATTACATCGTGCTCATATTTACCTCTAAAATAAATCGCTGATGTCAGTGTCCAAAAATTATAAATAAATTTCGTGTTTGATTTCTAATATTTACAATATCAAAATCCTCGATCATTTTTTAAAAAAATGTTTCCTATATTTCAATAACTTTTTTGATGAGTAATTATCTCTGTCTTGATCAAGATGTAATAAACCAATTGATAAAGATGAAAATGAAGGAAACGGTGTGATTTTAAGAAACTATACATATACTTATGTTATTTCAGAAGTGGAATTAATCTCTCATCCGACTAGATTACTGGTCTTGTACGATAGATAACAGCCTATTTATTGTCGCAATTAGGTCACTTCAATGTAACGTCAACCGTAACTACTTGGCAAGATTTCTAAAATCGAGATCGAAAATCACGAGTGTCTGTTCTGCGTTTACCGATTGTGTTTGGTCTGTGGCCGACCTTGTTCGAAAGCATTTCATTAAAAGACACTTTCGATGAAGACGTTGGCGTAATCCTTCTAATATATCGATGAATTTTTAAACGGTATCCATATATTAATATCGTACAAAAAATTACTTCTAACTATTAAGGAGATATCCAAGTATATCATAAAAAATAAAATTCCGTAATACTCGACTGCCAATTAATCAATTAAGTTTGCAAAAATAATTCAAAGTTCGAGCTAGGCCGAAGAAAAGAAATTTCTGAAAGAATCCAAGGTTAGAATGCACTACTTTTTCAAGATTCTTGTGGAAATTTTCGCAATGACTGCGACCCGTTTCCGTTTCATTCCGCGAAGGAGAATATTAAACGTCGATTTTTCAGTCGATTTATTTAATTTAATTTTTTAGATTAAAGAGCTTGCAAAGGTCTCTCATAAATACTCGATCCAAGTATTTAATATTTCACCCACGGACTGATTTTTATGATCCGTTTCAGAGAATGACTTGTCCTTAAACTTTTACGTTATAAATATGCGTGTTTCAATGTGCGCGCACATGTTTGCATGCGCGCACACGCACGCAAGTAAATATATTCATTTGAGAATTATCTATCTCGTCTTATGGATGAAAACATATATTGAAAAAAGTATTTGCCTCGGGTATCTCCAATAGCCAAAACAAGGTTATGAAAAAACATGCGCATTATTTAGCATGTACTTTTGGTGAATTACCACTGAAGACGGCTGCACTGTAGCCGAAAGGCGCATATGGTTTTTCGGATATTATTATAGAGTCTTGAGATAAGTACTTTCTTCTATTATTTATATTTAATTCTTATTCTCGAATGAAAATATAGACTAACTCAATTGAATAACTATTATACATTTTTATGTAATAAGTAACTGCCTATATAATTGCTAGGATTACATATAACCTGAGAAAAATGGGAAATATCGTCAGACTGAAAAACCGTGGGAGACAATGTGAGAGGAACAGGAGAAAATGTCGCCTCTCAAATTTAGTCCTCATTAATCTTTCGTTTAAACTCTTATGATGTACTGTTCTTCTATTCTATTCTTACTCGTCGTCATTTCTGTGACCGAATCTATACCAACTTTAAACTTAAGTCTTTTTAAAATGTGGGTTTATAAACCATTGTCTATAATGCGAACTTCGACTTCGAAGATACTTGTCGCCATGATGTCGTTCAACTCGAATCATTTCTGTCTCCACATAAGGTTAAAATTTATCGAGTGGTCCTTGTCCGTTTATGAGTGCGCCTAAACGTTTCGACACGCTAAGCAAAAAAAGAAACGAAAAGAGTTCTCGCGAAAAAAAATGTCACTGCCCCCGACTACTCTTGAGACCAACGGACTTAAAACGGGAGGACGTTCACTCCAGCCCTTCGACCTTTTCTTTCCTTCACAGGAGGGAAGGCCCTCAAAATTTCCCCCCCTCCCTCCCTCCCCCTCGTTTTTAACTTCGCCACTCCAAATTGTCGTTTCCGAGAACCTCTTTCGAAATCCGAAACGATTCGAAGCGTTAAGTCCTTCCGGCCAATCGGAGAACACCCTTTACCTCCCTCATCCCACAAATCATACATCTCCCACCTCTTCTCCACCTCTTTCTCGCTTTTTCCTCTCGTTATCAACTCCCATCGGAGAATGGGAGGGGTAAAAAATGTACAGCATCCGGCGATCTTAAGGTGATGAACCTCGCGTCGTTGGCCATATGGCCTTCACCCCTTATAAGGGTTTAAGAAGGAAAGGAAACCAGTCCAACCCTCTTTCCGAGGATAGACGCAAATGCAGGCCTCCTCCTCCCCCTCCCCTCCCACCTCCTAAAAGACCATCACCACCCCTCACCGACCGTCTCCTCCTTCAGGCTAACTGGTACAGGGCGGCGCAGTACTGCAGGTACCACGGTATGCACCTGGCCAGCATAGACAGCCAAGAGGAAAGCGACAAGTTGGAGAAGCACATACGGGATTACGGTGAGTGACGTAAGAGGAAAGGAGACGGGACGAGACGCATAAGGGCCGTCGGGGCGTTTCCGTCCAAGGACGTCAAGGCGAACGCGAAGGGATTGGACGGAATAAGGGAGGCGAAACGTTTCGTTTAGTTCGCGCGATGGAGGGTTCAAGGGGATTTCATAAAGAGGTTGAAGAACTTTGTGTGTGAGCGTCGTCCATCTGACCCGAATGCCCTCTCTTCTCTGCCCTTCGGGTTCTCCGGGAAAAGAAGGGGGGGAAATCCAGACGGATGAGTTATGAAAACTACCTCCCTCTCTTAGATGTCTTTAGTAGGGTCAAAAGACCTTCCCAATGTCATCCGCTTCGGGATGCGAATAAAAGAGGCACTGTTTCACCTCTCCGGGGGGAGTGGTTCGTAATGAGGTAACGCGGTGGTGGCGAATGCTGAAGGGATTTTCCAGTAAACAATTTAAGCTTTCAAAGTGAAGGAATTTTAATGGACCAATTTCATAGTCAAATGCGGTAATTTAGAATGCATAGCGTAAAAGGGCGTAAGACCAATCAGATGATCTTAAAAAATTATCTCGAAAAGCTCTATAGTAATATTTTCAAGAAATAGAAAAATGGTTGAAATTTTTACGAGGAAGCTTGGAATTTAGCCAATTCGCTTTAGTTTGATGGAGCTGAGAAAATGTTTTCGCTTAATATAATCTCTTAAGCAAATTTTACGCTGGCAAATGCAAGTTAGGAGAAATTTATGATCAAATGACATTTTTTAAATGTGCTTCATTTTTAAATCTTCCTTAGGGAGTCCGAATGTTTTGCTCGCGATATATTTAATGTCAATACTTATAATAAATTTGTTTCAAACATGAAGACCTATTTCAACATAAAACCTTGTTAAACATAAAACCTTTTTGAATATAAAGCCTTTTCAGACGGTATAAATACTAAAAAAAACAATATTAATTACTTATTTTCAAATATTAACCAAGGAGATTCATTAAGATCGTATTTTCTAATTTTGATTTAAATTGGAATCTCCACAAAGGAACGATAATTAAACCGGCTAAAGTGATTATTTACTACCCCACTAACGGTAAAGACTGGAATTCCGTCGAACGAGAAGCATCGGGGTTGGAATAGTTGGGAATTTCGGCGGAATGCGGGTTGAACAGTAATGGTTTAGGTTAAAATGGTGTGGAAAATGAATAGAACGGCATCGGAGAGAGGGTTTCACGAGAACGGAGAGGGTTGGAATTTATGGAGATGATATATAACGATTGAAAGGGATGAAGTTGTGGGAATGGAGATTCTTTCGAGATGAATTTCCATTCGCCTTACTGCCCCGGAGGGGCGAGTTCTGCGGCGTGCATACCCTAAAGGATAAAAATCAAATGCGGCCGTTTCGAGAGGTTACAATCTTCCAATTAAAGGCGGAGTTCTCTGCGGTTGTAGGCGGTCAAAAAAGATTGCGGCTATAGATATTCCGTTGATGAATTCAATGCGGGAAGAAATCGCTCACGACGTATCGATGAATTACGAAATGGGTTTATTTATTTATTTAAATCTGGATATGAGGTCGATGCCCATCGTCACCCATAATTTATCGCTTCGCTCGACGAGAAAATGACCAAAAGGCTTATTAGCATTTTTTTTCGGTAATCCTAACGACTCGTATTATTTTTCCATAATATTTACTCGTCGAGATGATTTAAGAGGCTCGTTATTGAATAAATATTTCAACTCGGAAATGAAAAATAATTTAAAATTTTGAAATACTATATTTTACCATTTTTTTATTTTGTAAGATTAGCTTTAAATTTGTATTTGATAGTTGAAGAATTCTCTCTATGAGCCGGAGGTGTATAAACATCAAATAAGCGTTTTGTTACAAAATTCCTACGGTCAAATCCATTTGGAAAAATGCATGTGAGCTTAACTGATACTTGATTGGATAGGCTGAGAATAAACAGTAAAACATTTTCCCTTGATTGCAGAATAAATACAAAATGTTTGGTCTGATATATTAGGCACGATTCAGGTTTTTCTTGTTGAAGAACATGATTTATCCCCTCAAAAGTCGCCATAATTGCCCAATAATTCTACCACTTTTCTTGAGGAAACAAAAAAAAGATTGGTATCCAATTAGGTACATTAATAGTTACCCGGCTTGGAGCCGAATTTTAATGGATTTTTATGTATTCAAAAATACATTACGATTTATGTTGATATACGTCATTTATTCGCGCTTCCTGCGAAGAAAGTAATTACACGCGCACATCTTCGGAGGTTGGAGGAAATTTTTAATGCAACGAATGACGTAAGCAAACGGAGAGCGTATAAGACAGAACAGATATAGGGAGAATATTAGCAACAGAGAAACGGAACAAGGGAGTGATATAGAGAAAGGGAGAGTTTGGAAGTGTGCGTGTGTGTGCAAAGATAGAAAAATGACGCGTGAGAGATTGCTAGAAAGAGATATAAATGGGGAGAGAGGGGAGTTAGAAGAGAAAGTAAAAACAGAGGGAGATCGGAAGATAACGGAAAGAAAAAGAAATGTGCACAAACAGACAGAGCTAGAGTAGAAGAGAAGCATTACAATGTTAGAAAGGTCTTAAAAAAATAGGAAGAGAGAGAGATAAGGAAAACGAGACTTATGATGACCATAGGTATTTTTACAGGCGTGCGTATACACACACACACACACACCATAGGTCGTCCTGTTTATGGAGAACAATCTCGCCGGCGACATTTTTTTTCTTCCTCGCGCGATTCATTCGTCCTCTTGCGTCTAGAGGGCGACTTGAAAGGATATGTTGTTTTCCATACGAGGACACAGAGAGCAACATACAATGCGACCCTAGAAGGTAGAAGGCGGCTTGTAGGAGGCGGACAAAAAGGAAAGTGATAGGATAGAGATGGTAATGATGGGAGAAAGGGATTCGTAAAGGGATATGTGGGCAAAGATAGGAAAGGAGAAAATGTCTTACAGGGAGAGGAGGGCATGTACAGTTACCGTAGATGAATCCGTTATGGAAGACATTCTAACGGATAAATTAAACGGGAAGGTTGTATCAAAATAAGGAATGGCATGGTCTCTCAAAGCGGCAATTGCATGCAAAAAGATCAAATGCGGATTCGAAATGTAGAAGAACAGCTATAGCTCTGAAATTGTGTCAAAGAATATCAGATAAGTTAAACGTTATGCGTTACCGAGTTACTTACGACGTTCTAGTGTATTATTACAAAATTCAAAATATTTCGTTAATGTAGCCTTGAAATTGCAATATTAACTATATTTATACGATGGGTCTCAATAAAGGAGTGACGTTATTTGTGTAAATAAAGCTCAAATTTGTACTGATATAGAGTTATAAAAATTATATCAAAGGATCTAATCCTCTTATCGATGTTACACTTTCCTTCTAGGGTAAAATATTTTCTTGATTTAAAGAATATTTTACATAATTTGTCCTTCAAATTAGGTAGAAAATTAGATGTACAAAATCCCGGTGTTTAAAAACTATCAAATTAAGTTAATTATCGTTTTAAAATATTAACCACTAATCACTAACTTGCCTGCATATTAAATACTCCCTACCGAGAAAAACTTTTCCAAACTTTCGATTAAAGCAGAAATGTCATTCCAGAAATAACTACGGAGACCTCCTTACAAAGGTAACAAAGGCAACAAATTACCATAACCAGATAATGAATTCTTCGATAATAAAATCGTTATAAAATTTTTGTTACTAAGCACTTACGGATGCTCAGGAGACGCATATGACATAGGCTTTTTATGGGGATTAATTTCAATGCATAGATAACATTCATGACATGAAATTACTAACACTTTTTCTGATCAGTTTCATAACTTTTTTCACCATATATATATATCCAAATCTACATTCCTCTCCCTTTCACATTTACACTTTTTCGATCCCTTCTTTCGCTCCATCCGTATTTTCGCCCTTCCTTTCACCTTTTTACCTCTCCCTCTTACTCTCCCTCTCACTCCCACTTCAAGTCTAATAGTCAAAGTAGCGCGTGCTAGCGAGAAGGAATTAACGAAGCAAGAAAATCGTGAAGTCTGACGACAAGAGATAGAGAAAGAGAGACGAGGAAACAAGATGGATAGTCGCTCGTTATTTAATCGGCGTGGAGGACGCGGTCAAGAGCAATAAAAAAAAGAAAGAGAGAGGGAGAAAAAGACGGAGAAGACGATAATAGGACGCAGCGTGAAAGGCATGCGATTGCAAAAAAAACGGCAGAATTACAAAGAAAAAAACAAAAGATTAAGAAAGGAGTCTCTCGCCGTGGCCGTTGCCTTCTTTCTCAAGTCGCGTGTGTTCTATAAGGGTTGATGTTGATGTACGGCCGCTGTATGAAGGGGTGAAGGGGAGGGGGAGGGGAGGGGAAACGAAAGGGAATGTTATTTGAGAGAGGGGAAGGAGAGGAAGGGATGCGGTGGAGGGAGTGAAGGAGAAAGGAAGGTTAAGGAAAAGTTGAATAAAGGATACCGCCATATGGAGTATGCAGGGGGAAGGTGGACGGAGATTGTGAAGGGGATGCTAAAAAGAGAGGGAGAAAGTAAATGGGATAGAATTGGATTTACTTGAGCTACGCTGAGGATGCTTAGGACAAAGCGCAATAGGGAGAAGGAAAAAAGTGTTAGGAAAAGAAAAATAATGGGGTGAAATGTATTTGAGACGACAGAACGGAAATAGAGAGGGGAGAGGGGTTCACAGAGAGAATAACGACGGGACTGGAATAAGGAGAGACGAAAGAGGAAAAACTAAATGTAAAACGAAAGAGAGAAGAGAATGGAGCAGTTTGGGATAGGAATTCATAGAGAAACAGGAATAAGCAAAGAAAATGAAATCGAACAGGAAACGTGAGATAGAGAGAGAAAAGAGGTGGGGATTAAGATAAGGAAGAAATGGAGATTAAAGTGGATATACCGAGATTTTTGTTATAATTATTTTAAGTAGCTCATAGGCAGCCTTCAACGGCCTTTATAACGAACGCAATAACGAAACAACAAAGACCATACGTCCTTGCCCTAGGCAGGATTTGAACCCGTGACGTTGGAAGTCAAAGCTAAGGCTGGCAAGAGAGATGGAAAGTAATGAGATAGGCGTGCTAATAAAGAGGTATTACCAATAAGACATACATGCACCGCTGGATGAGTGAAAAGACCAATAGAGTAGGCGTGGCCAAATAATAATTTGTACGTGCAACAAAGCTGTTATTATTAGATTTCGATTGATATAATTTTATAATTTTCGATAGATAAACTTTTTATTGCCAGAAAATAAAAGCATCTGAAAGGAAACAAAAAGGAATCTAACTATAAAATTCGTTACGAAAGGATAAATAGAATACTAAAGAGAGAGAAGAAAGCGAGAGCGGGAGGGGGGAAGGGGGGGAGGGGGGGGGGGGAGACAGGAATATGGTGGAGAGTAAAGACCGTGTAGCGATAATGAGAACGTGTTTCAGATGGAAGCGATAACCCAGAGACAGAGAAAAAAAGACAAACGAAAAGAAAGATAAACAGGGAGATGGAGAAAGGAGTAAAAGTGAGAGGGGAGGAGAGAGAAAGACAGGGAATGTCAGCGTATTTTTAGCCTCGAAAGAGCCATCCACGGTCATTTCTTTAGGTCACTGACACGCAAAGAATTTTACGGCATGTAGATTGAGTGCAACTTCCGATAAAATGGGAAGTGTTTTCTTTTATGAGGGCGTTAATTAAAATCCGTTTCCGCTTATTCCGTAGGGACGTCGTCTTTACACAGAGTGTGGCATCTCCCGCCGTAAAAATGTCCAATGAATGGCGATGAGTTTTAGAAATCGTAGGCGCGGAAGGTTGACAAAATATACGCGAGATTTTGTTTTCGAGAATGTGTACGATAAACTGCGATCTCATCTTTTACTACCGCTCATAAATCGTATTATGAGTGACATAAATATATTTTTGATATGATACTACGCGTAAAATGTACATAATTAAATTAATTTAACTTTGTTTTAATCCAAACATCTAGTACAATGTTTGTCAAAGGTTCTTCTCTCAACTGTGTTTTATTATTATTAGTACATAAATGTTACAATTTGGCCCCTAGGCCAGGTGGCAACTTTACAGAGTCAGACACACATGACAACTAATAAACTTACAACATACAATACACTCACAGTCGTCCTCCAAATCCCTACTAATTATTACAACACTATACACTTCCACCTGGCATTTACAATTTCACTAACCAAAAGCAAATCTAAGTCCGTGCCATATGGCTCTGAATCGATTGATACAATGATAACACATTGCAAGGATTTTTCAGGGACCCTGGAAGGCCTTCACGGAGACCGAAACGGTAGCCGTCCGTGGGCCCACGAAGTCCCCATCGTACACCACCCCACCAGGCTTTCCCATACTTCTCCTCACAATAGTGAATATCTCTAAATATCCTAACATGCCGTTGTGAATAAAATTTTCTGTAGTTTTGCCTTGAAGAGGCCTAAGTGCTGAGGAAAGGGTTCCCCTATTTAAGAATGAATAATTACCCCAATTTGTCCTTTGTCTGGCTGGCTCTATCTTATATTTCTGATTCCTACGACCTAAGTACACTGATTTTTCGATTCTGACAGCTATGTCCCTCCATGATGTTTTATTGACGTACGCGTTGTACATTCCTGTTAACCTAGGTCCCAAATCATTGCCCCATATTCCAGTATTGGCCTAATAAGTGATTTATAAGCTATCTCTCTCGTATCGGATGAACTCTTTCCTAAAACTCTCATTACGCAATATAGTGCTTTATATGCCTTTTTCACTACACATCTACTATGTACTCTACACTTTCCCCGACAGAAGCGAAGTAACTTTGTTTTGCCTATATTAATTGCCAATTTGTTTTTTACTGTCCATCGTTCCAGCTCATCCAAATCCTTCTGTAACATACGGCAGTCTATTTAGTTATCTACTCGCCTGTAAATTATACGCCTGACTTCGGAGTTATATTTATTTACAAACTTCAATAAAATCGGCGAATGATTTAAGAGGACTGCTTAAGATTATTATTTCTCGCATGTTGAGGATATTGAGAGACCCTTGAATATTACGGCAGCAATAACGATCTGACGTGAAAGCTGAAACCCAGGTAGAATTTTGAAAATGTTATAGGAATTGTTAATTCTACGCGCATGACCTGACTCAAAATTAAAATTAAAACTTGCTGCCGCATACATATATAGATCAATCTCACTTGTTAATGAGTTCTTAATAAATACCACTTTTATCACACAAGCTGCGTATAATGAAAGTTTCTATCAATTAATATAAATATAGAAAATTCCTATGAAATGTTTGAATCTGTAGCGTTTTACGGAAATGAACTAAAATGAAATAAAAATTGTTCGTTTTTCATCCTTACTTTATACTGAATAACCAATTATAACAAGTAAGATACTCTTCCTAACGGTGGAAGGACGTTTTCTTTAAAAAATTCAGGGTTCTGGTTTGGCTCACGTACCATTGGAAAGCATATTCTCACTAGTCCTTCCCATCCGTGAAAACTTCAATTCCATAGTTTCAGTGGTTTAGCTACAATACCATTTCAAAATTTTCAATTTTTAGAATTTGAAGACACCTAGCAGCAAATCTATGAAAAACTCGGAAAATTAAATCGGTGGAAAATTCATAGATTGATAAAACCTATCAAATTCAAAAATAATTTTCCAAATATCTCTTAAAACAAAAAAATGCTTAACAGAGAGACACTGCCTAATCACATAAGCACGTTTATTCTTTAAAGAAAACGTGCTAAAAACAACAAGGATAAAATTTTTCCTATCAATACAATTATTTTTCCCGGCATCGCATGTTGTGGAATAGTCGTTTTTTTATTTAAACGGCTAATAATAAAAAATTAATTCTCTCGAACCTTGAACGCGGCATCGTTCGGGGTTTGAATTGATCTCCGCTTATTACGCCACTATAAACGTCCAAGGCTCACTACTATTGGTCTTTCGTTGCCTTACGTTTCCGTGACTGCGCGACATTCATCGGTTAACGATGAGGTCACCAAGAGAACTGATTCGCTGAAAGTAGCTATATGAAACAGATCAATTACAAATGTCATTACACACGTGATACTGTCTCCAATCGTTCAAAATGTGACTGGAAAAGTTACGGATACGTTGATGGGGCCCTTTGGGAATCAGGGCCACCGTGTATTAACACACGTTCGCTTCAGTGAAGGAAATACCTCGTAATTATTCATAGGAAATCAACCTCTGCGTCGGCCGATGCCGCTTGACTGATTAACTGGGACAAAACGGAGAGCGTTAATCCGCTCGCATGAGAATTCAACTACGAGTACAGCGTGGGTTATTTTTTTTTACTTATTATTCCTTGGCAAATCATATCAAACACTATAACAAATTTTTCAGAATCAGAAACTGCAAAAGTTTTTGTTCTATCGCGGTATCATTTTCGTTATTTTTAGTTGTGAACTAGAAATAAATTCTCCACTTTGGTGTCTGTACCTCTTTTACCCTGAGTTCAACAGGTATTACTCGGTAGTTTTTGTGACGTTTTTAATGGGAGCTTTCAAATATACTATAATACCCAAGTAACAATCATAATACGTCACTAAATCTTAAATCGAGTTATATGGACCTATTTTCATTCGTAGTAGTACAAAAGAGTAATAAATAATTTGGTTGCGTGGAAGAATAAATAAAAGAGACGATACTCAATTGAGATAGACGAAAAATGATCCACAGAACGTTTTAAAGTGAATTACTCGTTATTTTTAGGCATAATGCTGAATATTTGTTCGTTTGTTTTTCTGGCTAACCAGTCTCTCGGACTATTATAGCAAATAATGCTGCGTATTTTAAATCCCAAAAAGATTCGCAACAATGCCTCGGAGCTACTCCCATTTTACGACGATTTCCCTCCGTCAAACTCTTATGGCACCCTCATCGACTGTGTTGATTTTTGATTGGAAAGTCTCCGCAACGCCGCTCATTATGGACACCATGGAATGTCACCGCAGGACAGCTCCGGAATCGAATTTCATAACAACGTCCAGATAACCTCAAATATTCCGATACTTTCTATATTCAAACCGCAAGTTTTGGCATACGTCATCACAGAGTCGGAGGCAAAAACTTTCTAGTCAAATGCACGATCGTAAAAAAATTGACCGAAATTGGGTGATTTTAAAATATAATGTGATTTCAAAATATGATGTGATCTATAAAACTGAGGATATTATAACGTTACGTATTTACGTGTAAGTGACTGATTACTTCCAGTAATCCTATAAGCAAGATAGGTAAGCCGAAGTAATATGTAACGATCGCCAGGAATTCGATTGGAATCTATAACAAATTAAAGAAATTTTCCTTAATTCCTTAATTTTGCATGTAATTACAAACATCTTTTTAATTTCTCAGGGATAAATTTAGTGAAACTCTCAAAATTAGCAAGGAATAATTAACGTTGTCGACTTCTTAGTTATTATTAAAGTTTAAATTGGCACTGAATCTTCATTGTTTATATATTTTTAATTTAAAAAATCAAATACAGCGCAACGAATAATTAAAAAATATCTTTTAAAATATTTCTTTTAAATAAAGCCCCGATTGTTAACTAAAAATGAACTTTAAACTCCATGATTCGAGATTTTTGTCTCAGTTAATAATAAAGTTTAAAGTGCCACTGAATCTCATTTGTTTATGGTTGTATGTGATATTTTTTGTTTAAAAATAAATGCAGTGCAACGAATAAGAAAAAATAACTTTTAAATATTTCTTTGAAACAAAGCCTCGATTAATGGCTAAAAAAAAATAACTTTGAATTCCTTAACACGAGATTTTTCTTTTTCCGTACGGCTCGAGTTTAACAAAACTATTAGGCTGTCCTCGTACCTTAGAATGTGCGACAGATGTTTATTATAATCGCTCGAGAATCCTTCGCGGGACAACAGCAACTGGTTTACCGCCTCATATAAGTACGGGGGAGGGAATACATTATCCGCTCATCTTCAAAGGATCGCCGAAGTTTTATGGCTCGTTTTTTCTCGTCCGCCGAGCGGTGATAGACTCGAAACTATCCGCCACACCTATCCACGCAGTCTCTCTCTCCCCCCTCTCTTCTACTCTTCTGAACCTTGCATTGAGGCAGCCAAGGTCGAAACCGCCTCGCTACAGACCTTGGCGGGTGGACGAGAGAGAGAGAGAGCAATACTAATGGAGGGAGGGGAAGAGGAGAGAGAGAGAGAAAGGGAGAGAGTTTTGACTTGTGGATAAAGGATTGTAAGATAGGGTTCGGGGATGAGAGAGGGAAAGTCGGGTAGGTCTCTGGGCGTTGGCCCTCGGGAGGAGGATCACGGGAGAGGCGTGGCGCTGATGGAACTCCGGGGCGTGGGGGATACCAGATAAAAAAAAGTGCGTGCGGAGGAAGTGGTAGTAGTATTGGTAGAGTGAAATTTCGGGTTGGCTCCTTTCCTGTCAACGCACTCGACATTTGAAACGACTCTTCCTATTATTAAGCGGTGGCAACGCACCTTTCTCTCTTTCGTTTTTGTTCTTTTTCGGAACGAATTGCGTGACTGCTGGCAAATTCCGCGTGTCATTGACCGCACGCCACGGTGGGGAGGAAGAGAGGAGTCGTGTTCTGTGAGAAGACACAAGGTTGGCACGCGAGACGCTATTGGCGGACGTGGGAGGAAGGGAAGAGGACGGAGAATGAGAGGAGGGAATGAGATAGAGGGAGAGGGAGGAATAGAGAGAGAGACATCCTCGGAAGATGCGACCGCGTCTTAAAATATCTCGAGCCAAGATTAAGGGGAAATGTGAATAGGACAGGAAGACAGGGAGGGTAAAATGTGAGGACGATGAATGATTTGTAACAGCGTCCAAGGTTCCCCGTGGTTTCGGTCGTGAAAACGTCGGAAGTCTATACGGCGACGTAGCGGCTCAAGATCGTTCGTTGCGGAGATAGATAGGTAGATTAAAATAAACTCTGTAGGAGAATAGAAATCTTGGATTGATCCACTTTTGCACAGAGAGAGAGGTCTGAAGATTGGGAAGATAGATACTAAACGCGACTTATGTTGAAAGAAAAAATAGACCATTCTGTTATCTCTGTTCGTCTGGTTTCTGTTTTTTTGTTCGTGGTTACATCGAGACGACATTTAGGAATAATTCATTTTCATTTATCGTGTACCGTCTTATTTGTTTTCACGTCTAGTTTTGATTAACCGAGAAACATATAAATTTCGCATAATTTATCGTACATATTCGACCTACAATTCTGTTTCGACATTTTATTTTTCCTACTCTGGAGTTCGAGTTATAGAGGTACGATTTTATTTCATTTCACCTTTTGTATATAGTTTACGCAAGTGATCCGCAACCTTTTTTGTTGGCTGATCAATTAATGGTTTTTGGAACATGCGATGGGTCGATTAAAAAATCTGAATGAAAATAAAAAAATCAAACTTGGATGTTTATATGAGCTATACTTACTAACTGAATTACTCTTTTATTTTAAAAACATAAATCCTTCAAAACATGTTTACCTTTGTGAGTCAACCAAATGGTGATGGCAGTTTACCCGCGGTTCATTTGATGCCGACCACTGGTTTACGACGTATATATCCGTCATATATTTTATCGATAAAAAATTTCAAACTCCTAAACCGTAAAACAAGATAATTCGAGACCCACAGGGGAGAAAAGAAAGAAACTAAAACTAAAACTTACAGGTTTAGGGGAATTTACGCCGCGCCAGGGACCTGTTGTCAATCACACGTGCACTCACACAGTCGCTCAAGCACGCGTATGTAGGTTTATGCACCTTTCAGTGAAGACAGGGACCTATAGACAACCAACCACACACAGACGCACTCAAAACACTCGTGCAGGATCTCAAATTAAATACGTATTTAGTTGTTGGTGTGTTTAATTTGAGATCCTGCACGAGTGTTTTGAGTGCGTCTGTGTGTGGTTGGTTGTCTGTAAGTCCTTGTCGTCACTGAAAGGTACATAAACATACAGACGAGTGCTTGAGGTCCCTGTCGTCACCGAAAGGTGCATAAACCTACATACGAGTGCCTGAGCAACTGTGTGAGTGCATGTGTGATTGACAACAGGTCCCTAAACCTGTAAGTTTTTAGTTTTTGTTTCCTTCTTTTCTCCCCTGTGGGTCTCGAATTATCTTGTTTTACGGTTTAGTAGTTTGAAATTTTTATCAATATCTTACCGTAGTCTCCGCTTCTCTTTATTTATGTATTTATCATTTACTCAATTTTTGCACTTTCCCGAAAAAATCAATTCTTTCATAAATTCTCCTTGCCTAACAAAGTTTGGTCGACAATTTCCAGAACGTATTACTATTTTGGCCTTCATCCGTTTGTTTTGCTGTTTGCGTTTCTCCTTAAGCAATCACATCACGTAACTCGAAGCCCAATTATTTCCTTACTTGTCTGAAATTGTACTGTTCATTTTTTTACTGATTAGTTGGTCCGGATCACTTATTAATTGCTCGCTAGAGCAGCACCTTTCATCAGTTGTGAGTCATTGCAATTGCCTCTCTCCATTTTGACTTTAATCCTATCGTTCCACTCACTAACTGCAATCCCTGCGTTTCCTCGATAATTCCCATAACCTTACTTCCCATTCTATTGAAAGTGACATTTTTAAATATTATGGAAACAAAAATCACAGAAAAAACACCAAAAGAGGCATGAAACGACAATCACATATCTGTAAAAGTAGTAAATACGATCAAAACAACAGTTTCATTTCCGACTGATTTATTTTTATGATAATTACTCTGAAAGTGGTTTAATTGCTCATTAGGACAACTCTATAGATCAACAAAACACAAGAAAGCTACAAAAACAAGCGTAATATTTCAAACGATCTCTGCTATAATTTGAAATGTCAATGTTTCCTTTTCCCGTGAAAAAAAATTGTTCCCATATTCTCACGCCGTATACACACCTTTACTGCGTTTTTATTTTATTTTTTTAGTGCCTGCAGTTCAAGTAAACAAAGGAATAAAGGTGAAAGAATTTTCAAAAAGGCTAAGGCTTGGATACGGTCGACAAATCAGATGACTCGTATGGCGATAAAAATATTGCGGCCTTCCTATCTTTTTGTGGCTATTGGAACTACTTCGTCCAACGATATGGACATGTTTACATGGCCATCTGAGTGATTTACATATCGTCGATCGAAAATGAGAGTTATAAATTTGCATTCATATTGTTCAAAAACATATGCAGTTATTGGTGTATTCATATTGTTCCAGTTGTGGATTATTTGTTATTTACTTACAGATTTAAAAAAACATCTAGCTCGCCTCAAAGCTGGATTCCATTTTAATAAACTCAGTATCTCCAATGGCCATATAAAAATTCGGAAAGCCATATACGAATTTCATCTAAAAATCAGCCGTTGTCAGTGGTAATTCCACGAGAGTGGTTTCTAAGTAATACCTACCGCTGATGACGGCCGATTTGCTGCCAAAAACATGCACACGGTTTTTCCGACCTTTTTAGTGTTATCAAAACCACCGAATTTATTAGTTTATGTATTATATTTATTACTTCGTTTAGCATTTACTTCTTTCATCCGCTATTTTTTGTATTCATAATATCCGTATGTTGATTTTCGTGTTCTTATGAAACCGTTTAGCTTTCTCTCGCTATTTTTATAGCCGAGGAAGAGAAGGTGGTTGATTGGGCTGGAGAGAGAGAGAGAATATTTACGATCAATTGTTGGCTCGAGTTCCGCCTCTTACAATAGATCCGTATTCTGATTAAAAAGAAATATGAAATTAATAAAATCTGGGGCGAAGAGAAAAAGAGGTTAGTCCGCGAACGACTCCAATCCTTTCTTTAATAAATCGTGGGTGCGCGCACACGTCTCGAAATGAAGGATTTAACGAAGGAGACACAGGTGACGCAAGTCGGAGAAAAAAACTCGGGATACAATCGCGAAGCGAAAAGATGGCTTGCCTCTCTCTCTCTCTCAACAGTTCTCTGGTGCCAATCTCTCGCGCGCGACGCGAACTGGCTATTAATTACTCATCTCAGGGAAAGGAAGTTTTAGAAATGTCCTTTGCTCATTCTGCGAACTTTTATTAATGCCGCACATACCTGCGTCTTAACAAAGCGTTCTTTTAGTTTAAAAAAAATGCTTATGGAGACTGCGACTTAGGCTTGTGAAAGTATAAAAGTATGATTCCTAGCACGTTCGCGCCTTTGATGCATCGTTAAGAGTTCCGATGAAAATTTTCCATTGTCGTTCAGCCTCTGATTCATATCGCTTCGTATTTAATACTTAAGAGAATAATTCGAGGCCAAATATGGAAGCATTTATTGACACACGGTTTCCCTTAATATTTACTTTGGAAAAATAACCGAGTGAGAGATGTATGATAGCACGTAGACCAACCTGCTGGTCGCTAGCACTGCTTGCCTCTTGGACAGCCTATTTAAATTCATTTATCTCATAAATATATTTAATCGTTATTAATAACTTTGACATTGATTTGTTTTTTATTCATAGTCATTCCTGATTTTTGGAAAAGTATATTGGTGCTCGCTTATTGTTCTATGAAATAACTAGGTGCTATTCACATCGAAAGGATGTGGAGCCTTTGTTGTAGAAGCTCACCTGATCAGAGAAACTTAAATAAATTATATGTTCGCGAACAGACATCTACGCATTCGTATGAACGCAGGAAATTGAGGGGTGTATTCGTATTACGTATGAACAGATATCCACGAATGTGTAGGCGTGTTCTTTTTTAGTCGTTCATGAACACGCCTATATTCGCATGCGTATGAATCCGTTTGCTCGATCGTGGTCACCGATGCGGCCTCGTGAGAAACACGAGCCGTAATCGTTTTAATTCTATCCTAGAAATAAAACATATGACACAACTGTGATATCCGTGAAGAGTAAATCTCAAAATGTCGCTGATTTCTCTCAAAAATAAACCATCGGTGATGAATTATCGATCTTATCCCATACCTTGAATCCAACTTTAATTAAGTAAAGGTTCCATACACAAAACTTTTATTCTTAAATGTCACAATTCAGTTCTTTTCCTTTTTAAATAAGCCCGACAAGAAAACACGAGGGTAATTTAGAACGAAATGATTGCTAAATAATCATTTCGACTTCGGTAGATAACTCGAGTGACATTTATCGAATCCTCTTACACGGCAATTCGTTTCGATTGGCACCTTTTATAAAGAAGACGACGTTTTAAATGGATATATATTGGTCGGTTCGAACGTCTCATTCTCGTGTATACATATGCTATACTATACATACTATATTGGCTTCGGCAAACTCCGATGACCCACATATTGGAAAATATTGGCAAGTTGGAGAGCGGGCGGGTGAGTGACGAGCTTTTAAAAGCGTTCGCAGACGCTGGAATTTTTGAAAGTGGAGCAGAGCGGCGGTGGTCGCCGTATCATCGTGACTTTCGGGTGCGGGCCCCCTCGGCGCAAGCCAGCAGCTATTCTGGCACTCGCCTCGGCTTCTGATATGCTCCCTTTACCGCCGTGGGAGCTCTCCATTTGGGATACGTTTGCTCTTTCTAAGTTTCCGTTTCAATAACACCTGCTATAATATCGGCACAATCGTTTTACAGGTCAAAATTGTTCTAAAGCTGCCAAATTTTTTAAAAGAAGGAAATGTACTATGCATTCGGAGGAAAAAACACGTGTGGGTTAAAAATTATTTTGGCTGGTATGATTTTTAAAAAACAAAAGTGAATATCGAATTTCGATAAAATAAAACGAGATTACAAATCATCGAATTTTCATGAGTATTAAACTAGAAATAAAATTAATCAAAATAGATATTATGGTGAAGGTATGACGTCTTTTTCGTACTTTTGGATCGTCAGCATCGAATGTAGGCCCATTTTAAGAGATTGATGAAAATAAGAAAAGGTAATTGATTACATAATTAGCTGTTTCGCGCGAATGGAGAACTTTAAGAAGATAGAATCTTGTACTGGAAAATATTGCAGCTCAAGCTAGAAAAGCGTGGCCATTCGTTATGCGCGGTATCGTTGTTGTCTCCGATGCCGTAAAACGGAAATACGAAATGAAAATTATACCCTAGTAAACTTGACGTTAATCCTTTCGCTTCATTGATTAAATACAATCTCCGTAATTACCATCACTTTACTTCTCATTTTAGAGAAAGTGAAATGTCAAAATAGGTAATATTACGGGAACAAAAATCAATTAAAAAACTAACAGAAACATGAAATGGCAATTAAATGTGTCTAAAGGTCTTGGATATAATAAATAACGAAGTCTTTCCCTTTCCGACCCGTTTACCTTTATTATTATTACTCTGATGAAAGTGGTTTATTCGCTTATTAGGAAATCTATCAATCAACAAATATAATAGTTGCAAAAACATGAGTAATATTACCGCTTAATTTTGATCCCACTCCGCTATAAAATATAAATAAGCGTTTTCTTTTTCGCGAAGACAAAGTTAACTGTTAATAATCAATCTCTATTTTGGCATTTAAAAAAAACAAAAAATGTCTCGTTCATCTGCATTATCATCGATCCCAGAAATGTAAAAAAATATAACCACATAAATTTTTGCCCGATTCTTCTTCTTTCCTTTATCATTATATTTTTACTTTTAGCGTCGTATTAATGTAATATCGAGGATAATTTCATAGTGTCACAAAAAACACCGCTGTAATTCATATCATTCTTTACCTTCATTGTGCCCATAGGCGGTCATTCAATGACGCAGGGATTTCGGCCTGGTCCACCGTCTCCGTCTTGTCGCGATTTCAGGTCCGACATCTTCCCACACTCTTATTCCGCGACCGCGAACATCACTTGTACTGTTGTCAAGCCAAATGGCCGTAAATAAGTTCACGGCAATATTTTTTTCCTAAGACGCATTGGAATATATTCCTTGTTCGAAATACTCGGAAAATTTCGTTTTTTCTTCCTATCTCCATCCGCATGCATGTTTCTGATTTTACACCTTTATCCACTCCCTTATATCATGCAGAATTGTTTATTTGGCCGTGGCCATGAATTCGACAGGGCAAGGTCTTTCCTTGAATTACCTTGGCGTTTTTCATTTAAAAAATATATATGCTTTTATAATTATATTTTTGCGATCTAGGCTCGTTTACGAGTTAGCGTGAGATTTGACATAGGGTTTTATGGCCCCTAATTCGCACGCGCAAAAAGATAATCTACATATCTATGCCTATATCGACAAACGCTGATTATCCATCGCTTGGATGGTTATATTACAGCTTAGCGGAAAGCTAGATCACGAATTACAATTGCTTCGTGATAAAGAGATTTCCATACCGTCCAGTACGCAAAGACAGATTTCTCAGATAGCAAGGTTTTAACACGGATATTTTTAATGGGTCTTCGATTCATAAATGATCCAATATGATCCAATATGAGAATCCTTTTAAAGAGAAATGTCGAAACAAAAAATATTCTCGCTGAAGAAAGGAAGGGTTACGGATCTTTAATGAGATACGGGAGATATGTTGGTTAAGTGTAAATTAATAAAAATATATAAAAAGAAATCTCGATAAAAATGTCTCCCTTATACAATTGGAGTAATGAATATTGAATTTTGAATCAAATTGTAAAAGTACTCGGTCGTGTTGGAATTTATTCGAAAGTATCACTTTAAAGTTTTGGATGTCTACGCAAGTGACAATGAAAAATCTCCAAAGCGGAAGTTAATGATTCGTCAATACTTTCCCATAACTTTCACGATTTTTTAGGCAAAACTTGAAACCTAAAATAATAGAGATGGCCAGGACATTAGAACACACAAGCATGCTATACGAAATAAAGCGTACTTAAAATATAACTTTATGGACCTATAGGACATATAGACCTCAGCATTTTCTGAAATTATCAAAATGAATGAAAAAATAAATGAATGAATTGTTGGCTTTTTTTGATTTTATATCAATGTAGAAAATAGAATATAAGTTTGAGGGAGATAGAAATATTTCTTGAAAAGACACCACTCTACAAAACTTGTCCAAAAATTAAAAAGAAACGATCCAGTAAATACCGGACGACTTAGCAATCTTGGCATTTTCATTTTAAACTCCGCGTAAGAGAAAAATCTACAGCGAAGCTACGGTCACTCATTCGATTTTGCCCGAACTGCCACTTTTCTCCATCTCGCACTCCTTACCTCATGGCCTAAATTCATCCAACACTTTAGATCCGTGTCCTCAAACAGACCTTCCATCAGTCAGCTATTCCATTACCCTCAAACGGATTTTAAAAAAGAGAACAGAAGTTTTCCGCAAGACACTTTTTTAAAAGAATATCGAGACAAAACTTTTGCGATTTTGCTCACGCGTGACCCAATGCGGCACCTATGAACAACTTTTACCTCAACTCAAACAACCTAAGACTTAAAAAAAAAAAGGATAGATACGTCGAGGGGAGATAATAAAACTAAAATTTTTACGGGACATGCATTTATTCCTCTCACAGACCAGCTTGAAGGCGAAAAACTAGGCGATCTCTTCAGTGCGGAATGGCGTGCATGATAGGTCGGAATAAACTGTATTTTGGCTGGCAAGATTTTTAGAAATAAATCTGCTTTTAACTCATGGATATCGTCTTATTATTGAAGATTTTTGCTTAATTCACTAGGAATTCTGCGAAAATAATAGTAAAAATGTTTCTTTTTATAATGGTAAAAAGCTCTTGTTTAAATGCAGGATAGGTTCCGAGGATCATTTTGTTGACGGGATGCACTTACGTTTACTATATGCAAAATCGTTTTTCCTTTAACGAATAAGGATATACTGTGAAATTATGCGAGGCACAAGCTCGAGAAATCCCGCTAATACCGCAATTGAGAAAGAGGAGGAATATAATAATATTTATGAAAACTCGTTAAATGATAAAAAAATTTTACTCATTAAACCAGATGGCGATTTGATAATAATTTAATTTATTCATTTATCTTTCACAAGTTCATAAACAGTACTTGACGGCCCTTTAAAATGAGCCCAATGAACCATAACAAAGGCGAAAATATACGACCCATGCACTCAGCAGTATTCGAACTCGCGGCCCTAACATTTGGAGCTAGACAAGCTAACCACCCCTCTACCTCACATTTCCATTATCTCAAATTTGCAGGGTTTCAGCATTATGTTACGTCATCGCAGCTCTTTTTCTCTCGACTGTTTGTTATTTTCGACGCTTCTACCTTGAAAATAATCTCTCGGACAACTAAAAATCGAAGCAGACATTTCAACGTGCCAGAAAAGTCTTTCGACAAATTTTCTTCTCGAATTCAATGTTTTCCTCACGAAAAAAAATAACACCATCGAAAAATATATCGAATGTCCCGCCAATTTATAACTTCCGCCTCGAAATGACCTTGTTTCGAAAAAAAAATCAAATCTATTATCTCGCCCGTAGCATTTGAGGACCTCACAACTTCCATGCATTTCATGTAGTACCATGCCATCGAGTATATCCGTTATTTTCCCCCATAACCTTCCTATCTTTTCAAAAATGTTCCCGAGACATGAGCATTTCGAAGACAACATACAAAAACGGGCATGGCGAAATTACGCGAAAAAAAGAGAGCGAAGCGGGTAAACAAGTGCGATATCAGGCAATGAATCGGGACAGTTATTACCGCGTCCTTGGCGAGAACAGAAAAAGGCGAGCGCGCGCGCGCTCTGAACGTGTTAAAGAGGGAGGGAAAGAAAATAAAGAGGGGAAAAAAGGAGGATGAGGGAGAAAAGGGGAGCAGAAAAGTAGGGGGAAACATAGGGTCGTACGGGTGAGATTAGAGGGGACACGCGCCTTCGGAGAAAGTGAAACCGAAACTAAAAAACAAAAGCGAAACGATTTCGGAGAGAGAGAGAATTTAATGGCGCCGTAGTAGATCTGGTTCACTTATTTTTATTCTGGTTCTCGTTCGGCCGCAACTTTTAGGCTGCTTATCGGGAAACACAGTAAATCAAGGTGGCGCCTTAAAAAATAATAATAACGGCGTTTGGAATATCGGCGTTCGAATGCCATTTCATTTTTTAAAAATAACATGCGAATTACAAAAGTGAATTTTTATTGATCGATACGAATAAATATATTTTCCGGCAGTAAATATCCTCCCCTGCTATAAACACATTTTTGTTTTCAAACATGGGATGCACCAAATGTAGATTCTAGGTTAAGTTTGTATATTTGCGTTCAAATATATAATTTGCCAATTTATTAAAGCGATATATTCTATCGATGAATCCGTAAAACGTGTTCAGACAGTACAAATACTAATTTGTGCTATATTTTGTTTTTTTGTGCATAGCCTGCAATAAATATTGTTTACATTACCAACTAAATTTATACAGTTGCATTTATATTCATAAATTTATCTATCGGAATGAAGAATCAGCAACAGGATCAACTACGAACTGCTGTCGGACGTCCAAGATCTGACAGACGAATGTGTGTAATCTTTGAAAACGGCATAAGTTTGTATGCGGGCAACACGTGAATAAAAGATACATTCCTCTTTTCCAGTAAATAATAAAGCTCTCAGCATGTTGCACTATAAAACACTATAAAAGGTTTGAATGCTTAATGGTGCAGATGAATCAGAGAAACTAATTAATTTTATATGCCATGGTTCAAAGACGTGAGATTAGCAGGACTTTCACCCTTATCTAAAAGGATCAAAGCTGCACGATTTTCCTTTTCGTGTTTTCTCTTCCTAAAGCTTTTTATAAATCCTTTAATACCTCTGCTACTAGAGGAAGGAAAAAATTAGTTATATATCACGATAGTTAACCTAAAGAATCCCAATAAGAGAAATTTAATCGTCGATTTTCCGTATGTCGAGTTGTAGATGCTTGATTGATCGAGGCTATACTTAGAGGGGACTGTGTATATACCCGATTAATAATGCAATCAAATAAATTCAATCCAAATGGAAGATAGAAATACTTGCACTGTGCGTTATAAGTCTTTATTGTAATGTAGCTGAGTGTGAAGGATAAAATTTACACTTCGACTAATCGAAAATTGGAGTTATAGACGTTCGATTTACCGAGGTTCGATTGTGTTTATAGGAGCGTATGGCTGATCAATGGTTTTGAACTAGCAGTCATTAGTAGATTATACGCTTTCTGTGAAAAAAAAAGTGTCCACACGGTATTACACATAAACATCTATTGCGAACTTAAACTTTCTAATTAATTTCCACAAATATTCCAGATTGCAATTTTATGTTAATGAGTCATTAACTAAATACCACGCCCCTTTTAAAACTTAACAAAGCGCTTTTATTCCACTGCGAAACTAAACTCTCAAATGAAGGATTCGGGTTACATTTTTCCACGAATGGTGTCCATATACATAAGCACCTAAATAGCTTGATAAAATTAATGCGAAAATCTTTAAAATAAAACTCCTGGCAAATATATCGCGGGACGAGACGCAATTACTTAACCTCACGCGACAAACGAGCAAGGATCGATCCATTAAAAATATAAAAAGAAATCCTTTTCGTTTTATCTCAAAAGAGTCCTGCTAGCAGAACTGCACAATTCTCGTCAAAACGTTTGTTGTAACCGTAACGACTCTCGAAAAGGTCACGCGACGCGCGGACTCCGCTATAAAAATTCTTTCGTTGCATTTTTATTTTCAACGAAGGACGCCGCGGGACCTCACTTCAATTTATACGATTTGCAGTCGCAGTGAGTTTATAATCCGTTCGTGTCGGATACGCTTTTATTTTTCAAAACAATCATTCGGCGATTCCACTTACTCCTTCCTGCACTAACACTGTTTTCGAATCGATTTTTCTATAAGAAGTTCGAACTTTATCCACGGTCACATTTTCTTTTTTCAATTTCAAAAATAAAAACGTGATACTTTTTAAAAATCTTATCTGATCCAAGTTTAAAATACTAGCGGTATTATAAAAATTGACTGGGACCAAATAGATACGGAGGTGAAGTTTAAAATCATTGAAACCAAAAGTGAGAATATTTTTTTTTTATTGTTTCAGATTATCTTTTCTTAAAGACAGATTGCGTTGCCAAAATTGGAAGTTTAGAACTAAGTATATTCAAAACCTCGGATATTTTTTATTTCAAAATATATGCCAAATTAAAAGGAAATCAGCTAATAGGAAATTCTGCCGTTCTATTTTAAGTTATTAATCTAATTATTTAATTATGTATGACCTTTTAAATAATACATTATAAACTATACGACATTTACAATTGTTCCAGAATTTCAGGACAAATAGATAGATTTTCAATTTTGAAACTCATTTTTTTTCGATTGGTCAAAGCGGAAAATTTCCCATCTCCCTACTCATATGCTACGTTAAAGCGAAGAGCTGAGACTCAAAGTTCCGATAAGTAGAACTTTTTCCGTCTTCCATTGATGTTCGAATTACGGAGGTCCGCCTATATACGTCGGCGGACTTTGTATTCGGTACTTGGAAAGGGAAAAATATGACAATTCCTCAGCTTCTTCGGGATAATGACGTCACATCCGTACTAATTCCGAGCATTTTAACATTCCGGATTACAGTTTTTCCTTTAATTCAAAGTTTCTTACTCAAAACTCTCAGTGAAAACGTAAAATGGCGATCATATGAGTTAAAAACTCTTCCGTGAGCCTTATAACCTCTCGCGACCCAACTTTTAAGCGTTCCCTCAGAACCAATAACTCCATGGTAACCGCGCCCGTGGCATTTTCACACGCGGTTAAATCCTTGTGATGCGGCAGGCGATGATTTTTTTCCCGTAACGTGTCACTTTAAAAGGTCAACGGGAGCATCCGCAAAATACTCTCCGACATATACTATACTGAAGCATCAGGTCATGTGTCGTGGTATGAATGAAACTGAAGACTGGACGTCAACGTAATATATCACTTGATCTAATTTCAACAATTTATGTAAAATAATTACCGCGTGCATAAAAATACTAACGAAAAAATTGAAATATTATACATACACGTTTCAATGCTTCGATATTTTGAGATCATTCTGTCTCAATGAAATGAGGTACATTCTAGCAAATATACAATGTGGCAATGCAATTACATTTAGTACTCGCTCGTGTTCAAACTAATAACCACATTTCATAATATTTTAATCCCTTTTTAGCGACTATTAAAGCACTAATCCAGTGGTTCTCAAACTTTTAGTACGCTCGGCACCCTTTCAAAGATAAACAGAATTGGGAACATTTTATACATTTCAATTCGAAGTACTTCTCTAAAAAAAAGTGCTAAACCGAAAAACGACAGGCAGAATACTGTAATATTGGAGAAACTACAAATCAGTACAAAAACATTCTTCCATAACTGAGAGTCGAACCCCGGATCTGGCGGATATTCTGCCATTCATGTGTTCCAGAATGAGATTTTGTTATCTGGGGACGGAATGTCCAAGCTAGTATCTAACTTCTCCAAAAGATGTCCTCTTAAGAGTTACCCTGCTCTATCTCCAGAAAACTTATAACGAAACACCGTCCAATTGAAGAGGTGAGCGTGATTTAATTTTGAAACTTTGTCCAATAAGGAGAAAATAAAGGGAGAAAATAAAAATCAAAGAACTCATGCAGTACAGTCTTGTAAGAGCAGGGTGGAAAATGTACTAAACGCCAGCGCATCGGGGAAGATGACAAATCAAATGAAAAAATACGTTCACGTTGGCGGTATATTAAAAAAATAAAGAACTAGAATTAAAATGAAGGATTAATAAAAGCGGAATTATTCGTGGTATTTGGCTGAAAAGTTTGGACTTATTGTTAGATCGACTTAGAACTTCTTTATTTTTTATTAGTTGTTTGAGTAACTTTGGGTTTTGCGACGTGAATTAGTTCGCTTGGGATAACGTTTGAAAGTTTTTAGCGAGTGTTTTGTTTTTCTTACAGTAGGTCGCCTGCAATTTTTTTAAACGTTATACAAACATCTCCTTAATTTGTTTCTCCGATGTTGTGTTGAATATCGTGACCTGAATTCAATAGTTTGTACCAAGTTCCTAAGTGCCGCTAATAGTTTTATTTCCACTTATCTAACGAAAAGTTTATAAGTTCGGAATAATGGGTATTTCCCGCGCTATATTATTCTTGGGAAATTATCTTATTAGAATTTAATTTCGCTTCTCAAAGTTGAATTTCCACTAGGCGGTTCGAAACGATGTCTTAAGAGCCTGTCAATAAAACTTTTTTATAAGGAACCAATGTCCAGGAAGTGATATACAACGTTTGCATTACGTTTTTACATTCATAATTGCTACAAAAATGTAGGTGAAAAAATAAAAAAATCATTATTATGCAGCATAAAATTAGTTTATTTAACAAGAGCATGAATTATACATTTCTTTGACGTCTAAGTACTTCATCAAGTTTTGCAATAAAAAACAATGAAACGGAATATGGCGGGCGAAATAGTCTTATATCTCAATCATTAATAACTCAATAAAAAAACTTTAAAATATCTAATATTTTATATATAGAAAATAAATTTTTAAAAGCCGAAAATCGAATTCCAGTGCATATTATTAATCCTCATATTTACATTACTTTTGATTAACCCAAATGTATTCATTTTTATGATATCACAATTGCAAATATATAGACAGAACTCATTTCCGTAAAAACTTATATATGAGCTACGCCAGCTATAATAATGAAAGCACAAATTTAGAAGCCTCACTTATTAGATATATTCATATTCAGGATTCCTGAAAGAACCTGAGGAAACGTGCCATGCGCAATATAATTACTACAAAACAATTGAAGGTCGTTACTATGCTAATATCATGACGACAATGAACTAAACCAGCAACCAAGCGACCGAACTCCCCGAACAGTATTCACCTTGATCTCCACACAGTACTTCTATAAACAATTGGCTGACGACTAACAGGTTTGGGTATTGATCTGTTGTCGGATTTCGTGCTCTTCACTACTTCACTTGACTAACAATTCAAATGTGTTAAACAATGCAACACTCCAATCCTCCTCGGTCAGGGTCAGGTCAGGGGCGATTGTGTTTGAGCATCACGAAAGATTGCATGATTCGGAGGAAGATAGGTTATAGGAGGGGAAGAATAGACTTTTAATTGCTGAAGCAGTATTTTTGACGAATAGGGTATGGAAGGTTTGTATTGAGAATGCAAAGGAAAAAATGAAAGAATGATCATAGAGAAATGATTAATTATGATAATGAATAATAACGGTACTTATAAATGGCTTGGGTTAATTGAAAAATATAATTATAATTAATGTTAATGCCCAGCTTCAATTGATTATTTCAATTAGTTGTGCTCATTTATGTTAATTATTAATGGATCGTATTGATTTACAAGCGTAATTCACTATCATAATAATTGATCGAGTAATATAAGTTTATATTTATTATAAAGTTTTTATTAACGCTAATCGCAATCGGATTTAATATTGAGCCAAGAAAAACGGCGATTATATATTTAGATTCAGTCGAATAACCATAAACATTTTTACTTCCATTCACGAAATATTGGTTATAGCAATTAAGATAGCGAAGCGCAAGCATTGATATTGAAGGAGGAAAACGAAAGTAGACGCTTTGCCATCGAATAAATTCCATTAGTACCCATTTTCTTTTTGAAATACAAGAATGCTCGCGAATTTTAATCGTAGAATTTCATGCGGATAAGAGGGAAATTTTCAGATTGATTTTCTGAATAATGAACTAGACGCTAACCCTATTATTCTTAATCTGTTCTTCCAATCATTCATATGGAAAAGTGAGATTTGATTTAGTTAGAATGTTTCCTTAATATTTCAACGCTTTCAGAATATACCGTATTAGCCTTAATACAAGCCGCCCACGAATGTGACTCCAATATATTGGCAGAATTTTTTAAGAAAAAACTGTAAAACATCCGAACCTCAGCCACCCCTCGTATTAAAATCACTTATCTTCCAATATAACGCTAATCTTCTCTTCAAATATCATTTCATGGGGAAAAAAACATCGCGTAATATTGGAGCTAATAAGGTTCGATTTCGGCAAAAATAAAACCTTATCAGACCCGAATTTCCCAACCAAGAGCTCCCCAACGCCTTCCTGAGAATCCTTTTCGTTTCGCGCGATGTGTTTTCCTTTTTGCAACGCAACGGATCGCCTTCTTCGTTTTATTTACGGCCATCGGGCGTTCATTTGTCACCCCGTACCACCGCTCCCTATACATTCGGGGCAAAAAGCTTCTTTCTCCCACTTTTCTTACTCTCTCTCTCCCTCTCTCCCTCCCCCTCTCCCTCTCTCTCTCTCTCTCTCTCTCTTGGAGAATATCCACACTTTCGTTCCGAATCGGAGCTTAGCAATCGGGCGATCACAGGACGCCGTGACCTCGATCGGACCCGAACGAGATGAAAGAGGAAAACAATCGAAGGCTTGACGATGCGACGAGAGAGCGGGACCTTCTCACCGAAAAAAAGCGTCGGTTCCGCGAGTTTTTCATTCCGTTTTATTCCCTTTCAACATGGTCAACCATCAAAAACTGGTTCGCGTCGAAGGGTAAATAGGTGATAAACCTCGCGACCTGATCGATAATGACCTCCGCGATCTTTTTTCGGAGTAATTCGTCGGAAAAATTACTTCGCTTCCAGAAAAGGAAGCGAAGGTCAGAGCGTGTTTCCAGGAAACGTGATCGGAGTGCTGATCGAGATGTGATCTGGGGATCTTTCGGTGATTCAGCCTATCCCCTACGTTGAGAATGAGGTGAAGATCAATCGAGCAGTCCCTTTGTAAATTCTTCGTGCGACACGATCGAATATTTGTCTTAATCTGCCTATATATTTTCCAATATTTATATAGAAAATGTTTTTATATGGTGATGGAATGTCTTACAAATTAACTAACTTTTCAGTTTCTTTCGTAATTAATGTGGTTGCACGAATGGTTTTAATCTTCCTTAATTTTTTCCATTTACCTCAGCAAACACCCACACACACATATATAATTTAAATGTATATTTGTAATTTACATTTATTTATAATTATTCATTCCTTGGCGAATGTAAATCGTTGTTAATTGTGACATTGTCTGAATAAATTAAAAGAACGAGATTACTTTCCGGAATATAATTTCCATATCAAACCGCCGTTGACCTAGTTCTCATTTCGAAAAATGGTCCTTTTTTAAAAAAAAAATATACGGGTCACTTAAAAAAATAATAAATGAGCCCTCTCTACTTTACGCAGGAATGGAGTCATTAGACTATTAGAAAATTCCTAAGAGGTTAACGTTAAGTTAGAAAACCACATCCCGAGCAGGGCTTTCACTGAAACTCCCGTTTTTACTACGTAAATTATTTCCCCTTCACTCTCTCTCCATTCTTAACTGCATCCAAAAGTGGCCGTAAACTTCAGACCGTTACCCTCCAAAAACGCTTGGTCACGCGTGCGTTCTTTGGGAGGAAAAAAGACCGAACGTGAAAAGAAAGAGAGGAAAAATAACGAATCACGATGTCGCGTTCCTTTCTCTAATCACCTTCTCTCTTTCTTTAACATATTCAGGACTAGGCCACGAACATTTCTGGACGTCCGGCACGGATCAGGGCGAGGAAGGAGTGTTCTTCTGGCTTTCAACGGGTCGCCCGGTCACTTACACCAACTGGAACGCGGGTGAACCGAACAACTTCCGCTACGAAAACGGCGAGGAGGAACACTGCTTGGAGTTGTGGAACAGGGACGGAAAAGGACTTAAATGGAACGACACCCCGTGCTCGTTCGAGACCTTTTTCGTTTGCGAAGTCCAGTGAGGTGCCAAGTGAGGGATGGAGGTGGACGAAAAGGGACACAGAGGGAAGGAGGAGCGCGACTGGGAGGTGGAGAGGAGGAAATAGTATTTGGTGTTAGAGAAACGGATGGAGGAGGGAACGGAACGGATGAGAGGGGAGGAACGGAACGGATGGGGGAGGAACGGAACGGATCGAGGGGGGAATGGAACGGTTAATCAAAGGAAAGTGGGTGTGTTTCGAGTGAGAATATAAGTGAAGTAGTGAGACGTTTTTGCGCTTCTGCTACATATCCTGCATCAGTGAAGGGGCGAAGAGGAAAGAAGAAAATACACCTAAAGACTTCAAGGCAGCCGAAGTTGCATAAACCATTTACCATCCGAATGATCTACTAACGGCCCACATACTCTCCACTCTCGAGTCTATGGTGCAGTTTAATGACGGCAAAGAGGTCACTCGGTAAAAGTTTCGCTAGCATATTGTAATCTCGTGTATTCTTTATTATAAGATCGAATACATATATTCGGCGTCGTTTTGACTTTGGGAAAGACGATGTGCGAGATTTTATCAATTTGACGGATTTTTTGGCGAGAAAATGTTTTAAATGCAGACAATACCCTGTCTCCAATTTTCAACTTTTACCAAAAAGAAATAACTTCACGATAGACATCATTTTTAGGATATGGATGGCATCGGTTGATTCTGTTTCTCTAACTTGTTGTGTAAATTCGGTTTCCTCTACTATTTCGACATTTCATACGTTCTCTCATTTGGAAGGTAACGGCAAAACCCGCTAAAAGTGTGGGGAATTAGTGTTACTTCTTTCTCGTGAGAAACCTGTATAATTTCAATAGATCTATTCTTGGCGCACGTTAATGTTTGACATAGACATAGTTTTGCCAAATAAATGAATCAATGGCGGGCCAAATGAGAGAGAGTATGTTAAAAATTACCTCACGCAAAGCAAGTAATAAAATTTCTCCTGGTTCCGGAAGAAAGTAAGAATAACAGAGCGAGTTTTGATTCGTTTGCGTGTGCAAAGTAAGGGGTAGAGTCGAGACGAGGAGAGCGTGAATTTCGTTTCACCACTGAACGAAACTTTCTTCCAATTCATCCAACAGGGAAAAAATAGACGATTACTCAATAAATATGCACATCGCCGGCGAGACGATGAACAAGCGAATGTATGGGTAGTGTCGCTTTTCGCGATCGATATCAGCATGCTTTATAATCACGGAAGTGAATTTTAAAAACTTCCTCTCGCGATGAACATAAATCGTAATGATTTTCTCTAGTTTTCCGGCGACTCGTGGAACGAAGGTCCATAGGCGTTCAATTGGCTTTGAATGTCACTTATCACCTCCCGGTTAAATCTTGGGCGTTGGAGCGAAAGCAGCTACACTCGTCTTCGCATTTGTATAAATAGATACGACTCTAGAAAACCATATAAAAACAGAGGAATGCACAGTTTATCGGATAAATTCGTCGGTTTTCACGCTAACCGAAATAAATTCTAGAAAAACCCGGTACTTTACTTCACTCTACATTTTCTTCGGATGTTCTTTGAAGTCTTGTGTATATCGCTAAATTTAAAAAAAAGGCTCTATAACTGCATCTCCGATCTTTGTTCAAACGTCTAGTTTCCTTATTTACGCGACGAAGGCTAGAATGGACCAAACGCGTTCCCGTACTTTAAAAAAAAAAAAAAAAGACCATTGGCACTTTGTATAGCTAGATCATTTCGACTTCACGCTCCTCCAGGTTAAGGAAGGAAAGCGACCGAATGGGCGTTTTCGTAAAGTAAGCCTTGCCGATATAGTGGACGACCGATTTATGGCGATCCGTGCTCTATGACTCGCACTTAAGACAATGAAGTCCCGTGAGCACATAAATGGCATTAAAGTTCTATCGATAGTTTAATGGATCGCGCTGACACCAAATGAACATTCCTTCACACCCTCATCCACTCTTCGATGAATGTTCAAATATATGCATTATTTTCGTGACGCATGTCTCAAGTGACTTAAGAAAACCATTTGGCATTAACTTGTAATATTTCTGTCCCCAAGAGCGACCCAGGAACAAAAATATATGCACTCCGTATAAAATAAATCATCTTTCATTATCGAATTGGAATTTACTTTTTCAAATCGCAAATTCAAACATATATATACGCACTTACCGTCACCTTCATTATCTGTGACGACATTTTTCCTTACCTCAGTCGTTTTTTAACATTTAATTAAAAAAAACCTAACCAAAACCTTTACTTGCAACGGTGATTGCATGTAAATATAGTTATAAAACCTCCGTATGTATGAGTGTCTTTGTAATATATTTTATTGTGTCTCGTATACTCTAGTGTTTCTAGTTCTTAATTTTTTTATGTATACTGGACATGTCGAAAAAATTTCCAATGGAATTGATGGCTATGTTTTTTGCCCTCATTATGTGAAATTATGATAATATGAACGTCTTTTCATCTATATTTATAAGTAATTCGTAGATACGTCTGATACTTTATGTAAAGACAAATGATCTGCCCTGTAAAACTATATTTCTGTAATAAAGTACTTTGTGTTAATATATGTGTAACCTGCTTATTAATCATTTCCCACGTAATGTTATGCCCTTACTGCCGATGCCTCAAATTGTGCCTTACTGCATAGCAGCCTAGTTTTAAAAAACTCATCGAATACGAATTACATTAAAAATTTTAATCTGAAATCATAATAAGCTCACTTTATACATTGTTTCACGTTTACTTGGTAATGGGTAAAATACATGTATAGCCAAATTTAAAAAAATAGAAGAAAGTTCCTCGTTCTGAGAGGAAATTGGAATTATTTTTCTAGCCGCCCTTTTTAATTTTCAAGGGAATGATGAACATGAAGGATTTTCTTTATATTACGCCATTCAGAAAATAAGAAATTGAGTTCTTATTAATTTCGGGATGAACGTGTTTTTTAAATTCGATTAGGGAAATGATTCCCATTCTCATCAAAGAACCTGAAAAAGAAGCAAGAATGAGTAATAACTCTGTGAACGGTGACTTCGTTATCGAATGACGCATTGGTTTTTTTTTTAACCATTACCTCAATGCATGGGATACGTTTGGCAATTCATTTTTGAACTGTTCGTTAATTAAACAATGAATTTCTACTAGATGAACGGGAAATTAGAAGACCTGGAACAAAGTTTAATTTGCGTGAGAAAAAATCACGTTCGGTTGAATAATTTCTAATCAGTTGCTAGAATCGATCTGTGTGGGAAATAACGAAATAAATCTTTCATTGCCATTTATAGTTTTCGAACCAATTTTCTGATGAATACGAGTCACGCAGATAAAATCTTCGTTAATGTGAATACCTCAGCAAAACGTTCCTAAGGCGCGAATGTGCTTCGACATTAACTTTTATTTGCCAATTAACTTTTCACTTGGGTAAAATTGTGCTTATTCTATCCCTACCAGCCATTTATGAGTAGATATCATGAACACTAATTAACGGCCTCGCGGTTATAACAAAAGTCTAAAAGTCTAAAGTTTAGCCTCGCGTCGTTTTACCTTCTCTTCACACCAGTGGCTCCGTAACGTTTTGTAGGAGCAGCACTCTTTCAAAGGTAAACAGAATTTCGCGACACCTCAGCCTCGACAAAAAGTTTTATATTTATACATATCGTTCACCGGCTGCAATAGTGGCACATCTAGGAATGTGGTAGTTGTGAGAAAATGAAGAAATAAAACTCAGCTGCTAGTTAACGGGCATTTCTAGCTTAGAAGACAAATAAAAATTCATACTTACTTAACTTTGGGCCAGTATTACGGGAATGTAATAGATGAAATGCTGTCCTCATTGGACGTGTTAACTCAAATATCGCCATTTCTGGAATGTGCCACTATTGCAGCCGGTGAACGATATGTGTATTACAACGTTTGGATGCATACATTTGTTGGTACTACACCATGAACAATTTCTTAGAGGAAATATTATCGCTCTCATGACTTGTCAACGTTTCCAAATCGCTGACTTGTTTGCTTAGCAAAGTATTTGGTGACAGTCCTAAGAATCATCTACGGCACCCAAACGTGCCGCGATACTCATTTGGGGAAATATTTCCCTACATCAGCGTTTCTCAACCGGTTTGTGGCGACTCTACTGTGTCGCGAGGAGCCGGGAGGTGTGCCGCCGAAACATTTTAATAGTGGCTTCTAAAGAAAAATTTTTATTGAGCAGTTTTTGCTTCCTCTTGAGTCATTTATAAAAATAATAAAAAACAATGTTTATGTTTAAATTCTTCATCATTACACACTGCTTTTTTTCATTTCGGTGGATCGTAGTGTACAGTGTGTCGCACACGTGAACAATGACCGTCATTTGTGTCGCGACGGAAAGAAAGGATGAAAACCGCCGCTATTGATCAACGCTCAATCGATTCATTGCATGCGCTCTTGAAAAACTAGAGAGTACTCGATGTGGGGAGAGTGATGGAGTCACAAACGTCCGGAAAATGCTTCATTTCCGCCGAAAAAGATTTACCTTTCGACTGTATGGAGAAAAGGAAAACCGAGAGACCGTTTCGTCGAAGCGCCTTAAAAACAAACCCGGTCACTTTCCCGATCGCGTTAATCTATCTCACAAGACGGCTACTATTGAAGTAGGACGAGAAGAGGTTCAATTAGAGCTTTTCCTGCCCCAGATATCTTTTTTCTAAAATAAAAACGCACTTTAAAAAAAAACGACTTAAACGAACTCTCTTTTTTAAAACATCCCTCTTTTTCGACTCGAAACCAGTGACTCCGTTTTTCGTCGTTGTTTTTATTCCTTGTTTTTCGTTAGATTTATACGTTTCGAATACACCTATCTAGAGGAAACTCGAAACATGAAAGGTTTCTCGCTTGAAGCTGCTACTTTCTAAGTCATATTTTTATTCGCGAACGGTATCGTATTCCGGAACTTATTGGGATCGATCCGGAATCTTTTATCTGCAGTATCTCTTCGAGCGTAGACCCTTGCGTTCATTCGTTTGGCCGAGATGATTAATTGCACGAAGCGTCGAAATTTACGATTTATCCTTCTCCTGCGTTCTCTCTAGTTTGTCTCTGGATTCACGGCACGATCGAGTAGAGGAATCGGTACATTTTTTTGCGATCGCTTTCCATTCCATTATTAGGAAAAACAGATTTGAAGGATTGCGATTTAAATAAAAAACAAAAAAAACACGTTAAATCAGTAAAATTTGATGCAAAATTGTGAACTGCTGAATATTGACGAATTAACCCGAGCAAATTTTGAGCGTATGCGAAGATGGCTGCTGAAATTAAAACTACACCCCACTAATTCGGGTTGATTATTGAAAATGGTAACTGATGCTATAATGGCAGTGAAGAAGATGCGCAGCCTCGATATGCGATCTCGGAAAGAAGCGCAAGATATTTCGACTAAATATCGGAGGATGACTGAATATTGAATTGAACACGCACTGAAAACGAGCCTAACGGTTCACAAAAGAAAGTATGCCTTTCATAGTAATGAATACTTAAAATCATCCATGGACCTTCCTTTATCTACAAAGAGTTTTTTTATCTAAAGGAGATTAACTATAACATTTTCCAAGACTTGTCCAACTGAAATTAAACTTATAGCTAATTTCCTCTGAAAATCCCTAAATCGAGGATTTGAAGTGTTCTTGGCTGCCATAAGATCAATGCGTTCAAAAATATTTGCTCGCGATCTCACAAAACTGAATTTCTACCAATCAGATTTTTCCGTCTAATAACTCAGCCAATGTATGTTTTTTTGAATCATGTCACATTACTGAATATTTTCAAAGAAAGCATATTTAAATAGTGACATAAAAGATCCCCTCCGAAAAAAAGCCAGAATTGGTGTACATAAGACTCAAAGAGTATGCAACAATTTTTTAATTGGATACATAAACATTTAGCGCTAAAAATCCGCAATAAAAATTACTATGACCGTAATTTTAGTAATTGATAGGTATGAAATTAACCGTTTCAAATTGTTGCAGGTCGTTCATCCTCGAAGCACAAAATGCTCTCCCTTGGGCCGAATGAAGGCCGTGGTCTGTACGGCCCGCATTTTAGGTCACTTAATTCCTTATTCGCATGCATGTTTGTTTTTCGCCAACCGATCGCATGTGTACGGCGATAATGTAACAAGTTTGATGCCGTGAATCCAAGGAAGGGACGCTCTTAAGCAAAGAGGCCGGCGATTCCTCGTTGCATTTAGGTAATTGAATAATACAGGAAAGCGGATACCACCTCGTCCTTCGTTAAGTTGCACGTTTTAGAGTTATCGTGTAAAGCCAGCTAAATTATGTGGACGTACACGTTGATTTAAGGTCCGCAAAATTTGGAAAAATCCCGCGATGGCCATATTCTCTCAAAAAAAACTGGGAGACCTTGTTAACTAAAAGCAACAATAATGCCTGCCCTTCTTACGCTGTGGGAAATTAATAATATTTATTAAGCTTTATGTTTAATCGCAGCACAGTACACTGCGACCTTTAAACGTAATACATATATGCTAATAAACAACAAACATTGTATCTCTACTAAGTACGAAAAAGAATCTCACACAAAACCAACTGTTATTGAAAAGGACAAAAGAAGATACATTTACCATTAAATTCGTTCGTTTCCCACATTAATTATTATATAATAATTTATTAAATTAACTCATTATATATATATATATATATATATATATACAAAGAACATTTTCGACTTAAAATTTTGCAAGGATTCACATGGTTACGTCCGTAGACGCGAATTCTGGACACCCTGTATATATATATATATATTTTTTTTTTAAGTCGAAAATGTTCTTTGTAAAAATTTTGGAAGACGCATAGTTTCCTCATAAAACGTGTTTAAAGTTGGCAATATGTGGCAACACTGTACTGGGAAAGGGTCGTTTACGATAATGACTCTAGGGTCTAAAATGACGACACTAATATGTTTATCATTATTTGCTTGCAATATTTTAATTCCTTAACTTGCTTTTATTTATTTCTGTTTTGTTTTTATTTCTTCTGTTTCCAATCTTTTAGTTGAATGGATGTTTGTTGCCACATATCACTGATCAAGAAAAAGAAATAAAGGGATAGCAAACAGACGTAAACAATGAAAATATATCGCTCCCTATGGTTATACGTATCTAAAGGAAAACGTGGAGGAAACACGCAAGATTGTTTTTTATCTAAGATCAATTTAAAATGCTCTCTTTCGTAAAAAAAAAGGTTCATTCTCTTGATTAAATTGCGTTAGCGCAAGCTAGGCTACGGCTGAAGATATGGTTTAATTTTAAAAGCGTCGAAGTTTATATTGAAGTTTCCTATTCGACCTTGAAAGGGGAAAATATATATAACCCTGCTGATGCACGGATGTTATGCCTTTTGTGATGGTAAGTGTTGATGGCGTACGACATTTTTCAATGTCGTCTTCGGAAAAACAAAATTAAAGTTCAAGCACATTTCCAGGTATTTACTTGCAGATGTTTCCTTCTCGTGTAACTATATTTTTGGAAAATTGTTTTACGAGAGTGGAATTCACATAAAATTTTGCAAACTCTAATATTGGCAATAATAACAATTTACTTAATACAAAAAGTTTTCCCCAATCACGTGTGTTATGATCGATGTAATCGCTTAAATATGCGACCATTTCCTTGCCAGGAACTTTGTAAGCGCTAACTACCCATCTACTAAACGCAGTGTTTTTCAAACTTTTTCCATCGCGACCCAGTCTAGGGGAAGGCAACACGAAGAAAAATACGTTCTTAACTGAGTTTTCATTGACTCTCCATAAAAAAGTAACTCATACTAAAACAGTGGCATTTATATAATAAGAGCATTTAGTTTCTTGTAATTTTTGACACGTTTCAGATGGTTGTGCATGGAGCTCATATTTTCCACGAGCCCTGCGACCCAGTAATGGGTCGCGACCCGTACTTTGAAGAACACTGTACTAAAGCGATAGATGTGTTCAATTTTTCAGTGAATTCTTTGATAGAAACTCTTAAAGTCGCCAGAAAGTTTTTGAACATTTGCTTTGATTTAGAAACAGGGTAATAGCTGTGGAAGGTATCCCCAAAAAAAAGCCGAGACACATGTATTTCATTAGTAGTAAATCGCGTAATATTATTTTAAAACTTTTCCGCCATTAATTATTCCTAACAGAAAACAAGACAATAATATCTGACACCCTGCTCCTGACTTCTGGCTCGACACTTACGGTTCAGTTTTGGACATAAAAACGCATTTGCACGAACGCGAAAATGTTTCTGTATAATCCGTCCCATCCATTTCACGGATCTCTATGAATTGAAATTCGATTTTAAAAAAGCGTCATAACGAAAACACGTGTCCATTTTGAACCTTCAAGTGGATATTATGATGAAATCATTTGTAAAATATTTTTCCTTTGTAAACTAATCGTAATAGGTGTTAATTTACAAAACCAGAGACAAAAATGCATATATACTCGGAAGCATTTACCTACCCCAACCTGCCCCCAGATCTTGCAGGATTTCTAACAATATGAATATGAATAAAAGAATAGAGCATAAAAATAACCGATGATGACATCGAAGAAAGGTCCAAATTACAGTTTCAGCCCAGACCATAATGCCGAGGAGGGACTCCTCGCAAATTAATACGTAAGCTAAGCAACCTTCGTAAAATTTCGGAATTCCCAAGGTATTCTTTTTGTAACTCCTCACGAAGCAGCAATTTCGAAGTTGCATTTTATCCGTTTCAAGTACTCGTATACCGTCGTCCACTTCAAGGAAATTTCACGAAGCCCGAGCGTTCCGTGAATGGCCCCCTACTTATCTTTGTAATATGGAAAAAAACAACCTTATGAGGACCTGTTTCTGTTTTCCGTATGTATGCAGTTGGTTGGAGAAATACGTCATCCCTCCGCTTAAATGGGAACGGAGAAGGAAAAAAAAGTGCAATGAGGGCGTATTGATAAGGTTTTTGGGTCGGGAATGATAACCGACCGATTCGATATAAACAAAGGGGCACTACTCCCTAAAACGTTTCAGTCGCACTTGAAAAATGGGCGTTGATGTTACCTTGATTCATTGGCTGGTTTAGGCTTAGTGGCGTAACAATAGGGTGGCGTGGGAGGCCATGTATGCCCTCGAATTTTCCCGAATAGAGAAAAAACAAAGATTTTTTTAGCGACCTCTGTTTAGTATCCTAATTTCTGAACGAATTTCCAATTAATTATTATTTTCGAAGTGTAATTTGAAAAGTCTAATCTTTTCTACATATTCCTGATATTTTATTAATAAGGGCAACTTGTTAAGATTTTCAATGGGTTTCAGCTTTAATCGGACCTCTGTTTAGTATCCTAATTTCTGAATGAATTTCCAATTAATTATTACTTTCGAAGTGTAATTTGAAAAGTCTAATCTTTTCTACATATTCCTGATATTTTATTAATAAGGGCAACTTGTTAAGATTTTCAATGGGTTTCAGCTTTAATTGGACCTCTGTTTAGTATCCTAATTTCTGAATGAATTTCGAATTAATTATTATTTTCGAACAGAGTAATTTGAAAAGCCTAATCTTTTCTACATATTCCTGATATTTTATTAATAATGGCAACTTGTTAAAATTTTCAACGGGTTTCATCTTTAATTGGACATACGTATTTGTTGGGTGAGGAAGGAGAGGGAGATGGGAATTACATAATATTTTGCCGCGGGCCCATCCGCTCCTAGTTACGCCACTGTTTAGGCCCCAACGATTCCTTCGCAATAAAGGAGTGGACCCTTATGCTCCTGTATGATAACATGCAGCAATAACACTAGCGTTTCCTAAGTGGAGGAAAAATTGGCTAAATTTTGCAATAGAAATATTTTTATTATTTTTAACATTGCATGGTTCACGGTAAATGTGAGATTACATCCACTGTAACAGCTTTCTTATTTTATTTTTTGTTCAATTTTTGTTGACTGCTATAACACCGGCGAAAAATTATGACGACAAAATATAATTTAAATTTTAACGTTATTTTCTTTAATCGGAACAATATTTAAAGCAGCATTTAGTTTTATCTGGAAAGAAATAAAAAATATTTGGGTCATAAGAGGGTTTTAATGTATTCTCGATCTTTTTGGGTCAGAATTAATTATGGAGAGATAACATCGCTGTCACACCGGGTTTTCAAATTCTGTGTGTAGCACAACGCTCTGTGCGTTCGAGCTTTATACCGGGCTTAGTTTGAAGCGAAACAAAGGCAGGCTAACGGAATTCTAAAGAGCTTCCCGCCGAGTGCGAAGGAAATGGCGTATATTGTTACTCATCGATGCAGCCATTGCTCGGCGTAAGCGCCCTAAAAGTTCCTCAAAAAGGCAGTTTTTTAGCGAATTTAAAACATCTAAATCGATACATTAAAACCTCGACAATGCAAAATCGCTTAATACAGTGATCGCTTTTATATAGTGCAATTCGGTCCCTTGCAAAAACCTGGGTATATGTTTCTTATCGTAACGAACTTGTTTTTACATACCTCTTTTACACAAATCATGAAATTTGAAGTCCCGAGAAGTTTATACTAATGACAATTTCTCGAAAAATCTCGAAACATATTTTACTGCATAGGCAAATGTATGGATGCTCCACCAGGCCGACGAACGGAATATAACCAAAACTCCGAGCATTTCGAAAACCACGCCGCGAAACTCTACGCAGACGCGACAAACCTGGCGGCGGACTTGTGAACCATTTCCCGCGTTTTCCGTCGGTGCCTCTTTTCCATCCTCCGTCGCGCTCTGCCATCTGTACGAGGTTCCCTTCACCGCTTTCCCCTTTACAACGGGGTCTGGGTAGGGGGAAGAGGTGCTTTGGTAGGGGGAAGGGGTGGGGCGCGTTTTTCCCTCCCCTCTCTAGCGGGGGTGTGACCGGCGCGCACGCCCCCAGCAGAGAAAGAGAGAGAGCGCTCCCTCCATCTCCCTCTCCCCCCTTAAACAACGCCTCCCCTCCCCCCTCCTGAGCTCCCTACCCCCCTCTCCGACTCTGTCGAAAGATGGCGACGCTCGTCCGCCGGCACCAGAGAAACGATCGCGTTCCCGCATAGCCGCAGTGACCAGGGAGCGACGCCCTAAGCGGAGAGGGCCCCCGTCTCTCTCTCTCTCTCTCCTCATAATAAGCGGGGGTTTTAAAAATATTTTTTTTACAAAAAAAACAACAACAACAAGAGACGGGGAGGGAGAGGGGAGAGAGGGTCGTCTTACCTCTACGACAAAAAAAGAATAACGCGCGACCCTTTTTTTTTTTAAATTATTTAATTTTTTTCCGAATATTTCCTCCCTTCGACTACCAGGAAGAAGTGTGCTCTACCACCTTGGGTGCATATGAAGAGAGAGAGAGAGATAGCGTGTTTGTGTGAGTGTGCGCGAGCGTGTGGCCCTTTCTCTCTCTCTCTTCTCTCCCTCATCTCTCTCTCTCTCTCTTTCTATCCCTCACTCAACTCGACGGAGGATGAGAGAAGGAAGGGAGGGGAAAAGGGCGGCAGGGATCGATAAGTAGGTTAAGCGGACGGCATCCCCCTTTTTTCGGGGCGGCCGGGGAAAAGGTGAGGTTTTGGAGCTTTTTCGTCCTCGTGGAGTGAACGACAAGACCAGAAGGGAAGAAGAGGTGGTGGTGGTGGTCGTCGTGGTGGTAGTGGTTCTACGCCTTTTTTTATACAAATATATATTAATCATTCGAGGGATAGGGTGGAGTAAGGGTTATCTAGTGGGAGTGGCGTCTGATGGGAGGCCATAAGGGGCTGATTTCGCATCTCGCCGGGGTAAGGACGTGGTCCCGGAGGCGGTGATTCCACCTCCGGTAAAGGCATTCGCCGACCTACCTCCTCTCACCCCCTCCCCCTCTGCCCTCCCGTCCCCTCCCCTCCCCCCCCCACACACACACACTCACATCCCCTCTCTCCTTCTGCGTCCCGCGCCTCCTCTCGCGGTGTCTAACCGCCCCGACGAGGATCACCCACGCCTACTACCTCCCCACGCTGCCGGGATATCCCGCCTCCAAAGTGTTGCAGGCGAAGAGGTGTAAGAGAGGAGGTGGAGGTTGTGGTGGTGGCAATGGGACCAAGGGATTAATCCTCAAGGGAAGAGGTTAGTGTCTTCATTTATTTATTTATTACACCGTCTCTTACACAATCCTATTAGTGTCGCGTATGTGAGAGCGTGTGCTGCTACTTCTTCCGGTGTGCGTAGTTTTTTTTTTTTGGCAACGGGATGTTTTTTTGGCTCCCGCGTCAGGAGTGTGTGTGTGTGTGAGTGTGTGTGTGTGTACGTGCGACGCTCGAGGAATTTTTAATAGGAATGTTTTCGGTTTTTTTTTAATATATCTATATACGGTGGGATATAAGTGTGTAAATCTCTAGTCGGTTACCTATCCGGTACCTTATATTTCGACATGGACCTTTTCGGTTGAGATCGCGAGTGCAGTTACGAAGTCGTTAACGTTCACCGGCCGGTGCATCAAGAGGGTGCAGAAAGCCCTCCTCCTCTTTCAGCGTTAAATAATGCCAAATGGTTTTCCTCTCGGTGAGGGAAAAAGGTATAGTTTTATTATTATCTCGCGACCTGTGATCAAAAACATCTGTTCAAGAGGACGGAGGATAGATAAAGAGATGTGGCGTATCCTGTGCGCGAATATCCGAGAGGAAATTTAATAAATTAACCTCCGATTAAAATCCTTCGACCGCAGATTCGCATCGGCGTGTATCGAGAAAGGAAATATCGTTTCCTCTCCGCGATATCCGTGATATAGGACGTTTCTTTTTTTTTTTAATTATTGTTATACATAGAAAAGGACGGCATTCATTTTGGATAAAGTTTCTCTCCTTTTTTCTTTCGCGCGACGCATTTCGTGTGAATCGATATGTTTTCTGCCGAATACTGCCTCTCCGTGCCATGTATTTTGTTATCCCCGGCGAAACGGACCTGACCTTTACGAGAAAGTGAAAAGGGACGAATTTTGCAGTCGATGTAAACGAATGATTAATTATCATCTATCTAATGTATTCATTCTGTTCTCAATCGAAATGGAATTTGTGAAATGGATAACGTAAAATTTTCGGTATAAAAGATCCGATGAAATTTTTAATTGCATCTTTAATTTTTTATACATATGTACATCAAAGGTGAATATTCAATTGAACGCAGTTCTTAATTCGTTAGCTAGTTGATTCTGCTGCCTTGCTAATATCGCACCACAAATACCTTTAGTAAAAGAATCAGAGATTGCAAATGGAATTGTGGAATTACGAATGTTGTGGAGATTTAACCGAAAATTAAATTTTACGTGATTTAATAAACTTGTGGCTATAATATTGCATGGCATTAGAAACTATGAGCACCTCAAGGAAAACACAGCCTTCGTTGGGAATTGAAAAGGAAAATCATGATTTTAAACTCTGTTCAGCTTACAATAGTGATTAATTTAAGAAATGTATTAACTTTTTTCCATTAATTTTTAGAAAGGAAATATTTATGGAAAAATGGTATAAAATATAAACTAATTCGAATATGAAAAATAAAATGTTTCATATACAATGCTTTTCATGTGTCATCGAATCAAGGTAATTATTTTACCCGGGAGTATATTATAATTGTTACATATATATTGTAAGTGAAATGTGGTTGTTTTGTTTAAGTTGTACACGATCGACGACAGCCAAAACTATTTCCATAAGGTTTTTTATAAGTTATTTATTCTTAACTTTTCATTGAAAAATGTTTATTTTCAACCTATAAAAATATTTTTATTTATAATAAAAAGGATAATATTTTAACTTGATACATTTGATACTTCTTTTACTACAATATATGTATTGTAATCTTAAGGTTTTTTGGACGTTAATAACATTGGCGAATCATCAAAAAGCCAAGGATTTTAAATTGTTTAAAATGTATTGTTTTTTTATTATTTATGTGCTAAAATCAGAAATAAAGTTTATTCATGATTCAAATATCTACCGAACAAGTGCGGAAATGAAGTCATTACTATTCAGTATTCAAGGTTGCCAGAGATGCCATAGAGGTTTTATTTGGTAAACAAAGTTAGCCAATTTTTCAATTTACCCCCTAATTAAATATTCGTTACGTTTCCGAAACCGTGACGTAACAAGGATGTAACGTAATAGAAATCATTCGCGAGCATGTGTAACCTTTCCAGGTAGATCCTTCTTTACGTAAGAGTGCTTAACTCGCCAAAAAAAAGACGGCGACGTTCCGTTACGAAATTTGCATGCGTACAATAATTCGATAATTCTGGGAAGAAACTAGTCTTACGCTTTACTTAACGGTTGATCTAATTTCGTCGAGGTTTCAAAAAAGAAAAAATCAATATTTTGGGTTAACTTTAAAAAAAAATTTAGATTTCTCCCCGAGCTACACCTACTATAATATACCGCCAAATCCATTTAATTAACGGCGATTCTTTGTTAAAATATTCACGTAACTTTTCCGTCTCTTGTTCTTCCCCGCCAAATCGTCTGCGGTCCCGTTTCCCTTGCCGTCTCCGCCCACGCCAAGGACGACGGAGAGTGTTAACAGCACCTGAATCTTCGAAGAGGCGGAGGAGGAAGAGGAGGGGGGAAGGTAGCGAGAGGGGAAGGAGGCGGGGGGAGGAGAGGGAGGAAGAGGAGGAGGATGGGGTGCAGGTCGAGAAGGTTTATTCGGCGCCCTCAGGCCCCGACATGAGCGAACTTCAAGCAACCGTGGAGTTCTCTGTGGAACTCCACAAGTTCTACAATGTCGACTTGTTCCAGAGAGGGTGAGTGAAATTTTGGGGAACCTGGGGGAAAATGGGGGGAAAATGGGGGGTAAATTGGGGGGTGGGGAGGGGATGATGGGTAAATTTGGAGGGGGATTGATCGGTGATGGCGGTTCGGAAGGGAGGGGAAAAAATCTCCGAAAAGAGACCGACCGTAACGTGCTCCTTAAAAAAAAAATTGTGCAGACGTTTAGCATTCTCGCGTAAATACAGACGAGCCACGAAAAAATCGAACCTTAACCGCAGACAAAAAGTTTGTGATATGTATATTTGTATATAACCTTAAGACTTGAGTGACTTTGATTCGGCGTGTTGGAATGACGAAAAGCGAAAAGCATCTCCTTCTTCGTATGATTGAAAATTTGACTTGGTGACAAATTATAGGGATGCTGCTAAACCTTTGGTAACCACGGAGAAATTTGTTCTATGTTAATTATGGCAACGCCGCAGATCAATGGTATATTTCTCTCCTTTTCGATAATTTCTTCTAACAACAAAGTTTTAAACGAATATCATATCGAACATTTAGGCTATTTACTATGACAATCCTACCAGAGCACAGCTCCTCGATAGATAAAGGAACGAACGTAGTAGCAACATGTCAGAAATCATTTTGGTGGATGATTCACATTAGACCATTTGGAATCCACTGTCACGGAATTGGCTTATCATATTCTACTTATCAACCAAGCGGAAAATTAAGATGATAACTATACCGACACATTTCAATTTCACCATAGTCGTTAACCCTACATAATCAAAAAACGATGATGACCAAAAACCATGCTATATTTCATTCGTGCAACGATTTTTTTTTAAAATTCGTTTATCGCCATTATAATTAGAGTTATAAATTTTACTCGCGACCAAAAGCTAAAATGTTAATAACGACCGCTCATAACCGAAAGCAAAAAATAATAATAATTAGGGATCCAATTAGCGGGAATACTCCGAACTAATGGGCACGCGAAACTTTTTAGGTTCTTCCACATTTCTTATTTAACTGCCTAATCGATTGAAGAGGTTTTTTGCAACCACTTCTGCCAATTTGTCCTATTCGCTCGCCTTTTAAGTGGCTGTAATCCCTACAACCTTCGCTAACGGTCTCTTAAGGTTGCATGATGCTTGAAACACACGCGATAATGTCGTTGACTTTTGCGAAAGACGAAGGCAAATGGAAACAACCTAGACCTTGCAGTCAAACGTGAAGAATACTCTTGTCGTTACAATGACGTTTCGCGATGACGAATTTACAGCAGTTACGTTATGTATGTAATCAGATTCTCTCAAAATGAACGACTGAAATCTCGAAAAAATTTTATAAACAGAGAATGAGTTTTGAGGCTTCGTGACATAAGGATAGGCATGACACGATTCTCATTTATATGAAGCTTGGTCTTCTTTCTTATCTTTTTTTAAAGACCAATGAGGCTAAAGCAACGATATAATGGATTGAAATAGTTTGCGTGCGTGCGTGTGTTTTTGTGTGCGTACACCCATCCCTCGTCTTACACTGTACATGCGTTCCGCTGTAAGACCTCGTATACCAGAACTGTGCTATTCGAGGAATCAATGATCATCCCTTTTTTCTCTTTTTCTACGTCCTATTTTCCAACAAAAGAACGAATTTCACATCAAAAAATTATCCTAATTTGGTTTACTTCTGTCTTCCAATAGATATCAAACACAACATTTCGCCCACTTTTTAAAACTTATTTTTCTTCCTTTATTTTTTCATATAAATGTTAACGTACTAAATATATGCCACACTGATGCGAAGAAAAATCGACTTTGTTCTTACCTACCTTTGGCATCAACGTCGAAAAATGTATTCCCATTCAACCGGTTCAATGCCTCCTGAAAATCTATAAGGTTTATTTTTGTTGAGAATCCTCCTGATTTAGGTGGATAGAGAATCTCTTTGTCATTAAACAATTCTCCACAAATAAATCTAACTACGTAACACTACCGTCGTTTAGATTTTAATGGACTTCTCTGTTACCGCCAACTTTGTTTTGCCGAAAGAACTTTTTTTTCTCTCTCTCTCTCTCTCGTGAATGAAAGACCTAACTCACCTAACGTACGATGACTGAAATCTGTTTCCGTTTTATTTTTCATCTGAGAAAAAGCCTCTTCCCATTCCTCGAGCACGTCCCTAAGCCGCGAATATTGCCGGCTGGCATCCCGGTGACTCATCCAAACCGCAGATTCCCAATTCGTGCCGATTGCTTCATTTGCGTATTCCAAACCGCCGCCGTCGCTGTTCCCATCTGTTGATAGCTGAAATCATTTTTAGCCTCCCTCGTGCCTTGACACTTCCGGTTCATTCATCAAACATAAGGTGTACTGAAAACATTCGCCGGGTTGCGAAAATAGCCTGCGTCAAAATTATTCGCGTGTGGGCGCGCGCGCGCGCCTTTGTGTGCATGTATACATACACACATACCGGTGCCGTAACGAGGGTATGGCGAAGGTGGCATTTGTCATAGGCGCCGCTTGCAAAAGGCGCCAAAATTTCCCAAAAAAACTGCGAAAAGTTAATTTCCCGTAAATGAGTGTTATTTTAATACTCAAACTTTGATTTATTTATAATACAAACGCTACCGTTCCTTATTAAAGTGCAGAAAAAATGATATTCTATATAAACAAGGTGCTTCGAAAATGTTGCCATAGGCGCCATGTCGCCAAAGTACGCCTCTGACACACACATACAATTTTCAAAGCAAAAATCAAAATAAATTACCAACATAAGAATACCAAAATTCCTTTAGGGAGTTTAAGCTGAAATGCCAAACGATGAAAAAAAAGCCTCCAACGATGTTATATTCGGAATCAACTATGTAAAAGTCATACTTTTCAGAAATGTTAAGTTGCAAAAAAGTTGTTTGCCAGTAGATGGACATGTGTGAAGTGAGCGTAGCATTTATGAAGTTTATGACTGTCAAAAATATGAAAAAGCATTGTCTTTACAGATTATTTTCCAATTTCCCATTTATTCGTAATGCAAAAGTTTAAATTATCCTTCCGTCTTTCCTACGCTTCAAGGTTTGGATTCGTTTCTCTAGAAAACAACAAATTAAAATGTCATTAAATTAATAAAAATTATTATCGCACAGTGTTCTCACTACCTTTCGGATGACTTCATTCCCTTTCGCACTTAAAGTTACCAGTTAATAATTTTTTTCCTGAGGTATAAATATAGTAAGCTAATGCGGTTTTTCTTTAAAACTAATCTCTTACTGTTAAGAAATCGTATTTGATTTTAATTTCAATCCTTGCATTCGTAAGTCGCTCAGCTAAAATATATTTTATACATTTTTGGAAAAAGTTCCCAAACTTGAGCTCAAATCATAAGCCCCATGTGTGTATCTCTGTATTACAACATTTTTCTCATATTGAGAGGTCTAAAGTTCGAATCCTTGCGTTCGTGCAGAATGAATGAGTATCGGGATCCTCGGCCATCGCAACGCTGTATGTATACTGCGCAGGCGCCGGATGATGACGACGTATAAAAATTTAACGAACTCCTTCCACCCACACCAATATGTGCGGAAACCAATCCTTTATGTTACTCGTTTGGTCCTTGAAGAATTGGGACAGGATTTTCTGTCTAATCCTTATTTTAATGTCATGACCTACATTTTTCGTACCTCGCGAGTATTGCATGTTCTTTACTACAATTTTCGCACGCGCAAACCTAAAACAGCGGCATTCAAATTTCTGCACGGGTGTGAAAGGAGAATCAAGTTCCTTCTACAACTTCAAAGTTCATTACGAAACACACACACGCAGAAGCACAGATTGCGAATCGTAAACTTTGAGACACAACGACAGTACCATTTCCTCCTAACATTTCAACATGTTGACGTACATGAAACTATATTATCTTTGAAATTATCCGCATCCTTGGTAGTGGCATACTTTATCAGGAAAGAGGTGACATAACCCATCGCGTAATCCGTTTTAGTTTTGGTTGCGAATTAAGTCCTTTTACGTCCAAGGCCTTATTTGATCTCTCCTCGACTTTTTAAACCCACTCACTGTTTGATGGACTAACTCGATTATCGAAGCTTTCGTCTATGTTTGTTCGCTTCTGTGTGATTTGAAGTTTGTTTATGACTGTCCCGTTTCCCCCAAAAAAAAACTTTAAAAAATCTGATTTCGTTTGAGGAGATTCGAACAAGCGCGATAAATTTTATTGACAATTCGTCCGAGATCAACATGGCCGCCGCGCGAAATTTCGAAAGAGTAAGCCATTTTAATCCAACATCGACACACAGATTGATTGATAAGAACCGTTGAAATACCAGTGGTTCCTTCGTTTGAATTCGTGAAACGGTTATTGCATGGTAGGCAATGGCATACGAATGTTTTCAAATTTTTTATCGTAAAAAATCAAAATTCTACCCACGTGATTTAGGAGTAAAAGTGGCCCCGTGGATCTAGTGATGCCATCTTGATCTTTCGTATCCGAAATCAAGAAACTTTGCAGGATTTTCCTAAGAAAATGTACACCTCTATAGGGAGGAAAGTCTTGAAATCCCATATGACGGAATATAATGATCGCTCATCTGACTGGCAATATTAATGTTTTGTCTCGCGATATGGAAATTCTTTGTTTAAATCTTCATTCGTATTTTAATCTTATCCTTTGAATCTGCCTGCTTTTAGAATTAGGATTCATAATGAAACACCTCATATCGTAAAAAAAAGTAACTTTTTATGAGATGTGGGTTTTTATGGGATAAAACCCTCTTAAAATACCATTTTATGGCGTTCTGTCCATTAAAAAAAACTAATAAAATGTACCTTTGTCTGTCTGTTCGTCAGCTTGCTTTTCAGAATTAAAATTTGCTGAATAAAACAATGAAATTACAGAGTATGTAGGGTACAAGTCCTAGTCTTTCAGTATTAAGACATACTATTTTAGGTTTTCCACAATTATTTGTTTTGTTCTTAAATCAAAATTTAACTTATACGGCAATAAATAAGACGCGCATATTTTATTCGCATTAGCATAAAAAACTCCTCACGTTACTCCATGTTATAAAGTCCCTATCTAGTCGCTTAGCAACTAAAACTTATATGCGAACCACGACGCATAAATAACAAAACTTTTACATTCGTAATTTAAATAACAAAAAATTATGTCGTATACTTTTTGTAGCATGTTAAGAAGCGGATTTTAAAGGTTTTATATAGGACAGATGATGAATGAATTACCGCAAAGGACAGATTTTCCTTAGGCAATGGAATAAAAACGTGTACTGTTCAAAAACCTTACGGATGACCCATATCATTTAATTTTTATTCATTAAATTAAATTCAAGCTTTGATTAAAATTTATCAAAATGGCGACGCTTATAAATTTTTCAAAAAATGTATCGGTATAATTTCTCCGGAAATCCATTTAGAACCATAGAACGAACTTGTTTGTCAGTTTTTTTTATTCGTTACGAGGTTTTAAGCTGTTTTAAAATGCTTCCAAATCGATGGTGTCGTACGAAATTACGTTTCTTGATATGAATTCCTTACTCGCCCCGCTCACACAAAAACAAACCACGAGCACGTTAAGTCCTGCTGGACGTGGAAATAAGGCGTATGTATCGCCACAGCACCTCTCTCTCTCTCCATCCATTTGTAAAAGAAGGGAGCGAAGTAAACCGAGTTGTCGGCATTTAGCGCACTCTTGCGAAATTCAGGAGGGAGCGTGAGAGGGCAGGAGGAGGAAGGGACTTATACTGTGGACTGAGTGGTGCACTTTCACGTCCTCTCTCTCTCTCTTAGCTCGCGAGTGGTGAACGAGAGGAAGAGACAGCAGGAAAATCCGGCTCGGCGAGGATTCTAACAACAAACACCGATTCCGACGACGTACTCGTACGGTCGCGTCCTTTCGTGACAGTGGCAAACAAACCCCGGAGATGTGTCGTTTCGTCCTACCTCGAGCGAAAATATTATCGAATAAGGTAAACTGACAAATTTAATGGATTCTCCGGGGGGGGGGGGTCTATTCCGGTTAATCGGATGTTTCGGTTAATCGACGCACCTACGTACGCGTACCGCGTTATACACGTGTTATGAAACAAATTAAACTAAATGTCTAAAAGGTTAAGGAAAAGCTTAAATGAAGGTGTTAACACAAATTACAATATTATATGACCGATAAACTCGTTTTATTCCATGACAATAAATTTGTTAATGTAAAAAGTTAGTTTACAGGCCATATATTATAATATAGTACTACGTGTTGATAACTTTATTATCTAAAAGGCAAGTGAATACCGTACGTGTGTACGCATGTAATACGGAATAAAAAAAACTTTAAAGTTAGTTATAAGTTTTAAAATTTTTGGTTAATCGAAATTCCGATTTTTCGACACCCGGTTAATCGTAGTCTAAATTACCGTTGGTTATCTTTTATATATTTTATCGCCAGTATTTCTGACAGGAGAAGATCGTCTTTCTTCATAGACGTTAACGTCAAACTGTTATCCTTCAAGACATCTACCTCCTCGACCCTGCGGCTAAAAAAATAATTTGACAGACTCGGCTCTCTGATTTAGTAATTAACGCTGGTATATTTATCGAAAGCCACTTTCTTTGTTAAATGCTTTCCACGTTTGATGCCAGACGTTAAAAGCGATCGAAACGCATCAGAAAGAAGCTCGTACTAAAATAAAATGGTTTTTAAGAATCATTTATCGGCGCAAAACTTCTTTAAGTCATTGCCACTGGAAGGGGCGTGACTCGTCTGAACTTTCTTTTAAAAAAAACCGTTTCGCTCTGGAGTTAAAAATATCGGAGGATCGAAGAGAAAAAGCGTGCGATTGGAGGTTCTCAAAAATATCACACTGGAAATGTTTGTGGCTCAATGACACTTGTATCACGCTCACCCTCGTTAGTGTCTCTTCTCTCTCTCTATCTATCTATCCTTCATCGAGCTCTCCCTTCTCTTCCTCCATCCCTCTCTCCTAATGTGCCTCTCACTTTTTTATTTTAAGCGCCTTTCATTTTTATTTTCCGCGTTTATTTCTCTTCTATCTCTCTTTCTCTATGCATTTCCCCATCTACCTCTCTCTCTCGTTCAATGTATATATTTCCTTCTTCCTTCACTCTTTCCTTATCTCTTTCTCTCCATATCTCGTCATCTCTCGGGCATTCTCCCTAACTCTCTGTGCCCCTCTCTCTCTCTTCATCCAATTCTCTCTCTCTCTCTCTCTGTTTCTCATCCCCTTTTTCTACCCCCCTGGTTCTAATTATCTCCCCCTCCATTCATCTCTACCTTCTAATCTCTCTCTCTTCCTCATCGCCCTCTTTTTCTATTTCCCTTATACTCTGTTTTTCCACCACACACACACGTTTTGTTTGACTTTCCTTCTCGTGCCCTTCATCTTCTCCCTCGATCTTTCCACGTATGTTGAGTTTCCTCCTGATCATCCACGTCCATTTCTATCCCATTCGATCTAACCTTTCCATTTTTATGTCTCTATTTCCACCTTCCCTCTCTCCTTTCTTCCTTCGGCCTTTCCCCAAACCACTCATCTCATTCTATTTATTTACTCACTGGTACTCAAATCATCTCATCGCCTCTCTTTTGCGCAATTCTTTCTCTCCCTTCAAATCTCGAAAAAACTAAATTATAAAACCCTATAGATAAAATACTTATTATTAGCCCCAACTGTCTTAATGTAATAATTTTCTTTAAATCATACTCAAAATTAGCCCCAATACCAGACATAAATATAGTTATTCCACCAATCAATAATAAATACTTAGAAAAATAATATCTTCCTTTGTCCGTCTCTTTACCTCCTTTCTTTATAAGGGGCGTCGATGTCGCCGTTTCGAATTCTTGAGCACCAATCAATCGAAGCACAGGTTAAGAATTTTGCAAATTTTTTTTTAATTTGCATAAATTTATAAAAAATCAACAAAATAGTATAAAATAGCGTGAATGGTCGATGGATGTATATAACATGGGATCCATCGTGACTAAAACAACCTCTCTATATAAAGTACGAGCTAATTTTGGGATTTCGTTCGTAATTCCGCCACGCCAGCTATATGCACAACCAGTGGCATAAAACCTAAGGGAATATCTCCTCTATCGCTGAGAGAGAGAGCTGCGTTTTTTTCAGTGGAAAAACGGAGGGAGAATGGGATGGGAGAAAATGGGAGGACGAGGGGAGAAGAATGAAGAGGATGGGGAGGGAGAATGAGAAGTGTTTTAATTTTAACTTAATACTTTAACCATACATACCCGTTCTTTACATTGGCAATTAGATTAGTTACAAAATAAAACAGGAACAACTAAGTGGTTTCAAATGAAGCCGCTATGACAGAAAAGATTTTTAAAAATTTCATACGCGTTCGTGTAGCTAATACAGACAGCTGTAATTGTGTTTTATTTTGACCTTCTCCATTGTAAATATGTCATTCTGCCTAACAGCTAGATCGAATTTTCGCACATAATTTTTTTTTAAATCTTGATGGATGTGAATGAAGCTTATTACAAGATTCCTACCGCATGACGCTTTTTTCTATTTTTGGTGACGTATTCATTTCCAGATAAAAGGACTAACGTCGGATTTGCGTGAGTTTCCATTTAAAAATAGAACGAATCCCTCGTTCAATTTCAAATAGAATACGAGAGAAAATTTTTTTAAACATCATCGAAGTAATTTATCTCCAGCCAACACGCAACCTTTCGGAAAGATTAATAACGCGTATTTTTAGCGTTTTATGACGCTTATCTGAAAATTTTCTGTTTAGAAATAAGCTAACCACGAGTTTTAAACAAGAGTTGAGCATTTTTCAGAATGATTACTATCCGCGTGTAGAAATTTATGTTTTACTACATTTCCCGCTTCATTATAAGTTTATAATCAGGAATTCAGAGCATAATCGCGCACTTTTAATCCAGAGCTATTTTTGCGTCGCTAAAGTCGTGAACAGAAAAATAAAGGTCCTGGTTTTAAAAGGCGTATTATTTTGCCCTCCTGGAAAATCTCTTTGGTGGATAAAAAAAATAATTACGTTTATTTCCACCTCGCGAAACCCGGAATATAAAAAAAGAAATATAACCGAATTTATATTCGATCTCTCGCATGCATGAGGCGCGAGTTTAGAGAGAAAAAAAAAACTCCCAAGGAGGCGAAAAATAAAATAAATAAAAATGAGTTTCCTCGGGTCGCAGCAGGTCGGCTTCAGTCCTGAGGTCAATGGAATGGCATTCGTGTCCAGAATAGCCCGCCTCCGCCACCCACTCATCTCTCTCCCACTTCTTTCTCCCTCCCCATTTCCCCTCCCTTCCTTATACGCCTTCCTCATCCTCCTTTCTCTCCACCCCTCTCTCTCTCTCTCTCTTTCCATTACCTCTCACGCTCGCCGCTCTCCTCCTTTAACTCTCTCGTATTTCGCGTGTCAACATTAGCAGGCCGAGAACGCGTCCACAAAATGGCGAATGGCCCTTGAAAGAGCGGTACGGCACGAGAAAGAAGAAGGAGTTTACTGCCGGAGACGACATTTAAAAAAAAATAAAATGAAGAATGAAAAAGCCAAGAGTCCGTGAGCAGAGAGAGGAAAGAACCGAAAAAAATATAATATCTCGCCTCTGCTGAAGGGATATAAATATTTATTTTAAAATATTTATGCTGCCGCCTCTAAGGAGGGTGATGTTTAGATTATCTCTGCTCCCACGTCCTGAAGTAGCAGAATTCGATCTTTATACGAACGTCGTTACTATGTTCGGGTCGTCGTTTTGTTCCGTTCTACGCCAGAGGGCAAGTAGATAGAAAAATATGATATTTTCACGAATCGATTGCTGATAGTCGCTATCTTGTTGCTAAGTTGTTCGGTGCCAAAACTAATAAGTATTTAACAATATGAAGTGTATACACGCACAGACTGATTCTGAGGGAAATGGAATTTAGTTGACGCCTAAAGGTTTACATTTTCGATTGAAATTTCTAAGAAATATTTTGGCGGGTGTCCCTCTTTCGTTGGTTGCCTTTTTTCAAAGACACGCATATAAAAAAGTCGTGATTTAAAAACTAAGAAATTGATTCCATCGGTTTATTTTGTTTTTTAGGTCGAAACATGTATTTAGTGAGTCAAAATTAGCGTAAATTTAGAATTTTTCACGTGTAGATCGTTAATACAGAAAAATTCTGTGCAATAAAGAAATTAATTCGTGTGTAAGTGCCGTGATAAAAGATTTTTGTGAAATTAAGGTCTTCCGTTTGAAGTTTATTTTTTCGGAAGCCGACCAATCTAATAGTATATATCAGGAGGTATGAATTAATGCCATAAAATGTGCACATTCTATTTATCACTTCATTCGCATAAATACTCGCAGAAAGTGTCACCACAATCCATAAAAGGAATCTCTGACATTCCCACTCCTATTTCCCCGAAATGTTTTCCGTGTAAGCCATCGGTTTACTTATGCATGCAACACGACACGATATTCAAGGTCTTCAAAAAAGAACCACTTACGTAATTTTCTTGTAGAACTGACCGTGAAAATACGACATACCTAGCTTGTCCCACATTTTCTATAGGATATTTCTGTGTTCCTTGGAATGTTTTAACACATACTAAGCGTATCTATAACAAATTAGGGATTAATCAGATACGTAGGTGACAGCATATAACGACTAAATTACCAAAGATATTATGCCTCCATCAACTCACCATAAAATATGGTTAAACCTAAGTACTTAATTAGACAACACGAACGTTAAGTAACGTGATTAATCAAAAATAACTGACGCAGTGCGTGAAATTCCAAATTGGACGGCAGCGCGCGAGCTGTTTTTTTCTATATGCGAATTAGAATGAAAGGATGAGTTAGGGTTTCGCCTCGGAATTCGCAGACATACACAGCGTATAAAAAAAGCGAAGGCGACGCTATCTTCAGGTGGATCTGTAAAACTCTCGCGAGTGCCCACCGCTCTCTTTCAGCTTCCCTCTCTTCCCCTCTATTAATCTTTCTTCGTGTCACTCTCTCTCTTTTTATCTCATCTGCTCTTACCTCACTCCATTTTATTTTTCCCATCACCTCCGCTAATGCTAATATACATTTCTTATTAGTTCCAACATAAATTCTTACGTGTCCCATCATCGAGGTCTTGGAAGCAAATACCAGATTGCGTGCATTTCTTTGTCGATTTCTCCGGTCACTTTTACTTATAAACTAGCTTAAACGTCTATCGAAAATGACGGGAAAATTTAAACACCTATTCATTATTGCAATAAGTCCTCTTAAAACCACAGTTATTGTAAATACTCTTTTGTAAATTGTATAGGGTTAGGTGGAAGAAGGGGCTACTCAGCCTCAACCTCGCCGTTCGAAGCTTATAATCTACTATAATATATTTTGAAAGGTGTGTTTGTTGGTTTGTTCATGGAACTCCTCCTTAACGATAAAAGCTAGAATAACCACATTTGGTACGATTCTTCCTTACATCCTAACTTAGTGAATAGTCAAGGTTTGGTCAACCGGGATTAATCAGTGCTGCCAATATAGGGGATTAACATTTTTCCATAAGATAACACGTACGAATCCATTTCTTGACTTGCAAGGTATTCTTCCTTCAAGCATCAAAATACGTAAATATGAACCGATTTTTTTCTTTCCGGGAGTTGCCAAGGCGGCCGTCATTGTTACCTCCAATTCAGTTAGCTTCAATGAAGCTTACAAATAGACGAAAGTTTACCGTTATTCTATTCGCACTTTTGTTTAATCAACGAAACGATCGATGTTTATAGATAGCAACGTAAATAGATACTGATTATTATTCAGGAAGCGTTTATAACGATTGATGAAAGTAATTGAACCTTCTTCCGTCTACTGAATACTGGAATCTTGCATTTTTTGTAAGTAAAATCATTATATTCTACATTACAATGTTTATTAACGTAAATAAGCTCACGTATCTGGTGTACATTTACCAGTCAGTGTTCAATCATGGACAACTGTGCGTTGCTTTTTCACGGGTTTCTTGCTTACAAGACATAAAAGTAAATATTTCAGTGAGGCATAATTACACAAGAAATGAAGCTGGATTTGGCGAAAGTAATATGATAGGAAATAAAATAATGTTATATTTGAATGCAATAGGCTCGGAAACGGATTGTTACAAGCAAATATGATTAATTGTTAAGAAAAGCTAATTGTAAGTTAAAAAGTATCTACTATATATTTTAAAGAGTTTGTATGTTGTGCTGTAGTAGCTTCGCTAAATCCGTTGAAATTCAACGGGAAATTCTGCTAGTACATAAATAAAATCTACTTCCTCAGCACCTATCTCCCTTCCCCTTATTTCTTCCAGTTTACCGGATGCCTCGGTACCGAAACCATTCCGGTTAATTGGATATTACGTTTGATCTACACACCTAGATTTGTTATTACATAAAGCAGCTTTACAAGACAAGTAACGCTGTACTACCTACATAGATTAGTTTATTAGTTATGACAATAAAATGCATACGCTCGTGCGTTATCGAAATATATCAAAACAAAATTTCAATCTATAAGTTTAAAACCTCCGGTTAATCGAAATTAAAGTTATTCTATATCTCGTTAACCGAACCATTTCCATTCTGTTCTATTTTCCCTTCTCTTTTGCATTACTCCCATTTCTGCTACTTTCTCTTTCGCTTCCATTTTCGTCCTTCATTTCCGTCTCGTTCGCTCTTTTCCCCCCTTCCCAAATTCTTCCTCTTTCCACTTCCATCTCCTTTTCCTCTCTCGCATTCTCTGCCCTTCCTTTTCATCTCTTGCTTCATTGTCACCTTCGTCTTGACTTTCTCTATCTTCCTTTACCCCCCAACCTCTCCCTCGCTCCCTCTCTCTCTCTCTCTGCCACTCTCTCCCCCTTTCTCCCACTCTCTGCGTTCCCTCGGTGCTCCATCGATTGGAGGCAAATGACATGGGAAGATGGAAGCGCGTTTCGAAAGCCGATGTCATACCTAATGATCTCCCTCCGTTTCAGGCAGACATATAGGACGTCCGAAAACTTTTCACGCAAATTACAATTCTAGATAGTTTAAGTTTACGCGAGTTTTAACTAAAAAGGACGAAACGTCCCCTTTCTTTTTTTTTGTCGAAAATTTCGAACTTTTTAACGTTAGATACGCGATCGACTGTAATTTTGAAACGATGTCAAAACCTGTTATTTATAATTCTAGTTTATGATCTATCTCGATTAATTACGATGAATTGCCATATTGAGTTTAAAGAAATAAATATCATAATATTACCTTAAACGATTCGTACTAACGTCATTTCTTCGAAAGACTAGGGTTTAACTGGAACACACATTAACTCATATATAAATTTAATACGTGATGAAAGGTGCGAAACCGCATCCTTACATGAAATTCGTCTCGAGGCTAAGAGAACGTGGATTATTACTTTCCTCCATAATTAGCGACCGCGATACATCTTTATATAAACGCTGAGATATTTAATAGCTTCGCTGAATTCACGTTTTGTACTACGCTTCATTCCACATAATGAAAAATAAAAGCGTCGACGTCATCGTCGGTAAAGGCAGTACTTAAAACACGCTCTCTCGCAGTTTTTCTTTACCTTTTTGTTGCGCAATGCTACATAAAATTATTACGGTTTATTTCAGCTCGCAGTTTTTTCCATAGTTTTTTTTATAAAGAAATTAAAACGGCCGTTGTTGAGAGAGGCAAAAAGTCGATATGGAGACAAGATATATGTAAGGAGGGAACCTTTTCCTTCTCTCTCTCTCTCTCTCCCTCCCTCCCTGAGACCTTTTCCCCAACTCGTACTACCTCCCTCCTCTTGCTCCTATCTCCCTCTACGCCCTCCTCCACCGCCCCTCTCCCTCCCTTCCTATTCACCATGACTTATTCACTCTTACACATTCCGCCCTCCCGTCTCCAAAATCCCTCCCTCTCTCCCCTTTCCCCTTGGATATTTTCCCCTTTTACTCATATGCAAGCCCTCCTTCTACCAATTCGACTCCGCTCCATACTCTACATACCCTTTTCCCATCCTTCCCCTCCTCCCCCCCCCTCCCCTTAACCCTCCCCTATATTTTCTCCGAAGATACTACTTCTTCAAGCGCTTTTCCTTCTCTCCACATATTCCAAACTACACTCCTGCCCTTTTCCTGCCCTCTTTTCTTCGTAGTCTTCTTCTTTCTCCGAATCCCCATCCGCTCCGCTCTTCGTTACCTCTTTCTTTCACTCCTCTTCTCCTTAGTTGCACGTCACACGGTAATCTCTACGCGTTTCCTATTCCTCTCTCTCTCTCTTCCTCTTTCTCTCTCACTGATGCAAAAAAGGAGGGACTCTTACAGTCTCCATCCTACTCTTAATACGGACGTTATTTTCCACCTCTTTCTGTTTTTCTTTAGTTCGAGTCCTATTTCACTTTTCTCTCCGTCTCACTCATTTTCTCACTTTCCTCCCTCTTTCTCCGAAGTTCTTATGCAGTTCCTTTCCCATCTCTTCCTTTTTTTCTTCGTCCCTTACTCATTAAACAGGGGTGGGCAATATTTCCTACAATTTACCGAAGAAGCCGAGACATCGCGGAACTCCATATTAAAATATTATTAGGTGAGGCGTAGTTAAATTAAACACAGCAGTTTAAACAGTGTTGCGTCGCTGTGTTTAAATTCACAATGCCTAAACTAATCCTATTTTTAGGCTTTTCTATATGCCAGGCCGCATTGGTAGTTGTGAATCCCTTCGGCGAGCCGCACTAAAAGCTTAACTCGGAAGTTATCTAGAGATGATGAGGTATCATAAAAGTGAAAATCAATCCTAAATTACGATTTTGTGGTTATAATTTCAATTTTAAACGTTTTATCGTCATTATTAGAATTTAATACTAATTTTGTGTTCAATTTTGCGGATATCTTTTTATGTTAAATTCGCGGGCCGCATGAAACGCTCTCTGGGTCCACATGCGGCCCGTGGGCCGTAGTTTTCCCACTTATGCTTCGTTCCATCGTTCTTCCCTCGCCTTCATTCTCCCTTTCTTCACCCACCTCTCTCTCTCTCTCCAGCCAACCAAAACCCTCCCTCCTCTGACTCCCCCTCCTTATTTCACTTCCCTCCCCATCTTCTCACTTCTCCCTACCTCCCTTTGCTTCCACACTCCATTACTTCCTCTAACCTTTCCTTCCCACCAAACTTTCCTCCTATTCCCTCCTTATCGCTTTCCTCCCTCACCTTGTTCTCCCAACCTCTTTACCTTTTCTTCCCCTCCTCCCTCTGCATTCTCCCCTCCCTTTCCCTCTCCTCGCGTGGCCTCTTTTCCCCCTCCCCCAATCCTCTTTAGCGAGATGGCATCGCAGCACGAGTAGGTTTCAATGAGCACGGATCCTTTCGCTCCGCTCTTTCGCCCACCTACCGTCTGGGGCGCTGCCCTACCCACTAGCACGGACGCGATGGAGGAGAGGAAAGAGAGAGAGAGGGGGGAGGGGAAAGAGGAATAAAGAGAGAGAAAAGGGCGAGGCGAGAAGTGTCCACACCGTTACTTTTTCTATTTTCCCTTCTTACGCGAGAGAGGGTGGTTCTTCTCCCGTTCAAGTGGCCTTCTGCCGCGACAGATAGGAGTTGGGATGGGGATGAGGCAGATAGTTGGGGAGAAAGAGGAAGAGGTGAGGATCGAGGCTTGTTAGTGCGAAAGAGAGAGAGAGAGAGAGAAAGAAAGATAGGGAAGTGGGAGGGGGAGGGGGGGATCGTATCAGCTGACGATGCCCTCTCGAGTGAGACTTTTGAACTGTCGCATCAACAAGCTGCCTCGGTTCGCCCGTATGGCTGCCTGAAGGAATAATTAATTGGGTAATGGGTTAGATAGGGCATCCCATACCTCTTCAGACTGCGGTCTCAAGTTCGAAACCCACTAGAGACGCCGATTACTTTGTCCTCTCTTGTTATGTTCGGTCTTCCTTTCTTTTTTTTTTAAATCTCTCGCCTTCTCGTTGTGTGAAGAGGGGTCCGAGACTGTTTTGAGGAGCGGTTTGATCTTTTCAGGCGACTTCTAGGTCACCTGAGTTTCATAATAATTATGGATTATACTGAGCCATTCAATACTGACTCTCTATAAGGGAGAATTGTGTACCACTCAGCAATGAATTTTGATGGAGAGTAATATTTTTTCGATATAAATTAATAAAAATGCATATAACCCCGCGCCTTTCCTTACACTAAATTATATTTTTGTGGCATTACGTTACAGTGCGGGGTTGGTAAACAATGGGTACCGGATCGATTGACCCCAGAGAGAGCATTTTTTGTGGCTAGCTAAACCGTTGAAAAATAACTGTGAAATTTAATATGGAAACTTTTATTCTTGCTACTTCAAATTATGCCTGAGAAGCCTTTTAATGCAAAGTTATGACTATAAAAATTCTTTATTTTGATGTTGGCTTATAAAGTTCGCCGTAATTCTTCAATTAATATATAATGATATAGTTCTAATTCGCCCTGCCGAAGCATGCTAAACTGCTAAAAATGACTCACTACTGCAAATGCGTCCTTAGCGGGCCTTGGAGAAAGTTTGTTCATGCCCCTGTTATAGCGCCGGATTTGCCAGCAAGTAGGCCATTTTTGATAACTCTTCACAAATGGTGAAATGAGGCAATATAAAATAAGTTACCCAAACCGATAACGGAAGCTTTTTTATCTGCACGATTCCTACTACGCCGAGTGTACATTAGCAAGTTGATAAGAATTGCGTGTTACGCCTGAAGGTTATGCTTACACGCAGCGCCTATCAGTGCGTTGGGTTGCAGATACTCAAGGATACATAAGAGAGGAGGTCACGGACAATTGCGGCTGAAGGAATGATAACATCATACCGTAACTTAATTCGCAATGAACGTAATTTGTGGCTCATATTTATAGAGGTTGTGGAATTGAGAGATGATCTCTACTGAAATTCTATTGGATTTCTCTCAACCAAGATATTTTCTCGTAAATGTACGGTAATTCAGTTCAGACAATATGAACACCTCTTATAGTAAGGGCCGTTTAGAAGATTTTACTCCCAGATCGATTTGCAATACTCGATGTTAACTGGAAAATGATGGTTAAGTGACTACATAATTTATCAAATAGCGCCTTCATTGTCGATACATTTATAAAACAAAAAATTGATAAATATTTAGATAAAAGCGTAGAATATAAGAATAGTTAAACAAGCAAATTCTCTTTCGATTGATATTTTTTTAATTATCCGACCAGCCACAAATTCCCAAATGATGGAAAATCGTGCAGCAATATGTAGAAATATATCCTTCCAACACACGAAAATTACCATTTGCAACATACATTTTACACAAAACCCATCAGCTGGATTCAACTCAGAAAATGAATACAACGAAATAAATTTCAGTATCGGGATACTAAACGGCAGTATACATTTCTCGAGTAAAATTAACGAGGATCACCATATAATAACAATAAATAAAAAGTCTACAATATAAATTTGAAACTTTGAGTTTTAGTGATGAAATTCCGTATAAGTGAACGGATTCGAATCACTCGCAATTCCGGAATATTATACTATGGGCTTCCCATCCATCCGCTCGTGTTTCGTCAGAAACCAACTACGAACATATATCGTCCGTTGGAAAGAGACGTTCTGAATATTGTTTCATTTCGTTTATGGAGGCAAACAGGTTCTACTACATTACTTTGGGTGAATAAGCGAACAAATGGCACTCTTCAATTATATGTAATGAAAGTTGGGCGAACGCCAAATTTCATTACCCTTAATAAATAGAAAACTATTTCTACGCTAGCAGAAAATTATATTATCTCGATGAATAGGAACAAAACAACATCAAAATGACGATAATGATATCACATGCCAGTAATTTAATAACCTTAAAAGCTCTTTTAGGTGTTTCCAAGACATGAAAGTCATCATGAGGAGAAATATAAGAATAATTACGAAAAATGCCTTAGTTTTTTATGAGGATGGGAAAAATTTCGATCGGTTAATCAAAATGACTTAATTGGGCCCCGCGCAAGGACTACCATAATATTATAAGTTAAACGCGTAACTTCAACTTTAAAACCCCATTATAGAACTTCATTTAATTTGGTATTTATTATATACTAGCAGAGGTGGCCGTTGAATTTCAACGGATTTAGTGAATTTAAAACTCTGATCGTGTAACATGTAAACTTCGCAAGAATAACATAGTACATAATTTTAACCGTCCAATAAAGCAAAATTGAAGAAAACCGGTTCGCAATTATCTATTTTTACGAATGAAAGATGAAAATCTTACACACTGAAAAATCGGAAATTACGTGTAAACTTACGGGATAATAATTATTGAATTAAGCTCTCCCTCCTCCCAAATGTTTCCATCGTCTTATGTTGCCTATGTTGCCCGCAGGTTAAAATTATATATGTACCTATTAGGGATGAACACCGGTATTGGAAAACCGGAATTAATACCGGTATTGAATTAGATACATATACCGATATACCGGTATTTACAATACCGGGTTTTCGGTATTGAAAAGTGCAGTTTGTGGGAGTAGTGCCAAGTTTCCAAAAATGTATTTGTTGCCTGTGTGAGTAGAAATACAGTGATTCAGACGAATTGGTATGAGAGTTTTATAATATTACCTAGTTCGATGAGAGAAAACGATTGGATATGGTCTCGTCCTCCTGAAACGCGTTCCTGAACCCTTCGGTCCCGAAGCGCGATATTTTTTGACCTCAGATCCACATACTGACTCATTATTTTCATATGAAACAAATAATTTGGTTTATAAATTTATTTTCTGTAGTGTAGTCCTTTCTTCTTACTTTGCCATTATTGTTTGTGGAATATGAAGAGTTTTCTTTTCGAAAAAAAAAATGTTTCTTAGCCTGGGTTTGAAAAATATCCCTTATCGGGATGGATGTCACCGTTTTGAAGAGTGGTAAAAACGCCCTGAACAGGGTAGTTATCTAGTTATAACCTTATTTTGAAAGCAAGAGTGTTTTTGAAAAGTCCAGACTTATGTAGTTGTTGAAATACTCATATCATGCTCTTGAACTCCGTTTGATATTTTGTAAGGAAGAGGGTTTATCCCGTTAATAAAGGATTATTATTATTATTATTAGAATACTATACTAAATGATTATAAACTGTTCTCTGCACAAAACCGGTTTCAATACCGGTATCAGCAAAAAACTGTCCCAATACCGGTATTAAAAATTGTCGGTATTATTTCATCCCTAGTACCTATGAGAAGTTTCGTGACGATATCTTCAAAACGAAAACTGTAAGTAAAACCAGCAAGAACACAATATTCAACAGAAAATGGATGAACAAAGGAACAAACAAAATTAATTAATTTAATGAAAGACAAAAAAGTAAACTGAGAACGTTTAAGAATCACAGAGCGAATATTATCCTCCGATTATCAGCTCGATTCTCTCATCCACGAGTTCTGTTAAGAGAAAATTGTTAATATCAACAATACTTTGGATACAATGAAACGATTTATCCAATCACAATTTTTTGGAAAATCTACGTCTAATTAAATTACTTACGTAGTTTTAAAAACGGTTTGCTTTTAAGAACTCTACGCCACACGAAAATAGCATTAAAAACTATTTATAATAAGATTTCAATTAAAATCAACAAATATTTGGTTGCCATGTAAACAAATCAAAATCGGACAAAAACTGAAAAACGATATTACGCTGAAAATTTTCCCGGAAAAATTCATTGGATTCTCAACTTCGGTGACAATGGGAGTTGTCATGGTAGCTTATAATTGGTATTGTCATAAAACTGATAAAATGACGTATTTTTCTGATTCTAAACGCATTTTTACGTTAATTCGAACAGGATTCGGATTCTGTCTTCAATAAAAATGAACTTTGTTCTTTCCTACAAAGAGCCATTCAAGTCTCAAATTCGTATTACGTTTCTAAGTAATTTTAAATTTCAAGTGAAAAATAAGCTGCACTCATCCCTACGTTATTCAAATGGAGAAAATGAAAAAAATATATATTTTTTTAATTAGAAAAGTTAATCAAATTAATATAAAAACCTGACTAAACCACTTAACTCTTTATTCCTTTTGTTTATACGTGCTGTAGTTGCTGAGTTATAAAAAAACATACATACAAACACTTTATAGATATAACATAGAATAGAAGTCCAACTTTAAAAATACATTAGCATTGTCCTTAATTTAATTTAAGGTGGCTAAAATTAAATATCGAGAAAAAAATTGTCTCCTCTTAGTATAAAAACAACGATAATACGTACAGCGAGATTAGCAAAAGGAGAACATATCTACCAGCCCCAGATTCAAAAGTAGGTGATACGTGCCGACAACAAAAGGATACCTAATAATCATTCATCCGGTATAAAATTAATCCCAAGAGAATAGAAAGAGAGAGAGAGAGAGAGAAAGGGTGGTTTCCTTTAAAAAAAATTGAAAAAATAACTGCCATTTTCGAAAGAGGGAAAATAAAAGATTAGCGGAGATGTTTCGGATTATCGAAAAGTGATAAAACAGGTAATGAGGGGATACGACGGAGGGAGAGAATCGGGGACGGATTTCAATACAAAGGAAGAAACCGACTTGGCGTGGCTCGTTATCGCAGAAGCCTCGTCCTATTTTGCACCTTTAGAAACCCTCGTTCGAATTCCTCTCTCTCCTTTTTGTTCGCTCTTAAGCCAACCGAAGGATCGTGTGTATCTTCATTTTGAAAGAAGATTTCGGATTCGCGGCCGAAAATTCTGATGTATAAATATATATATATATATATATAGAGAGGTCAGCGATGAGAGTCGAAACGAAAGAAGCGGAAAGAAATACGAAATGGTCAGATAAAAAAATATAAGGAGAGATGAGGATATCGGGTGGATTATATTTTTTTGAAACCGGAGTAAATATTCCGGGTTCATCGAAACGGGTATCGCGTACAAAATACCCAATATTTCGTCGTTGAGATGTTCTGTTAAATATATATTCCCGCGCGAGGTACTAATCAGGGTGCTAGATAAATTAAAATTTACTTGCTTAGTCTTGTCAAGATATTATCAGGTTCAACACAGAGTTAATTTCCGATATTTTTCTGTTCGACGGTAGTGTACCTACAGTCAACTCAGTATAACTTGAGCTGTGACAGCTAAGGAAAATTTTGGAATGGTGGGACGCTCAAAAAATGGCTCCAGCCAATCACTAAAAAGCATCGTAGCCACATGGCGCACAAACATTATCCACGCCTTTCACATAAGTTACTTCTTATGTGAGACTGGACAATGTGGCCTCCCGTACCAATCGCCAGAGCTCAAGATAGAGTGATTCTAACACAAAGAGGGCACTATTTCATTATTTACCGCAGTTTCTCAACTATTTCCTAACTCGATCCTAATCAAAATTTATGCAAAAATATATGCTTTATTTTAACGCTTTGATGACATTTCTGTCATATATGGTTTCAGGATAGATGACAGGAAAGAATCATAAATATATTCGACGAATATACTAGGGTAAAATGCTTATTTTTTTAAGAGGTATCTGGTGACTTTTAATGCTTAAATAAATTAAACTGCACCAAATTGCGAAAATCATTAATAACGAGATCCTATTCGAGACTAGCGGAATTTTATATTTTTCGGTACAGGTAAACATGGTTAATGAGTGCTTAAAACACTTCGAAAAACTTTAAGGTTTTAATTACAATAAATACTCTTGTGCCATAGGGTCAACAACATACACTACTAGAAAAAGCATGGCAGTAATTATCGAAATAGTTTATAACGAATATATGTTAAGTGGGTTCACATTCGCGATTTTTGAGCAAATGCTAACATACGCATAACTGAGAATATATCTTCGAAATATTATCTCCGGCGAACATCCAGAGAAAAATAAAATTCGAATACGCGACACTCCTGACGCATTAATCTCGAACGAACCGTTTAAAAAGTGCAACTACTTGATATCTTCAAAACATTTGTTTCAAAATCGCCACGAGCGTAACACCTAGAACTCCTTTCGCATTTCTTTTCTCAAGAGCAGTTGGCGTTCCCCCGCGAAAAAGAGGCGAGCAGTTTTCGCAAAAAATGTCATCTTTCCCAGCGACTCAATCGAAGAAAGGACGGTTCCTTCGAAACAACGCGAATTTTCCCGAGTACGTTTTTACTTCGCATCTCGAAGACTGAAAGACGCAAACGTTTATTCAAGGAGTAGAGACGGAACGAGTACATAAGAGACATGAGTGCAATCTTGAAAGCCCTGCGTGCGTGAGCGTATGTGTGTGCGTGTGCGTGCGTGTGTGTGTAGGGCAACTAGGTGTTGAACGAAACCCAGTAGGCACTTACCGGAAGGAGAGTCGCTGGGATGTCGCAGAGACATTTGTATCTCTCTTGTGCTGACGAAGGGATCATCCCGAAAACTCCAACAACGTCTACAAATGTGTCCCTCAGGTAAGTGCTCACTGGGTTACCTTCAACACCTAGTTGCCCTAAATATCCTTATTTACCTTTCCTTTTCCGCAAGCATAAATATATATATATATATATATATATATATAGGGCAACTAGGTTTTGAAGGAAACCCAGTGAACACTTACCGGAAGGAGAGCCGCTGGGGTGTTGGAGAGACACATTTGTAAAGGTTAGAGCTTTTGGGATGATCCCTTCGTCAGCACAAGACACACACACACACACACACACATATATATATATATATATATATACCTATATATAAACACACACACACACATATATACACACACACAAACATATATAGCGTGTAGCATTTTAGTAGCGCTTGGAAAAATCTTTACGTCTGAGAGAAAGACGAGAAGGAAGGAAAGGGAAACATTGGTATTGGGTTAGGAGCAGGGTATGGTGAGGGGTTGTAAGAGTGAGAGGTACTGGAGCGTGTGAGGGAGAAGTGGAAAGGGTAAAGGGGGAGGAAGGAGGAATCTGAAAAAGGGTAAAGCCTGTGTGCAAAAGAGGCGGCAGGAAATGAGCGATGTGGAGGCAGGAGAATGAGGTAGAGGATGGGGGGACCGCGGGAGGTGGAGTGAAGGGGGAGGTTTGGGAGTGAGGAGACAAGAGGAGGGGCTCCGGGGGAAGGGGGAGGCGCCCGGAAGAAACGGGGGGGAATGGGGAAGAGCAGAAGCGGAAGGTTGGAAAAAAAATGGGCGAGAGAGACAGAGAGAGAGGAAGAGGGATGAAGATACTCATTTTCTTATCATGGCTTCCAACGTGACATTGTGAAGTAAAAGAACATTCGAGTTACGGAGGAGGGAGTGAAATTGCTCCTCTTCGTCTCTCTCTATCTCTCTTCCCCCCCCCCCCTCTCTCCCTTCTTCCTCTTCTCTACCGTAGCCATTCCCATAACGCAAATAAAAAATCTGATGTGGCCAACACATGACTTTCTCCATATTTGGGGTATAGATATTTAAATTATTATGAATAGCATTATAAGGCAAAATTATTATTTCGTATCGTAAAAGTATACAGTCGGCCTTATTGCCGTAAATTACGCAAATTTTGAACATAATTACATAATGCACCGCTACATGGTGGTGCCGCTGTACACTGCAAATTAAGAAAAAGCAAAATATCTCCTAAATGGATGGTTCTACGAAAATTTGTTTCAAACAAAACATGGAAGAAATATTATTCTCTACAACTTTGGGCCTCACGAAGATTACCAATAACGACGTTTTTAAGATATATGACGGAAACCGAAAGAACCGATTATTTATAAATAATTCCTAAACAATAACTTCTATGGAAAATTGGTTCAAATAAAAGTTGCAGAAAATTACATAATAACCTTTGTATAGAAAGTAAAAAGGAAGGAAAATCGCAATAATGACGCTAAAGCCTTGAGTAAACTTAGTAGAGTATGCAAATTCATGTTCAACATGAGTCAAAAGTTTCGTCCTTAATTTCAAGTAAGAATCGCGAAACGTAACCAGATACACAACACCGACGAAGATTTTACAATCGAAGGAATGGTATCAATCTTGCGGCGATTTCTTTTTATTATATAACACGGTAAACGGATATTTTGAGAATTAAAAAGAGAATTTCAAACTTTCACTTCGATGTTTGATGGGCTATCGTGAGTAGGCTGGCAAAAATGTAAGAATTTTTGATGTGATTCCTTTTTGTATTTGTTCACCGAAGTGCAATAAAACGGACATTTTCCGAAAAGAATACGAGTAGGAGAATGGAACCGGGGACGGAGATGGAGAGAGACTAGGAAAGTCACAAGTATAAGAAAGAAATGAAAGAAAGTGAAAGAAATGGAAGTGAGGAGAAGAAGGCGGAGAGAAAGGAACGGGGTAAGAGTGAAAGAGGATAGAGAAAGTAAAGAGGGAGAACTGGATAAGAAAACAGAGAGAGAACCTTCTACGTTTTAACCTACATTCCCCCAGATAGGTGAGTGACTAAGGGTTCAATGAACCAAACCATTCCCTACAAGACACTGCTTATTGTCCCGGTTTTCACATTACAATCCATACCAGATCTAAAGGAAACCTACGCTTCTTTATGCGTTAAATTCGATCCAAATCTAGCATTCGTTCACCTTTAGCAGAGTCTAATTTTTTTAAAAATCCTCTTTCACTTTTTACTTATTTTCTATCCTGGGTTCGTTCTAGGAATCTAGCTTCTCCGCGCCGAAAAAAAATTTTCAAACGCCAACAAGCGAAAAAGCGAGAGAATAAGCGAGATGGACCATAATAGAACAGGGAGAGAAGCAATGGAGAGGAAGAGAACAGGGGGCAAAAAGGAGGAGAAAATTACGAGAGGGAGAGAGGGAGGGAAGAAGAGGAAACAGACGGAGGTGGGGGAGAGGGGATAAGGAGGTGAGACCGGGAATAACAACGTAGGAAGAGGGAAAGAGAGCGAGAAAGAGAGAGAGCGAGACAGAGAGAGCGAGAAAGAAAGAGACAGCGAGAAAGAGAGAGCGAGAAAGTGAGAGGGAAAGAGAGTTAGAAAGAGAGGGAGAGGGAAAGAGAAACGAGAGACTTTTACAGCCTTGGGCGTAAGGGGAAGAGTTGAAGGGATTTCAGAATATGGGAAGTAGAGGGCGAAACGAAGAGGACACGGAGGAAATGGGACCGTAGAGAGAGAGAGGGGTGAAGTAAAAAAAAGGGGTGAAGGAAAAAGAGAGAGGTGAAGGAAAAAGAGAGAGAGAGAGGCGAAGGAAAAAGAGAGAGGAATATATGAGGTAGAGAGAGTCAGAAAAAAGAGAGAGAGAGATGAAGAGAAGTGAGTATCAAGGGGGGCGAGACGAGTAGGATGGGGAATTAAAACTGTCTCTTGTATTGTGCGTGGGCGTCAGGAATGGATTTTAAAGGGGAGAGTGAGAGAGAGAGAATGAAAGAGAGAGGGGGAGTGGGGAGAAGATTTTTTTTAAAAACTGGAACTTTGGAGACGCATGCCTTGATATCGAGTATTGAGTGTGTCCGTGCCATCATGTTTGTCTTCCTCGCCTTATCCTTTCCCTTCTATACTCTCTCCCATTCCTCTCCCTCTCTCTCTCTACTTCCCTTCTCTTAAGACTATAAAAACCTTAACGGTCTGCAGTAGCGCCGCCTATCAGAAACAGAAGGCACTTCTCTCTCTCTCTCCCTCCCTACCTCTTTCTTTTTTTCGTTTTTTATTTTTCTCTTCCTCGCATCTTTTGGAATTCTTCCCTCTCGCTTCCTTTAGGGGGTTTCAAAATCTCACTCCGAGGGGTTTTAGGCATTAATACATACGTATGGCGTCGCGTGGGTCCCTGAATAATACGCGCGAAAATGGTCGTTCTTTTCAACGTGCGTTTCTCGCAAGGCGGGAGTCCCTCGTGCATTCCGGAGGGAGGGCTATGCGTTGTGCGCGATATGAAGGTGAATTTTTCGGACGTCTGTTTCGTTTCTACGGTCATAATTTTGCTTATTTATTTGTCATTACGGATTTTACAAACATCGGGTCAATAATTTTGACTTAATTAAGGTTAATGGAATATTTTAGGGAGTAAAATTCTATTTCACGTAATTGAGAGAAGTTTTCACACCTCACCACTTAATAGCATATATCCATGGAAACCTGTACTATCCGAATTTCTAGTTACTAGAACATATGTATCACATAAAGTTTGTATATTCATGCCACGCCTGATGTCCTTAAATGTGGATAATGTCGGCATTGGTCTGATGGAAACATTAACTGTGTGAACCTAACAAATTTTGCTCAGAAGAATTAACATTTGCAAAAAGATGATAGTTTTTGGGCACTCACGCCAATAAAAGAAACTTGTAGATCTGGTTTGGATTGCCAAAGTAAGCTTCAGTTGCAATCTATGCGTTTGCCTTTGAAATTTTCAGTTAAAGATACAAAAGTATATTTTATTATTAAATATTTTTTTATTTTCATTAAAAGCTTCTTCTACCAGAGTTATAACACTTAATGCTGAATATATATATATATATATAGCTAGTAGACGACTTGAAAGGGAAAGAGAGCTATCAAGTCATGAAGAAAACTGCGGAAAATAGGAGTATATGGAGAACCAAGTTTAACCTAGAATAATCACGGACCTGTCAATGGACAGACTACCTATGATGATGATGATGATATATATATATATATATATATATAGATTTAAAGTTATTACCGTTTTACCCGTTTACTTAAGCGCTGGGGACGTTAGAACGTACATTTTCTGTTTGTCACGAAATAAATTAAAAAGTTAAACCTGTTTTTCGTCCATTTCCATATTTATAACCGCAGAACCTCGCGTTAATATTCCCTATAAAAGGATAAAAACTCAATTTTAATCCTTCGTCATTATTTTCCTTCGTTTGTTATTTTTTTACTGTTTCAGTCGAACAATCGGCTGTATAATCACCACGGACGCGAATTTCTCCTGGATTCTCATCCAATTAGTACCGCGACTCATTTACAGATTAAAGCAATCGAATGAAGGATAAATATAACTTAGGAAATGCATGGCATAGTTTACACTAATTTCAGCATAAAATAATTATTTTTATTCTTAACCCTTTTGATTCCTCGACGATATTGAGGTAGGTTAATAATGCATTAATGCATTTGTTATACCGCTAAGTTCGTTATAAGGTAGTATCAAAATATGAAAACTAAAGGATGTTGGAATCTTCCTGTTGGTTCAAGGTGCACGAATAGTTATAACCATATTGCTATTAAAATGAATATTTGCAATGGTACTTCCTTTTACAGTTGAAGGCAATATCCTTTCCTATCAACAGAAATAAAGATCATCCCAATAATTCCATGTGTCAAAAAATATAAACGATTTTTGAGATTTTTGAAAGCTCGCGTTATTCCCCTATTTTAGTAGTAACTATAAGGGGAATCATCATCACTTACATGTACGTACGCCCTTCTGTCAGTGCGTCACTCTTGCTGAGCTAACGTTGGCAGGATTTGGTGTTGAAGATTCTTGTTGAAATTCATCGAGAATATTAAAATAATATATTCATTCAGCGACTTAGACAGCCGCTTCACACGATCGGTGAGAGATATGTAACCGGGTTGGTCTGTGACGGAAAAAATCCACATTTCACGCGAACTGGTCCATTTTGACCGAAAGAAGCCTATTAATATTTTTTTCTAGAAGTATTCGTTTTCGCCTTATCTAGTCATTCGTGATTTCCTCGCGATACTACCATTGTTTCTGCTTGCCAAAGTTAGTAGCGCAGCTACGCCATGTCCTGTCCAACCCCAACAGAAAATCATGGATTCATATGCACAGGCTCTTAAAACGTGCAACCTCCGCTTTCACGTATAATTTTTCTTAACGGTAACAAAGCTTAATAACACGCATCCATGCTCATAGTAGGATTCGAACCCGCGACCTTAGAATGCGCTGCTGATGCCACGCAATCCGGATGAAACAGGATAAATATGCAATCCGCGGCATCCTTAAATTTAAAAAAAGAAACACGGCTGGAGAGAAAAGGCTATCAAATCCCAGGGTTTTAGGGATATGTTGACGCATTTTCTCCCGCTCCGGAGACTAATTCCATCAAGGATTAGGCGCATCCGAATCAACGCTTAGCGTCGGTTAGGGATAAGGAGACCGAAAGGCGGAATTTAGATTCATCCGACGCGACGAGAATGATACCTTTGACGCGTAATCGAAAACTTTTCGAGTCGGTAATCCCGTGTTTGGGATGATCCATTCGTGTTATGCAGCCACGCCCAACGAGGAGAATTCCATGTTTTCGCTCGGGAGATACGTGACCTGGCCATCACGCGACGGAAAACGTCGACGCCGAAATAAGACACGAGGAAAAAAGTGCGTCATCCGGAAAGAATGTTTGAGGGAAAATCTTTTGAAAAAGTCTCCCCTGTAAAAAAAAAACTGTGTCGTATTACAGTATTTATCCGCATAGAGAGTGTACGTGAGAGCATGCGCGTGCACACAATAAAATCCTGTCATAAAGAGCTTCTTGCTGATGCGTGAATCATTTTGTTGTGTTAAAAATTTCTTTTCACGAATAATGGACGCTATATATTTTTTTAAATGTAACTTTAAAATAACACTATATATTATTTTTCCGATAAAACATTTTTCATTTATACCATCCAGAATAAATGTTCGGAATATGTACTCATACGTAGGTATAAGCGGAAAATTGAAAAGTACTCCTTTTACGGGATATCTGCCAGAACTTATAATCCTTTTCATGTCAGCGAATTAGTAATCATTTTAGAGAGATATCAGTGTGTGTATGCGAACACGCATGTGCGTGCGTACACGACAGTTCACATTCCTCTTCTATAGAAAGAGAACCTAATTCGGAGGTACATAAAAAAAAAACAGAGATTCCGAATTTTTCTATTAATTTCTTTCCCTGAATTATGTCTCCTTCCACATATCATACATCTCCTCCATTAATATTCCATATATCTCTCTCTCTTCCCACCTGTTTAATCTCCCTTTTACTCCACCTCCTTGTCTTACCAACCACCTATTTCTGACTCGTCCTCACTCGCCTTCCCCATTTCCTGTCTCTGTCCTAAGCGTCTGTCATATCCTCCATCTCTGGCATCTATTTCTTTCTCTCTTTTTCTCCCTCCTTTCACGTTTTTCCCCTTCTTTCTTTTTCCCCATCTCACTCGTTAGGGAATCAAGGGGTCGGCAACCTCCTCCTTAAAGTGATGCATGTTTGCGTAGCCCCCTTCCCTTTCCACCAACACCACCCCTCACTCTTCCCCTCGCCGTATCCATTGTTCTATTCCCTTTAGAGGGGGGAGGTAGAGAGAGAAGAGGTAGAGAGAGAGAGAGAAGAGGTAGAGAGAGAGAGAAGAGAGAGAGAGACAGAGCAAGGGACATCTTAATGAGGCACTGGGGTGGGGCGGGGATATCCCCGGGGATGTTTAAGGTAGCGGGAGGGGGAGGATGCGTCGAGAAGAGGGAGGTGGGGTGGGGGGAATGTGTAAGGGAGGGGGGAGTGGAAGAGGAGGGGAAACGTTTCCTCCCTCTCCCCTCTCCCCCCCTCCCTCAGACTCCGGTCGACCCCCGCACATCGACCCGCACTCTTCCTCTGCCCCAGAACGGATAAATGATTGGACGACTGCCAGTCCATCCCTCCTTGGGCGAGAACCTCTTGGGAGAGGAGGGAGAGAGAGTAGAGAGAAAGAGAGAGTAAGAGAAAGAGGCGAGTCACCGTCTCCGGAAAGAGTTTCTCCAACTCTCGAATGGGATTAAAGTGGGCAAACTAGCGGAGGTGGGAGGCAAACAGAAAAATGTAAGGGTTTGAAGATAACAGAGGGATGCAGGGAGAAAAACAACGGGAGAGGGTGAGAGAAATTATAAAGGAGAGAGGGAAAGAAAGGGGGAAAGTGGAGAGAGGAAGAGAAAGGAAGGAGAGATGGAGGGAGAAGAAATGGGGTATAGAGGAGAGGGATATGGGAGACAGGAGGGAAGGTGGCAAAGGATATAGCGGGAGAACGCGAGATTGAGGAAGAAGGCGAGGGATGAAGAGAGAGAGAGAGAGGGAGGGAGAGAGGGAGGCAGAATGAGGGAGAGAGGGAGGCAGAATGAGGGAGGGAGGGTGTTAGAAAGAGAGAGGGAGAGAAAGAGAGAGAAGAGAGAGAGAGGTAGAAAGATATGGAGGGAATAAGATGGAGAGAGAGGGGTAGAAAAAGAGGTAGATAATCGTATTTACTCGGGAGAAATTTAGACCATAAGGTCCACCCTTACATTTAGAGGGAGGGTAGAGGGGGTAGGGAGAGAGGGTAGAGAAAGAGGTCAGAGAGAGTGGGTAGAGTGATATAATAAGAATAATCTTACTCGAGGGTGGTATCTGGACAATCATGACCATTCTTACATAATCTGACATGACGAACGCATAAATCCATATCCTAGGCGGGATTCGAACTCGTGACCTTAATGGAAGAGAGATAAGGATACATATATATACCACGGAAAAGGAAATGTAAGTAAGAATATTTAGGGCAACTAGGTGTTGAAGGAAACCCAGTGAACACTTACCGGAAGTAGAGCCGCTGGGGTGTTGGAGAGACACGTGTCTCTCCAACACCCCAGCGGCTCTACTTCCGGTAAGTGTTCACTGGGTTTCCTTCAACATCTAGTTGCCCTAAATATATATATATATATATCTGCTTAAAGAAAAGGAAAGGTAATAATAAATGTGGCAACAAGGTGTTGGAGGAAGCCCTGTGGCAACAAGGTGTTGGAGGAAGCCCTGTGGCCACTTACCTAGATCGGAGAGCCGCTGGGGGTGCTGAGGACACACGAAATATATATATATACATACATACACGAGTGTGTGTATATATATATAAGGAAATATATAGTAAGGGAGAGAGAGCGAAGGATGGGAGGGTAAAAGGAGGGAATGAGGGGAGAAGATGGGGGAAAGGAGGGGGGGAGGGTTGAAGCGAGGAAAAGAGAATGTATGCCGTGAGAAAGATAGGATAAGGGATAAACGAGAAATAGAGAAATTACGGGAGGGTTAAAGGAGAGTAGTAGAAAGAGAGGGAACATGAGAAACGATCAGAGACGGTAAAGAGAGCAGCATATAATAAGAAGAATAAAGAAAGAAAATGAAGTTGACTATGGACGGTGTAAGTAAAATGCAGTTTATACGAAAAGCAGAGAGAGAGAAGAAAACTTCGGGGATGAAAAGGAAGCGTAAGAAGGTAAAGGAAGTGCAGAGAGAGGGGAAAAAACGAGGCGGTTTAATATGCAATGGGAAAAGAGAGGAAAACGCGCTCAGGGATTAATGAAAAAGAAGCCAAGAAAAGGATTACTTACGGGAGTTATGTTTGCATCAGGATTGCATTATGAACAAGTAATATAGATATCAATATTTTATTTTTAACCCGTAAATCCCTAGGTATAACATCGTGCGGTGGTAATAATGATTTGGGCGATTACGGAAAAATCTTCGTCCGTTTTAGCTAGGCTATCGTCGATTTTCTTCTCTTTCTTTCAATTCGGTATCACGAATAAAGGCTAAAAATGGCAAATTTTCGGTTTAAATACACGCTGTGGTATATTTGATTGACTTAGGCTTCATTATTTACCCTTATCATTTTTTTAATTCAATCTATACGAGGAAAGAGCGAAGATGGTTGCTATATTAGCATTTCGGCCCTGGTGGTCATGAATATTTATGGTGGCTTTGAAGTTTGAGACCTTATGTACATGTTTGTGTACCTGAAATGAACTCGGTTGAGACAGTTCTAGGGAATTGATAACTATTGCTTACACAACCCTTTCAATTTCCGCTATTATGACTATATAAACATATCTATACTATTTAATTTTATATTATACTCGTTCTGTATTAACTGTTTGACTACCGTCTGGCAAATTAGGCCTCCTAGAGAGAGCGAATAAATATCCGAAGCGCAGAGAAAAATACGGAGCGCATTCTTTAGCACTAAGGCCCGGATTCAGGAGAATCGTAAAGGTTCTTAATTAATCTCCAGGATACGTTAATGTAAGAATTAGATCATGGAACAGATATCAGAGAATTGCCAAAAAAATTGAAGGGATATCCAAGACTAAAAATGGGTTTCTATAGTTAAATCCTCTTTTCTCTCTTGTCTAAACCCCTATTGTTATGTTTAAATATTTTATTTTGCTGATATATTTAATTTCTACAACACTTAGTTTTTTATTCTATTATTTTGTTATTATGTCCGACGTAAAAAAGACTGTCTCTGGATAATTTAAAATAATTAATGTCTTTTTTTAGGGGCGTTTCGCTTCCAGGTGAGCGCCTATTGTCGTCCGTCTGTCCGTCCGTCCGTCTATCTGTCCGTCCATCCGCATGTTCGTTCTCGGCTTCTACGGAACGGATTTTCATAAAATTTGATATTAAGGACTTGCAATCAAATATAATTAGAAAATCGCAAAAATTAATCACGTATGCCACTTTACTGGTGACAAAAAATGAAATTTTCGTCATATCTCGTAAAGTATTAGTCATATCAAAATATTTTTCAAATAAAACTTGTAGAACTAGTAAAGCAGAGTATTTCCTTTCCTATGCATTTTTATCGTAGGAGTAGCCGTTATCGAGAAAATCAAACAAGAATGACTGAATTCGAGTTGAACAGAAAATTTATTGCATGGTTACTTCTTCATTGTTGCTAACATAAACAATCACACAAACAAACGTTTAATTTCCGTACGTGTGCATGCATTATTTTTAAATAGGTAGAAAATGGATTATTTATGACGAAGAAAAGAACTATAAAACGCTATTCTCTTACGTACACTTATGTATATCATTTCTTTGAAATACTCCATTTCACGAAGCGCGCCCATTTGTGATACGCTGCACACTTTCCTAACTTGTTTAGTGGAAGGAAGCGAGTGAAGCGTGAGATCCATCACAAATAAAATAGCATAAAATTCCAGGACAGTGATTTAATAACACGAATATTGAACAAATCCTTCTCGACCACTTTGTAAGATTCTTTTTATTATTCCGCCAACGATTTTGATTCTGGAACTATGAATGAATAAACCTGGATCGTAAAATCGAAACGATTATAAATTAAACAGCTTAATCTAAATGAAAATGAGCCAATTATGTCCTAACTTCAGGTTTATCGATTTCGCCGCTTACGGTAGAAGATGCGATGCTCCACTATGCAATCCTTTTACGTTCTCATTGGTTAGAAAAAATAAACAATTTCGGTTCCGTCAGCCCCTCCTAAACTGACGGAAAACGTTTTGCGATTTTTTTAAATCTTCTTTTGATCTCCACTATCCACTTCAGAAAGCAATATTTCGGGCATTTTTTTCGGATTATTTCCTTGAACATGCCGGCGGAAAATGCCGCTTTTTATTTTAATAAATATTTTGTTGGTTTTATGAACATATCTTTGGATATGGAAAAACTGGGCCCTTTTTTACTAAATTTTATTCTTATATCTCCCAAAAGTAGCAAAATTTCAAGAAATTTGTAGGCTCATTTTGATAATTTCCATTAATCCATGCCATGAAAATTACGCTAGGTTTTCACCCATTGATATATATTTCAAAATGTTTCAGTGCTCATTGTAGGGCTGGTTTTATCTTTATTTATTTTAGCTTTTCTGAACAGCAATAGAATAATCAAAATCATTTCATCCGAGAGAAGATTTAGTAATGTTATTTATCTTATTATAATCCCAGACGATTAAATGATATATCTCAATCTTAAGGAAATAAAATTTTTTTAAATAGATTCTTCATGACAATGTATTGACTCTTGTCCGGAAACATCATATAAAATATGCGGTGGCTAATGTTTTTTTCATTCAAACTTTTATTGTATTTATCTCTACCGTAAATACTGATAGCAATTAAAACACAAAACAAATTAATTCATTAAATTGCCCACCCAAGAGATGCGATTTTCTGACAAATATTAACAAAAGTGACTCGCAATTAGTAGCGTATGAACTTTTATTTTTCATAAATGTTAGTTTTCGTTTTTTTAATGTTTTCCAGAAATCAAAGGAAACCAACCGGGGATATACATTAAAACATTAAAAGTAACCCTATTGTTACTGACATATTCCTGAAGGATGTTATTTTTGTAAATTTCAACATAACGATCGGAGTGATAAAATTTTAGAGCTTGCAACCCAAGCGGAAATAAGGATACTTTTTAAAAAAATGTATTCGATCGATTTTATCGTTTTTATCCTGCCTTTGAAATGTAGGCGGCTCGTTTATTTTCGCATATTTTTCTTCCTTGTTTCCAAAATAAAAGCGTTTGCGTAAATATTAGAAGTTTTCGATAGGAGCAAACGAAACGTTAAGACTTCAATACATAGAATCCCATGGTTTCCCATTCGACTTATTTTTTTTTCAACTCTTGGTTCATAAAGAAAGGGTGGCGTTCCGATTATTCCAGTCGTCATTTATTTAGACTGACTCAGCGAGTGCGTTTTCTTCCAAACCGAAAGATTTTACTCGGAAGAAACTTTTAGGCTTTGATCTCCATGAAGTACTTCGTGATAGAATGATAGACGGGCATTCCTTGAACCGTAACGTGTGGGTATGTGTTCTCGTGTGTGCGGGGGGAGGGGGAAAGGGGGAGGCAGTGGGTGGAGGAGGAAGCGGTGGGTTATCGCTCGACGTGTCACACGGGTTTCCACCTACTTCTATTTTATGAAGAAGGGCGGAGAAGTAGCGAAACGAGTGCAAGGTAGGAAACTTCAAAAAATTACCGTCGCCCATAAATTGAGATAGGGCATTAACCTCTCCTATCGATCTTTCTGCAATATTCGTGTGTGTGTATGTGTGTGTGTATATATATATATATATATATATATATATATATATATATATACAGGGCCGTGCCGATGGGTGAGGCGGCGAGGCAACCGCCTCTCGAAGGAGGGCGCCAAATTTGACTAAAATGAAAACCTAACAAAATAAATTCATAAGGCCAGCAAAGCCAGGGGGCGCCATATTATATCTCGCCTCAGGCGGAAAAATGTCTGGGCACGGCCCTGTATATGTATATATATATATAGGGTACTCAAATAAAAGATAAGATTATTAATAGGATAAGGAAAGGTGAGTAAATAGAGAACCAAGAGGGGTTTGATTACCAGGAGAGCTTTGTCAAACGCAGACACAAGCAAATAGCAAATAAAAATAATTAATTTGTGTGCTTAAGGATTTGAATGGTTATGAAAAATTCTGTTTATAAAAGAAGAGTAAGAGGAACTGCGGAATAAATAAATTGAAGATATTTTCTGACCTGATTAGCACAAAAGAAGACATGTTAGATAACCGTTAATGAGTACTCTAGCTCTTGCAAGAAACGCGACAATGAAAATTTTATATGTCCAACAACCAATACAGTTTGTATAAAAGAAATTAAGAAATAAATCGTTTACAATTTGGGCTTAATCTATTAATGGAAAATATCTACAAGTATATAGGATACTTAAAATTTATAAAAACAACAAAGTTATCTCTAAAAGGTAATGTCACAGAGAAGAAAGCGATTGATGAACTGTTTTCATTAAATTGCCCCTACTCTTGCAAAAAGAGCATTTTTACACAAACGGAGTGAAGGGAATGTAGAAAATCTAGTACATATTCCAAAATGAGGAAAAGTTATAAACAACACTCCAAGAAATAAATTAATGCTTAGATACAGAAGAAACCTTGTGCTTGTCCAAATAAAAAAAACCTAACTTCAAATTTGTATTTTGGAACTCGTTTTTATGGCTTCAATCCAAAAGATACGTATCATCTGTAGCAATCAAACGGTTGAGTGAGTTAGGTGCACATTTCGGCTATTCCGCCTCAGCTGTTATTAACCTATCGTAGACTCAAATGATTCTTTTTGTAATGGGGTATCAGCGGGTCTCCAACGTAATGCATCATTCTTGCTCAAATGAACACAAATACGTTTCATTACGGAATTCCTTGGTGAAATTTAAATACGGAGTCCTTATTCAGATCATGGAAAATAAATCTAAAATTTCGATAGGTGATTCTTAAAATACTTCATTAACGTCTTTAAAAAATGACAGCATGCGTTATTAATATTACTACAAAATGTACGGCATAAAAAATAATCTAGAAAAAAGTCTTCGTTAAGGATAGATTAATCTACGATAAAAAATATTTCAGGCATCATTCGGTTTAACAGTAAAACCGTTTGAACTTTCTGAAATATAAGTTTTTACCGAATAAATAGAAAACAGCGTCGAATATAAGACAGAAAAACTCCATCTGTGTGAGGCGCACATCCACTCGGCCATCCTGAAATATTAATGAGAAGTGAAAGTCAACTCTTGTAAAACAAATGAAATACCTCCCCGTTTTGGGCGTTCACGAAAAGTCCGGAAATTGCAGGAAAAAGATCGGCAAAAGATCCTTGCTGTCAAAATGGATTTTCTGTTTATCGTACACCTTTAAAAGAGAAGCTTCAGGGCTTTGCGTGTTTAAAAAAATCATAGAGAGGGGTTTTTGTTTCGTTAAAACCGAAATAAATATCGCGGTTACTTACTGTCTATATACGTTTGTAATATTTAAAATTTCAAATAAAAAAATGAAATGTTCGGAATTCAATATATAAGAGTTTGGTGGACATTTTGAGGAAACACGCAAAATATACACTCCCTACCCAGGGCCGTTTTATCCATTAGGCACAGTGCCTAGGGCCTACGAGCCTTTTAAGGGCCTACGAAAATGTTTGATGCTTGAATAAGTGTTGAAGTATTGATGAAATAATTTCAAAAGCAAAATTATAGAAATGCTTTCGAATATCTTTAATAGCAAAAAATTAGATTAATATATTTGATATGACGCAGAGTTGAGCCTTCGAATGCAAGAGTGCCTAGGGCCTACGGAGGTCTTAAAACGACCCTGTCCCTACCGATCTATCATAACTAAAAATTAAAATTCTGTTTAGAATATTCCCAAAAAGAATATCGAACTCTGCAACGACCTCGGCGATGGCAGAACATTCATCCAGTTTCAAACGAAAACGACGTTCGAGAAACGAAGGATACTCCGCGACTCGTCGATAAACTCGCCGCGGCGATGCGATCAATCCTGCGTGCGACCCCATTTGGCCAAGCTTCGCGGATCGAGGGAAAAGAAAGCGAAAAGAAAAGGTCTTACTTAGGGACGTGACCCAAGGACCTTTATCTCTCGAGATCGAACGTCGGTCGACGCTTTTTTCACGAGTCCTCCTGCAGTAAAAATAAAAAAAAATCTCGAGGACACTTGACCCATCACCGAGAACAGAAAACATGCGACTCGCGATCGGGGAAAAAAACAAAAACGGAGCGAAATGTATGCGACTCTCTCCTCCTCCGCCTCTCTTTCCCTTTCTCCTGAGAGGAAAAAAGAGAGAGAAAAAATGTGAGGTGGCTAAAAGATCCACGCCACGAATCAAGATTTCATAAGCGTAGTTATTTGTCGCTTTTTAATCTGTTTGACTAACGTAAGCTTCGATGGAAAGAATGTCTCTCGTGATTTATCTCACATCTGTCGTACTAGACTTTTCTTTTTTCAGAGTATTGTAATTCGTTATGAATAACTTCTTCCGCCTCCGCGCATTTTCATGAACTTTAATAGCAGCTTAAATAGCAACTAAGGCGTTTTATGAGGTTGATTTTTATAGAACAGGTTCGACTTTTCTTTAAAGATGCGTGTTTTATAAATACAATCCACGGAGTTGGCGAAGAAAAAAGGACTGACCTGCAGATAACGTTGCAATTTTAAGAACAATTGTTTTGTCTAAAAAATAACTTGAAATTTAACGAGCAGGTTGGTCGTAAAAAATACCAACTTTGAGGTCACAAAATACTCTGAGGGAAAGTAACGTATACTGAAATATCTCAATTCATATTACGATATGACTTTCAAACGTATGAAATTGTGATTTTCTCTAGTAGAAATGAACGCGCTTATTCTGCTGAAAAGGAAATTTCTATTAAATATAACTTAATGTGCGAGCATGGTTGGCGTAGTACGACTGCTGAAGAATTAGAGCAGGCGCATATACATCTGGGATAATTATGCATACGGAAAAGGATTAAATTAAAAATCTCACGAGGCTTAAACATTTCCAACTCTTCTTAAAATAATTAAACCTTTACCTTCCCGCTGCTTTTTTCTAAGTCTATTCGATTGTAACATTCGAGTGCATTTTGAACAAATCTGCCCTCATCTGACAAAATACCGAAAGAATTTTAGGATAGCTTATGCGCAATGCAAAAATTATGTACCATAAAATTAATACGGAGGCTCGGGGAGGATTATGTGGACTATAAATCAAAATGAGATTCAATATATACGGAATTCATTGGCAGGATTTTATAACTGAGACATACTTGCGATTTAAAAAAGTTATTGACAAAATTTTCAGAATACTTTCAAAATCACATTAAATACTTATTCAAAGTTCGAGCATATACTTTTTGCGTACTCTTTATTTTCTAAAATTTTATGGCACAAAGTATAGTCTGAAATTATTTTTAGGCATACTTCCCTCCCCAAGTAAAGTGTACATTTCATTGTATTGTAGGTACTCTATTTGTAATCTGATAGTCATTTTGGCATCCGAATGAAGCTTTGAACCATTTAATGGCATAATATCAAACTATAAGATCTATTAAATTGTGCAATAACACATTTTCGTCGGTCCGCCAGATATTACTTCGCACATTTAACGCCTTTGGAATGTATAAATTTAATCTCCCCTTTTACTTTTGTTCCGCAGAAATATCTCGAGAGAAATGGCGATTTTTACGGCGTCAAAATGTCGTTGATGTATGATAAAGACGGAGGTAGTGGTAGAGAAGCCCACGCAATAAGTAGAATAAGAAGATAAAATAAACAAATCTATGGATATGGGGTAGGACTGGGAATTTAAGTGATACAGAGGAGTAATTACAGAGACTTTTGGAAGATATAAGTACATATATAGTTATGATGGAGAGGTCATGAAAAATTCATAAAGATATACGGAAAGAAATGAGAGAAAATTTAAGATACGAAGATACATAACAGATAGAAGAGATACGAATGAGGCATCGAAGATAATAGGGAGAGATATGGGAACATATGTGGAAGAGATATGAAAATATATACATATATATACGTATATATATATGATATGATATATATATATATATACACGTGTATATTTGTGTCTCTTTTGTGTTGACGAAGGAATCATCCCGAAAGCTCCAATAACTTCTACAAATGTGTCTCTCCAACACCCCAGCGGCTCCCCTTCCGGTAAGTGTTCACTGGGTTCCCTTCAACACCTAGTTGCCCTAAATATCCTCATTTACCTTTCCTCTTCCGTAAGTTTTTATATACGTGTATATATATATATATACATATATATGTATATGCGAATCACATATATGGAAGATATGTGGTAGACGGTGGAGATACGAATAATACATCAAAGATAAATTGGAGAGATATGTAAAAACGTGGAAGAGATGTGGAAGATAAGTTATTGAAGAGATATGAAAGATGAGTGGAAGAAATACGAAGGACATGCATGGAAGATATGGAGGAGAAGTGGAAGACGTGGAAGGGATATGCATGATATGAGAGAGATATGTCAGATGAGGAGGAGATATAAAAGATGTGGAGGAGATATGGATGATATGCGATAATGAATCTGGGAATCAGAGAGGAGGTGAGGAAGGAGGAGAGAGAGAGAGAGAGAGAGAGGAAGACAGGACGACAGAAAGAGAGGGAGAACGGCGATGAGAGGTGGAGGTGAGGGAAGGAGCAAGGTGAAGAGGAGGAGGCGGTTGAGGAATGAGGGAGATAGAGAGATGGAGATGGAGGGAGGGAGACTATCGATCAGTACGGAGTTAGGTTGGTGGGTCGCGGGGTTTCCGCTGCTCGCCACCCTGTCATCGCCCACTCCACCTACCCCTCCCTCCCTCCCTCGCAAAAATCTCCTCCCTCCTCTTTCTCCACGTCTGAAAATGCGACATTTCGAGGGAGATGGGGAGGGGAGAAGAGAGAGAGAAAGGGAGAAAAGGAGACAGAGGGAGGGAGGATGCGCTACCTCCCCGCACCCAACTCCCTTTCCCCCCCCCCCCCCCTCTCACAGTAGAATAATGCCACTCCTATTTCCCGTGTCCCTGGAGATGTTGAGAGTAGCGACCTAGAACTGTTGCCGTATCCCAAAGAGATAGAGAGAGAGAACACGAGGAGGAGTGTTACTCCCTCCAATCCTCCCTCCGTCCACTCCCCCCATCCTCTCGAACCTTTCCTTCCTCACTCCCTTCTAACTCTACGAAAACCTCTCCACACAGTTGTCCGCCTCATACCCGATAGTATACACACACACATACACACTTCACCCATCTCTCTCTCTATATATTGGCCTCTCTTCACCGCCCATTCCAACCCCTAGCAAGGGCTCCACGCCCTCTCTTCCCCCACCACCAACTTTCAAAGCACCCCAACCTAAAGCCTTCCACTCCAGATACCCCGCACACACCCTTCCACTCGCGTGATTTGCGGGAGCCTTCCCAGGTGGCTGAGATTGACTTCGGAATCTTTTGTGACCTATGAAACTACCCCCCCCCCCTCCCCCCCGACGAGGATTCGTAGATGATGGTGTATCTCTTTCCACGCGAAATTCCGTTAAATCTCCGAATACCGGCTCGCAATCGATAAAAACTAACCGGGAGTTGGCGTTGTACGTATTTTTTTTATACACCTGCACTCCGCGATGCATTTCGAGCGCTCGAGAAACGAGGAAGTCTATTGTAATCTAATATACGGACTCTCCTTGAATAATAACTTAGTTCTCTCCAAATATGCGATTACCCTTTTTAAACCCGACGTAAGGGTTTTAAAAATTAAATAATATTCGAGTATCGAAGATAAATCCCTATTTGACTAGGGTGAGCCCGCGGCCGAGACCCATTTGAGCGATATACAATTATAGTTTTATCTACCGCAGTTGCTTTGGTAATCGCAACCTCGTGCGGATAACCTAGAATGACAAACTAAAGGATGTGCCGGACTTCGATGACGAAGAGAGGAATTCTGTTGCTCTCTCTACATTTCTATAAACGATCGTTTCTCCCATTAATTTCCCGCCATTATCGAGATCATATTGACCTTACGTGACTGAGTCCCTGGCGTCCTCGCCCAGTTCCTAGAATTTTTACGCCTTTCCTCTTCACGACTTACAAAGCCGATTGATCTACGAGGGCTTTGACCTTCCAATCTCTCTCTGGGATAGAGCCTGCATTTCCACGGCCACGCCTTTTTTTTCAACCCGAAGGTTCTAAGTAATTGGTATGTGTCAATCTAGGCGACCCGATTGACAAGAAAAGGTCAAAAAATGGGATCCCATTTCCATAAATCGAAACGTTACTTCCAATTCTAGCATTATAAACTCCTTATCTATAATAAAAAAAAGCCTCATAATTTTACGAGCAGTAATGAGATGAAATATTAGTGTGTGTCAAATTCGGTGACGATATTGTTAGCTGTCACGACGATCGAATTATAAAATTCTAAATGCCGAAATTTTTTATCCTACGAAAATTAAAATGGACGAAACCACGCGAAAATGAATTCAGCCGCTGAATTTTTTGAGTATCCTGGATTACCGAAAATTTCCATCAAAGTCCTTTTATCCAAATCGGCGGTCCAGACGGACACGGCTTAGGCAATATAAGCCACCGCAGTCACTAAAAACGCGACCGAAAATTAACGCGCTTCACGTGTTTCCGCTCCTAGTCTCAAACTCTCATTACACGAGGCGAAACAACTTACGACGTCCTAACCAAAGAGAGAAACATCGACGTGTCTCCACGTATCCACCATAGACTTCGCTCTTTTTTATTTTCTTCATCATCGGGACCGCCAAAAAATAAAATAAAATAAAAACAAGATACCCTTACAGAAACAACAGAGAGAGAGAGAGAGAGAGAGAGAGAGAGAGAGAGAGAGAGAGAGAGAGAGAGAGAGAGAGAAAAGATTACGGAAGAAAGCGATAAAGAACGAGGAGGAAATCTTTTATTTTCTGAGGGGCACGCCAAAACCTACTACGGAGGACCTAGATTTTTGGAAGATTAAAAATATGGGGAAAGACAAAGTGGTTTTATTTTGTCCCGTTTGGAGGAGGAGAAGGAGAAAATAAAAGACGGTCGAGATTTTCGAAATGAACTTTTTTTTTTTAACGCCTCTCGGGAAGCGAAAATTGCGCTTTGGTCATGGCCGTCAATGAATGAGAGCGGTAAGAGAGAGAGAGGACTGGAAGTAGTTAGTCACGTGGTTTTCTTTTTTTTTGCCTTGCGTCCGGGATAAATAAAAACAAAAAAATCCAGGCGAAAATGAAAATTGGAAAGCTCGGGGTCTTTCATTTTAGACGGGATATATGTATGTGTGTGTGTGTGTATATATATATTATATATATATTATATATATATATATATAAATGTATTATATATATATATATATATTCCTGTAGAGGGAGTGAGAGAAAAATAAAATTTTGAGGAGATAGAATGGTACGCTTGGAGACTACCGGATAGAAGCACGGATAGGAGGGAGGAGATAAAAAACATAATTACGGAATATCGCGGAGGATATCAGAACGAGAGGTGCGCGCGGGTGGAAAATATATATACCTGTATACCCCTTCGCCCAGGGATTTTGAATTGAACCGTTACAAATGTATACGGTGGAGGATGGATGGTCGGTAAGCGGGGAAAACGGGAGAATGGTCACTTGTTAAGTGAGCCGCATGCGATTAATCCGCGGCCGGGGCCTTTATTTATTTTTTTAACAAAAAATTATTTTTTTTAAAACTTTTTTTTACAGTTTGCGAGGTCGTGAAAATACCAACGCGCCACTTGCGTCGGCCTTACCCGGTTCCCTCGACGCCGCGACGAGTATTTTATTTTATTTTTTTTAAGGATTCCAACACTAGCTCTTGAAGAGGTAAAAAGAGATGTTGCACTATGGGATTGGAATATTTCGGAATTAAGCGAAGGGGAGAGAAGTGAAAGAGCTTTTGCACGGTAAACGAGTTTAGAAGCGATGGAATACGGATACGGTAGGAATAACGCGATATAACACCCCGCCATGAGCTTATTACGGATTAACAGTAGGGGAGGGGAGGGGAGGGGGACGCTTGAGTAAATCTGACGCTTTCGGAAAGCTTATAAAAGAAGAAGTATGAGGAAAATATTATATTAGTAAATTATGGTCGAAAAATGTATAAAGATTGAATTCGCGCGAGAAGAAATGTGGTAAAAATTAAATAAAAGTGAAGAATGAGTTGGGAAAGTTAAAAGGAAGGGCACAGCAGAAGTAATGCAACGGAACCCTAAAACACGAATGTATTATTCATATATTCTTAGTTCCTCATAGGCTATAATATCGAGTAGAATTATCCTATCGATAAACATCAGTACTTCTGACAAATATATTAATAATTGTAAAGTAAGAACGCCTTATCTTTTGCATGATCGTCGAGCAAAGTATCAATTTTGGAAAATTTAAAATAAAAAGTAATTTTCTCAATACCCTTGATACCCCCTATTAAGAGGAATGAGAAAATTGCCCCCCCCCCCCCCCCCTCCCCTCCCGTCATTGGTACAGAACAGTGATCTGCGTGCTATACATGCATATTCGTTTGTTTGTCAGTAAGAGGTGTCATTTGATATTATTTAAGAAACCCAAACGACATTTTTTTAATACGTGGATGCAATATAGTCTTAATAAGGTCGGCTCTTTTAACTTAGTTTGTGGGTCTTTTAAATATCCATTCAACGATTCTTGCTGCAGAATAGAGTGACCTAGGGCGACTTAAGACGTTTAGGAGATGCCTAATTGGCACACAATATATCTTAATTGCTTCGTACACAGATTATATACTGTTTGCAAATTTATGAGCGTGGAATGTGTGTCGTGCGGATCTCTAACTTTCGAAGAATATCGTATGCTGCTCCGAGGGTAAGTTTGGCCACCCGTGGTATATACCAATGAAACAAGGCGAATAAATGAAAATGTGGATATTTTCCTAATCCCCCTCCATATAATACAATTTTACACCGCACCGAACGAACGTGATTTCATTTCTTAGATAAGTCGTTTAATCAATCCGGGAAAAAATTAATGTAAATCTCTTTCGGATGAAAGATGCAAGGTTCCGGTGTGCTTCTTATAAAAACAAAACTCATTGAAGGCGAACATTTTCATTTATGTTATAACCCTCGTATAAATAAATATACATATATATATATAAATATAGAGCTAATATTGAAAACTTTCCTCATACATTGCTTTAGATCAACGACACTACAATCCGCTGAACTAAAAATAAGGGAATGTTAGTAATAATGAAGAGTTTAAAGCATAAGCATTGCTTTATTGCTGTTACGTAATTATGCTTAACAAATTTTACTTTTTTTTTAAACCTTTATTAAATGGTGTGTCGCTACACACCGGTTGAGAACCCCTTCTAAAGATGAACGCCCACTAAGCTAGAGTCTAAAAATGAAAATTAATCAATCCAAATTTTCTTCTCATATGCTTTTTTAATCCTTCAACACTAGAGATTATGGAGAGGGGAAGTTAGTCTCTTTCTCTCACTTGTTCTCCGTTTCTCTCTTCGTCGGGGACAATGTCTCGCCCCGGGGGCAACCCCAGGGCATTTTCCGCCCCAACAGCCAGCCACCCCCCTCTCTCCCCTGCGACGTTATTTCCCCTCTCTTCCTACCTCCATCTTTCAATTTCCTCTCTCTCTCTCTTTCCCATTACCGCATTTCTCCCTGGCCCTCGTCTCTTCCTCTCCGATCTCTCTCTGTTCCACCATTTATCCCCAATCTCCTCCTACCTCACTTCGCTTCCCTCTATTTCCCTCTACCGCTCTCTACCTCACTGCCTCCCTGAAATTCACACTACTTCTTTCCACCTCCCTATGCCTCTTGCTTCCCTCTGACTACTTCTGCCTCACCGTCCCCTTATAATTTCCTCTGCTTCTCTCTCTGACCCCCATCGTCTTCCCCCTACCTCCATCTATAACATCCCTCTACCTCCTCTCTCTATCCCAAATAAAAGAATATATCTGTCTGTTCATCAGTCTATATGTTTATTTATCTATCCATTTATAATATTCATTTATTTCTCAATTTATCTTACCTTTCATACATCCTTTTAGCAATGTATTTATCCATCCATTTATCCATAAATTTATACACTCATTCATTTATCCATCCACTTCTACATTTATTTAATCCAACCATTTATCCATAAATTCGTCCATCTATTTATCCATACATTTATTCATCCATTTATGCATCCATTTCTCCATCAATTTATACATCTATTTATCCGTCCATTTATCCATCCACTTATTCATTCATCTATCTATTTATCCATCTACCTCTCTCCATCTCTCTACCTCTCTCTTTCCCTCTCTCTATGTGACCTCTCACGCGTTCACTCTCTCTCTCTCCCTGAATCCCCATAAGATTAACGCCGTGCAATGGTACTCCATCTGGGTGCAACGAACGAACGAGCGAGCGGCTTCACGGGAAACAAAACGTCAACGTGGTCCGCTCCTTCCCCCCTCTCTCTCTACAAAACCTCTCTCTTCACCTTTCAAAACCATATCCGTCAACAAGGGCAACTACAACCGCCAGGACCACCATTTTCTCAATGTACCATTCCCTATCCCTCCATCCGCGAGCCTTTCCTTTTTTTTTCCTTGCTTTCTCGAACGAAGGGAAAAATAATTAACAAAACGTGGGGTCCGCGCGAATAAAATCCACCTCGCGTACGTACGTTGGCGAAGATAGCAAAGGAAATAACGTCGACGACCCAAATCTTTTGTGAGGAGGAGTTCTTACGACGCAGGGAATGTATGGCTAGGTTTAGTGTGTCAGAAATGCACGTGGCACGCCTATTGAACATAAAAATTGGAGAATGAAAAAGGAGAAAGTTATCTCCCCCTCCTCGTACTCTTACGAGAACCGCGAAAAACATCCTTATACCCACCCACCGTCTCTTTTCCTCTCTGCCTTGCGTTCATCCTTCCATAAATGAGAGCTCGCCTTCTCCTTCCTAGACCGGATCCTTATTACGCCGCAACCGGGCACTAAACGGATTATACGCGACGGAAGAAATTGGCCATAAGACCATGAGAGAAAGAGAGATAAAGAGTGCGCGCAGCGATCTCAATTTGTTCGTTTCGCCGGTGGGAAAAAATAAATATATATATACATATAAAGACCCTTCATATTTCTCTCCGTCTTTTTTTTTTCTCTCCCATTCTCTCCGATTCGCTCGGTCTTTTCGAGCCTAACGGTTGATTATTATCGCCCGAAAATGCGGGAGAAATTCCGATCGCGATTTTTTTTCTCCTTCCGCGAATAGAAGCTTTCACGTGCTGCGGTGATAATTCGAAGGTAAAAAAGAATTGAAGGAGAATTTTTTTGTAGTTATCGCCGATATTGATCACATAACAAGATTAAGAATGTTTTTAGTTGGTACGAAAACGCACAGAAAGTTATAAAAAAAAACAAACTGAGAACGAACCAAGAAATATTAAACTAGTATGATAGCATGTTCATTCAAGGAAACACGCTAAATTGTAGATAGACGAAAACTAACAAAAAATCACGCAAGAAATGCAAGTTCATATACCAATTCAAATGAGTAAGTACTTATCTCAATTATCTCCTATAGGTTACGAAAAACCGGATTCGGCTATATTGCAGCCGTCTTCTATCGAAATCTAGAGCAGTGAATTCTAAAGCGAACACAAACGGAGTGTTGATGTTAAATTCTATGCAGGCAGGCATATGATGGAGAAGATTTTTCAAACACAAACTTGATTTGCTAATCCATCGTTTTAGTTGGTCTTGAATAAAATTACCTATAACTGTGAGACATAAAAAGAATAAATGCAGAAGGAGACTTTCGATATCCCCTAAAGCAGGGGTCCCCAAACTACGGCCCGCGGAGTGATTTAATCCGGCCTGCCAGCCTTACCCAACCCAACCCACACACACACCCCCTTCGGAATAATTCGTAACTGTGAAACTTCTCGATAACCACCACCCCCCCTCCCCTAGAAATAATTTGTAACGGTAAAAACCCCCTGGCCCGCGCTGTCGTACATAAAGCCTAATGTGGCCCTTTCAATAAAAAGTTTGGGGACCCTTGCCCTAAAGAATACGTTTATTAAACCTCTGAACAACGAGGGTTTCAAGAAGCAGATTTGATCATACAGGGTTAAATAAATGCGACATTTTACCCAGTACGTTTGAAATTTAGTTATTCACAGTCCTGAATTAGGCTCATACCAAGTTTCACCTTCCTATGCCCCGTGAGAAAGATCGTAGCATGTATTAAAACGTGATTTTTTCATAAGGTATTAAATTTTCTACGGTTCAGCCCGTCAAGGCTTTTCCAAATACTTAACCCCGGCATTGCGCAGTGGGTTTATGTAAAAGTAAAATCGAAATGTGTAAAAGCCCTGGTCAGGTATACTGTCCTTTAAGAAAAAACGTTCTTTAACAGCGTAGATCAATCTTTTTCAACATATACTGGAAAACACGAAGTTTATCGGACCCCTTGAACATGTGAATTTGACATTCGACAACACACTGAGGAGTAGAGCGTGTGTTGTTTACTTTGAAAGACCTGACAAATGAGTAGTTTCCATGGCAATAGATTCATTTTAAATTATTACTAATTTATTAGTCATCACTTCTCAAGATTAATACAGAAGTATTTTTTAACGAGTGTTTCGGACTCCCTGCACGCTTTCGTGGTTTCCGTTATGGATAAATATCGTGTAGATAATGTTTAAAAAATATTTTTACAACAGTCTATTTCATTGTTCTATCCTTAAACAGTTAAGCAATTCTCACTGATTATTTGCTTCGATAGTATTGTATAACATCAGTCTTCTTCTCTTCGTCACTACAAGGTATTTCTAGCCCATTATCATGCAAATCTTAAGTAGTCACATTTGCATACCTTCCAATAGCGATGGCATAGATCCAACAATTTTATTTCTCCCGAGAGAATTTTTTTTCTTCCGACGCCTCCTTCTGCGTAGCAATACGAATTGAATAATTGATTGCAACGCCCTGACAGAGCCAAAAAATCCGATAAAACTCGCACGCGTAAAAAACCAAAAAACACAAAAGGGAAGGAAATACCCTCGAGAAAATTCGCCCCTTTTAAAAACAAGGAGATGATGAGGGAGGAGAATACTTCAAAATCCTCTCTCGGGCGCATAATTACAGCGTTAAGACGCTAAGAGGATGAGTAAAGGACGAGGGAATCTGAAATTGCGTCGCAGTCCCTCCATCTTGAATGAATTAGTGCTGCCATCAATAGAGCGAGTGTGACATTCTACGTCGGAGTTGGATAAAGTTCAAAGGTCAAACCCTGCGTACAGCGCCGCACTGGGCCCATCGCCGATCCGAACAAAGGAGGCGGAGGGAGTACGAGAAGGGAAGGGAGAGAGGGGTAAATATTCTAACCTCGGAATGTGAAGCAAAGTATCCTTGCAATCACTTCGTGAAACGATTTTCAACAAAAAACCTCGTTTTTACTTTCTCATACGAAGTATCGAGAAAGTACTGTTATCGCGAAAAAATTCGACTTCGAGATTTTTACGGAAATTATACGTTTTAGGTGTCGCTGAATCCGAAAAAGTGGTTTTTGCAATTGTCTGTCTGTCTGTTGCTGGCTCTGGAGCCTAGACGGTAGAGCGAAAATGAATGAAATCTCGTACTTAGGCATTTTATCATACTGAGCAGAGTATATGTAGAAATGGTGACATTGTTCAATAATTAAGAGTAGTTTATTCTACGCATTTTTAACAATAATTCAATTTTCTCATAAACGGCTCTTAACGATTTTGATCAAATTTCGTACAGTTAATCTTCAATAATACCAAATAGCTCATATTTCTCAAAAATGAATATAAGGCTAGTTTATTCTAGGCAACTTTAACAACAATTCGATTTTTTCAAAAACGGCTATAACGATTTTGATCAAATTTCATACAGTGCTTGAGTATACATCTACAATAATACTACGTATTTCATTTTTCTCAATGAATGAATATAAGGCTAGTTTATTCTTAGGCAACTTTAACAAAAATTGGATTTTCTAAAAACCGGCTCATACGATTTTCATCTTCTGAAGATAACTAGACGACGCATTAGTATATGAGAAAGTTTGTACAATGTATGTTGTACCGATTTTTTATATAATTTATTGCACCGCTCCCTGAATACTGAACGCGTTTGTTCTAATTAATCTTGTACTGTTTCCTTTACAAGGCCTTAGATGCCAATTAGACGCATTTGTATTTGTTCGTGTATTTTGTAAAAATACGTACTTTACAGAAAACTATAAGGACGTGTCTGCTGCGTTTGAAGACTAATATTAGGGTTAGAAATTGTCTCCGATTAAGCATGCTGTAACTTAATGCAGTGAATCCCACGAAATAGTGAGGTTAAAATATGAAAAATATATTTGTATACTTAAAAAAGACTTTTAACCTTCCCACTTCCATATTTATAACGCTACATTGCAATCTTTCAGTTTGCTTAATACAGTTGTTCTCAAACTGTGGACTGTGACTCCCTAGAGGGTCGCGACAGATTTTCAGAGTCGCAATGTTCATATTTTATTTTATAATTTTATGTGCTGATATATTTAGAATAAAATTAATTTATAAAATTTTGAAATTAACATTATATTTTATATTTATTGGTTGATGAATTAGATCGGCTGTCCTAAAAGGTGCTCGCGATAAAGGCCGAAAGCATTGAGAGGAGGTCGCAGATGCATACAGTTTGGGAACCGCTGACTTAATCCTTCTTCCTCTTATTGTTAGTACGTTAGGAAAACATCCTTTAACAATTCCATGTAACTATAATTTAGATTTTTTCTCCGTTCCCCAACCAACCTTATCCCTATATATGGTTCCTCAAAATTACACCTCACCATCTGACGACGACTCTTCGAGTCGCAGTTTATTTTTTATTATATGTATAGTGTAATTCCCAGAAAGTTGTATACGATATAGTTTTGTTTTTTTTTATTATACGCATATTTTAACCAACTAATCATCTTCATCTCATTTACCTGAGGCCCGCGAGTGCCTGCTATCAAATTTTACGCGCACAGATTACAGGCGGATTCATCGAATATGACGTCACCCTCTCCAGGCGCCATTCGTCACACTTCCAAATTCGCAAGTATACCCATGAGCCCTTAAACCGAATCCTATTTAACGCCAGTGGATTCCGTCTGCACCGCGTAAGGAGGGAGAAATCCTAAGAAAATCCGATTTAGACAGACTCCATATCAGAAAAAACACATCCCTACTGAACACGATGCTTGACAGAGGATAAAATAAAGCCAATACCCCGTGACCAGATAACGCGGCGGGAATTGTGTAATCTCTCTCGCTTTTAATATAGAACCGGAGACGGTCTGGTTCATCCAGTTATACTAGATAGCACCTTAAAGCCTTTTTATTGGTAGATCGACACATTCTACGAAAAAATAAATTATAATCGACAAAAAATAGGATTTCTTGATTGTGGCAGTCGTCAGTTGCGATTTTTTTCTAATTTAACTCCTTTCTTCCGTCTTTTAATTCTGTTGGCCGCGGAATTGAGTAGCCAGCGTGGTGTCCCGCGTCGTAGTTGACAAAAATTATGCAAATAATCCGTTTTTCCGGTCATTTTTTTTTCAAATTTTTTCTCTGCACCTCATTCTGAAATCTTAGTTTTTCAACATACCGTACGTTGCAAAACGAGACAAGAAGGAGAGATATACCTGATATTTGTTTTTGGTATAGAATTCGAAAGCATGTTTAAGCTAACCGAATAGGTACTCCTATATTAGAATGTGAATCTTGTCAACAAATGCAAAAAAAATAATACGCCCAAAACCGAGTAGTTAGTTACGTAATAATACGATGTAGCAGGGAGAGAGAGAGAAAAAAGAAGATCTCAGTAGTATTCAGCGATGTCTCCATTCACTTCACCGAATCGCTCCACTGAGAATTTCTTTGTCTCCCACAACGAAACTCTTCAAAGGGTTATTTCTCTTCTATCTTGTACTTTTTTGACTTGCGAAATTAATTCGAAGTTGAATTAGCAAGCGCATGTTACCGGTCGCATATCATGTAAATAAGTAAATCGTAAATTTTCAATAGAGTATAGTATAGCAAATACCTACTACATAATAGCCGTACTAATTTATACCATCCATCATACACGATTTGCGATACAATCTTAAAGTTAATGGAGTAAATTTCACACCTGATATACTTTCTCTATGACAGAAATTAAGCTATGGTTTTTACTTTTAAAGGTGTCTTTATTATTTATTAGGGTGAACTCATCTGATGATACACTGGAACAACCCGATCGGTCAATTAGATTGAAGTCTTGAATATGTCTGAATCTTGGACTTTCAAATGGCACATTACTGACCCAATATTCCGATATCGAACTTTGGGATATTCCCGCGATCAGCTCTTTATAAATTAAATTGATACAATTTGCTCACACTCGTTATTTGGCATAAGAATTATTTTACGCAATGAAGAAGAAAGGTAAGAATGCATGGTTGCTTCTAACGAACCGTCTTCTCTCGAATCGTGCGTCAAAATATCGTTACCGAAAATTTCACCCTAACTTTAATATATTTTTCTCTGAGATAAAATCGAGTGTTAATCGACATTAGAATATCGAAAACTACTGTTGCGCTGGATACAGTTTCTCATTTTATATATCAAACTTCCCTAAAACAGAGATAAATGCGTAAAATTACGTAAACTTAAAACCTGAAAATAACCTCATTTAATTCTTCATTGCGTCTTTTTTTTTATAGGAACGATTACTTAGAAAATATCAGAAAGAGAGGAAAGGAACGAACATACATTGGAATAATTATTCGTTGAATATCCTCGCGATATTAAACTCGTAATTAGATATTCCGAGCATTAACGAAAGCAGTAAATTAACAATTTTTCTCCCTTCGGTATTTATTTTTCCCTTTTATGCCTGAGAGAGAGAGAGAGAGACAGAGAGAGAGAGACAGAGAGAGAGACAGAGAGAGACAGAGAGAGAGAAAAATAGAGAAAGAGAGAGAAACGGTGGAGGAAAAAAAATTAATGCCCCTTTGCTAGCGGAAGAACGTCTGGATGTCGAACAAACTACGGAGAACGCGAATGAATAAAATAAGGCGAGGTTTAGGACGCATGTGGGGAGATAAAAGGAGAGAGAGAGAGAGAGAAAGAGTAGGGGGGGAGAGATAGAGTAAAAGAGATGGAATGAAAAAGTTTGCTTTTAAAAAAAAAAGATCGGCAAAGCGGAGATGCGAAGAGAGCAACGAATGAAAAGGGGAACGAGAATCAGGAATTCAATTGTGCTTGGGAATTGGAAAAAGAGTAGGAGAAGGAGGAGGAAGAAGAGCGTGGAGAGAGGGGGGAAGGGAAGGAGGAGGGGGAGTGAAAAGAATAACGGAGACGTAGAGGGAAGGAAGATGGTCGAGGGAAAGAGGCGAGAGGAAGAGGTTACAAAAAGGAGGTTGGATGGATGAGAGGAAGGGGTGAAGAAAAATAATACGAGGAAACTGTGGAATGGAACGAGTGGATGTGGCGGAATTGGAATAAGATGTGGTAATAAGATGGATAAAGGGAAATGCGAGAGGGAAAGGGCGTTATGTGGAGGGGAGGAAGAGAAATGCTCTCTGACCAAACAGAAGACCTCAGGTAAGAGGTGTTTTTTATTGTATACCCCTCTCTCTCTTCCCCCTCTCACTTCCTCTCTCTCTGTCCAAATCTCTCTCCCTCTCTTCCTCTCCCTCTCTCCACCTCTTTCCCCTTTCACACTTCCTCTCACTCCCCCTCTCTCTCTCTCTACCTTTCCACCTCTCTCTCCACCTCTCTCTCCCCTCTCTCTCCACCTCTCTCTCTACCTCTCTCTCCCCCTCTATCACTTCCCCTCTCTCAACATCTCCCTTCTCTCTCTCCCCCTCTCTCACTTAATCTCCCCCCTCTCTCTTCTCTCCGCCTCTCTCACTTCCTCTCTCTCCCCATGTCTCTCTACCTCTCCACTTCTCTCGACATTTCACTCCCCCCCCTCTCTTTCTCTCACTCCCCCCTCTCTACCTCTCCACCTCTCACTCTCTCTCCTCTCTCTCTATCCCCTCTCTCACTTAATCTCCCCCCTCTCTCTACCTCTCCACTTCTCTCGACATTTCTCTCCCCCCTCTCTCTTTCTCTCACTCCCCCCTCTCTACCTCTCACTCTCTCTCTCTACCTCTCTCTTCCCCTCTCTCTCTCCACCTCTCACTCTTATCTCTCCACTTCTCTCAATATTTCTCTCCCCCTCTCTCTTTCTCTCACTCCTCCCTCTCTACCTCTCCACCTCTCACTCTCTCTACCTCTCTCTCCCCCTCTCTCTCTCTCCACCTCTCTCTCCATCTCTCTCCACCTCTCTCAACCTCTCCACCCATCTCGTCCTCTCTTTATATCCAATGTATTTACATCTCTCTCTCTCTCCCCCTTCATTTCTCTCGATCTCTCTCTTCCTACCTTTCTTCCTCCCTCTCTTTCTACCTCCCCTCTTCTATCTCTCTTCCCTCTCCCATCTTGTTCTCTCACCTATCTCTCTGCAACTCTTTCTCTGTCTCTCTCTCTCTTTCTCTCCCCCTCATCTATCTCCCTTCTCTCTCCCTATCCCTTCCTTCCTCTCTCTCTCTCTCAATCCCTGCCTCCCTCTCTATCCTTTCCTCCCCCTCCGTCTATTCCTCCCTCCTCACTCAATCCATCTCGCACCCTCTACTCCTTCCTCCACTCTCGTCCTATCTCTCTCTCTTCGCCTTCGTCCGAATCGAGAATCGCTAAGCGACGCCTGGAGGCTGTGAGAAACCTTTTAAACTTCCCTCCGTTTCATGAATCATTTCGCGCCTTGAGCACCCCTTCTCCCCCCCCCCTCCCCCTCTACTCCATCCCTTACCATCTCTTTCTCTCTTTCTCTCTCTCTCTCTCCTCCATTTCGTCCACCAGTTCCGTCCTTCCCTGCGAGTCTCTTTATCCCGTGTGTTCATTTTTAAGAGGTTTAAGGGTCCACTACATGCCACAGGCGCCACTCTTACCTGCGAATTCCCCCTCACCTTCCGGATTTGTACTCTTCTTTGATGTCCAACTCTTTATCTCTCCCTCTTTCTCTAGGTCCCTCTATCTCTCTCTCTCTCTCTTCTTCTCCGCCGCTCCCTCTCTCCATCCCTCTCTCCGTCGCTCTTCGCTATTCTCCTTAATCCTTCTTCCTCTCTTTATCACCCTCCATCTCTCTCTCTCCCTCCTTCCAACTCGTCGTCCTAATATCTTATGACCCAAAAGTCCTCTCTCCACTGTCCCCATCTTGTCTCATTCCACGCTGAGCACGCGGCACAAATTTATGCTTCTAATTAAGAACTCGAATGAATGTTAAGCAAGCAGGAGCCGAACTGTGGGTGAATATTAATGCAAAGGAAGAGGGGGGGGGGGGGGAGGAAATGGGGTTTTATATAAAAATGTTGCACGTCCCAGACGAATTTACGTCCAGGATGAAGATAATAGATTGCTCGGATAGCAACAAGGATGAAACGAGATAAGCGTGGGCTTATGGAAATATTTGTAAACGTTTTTGACACAATTATACTGTTGGATACGTCATTAGTGATTAAAGAGAAACTTTGAACGAAAAAATTACCGGCATGTGAGTAAATTCCCGATTGAAGAGGGCAATGGATTGAAGAAATTGCATTTATTAGTTTAAATCTATAACGATTGACATGTGACCATTGTAACAATGCATATTACGCAAAGACAGATTACGATGCTTATAGATATTAAAATCCAGGTAGAAATAGGTTCACAAGGATAAAGCAAAACTCTGATTATCCGTGCATACTGGAACAGGGGCAAGCACCGATAGTAGAAAAACATGATGGATAAAATTTTAATGGTAAAATTCTTTACAATAATTTCTGAATGTTGTGCAAATATTTTAGGAGAAAAAAGCAACATGACGTATTCATCCCAATGAAGGTTAATTACAATATTAACCATTAAGACTTATGTAACGTGCGATAAACCTTCAGGTCAAATAATCGAGCTAATTTCATTCAGCCGTTACAGTAAGTGGCCGTCAAAAATGATGGGAGATGAATTTAAATGTTCTTAAACAAAAATCTACGGTAATTTTTTAATTTGCACTTCGATAAGTTGCTTTTTAAGTGTTATCTTACCGGAAACAGAAATCGTATCCTGGAGTCGAACCAGGGTCTTTTTCGGGGATGTTTTATGTTACTGACTTTTAATGCGTGTTTGAAGTATTCCTGTCGGATTTCAATTTTCTACCTAGCCGGAAAGTTTGCTAAAACACGTTTAAAAACAATACACACAGAATGACATAATAAGAATTTTGTATTTTAAGATAGAGGGCTTTCCATACGCTAACGATATATAAATAAACTTAAAATGTGGCCAGAAAATTCATGCTTTCTGAGAAAAGTATAAATTGTTGCAGAATGTACGGTTGTAGGCTTATCCACACCCGAATTATCATTTTATAATTTTAAAACATAACTCATTTTCGAAAAAGAAGCTTTTATTATGAAATAAAAAATCGAATGTATTATTTCACGTCTTAATCGCGTGTTAGTTCAAAATAGATTAATAACACGCCGGAAAATTAAAATGCCAATGCATCTTACGTTATAATTTTATCATCTTTATGACTACAAATGAAAAATTGAATTATCAACCTCAGACTATACATAGCTTGAATCAATTAATAATCAAAATAATTCCTATGACCATAAAATGGTTTAATAAATGATACAACTATAAGCACCGCATTTTTGCTATTAAATTCGGAAACAAGTGGAACATTATCCATAAAAGGTCTTATTTCAGCTAGGACAAGGTAAAATGATGCAAAGAAAACCCAAAAATTAACCGCGAAAAGATAAACAAAAGTCACGCGTGAAAAATGAAAATAACGTTGGGACAATAAATCTAACGAACTTCCATCACATTTTATTAATTTTATACGACGGACGTTACATTCTTTTAAATCTCCAAATTCCTATCAACGCCGACTTCCGAAGAAGAACCGAAATCAAAAGCGGCGGATCCGAAGATTAGGACGACGCAGGATGCAGACGAAAATTCCCGAATGCCGAATCCGCCCACGTCCCCAGAAAACTCCTAAAGCCATCGCTTATTATTTCCCCAATGCCATTCCCCATCTACCGTGCGAATACACACACACACAACTCAATTTCCGCTTCACATTTGCGACGGCTCATCGAATTCCGCCCACATTTCTCTCCACTTTCTTTTCCGTTCCATTCTCCGTTCATTCCTCTCGCTCTATTCCCTTCCGTATTCCCTTTTTATCCTTTCCTCCGTTCTTCTCTTCCTCGTATTTGTTTTCTCATTTATCCTCTTTATTATCTAGCCTTTCTCCTTGGTGTCTCTTTCTCTCGTCCATTCCTCTTTCTCCCTCTCTTTACCTCCATTCTTTTTCCCTCTCTCCCACTCTTTTTCTTCCTCTCTCCCTCCCAATTTACTCATTTAATGGGTCCATAACTCACAACGCACATGGACCAAACATATAACCTTAAAATACATAGCAGGCAGTATGCCACAGAAATTAGCCAAGGCATTTTGTTTAAATTTGCGCATACCGCTGACAACAGTAAATACATATTTTCCGATTGCTTCCTTACCTTCCCGTTTCATTTTAGCGCTTTCTTTTCTTTTTAAAAAAATCCTTTACGTACTCGTATTCGGTTCATCCGTCCATCTGTGTACAAAATAACTCAATATTATATCGGTAAAAGTAAGCCAAATTTTCAAAATAATATAGTATATTTTAATTAGCGCTATATGTGGTATAAATTTGGCGGGTTTATGATCAGCAATGATCAGTATGATAGTAATGGGAAAAAATCGCTTTAAAAAAATAAGCAAATGCTCTACAAACGTAGGAAATTAACAATATATCACATATGCGATTCTTTACTCCGATGGAAAGATAGCAGTCGGTGGTAAAAAAAAGGCCCGGTACTATCCTGTTATCTCCCCCCCAAAGGGTATTTCAACGTTATAATGACTTGGTTGACATTGTTATAATGCATTGTTATAATTTGCCAAATAATGAAGAAGATGCGGTAGCTTTCCTAACCCAAGACTGATTGGCCGGTCTAGACATTTACAAACCCAATCACCGGAAAACGGGGAGGGATACTTTGGTTCCGGGAGAGGCGAAGGGCGCGGTAAAACAAAGCGAGCCGAAGGCTCGTCAATATATCCTTCCATTTGCGGCGCAACAGTCAAGAGGATATAACATTGAAAGGATATATTGACGAGCCTTCGGCTCGCTTTGTTTTAATGAGTAGTCGTCTCCGGGCGCTACCGCGCCCTTCGCCTCGCCCGGAACAAAAGTATCCCTCCCCGTTGTCCGGTGATTGAGTTTGTAAATGTCGAGACGGCTAATCAGTCATGGGAAGGATATTTAACGTTTCCTTAGCGACCTTAAAAATTAATAATTTTTTGGGGGGAGATAACAGGTTAGTACCAAAGGACCTTATGTAACTTACTCTGGAATTCTTCCCTCGCTTGTTATATACTTCTTTGTTACATTAATGTTTAAACTAGCGTACGATTCTCGAATATGGAATGTTTCGATAATAATCCGCATCCATGTTCGTCTATCCGATGCGGTCTTCCGTCTGCTTAAAGTAGAATCAATCTACATCTCTATGTATATCATCCTCAGTCATTCTCTTCTCACATCCTATTCCACTCTCCCTCTTCCTTTCTCTCTCTCTCACTCCCTTTTTTGGCCTCATTCCTCTTATCTTTTGTTTGCAAACCTGCATTCCTTCATCTCTACCTTTCTCCTCCGGCGGCGAAAATATGGCGTCGTAGCGGGGTTACTGAGAGGAAAGGAGGGTTGGACGAGGAAACAGATCGAGTAGGAAGGGGATAAGTCCACGGAAGCTAAGACAGAATGCGGCGAAAATGAAAAAGCGCGTGAGATTGGCAGAGTTGGTTAAACGTTCCTCTCTCTCTCTCTCCTTCTATGTAGTATGTCTCTTTTCGTCCGAGTACACAGTGGAGAAGACATATCGGATTGAGTTCGAAAGACTTAAGGTTTTTTGGAGGTATAAGAAATGAGAGACAGGGCGGATACAGAGAGGATTTAATGGGAGAAGAGACAGAGTCAAGGAGGGTGGAAGTGATAATTTCGTGCGGTTAAACAGGTGAAGTTGGAGAAGAAGTCGATTTGGTGCGAAAGAAAGTTGTTTTCGTGGTTCAGTAAGTGAATCCGTCGAGATCCTTCCATTATTAAATGTTTACGCATTATTTCCAAAAAGAGGCACTAAATAAGTAGTTTGTTGGAAATAACCACTGTCAGACCAAACTATAACTTTATACATTAAACAAATCCTCATCATATTGACCAACTATGACTCTCTAGAAGTGATATGGTTCAAATAATTTGTCAATTTGATTTCATCCATAAAACGAGCTCGACTATTTCTTTAAGAATGAACCCTATCGACTTAAATTGTTTTCTAAGGTGAATTTCTCACAGATTTGGTTTTTTCGTCTTTGAATCCAAAGGGTGATTCAGTTAAATTTATAGCCAGCATGTACTTTTATGCTCGTATATCACCACCGTGAACATTCAAATTACGAGAGCGTCTCTAGCCGTAAAATCAAGTATGCTTTGATGTCTGTTTCGGTTTCATGAAAGCCAAAAATGACACCAAACGTAACGTTCAAAACGTAACTATGCATAGCATCTAGTAATTGTGAACTGAAGCGAAAATAATTAACATCAAATTTAATAAACAACTTTATTATGTTAAATAATATTATACCGAGTGTGTGAGCGAAGTTCTCACATTCTATAAAGACGTACAATAATGCAGAAAAGTTTTAATGGTTACGCATAGTATTCTCGCATTCTATTTAGTGTGTGTTCAAATTGAATGCATGCCGGAGTCATTTTTTTTTAATCCTCGCCAAGTAATCGTAGTTCGAAGTTCATAAAGTAAAACGGATGACTCAATTTGGACAAATCCTCGTGGATTTAGAATGATCTTTTTGTCTATCAATCAATATAATTTTTAAAGATAGTGCCGCCAATGTGAAGTCTGTGAATGAAGGGCTTTATATGCTCTTCACAATCAAAATGCACGATGCAACTTGTTCAACCGCTTATATTTCGAAGCGGGATTTCCTATTTAGACTAATGGAAAATAACTGTAATGGTATTCCTTAGTAGCTTTCCTTTAGTTATCCTTTTTCGGATAAACATAACACCCCACATGCCGTTTGACTATTAATACATCTTTTTGCATTGGCTGCTTAAGCGAACCACGATATAGAAACAGATTTCACAAAAGAACAGAGAAAAGATACCAGATTTTTTTAAATTTACACCACGCTCAGTGTGGTCAACCTTCTCGAGGCATTGAAAGCGCAATTTAATTTCTCCATGTAAAGTTTAACATAATCTAAGTGTAAGTTTCGAATGCTTTTCGAATTCTTAAAGAGGACGCTAACAACCGTCCCGATTGTATTCCTCGCCTGAAACTATTCCCTCTCTATTTGGCTGGAGCTAAAAAAGAACGGAAATTCCTAAGGTCCGACGATTCCCTACCTTTTCTCCTCCTTCCAGCGAAGTTAACCCTCTCTCCATTCCAGGCTAATGAAACTCCTCGTGAATCACACGTCCATACACGCACCACGATATCAAAGATTGGCCACATCCATTCACGAGGACGACAATGTTGCTCGGAGGTCAGGGAACCGAAAAGAATCGTAGGGTCTTCGCAGGAAGATGAGAAATCGCACAAGAACACGCTCGCACACACCTGAAATGATAAAATAAGTTATATTAACAAAATTCGATTCAAAATGTGACGATGTAATGAATAAGAAGAGATTTACAATGATCAAAACAGATGTGATCTTTTAGAAAACGACAGTTTTACTCATATGTATATGTAGCTTCATTGCTACCACAAAAAACATTCCTGAAATATACAAGATGGTTTAAAATTGTAAGTTTATTGTCCTATTTCGCTAAGGGTTTAAGTGAAACGTGAATGACTTGCGTGACTTTAAGAAAAACTGACGATTATTTTATAAAACTCTACCCACGATAGTGAACCGCGTTCACTCGATAGCACAGAAGACCTGTCGGTCGCTTTCGGAAAACCAACGGCCGCGTCGATGTCTAAAATTCAACTGTTTCAGGAAAGGAACAAATGCACCCATCAGAAGACACCACGAAAATTAGGTAGTTAAAAACAGGAAAAGTATGGGAAGAAAAACATTCATTCCATTTCCTTTTTGTCCAGCCATACACGGTCAAATTGGCGGTGTCGCGCTGTATACTGCGAAGTTAAAAGAAGCTTAAGAAAAAGGGTTAGTATGGTGTTTTGTTGGTAAAAAAGAATCCAGAGGTTTGCTTTGTAAAATCGACAGCATTGGAAGGTGCGTCATCAGAACTGAGAGGGTCGAGTGGTGTATATTTGACCTCCAGCAGTCGAAAGAGGAAATTGACAGGGCAATGTATTCCCCGAACGTAAACCTCCTGTTACGCGGGCATACTAGTGGAGAAAGTTACCGAGGTAGGAACTGCCCCGGAGAGAGATAGGAATGCTTGGTCCAATGATAAGCTATGAGGATGAGAGAGGTTCGTGCCTACTTTCTATTCAGCGGTGTATTTTAAGCTCTTTTTAATGTCACCTGCGTAATTTCACGGTCTAATTTTGCCAATCTCTTACAATTAGACCAGGGGTCGGCAAACGGTCCACCTCGAAGCTTATCGTGGTCGATCGCATAGGACTTATTTTATAATGCTTAATATTTTTCTTCAAAACTAATACACACATCATAAGAAAAGGAGGTCGATCTTAATATCTAATTTTTTTTCAAGTAGCTCGTATGACCTTAAAGTTTGCCGACCCCTGTCTTAGACTACCGAATATAATGTAAGACATATAAAACAGAAAGCGGAATGAAGAGATAATAAATTACCGAATGAAGTGATATTGATGAACTGTGAATATGCGAGTGTATTAATGCCTAATAAAAGATTATAGCTCTCTGTTGGGCACCTCAAAATATATTAATGAAAAGTACCTGCCGCAGAACTCTAAGAATGGGTCGAGCACATGTTGTGTATTATGATTTTAGATGTAAGTATTGAACGCAGCTTTTCAAAACTTGATTTCGTGAATAGTTACCTGATAATAGTTTTGATAGCGATGATTTCTACTATATGAAATGCATGAAAGAGTTAAATATCGTTCAACTTTCAACATTGCAAGTTTATACTGACAGGGAAATTGATATTGATATTTATGGGGAGGTTAATTCTGAAAAATACTTTTAAAAAATAACGGACGAACGAGGATAATGAAACAATCAGAAGTGCCACAGATTGGCAAAGTAAATACCTCCTACCCTGAATTTAGACCGATGATTCTCTCAGACTATCAAAATGTTTTTTTTTTACTAATAAGAAAGCGATACACATTCTCGCCCTATAAACGAGAGTTTATAGTTCTCGCATAATTATCTATGTATATAAATATATACGAGAATATAAACTCGTATAAACTCATTAACATATACACACACATACTTAAGAATGCATGTCAGAGTATTTATCCCCTGTTCGCTTTCCTCGATGTCCGAAAACCCTCCATAAATAACATTCCATTCTCATTCCACTTGTCGGGATAATCTCCTTCGTCCTTTTTTCTCCCGTTATCCGAAACAAACAGCCTTTCATTGGATTCGAGAAAAGCGATGGAAATTTCCCGAAAAGAGAGAAAGAGAAGAACCAGATTGCTCGCGCACAGTCGAGACAATGGAAAAAGTTCTCGGCCAAAACCATTCCAAATCCTCTATCTCTCACACATCCCAATCCAATCCCCCGTAAACCCTCTCCCTCAAAAAGGGTCCTTCCAAGACATAAGGACGAGGAAGTGACCGAGCAGAGCGCGTGCGAAATCAGCGCCTCTCTCCGTAATGAAGCTAAACAGATGGAGCTGCTGTATTTGGGGGAGGGGAACTGCAGGAGACGTCTGAATGTCCAGTTCTCTACTCCACGTTGTGACCCTTCTCCCTCTCTATATCTTTCTCTATCTCTCTCTCTCTCTCCCTCTCTCTCTCTATCTTTCTCTATCTTTCTCTATCTCTCTCTCTCTATCCCCTGCTTTTTGTCTGTGGCCAGTTGGTTCCGACAGTGGCAATTAGCTAGGGCCTTGTCCGCAGACAATGCCCCACTCCCCTCATCTTTTCCACCTCCCTCTTGTCTCTCACCGTACGGGTCATAATTTTCCCTCAGCCCTCCCCCCTCTCACTCTCTCTCCTCCCCATACCGAGTGTACGAGAATTGATTTGGAAGGGATGGAGGAATAGAGAGAGAGAGAGAGTGGATGATTTGGAAGCGTACGATACAGAGAGGGAGTAGGTGTGGAGGAGTGGAGGGAAGGGAGGAGGGAGCGGAGGAAATGGAAGTTGAAGGGAGGTGGAGGGGAATAGGGAGGGAGAAAGGTAGGTGGAAAGCCATCTCTATTAAGGACCAGACCGGTACAGTCGTGTCAGTCCAAACCGAGAGGGAGATAGAGGAGGGGAGTGTGAGGAAGGGAAATGGGTGTGAAGAAAATTGGAGGCGTTGTAGAGACGGGGGGAGGGATTTTTTGAGATAGAACGGACTGGATAGGAGAAGGTTGGAAGAGGTTCACGGAACGGAAATGTTATTAGGTGATTTTACTGTATTCTTATGTGAGCGATGTTTTCGACGGTATTTAGACTGAAGATAGTGCAGAAAGTGCATCGCTCCGCCTTATTGTGGGTATTTGTTCGTCTCCTTGTCACTCCCAGGCTTGAAATCTCAGGTGGGGAATTTTACAAAATATTTCGTTATGGTGCTTTATTTGAGATACACATCTGTCGTATCGAAATTATTAATACAAACATACGTATATTAGCTTTCGGAGTTTCATCCGTCAACAAGAGATGCTTCTTCGTCCGAAAATTTTCCACATTTTATTCTTAAGGTTTATTATAGAAATGCTGCATATTATATATAGCCTAATTTTCTTTGGAATAATTCGACCAATTATATTAACAAATTAAGCAGCTCGGTAATCGCTGATTGTATATAAATCGTAGTGAAAGCAAAAATATTTCTCCACTGTATCGTATTCGAGTGAGTATTCCATTTTTACTTTAAAATGCAAAATTTTTTAATTGACGAAAAATATGACATGAAGACAAAGCTAATGACAATCAAAACTTAAACTGTAAAAAAAATCGATCGTTTAATCCTACGAAGGTCGTAACGTGAAAATATTTCCGCCTTTCGAGCAAGAAGACAAATTTCACGAAGTTTTGTTGTTATTTTAGTGTTATAACAGTAAATAAAGTTTTTAATTAATGAATACAACCTGTTTACGTGAGCCTTGATTGTTTCCTTTATCCTTACAAAAAAGGCAAATCACTTTCGTTAATTACTTCATAGATTTGAAAAAACAACTTTAATATGAACGCAGAAATTTTATTTAGCAAGAAAATCAGGTGGAATATTACATCAGTTGCTCTTAATTTCAGTGTAATCGTAATGTAATTTATTTCAATTATAAAATGGAAATTTCTTTTTAATTATATCATTTGTTAACAAATAGAAGAGGGTAACTGATAACTTGAAATTCTAACTTCGAACTATGCAAGTTTTCTTTTAGGGCGAAGGTAACTATTAACTTGAAATTCTTTCTATATCATTATGGCCTTCCAGCCTATGGAGATGAATGTAAATCTTGTACGGTTCTAAGTTAGTATTTCAGGTTATCAACATCATATTATAGTTTAAAATCTTCGACAGGCTTTTCCGAATATACGACATCTCCGATTATTTTATGGGAGCGGTATCCGTAAGACGGTTGAAGACGTTACCTCGGCAACTAAGGTTGTAAATAGCATAATACCGTATGCAACGTACCAAAGACCTTGACGATTGCGCCTTAAAAAGATTCTTTGGCTCATTCGATTGCTAGTCACGTAATCCTCTCTCCTATCTCCCATGTGAGATGTCTTATTCAAAGGAATCTCAATCTCCCTTCGCATGCTTTCCGCCCCGTCAGAATTTGCCATCGTTGGCAGGAGGAAATTCGCTCGTGCGTTTCCCATGTTTTCCGCCATTTATGCTGTTATGCTCGAGCGAGCCATTTTGCGACCTCTCTTCGAAAAATGTATCCTCTCTCCCGTAGAAGAGCATCGAATTCCGTCGAGAAGTTTATTAAGCCGCAATCATGGCGGATTTTTTTCTGTTAAGCAATGACCGCGCGCTATCCTTTCTTTGTGTACTTTTCTCGCCAATTATTCCTCAAACGAAAAAGACACTTATTCATTATTTACGCAAGTTAATAAATGTTGAGTATCCAAAATCCTGTACGTAAATTGAATCGATGAGTGTTTTACCTACCCCGACAAATAAATCAGAAAATCCTCAGTTATTAGATAAATAAATGAAGCGTTCATTTTCATTCTTTTACGTCGTGTTTATTTTTGGAATTAAAGCTTACCAAAGAGACAAGGAGGTTTAGTAAACTCTCCAACTCTTAACGTGACACATAATAGGCCCTTAACATTACCGGTGGCTATGCCCTTGGAAATCAACGCGAATGTTACGTATCGACTGCGAAAACTTTTCGCATGACTCCGCGAGTTAAACCCGCAATGGGATAGGTTTAGATGCAGCTAGCCGTAAATAATGAAAACCGCGGATGTTGAGGGTTTAATGAATTTTAGTTATATCAAACGTGCTCAAATGGTAGTCGTATCCATGAGAAGGTTAAGGGAGGAGAAGGTTGGATTTAAAAAGTCTGAATGATCATTTGCTGCTGAAGTTTTGGTAGTGAATGGTCGTGAAGTTGCAAAGCGTGCCGTCGCGTGATTAGGTTGCATTAGTGCATTTTAACGCTGGAATGGCGATCGATGGTTTCGGCTTCCACCTTAAACCGCCAACGATACGATGAGCATTTGCTTCCGAAGTTCCTTTGAGATCGATAATGTTTCCTTTCGGAACTAAGTTTTGCTTCTAGCATTACAATATAACAACAAACAAGAATTTCAGCTATAAATAAGGCACCGTGAGTGGTAATTCACCGTTAGTAGGTTCTAAAAGAGAAGAATGCGCATCTGCTCCTCGCAACGTTTTCATGACTTTTGGAGGAACGTAATTTTTCAATTTTATTTCAGTCGCAAGTTAAGCTCGGTAATTCTCTCGTGAATAAGAAACCAAAAATTTTTGATATTTACAACTAATCTATTTTATAACTGGAGTTAGGCATGTACAAATATGTAATGTGAATGCAACAATAAATAACGCCTTGTCCTATACATTAATTTTGTAATTTAGCTCCGTGCCTACTTGGGGTTAAATGTAAGAAGAGACTATATAGCAGTGTTTCCCAACCTTTTTAGAGTCGCAGCGCCCTTAAAGTGACTTTTAAGAATTTGGCGGCACCCCTCCCTATCCACCATAGGCAATAATCGTGGTGAAGTTGAACCCCCAACCCCAATCTCCATATCTCCTTTCATTTCGAAGTGCCTTTGCGACGAAATGAAGGTTTGCATTTTTGAAAGCCGACGATGCAAAATGAGGCTAAAAATGGGAAAACAGAATATTTTTTGCGGCACCTTTCAGAACACTTCACGGCACCCCAGTGTTCCGCGGCACCCAGGTTGGGAAACACTGCTATGTAGTCTCAATTTCGCCCTTAATAAAGTCGTTTGTCTGTCTGCCTGTCTGTCACTCCGTTGTCACAACTTTCAATCAACAATTTAATAGTTGAAGAGGCATTAAAATAACCACAATATGAGTTACGCATCGAACTGATTATCGTCTCCATATTAGAATAACAGCAAGAATATTTTTCCCGCTTTCTCTAAAAGCATTCATGCTGGATAAACTGTATGAATATCTCCGATAACCATTCGGATAATAACTTCACCGTTTGTGTTCGGTGTCAAGGCTTTTATTAAAGCCTTTTTTCTTAAGATTCTGATGAAAATAAATAAATAAAATTAAATCACCCTCTATTTACGTTTATTAAAAAATGATTTTTAAAACATCTCATTTTCTTTGCCGAAAAAAACAATCCGAAACTTAGCGGAAGAGAAAAGTGGCGGAGGAGTAAATAAGCCTCTTTTAAAATTTGGTCTTTTATTTTTCCGGAATGCCTGTAGATCGTCCAACCGTCGTTATATCAAGTAAGTCGCCGAGATTTACCCTATCCTTTTTCTCGTCAAAGACGAGAGACGCCAAATGGCAAATCTCTCTCTCTTATTAATACGCGTGGCCGCAGAAAAATAAAACCGATGATCCAAACGGTCGCCGATTCGAACATTAAAAAAAAAAAAACTCCATTTTCTTTCTTTGAAGAGAGTTT